>OY728156.1:1780544378-1781794378 GCA_963277665.1 Viscum album
CAACCCAACATTGTAGATAAACAGAAACCTTTTTGCCTAATACAGTCAATCTGATTACGAATTGTGGATGTCCAGTCATACCCAAACTAACATTGTAAGGCCTCGACATTTCCACCAAGTGGTTCCAACCGAAAATCTCACCTCAAGGGTTAGATCACACTTTCGGCATAAGTGTGATTATCGAGTCTCCTCCCAAAGGTATCTCCAGATGTGAGGGTCAATTCAGTGGTTTAACTAGAAACTCTAGGTCTTGGACATGATTCATGGAAGGAAGGAATGATTGGTACCTATGTCTATTAATACAGAAGCTAGTAGAAGACACATACCGTACCTCGAATCATTCCTAGAGCCCTTGGGTCACACTCCTTGACCGCATGTAGCTACTCCCTTCCCATGTCCTCCAGCTCCCTGAGCTTGGTGGGGTCCACAAAAAGGGTGGTGGTTGTAACATGTTGAAAAGTACACCACCTCATGCTGCTCTCCTAGCTCTACTTCCACGTCCATTGCCCTGCAGATTCATCTGTCCCTAACACTTCTTATTCTTGAAACATTTTTAAATGCCCATGTCTCTAAGACTAGAAATAGTTTCCTGTTTTCCCACTACTAACATTCACTGGATGTATCCACTAAGCCAAAGAACATTCAACCACAAAGGTACTCTCTAGTACCCCTACATAAATAGAAATGCATAGAGGAATAGTGCTGGCTCAGATGTCCCTAAAGACACCTCGCTCAGAGGTCTGAGCTCTGAAGAACTGATCATATCATATTCATCGAGTACCAGGAATGATCGGTATGCCTTGATGAATACTCAACTACCGACATGTCATCCTGCCGAAGCTATAGAAGCTCTAGAGAACTCTCAGCCACCTCATCAAGATAGTCCTCAGCCGCCTGTGAGTCTGGCTCACCTCGGAGCCTGAGGGGAATCTGATGGTGAATCATGTGTAAGGCACTAAGCCTATATGTGTCCTCTACCGATATCTTCGGTTTTAACTGTTGACCAACGGGCAGTGATATAGCTGAAACACTACCCAAAGGTACTATCTCGGGTAACAGTCCATGTACTGAAGCCTCATCACAATGCGTACCATCCTCATGGTCACTCACTCAAAAAGACTAGTAGATAAGATCACCATCTGCTCTACTGCTGTCTCAACTAGGTGGAAAATTCTAGCAACCGCCTCCAGTCAGCCCTCAGCTGGGTGGGAATCCGTCTCACCTTGAAACCTCGGAGGCCTCTATTGCTGGAACTCGTGCAATGCACTCAGTAGGCATGCACTGTCCGCCAGTGTGGCTGGTGGAAACTACTTCCCAATGGGTGGTGGTGCTACTGGTAAACCACCCAAAGGTGCCAACATAGTAAGAGGGCCCTACAACGGAGTCTCATCGCTCGGTGGGCCGTCATCGTGTACTCTCTCGAGAATTTTAGCTGGTTGTCTACATAGTGGAATCCTGATAAAGAACAAGTGTGCCATAGTCATTTAGTTATACCTGGTGAGTTGACTCAAGAAAACATAAGAAAACTTTTCAAAACACACAGGCAATTAGTATTTTCGTGAACTGGGTCAGAAATTAGAAGTCAAGGTCCTGGTTTATGGATATGTCGGCCACCGCACCAACACTGGATTCCCTTAAACTAATAACCACACTCACTAAACTTAACACTATTTCTGTTAAAAAGATCAAAGTCCTATGTTCTACGGTAGAACTGACTCCTCTAATACCAATTTGTCACAACCCGTCCCCCAGGGCTCGTGCCCTGACTACCCCAAGCCCACCTTCAATAGGCTAGGGGCTGGCGACTAGCACCGAAGGCGTATTCCCTAAAACCGGGAAGGCATTGCCTTTATAACCTGTATGCACATGCAACCATGCACACAATAAGATATGAACTCAAGTAAACTGAATATTAAACATAGTGAGTGCAGTAAGTAAAAGGGGTCAGAATACAAACCCAACTAGAAACTACAAGAAACTAAAAGTACAAGTAAACTAGAATAGCTCCTATGAACACCCTCCAAGGATACTACCTGAAGGGTAGGTACAACTCTTGATCGGTCATCTCTGTGGTATACCTTGTCTAAGGTCCACCTCTGAGCTACCTCTAGTCCTGGTACTCTCATCCTCAGTCAGCGTTGTCCGTAGTCTGCACCAAACAAAATGAAGTGCAGGCATAACCCGTGTAGGGGTGAGTATAATTATACTCATTAGGGACCCCAAGACCCTTAAGGCCTCACAAAATCCACAAATGATAAACCAAAAAGCATGAAATCAATTGACAACCCTACTTAGGTATATGCCCATACATATATACAAGTTATCAAGTGTAACCATCTCATTCATGAGGAAACACAAGGTCCAACTCAAAATACCAAAGATCAACTATTCCAAAAATGAAGGAACACCACGAAGGTAAGTACCAGACTAGTACGCCACACAAAAGAATACCACAAAGGTACTGACTCATCTCACACCAGGTATTTCTTAGGTACATTAGTAGAGATGATTAAATGTAACTACTGAATCATCTTACTCTGTTAAGAGGCATACCCACGAAGGATCCCTAATCATCATCAGACCCACTAAGGATCGTAGTACATCATCATACCCACACGGTATCCTAGTACCTCATCAGTACATCGTCATCCCCACATTGGATCTCTAGGTGCTGACCCACATAGGATCACTCGGTGCTGACCCACACAGGATCGCTTGGTGATGACCAACACAAGTTCACTCAGTGCTAACCCACACAGGATTTCTAGGTGCTGACCCACATAGGATCACTCAGTGTTGACCCACACAGGATCGTTCGGTGCTGACCCACACAGGATCGCTCGGTGCTGACCCACACAGGATCGCTCACTCCTCAAGAAACTAATCGATACTCCAACTACCACGAATTCCCATGAAGAAGTATCCCAAAGGATCACCATGTAATAGGGGTCTCATCGCAACAGACGGTGCGCCAAAAGGACGCCCGGTTTGTAAGCTATAGGCATTTTAGTGCTGAGGGCTTGGTTGAATTCGAGTATGATCCAACCCAGCCAAACTCCAATTTTCTCCAAAAGTCACGTGGAGTATCTCTAAAGAACCACCTTGCCTCAATGATTTTAGTACTATAGATGGTTCATCGTTTTGACACCGTACGAGGGAGATATGTAGAATACAAGATCCCACAATAATAATATTAATAATATTATTGGGTGTTTCATGGACCCGAGCCACGAACCAGAATTTAATATTCAACATTAGAATTAAAAGAAATAGGACATTACAGATCCGTTCTATGCCCAAAAATTGTAACGATCACATATTTATTATCCTTGGTTCGAGGGATCCACGTCCATATATTGCACTCAACACAATATTGTGTTTCCAATATGCTTAATTATTTGGTGTTGATGAACGCACGAAGAATAAAAAGAAAGAGTAGCATGGTTTATGTGCGGGACGATGGCTATGTTCGTTTAGCCATCATTGTCGTGAATTTATGATATAAAGAATCAATAAAACATATTCAAACATATATAAAAACCCCTACCTCGATTTTCATATAGAGGTGACATGAGGAAGAAGATGAAGTCGATGAGATAATGACATAAACGTTCGTTGCTCCCACAAGATGTTTCCTATCTGGGTTGAAGCATCATCCTCGTTCTCTGATTCCAGAGGATTCTCTTTATTGTAGTGGATGTTTTTTGTTTAAGAATATCCTTCCAAGTTCTCCAAAGCTCTCCCTTTTGCCAACAATCCTCCAACCAAATGGTGAAGTATCAAATAAGTTTATTAAATAAACTAATTGAGTTGGCACATAAATGGGAGGAAAACCAAGAGTTATCTCCCATTAAAGGGGGAGTTCAAGGGTCAAGTGGTCCCCACCTTTGAATTTAAATTGGGTGTTTTTAGTTCAGGTGGTCCCCATCACTAAACATCAAATGGGAGGTTTTAAAAATAAAATAAAAGCCATTCTTTATTTTATTTTTATTCCTTTAACTCTCCCACGAAATTCATGAAAACTAAATTTCACCGTCGACCTACTGAAGTCAAGGTGAAGGTCTTTATAAGTGAATATCGGTGCTGCGAGTTCAACATTGCCCTCATATTTTAATTTCGAGCACCGGTTCAAAAGTTATATAATGTCGCTTGTGCGTTTACTGAACGTACCCAAAAAAAAGTTCGTAAAATTATTAACAGTCACCCTTGACCCGATTCGGTCTATGTTGGGCTTTTCCCAAGTGGAACATGCCCCAAAAAACCCAATGGTACTCTCGGATTTCCAATCCGAGTTACCGTTTAGAAGTTATGGATTTTACAATAAAATAATTCACTTAATTATTTTATTTATGGCCAAAAACTAACTTTCACTGGTGGCCCGTGCCAGCCAAAGTTAGCATATACTTAAATAAAGATTTCCCTCATAAGTTTAGTAGTTGTCTTAGATTTTCAATCCGAGTTACCATTTGTGAGTTATAATCATTTGAAAAATAAAATAATTTATTTAATTATTTTATTTACGATCATGCCATTTTTGAGTTTTCTCACTGGAGGCCTGCACCGACTAAACTTAAGTCACGCCTAGAGTAAAAACATCATACTGAATGCAATGGTGCTTTTATATTTCTGATCTGAGTTACTGTTTAAGAGTTATTTCACTTTTTCATGAAAACTACTTACGCACACTAATTTAAACTCAACAAACTTCTACAGATCATTCCGGGTACGCCGGGCCTTAGAATCGCGTGCCATTAGATTTCGCAGTCTCGAAATAATTCTATATAATTAAAAAAAATTATACGAAATTTCCAGGACATTACATATTTAGTCCATTTAGGCCAATTTAGGTCATTTAGACCAATTAGGCCAATTAGTCCAATTGGTCCAATTAGGCCAATTAGGCAATTTAGGCCATTTATTCCAATTAGTCCATTTAGGATAATTTAGTTCATTTAGTCCATTCATTCCAATTATACCAATTATACCATTTACACCACCTAGGAAAATTAGTCCATTTAGGACAATTAGACTAGTTAGGTCATTTAGGCCATTTAAGCCATTTAGACCAATTTAGGTCATTTAGACCAATTATTCCAATTATTCCAATTTAGGCCATTTAGGAAAATTGGTCCATTTATGCCAATTAGACCAATTAGTCCATTTACTCCATTTAGGCCATTTAGACCAATTAAGCCAATTTAGGCCATTTAGGTTAATTTTTTCCATTTAGCCCATTTATGCTGATTAGGAAAATTATTCCATTTAGAATATTTAGGCCAATTAATCCATTTATTCCAATTAGACTAATTAGTCCATTTTGGTCATTTAGGCCAATTTTGGCCATTTAGGTCAATTAGGCTAATTAGGCCATTTAGGCCAATTAATCCATTTAGGAAAATTTTGGCCATTTAGGTCAATTAATCCATTTAGGTCATTTAGGACTATTTGGGACATTTAGGCCAATTAGGCCAATTATGCCAATTAGGAAGTTTAGGTCATTTATTCCAATTAGTCAATTTAGGCCAATTTAGTCCATTTAATCCAATTAGGCCATTAGCTCAATTCCAACCATTTAGTTCATTCACTCCATTTAGCCCAATTATGCCATTTAGGAAATTTAGGCCAATTTAGGCCATTGAGGCCATTTAGTCCATTTAGTCAAATTAGTCGAATTAGTCTAATTAGGATAATTAGGTCATTTAGGCCAATTAGGCCATTTAGGTCATTTCAGACAATTATGCCATTTAGGCCAATTTAGTCCATTTAGAAAAATTTAGGTCATTTAGGGAAATTAGGCCAATTAGGCTGTTATGAACCAACCCGGGTCAACCCTAAACCGGTCACCCGACATCTATACAACAAGCTCTACACAGAAAGGCTTGACACTTTCTTTGACCTAGAGGAGTTTGAAGTTTCAAAACAAAAGGCATCATTTCCACATTTAGACCCAAAAAATCAACAACATGATAAGAAATGAAATATGTGATGCACCTGTATCAAACGATGCTTTCATTGGGGTAGAATTCAAAAGAATTGTACCTCTCACCATCGATGGTACAAGTTGGCCATTCACAATAACCCGCTCAGATCCAAATACCTGCTTACTCACCACACTTTTATCTTTATTCCCCAGCTAAAATTTCCCATGCTAAGAAGTCATGGTATTCTTAGAATCACCATGACTAAATTTGTTCTGCTGATGAGGGGTATTCTGCCGTCCTCATCCTATTGAGGCAAAAGATGGCTGTGAACCTTGAGAAGTGTCCTGAACACCTGACCTTAGAGCATGGCGATAATAACACTGAAGATTCCTCATCTGATTACAATTGTGGAATTATCTAGGTGGTGATGTACATTCTCACTTCATGTGTTTTAGAGCACCACATTAGAAATATCCAGACTTGCTCTTAGTCTTTATAGAAAGATTCACTGATCCTTCCATCAGATTCTGAGCCATACTCCCACCTTGGAAATAAGTGTCCCTCTTCCAATTGCTCCACACATTATAGTTTCCACAATTTACTATAGGTTTCATGATATCTACTCCTCCCATAACCCCTAATATTTCCCTTTCATCCATGGTTTCCCTGTTGACCATATCTGCACAATCTGTTATACAGATTACCACAATCTTCAAACAAATTTCCTACCTCATCCCAGATTAAAAAACGTGCATCTTCAAATATTCACTAGCAGCAATATCAAGTGAAAACTAGACTAAATTCATGAATTTATCCACATATTATATCACAAAAAGGTTCTGCTGCTTCAAGCTAAAGAAAACCATCATTCTCTAAATTTTAAACATGTGATGATAGAATCATTTGTTGAGCAATTCCTTGAAATCCTCTCATGCCATACCTTGGTCCACTTTAGCCTAGATCGCTAACTCCCACCACTGACATGGAAGATCTTCCAACATGTACATCACTAAATTGACTTTGAAATCTATCAGTGTTCCTAGGAAATCAAATATTTGATTCATCCTATTTAGCCACGCCTCCACCCTTTCTGGTTTTGAATCACCCCAAAATATGGGTAGATTTTTCTTCTTAAACTGAACCAAATGGTCCAAATTCCTTGGTTCATCTCTTTTATTCCCACTATCAAGAGATTAAAAATCTTTCACTATGCTCTGTACCAGCTGCTGGTTCACCTGGGGCTTAGGTGCAACCACATTTTTAATGGCTTCCTCTAGTTGGTTTCTACGATGCCTATTGGGTTCCATTCTCTGTTCACATGAGAAACACCATAAGTCTCACTATCTAGAAATTAAAGTCTTAAAAATTTCAAATTCTACCATGTTTCAACTATCATAAACATTATTTACAAAATCCAACATTTCTCATGTTCAGTAATTTGTGAAAAAACATCCACCATGTTTTGAAAATCAACCCATTTTCAAAATACCAGAACCATTCTCTTTTCAAAATTACACATTTGAAAACACTTTCTAGATTTTTCAAAATTTAACAAATTAATATCACAACATAAATAATTACTCCAAATTAGATATTAAATCCAAGTGGTAAGTCATTTATACCATGAATTTCATGCTCTTCTCATTGTCCAAACCCACTACAATGATATTACACTCCTATAAGTGTCTCCAAAACACTTATGTTCCTAACTACCTGGTAACTTAAATTTCATCATAAAAAGGTTAGATACATATTTTTATGATATTAATTTCAAGTCCTAACAATCATACTCTTTTATACTATCCCAACTTAAATAATAAACTGAGAATTAATTCCATCTCCAAGATCGAAAACAGATGCCAAAGGACCCAAAAAGCTGATACCACTTGTAACGTCTCACCCCTCCTCATCGGCTTGAGTCGATGTGGATATTATAGTTGGCCATAAGAGACATTCCCAAGGATACAAAGGTGGGAAATAAATTCAGAGGGATTCATGAATAATTAAAGGATTATTTTACCTTTTAAAAAATAAACACAAGCAAACAAACCATAACCAACATTACTATATGATGCATGATAACAATGTAATATAATTCAACAATACCAACAGACCACCATAACAAAACAACAGAACCAGAATCATAGTACCAAAGTAGAAGACCTCGAAAAAAAAACTCAAGTACTCCAAGATAAATCTCCATAACTCCACACCAATCTCCATGATCCAACACCACAAGAACTCCCAATAATCATGATGAACCACTAAATAAATGAGATGCTTTACCTTTACCTGTGTCTCAAAATACAACATCCTCAAAAGCACCAAATTTCCAAAGTAGAGGGAGAGTAATGAAAATAAGTAGGCTTTCCCCAATTGAATTCCCTACTCATGACACTAGGATAGATCAAGTTAAAACATTTATATAAAACAATTTATATAAACCATTAATCAGTTCAATAATTTCCAAAAATCCAAACACATACTTACCAAAACAGTTTACCCAAACAAAAAAAATTTCAAGGAAAGAAATCAAAAAGTCATTAACCATTTTTCCCATTCCATATTGGCATAAACCATTTCATCTCACATGACCCAATACATAAACCTCATCACACAAGAAACCCAACACAACCACCCAATCTTGTTTTTACCATTAATGGTGTAACTTCAAATCCAAACCCCATCCCCTTTTTATTGTGGTACTTCATGACCAAATTCCAACCCTTTGATGGTGGTACTTCATGAACACTATCTATCCCATCAAACTCATGATTAACCACTTAATTAAATGAATATAAAATAAATATTTACCAAAATCATATCAACCAATATATTTTCCAAAACCATTCTACCCAACAATTTCCAAACCAAAACAACCTTTTAATCCAAAAAACATTTCCAACAATTATTCCAAAACCAATTTCACCAATTTATGCCAAACATCATTTCAATAAAACAAAATTTTTATCAAAAACTATTTTCATAACCCATTTCCATAAATCAAACCAAGCAACCGATTTTAAAATCATCATTTTAAAATCCA
Source organism: Viscum album (assembly GCA_963277665.1). Classification (NCBI taxonomy): domain Eukaryota; kingdom Viridiplantae; phylum Streptophyta; class Magnoliopsida; order Santalales; family Viscaceae; genus Viscum; species Viscum album. The sequence continues at coordinate 1,780,553,346 of OY728156.1, forward strand.
AAAAAGAAGCATATTACCCAATAACATCACATTTCCCCCAAAACCTATAAAACAACACTAAAGAGGTTTCACAAAAGCTTTTCACATCAATTTAAAAACCAATTTCAATAAAAAAATTAATTTTAAATCAAATTCTTCTAGTTCTAACAAGAGGAGTCAAGAGTGAGGCCACCTACCTCTAGGGTTTTGGAAAAAATGAACAACGACACAAACGCCCACCAAATCTGGGTAAAAACTCTGAAAATATGCCATAGATCCATTCCAATAACATCAAAAAGGAAAAATATAACTATGATTGGAATTAAAAACCCTAGATCTATTTGAAACTGGATTAGTTCTAAGAAACCATAAGAGAGATACAAGTATATTTAAGAAAAAACAAGAAAACTACCACAAAGGAGACTTACCAAGGAATATCTACCTTCAAACCACCAAGAAAACCATTTGAAATGATTAAAAAAATGATGTAGATAGGTTCTATATCCTTGGAGAGAAGGAAATAATGAGATAGGGTTGAAATGGGGCTCAAATGGAGTGTTTAGGGTTAAGAAATCACGATTTTTGTTTTTTAAAACCCACTTTTAAACAACAAAGGGTTAGGAAAACCGTGCATTAGCCGTGCATATACTATTTCCTCAAGAGGGTTCCTCGCTTGGTTGGCCCACATGGTTATACAAACTGTGCACTAACCGTGCAGAATCCCATTGTCCCATGTTACACAACTAGACTGGGGAGGTCACACAATTTTTAAATCTATACACCAACTATGCACCTTCTCCCTGGCCGTTGTCACATGGTGCATCATTTCCTGCAAGTGTTGCATGGTTTTAACTAACTGTGCTTATAATTCTTACCCTTAAAATCCCCTAAAACCTTCTAAAAACATTTTAAACTCTTCAAAAAATTACCCAACCAATTTCCATACATAAAAGTCATAAATAAAGGGTTACAAATCTCAAAGTGGGGGTTCTACAATATCTATTTCATGATTTATATGCAATAAGTACATGCGATGGTTATCCTGGAGGGATGGTCTTAGATTCTAGGTTTCTGATGTTGAATCTCATGGTACCTGTGATATGGTTATTTCTATAGGGAGATAAATAAAATTTTCTCCTCCTATGATTCAAATTTTAACCTCTTATTAGTGAAATGATTTGAATTCCAGGGAACAACATTGGTATAAACTTATGGTATGATTAGTATAATTCATTGATATTAAATGAAGTCGATACATTTGATTATCATGGTGTCCTAGTTAGTACACATTGAATTTAATTACATGTGTATTTTTAGTGTTACTACTTTGAACATACACTCAAATATATGTTGTGTTTTATATTTTAGGGGCCCTGTTAGTATTTAATTGTCTATTTTTATAATCACACCCTATATATGAACCTCAGTGGATATAGAGATCTTATATTTGAGATAAAAGTGAGGGAAAAGGACTAGTAACATAGATTAGAGTTGATGATCCTCAGTGGGGATGATTAAATGTTATCATGGTAGTGTTAGGTAAATTTTAGCATTTTGAGATAATATTTGAAAATTTAAATTAATATGTGGAAATTTAAAATGGTTTAAGGAGAAAACTATCATCCGCACCAACTTCATCTCCTGAACAGTTATTATTGAATTTTGTTTCTTTAGACTCATCTCCCATATCTTCTATGTTTCTTGAACTATATGATGCTTGATAACAATGTAATACAATTCAACAATACCAATATACCACCATAACCAAAAAAACTAGAATGAGAGTACCAAAGTGGAAAACATAAATGAAAAAACTCAAGGACTCCAAGATAAATCTCCATAGCTCCACACCAAGCTCCATGATCCAACACCACAAGAACTCCCAAGTATCACGATGAACCACTAAATAAATGAGATTCTTTACCTTTACCTTTACCTGTGTCTTGGAATACAACATCTACAAAAGCACCAAATTTCCAAAGTAGGGGGTGAGTAATGAAAATTAGTAGGCTTTCCCAAAATTAATTCCCTATTCACACCACTAGGATAGAGAACATTAGCACATTTATATAAAACAATTTATATAAACCATTTCATTTCACATGACCCAATACATACACCTCATCACACACACAACCCAACACAACCACCCAAGTTTGGTGTTACCATTGACGGTGTAACGTCACATCCAAACACCACCCCCTTTTTATTGTGGTACTTAATGACCACATTCCAACCCTTTGATGGTGGTACTTCATGCCCACTATCTATCCCATCCAACTCATGATTAACCACTTAATCCAAAAAACATAAAATCAATATTTACCAAAATCATATCAACCAATATATTTTCTAAAACCATGCTACCCCACAATTTCCAAACCAAAACCAACTTTTCAGACAAACAACATTTCCAAAAATTATGCCAAAACCCATTTCACCCATTTATGTCAAACATCATTTCAATAAGACAAATTTTTTATTGAAAACCATTCTCATAACCCTTTACATAAATAAAACCAAGCAACCAATTTTAAAATCATCATTTTAAAATACAACAATGAAGCATATTACACAATAACATCACATTTCCCCCCAAACCCATAAAACAACACTAAATAGGTTTCACACAATATTTTAAAAAAAATTTCAAAACCAATTTTAAGAAAAACAATTAATTTTAAATCAAATTCATCTATTTCTTACAATAAAAGTCAAGAGTGACACCGGCCTTTAGGGTTTTGGCAAAAATGACCAAAGACACAAACACTCAATAAATCTGGGTGAAAACTCCAAAAATATACCTTATATCCATTACCCTAACATAAAAAAGGCCAAATATAACCATGATTGGAATTAAAAACCCTAGATCAATTTTCAACAGGATTATATCTAAGAAACCTGGAGAGAGAGACAAGTAGATCTAAGAAAAACCAAGAAAACTACCACAAAGAAGACTTACCAAGGAATATATAGCTTCAAAACACCAAGAAGACCCTTCTAAATACTTACAAAATGATGGAGACAGGTTCCCTAGCCTTGAAGATAAGGAAATAATGAGTGAGGGTTGAAATGGGGCTCAAATGGGGTGTTTGGGGTTAAGAACGAATGGGGTCTATTTTTTAAAACCCACTTTTAAACTATGCATGGTTAGGCAAACTGTGCGCTAACCGTGCACCTGCGACTACCTCAAGAGGGTTCCTTTATTGGTTGGTCTATGTGGTTAGACAAACCGTACACCAACCGTGAAAAATCCCACTATCCCATGTTGCATGAATATACTGGGGAGGTCACATGGTTTGGAAAACCGTGCTCCAACTGTGTGCCTTATCCCTGGCCCCTATCACATTGTGCATGGTTTCCTGCAAGTGTTGCATGATTTTATCTAAATGTGATTAAATTATTATCCCTTATAAAATCCTCCAAACCTTCCAAAAACATTTCAAACTCTTCAAAAAATTACCCAACCAATTTCCATACATAAAAGGCATAAATAAAGGGTTACATACCTAAAATAGGGGGTCCTAAAATATCAATTTCGTGATTAAGATGCAATAAGTACATGTAATGGTTATCCCTAAGGGGTGGTCTTGAATTCTAGGTGTTTGAGGTTGAATCTCATGGTACCTGTGATGTGGTTATTTCCAGAGAGAGATAAATAATTTTTTTTCCTCTTATGATACAAATATTGACCTCTTATTCGTGAAATGATTTGAATTCTAGTGAACAACAATGGTATAAACTTATGGTATGATTATTATAATTCACTGATTTTAAATGAAGTAGATACAATTGATTATCACGGTGTCCTGGTTAGTAGAGAATGAATTTAATTACATGTTTATTTTTAGTGTTACTACTTTGAAAATATACTCAAATATATGTTGTGTTGTATATTTTAGGGGCCCTGTTAGTATTTACTTGTCTATTTTTATAATCACACCCTACACATGAACCTAAATGGATATAGAGATCTTATATTTGAGATAAAAGTGATGGAAAAAGGACTAGTAACATAGATTAGAGTTAGTGCAACTCAGTTGGGATGAGTTAATGTTCTCATGGTAGTGTTAGGGACATTTTAGAATTTTGATATGAGATTTGAAATTTTAAATCAAGATGTGGTAATTTAAAATGTTTTATGAAGAAAAATATCATATTCACCAACTTAATCTCCTAAACAATTATTATTTTTTTTTCTTGACACTCATCCCCATATCTTTTATGTTGCTTGAACTACTCTGAGCAACAGTCATCCAAAATGATCATTGGTACCCAGTATGGGATGACTAATGCTCAGAATAGTTCAAGGAACATAGGTGTAGGTAAAAAATAGATGGATGATGAGTCTCAAGTGACAAAATGAAATAATAACTTCTTGAGAGATGAAGCCGATGAGGATGATATTTGTCTATAAATTTCACCTTTAGATGAATTTAGAGGATAATACCTATCATAGTGGAGTAATTATTTTCTTAAATTCAATTATCCATTTCCATAAAAATGAATAAACACTAAACATTTGAAAAAATATTATGGATATGGAGTTAAAGGGTTTATAAAGTTTTCAATAGAGAATACATATGACCCTTCTCAAATCCTTTGTATGTGTTTACATTTTTATTATTCAAGAAAAATTAAATGTTTGACTACTCATGAAGACAATGTCTTCTGAACATGATGACGTTAGAAATAATAAGAAAGAAAAGACTATTGATTATGAAAATATAGAATTATTATGGGATCAACAACATGTTCATGAAAAATACAACAAAAATTCAATATCACATTGTTGAATAAAATTATCAAGGTAAGAAATCAGAATATAAAAATTTAGGTTGGTTGGAATCAACATGACCAACTTATTAATCCCAATAAGTCAATGTTAATTAGTTATTTTGGAGTCACAATGAGGATGAATGTGATGATTGATATTGATTCATGGAACCACGTCTGACCTATAAATAAGGAAACCCTTTGTAAATATATAACATTCACGTTACGATATACTTTCGCTATTTTACCGAAAAATTATATAATGAAAAGCTGATTTATTTATCATTATTCCTTATAGAGTTCATTTATTTTAGAATATTTATAGAATAAATTTTTCTTAATGATTGCTACAAAATCCCATAAAGTATTTTGGACTCTTCTTACAAAGTTACATCTTAGGGATGCTAAGATAAAAGTGAAGTCCCACCCACAAATTAGTTATGAACACATTATAAAGTAGGAAATAGGGAATTCTTTCATCAATATTCTCAATGAGAAATATTTTTAGGTGCGTTGGAGTCAATAATATATTATTTTAAATAATTCATTTTATCCAATTTGATTCAAAATTTTTAATTTATGAAATAACAAAAGAGTGCTGAAAATAAAGAAAATATATAAAAACCAATGTACCCCTATCACAAAGAAAGGATGGTGTAAGATTCACTAGAGGAGAAATTGGTATGTATTTTAAATCAGCAATAACAATTTGATGTGATATGAAACAACATACGTTCCTTTGTTTATATTCAGATTGATGAATCAAAATCTGAACCCACTTCCATCCAATGCCATGTTCTATGGAAGGAGTCTCGCATAAATAAGGAGGGTAAACTAGTTGATGAAAACACAAAAGTAGTATGGGAAACATGTGTGAGTATGAAATAATAGTAATTTGTTATGATTTATAATAGTATTACATAAAAATATATATGTATGTTCATATTTTTTTATACGGTTTAGACATAAGAATTGGCGGTGATCGTACCAAAAGAAAAACTACTTTCAGTAGCTTTGACACAGTCAGAACAATATGGTCACATTAGAGGATTAGGTTTTGGAGTGTCTCCTTGAACATATTTTAAGAAGATAAAACCATGTGAAGATACATATAATATGGTGAGATGATTGCATACACAAATAGACTCATTATAAGATATTATTGTCCGATATGATTTGGAACACCAATGTATAAGAAAACATCAAATAGAAACGACAGTGGAACAAAGATCTGCACATGAACCAAATGACCCACTAGCTATGAGGCTAGGAATTCCCCCAACTGCATACCTTACCCAAGGTAATAAAATTTTTCATTACACTTTCTCATAAATTTGAATCAAACAACTTCCAATAAATTTATATTACTAAAATTATGTAGGGTATAGTTATATGTGATTTGTATCTTTCAAAACCCATGCACTGCCTTGTTTTGAGGGGTAAGGTGTATAATATCCTAGAAGAAAAGATACACCATAAAGTCCTCACAAAATATCACATGAGAGTTGGGATTGAGGTAGCTCATGAGCAGACTTCTGAGTTTCCTATTTCACTTGATGATCCATATATTACAACGGTCAATGATGCTATTAGAACTTTCATAGCATGCTCATCTAATCTAATAAAGATACATGGGGTATGTATTTAAAAAAATCATATTAAAAACCTGTAATAGTTGATATTATATATTGATAAAGTGATGGGGAAATAGAAGGTTAGATCAAGACAGTCTAGTGAATTGACCAAGAAATCAAAATGGCATTTCAGAAGCACATTTTCCCCTCCAGTTCTAGAGAAATATTTATTTTCATTACAACTTCATGTAGATACCACATTTAAATATGAAAAAATGACTTACATTCCATATAAAAAATAAATATATGGAACTTTCATGATAGACGTAATTGGTCCTGAGACTATAAATGAGATTCTCAAGCATGAATGGTTGGGAGTGTCAGTTGTGAATATATACATAAGGTATATTTTCATAATATGTCTATCCAAATAGTGATCTAATATGTTAATTAAAGTTAATAACTATTCATATTTTCGACAGGAATTTATATTACTACTATATAAAGTTAAAACCATGTGAAACATGATTTGGATTCATTAATCCTTGTATAATTTATATGGAAAAGCTTATTTTGGATAATGAAGAAATTAAGAATAAAAAAGATAAGTTACTCAGATAATTTGAGAAAAAAATATTAAACAAAAGACTCTTTTTGATGCCTACAATGAAAATGTAAAACTCTAAAATATAATCACATAAAATATATTTTTAATTTTTTTCATTACTTATTTTTTTTTGTTTTTTTTAGGCAGTACTGGATGTTGATCACAGTTAATCTAGATACCCCAAATATTTATTTTTTGGATCCAATGCATGAATATCCAACAAACTGACCACACATGATGTGTATTGTGAATTTTTAATACACTAAAATCAACTTTTTATAGATAAAATTCAAATTATATGTTTCAGTCTGTGTTTTAACAAGAATTTTTTTATAATATAGAGATCACTAAATATAAGATAAATCATGGCATGTAGTTAGTGTTTGAATGGATAAAGCCTATGGATTAATAGAAATGGAAACTGATTAGGTATATATAGAAAGATTTAACTATCAAAAAATATTTCAATATTTTTTACTTATTTTTGTTAATGTTTCTGCAGTGTCTGAAGCAAGATAATGGAAATGATTGTGGATATTATGTTTTCAAATTTATGAGAGAGATCATAAAGCATGAAAAACCAACATACGAGAACATGTAATTTTTGAAGGTAATTAAAATTTCATTAAATTTATTTATTAATAATTTGTTTGTTTATATTTTCTCAGTACTATTAGGATTGATGAAAACCTTTGTACTCAAAAGATGAAGTAAATTTGTTTAGAGATGAGTGGGATCATACATGTTTTAAAAATGTTTTCTGGCATCAAATTTAGGTGATTAACTACTATGTTTGTGATCTAGTACAAGATATGAACTTATAAATATATTTGGGGTGTGAATCATTAGTTGTAGAATTCTTATATATTATTTTTGGTCCCTTTCACAAGGAGAAGTATAATGGAGTAAATAAATTTGTTTAGAAGTGTTGACCTGGAAACAATAAAATTATTGGGAAATGGTGGATGTGGAGGAAGAGGAAAAGGTAGAGGCAGTGGCAGATGTTGAGGTGGAGTGAGATTTAGAGTTTGAGAATGAGGTGGAGGAGGAGGCATAGGTGGAGAGTGAAGCAGATGAGGAGACGAAGCACTGGCTTGCAAATAATAAAATTTTTAGGCAATGGAGTAAAATAAGAATCATACCATGGTTGTTTTTGAGTACAATTATTGAAAAGTGTGTAAAGCAATTGTAAATTAAGATAAGATACATTGTTCAAGTATTTCAGGTGGCTTATTGAAAATATGTTTTTCACCACTTGTTTAAGTGATTTTATATAGAAATTTAAGTGGAGGATTTTTTTTAGAAACAAAACAAACACTACTTATTTTTTCAAACAGATTATCATAGGCTAAAATTTATATTAGAATATTCCAAGTACTATAAAATATTAATGAAGTGTGAAAGAAACCCCTCACCAAAAACAATTGAAAAAAAAGACGTAGTTTCATGCCCATGACTTCTCTACACTACAAAGAAAAGGTCTTAGTAGTGGAACCAATAGTCACTTAAGAGTCATACAACATTAATCCAATCATCAAACATTTATATAATCTAACTAAAATATTTGAATAAATATATGTTTAATCAACCACCAAATATAGAAGATGTATGAGATAACTATTGGAGGACAACCAACATTGAGAGATCATGGTCATCAAGGTGGGATGGTGTCAAAGGAAACATGACATCAAATGAAAATAAACTAACTTATGAAGAAATCTATGAAAATAAAAAACTCACTTCAAATGAAGTCATAAAGTACTAAAAATACAAATTATGACCCCTTTGGTGGGTGGTGGAATTATTTTGGATATTCAATCATAAATCAGATGCATGATATGATATAAAAAATGTTTGTGAAATCCATACAAGTAAAATTCATTATGCATGTGCACTTTCATTATGTAAAATGATCCATGTTCACAAGCTCATTAATAAAAAAATCATCATTATTATCAATAAAAAAATACTTGAAAATAGGAATATTCCCATTTTTATGAACAAATAGTTATGATGTTATGTTAGAGTTTATAATCACTCAGAATATAGAAAAGGATATACTTATCTATAGCATAATGCAAGAAGACTTAATGGATTCTCTAGATTTCAGTGTCATTTGGATGCTATAAAGGGATACATTGATGTTTAATAATGTAAAAAAGGGTTAAAAAATTTATAATTGAGTTTAGTGTCTTTTGAAAATACATAATGGGTCACGCTGAAGTTTTTTCCATCAAAGAAGGTAAATGGTTTATCATGGAGTTTGTACTCTCTATGATTGTGAAAGGGTAAGATATATTTTATTATATTCCATAAATACTCATATGTAAATATTTATTTTAGCTCAATTAATGAATTTTGATAGGTTTACACCGATGGTTAATTTTTTCTAGGAATAAATTATTTCTTCAATAAGGACAATTCACTCTTGTACTATGATCATGCACTCAAAAGGTATGACTCGAATGATATGTTTTTAGTTTATAATTTATATTGTATTTCAAATCACACATCCCATACTCAAAACTAAGAAAACATAATAATATTTTTTCATACTTTAGGAAAATAATCTATATCTCATTTGTGACATGTAGGAATTAACTACACCACAATACGATATACGATGTGCTCGGTATGACTCAAAGTGTATACTATAAATTTAAATTTGACATTATAGTTCAAAAAGTTTCACTCACTGAAAAATGAAAAAATATGCTCAGATTTTATGTATAATTTAGGAAAACTATTCATAATTTATTTTTGACATGTAGTAAATAGTCTCACATCAAACCAACACACGATGTGATCAGTATGAATCAAAGTGTGTGTTTCTAGTTTAAAATGAATTTTTAGTAAAAACACAAGAGACATACTCAAAATCAAGAAAAAACATTTGGATTATTTTAATACATTAGTAAAATGATCCATAAGTCATTTGGGACATGTAAGAATTATCCTCTCCTCAATCAGATGCACGATGTGACTAGTATGACTCCAAGTGTATCTTTTTATTTAAAATTGATGTTAATTTTACTAAAAAAGACAAATGACATATAAAAAAGGATAAAAAACAATCATATTGTTTTGATACTTTAGGAAAATTATCCATAATTCATTTGGGATGTGTAAAAATCATCTTTACTACAATATGACTCACAATGTAACCGGTATGACTCCAATTGTGTCTTTTTATTTAAAATTGACAATAATTTTAATAAACAAGACAACTAACATACTAAAAAACAATAAAAAACATTCTTGTTGTTTTTATACTTTATGAAAACAATACATAAGTCATTTGTGATATGTAGGAATCAGCCTCACCCTAATCTGATACACGATGTGCCCAGTGTGAATCAAAGTGTCCGTTATCAGTTGAAAATTGACATTTTAGTTAAAAAAAGAGTCACTCACTAAAAACGAAGAAAACAAGCTTGGATTATATTTATAATTTATGAAATGATTCATAATTCATTTTTTATGCATAGTAATCAGTCTCACATCAAACCCACACACGATGTGATCACTATAACTCAAAGTGCATGTTTTTAGTTTAAACTGACATTTTAGTCAAAACACAAGTGGTGTGATCAAAACAAAGGAAAACCATTTGTATTTTTTTTATACTTGAGTAAAAATATCCATAATTCCTTTTATATGTATAGGAATTAGCCTCACCTCAATCTGACACAGGATGTGACTGTTATGACTCCAAATTGGTCTTTTTATTTAAAATTGACATTAATTTTACTAAAAAGTCAATTGACATACTCAAAACCAAAATAATGCTTTAATATTGTTTTTATTATTTAGGAAAATGATCCATAAGTCATTTTTGATGTGTATAAATCATCCTCACCTCATTCTGATACAAGATATTACTAATATGATTCAAAGTGTCCGTTATTAGTTTAAAATTGACATTTTAGTAAAAAAAAGTGTCACTCAATAAAAACAAAGCAAACATGCTCAGACTATCTTGATAATTTAGGAAAAAAAATCATATTTCACTTTTGATGTGTAGGAATTAGGCTCATGTTAAACCTACATATGATGTGACTAGTATGACTCAAAGTGTGTGTTTCCAATTTAAAATGAAATTTTGTTAAAAAAAAGTGGCATACTAAAAACTAAGTAAAAACATTCATATTTTTTTGATACTTTAGGAAAATTATTGATAAGTCATTTGGGATGTTTAGGAATCAGTCGTATGTCAATCCAATGCACAATGTGACCAGTATGATTCCAAGTGTGTCTTTTATATTTAAAATTGATATTAATTTTACTAAAAAAAGACAACTATCATACTCAAAAATGATAAAACAAATTCATATTGTTTTTATAATTTAGTAAAATGATCCATAAGTCATTTTTGATTTGTAGGAATTAGTCTCACCACAATCTGATACACGATGTTCCCGATATGGATCAAAGTGTCTGTAATCAGTTTAAAATTGACATTTTAGTACAAAAAAGCATCGCTAAATCAAAACCAAGAAAACAAGATCATATTGTATTGATAATTTAGGAAAATTATTCCTAATTTATTTATGATGTGTAAGAATTAGTCTCATATCAAATCCACACACAATGTTACCGGTATGACTCAAAGTGTGTGTTTCCAGTTCAAAATGACATTTTAGTAAAAAAAACAAGTGGCATACTCAAAAATTGATGAAACACATTTGTATTGTTTTAATAATTTAGTAAAATTGTCCATCAGTCCTTTGAGATGTTTAGGAATTATCCTCACCTCAATCCGACACACAGTGTGACCGATATGATTCCAAGTGCATCTTTTTATTTAAAATTGACATTAATTTTACTAAAAAGAACAACTAACATACTCAAAACCAAGAAACACATTTTTATTATTTTTATAATTTATGAAAATGATTAATGAGTCATTTTTTTTGTGTAGTAATCATCCTCACCTCAATCTGATACACGATGTGCTCAGTATCACTCAAAGTGTCCGTTATCAATTTAAAATTGACATTTTAGTTCAAAAAGCATCACTCACTAAAAAAAAGAAAACACACTTAGATTATCTTAATAATTTAGGAAAATGATTCATAATTAAATTTTATGCATAGGAATTAGTCTCACATAAAACCCACACACTGTGTGATTAGGTCGATTAGGCCCCTTAGGCCCATTAGACCCACTATGCCACATAGGCCCATTTACCAATTTGGCCACTTAGGCCCATTAGGGCCATTAGTCCCATTAGTTCCATTAGTCCCATTAGGCCCATAAGGCCACTTAGGCCCATTGGCCCCCTAAGTCCCATTCTACCCGTTAATCACATTCAACCACTTAGGCCCATTAGGCCTATTAGACCCATTGATCCTATTAGGACCATTAGTCTCATTAGGCCCATTAGGCCCAATGTCCACTTAGGCCCATTGGGACCATTAGACCCATTTGGCCCATTTGGCCCATTCGGCCCATTCGACCCATTAGGCCCATTCAGACTATTTGGCGCATTAGGCCCATTAGTCTCATTAAACCACTTAGGCCCACTAGGCCCATTTGTCAACTTAGTCCCATTAGGCCACTTACGCCCATTAGGACCATTAGGCGCATTAGGCGAATTAGGCGCATTAGGCCCATTATGACCATTTGACCACTTAGGCCCACTAGGCCCATTAGGCCACTTCGGCACATTAGGCCACTTCAGCCTACTAGGCCAATGAGGCCACTTAGGCCCATTATAACACTTACGCCCATTAGACCCATTAGGCAAATTTGGTGCATTATGCCCATTAGGCTCATTCAGTCACTTAGGCCCACTAGGGCCATTAGACCACTTAGACCCATTAGGGCACTTTAGCCCATTAGGTCCATTAGGCCACCTATGCTCGTTAGGCCCATTATGCCACTTAATCCCATTCGTCCACTTAGTCCCATTAGGTCCATTAACCCCATTAGGCCCATTCGTCCACTTAGGCCCATCAGTCCTGATCAAAAACTTAGTCCCATAAGGCCCATTAGTTCCATTCGATCGATTAGGCCAATTAGGCCACTTAGATCCATTAGTCCCATTAGGGCCATCAGACCACTTAGGATCATTAGGACCATTCAGTCGATTAGGCCAATTTGGGAACTTAGACCCATTATGCCCATTAGGCCTCTTAGGCACATTAGACCCATTCGATTGATTAGGACGATTCGGCCACCTAGACCCATTTGGTCAATTCGCCCAATTAGGCCACTAAGGCTTATAAGGCCCTTTAGGCCCATTAGACCACTTAGGCCCATTTGACCCATTTAGTCGATTAGGCATATTAGGCCACTTAGACCCATTAGGCCTATTAAGTAACTTAGGCCTATTACGCCCACTATGACCATTCGGTTGATCAGGCTAATTAGGCAACAAAGGCCCATTAGGCCCATTAGGCCACTTAGTCCTATTAGACCCATTAAGCCACTTAGGCCCATTAGACTCATTAGGCCACATAGGGCCATTAGGCCCATTCATCCAATTGGGCTGATTAGACCACTTAGGCCACTTCGGCCACTTCGGCCCATTATCCCCCTTTGGCCAATTAGGCCACTTAGGCATTCTGCCCATTAGTCCCATTAGGCCCATTTGTCCCATCATTCGATTAGGCCAATTAGGCCACTTAGGCCGATTAGGTCCATTAGTCTCATTAGGTCCATTAGGCCACTTAGGCCCATTAGGTTCATTAGGCCCATTCAGTCGATTAGGGGGATTATGCCACCTAGGCCCATTATCCCATTAGTCCCACTACCCCACTTAGTCCCATTAAACCCATTACTCGCATTAGGCCCATTAGGCCCATTTTTTTCACTTAGTCCCATTAGGCCCATTAGGCCAAGTAGGCTCATTAGGCCACATAGGCCCATTAGGACAATTTGCACCATTGAACCCATTAGTCCCATTAAGCTCATTAGGTCCGTTAATCCACTTTGGCCAAGTAGGCCCATTAAATCCATTAGTCCCACTAGGATTATTAATCCACTTAGGCCACATAGGCCCATTAGGCCCATTCGGTTGATTAGCCCAATTAGGCCACATAGGCCAATTAGGTCCATTAATCCCATTAGACCCATTAGGCCCATTAGGCCCACTAGGCCCACTAGGGAACTTAGGCCCATTAGGCCCATTAGGCTAATCAGGACCATTAGTACCATTAGGACCATTAGGCCCATTAGGCCCATGAGGCGCATTCCACCCATGAGGCCCATCAGGCCCATTAGGACACTTAGTCCCATTAGGCACATTAGGCCCATGAGGCCACTTAGGCCCATGAGGACCATGAGGCCCATTAGACCCATCAAGCCACTTGGTCCCATTAGGCCCATTAGGTACATTAATCCCATTAGGCACACTAGTCCCTTTAAGCCACTTAGAACCATTGGGGCTAATGGGCCTAAGTGGCCGAATGACCCTAAGTTGCCTAATGGGGCTAATGGGCCTATGTGGCAGAATGGGCTTAAGTGGACCAATGGGCCTAAGTGGCCTCATGGGCCTAGTGGGCCTAAGTGGACTAAGTGGACTAATTGACTGAATGGGACTAATGGGATTAAGTGGACTAATGGGACTAATGGGCCCATGTTTCCAAACGGGCCAATTGGGCCTTAATGGCCCACTGGGCCAAATTTCCCTAAGTAGCCTAATGGGCCTAATGGGACGAATGGGATGAATGGGCCTAATGGGACTAAGTTTCCAAATGGGCCTAATTGGTCTAATGGACTGAAGTGACATAATGGGCCTAAGTGGCGTAATGAGTCTACATGGCGCAAATGGTCTTAATGGCCTAAATGGGCCTTAGGGCCCGAATGGGCCTAACGTGTTGAATGGTCATAACGTGTCGAATGGTCCTAACGTGCCAAATGGGACTAATGGGCCTAAGTGGCCTAATGGTCCTAACAGACTAAATGGGACAAGGGGACCAATGAGATGAATGGGCCTAATGGTCTGAAGTGGACTAATGGGCCTAATGGGCCTAATAGGTCTAAGGGGCCGGATGGGCCTAATGGGCTGAATGAGCCTAATGGGCCACATGGGTCAAAGTGGCCTAATCGGCCTAATGTGCCTAAGTGGCTAAATGTGCCTAAGTTGCATAATGAGAAAAAGTGGCCTAATGGGCCTAAGTGGCATAATGGGCCTAAGTGGCCTAATGGGCCTTAGTGGACTAATGGGCCTAAGTGGCCTAAATGGACTAATGGACTGAAGTGGCTTAATGGGCCTAAGTGACCTAATGGGGCTAAGTGGTCTAATGGGCCTAAGTGGCCTCATGGTCATAATGGGCCTAAGTGGCCTAATGGGCCTAATGGCCCTGATGGGCCGAATGTGCCTAATGGGCCAAATGGGATGAAGTGGTCTAATGAGCCTAAGTGGACTAAAGGCCCTTAGGGGCCTAATGGGACTAAGTGGACTCATGGGAATAAGGGGCCTAAGTGGACTCATGGGCATAAGGGGCCTAAGTGGCTGAATGGGCATAATGGGCCCAATGGGCCAAATTGGCCTAATGGGACTAATGGGTCTAAGTGGCCTAAGGGGATTAATGGGCCTAATGGGCCTAATTGTCCTAATTGACCTAATGGGAATAGTGGGACGAAGTGGCCTAATGGGATAAAGTTTCCTAATGGGCCTAGTGGGCCAAAGTGGCCTAATGGGCCTAAGTGGATTATTCGGCCTAATGGGCCTAAGTGGCCTAATCAGCCTAATGGGATTAATGGTCCTAAATGGACTAATGGTATTAATGGACCGAAGTGGCTTAAGTGGTCTAATGGGCCTAATGGGCCAAAGTGGCCTAATTAGCTTAATGGCCCTAAGTGGCCTAATGGGCCTAAGTGGCCTGGTGGGCCTAATGTTCCTATGTGGCCTCATGGGTCTAAAAAGCCTAAGTGTACTCATGGGCCTAATGGGGCTCACTGGCCCCATGGGTCTAATGGGACTAAAGGTCTTAAGGGGCCTAAGTGGCCTAATGGGCCTAATCGGCCTAATGGACCTAAGTAGCCTAATGGGTCTAATGAGCTTAAGTTGTATAATAGGCCCAATATGATTTATGGGCCTAATGGGCCTAAGTGGTCTAATGGTCCTAAGTGACCTAATCAACCTAATGGACCTAATGGGCATAATGGGATTAAGTGGATGAATGGGCCTAATGGGCCTAAGGGGCCTAATGCACTGAATGGGCATAAGTGGCCAAATGGGACTAATGGGCCTAAGTGGCGTATTGGGCTGAAGTGACCATATCATCCTAATGGACCTAATGGGCGTAATGGGCCTAAGTGGTCGAATGAGCCTAATTGGTCGAATGGGCCTAATGTGCCCAGTGGTCCTAATGGGCATAATGGTTTTAGTGGTAGAATTTTCTAATGGGCCTAATGTGCCTAAGTGGCATAATGTGACTGATAGGATGAATAGACCGAATGAGCCTAATGTGCCTAGTAGGCCTAATGGGCCTAAGTGGCCTACTATGCCTAATGGGACCAATTGGCCTAAGTGGCCAAATGGGCCAAATGGGCCTAAGTGGCCTAATGGGACTAATGGGCCTAATGGTACAAAGGTTCATAGTGGGCCAAATTGGCCTAAGTGACCTAATGGGCCTAAGTGGCCTAATGGGCCTAAGTGGCCTAATGGGCCTAATGGGTCCAATGGGCCTAAGTGGCATAATGGCCCTAAGTGGCATAATGTGATTAATGGTCCAAATGGGCCTAATGGGTATAATGGGACTAAGTGGCCTAAGTGTCCTAATGGCCCTAATGGGCTTAAGTGGCCTAATTCACCCAATGGGCCTATTTTTCCTAATGGGCCGAACAAGCCAAATGGACCTAAGTTTCCTAATGGTTCCAATAGGCATAACTGGCCTAAAGGGACTAATGGGCCTAACAGGACTAACAGTCATAATGGGACGAATAGGCCTAGGTGGCCTAATGGGCCTACATGGCCAAATGGGCTTAAGTGAACTAATGGGCCTAAAGAGTCTAATAGGCCAAAGGGGCCTAATGGGCCTAAGTGGCATAATCGTAGCCTAATAGACCTAATTGGTCTAATGGGATTTATGGGTGCAATGGGCCAAAGTGGCCTAATGGTCCTAATGGGCCTAAGTAGACTAATGGGCCAAATGGGCATAATGGGACTAAGTGGACTAATCATCCTAAAGGGCTTAATGGGGAAAAGCATCCTAATGGGCCTAAGTGGCATAATCGGCCTAAGTGGAATAATCGTAACCAAATGGGCCTAAGTGGATGAATGGGATAAATGGGCCTAAGTGGCCTAATCGTCCTAATGGGTATAATGGGCCAAAGCGGCCTAATGGACCTAAGTGGCATAATCATCCTAATGAGCCTATTGGTTTTGCGGCCTAATGAGCCTAATGGGCCTAAGTGACCTAATTTTCTTAATCAGACGAAGGGGCCTAATGGGCCTAAGTGTCCTAATGGGACTAAGTGGTCCAATGGGCCTAAATGGTCGAAGGGGCTGAATCAGACAAATGGGACTAATGGACCGAATGGACCTAATGGGCCTAAGTGGCCTAATGGGTGTAATGGGCCTAAGTGGTCTAATGGGCCTAAGTTGCCTAATAGGCCTAATGGGAAGAATGGGCCTAATGGTCCTAATTGGCCTAAGTTACCTAATTGGCCTAAATTGACTAATAGGAAAAATGGTCCCAAGTGGCCAAATGGGCCTAATCGGTCCATTAGGCCTAAGTGCATAATGGGCCTAATGAGCCGAATATGCTTATGGTGTCGAATGGGCTGAATGGGATGAATGGGCCGAAGTTTCCGAATAGGCCTAATGGGCTGAAAGGTATTATTGGGTCGAATGGTCCTAATGATCCTAATGGGCCTAAGTGGCCTAATAGCAGCGATGGGCCTAAGTGTCCTAATTGGCCTATGGGGCCTAATGGTTCTAATGGGTCTAATGAGTCGAATGGACCCAATGGGATGAAGTGGCCTAGTGGGGAAAATTGGCCGAATGTGCCTAATTGGACGAAGTGGCCGAATGAGACTAATGGGTCTAATGAGCCCAATGGGACTGCTAGACTGAAGTGGACTAATGGGATGAATGGTCCTAAAGGGTCCAACGGACATAATGGGCCGAATAGACCAGATGGGATTAATGGTCTAATGGGCTAATGATCCTAATTAGCTGAATGGGTCGGATGGGTCGAATGGCCCTAGTGGGCCAAAGTTGCTTAATGGACCTATTGGGAATAATAGACCGAACATACCTAATGGTCCTAAGTGGCCTAATGGTCTTAAGTGGACAATTGGACCTAATGCACCTAATGGGTGTAATGTTCTAATGGGCCTAGGTGAACCAATGGGCCTAATGGACCTAAGTGACTGCATAGAACTAATGGGCCTAATGGGCCTAAGTGGACCAATGGGCCAAATGGGACTAAGTGGTCTAATGGGCCTAAGTGGCTGAATTGGCTGAATGGGCTGAATGGGCCTAATGTGCCTAAGGGGTCGAATGGGTTTAATGGGCTGAAGTGGCCTAATGGACACAATGAGCCAAAGTTTCATAATGGTCTTGAGGGGCCTAAGTGGCCAAATGAGCCAAAGTGGACGAATGGTCTTAAGGCCTAATGGGCCTAATGGGCCTTAGTGGAGAAATTTTCCTAATGGACATAAATGGCCAAAGTGTCCTAATGGGTCCAATGGGCCTAAGTGGACCAATGGACCTAATGGGACTAATGGGCCTAAGTGGGCCTACTAGACCTACTAGGTCTAATGGGCCTACTAGGCCTCATGGGCCAACTAAGCCTAATGGGACTACTCGGATTAATGGGCCTAATGGGTCTAAGTGGCATAATGGGCCTAAGTTGCCAAATGGGCATAAGTTTCCTAATGGATCTAATGGGCCTAAGTGGCCTAATGGGTATAATGGGCCTAATGGGCCTAAATGGCCGAATGGGACAAAGTGAAAAAATTGGCCTAATGGGCTTAATGGACATGATGGGACGAAGTGTCCAAATGGGCCTAATGGGACTAAGTGTCCTCATGGGACTAATGGGCCTCAATGACCAAATGGGCCTAATACACTTAATGGTCCTAATTGGCCAAATGGGCCAAAGTGAATGAATGGGAATTTGGGCCTAATGGGCCTAATGGTCCTAATGGCCCAAATTATATGAGTGGGAATAATGGGACTAATGGGGAAAAGTGGCCAAATGGGCCAAATGGGCCTAGGTGGCCTAATGGGCCTATTGGGCCCTAGTGGCTTAACAGGCCTAATGGGCCAAATGGGCCTAAATGGCCTAATGGGACAAAGTGGATGAATGTTCTTAATGGGCTGAATATGCATAATGGGCCTAATGGGCCGAAGTGGCCAAACGAGCCAAATGGGATTTAATGGCCTAGTGGGACTACTGGGCATAAGTGGCCTAATGGGACTAAGTGGCCTAATGGGCATAATAGGCCAAATGTGCCTAAGTGGCCTAATGGGCCTAATGGGACAAAGTGTACGAATGGACCTAATGAGCCTAATGAGCATAATGGGTCTAATGGACCGAAGAGATCTAATTGTCCTAATGGGCCCAAGTGGACTAATGGGCCTAAGTGGCCGAATGGGACTAATGGGCGTCATGGGCCTAATTGTCTTATCTGGCCTAATGGGTCAAAATGTTCGAATGGGCCTAATGGGCCTCGATCACCTAAGGGGCCTAATGATCCCAACTAGATGAGTGGGACGAATGGGCCTAAGTGGAACAATGGGTCCAATGGGCCTAATGGGCCTACGTGGCCCAGTGGGACTAAGTTTCCAAATGTTCCTAAGTCGCTTAAGGGTCCTAATGGGCCTAAGTGGCCTAATGAGCCTAATAGGACTATGTGGCCTAATGGTCCTAATGGGCCTAATGGGATAATGGGATTAATGGACATAATGGGATAATGGGCCTAATGGGCCTAAGTGGGAGAATGGACCTAAGTGTCAAAATGGGCCTAGTGGGCCTAACTGGCCTAATATTCCTCATAGGCCTAAGTGGCATAATGAGATTAATGGGATAATGGGCCTAATGGTCCTAAGTGGTTAAATGTGCCTAATGTCCCTAAGTGGCATAATTGTATAAATGGGACAAATGGGTGTAAGTGGCCTAATGGGCCTAAGTGGCCTAATGGGCTTAAGTGGCCTAATCAGCCTAATGGAACTAAGTGGCCTAATGCGTCTAAGTGGACTAATGGGCCTAAGTGGATGAATAGGCCTAATGGTCTGAAGTGGTTAATGGGTTTAAGTGGCCTAATGTGTCTAAGTGGACTAATGGGCCTAAGTGTCCTAATGGGCCTAATGTCCCGAAGTGGCCTAATGGGTTTAAGTGACTGAATGGGTCTAATGGGCCTAAGTGGCCGAGTGATCCTAATGGGCCGAGGTGGCCTAATGGGCCTATGGGCCTAATGGGATTTAGTGACCTAATGGGCCTAATGGTCCTAAGTGGACCAATGTTCTTAATGGTCCTTAGTGGCCTAATGGGCCTAATAGGCCTAATGGTCATAATTGGCCTAAGTGGTATAATGGGCATAATGGGCCTAACTGGCCTAACAGGCGAAATGAGCCTCAATGGCCTAATGGATGTAATGTGCCTAATGGGTCGAATGGGCCTAAGTGACCTAATGTGACAGTGGCCTAATGGGCCTAATGGTCCTAAGTGGCCTAATGAGCCTAAGTGGCCTAATGGAACCAATGGGCCTAATGGGCCAAAGTGGCCAAAGTGGCCTAATGGGCCTAATGGGC
Source organism: Viscum album (assembly GCA_963277665.1). Classification (NCBI taxonomy): domain Eukaryota; kingdom Viridiplantae; phylum Streptophyta; class Magnoliopsida; order Santalales; family Viscaceae; genus Viscum; species Viscum album. The sequence goes on from OY728156.1 coordinate 1,780,573,996, forward strand.
CTAAGTGGCTGAATGGGCCTAATGGGTCTAAGTTGCCTAATTAACCTAATGGGCCGAAGTGTCCTAATGGACCTAAGTGGACTAATGGGCCTAATGAGTTAATGGGAATAATGGGCCTAATGGGCCTCAATGGCCTAATGGGACTAATAGGACTCAATTGCCTAATGATCATAATGGGCCTAAGTGGCCTAATGGGCATAATGGGCCTTAGTGGACGAATGGGATGAATGGGCCTCAATGGCCTAATGGGCCTAAGTGGACTAATGGGCCTAATGGAATGAATGGTTCTAATGGGCCTAAGTGGCCTAATGGGCCTAATTGGTCTTAGTGGCTTAAGTGGCCTAATGGGCCTAATGGGCCAAATGGGACTAAGTAGCCTAAAGGGCCTAATGGGCCTTAATGGACTAATGAGCCAAGTGGGCCTAAGTGGTCTAATGGGCCTAAGTGTCCCAATCGGCCTAAGTGTCCTAATGGGCCTAAGTGGTTAAATGGGCCTAATGGGACTAATGGGACTCAGTGTCCTAAGGGGCTAAAGTGGCCTATTGGGCCTGATGGGCCTAATGAGAATAATGGGCCTAAGTGGCCTAATGGGCCTAAGTAGCCTAATGGGCCTAATTTTCCTAAGGGTCATAGGTGGACTAATGGGCCTAAGTGACCTAATGGGCCTAAGGGGACTAAGTGGCATAAGGGTATGAAGTGGCCTAATGGGCTTAATGGGCCCAATGGGACTTAGTGGCCTAATGGGCCTAATGCGCCGAATGAACCTAAGTGACATAATGGGATTAATGGACCTAAGTGGCCTAGTGGGCCTAAGAGAACTAAGTGGCCTAATGGGCCTAAGTGGCCTAAGGGGGCTAATGGGCCTAATGTGTCTATTGGTACTAAGTGGCCTAATGGGCCTTAGTGGCGTAATGGGCCTAATGCACTGAGTGGGACTAAGTGGTAAAATTGGTCTTAGGGTCCTAAGTGTCCTAGTGGGCCTAAGTGGGCTAATGGGCCTAAGTGTCCCAATGGGTTTAGTGGGCCTAATGGGCCTAATGAGACTAATTGGGCTAATTGGCCTAATGCACCTAATGGGCTATATGGGTCTATGTGGCCTAATGGTCCTAATCCAATGGGATTTATGGGACAAATGGTCCAAATGGTCTTAATGGGCCTAAGTGGACAAATGGGCCAAATGGGCCTAAGTGTCCAAATGGGCCTAAGTGGCCTAACTGGCCTAATGTGTTTCATGGTCCTTAGTGGCCTAAAGGGAATAAGTGGGAAAATGGGTCTAATGGGACTAATGGGACAAATGGGCCTAAGTGTCCTAATGGGTCTAATTGGCCTAATGGGTATAATGGTCCAAATGGGCCTAAGTGACCTAATGGGCCTAATATAATGGACTTAATGGGCCAAATGGCCCTAAGTGTCCTAATGGGTCTAATGGGCCTAATGGGACGAAATGGGCCAATGGGCCTAATTGGATGAATGGGCCTAATGGGACAAATGGGTCTAATGGGCCTAAGTGGCCAAGTGGGCCTAATGAGCCTAATGGACAAACCTGATGGCTCTGCACTCTCCTGGATCTCGATGCTCCCCATGCCTCATCTTCCCCTCCTAGGGTTTTGAGGGTCTGATTTATGGTGATGGTGTCACTTCACATGGTCCATCTTCTTCCTTATCTTGCTTTCTTTTTCTTCTCTCTTGACTGATGTGGCTTGCTAGTGTGGTCATAGCGCGCCGCTGACCACCCCTCGTTCGATCTTTCCCTACACATTAGACCCCTATTTTGGGTTTTTGTGTGAGGGTGATTTGGATAGATTGGGTTTTCACTGGTGATTGTGTCCAGTGCCTTCTTTCTCCTCTACCCATGCTAGCCTACCCATCTTGTTTGAATCCACTTTTTTGAGGCTCGATTCAGGATCCAGGCCTACTTGGGATGGTGATGGAGTAGGGCTGGCAGTAGTCTCAACTTGGGTCCATTCCTCTGGTTGGATCCTTTTCTATTTTGAGGATGCGGATTGAGGTCTCATATGGTGATTTTATTTGGGATTGATTTTGTTTCTCTGTTATTGGTTCCCTATTTTGCTGGACTGATGCTGTTTCTAGCTTGGTCCCCTGCCGAGGCCTCCATCTTCTCATCCTTCCTGTGCTCCTTTCCCTATTAGTTCAGTTCGTGGGTCTTCATGGAGGTTCTGGGAGGTTCAGATCATGTGGGTTAGGGTATTAGAGAGGGCGGATTTCCCATCTTTTAAGGTTCGAATGGTTGTGATGTTATGTTTTGATGGGTTTTTGGTGGTGATGTTTGAGTTCTACGATGACAATATGAAGACATCAGTGGTGATTAGTGGACATCCTACTTCATTTTACTCTATTTCTCGGCTCTGACGATGATGGTCGATGATGAAGAAGGTGGTGTTCCATCTAGCGATGTGGTGACTCTAGCGATGATGGTTATGACGATGATGTTCGGAGTGGATGATAACAAGGTAATGATGATAACAGATGATGATGATATTGACAGCTTCTTCGACGTTCTATCTTCGATGCAATGGCTTTTATGAAAATTTAAAAAATGATTTCGAGGGCCTAATGAGCCTAATATGACTAATGGGCCTAATTTTCCTAAGTGGTCTAATGGGCCTAAGTGTCCAAATGGGATGAAGTGGCCTAATGGGCCTAAGGGGTAGAATGAGCCCAATGAGCCTAAATGGTCTAATGGGCCTAATGGATAATGGGTCTAATGGGCATAAGTGGCCTAAGTGGCCTAAAGGGACTAATGGGCCTAAGTGGTCGAGTGGTCCTAAGTTGCATAATGGGCCTAATGGGCCTAATTAGAATAAGTGGCCTAATGAGCTTAAGTGGACTAATGGACCTAATGGGTCAAATGGGACTAAGTGGCCTAATGGTCCTAAGTGGCCTAATGGGCCTAATGGCTAATGGGACTAATGAGCCTAAGTGACCTAAGTGGCCTAATGGGGCTAATGGACCTAAGCGGCCTAAGTGGCCTAAGGGATCAATGGGCCTAAGTGGCATAATGGGCCTAAGTGGCCTAAGTGTACTAAGTGGCCTAATGGGCCTAAGCGGCATAAGTTACCAAATGGGCGTAATGGGTCTAATGGGCTCAATGGGTCTGAGTGGCCTAATGGGCCTAAGGGGCCTAAGTGGCCTAATGGGCCTAAGCGGTTGAAGTGGCCTAAGGGGCCAAATGGGCCTAATGGGATCAATGAGCCTAAGTAGCCCAAGTGGCCTAAAGGTCCTAATGGGCCTAAGCGGCCTAAGTGGCCTAAGGGGCCAAATGGAATAATTGGGCTCAATGGGACTAAGTGGCCTAATGGGATTAAGTGTCTGAATGGGCCTAAGCGGCCTAATGGACCTAAGTGGCCTAGTGGACCTAATGGGCCTAATGTGGATAATGGGGATAATGGGCCTAATTGTCCTAATGGGATGAATGGGCTAAGTGGACCTAATAGGCCTTAGTGGTCTAATGGACCTAAGTGGCCTAATTGGCCCAATGGGCCCAGGTGGCCGAATCAGCCTAATGGGGTGAATGGGCCTAAGTTTTCTAAAGGGTCTAATGGATCGAATGCACCTAATGATCCTAATGGGACTAAGTGGCCTAATGGGACTTTGTGGGACTAAGTGGAATAATGGTACTAAGTGGCCTAATCATCCTAATGGGCCTAAGTGGACTAATGGGCATAATGGGCCAATTGGGCGTAAGTGGACTAATGGGCCTAATGAGCCTAATGATCCTAAGTGGCCTATTTGGCGTAATGGGCCTAATGTGACTAAGTGGCCTAATCATCATAATTGGACTAATGGGCCTAAGTGGCATAATGGGCCAATGGTACTAAGTAGCCTAATGGTTTGAATGGGCCTAATGGGTCAAGTGGGATAAATTTTCATAATGGTCCTGAGTGGCCTAATGGGCCTAATGAGGCTGAGTGGCCTAATGAGCCTAATGGGTTTTAGTGGCCAAATCATCCAAATGGGCCTAAGTGGCCAAATGGGCCAAATGGGCCTAATGATCCTTAGTTTCCTAATGGTTCGAGTGGGCCTAAGTGACCTAATGGGCCTAAATGGCATAATCTGCCTAATGGGCCTAATTAGGCCTTTGGTATTAATGTTTCAGATATAGTGTTTTGGGTCTAGGTTTTAGGATTTTTTTTGTTCTAATTGGCCTAAATTGGTCTAAATTGGCCTTATTGACCAAATGACCAATTAGCCTAATGGCCCAATGAACTAATGGGCTAATTGTTTAATGACCTAAATGACCTAATTTGTTTAAATAGCATAATGGACCAATAGCCTAGTGGTCTAATTGGAATAATGGCCTAATTGGCATAAATGAACTAATTGTTATAAATGGACTAATTAGTCTAAATCTATTTAATGGTCTAATTGGATTAAATGGAATAATTGGCCTAATTGGCCTAATTGACCTAATTGGTTTAATTGGCCTAATTGGACTAAATTGGCCTAAATGGCCAAATGGGTCTAAATGGTCTAATTGTTCCAAATGGACTAAATGGTATAATTAGATTAAATGTTCTAATTGGACAAATTCGCCTAATTGGCCTAACTATCCTAAATTGGCGTAAATGGTCAAATTGCCAAATAAAAAATTGGCCTAATGGTTTAATGAACTAATGGGATAATGTACTAATGTCCAAATTTGTCTAAATATCCTAATGGCCTAATTGGCATAAATGGCCTAATTGGTCTAAATGGCCTAATTGGTTTAAATGGATTAAATGATCTAATTGGATTAAATGGTCTAATTAGCATAATTATCCTAATTGACATAAATGGTATAACTGACCTAATTGGCCTAAATTCCCTAATGGAAAAAATTCACTAAATATATTAAAGGCCTAAATTGTCTATGGATTAATGACCTAATTGGCCTAAATGACCTAATTATCCTAAAAGACCTAATTTTTATAACTGACCTAATTGGTATAATTGGCCTAATTGGCATAATTTACCTAAATGGACTAATTGGAAAATTAGAAAAATATAAAAATGATAAAAATTACTAAGTGACCAAAAAACAAAATAACACAACATAAATGGAATTACACCAAAATGATCATACAATAGGAATCCATACTATACACATGTTTATCATGATAATTAATATTAATTGTTTATATTAGGTCACCAGTATTAAATTTCTAATTAAATTTATTTTTATATGCTTCTTCATTTTATGGATTTCTTGAATAGATGCAATTTTAATTCATTATAGGTTTATCACTTTCATATTATTCAATAATGTAGTATTATACTAATCAATTTAATTTATATCAAGTAGTATTTGGAACAAAAGGTCATGTGCCTCAAGAAAAATTATTTTCCTTGACTAGGAAGTAAAATAATGGAAGTGATGTAAATGTACAAACACACAAAAAGATTGTAAGTTTTTTTATTGATATTTCAAATTTTGATACATAATTCATAATTAAAAATCTTGTTTATATTTTAAACAGTTTGTCCTAGAGGCCCTCGATGATAAAGAAGATGACAACTTCGGGCTAAATGATCATTTGAGACAAGTATTAGGTGAGGAACACCATGGGAGAGTTTGATGAAAAACCATGAAAAAAATCATCCCCACTAGGTATTGGACCTCATTGGGTGCCTCTCAAACCTATCAGACCACTGAGCTGAAAAAAATTCATGTAGAAGTAGATGATGCCAAAAATATATCTATACAGAAGCATGAAAGAAGTAAATTGGTCACCGAACACTTCCTAAAATATATTTCAGTTATAAGTCCACCACTTCCATCAGATACTGATATTACTTTTGATTCATGTATGAAATAAATTCACTCTTTATATGAGACCTTGGGTTATTTAAATGAGGGTCCTAGTGGCGGTCGAGCTGATGGCAGTGGCAGTGGAGGTGGGGGGGTGGTGGAGGTGGCAGTGGTGGCGATAAAGGTGGAAGTGGCGGCAATGGTGCTGGTGGTGGTTTTAGGCATAACTAAATTGTACAAATATAGATGATATATTTAAATTTATTTTAATAATAATTTATCGAAACCAAGAGTGAGGATCTTTCATATCAAATTTAAAATTAATTTATTTAATATTTAAAGAAATAAATACATGTGATTAGAAACTTTCTTCATTAGTGAATGTTGATCATATGAAAAGACACTTTCATATTACTGTCATCGCATTGTGAGGATCCCAGGATAAAATCCCTCTAGCAGTGATCCACATGTGCTTCTATGATCTCCGAGAAACACCACTCGATCTCTAGGTGCTAGAGGGGCGAGTCGAATGTCTTATGTTGTTCGTTCTTGATCACCCGTTCTTCGATCTTGAAGAAATCTTTCTTACACTTATCATTTTTGAGAGGGAGAGAGAGAAGGAGGAGTTGAGAGTGAATTTTTTGTGCGCAAAAATTTTCTATTCTTAATTTTTGGATGATCTAAACAATATACATAGATGCCTATTTATAGTGTTGATATTTAAGTTAAAATATTATTTAATTTCATACCGACCATTAAATAAATTGTCCTAAATTGTCTAATTGGCCTAAATTTCATAAATTACCTAATTGGACTAATTAGCCTAATTTTCCTAAATGGCCTAAGTTTTCCTAGATGGCCTAAATGGCCTAACTGTCCTAAATGATCTAAATTATCCTAATTTGCTTAATTGACCTAAATTGCCTAAATTGTATAATTTTTCTAATTGTCTTAATTGGATTAATTGGCCTAAATGGCCTAAAATGGCCAAATCGGTTTAAATTTATTAATCAACCAAATTGTTCTAAATGTATTAAATTGTTCTAAATGGCCTAATTGGCTGAATTGGCTTAAATGGTATAAATTAACCTAAATGGCCTAAATTGGCCTAAATGGTCTAAATAACCTAATTGGCCTAAATGACCTAAATTGGCCTAAATGACCTAAATTGTCTAATTGTCTTAATTTTACTAATTGACCTAAATGGACTAAATGGCCTAATTGGCATAAATGGCCTAAATGACCTAAATGACCAAATTGCTTAATTAACCTAAATGACCTAAATGGTTTAATTGGCCTAATTGGTCTAAATGGAATAATTATCATATATGGACTAATTGTCCTAATTGTAATAAATGGAATAAATATACTAATTTTACTAATTTTACTAATTAAGATAAATGGCCTAAATTAGCCTAAATGTCCTAAATTGACATAATTGACCAAATTGGTCTAAATGGCCTAAATTGGTCAAAATGGTCTAAATAGCTAAATTGGATTAAATGATCTAAATGGAATAATTGATATAATTGTACTAAATGTCCTAATTGGCCTAAATGGTCAAAATTACCTAATTGGTACAATTGGCCTAAATGGCCTAAATTGACCTAAATGGCCTAAATTGGACTAAATGGCCTAAATTGGGCTAAATGGCCTAATGGTCCTAATTGGCCTGAATTGCCTAATTGGACTAATTGGCCTAATTTACATAATTTTCCTATTTGGTATAAATGAGATAAATTGTCATAAATGGCCCAAATTGGCCAAAATAACTTAAATGGCCAAAATTGGCCTAATTGGTCTAAATAGCCTAAATTAGCTGAATGGAATAATTGGCCTAAATTGCCTAAATTGTATAATTGACCTAATTGACCTAATTGTCTTAAATGGATCAAATTGGACTAAATGTCCTAAATTTCCAAAATTGGCCCGAATGACCTAAATTGGCCTAAATGACCTAAATTGCCTAAATTGCATAATTGGTCTAATTGGCCAAAATGGTCTAAATTGGCCTAATCGGCTTAAATGGCATAATTGTAATAATTAGACTAATTGGTCTAAATTACCTAAATTGGACTAAATGGAATAATTGTCCTAATTGGCCTAAATGGTCTAAATTGGCGTAAATAGCCTAATTGGTCTAAATTGGCATAATTGGTCTAAATGGCCTAAATGAAATAAATTTCCTAATTGGAAAATTGGCGTAATTGACGTAATTGGCCTAATTGGACTAAATTTTCCTAAATGGCCTAAATCATCTAATGAGCCTAAATGGCCTTAAGAGCCTAAATTGGCCTAATTAGTCTGAATTGGGCTCATTGGCCTAAATGGCCTAAATGACCTAATTTGTCTAAATGGACTAAATGGCCTAATTAGCCTAATTGGACTAAATGACCTAAATTGGCCTAAATTTCCTAATGGGACTAATGGGACTAAGGGTTGAATGGGCCTAAGTGTCCTAAGTAGCCTAATGGCCCAAATGGGTCTAATGGGATTAAGTGGCCTAATAGGCCTAAGTGGCCTAATCATCCTAATGGGCCAATTGGGACTAAGTGGCCTAATGGGTCTAATGGGCCTAATGGGTTCACTGGTCCAAAGTGGTGTAATGGGCCTAAGTGGCCTAAGTGGCCTAATGGGATGAATGTGCCTATTGGGCCTAAGTGTATTAATGGGACCATTAAGTCCAATTCGGCCTAATAGTCCTAATGGGATTAATAGGTTGAATGGAAAAGTTGGGCCTAAGTGGACTGATGGGCCTAATAGGCCTAATGGGCCTAAGTGGACTAATGGGCCCATTATGGTTAATTCAGCCTAATGGACCTAAAGGACAAATTGGACTAATGGACCTAATGGGTCTAATGGGCCCAATGGGCCAAATGGGTCTAAGGGGCCTAATGAGCCTAAGTGGACGAATGAGCCTAAGTGGCCTAATGTGCTGAATGGGCCGAAGTGGCCTAATGGGCCCAAAGGGCCTAAGGGGCCCAATGGACCTAATGGGTCTAAGGGGCCTAATGGGCCTAAGTGGCCTAAGTGACCTAATAGGCCTAATGAGACTACTGGGCCTAAGGGAACTAATGGGGCTAATGGGCATATTGGGCTAAATGTCCTAATGGGACGAAGGGGCTGAATGGGCCCATTTGGTCGAATGAGCCTTGTAACACCCAACCCCTTCCTCATTGGCTTGAGGAGGCGGTGAGAGTTACTTGGCCTTAAGTGACATTCCCAAGGCACCAAAGTCTAGAAATAAATTATTAGGGCTTCTAGAACAAGTTGGGGAACGATTTTCCCTTAAGAAAAAACCAACCAAACCATCCACTAACAACCACTATATGATGTATGTCAATAAAATATTCAAGCAACTATTCCCAAAATACAACCAAGTTGTTCCACAATACAACCCAAAACCAATACAATCCAACATGATATCAGATTACTATGTGGAAGACTAAACCACACAACACCACGAGCCATGACCCCACCACATCTCCACACCAAGCTCCAAGCTCCAAGCTCCACCAAGACATAAAAATGCACCACTAAAGGAGGGTGATGCCTTACCTTTTCCCACATCATGGTACACGACATCTGTAAAGTCACCAAAGTGCCAAATCAGGGGGTGAGTACAACTACTCATTAGGTTTTCCCCAAATGAATTCCCTACAGACGCCACTAGGATAAAACTGTTAGCACATTTATATAAAGCAGTTTATATAAAATAATCACAAGTGCAACCATTACCATAAACCAAACACACCCTTACCAATCCATCTCACCCAAACCAAGAAACCAAGGGAAATCCAAACAAACATTCCAAAAGCCATTTCATCATTTACACATTATCACAACAATTTACACCTTGAAAAGCAATGCACAACAAATCAACCAAAATGGTGGAACTTCCGTCCAACCCGTTCACCCATTCACAACTAGTGGTACTTCCCATCCACTTATCCTTTGATGGTGGCCCTTTCGTCCACTAACCACACCCTTATTATAGTGGTACTTCCCGCCCACTTCCACACAACATTTCAAAAAAGGCATAACCAAGCATATAACCCACCAAGGCCACAACACATGCAAATAACCATTTTCACAACATGCCAAACCACTTCAATAAATCATCCATTTATTGAAACCACCCTTAAATGATTTTCCATGCCAAAATCCATTTCAATAAAACAAAATCTTTATGGAAAACCATTTTCATCAACCATTTTCACAAATCAATCACAGCAACCCATTTTAAAATCTCCATTTTAAAATCCACAACAAGAACACTTCACCACAAAACCCCATTTTTTTCAAAAATCCCCAAACATCACCAAAGGGATTTTAAATCAATTTTGCACATCCAAAGCACAATTAATTTTAAAAAAATATATTAATTTTATCCAAACCACTAGTTCTAACCAAGTGGAGTCGATAGAGAATCCACCTACCTTTAGGGTTCCCGAGAAATGGACCCACAAGCAATCGCACCTCAAATATGGCGAACGCACCACCAAAACCTCTCTAGATCCCCTTACCTAACATTCAGAAGCCTTAAAAATCAACATCCAAGGCAACCACAACCCTAGATCTACATGAAACAAATGTAGATCTAGAAAACTAAAGAAGGTAGAAGAGTGGATCTAGAGAAAACCAAAAGGAAACCAAGAGAAGAGACTTACCCAGGAGAAACCACCTTCAAACCACCTTGAAACCCCTTTAAATTGCTTACAAAACAAGTATAAGAGCCCCTAAACCCCTTGAGAACTGAAAATCCCGAGTGAGGCTCGATTAGGAGAAGAATTCGAGAGAAAAGAGGCAATCCTGAGTGAACCCGGGTTTTAAAAACCTATTTTTAAGTGGTCGCATGGTTAGTCCGCACTATTTGGAAAACCATGCGCTAACCATGAGAACGCTACTATCTCGAGTGAAAGGGTCCGCATGGTTTCCTCACACGGTTTGGAAAACCATGCGCAGGCCGTGTGAAGCCTACTCCCTCCCCCTGCACGGTTTCCTGGAGAACCCACATGGTTTCCCCTAACCGTGATCAAACCGTTCACCCTTAGAAAAGCCTCCAAACTTATTCAAAACCATTCCAACTCTCCCAACCTCTTCCCAACTCATCTCATGCACTTTAAACACATGAAAATGAATAAACAAAGGCTAAATACCTCAAACAAGGGGTGCTACATTCTCCCTATTATTGGACTTTTCGTCCCCGGAAAGTAGTGAACCCAACCTTTGCCGAAAGAGCTCCGACCATTGCTCAACCATATCTTTCTCCCACTCCCAAGTATCCTCTTAGATCTGGCCATGCTGCCACAAAACCCGAACCAGACCGATGATTTTACCCCGTAAGACTTTCTCTTTCTTATCCACAACCTGCACTGAAACGTGCACCGACAAAGCATCCAGATCTAGCTCAACATGATCCCATCGAATAACATGGCCCGAATCTGGCTGATAATTTTTCAACTATGACACATGAAACACATTGTGCATCGCAATGAACCTAGGTGGAAAAGGCAAATGATATTCCACCTCACCAACCCGCTCAAGAATCTTAAAAGGTCCAGTATACCTCAGAGATAACTTTCCCTGCTTTCCAAACCAACGATGTCCCAACCTAGGAGATATCCTCAAGAAAACATGATTACTCACCTCAAATGACAACAACCATCGAAGATGATCCACATACAATTTTTGATGACTTTGATCCGTCTCTATTCTCTTCCTGATTAACATGATCTTCTCCATAGTCTCCTAGAAAAATCTCGGTCCAACCATCGAGGACTCACCTGTTTCCACCCATCATAGTGGAGAACGACACGAACACCTATAAAATGATTCAAACATAGCCATATGTATGGATGCATAATAACTGTTATTTTATGAGAAATCAACCAATGACAAGTGATCCTCCCACGAGCCACCAAAATCCATGACACAAGCCCGCAACATATCCTCCAAAGTTTGTATCGTCCTCTCGGATTGACCATCTATCTGAGTGTGATACGCCATACTCATGTCAACTTAGTTCCAAGGGCTTGCTGTAAGGATTTATAGAAACGAGATGTCAAACTCGGATCTCTATCAGATACAATCGAAACTGGAACACCATGCCTCTTTACCACCTCCCGGATATAGATTTTGGACAGATCCTCCACTATATGAGATTCACGAATTGGAATGAAATGGGATGAATTATTTAGCCAATAACCTATCACTCAAATGGCATCATGCTTTTTGACTGTTCTTGGGAGACCTATGACAAAATCCATCGCTATTTTCTCCCACTTCCAAACAGGGATTGGTAAAGACTGCAACATTCCCGCTGGCCTCTGATGCTCTGCGTTGACCTGCTGGCAAGTCAAGCATCTCGAAACAAACTCAGACACACTTCTTTTCATACCAGCCCACTAGAACTGTGCTTTCAACTCTTTATACATTTTCTTAATTCCAGGATGAACAACCCACCTGGAATGATGATACGCCCTGAGAAGATCCTCCCGAAAATCAACTGGTACAACCATCCGATTATAAAAACACAAAACTGAATTTCCATTCAATTTCCAACCCCCAATGGTCTCCCCACCACTGAGTTTCGACCTCATGGTCGCACACTCAGAATCAGATATATGTGCCTCTTTAACTAGGCCAACCAAGTTAGGAATCAACAAAACTGAAAATAAGACCACTCTATCACCCTGGTCCTCACATTCCAACTACATGTCAGCTATAACCGACATCAACTACCACTGGTCTGATGCCTGTTTGACCACCGAGCATATGATTTTCTACTTAATGCATCTGTCACTGAATTTCCCTTACCCGGTGTGTACATCAAGTCAAAATCAAACATCTGGAGATATTCCATCCATCTCCTTTGCCTCAAGTTCAAATACCTTTGCGAGAAAATGCACTTCAAGCTCTTATGATCTGTATATACTTTGAATTTTTCACCGAAGAGATAATGAAACCACACTTTCAAAGCATGGACCACTGCTACCAATTCCAAATCACGAGTTGGGTAGTTCTTCTCATGCACCCTCAACTGCCATGATCCATACACAACCACATGATTCCCTTGCATGAGAATGCACCCCAACCCTGATCTCGATGCATCACAATACACCACATACCCTTTTCCTAGTTCTAGGAAAACCTATATTGGTGCTGATGTAAGGCGACATTTTAGCTACTTGAAACATTGCTGACACTGTTCATTCCACTGGAATGAAACAGTCTTTCTTGTCAAAGTTGTCATCAGTGAAGCCAAACGTGAAAAATCATGAACAAAACGCCGATAATACCCAGCTAGACCGAGGAAACTCTATACCTCAAACAAATTATTTGGTGGTTTACACGAGATAATAGCCTTTATCTTTTCTGGATCCACTGAAACACCCCTTTTAGAAATCACATTTCTAAGAAAGTGAACTTCCTGTATCCAAAAGTCACACCTTGACAATTTGGAATACAACTGATGATCCCTCAAGATCCCCAAAACTGTCTCCAAGTGCTACTCATGATCCACCCTTGTCTTTAAATACACTAGAATATCATCTACAAACACCACCAAAAATGAATCCAGATATCTCTGAAATATCTGATTCATCAAATCCATGAACACCACTAGCGCATTCATTAGACCAAAGGACATAACCACATATTCATAATGTCTATATCTACTTATGAAAGCTGTTTTAGAAATATCTTCCTTCCTAACCCACAATTTATGATATCCCAAACTCAGGTCGATCCTAGAGAACCACTGAGCTCCCCTCAACTAGTCGAACAAATCATCAATTAGTGGAAGTGGATATCTGTTCTTTATCGTAACTTGGTTAAGTCTATGATAATCAACATAGAGTCTCAAATTTCCATCTGCCTTTTTCACAAACAACATAGGAACTTCCCACGGGGATGTGCTAGGCCAGATAAACCCTTTGTTTTCTAACTCTTCAAACTGGAATTTCAATTCCTGCAATTCAGTAGGTTCCATCTGGTAAGACGTAAGTGAGATAGGACTAGTCTCCAGAAGGTGATCAATCGTAAGCTCCACTTATCTTACGATAGGTAACCCAGAGAATTATTTTGGAAAAACATCCATGAAATGATCCACCACTACCAGAAGAACACCCTGCTCAACACCCTCTACCGATTCCAATGACAACACCGCTAACTGATATGATAACATGCCCACTGCTAGTTCCAACAAACCCGTTGCACCCTGCCTTTCATTCCTCTCTCCTCTAAAGAGATGTCTAACACCATCGTGTGTCGTAAAAGACAATGTTCGTGCATTACAGTTGATGTGGGCCTTAAAGGCCACTAGCCAATCCATTCCCAGGATTACATCATACCCATCCATCTCAAGCATTGAGAAATTACACATTAGCTCAACCTTTCCCACAATGATACAACATGATCTACACAAGAGGGCTCGACACTCTCTTCGACCCAGATGTGTTTTAAGTTTCAAAATAAAAGGCATAATTTCTACCCTTAAACCCAGAAAATCAACCACACGTGCAACAATAAAAGAGTTTTAATCACCCGTATCAAAAAACACTTGCATCAAGGTAGAATTTAAAAGAATAGTACCTCGCACCGTGGATGGTCCCGACTGATCATCTGGCACAACCTGCTCAGCTCCAAACAACTGTTTTATTGCCACGCTCTGCTCTTTATTTCCTTGATGAGGCGTCATGGTATTCCGAGAATCACCATGACCCACTTTACTCTGCTTCCGAGGGGTATGATGTTGCCCCGTCCCGTCGAATCATACGACATTTGTGATCCCTAAGGAGTGTCACGTGCATCCAAACTTGGAGCATTCTAACAATAATGTTGTAGATTCCCCATCTACTTATAACTATGACATGCTCAAGGTTGTTCCATACAATCCTACTTGATGTGGCTCGTAGAACCACACTGAAAACATCCTGATTTTCTTTGGGGATTCAGAGGAAGATTTACCAATCCTGTCATCGGATTATGTTCCATACTCCCACACTGGGAATAAGTGTCCCTCTTCTGCTTGAACCCATCTTTAGAGTTCCCACTATTCTTCATGGGTACCACCATGCTTCCTCTTCCCAGAGCTCCTAACAGATCCCGCTCAGCCACCGATGCTCGATTCACCATCTCTGTGTAATCACCGATACATAGCACTGCTATCTTTGAATGGATTTCTTGCATCAATCCCGCTTCAAAGATACTTTCCTTCAACGACATGCTACCCGCCACCTCAGGTGAAAACTGCACTAAACTCATAAACCTAACTACATACTCCGTCACAGACATATGCTCTTGCTTTAGACTAAATAAATCAATTGCGCGCTGAATTCTGAACGTGTGTGGGTAGAATTGTTTATTAAACAATTCCTCAAAGCCTTCCCACATCATACCCTGGTCCGTTCCAGCTTGGAAAACCAACTACCACCACTAAAGGGAAAGATCTTCCAACATATACGTGGCCAACTTCGCTTTCAACTCTACCGATGTTCCCAAGAATTCAAATATCTTTTTCATTCTATTCAACCATGCTTATGCCCTCTCTAGCTCTGAATAACTCCTGAAGATGGGTGGATTTTTTTTTGAAGCTGAACTGCATGATCCATATGCCTTGGTTCATTTTCTTTATTTCCACTTTACACAACTTGGAAATCTTGCACTATAATTTGCACCAACTGCTGGTTCACCTGAGGCTCATGTGCTACCACATTCTCAGCAGCCTCCTCTGGTTGGTCTCTACGACGCCTACCTGGTGCCATTTCTATAAACAGAAAACAAACAACCATGAGTATCACTTCTATAAACATCAATAATTCTCATTTCAAATCACATTACACAAAACCATCACAACAAGGCTTTCCACCTTTCCACAGTTTCCATGTTTCACCATTTTTTTGAAAACCAAACCATTTTCAAAATACCACCAGTTTCCATGTTTCAAATCCCTCCATTTTGAAACCCAATTCATATTTTTTTTCAAAATCCACACATTCATATCACACCATAAATCATTATACCCCAATGAAATATGAATCCTAGAGGGAAGTACTTTCTACCATATATTCCATGCTCATCTCATTGGCTACACCCACGAAAATGAGATATCCAATGCCTATAAGTGTTTCCAAAACACTTATGTACCCAACTCCCTGGAAAATTGAAGTTCAACATAAGAGAGTTAGCTATGTCATTTTATGATATACATTCAAACTTCCGACATTCCTACGCCCTGCTACCATCCTGACTCAAGGAATATACCACAATGAATGTCAACTCCAAATCCGATAATCAACTCCAAAGGACCGAACAAGCTGATACCACTTGTAATACCCCACACCTACCTCATTGGCTTGAGGAAGTGGTGAAGGTTACTTGGCCTTAAGAGACATTCCCAAGGCGCCAAAGGCTGTAAATAAATTCCAAGGGCTTTGAGAACGAGTTGGGGAATGATTTTCTCTTAAGAAAAAACCAACCAAACCATCCTCTAACAACCACAATATGATGTATGTCAATAAAACATTCAAGCATGTATTCCCAAAATAAAACCAAGTTGTTCCACAATACAACCCATAACCAATACAATCCAACACGATATCAGAGTACTATGTGGAAGACTAAACCACACAACACCATGATCCATGACCCCACCACAGCTCCACACCAAGCTCCAAGCTCCAAGCTCTACCAAGACATCACAATGCACCACTAAAGGAGGGTGATGCCTTACCTTTTCCCACGTCACGATACACGACATCTTGAAAGACACAAAAGTGACAAAGTAGGGGGTGATTACAACTACTCAGTAGGTATTCCCCAAATGACTTCCCTACACATGCCACTAGGATAAAATCATTAGCACATTTATATAAAACAGTTTATATAAAATAATCACAAGTGCAACCATTACCATAATCCAAACACACCCTTACCAATCCATCTCACCCAAACTAAGAAACCAAGGGAAATTCAAACAAACATTCCACAATACATTTCATCATTTACACATTAGAACAACAATTTCCACCTTTTAAAGTAATGAACAACAAAATAACCAAAATGGTGGAACTTCCGTCCAACCCGTTCACCCATTCACAACTAGTGGTACTTCCCACCCACTTATCCTTTGATGGTGGCCCTTCCGTCCACTAACCATCCCCTTATTATAGTTTTACTTCCCGCCCACTTCCACACAACATTTCAAACAAGGCATAACCAAGCATATAATCCACCAAGGCCACAACACATGCAAATAACTATTTCCACAACATTCCAAACCACTTAAATAAATCACCCATTTATTGAAACCACCCTTAAATCATTTTCCATGCCAAAAACCATTTCAATAAAACAAAATCTTTATTGAAAACCATTTTCATCAACCATTTTCACAAATCAATTACAAAAACCCATTTTAAAATCTTCATTTTAAAATCCTCAATAAGAACACTTCACCATAAAACACCCTTTTTTCCAAAAATCCCCAAACATCACCAAAGGGATTTCCAATCAATTTTGCACATAAAAATCACAATTAATTTTAAACAAATAGATTAATTGTTTCCAAACCACTAGTTCTAACTAAGTGGAGTTGAGAGAGAATCCACCTACCTTTAGGGTTCTCAAGAAATCAACCCACAAGAAATCGCACCTCAAATCCGGTAAACGCACCACCAAAACCTCTCTAGATTCTGTTCCCTAACATTTAAAAGCCTTAAAAATCAACATACAAGGCAACCAAAACCCTATATCTACATGAAATAGATGTAGATCTAGAAAACTAAATAAGGTACAATAGTGGATCTAGATAAAACCAAAAGGAAACTAAGAGGAGAGACTTACCTGGGAGAAACCACCTTCAAACCACCTTGAAACCCCTTCAAATTCATTATAAACTGAGTAGAAGCACCCCTAATCCCCCTGAGAACCAAAAATACTAAGTGAGGATCGAGTGGGAGAAGAATTGGAGAGAAAAGAGGCAAGCCCGAGTGAACACAGGTTTTAAAACCCTATTTTTAAGTGGTCGCACGGTTAGTCTGTATGGTTCGAAAAACCCTGCGCTTACCGTGTGCATGCAACTTCCTTGAGTGCAAGGGTCCACACAGTTACCTCACACGGTTTGGAAAACTGTGGGTAGTCCGTGCGAAGCCTATAGCCTCCCCATGTATAGTTTCTTAGAGAACCCAAATGGTTTCCCCTAACCGTTCTCAAACCGCGCACCCTTAGAAAATCCTCCAAACTTATTCAAAACCATTCCAACTCTCCCAACCTATTCCCAACTCATCCCATGCACTTTAAGCACATGAAAAGGCATAAAAAGGCTACATAATTCAAACTAAGGGTGATACAGGCCTATTGGGATTATTGGGATTATTGGGCCTAAGTGACCTAATGAGCCTAATTGCCTAATTAGCCTACTAGGCCTAAGGGGCCCGATGGGCCAAATAGGCCTAATGGGTTTAAGGGTCCTAACAGGACTAAGTGTCCTAATGGGCCTAAGTGTCCTAATGAGAATATTAGTATTATTAGGCCTAAGTGGTCCAATGGGCCCAATGGTCCTGATGGGCATAATGAACCCATTATGGATAATTCAACCTAATGGGTCAAATGGGCCTAAGTGGCCTAATGGGTCAAAGTGGCCCAAGTTTTATAATAGTCCTAATGGGTTCAATGGTTCTAAGTGGCCTAAGTTTCCTAATGGACCTAATGGGTCCAATGGGTCTAAGTGGTCGAATGGTCTTAAGTGGCCTAAGTTACCTAATGGGCCTAATGGGTCCAATGGTTCTAAGTTGCCTAATGGGCCTAAGTGGCCTAACTTTACTAATGGTCCTAATGGGTCCAATGGGTATAAGTGGTCGAATGGTCCTAAGTGGCCTAAGTTTCATAATGAGTTTAATTTGCTTAATGGGTCTAATGGGTCTAATGGGCATAAGTGGCCTAATCAGCCTAATGGGTCTAATTGGTCTAATGGGATGAATGGGATGAATGGGCCTAAGTGGCCGAATGGGATGGATGGGTATAATGGGACTAAGTGTCCTAATGTGCCTAAGTGGCCTAATGGGCTTAAGTGGCCTAAGTTTCCTAATGGGCCTGAGGGCCTGATGGGTATAATGGGCCAAAGTGGCCAAAGTGGCTTAAGTTTCCTAATGGGATTAATGGGACTAAGTTTCCTAATGGGCCTAAGTGGCATAATTGGCATAATGGGTCGAATGGGCCTAAGTGGACTAAGTTTCCTAATGGGCCAAAGTGGACTAATTGGCCTAAGTGGCCGAATGGGCCTAATGGGCATAAGTGGCCTAAGTCGAACAGTGAGCATAATGTGCATAATGGGCCTAATGGGCCTAATGGTCCTAATGGGCCTAATGGGCTTAATGGGACTAATTGAACTAATGGGTCTAATAGGTCTAAGTGGCTTAATGGTCCTAAGTAGCTTAAGTTGCCTAATGGGCCTAATGGGCCTAATGGGTTCAATGGTTCTAGGTGGCTTAATAGACCTGAGTGGCCTAAGTTTCCAAATGGGCCAAATGGGCCTAATTGGCTTAATGTGTCTAATGGGCCTAAGTGGCCTAATTGTTCTAATGTGTCTAATGGGCCTAATGGGTCGAATGATCCTGGGTGGTCTAATGGGTCAAATGGGTTGAATGGGACTAACATTATTGGAAAAAGGGTTTTTTGCAATGGTGTATTTGCGACGGGATCCCATCGCAAATGGCCCATTATAGAAAAGGTTGTTGCAAATATTATCTTTTATGATCGTCCGTCGCAAAAGGTTATTATTTGGGACGGGCAGTGGCACCATCAAAAATAAGTTTGATGTTTTTTTTAAAACACTATTGCGACGGGCCGACCACCCATCGCAAATCGTTTTTCCAATTTCTTATAAATTTTTTTGCGGTGCGTCATCACAATTAGTATTTGTGACGGTCCATTGCAAATAGTGTGGAAAATAAAAAAATCCTTTTGCGACGAGCCTCTCGTAAATAGTTGAAAAAATAAAATAAAATAAAATAATATTAAAAATAATATAATATTAATATAATTAAAATAACAATATTAATATTATCACAGTAAAATTATTTATAAAATAATAATAATAATAATATTATTATTAATATAAATGAAATAATAATAGTAATATTTGTAAAATAAAATTAATTATAAAATAATTAAATAATATAATATTATTAATAATAATATTAATGAAATAATAATATTAATATTAGAAATATTATAAAAACCTTAGTATTCACAAAAATATAAAAATATATTAATTAGTAAAATAATAAATATAATAAAAAAATAAAAAAATAATAAAAATGGTAATATTTGAGACAATATAAAAAACCCACTATTTAAAACATTAAGTAGTTAATATTACAAAAAAATACATTCAAATGTTTCATTATAAAATAAAAATACATCACTGTGGGGGAGGGTCGTCCGGAGGAGCTGGAGGAAATGGTGGAGGGAAATTCATCCCTAAACTGCGAGTCAGACGTTGCGTGTACTCCATCTGCTCTGCTCCTACTGATGCTGTCATCGACGCATCTCATCCCGACTCTCCTATTGCTACTACTGCTACTGTCGTACGAACTCTTCCTACTTCTTTTTTTGCCACTAACGTATCTCATCCTACTCCCTACACATAGTCCCTATAAGCTCACTCTAAGCTCGCATCTGATCCTCATACTATGCATGAGATGATGATGAATCTCCGCGAGATCCTCTCGAATTGGACGCTGACATCACAGAGGTGCCATAAAAACCCCTAGGGGTCAATCGAGAGCTGATACCAATAACTTGGCCTTTTTCGAAGTCATACTCGGTCACCTAAATATATGTTGCCTCATCAAATCGGGGGGCACTAGTCTAACCATCGGTCTCGGACTAACTATCACTAAGTGTCTGAGACGTCGCGGCCTTATATGAATCTTTCAATTGAAATTTAAAATTAAAATAGTTAAAATATTATTTTTAGTTAAATTTAAAACTCAAAAAGAAATTATATTGACCACAATCTCATGCTGGTGAGAACCTATAATCTCTCTAGTGGCTGGATTACTATACATCCTCCTATAAATGTTGTACTCTGTAATATCGGTTTGTGCGACTGCCTATATGAATATAAAATAAAACATTTACATTTAAAGTTATATAAAATATTTAAAGAAAATGTACTTACCATATGCTCCCTATGTGAAGTGAATGTACGACTACCATCTCGATTGATCACCTCCTGTTTTCCCCGATTTTGCTGACCTACTGATGATCTACTCTGAAAATGCATACTCAACCAGTGTGTATATAATCCATCACAAACCTGAGATGAAATATAATCAATTCGGTAGACATGACATGTCTCATCAAACTCTGTCACTTATACTTTCTCCATTTCTTTCCTTTTCAAATTGTGCAAAAACTGGGTACAACGCGAACGCATAGCTCCCTACCATTGCTTCCAGATAGCCTCATGTATTCTCTCATCAATGGGATAACATAAAACCAACAGATTATTTATTATATCAAGTTATTAATTAAATTAATTTCAAAATAAATATTATTTATTTACGTACCATCCAATGCTCGAACATGCAGTATTGTACATCAATAGGAATCTGATCCCATGACGCCCATGCATCAGAAAAATAATTGCGCAATATAGAGCTCCCCTTTCTAATAGCTATATGTATAAAGCTATGAAAAAAAATCAAACAATTAGAATATAAATAAATTAATTAAAACTAACTAAAATAAAAAGGTAAACATACCTCTACGTGAGTGGATCAAACCCAAGATGTGCACGTCGCTCAGGGATAGGGTCTGGAATCACCAGTTGGGCAAGACCACGCACCCTCTGAGTACCCCCTAAACCACCAATAATCTGAGGGTCTGATGATCTAAAATTCTACTCATCCAAAGGTAGATCAGCCTCCTGCAACAGACGATATTGATCCTTGTCCATCAGAAACATGAAATGATTATTTTTAGCAAATAGTTGAAAACAACTATTATATATAGATATATATTATATATGATTATAATCAGCATTAAATTGTGTTAATGTCTATCCTCATACTCATCTTCATTGCTATCGATGTCAATGTCTTCATATTCCTCCTCAGCATCATCAATTTCTATATTAGTTTCTGTTTTTTCATCTCTTGTCATTTCAAATTCAGTTGTAACATCATTAACATCATTTTAACCATCGGCCCTTAACTATTGGGTGTTATCAATGATATTCATGTCTCTTCGTGAAAAAGATGAATTTAGAGCAGTCTCTTGAAAAATTTCAATTCCTTACACTTCAGTGGAACCATATTCACTTTCAGTAAACTAATTCTCTCAAGTTTTAATTTTTATTATGATCCACCAATCACCCAACTCCCTTAAAGTAGCACGGTCTTTTCATAATAAATTTGATGTGCCTGATGAGCCAATAAAAATGGTTCATTTACTTCAAGAATAATTCTATATTGAATATCAATGATTCCCTGGATTGGATGAACATGAATTCCTCTCTCAATATCCAACCATTGAAATTTAAACATCATTATGTAATGTTGTCCCAAATAACAAAGTTCAATGATTTCTTCTAGTATACCGTAAAAGTCAACTTCGGTTTCTCTATGATGAGATTCTCTAAAGAAAACACCACTATTCATTGTTTTTTTTATTCTCCATATGCAAGTGTATGAAATCAAAAACCATTCAACGCATATGAATTATAATATTTAACCATTTTGGATGGTGGGTTACTCAATACAGACAATCTATTATCAATTTTATCAGCATGTTGAGATACCTAAAAATTTGTAAAATAACTTGCCTAATGGGCATGATTGGTCCAATTGGCCTAAGTGGCATAATGGGTCTAAGTGGACTAAGATTTTTAATGGGTCCCATTGGCTTAATGGGAGAAATGGGCCTAATGAGTCTAATGGACCTAAGTGGCCAAAGTTTTCTAATGGTCCCAATAGGCCAAATGGGCTGAATGAGACCAATGGACTTAAGTGGACAAAGTTTCCTTATGGACCGAGGTATCCTAATGGGATTAAGGGTCCTAAGTGTACTAATGGGTCTAATGGGACTAAGTGGCCTAATGGGTCCAATGATCCTAAGTGGCCTAAGTTTCCTAATGGGCCAAAGTGGCCTAATGGGCCCAATGGGCCTAATGGGCCTAATTGGAATAAGTTGACTAATGGGCCTGATAGGCCTAATGGGTCTAATGGGCCAACTGGGTCTAATAGGTCTAAGTGGTCTGATGGGACTCAGTAGCCTAAGTTTCCCAATGGGCCTAATGGGCCTAAGTTTTCTAATGGACCTAATGGGCTTAATGGGACTAATGTGTTCATGGGCATAAGTGGCCTAATCAGCCTAACAGTTCTAATGGGCCTGATGGGTTGAATGGGCCTAAGTGGATTAATGGGTTGAATGGGTCGATAGGACTAAGTGGACTAATGGGCCTAAGTGTCCTAAGTTACCTAATGGGACTAATGGTTCCAATGGGCCTAAGTAGCCTAATGGGCCTACGTGGCCTAAGTTTCCTAATGGGCCCAATGGGACGAATGGGATGAATGGGCCTAATGGGCTTAATGGGTCCAATGGGCCTAAGTGTCCTAAGTTTCCTAATGGGTTGAAGTGACCTAATGGGCCTCATGTGCCAAAGTGGCCTAATGGTCCTAATGGGCCGAAGTTGGCTAATGAGCCTCATGGGCCTAAGTGGCCTAATGGGACTGATGGGCCCAATGGTCCTAATTTACCTAAGTGGTCTAATGGGCCTAATGGGATAATGGGCCTAATGGGACTAAGTGGCCTAAGTGGCCTAATTGTCCTAATGGACATAAGTATCCTAATGGGGATAATGGGTCTAAGTGTCCTAATTGGACTAAATGGCCAATTCAACTAATGGGCCTAAGTTCAGTGATTTATGAAACTTGGTTTAAAACAAAATCCAAAGGGGAGATTGTTAGGGGCAAGATGACGAGTAAGGTTTTTGTTTTCATGTGTTGTATTTTGTTGTCAAGGAACGATTTTGAAGAAATAAAATCACCTCGCTTTGTATTTTGTAAACTTATAATGGCCATTGTTTTCAAAAGAATCGGACTCACTCTTTCTGTCATAACAAGGCAAAGTTGTTTGAAAGAAAAGGCATTGATCAGACTTGTCTTGGGTCCGATATATGAAAATATCATAATGAGTAATTAATTATTATCTTGAAAGAGAGAATAGTTCGGATGGAGAATGCATCTTGCTGGAAGTAAATGGTCATCTAATTCACATTGCATCTGGTTTGAAAGAAGTGCTTGTTTTGATGAATTATCAGAGTCTGTTAACTACGATAAAATTAAATGTGACTATGATTTGATAATTTGTATTTCATAAATCATAATTTTATTAGAGAACTTATGATGAAATATTGATGGAAGAAAGGGGAAAATAGGAATTCCAAATGATATCCAGATTTATCATATCTAGGTAGAAGAGAAGAAAGAGATGATGCCAATCAAAAAGGAATCATACCCAATGCAATCAAATTTGGGCTAATAAGGAAAGAAAGAAGAAAGTGAGGATCGTAATCAGAATGATCGTACCCAAAATGATAACTGTCTGGTACTGTAGCATCTGATTATCCATCATATGCATAAGAAAACTTCCGTACCTAGGATGATCATACTCAGGATCATGAAGAAAAAGATCATACCCAATATGATCTTATTTAGGCCAATTATTCTCAGAAAGATCATAATCTGTAAAATCATATTCAGATAAGGAATTTCTTGATGCTGATGATTGAAAAGTGAAGAAAATAATGAGATCAATAATGTTGTAAACCATTTCAAAAGGGTTGAATTAAATTGTAGTTTTCATTTGGGTCAATAGTCTTTGTATCATAGTGGAATTGTTTTATATTTTCAAGTGGATCAAGAGAAGAAGTAAATAAGTAAAAGTGTTTTGAAAGAAAATTTTGTTGGATGTAAAATTGATAGGGATCTTGAAATTCAAAAGAATTATCATATTCAGCATTCAAAAGGAGAAGTGAAAGTTTTAGAAGAATTGAGAAGCTTTGAGAAGAGTTGATGAAGTCAAAATACACCCCATATTTTAGGGGAAATTATGATTAGGGTGAGTTTTATTAAGAGAGAAATTTTTTTGGATTCCTTCCAAAGCATGTCGAGGGTCACCTATAAAGGAGAAAAGTATGTTGTACTTGAGGTAGACCGAGGTACTGTTCATGAGATATAATCTCTCAGTTTTAGAGAGAAGTAAAGTTTTTTGTATTCACTTTTGTTGAAGTAGTTTTGATGGATTGAAGTGAAATAGAAGAGAAAATATCACAATATTGTATTCAGCTGATCACTGTACTAAGTTTTTATCATACTTAGCTGATTACTATATCTGTCTTGTCAATCATATTCACCTGATCATCATATCAGGATGGATTAATTACATCGTGATTTCCATACTGAGTCTTCCGAACTGAGGAAGATGGAGAATTGAACTAGTGTCGATTCATATATATCTCATTCTATAAAAGTTATACTTTTCATACTAGGGAATATCTTACTGATCATAATCGTATCGGGAAAATCATATCGGGAAGAATCGTATCCGAGAGAATCGTACTTGGAGGAATCAGATAGGAAAAATTGGACTTGGTTTTTTTCTTAAAAAAGACCAAAAAGTTCTTACCATATTCTGGGTAAGAAATTGAAGTAGTGTTTTCAATTGAATACATTAGTGTAATTGAAAAGAATCACTAGTAACCTGAGTTGTTACACAATCATTGCATTACCCTATTTATGCTAAGAGGGTTCACATGCACTATTGGATTGTTTAATTAGTGTTACACAAGTGAAAGGGTATATCCTACTCGTTTTAATCCAATTATTGTTTTGTAGTGGATTGTGTGGTATTGAAACACTTCCATACCATACCAAGGGCATAACTCTTCTTATTGAATAGCGAATCTTGTAAATACCTGTGTTCCTCTAGGTGTGTGTTTGAATTTTTTTCAATAGGGAATAGAATCTTTCAAAGGAGGTGAATTTTTTTTCATTTGAAAAGAAACATAAGAGAAAAAAAGTATCACTGATTCGTCCCTCCCCCTCTCAGTGATACAATAATCCGTTGGGCACTTTCAAGTAGCCGAATGGGCCCAAGGGGCCTAATGGGCCTAACTGGCCTAATGGGCCTAATGGGCCTATGTTTTTGAATGGGATTAACTAAACTAAGTGGCCTAATGGGCCCAATGGGCCTAATAGAACTAATGGTTCTAACTGGTCTAAGGGGCCTAATGGGCCCATGGGCCAATTGAGCCTAACTGGCCTAAGTGGCCTAATAGGTTGAAGGGGCCTAAGTAACCTAATAGGCCTAACAAGCCTAAGTGGCCTAATGAGCCCAATAGCCTGAATGGGACCAACTGGCCTTACTGTCCTAATGGGCCCAAGGGGCCTAAGGGGCCTAAGTGGCCTAATGGGCCAAACTCGCATAAGTGTCGGCCCAATGAGCCTAATGGGTCGAAGAGGCCTAAGTAGCCTAATTGGCCCAATGGGTCTAACGAACCTAATGGGCCTAACTGTCCTAATGGGCCTGATGGAACTAACTGGACCAATGGGCCAAATGGTCTGAACTGGCCTAACTCACATAAGGGGCCTAAGGGCCCTAAGGGTTTAATGGGTCCAATGGCCCTAACTAGCCAAATTGTCCCAATGGGCCCAATGAGCCTAATGGGCCTAACTGGCCTAGTGGTTTAAAGGGATGAATGGCCCTAAGTGGCATAATGGGCCCAATGAGCCCAATGGGCCTAACTGGCCAAAGTGGCTTAATGGGACTAACTAGCCTAAGTGGCCTAATGGGCCTAATGGGTTGAACGAGCCTAAGTGGTGTAATGGACTGAAGGAGATTAAGTAGCACAATGGGCTGAATGGGCCTAAGTGGCCTAATGGACCTCATGGGCCAAATGGGCCAAATGATCCTAATAGGCCTAAGTGGACTCATGGGCCTAAGTGCGTAATGGGCCTAAGTGAACTAATGAGAATAATGGGCCTAATGGGTCTAAGTGGAAGAATGGGCATAATAGACCTAATGGGCCTAAGTGAAAAAATGGGCCTAATGGGCCTAAGTGGCCTAATGGGCCTAGGTGGCCAAATGGGCTTAAGTATCCTAAGTGGCCTAAGTGGCCTAATTGGTCTAATGGGCATAAGTGGCATAATGGCCACAATGGGCCTAAGTGGCCTCATGGGCCTAATGGGAATAATGGGCCTAAGTGGCTTAATGGACCTAATGGGCCGAGGTGTCTTAATAGGCCTAAGTGGATTAATAGGCCTAAGTGGCCTAAGTGGCCTCATGGGCCTAAGTATCCAAAGTGGCCTAATGGGGGGAGTGGGCCTAAGTGGCATAATGAGCTTAATGGGCCTTAGTGTCCTAATGGTCCTAAGTGGATGAAGTGGACTAATCGGCCTAAGTGACCTAATGGGCCTAAGTGGACTAATGGGCCTAAGTGTCCTAATGGGCCTAAGTGGCCTAATGGGCCTAAGTGACCTAATGGGACTAATGGAATAAGTGTCCTAATGGGATAAAGTGGCCTAATCGGACTAAGTAACCTAATGGGTATAATGGGCATAATGGGCCTAAGTGACCTAATAGGCTTAATGGGCCTAAGTGGCCCAATGGGCCCAATGGGCCTAAGTGTCCTAATGAGACTCAGTGGCCTAATGGGACTTAGTGGCCTCATGGGCCTCAGTAGACTAATGGGACTAATGGGACTGAGGGGCCTAAGTGGCCTAATGGGCCTAATGGGCCTAAGTGGCCAAATGGGCCTAATGGGCCTTAGTGGCCTAAGGGCCTAATGGACCTAAGTGGACTAATGGGCCTAATGGTCCTAAGTGGCCTAATGATCCTAATGGGAATAAGTGGCATAATGGGCCTAATGGGACTTAGTTGACTATGGGCCTAATGGGTCTAATGGACCTAAGTGGACTGATGGGCCTAATGATCCCAAGTGGCCTAATGAGTCTAATGGGCCTAAGTGCTCAAATGGGCCTTGGTGGCCTAATTAGCCTAATGGACCTAAGTTGTCGAAGTGGCCTAATGAGCCTAATGGGCCTAAGTGGCCTAATGGGCCTTATGGGAATAATGGGAAAAAGTGGCCAAAATGGCATAATGGGCCAAATGGGCCCAAGTAGCCTAATGGGCCTAAGTGGTCGAATGGGCCTCATGAGCCTAAGTGGCCGAATGGTCCTCAGGAGCCTAATGGGCCTCAGTGGCCTAATGGTCCTAATGGGCCCAAGTGGCCTAAGTGGCCTAATGTGCCTAATGGGCCTAATTGGCCTAATGGGCCTCTATGGACTAATGGTCCTAATGGGCCTAAGTGGGCTAATGGGCCTAATGAGCCTAATGGGCCTCAATGGCCTAATGGGACTCGGTGGACTAAGTTTAATAGTGCCTAATGGGCCTAAGTGGCCTAATGGGCCTAAGTGGCCTAATGGGCCTTAGTGGCCTAATGGGTCTAAGTGGCATAATGGGTCGAATGGGTTGAATTGGACTAAGTGGCCTAAGTTTCCTAATGGACCAAATGGACATAATGGGATCGATGGGACTGATGGGTCTAATGGGATTAATGGGCCTAAGTGGCCTAATGAGCCGAATGGGCCTAAGTGGCCAGATGGGCCCGATAGCCATAATGGGATGAATAGGCCTAAGTGGCCTCATGGTCTTGATGAACCTAATGGGTCTAATGGGCTTAAGTGGCCTAATGATCTCAATGGTCCTAAGTGGACTAATGTGTCGAATGGGTTGAATGGTCCTAAATGAGTGGCCTAATGGGCCTGGTGGCCCTAATGGGTCAAATGGGCCTCAGTGGCCTCACAGACCTCATGGGCCTAATGGGACTAATGGTCATAATGGGTATAAGTGGACTAAGTGGAATATTGCACCTAATGTGCCTCAGTGGCCTAATGGGCCTAAAGCACCTAATGGGCCTAATGGCCGTGATGGATCTAATGGGCGTAATGGGCCTAAGTGGCCTTAGTGGCCTAATGAGACGAATGGGCCTAAGTGGCTTTGTGGGACTAAGTGGACTAATGGGTTTTATGGGCCTAATGGGCCTTAGTGGCCTCATGGGCCTAATGGGCCTAAGCGACATAAGCAGCCTAATGGGCCTAATGGGCATAATTGGCCTAATGGGCCTTAGTGGCCTAATGGGCCTCATGGGCCTAATGGGTCTTTGTGGCTTAATGGGCCTCATGGGGATAATGGGAATGATAGTCCTAATGGGCATAATGGGCCTTAGTGTCCCAATGGTCCTAATAGGCCTCATGGTCATAGTAGGCCTGATCGACCTAATGGCCGTAATGGGCCTCAGTGGCTTGTTGAGCCGAAGGGGCGTAAGTGGCCTGATGGGCCTTAGTGATGGAATGAGCCCAATGGGGATAAGTGGCCAAATGGTCCTAATGAGCATAAGTGGCTGAAAGGGCCTGATGGGCCGAATGGGCCTAAGTGGCCCAATTATCCTGATGGGCCTAATGTGCATCATGGGCCCAATGGGCCTAAGTGGCCTAAGTTTCCTAATGGGCCTCATGGGCCTAAGTGCCCTAATGGCCCTAGTAGGCCCAATGAGCCTAAGTTTCCTAATGGGATTAATGGGTGTAATGAGACTAATGGGCCTCAGTGGCCATTGAGCCTAACAGGCCAAATAGGCCAATGGGCATAATGGGCCTCATTGGCCCAATCGGCCTAATGGTCCTAATGAACTGATGGGATCCATGGGCCTCAATGTCCTAATGGTTCTAAGTTTCCTATGTGGCCTTAGGGGCTTAATGGGCCTAAGTGGATTAATTGGCACAATGGTCCTAAGTGGCTGAATGAGACTAATGTGCCTATGTGGTGGAATGGGCCTAATGGGACTAAGTGGTGGAATGGTCCTAATAGGCCTAAGTTTCCAAATTAGACTAGTGGGCCTAATGGGCCTAAGTGGCTGAATGGGTGTGATGGGCCTAATAGGCCTCATGGGCCCCAATGGAGGAATGGGCTTCATGGGCCAAATGGGCCTAAGTGGCCTCATGGGCCCAATGGGGCCTAATGGGAATAAGTGGCTTAATGGGAATAATGGTCCTAATGGGACTTGTGGAATGAAGTGGACTCATGGGCCTGATGGGTCTATAGGGTCTCATGGGCCTAATGGGTCGAATGGGCCTCCTCGGCCTAAGTGGTCGAATGAGCCTAGTGGGGATAATGGGCCGAAGTAGCCTAAGTGGCCTAATACACCTAATGGGACTAAGTTTCCAAATGGGCTAAGTGGGCCTATAGGGGCTAATGGGACTAAGTGGCATGATGGACTTAATGGGCCTCATGGTCCTAATGGACCTACGTGGCCTCATGGGCCCAAGGGGCCCAATGGACCAAGGTTTCCTAATAGTCCTAATGGTCCTAAGTGGCCTAATTGTCGTGATGGGCCTAATGAGCCTCATGGACCTAAGTGACCTAAGTGGCATAATGAGCTGAAGTGGCCTAATGGGCTGAGTGGGCCTAAAGGGCCTAATGGTCTTAATGAGACAGATGAGCCTAATTGGATGGATGGGCCTATTGGGCCTCAAGGTCCTAATGGGACTAATGGGCCTAAGTTTCCTTATGGGCTCAATGGGCATAATAGGCCTAATGGGCCTAAGTGGCCTAAGTGGGCCTAAAGGGCTGACTGGATCAATGGGCCAAAGTGGCCTAATGGGCCCAATGGGTCACATGGGTCTAAGGGGCCTAATGGGACGAATGGGACTAGTGGGCCCAATGAGCCTAATGGGTCTAAGTGGCCTAATTGGTCTAAGTGGGCAAAAGGGCTTAGTGGTCTTGATGGGGTGAATGGGCCTCATGGGCCTCATGGGACTAATTGGCCTCATATGCCTAATGGGCCTAAGTGTCTTAATGGTCTTGATGGACCTATTGGTCCTAAGTGGCCTAATGTTCCAAATGGGCCTAAATGACTTAATGGGATTGTTGGGCCTAGTGGGGATAGTGGGCCTAATGGGCCTAATGGACATAATTGGCCTAAGTTTCCTAAGTGGCCTAATTGGGCTAATCGACCGAATGAGCCTAATGGGCCTAAGTGGCCTAAGTGGCTTAACGGGCCTAATGGGACTAATGAGTTTAATGGGAATAATAGGCCTAAGTTTCCTAATGGTCCTAATGGGCCTATGTGGCCTAATGGGTCAAAGTGTTCTAATTGGGCTAATCAATTGAATGGGCCTAATGGGCCTAGGTAGCCTAATGGTCCTAACATGCCTAATGGGACTAATGGGTTTAATGGGCTTAAAGGGACTAAGTGGCCCAATGAGCCTATGTGGGATAATGGGCCTAAGTATCCAAATGGGACTAATGGGCCTAATAGCACTGATGGGTTTGTTAGGCCTAAGTGGCCTAATGGGCCTAATGGGCCTAATGGGCCTAAGTGGCCTAATCCCCCTAATCAACTGAATGGGACTAATGGGCTTAATGGGAATAAGTGGCATAATGGGCCTAATGTGCCTAATTGGCCTAAGCAGCCTAAGTGGCCTAATGGGCCAAATTGGCCTAATGGGCCTAATGGGCCGAAGTGGCCTAATGGGCCAAATGGGCCTAAGTGGCCTAATGATCCTAAGTGGCATAATCCCCCTAATCGATTAAATGGGAATAATGGGCCTAATGAGACTAATGAGACTAAGTGGCCTAATGGGCCTAATGGACATAATGGGCCTAATGGGCATAATGAGCCTAAGTGGGCGAAGTTTCCTAATTGACCGAATGGGACTAATGGGCCTAAGTGGATTAATGGGCCTAATGGGCCTAATGCCAAAGTGGCCTAAGTGGACTAATTGGCCTAATGGGCCTAATGGGCCTAATGGGCATAATCATCATAATGGGCCTAAGTGGCCTAAGTGGTCTAATTGGCCTAATCAGCCGAATGGGCCTAATGGGACTAAGTGGACTAATGGGAAAAATGGGCCGAAGTGGCCAAATGGGCCTAATGGACCCAAGTGGCCTAATTGGCCTAATCGACCGAATGTGCCTAATGTGCCTAATGGGCATAAGTGGCCTAGTCTTCCTAATTGACCTAATGGGCCTAATGGGCCTAATGTGGCTAATGGTCCTAATGTGCCTAAGTGGCCTAATGGGACTAAAGGTCTTAATGGGCCTAAGTGGCATAATTGGGCTAATTGACCAAATGGGCCTAAGTGGCCTAGTTGGCCTAATTGATCAAATGGGCCTAATGGGTTGAATGGGCCTAATGGGTCTAAGTGGCTTAAGCGGCTTAATCGACCAAATGGTCCAAATGGGCCTAAGTGGAATAATGGGCCGAATGACCCTAATGGGCATAATGGGTCTAAGTGGCCTAAGTGGCTGAATCAGCCTAATCGACCAAATGGGCCTAATAGGGCTTATGGGCCTAAGTGGCCGATTGAGACTAATGGGCCTAAGTGGATGAATGGGCCTAATGGGGCTTATGGGCCTAAGTGGCTGATTGAGACTAATGGGCCTAAGTGGATGAATGGGACTAATGGGCCAATTTGGTTTAATGTGGTTAATGGCCCAAATGGGCTTAAGTGGCATAATAAGCCTAATTGGTCAAATGGGTGTAAGTGGCCTAATGGGCCCAGTGGGCCTAAGTGGTCAAATGGGCCTATGGGCCAAATGGGCGTAAGTGGCCTAATGGGTGTAAGTGGCCTAATGGGCCTAGTGAGCCTAAATGGACGAATGGGCCTAATGGGCCTAATGCGCCTAATTGGCCTAATGGTCCTAATGGGCCTAATGGTTCCAATGGGACCAAGTGTCCCTTTGGGCCTAATGGGAATAATGGGCCTAATTAGACTAATGAGCCTAATGGGACTAATGTGTTTAAGTGTCCAAATGGGCCAATGGGACTAAATGACCTAATGGGCCCAAGTGGACTAATGGGACAAATTGGACGAATGGGCCTAGTGGACCTAAGTGTCCTTATATAATGAATGGGCTAAATGGGCCTAATTGGCCTAATGGGACTAATGGGATGAATGGGCCTAATGGGCCTAATAGGCCTAATGGGCCTAAGTGGCCTAAGTGGCCTAAGTGGCCTAATCGGCCTAATTGAATGAATGGGCCTAATGGAACTGATGGGCCTAAGTGGAATAATGGTCCTAATAGGCTGAAGTGGCCGAATGGACCTGATGGGTCGAAGTGGCCTAAGGGGCCTCATGGGCCTCATGGGCCAAAGTGGCCTAATGCACCTCATGGGCCTAAGTGGCTTAATGGACCTAATGGGATTAATGGGCTTAATAGGCTTAACAGGCCTAGGTACCAAATGGGCCAAATGGGCCTAATTGGCCTATGGTGAATAATGGGATTAAGCAGCCTAATGGGCCTAGGTGGCCTAATGGGCTTAATGGGCTTAACGGGTCTTAGGGCCAAATGAGCCTAATGGGCCTAATGTGCCTAAGGGGCCGAATGGGCCTAATTAGCCTAAGTGGCCGAATGGGCCTAGGTGGCCTAATGGGCCAAAGTTTCCTAATCAGCCTAATGGGCTTAATGGGACTAATAGGACTAATGGAACGAATGGGCCTAATTGTCCTAAGTGAACTAATGGGCCCAAGTGGCCTATTAGGCCTAAGTGGCCTAATTGGCCTAATGGGCTTAATGGGCCTAGTGGGCCTAAGAGGCCTAATGGGCTTAATGGGCCTTAGTGGTATAATCACCCTAATGTGCCCAATCTGCCTAATGGGCCTAAGTGGCCCAATGGTCTAAATGTGATTAATGGGCCTTGGGGCCAAATGAGCATAATGGGCCTAATGGGCCTAATGGGTCGAATGGTCCTAATTAGCCTAAGTGGCATGGTGGGTCGAATGGGTCTAATTGGCCTAATGGGCCTAAGTTTCCTAATCATTCAAATGGGATTAATAGGCCTAAGGTTCCTAATGGTCCTAATGGGCCTAATGGGAATAATGGGCCTAAGTGGTATAATCGGCCTAATGGGATGATGGGCTTAGTGGGCCTAAGTGGCCGAATGGGCCTAATGGGCATAAGTAGCCCAATCAACCTAAGTGGCCTAATAGGCCTAAGTGGCCCAATGGGCCCAATTGGCCCAATGGGCCTAAGTGGCCTAAGTGGCCTAATGGGACTAATGGGCCTAAGTGTCCAAATGACCAATGGGCCGAATGGGCCTGATGGCCCTAAGTGGAATGATGGTCCTAATGGGCCTGAATGGCCTGATGGGCCTAAAGGGCCTTAGTGGCCTAATGGGCCTTAGTGGTATCATGGTCCTAATAGGCCTAATGTGCCTAATGGGATGAATTAGAATAATGGGCCTAGTGGGAATAATGGTCCAAAGTAGTTGAATGGGCCTAAGTGGCCCAATGGGCCTAATGGGACAAATGGGCATAGTAGCAAATGGGCCTAATGGGCGTAATGAGCCTAAGTGGCCTAATGAGCCTAATGGGTCTAAGTTTCCTGGTGGGCTTAATGAGATTAAGTGGCCTAATGGGCCTAAGTTCCCTAACATGCATAATGGGCCTAATTTTCCTAAGTGGCCTAATGGGCCTAATGGGATTAATTGCCCTAAGTGGCCTAATGGGACTAAGTGGCCAAATGGGCCTAAGTGGCCTAATGGGTCTAAGTGGCCTAATGAGCCTAAGTTTCCTAATCTGAAAAATGGGCTTAATGAGCCTAAGGGGGGAAATGGGCATAATGGGCCTAATGTACCTAAGTGGCCTAATATGACTAATAGGATAATGGCTTCAATGGGCCTAAGTAGCTGAATGGGCACAATAGGCCCAATGGGCCTAATGGGCGTAAGTGTCCTAATGGGCCCAATGGGCCTAAGTGTTTGAATTCCAAATGGGCCTAATGGGACTAATGAGCCTAATTGGAATGATAGGCCTAATGGGCCTCAATGGCCTCATGGGCCTAAAGGGCCTTAGTGGCCTAATGGGCCTTAGTGGCATCATGGTCCTAATGTTCCTAATTGGAATAATGGGCCTAATGGGACTAATGGAACAAATGGGAATAATGTGACTAGTGGGCCTAATGAGGCTAAGTAGCCGAATGGGCCTAATGGACCAATGGGCCTAATGGGACGACTGTGCATAGTGGAAAATGGGCATAATGAGCCTAATTTTCCTAATGGGCGTAATGAGCCTAAGTGGCCTAAAGGGCCTAATGGGCCTAAGTTTCCTAATGGGAGTAATGAGCCTAAGTGGACTAATGGCCCTAATGGGCCTAAGTTCCCTAACAGACCTAAGTGGCCTAATGGGCCTAATGGGCCTGATGGGCTTAATGGGCCTAAGTGGCCTAATGGGCCCAATGGGTCAAAGTGGCCTAATCAGCCTAATGGGACTAAGTGGCCTAATGGGCCTAGTGGGCCTAATGAGCATAAGTGGATGAATGGGCCTAATGGGTCGAAGTGGCCTAATGAGCCGAATGGGCCTAATGTGCCTAATGGGCCGAAGTGACCTAATGGGCCTAATGGACCTAAGTGGCTTAAGTGGACTAATGGGACAAATGGGCCTAAGTTGTCTAATGAGCCTAATGGACCTGATGGAGTTAAGTGGAATACTTGGCCTAATGGGCCCAAGTGGCCTAATGTGCCTAATTGGCCTAAGTGGCCTAATGAGCCTAATTGGCTAAATGGTCCTAATGGTTCTAATGGACCTAAGTGGGCTAATGGGCATATTGGGTCTAAGTGGCCTAATGGTCCTAAGGGGACTAATGGGATAACGTGCTTAATGGGCCTCATGGGCCTAAGTAGCCTAATGGGCCTCATTGGCCTAAGTGGACTAATGGGTTTAATGGGCCCAAGGGGTCTAATGGGTTTAAGGGGCCTAATGGGATGAATGGGATTAACAGGCCTTACTTCCAAATGGGCCTAATAGGACGAATGGACCTAATGGGACTAATTATCCTAATGGTCCTAATGTGACTAAGTGGCTAATGGGCCTAAGTTGCTTAATTGGCCTAATGGGATTAATGGGCCTAATGGACCTAAGGGGCATAATGGGCATAAGTGGCCTAATGGGCCTAAGATTCCTAATGGGCCTAAGTGACCTAATAGGACTAGGTGGCCTAACGAGATTAATGGACTTAATGAGCCTAATGGGCTGAATGGGCTGAATGGGCCTAAGTGGCCTAATGGGTCCAATGGGCCTAAGTGGCCTAATGGGTCCAATGGGCGTAAGTGGCCTAATGGGTCCAATGGGCCTAAGTGGCCTAATGGGTCCAATGGGCCTAAGTGGCCTAATGGGCTTAAGTGTCCTAATTGGACTAATGGGTCGAAGTGGCCTAATGGGCCAAATGGGCCTTAGTGGCCTAATGGGCCTAGTGGAATAATGGGATTAATGTGCTTAATGGGCCAAGGGGCCAAGTGGGCCAAATGGGACAAATGGGCCTAATTGGCCTAAGGTTCCAAATGGGACTAAGTGGATTGATGGGCCAAAGTTTCCTAATCGGCCTAATGGGATTAATAGGCCTAATGGTCCTAATGGGCCTAAGTGGCCTAATGGGACGAATGAGCCTAATTGTCCTAATCGGCCTAATAGTCCTAATGAGCCTAAGGGATCTAATGGACCAAAGTTGCCTAATCGAACTAATGGGTTTAATTGGATAATGGGCCTAATGGGACGAATGGGCCTAAGTGGCCTAATCAGCTTAATGGGATTAATGGGCCTAGTGGACCTATGTGGCATAAAGGGCCTTAGTGTCCTAATCAGCCTAATGTGCCTAAGTGTCCTAATGGGCTTTATGGGCATAAGAGTCCTAGGGGACAAATGGGCCAAATGGGCCTAATAGGCCTAATGGGTTGAATGGGCCCAATTAACCTAAGTGGCCCAATGGGCCTAATGGGCCAAAGTGGCCTAATGGGACTAAGTTGCCTAATCAGCCTAATGGGTGTAATGGGCCTAAGGGGCCTAATGGGCCTAATGGGCCTAATGGGCCTAAATGACCTCATTGGACAAATGGGATTAATGGGACAAGGGGGCCTATGTGGCCGAACGGGCCTCAATGGCCAAATGGGTCGAAGTGGCCTAATGGGCCTAATGTGCCTAATGGGCCTAAGTGGCCTAATGGTCCTAATGGGACTAAGTGGCCTAACAAGACTAAGTGGCCGAATTGGCTAAATGGGCCTAAGTGACCTAATGGGCCTAATGGGCTTAATGGTCATAAGTGGCCTAATGGGCCTAATGGGCCTAAGTGACCTAATGGGCCGAAGTGGCAAAATGGGACTAATGGAAATAATGTGCCTAAGTTTATTAAGTGTCTTAATGGGCTTAATGGGCCTAAGTGGCCTAATGGGCCTAAGTTTCCTAAGTGGCCTAATGGGCCTAAGTAGCCTAATGGGCCTCAGTGGCCTAATGGGCCTAAGTGGCATAATGGTCCTAAGTGGTCTAATGGGCCTAAGTGGCATAATGAGCCTAATGGTACTCGGTGGACTAATAGGCCTAATGGGCTTAAGTGGCCTAAATGTCCTAATGGGCCATAGTGGTCAAATGAGCCTAATGGGCCTTAGTGGCCTAATGGGCCTAATCGTCATAAGTGGCATAAGTGGCCTAACAACCCTAATCGTCCTAAGTGTCCTAAGTGTCCTAATGAGCCTAATGGGACTAAGTGGACTAATGAGACGAATGGGATGAAATGGCCTAATGGGACTAAGTGGCCTAATGGTCCTGATTGGCCTGATGGGCCTAATGGGCGTCATGGACCTAAGTGACCTAATGAGATGAATAGGCCTCCATAGCCTAATGGACCTGATGGGCCTGATGGGCCTAAGTGGCCTCATGAGCTGAATGGGACTAAGTGACCAAATGGGCCTAATGAGCCTAATGGACCTAAGTGACCAAATGGGAATGATGGGCATTATGGGCCTAATAGGCCCAAGTGGCCTAATGATCCGAATGGACCTAAGTGGCATAATGGGCCCGATGGGATTGATGGGCCGAATGGGTCTAAGTGGCTGAATGAGCCTGATGGGCCAAATAGGCCTAAGTGGCCTAATGAGCCGAATTGGCCTAAGTGGCTTAATGTGCCTAATGGGCCTAAGTGGTCTGATGGGACTGATAGGCCTTAGTGACCACATCGTCATGATGGCCTAATAGGCATCATGGGCCTAAGTGGCCTAATGGGACTTAATTTCATAATGGGCCTAATGCAGCTAATGGGCCTAAGTATCCTAATGGGCCTAATGGTCCTTAGTGGCTTAATGGGCCTAAGTGTCCTAATGGGACTAGTGGGCCTAAGTGACCTAATGAGATGAATGGGCCTAATATGTATAAGGGGATTAAGTGTCCTAATGGGCGTGATGTGCCTTAGTGGCCTCATGGGATTAATGGGACTAATGGGCTTCAGTGGCCTAAGTAGCCTAATGGCCATAATGGGCCTAAGTGGCCTAATGGGCATGATGGGCCTAATGGTCATTAGTGGCCTAGTTGGATTCATGGGCCTAATTGGTCTGATAAGCCCAATGGGACTAATGGGCCTCAGTGGCCTAATGAGCCTTAGGGACCTAAGTGGCTTATTGGGCCTGATGGTCCTGATGGGCCTAATGGGCCTCACTAGTCTCAGTAGTTCAATGGGACCCATGGGCCTTAGTTTTATAATGGGATGAGTGAGCCTAATGGGCCTAATGGGCCTGATTTATCGAATGGGCCTCTGTGGTCGAATGCGCCTAATGAGCCTAATGGCCCCGGTAGGCCCAATGGGCATAATGGTCCCAAGTGGCCCAATGGGCCTAATGAGCCTAAGTGTCATAATAGGCCTCAATGGTCCTAAGTGGCCTAATGGGCCTGATGGTCCTAGTGGGGAAAATGGGCCTAAGTGGCCTAATTGGCATAATGGGCCTAAGTGTCCTAATGGGCCTAAGTTTCCAAATGAGCCTAATGGGCTTAATGGGTCGAATGAGCCTCAATGGCCGAATGAGTCTCATGGGCCTGATAGGACCATTGGGAATAATGGGTCTAATGGGAATAATGGGCCTAAGTGGTTTAATGGGCCCAATGGACCTAAGTGGATGAATGAGCCCAATGGTCCTAAGTGGCTGAATGGGCCTAATGAGCCTAATGGACCTAAGTGGCCGAATAGGACTAATGGGCCTAAACGGCCTAATGGTCCTAAGTGGTTGCATGGGCCTAATGGGCCTAAGTGGATGGATGTGCCCATGGGCCTCATTGGACCATGGGCCTTAGGGTCCTAAGTGGCCTAATGGTCCTAATGAGTGTAAGTCACCTAATTGGCTTAATGAGTTTAAGTAGCCTAATGGGCCTAATGGGTCTAATGTGACTAGTTGGCCTAAGTGGACAATGGGCCTAATGGGCCAATGGGATTAATGGGCATAAGTGGGCAAATTATCCTAATCCAAGAATTGGGCCTAATGGGCCTAAGTGTCCCACTGTCCTAATTTTCCTGGGTGTCCAAATGGGCTTAATGGGCCTGATAGGCCTAAGTGGCTGGCCTAATGTGCTTGATAGGAATGATTGGCCTAATGGTCCTAATGGGCCTCATGGGCCTATGTGTGCCTCATGGGCCACATGGTCCTAAGTGACCTAATGTGAATAATGGATCCTAATGGCCTAATGGGCCTAATGGGCCCAAGGGGCCTAATGGACCCAGTGGAATTAATGGGCTTAATATCCCTAGGTGCTAAATGGGTCGAATGGGCATAATGGGCCTGAGTGGAATAATTGACGTAAATGGCCTAGGTGGCCTAATCAACTGAATGGGATTAATGGTTCTAATGGGCCTAATAGGATTAATGTGCCTAAGTGTACTAATAGACCTAAGGGTCCTAATTGATATAAGTGGCCTAATGGGCCTGGGTTGTCTAATGGGATCAATGGGCTTAACAGGCCTAGGGGAAAAATGGTCCTAATGGGTTGAATGGGCCTCAACAGCCTAATGGACCTAAGCATCCTAATGGGCCCAAGTGGCCTAATCGGCCTAATGGTCATAGTGTGTCGAATGGGCCTAATGGTCCTAAGGGGCCTAATGGACATAAGTTGTCTAACGGGCCTAGGTGGCCTAATGGGTATAATGGGCTTAATGAGACTAGCTTTGAAATGGTCCAAATGTGCCTAATTAGCCTAATGGGCCCAATGTCCTAATGGGTCGAAGTGGCCCAATGTTCCAAAGTTGCCTAATCAGCCTAATGGGCATATTGGGCCAAATGGTCTGAATGGGCGAAATGGGCCTAAGTGGCCTATTGGGCCTAATGGGATGAATGGGCCTAATTGGCCTAAGTGGAATAATGGGACATAGGGTCCTAATGGGACAAAGTTTCCTAATCGGCCTAATGGGATTAAGGGGACTAAAGGCCTAATTAGCCTAAGTGGCCTAATGGGCCTAAGTAGCCAAATCAGCCTAATGGGATTAATGGTCCCAGTGGGAACAAGTGGCCTAATGGGCCTTAGTCACCTAATCGACCTAATGGGGCTAAGTGGAATAATGGGCCTAAGTGTACTAATGAGATTAATGGGATTAATAGGCCTAGGGGCCCAATGGGCCTAATGGGATGAAAGGGCATGATTAGCCTAAGTGGCCTAATGTGCATAATGGTCATAAGTGGCCTAATGGGCCTAAGTTTCCTAATCAGTCTAATGGGATTAATGGGCCTAAGGTGCCTAATGGGCCTAATGTGCCTAATGGGCCTAATGTGCCTAATGGGCCTAATGGGTCTAAGTGGACTAATGACCCTAAGTGGCCTAATCGCCCTAATGGGCTTAATGGGCCTAGTGGGCCTAAGTGGCCTAATGAGCCTAATGGGCCTATGTCGCTTGATCGGCCTAATGAGCATAAGTGGCCTAATAGGCCAAAGTGGTCCAATGGGCATAATGGGCCTAAGTGGAATAATGGGACTAATTAGACTGAGTAGAAAAATGGGCCTAATTAGTGCAATGATCCTAATTGGCGTAAGTGTCCTAATGGGCTTAAGTGGCTTGATGGGGCTAATGGGCCTAAGTGGCCTCATGGGTCTAAAGGACCTTAGTGGCCTAATGGGCCTTATTAGAATCATGGGCCAAATAGGCTTAATATGCCTAATGGGTCTAATGGTACTAAGTGACCTATGTGGTCCATGTAGGTTCCGGGCGCAGCGGAAGCGCGTTGGTGGGTTTTCCAAACTTTAATTTTAACGTTAAGCAATATTCAATCTGAGATACATCACGATTTAAAACGCCAAATCTTAGGAATAGAATGAAGAACGAAAAAAAACTTAAGAGGTAATCCTGGAACCATAGAGATAGGATCATCATATGTTGGTTATAATTAATTTAATTAATTCACAAGAATTACCTTGGTGGAATTATTTCTTCGTTGATGTCTCTGGTCATGATCCTTTGATCCATCATTACGTCATAGAATCCTAGTGTAGGATTCCTCTAGCGGTGATCTACACATGTGCCACGTATCTCCGGACGCCGCCGAAGGGATCTCCGGGTGCTAGCATGGAAGAACCTTCGCTTGCAATGTCCGCCTTCGATCACCTTGGTCTCTCGGTCTTGAGAGAATTCTTAGAGGAAGGATTTCTTTAGGTCTTGAAATAATTCTCCAAAAATTTTGTGCACAACGATTGGTGGGAATAGTGTTGGGGTTGTGGGGATATTTATAATCGGGTTTGAGGTTAATAGAGTTATGACAATAAATGAATGCGTTACGCATTTTATTTATTTCATTAACTCTTATTTAAAACCCCCATGTCGAATTATTAATTCCATGACATGCCCCCACGTTGATTATAGTTAATATCACAATAATGATATTATTTCCTCAAAATCCCAACTAGAAAAACTACAAGCCGTGTAATAATTAATACACGGCGTGTACTTTTATTTTCCACTTTCCTTTATTTCCTCCACCATATTTATTAGTCCTTGAGTAATGGATATTTATTTCTTAAATAAATGTAACTTCCTTACTCACTAATAAATGTATTATTTCACCCACAATATATTATCTCGAATAACTAGTGTCGAAATAAATGCGATCAGGCATCCTTAAATAATTATTAAACCACAGTCGGGAATAATATTTATTTAACTTGTTAAATTAATATTTAACTGAGATACATAGACACACTTAGTGTGTGACCCTCTAGGCCTCTTTCTCAGTGGCATTAGGCAGAGCCTGCATAAAGTCCAAGGTTAGCGTCTAGCAACACGCCAAGGAACCCATAGAGAAAAAAGTTAACATCGCAATGATGTGTCACCTCCTACAAACGCTTACCATGTAATATAATCCCTTTGTCTCGATATCTCTAATCAAGCGGGTTTCATGCTAGTGCCATCAACCCATGTGCTCGATTATTCTTTCTTTGACTTCCCAGAATTGAACTCGCCCATACCTTACCATGGCCATGGATTTATTTAGGCTATATCAATTCCATCAAAGGGCCTGAGATATCTACTTCTGTTATGGAACGGAAGGGACAAATCCTTCCTTGCATTATCTATTAATGCGGTATTACTCGTGACGCACCCAACGTATCCTACCTCGCTGCAAACAGTGTGTCATCACAGTTTTCATCAATACATCTAAGTGCGCAAGTTGTAATACCCATTAATAATAATCTTAAAGTATAAGGACCAATACACACGTCCCTATATAGGAACATCCAATGACACTATGAAATGTGGATTTCCTATTGGCAGGTCTCGTTCTCATAATATCCTCCTAGATATTACCAAGGGCGCACACCATGTGAAGGTGCCTCAAAGTTTTATGAGTCCTCACCCCTAATGGCCTGCATTATTTTTGTCCCTCAAATAACATCATCCAGCCATAGAACATATATTAAAGAACAGTGTTATGGCACTTCCGGGTTCTCAGCATAGCAGGGATCCGCTATGACCCATTAATGCAACAGCTGTCCTTAGGACATTATCACATGCATTTTCATGTAGAAGAACAATCAAGATGTGATAAGGCATTTATTAATGAATAAAGTAAAAAGTAGTTGGTTCTAGGCCACCGACTCCAACAGACTCCCAATTGGACTAGAGCCAACTGCTAACAACCTTTAACCCGCTAGCTCTCACATGATATTCATGCTTCTGTTGAGATAAGCCTTTAGTCTTGGGGTCCGCCACATTCTCTTCCGTGGACACTATGCTCACTTCAACTTCACCCCTCTAATAGAAATCCCTCAAGAGGTGATACTTTCGTAGTATGTGCTTTGTCCGTTGATGTGACCTTGTTTCTTTTGCAAGAGTCACCGCTGCAGTATTATCACAATAAAATGTAATGGGATCTTTACTGTTAGTCACCACATCAAGCTCCTGGACAAAGTTCTAAATCCAGACAGCTTCCTTGGATGCATAAAAAGCCGCTATATACTCAGACTCCACTGTAGAATCGGTGACAAATGGATGCTTTGAACTCTTCCAGCTCACAGCTCCTCCATTGAGACAGAAAATATATCCAGATTGCGACTTTAGATCATTCTGATCTGTTTGAAGACCAGCATCAGCATACCCTCTGATGACAAGCTCCTCATCTCCTCCATACACCAGGAACATATCCTTAGTTCTTCTCAGATACTTAAGGATAGTCTTAAAAACAGTCCAATATTGTTCCCCTGGATATGCTTGATATCTACATACCTTGCTCAGTGCATAGGCAAGATCAAGCCTATTACATAACATGGCATACATGATGGATCCTATAGCTGAAGCGTATGGGATCTTAATCATTATATATTTCTATTTTTATGTCCGAGGACACATTTTCTTAGAAAGATGTAGGCCATGTGACACTGGAACCAATCCCCTATTGGATTGTTCCATACTAAATATCTTTTGTATCTGGTCAATGTATGTACCCTGACTTAGTCCAAACAGACTCTTGGATCTATCACGAATGATCTTGATCCCTAGAATGTAGGCTGCTTCTCCTAAGTCCTTCATGGAGAAACACTTGTTCAACCAGTCCTTAACTGACTGTAAGACTGGTACATCATTTCCAATAATTAATATGTCGTCAACATATACTACTAGGATAACGATCTCATTCCCATTAAACTGCTTATAAATACATGGCTCACATTCTTTCTTAATGAAACTAAATTCCTTTATGGCTTTATCAAATCAAATTTTCCATGACCTGGATGCTTTCTTCAACCCATAAATGGATATCTGCAACTTGCAAACCCGTTTGGATTCACCTAGTGTCACAAACCCTTTTGGTTGTGTCATATAGATATCTTCCTGAAGGTTTCCATTAAGGAATGATGTTTTTACATCCATCTACCAAATCTCGTAGTCATGGTAAGATTCTATGGCAAGTATGATTCTTATGGATTTAAACATGGAAACTGGTGAGAAGGTTTCATCATAGTCAATTCCTTGACTCTGTCTGAATCCTTTATCCACTAGCCTTTCTTTATAGGTGCTAACTTTACCTTCTATGTCCAGCTTTCTCTTGAATACCCATTTTCATCCAACAGGCTTTACATCAACTGGCTCATCGACCAGAACCCAAACTTGGTTCTGATACATGGAATCCATCACAGAATTCATAGCTTCTATCCATCTTGCAGCTTCTGAGATTTATACTACTTCCTTGTAGGAGATAGGCTCATCATTGTACAACAATAATGATTCACCATCCTCGATGACTAGGAAACCAAATCTCTCTGGTTCCCTTACCTCTCTTGAGCTCCTACGCAGTACTTGTGTTTCTGGAACCTCTTCCACGGGGACCTATGGAACTTGTTCCTGTACCAACTCCTGTGTATCTTGAGCATTAACTTCATCAAAGTAAATATTTCTCCCACTATCCTTCTTGAGGATGTGCTCCCTCTCAAGAAAGACAGCTTGTCTGGTGATAGTCACTTTCTTGTCTTGAGGGTTATATAGGTAATATCCTTTTGTTTCCATGGGATATCCTATAAAGTTACACCTCGTGCCCCAGGGTGCTAGTTTGTTGCCTGATAAGGCCTTAACAAATGACTCCCATCTCCATACACGTGTGTGCGACAAAGAGGGTTTCCTTCCATTCCATAACTCGGATGGAATTCCATTTTCCTCCTTAGTTGGTACTTAGTTTAATGTGTATGCTGCAGTTTGTAATGCATATCCCCAAAAGGATAATGGAAGATCCGCATGACTCATCATTGACCTCACCATGTCCAACAAGGTGCGGTTCCTCATTTCACTAACACCGTTCCACTGTGGTGTGTATAAGGAGGAGTGAGCTAAGATAGAATCCCAGACTCCTGTAGAAGAT
This sequence comes from Viscum album, assembly GCA_963277665.1. Lineage (NCBI taxonomy): Eukaryota > Viridiplantae > Streptophyta > Magnoliopsida > Santalales > Viscaceae > Viscum > Viscum album. Next base: position 1,780,618,955 of record OY728156.1, read on the forward strand.
TGATGAACTCTTGGTTTATATATTCTCCACCCTGATCCGATCAAAGATTATTTATCTTCTTACCAAGATGATTCTCTACTTGATTCTTGAATTCCTTAAATTTCTCTAAGGCTTTTTACTTATACCTCATTAAGTAGACAAATTAGTATCTACTCAAATCATTAGTAAAAGTAATGAAGTAAGAATATCCACCACTAGCTTCTACTAGAAATGGTCCACATACATCCGTGTGTACCAATCCTAGAAGCTCTGTGGCCCTTTCACCCAGTCCACCGAAAGTTGGCTTGGTCATTTTACCTTGTAAACCAGCGTGACATCTATCAAGTGGTTTTAGCTCAGTAGAGTCTAAATAGCCATCTTGGCAGAGCTTTGTCAAGTGCTTCTCATTTACATGACCAAGGCAGTGATGCCACAACTGGGTGATGTATGAGTCATGTGAGTTTGTTTCATTATCGATTGACAACACTTGGTTTTCATAATTTAATACATAAAAACCATTATTCAAATGTGCCATACCATAACATACGTTGTTCTTATAAAAGAGACAACCCTTATTTCCAAACTTGAAAAAAAATCCATCCGTATCCAAACAAGATACAGAAATTATGTTCTTGGTAACACTAGGCACAAAATAACAGTTTTGTAAAACCAAAATCATGTCAGTTGGCAAAGAGAGGTGATAGTCGCCAATAACCAACGTAGCCAGCCTTGTGCCATTGGAAACTCTAAGATCCACCTCTCCTCTGGCGATCTTTATAAATCTACTTGGTTCCTACATTTGAATATAGATGTGAGCCCCAAAAGCTGTATCTAATACCCAATGTGTAGAAATAGAAAGATTTCACTCGATAACAAATGCACCTTTAGCGTCCCCATGCTTCTGGGTGAAGTTCCTCTTCCAGTGGCCCTACTTTCCACATGCAAAACACACTGCCTCCCATTCCTTGCCCTGCCTATGGATCTTCCCCTTCTTGGAGGGATGGTGCTCGGGAGCTTCAGACCGTTTATAAGTCTTTGTCCCCTTTTCCTTGTCCTTCCTTTTCTTGTTCACCATAAAGACCGCGGGTTTTTCATGCCCCATGTACTTATCTACTTGGAAAATCAATGTCAGAAGCTCTGATAGACTCTTCTCATTGCCGCTCATATTATAGTTGACAATGAAGCTAGAGAAGGTCTTGGGCAGTGATGATAGGATGAGATCTGTACGCAACTCATCCGGGAATTTAATCCCTAAGATGTCTAGGCATTCAATGTAGCCAATAAGCTTGACTACATGAGTCCCAGCTAGCGCAGACTCTCCAAGCTTAGTTGTAAACAAAGAATTGGAGATCTCATACCTCTCCTGTCTCGCCTTCTCTTGGTAGAGATCCTTAAGGTGAGACATCATGCTATACACGTCCATGTTTTCATGTTACTTCAAGAGATCATTAAACATGGCTGATAGCATGAAAAACTGGACATCTATGACATCATACATGTGTTTCATATAGAGAGATAATTCCTCATCACTGTCCTCTTTCCTAGGCGCAACTGGAATAGGCTCTTCTAGCACATACAATTTCCTTTCGTGGCGAAGGATGACGCGTAAACGCCTCTGCCACTCTTGGAAATTGGTGCTGGTGAGAAGGTTTTCCTTCTTGAGTATGGTTCGAAATGATATGTTTGAAGTCATTTTCTTGTCATTTCTACAAATTAATATGAGAAAAGGTTTAGTACTTATATTAAAAAACAGAGACAAATAAATTAATTAATACTTATTAGTCTCCCACTATTTTATCGAAATCCAATAGCCCTCACCATTAACTTCGGAATATTTTGTTGCCTGAATATTCTAGTGGAAAGAATCCATATTGCCCTTCGCATTACCCCAACTAGGGTTGGTCAAGAGACTTGAAGGGTTTTAGGTAGGAATTCCAAATTCCAACTGCATTAACTCTCAGCTCCTTGATCCGCTGAGTGGACTCCCCAATCCTGAAATCCTTTTATTTTGGATTTCCTCAACCTTTGCCTCTTGGTCACACCAAGTCCTGATATGGCAGTCAACCCTCAATGTGAACCAAGTCAAGTCAACCCAAAACCTTGAATTAGAATTCCCTGATAATTTAAAGCACCCCAACTAGGGTTGGTCAAGCACTTTGAACTATGGTTTGATTCTAACCAAGATTATGGAAGGCTATACCGACTTAATATTTCTTTTGAAGAATTTTTTCCTTATACGTAAATTGTCATTTTATTATCTTTGATTACATGCTTATTAATATTAAGTGGGATATACTTAAGTGATTAACCATGTCTAAGATAATATTTGTGTATAAGCTGGTTTTATTTTAGTTCCATCTTGCATGCTCGTTTAATTCATTAATTGTGTGATCATGACAACAGACACATAATAAATAAACCATGCAACTGACAGAAATAAAATAAATGGTATAATCATGGGACTTTTCTATTGGTTATTTTATCTAGTGGCTGATAAACTAACCCAAGACCTAGGGGAGAAACACCTTGAACCTTTCGGGTTCCTGTTTACATCTTTCCACCTATCCACCTTTGTATCTCCTTGGATGGGTTTTACCTTGGCTCCTGTCTTGATCCGACTCCACTATCTTGGGAGATCCCTCCATTACATATGTATTTATCTCACATGAAGGTGAGGGGTAAAAAGGGGTTTTTTACATAAAAGAGTCCTTGGGTGCGCAGGCCCAACATATTAATGAGGAGAAGGCTCCCAGACCAACAAATTTAATTTAAATAAATAAATTTAAGGAACCATTCACATACAAAGGTCTCGGTCTAGCTCATGATCATCCATACATGAAACGATATTTACGCATAAATAAAACTATCATTCAATTCTTTAATCGTTCTTGTTTAAAATAAATCATGCTCGAATCAATTAATTATCTTTAATTAATCAATCCTTTTATCTTAAACCCTTTTCTGAACTTCCTTGAGATTCTCATCCATAATAATTTTAAACAAATTAATTCCTTTAAAATTATCTTTGTACGTAACTTGTACCTTGGAGGCAACCCGGTGAATTCCCATTTATTTATGCAGATTTCAAATTAAACACATATATATAAAACACCTACCACGTGTTGTGCCTCAGCTTTACGCCTGCACCATGGTACACGTCTCAAGGGTTTGTATAATATAATAATAAATTTTAATAAATTTTCGTAATGAGGGTGAGTACACGGCGTGTAGTTCTGATTACACAGCGTGTACTTTTCTTCACCGTCCATCTGAAGTACATGTCCGGGGACAGGGCGTGTAAATGTACTTTGGAAATTTTCGGAGTACACAGCGTGTTCTTTTGGACACACGCCGTGTAGTTTCCGCATTACACAGTTTCTACCCAGGCAAGCCGTGTATGGGGTACACGGCCCAACCCTAACCCGAAGGGACCACACACCGTGTTCATTGGACCACACGACATGTAATCCAGAAACTGTGTGCCACCTGTTTCTGGTCAACACACGGTGTCTTAAATTCCTAGAAAGAATCCAATACACGACCTGATTTGGCGGATCAGTCAATTCATTGAACCTAGACTACACGGTGTGTACTTCTGAATACACACTGTGTATTCTGGTGTTGTACGGCCAGAAATGTTTGGCTCCTCCAGATGAGTTCCTCTATTTTATTTTAATCAAAATTAAAAGAAAAAACTGTTTCTGTGAGGTGAACGAGAAATGAGGGAGGAGGAACCGATCTCGACATTCAGATTTCCAGAACGATTAAACATGAATTGAAATAACTAAATTATTAAATGTGTAAATCACCAAAAAAAAACTAAATAATTATAATCAACGATATGACCGCTATGATACCACTTTTAGGTTCCAGGCGCAGTGGAATCACGTTGGTGGGTTTGCAAAACTTTAATTTTAACGTTAAGAAATGTTCAATCTGATATACGTCACGATTTAAAACGCCGAATATTCAGAATAGAACGAAGAACGAAAAAAAAAACTTAAGAGGGAATCCTGGAACCATAGAGATAGGATCATCATATGTTGGTTATAATTAATTTAATTAATTCACAAGAATTACCTTGGTGGAATTCTTTCTTCGTTGATGTCTCCGGTCACGATCCTGTGATCTGTCGTTGCGTCGTAGAATCCAAGTGTAGGATTCCTCTAGCGGTGATCCACACGTGTGCCACGTATCTCTGGACGTCACCGAAGGGATCTCTGAGTGCTAGTGCAAAAGAACCTTCGCTTGTGATGTTCATATTCGATCGCCTTGGTCTCTCGGTCTTGAGAGAATTCTTGGAGGAAGGAGTTCTTTCGGTCTTGAAAGAATTCTCCAGAATTGTTGGGCACAATGATTGGTGGGAATAGTGTTGGGGTTGTGAGGATATTTATAATCGGTTTTGAGGTTAATAGAGTTATGACAATAAATGAACGTGTTACATGTTTTATTTATTTCATTAACTCTTATTTAAAACCCCCATGTAGAATTATTAATTCCTTGACATGCACCCACGCTGATTATAATTAATATCACAATAATGATATTATTTCCTCAAAATCCCAACTAGAAAAACTACATGCCATTTAATAATTAATACACGGCGTGTATATTAAATATACACGACATGTACTTTTATTTTCCACTTTCCTTTATTTCCTCCACCATATTTATTAGTCCTTGAGTAATGGATATTTATTTCTTAAATAAATGTAACTACATTACTCACTAATAAATGTATTATTTCACCCACAATATATTCTCTCGAATAACTAGTGTCGAAATAAATGTGATCAGGCATACGTAAATAATTATTAAACCACAGTTGGGAATAATCTTTATTTAACTTGTTAAATTAATATTTAACTGAGATACATGGACACACTTAGTGTGTGGCCCTCTAGCCCTCTTCCTCAGTGGCATTAGGCGGAGCCTACCTAAAGTCCAAGGTTAGCGTCTAGCAACACGCCAAGGCACCCGTAGAGAAAGAAGTTAATGCCACAATGATGTTTCACCTTCTACAAATGCTTACCGTGTAATATAATCCTTTTGTCTCGATATCTCTAATCAAGCGGGTTGCATGCTAGTGCCATCAACCCATGTGCTTGATTATTCTTTCTTTGACTTCCTGGAATTGAACTCACCCATACCTTACCATGGCCATGGATTTATTTAGGCTATATCAATTCCATCAAAGGGCCCGAGATATCTACTTCTGTTATGGAATGGAAGGGACAAATCCTTTCTCGCATTATCTATTAATGCGGTATTAATCATGACGCACCCAACGTATCCTACATCGCTGCGAACAGTGTGTTGTCATAGTTTTCGTCAATACATCTAAGTGCGCGAGTTTTAATACCCATTAATAATAATCTTAAAGTCTAAGGACCAATACACACGTCCGCAGATAGGAACATCCAATGAAACTATGAAATGTGGATTTTCTATTGGCGGGTCTCGTTCTCATAATATCCTCATGGATATTACCAAGGGTGCATACCATGAGAAGGTGACTCAAAGTTTTATGAGTCCTCACCCCTAATGGCTTGTATTATTTGTGTCCCTCAAATAACATCATCCGGCTATAGAACATATATTTAAGAACAGTGTTATGGCACTTCTGGGTTCTCATCATAGCAAGGATCCGCTATGACCCATTAATGCAACAGCTGTCCTTAGGGCATTATCACATGCATTTTTATGCAGAAGAACAATCAAGATGTGATAAGTCATTTATTAATGAATAAAGTACAAATTAGTTGGTTCTAGTCCACCAAATCCAACAGTCCAATGGGACTAATGGGCTCTATAGTCCTAATTTTCCTAATGGTCCTAATGGAACTAAGTGGATGAATGGGCCTAATGGCCTAATGGGCCTAATGGTTTAATGGTCCTAAGTGGCCGAATGGGATTAATGGGCATAATGAGCCGAAGTGGCCAAATGGGCGTAATAAGCCTAGGTGGCCTAATGGGCCCAATGGGCCTAAGTGGCTTAATGGGTCAAATGAGCTGAATGGGCAGAATGGGCCTAGGTGGCCCAAATGACCTAAAGAGCCTAATGGGCCAAAGTGGCTTAATGGACCTAAGTGGTCAAATGGGACTAAGTGGCCTAATGGGGATAATGGGTCTAAGTGTCTGAATGGTCATAAGTGTCCAAATGGGGCTAATGGGCCTAAGTGGCGGAATGGGCTTAAGTTCCCCAATGGGTCTAATGGGCCTAATGGATGTAAGTGGCCTAATGGGCATAATTTTCCTAATGGGCTGAAGTGTCCTAATGGACTTAGTGGGACCAAGTAGCTGAATAAGACAAATGGGCCTAAGTGGTCCAACTGTCACAATGGGTCTAATGGGCCGAATGGGACTAAGTGGCCTAATGAGACTAATGGGCCTAACTGGCCTAATGGGCCCAATGGACCTAAGTTGCCTCATGGGCCTAATAGGCCTAACTAGACTAAGTGGTCTAATCGACCTAATCAACTGAATGGTCCTAATGGGCTTAAGTGGCCTAAGGGGCCTAGTGGGTCCAAGTTTCCAAATGGGCCTATTGGGCCTTAGTGGACCAATGGGCCTAATTTGACTAAGTGGCCTAATGGGCCTAATGGGATGAATGGGATGAATGGGTATAATGGGACTAAGTGGCCTAATGGACCTAATTGGTCGAATGAGCCTAAGTGGCATAATGGGCCTAAGTGGCTGAATGAGCCTAAGTGGCCCAAATGGGCCTAATGGACTGAATGGGTCTAAGGGCCTGAATGGTCCTAATTTACCGAATGGGCCTAACGTGCTGAATGGGACAAAGTGTCCTAATGGGCCTAAGTGGCCTAATGTGCCTAATGGCCCGAATGGGCCTAAGGGGCCCAATGGGACAAATGGGCCTAATGGTACAAAGTGGACTAATGGGCCTAATGGTTCTAACGGGTCCAAGGGGCCTAATGGGCCTAATGGGTCGAATGGGCCTAATGGTCCAAATGGGCCAAAGTGGCCTAATCGGCCTAATAGACATAAGTTGCCTAATGGGTCTGAGTTGCATAATGGGAAAAAGTGGCCAAATGGGACTAATGGGCCTAAGTGGCATAATGGTCATAAGTGGCCTAATGGGCCTAAGTGGCCTAATGGGCCTAATTGGTCTAATGGGCCTAATGGGCCTAAGTGGCCTAAGTGGCCTAATGGGCCGAAGTGGCCTAATGGTCCTAATGGGCCTAAGTGGCCTAATAGGGTTAAGTAGCCCAATGGGCCTAAGTGGCCTCATGAGCATAATGCATAATGGGCCTAAGTGGCCTAATGCGCCTAGTGGTCAAGATGGGCCTAATGTGCCTAATGGGATGAAGTGGCCTAATGGGCCTAATGGTATTAAGTGGCATAATGGGCCTAGGTCGCCTAATGGGCCTAAGTGGTTTAATGGGCCTAAGTGGCCTCATGGGCATAATGGGACTAACTGGCCTAATGCGTCGAATGGGCCTAATGGGCCTAATGGGTCTAAGTGTCCTAAGGGGCTCATTGGGCCTAATGGGCCTAATTGGCCTAATCGACCTAATGGTATTTGTGGGACGAAGTGGCCTAATGGGCCTAATGGGCCAAAGTTGCCTAATGGACCAAATGGTACAAAGTTTCCTAATGGGCCTAAGTGGCCCATTGGACCTAATGGGTCTATTGGACCTAATGGGCCTAAGTGGTCTGATTGTCCTAATGGGATTAATGGTCCTAAATGGACTAATGGTCATAATGGTTCGAAGTGGCCTAAGTGGCCTAATGGGCCTAATTGGCCAAAGTGGCTTAATCAATCTAATGGGGCTAAGTGGCCTAATGGGCCTAAGGGGCCTAAGTTGCCTAATGGACCTAATGGGCCTTAGTGTTCTGATGGGCCTAATGGGCCTAAAGGGCCTAAGTGGCATCATGGGCCTAATGGGCCTCAATGGCCTCATGGGCCTAATGGGCCTAAAGGGATTAAGGGTCCTAAGTGGACTAATGAGACTAATCAGCCTAATGGTCCTAAGTAGCCTAATGGGCTTAAATTGTTTAATGGGTCCAATAGGACTAATGGGCCGAAGTGGTCTAATGGGCCTAAGTGACCTAATCAACCTAATGGGCCTAATGAGTGTAATGCACTTATGTGGTCGAATGGGACTAATGGGCCTAAGTGGCCTATTGCACCTTAGTGACCTAATCATCCTAATGGACCTAATGGGCATAATGGGCCTAAGTGGTTGAATGGACCTAATTGGAAGAATGGGCCTAATGTGCCTAGTGGTCCTAATGGGCATAATGGGCCTAAGTGGCTAAATTGGCCTAATTGGCCTGATGAGCCTAAGTGGAATAATGGGACTAATGTTATAAATAGACCGAATGGGCCTAATGTGTCAAGTTATTCTAATGGGCTTAAGTGGCCTAATGGGCCTAATGGGCCTAAACGGACAAATGGTCCTAATGGTCCTAAGTGGACTAATGGAAAAAATGTCCCTAGTGGGTGTAATAGACCTAAGTGGCATAATGGTCCTATTGGGCCTAAGTGTCCTAATGGGCCTAAGTTGCCTAATGGGCCTAATGGGCCCAATTGGCCAAATTGGTCTAATGGGACTAAGAGGACTAATGGGATTAATGTGCCTAAAGGGCCTAATGAGGATAATGGTTTTAGTGGACTAAGTGGCCTAATGGGACTAAAGGGCCTAATGGGCCTAAGTGGCTTAATGGACCGAATGTGCCTAAGTGGCCTAAGGGGCCTAAGTGAACTAATGGTCCCAATAGGCCTAAGTGGCCTAAAGGGACAAATGGGCCTAACGGGGGCCAATGGGCCTAATATGATGAATTGTCCTATGTGGCCTAATGGGCCTACATGGCCAAATGGGCCTAAGTGGACTAATGGGCCTAAAGAGCCTAATCGGCCAAAGGGGCCTAATGGGCCTAGGTGGCGTATTCATATCCTAATGGGACTAAGTGGTCTAATGGGTCTAATGGGTGCAAGGGCCTAAGTGTTTTAATGGTATTAATGGGCCTAAGTGGCCTAATTGACCTAAAGGGCATAATGGGCCAAAGCAACCTAATGGGATTAAGTTGAATAATCATCCTAATGGGCCTAAAGGACCTAATAGGAAAAAGTGGTATAATGGGCCTATGTGGCATAATCGTAACCAAATGGGCCTAAGTGTCCTAATGGTCCCAATGTGCCTAAGTGTCCTAATGGTCCTAATGGGCTGAAGTGAAAAAATGGGCAAAATGGGCCTAAGTGCCTAAAGGGACTAATAGGCCAAAGCGGCCTGATCAGCCTAAATGGTGTAATCGGCCTAATGGGCCTCTTGGCCTAATTGGTCTAATGGGCCTAATGGGTCTAAGTGACATAATTGTCTTAATTAGACGAAGGGGGCTAATGGGACTAAGTAGTCCAATGGGCCTAAGTGGTCTAAGGGGCCAAATCAGACGAATGGGCCAAATGGACTGAATGGGCCTAATGGGCCTAAGTGGACTAATGGGATAAATGGTCCTATGTATCCTAATGTGCCGAATGGGGATCATGGGATGAATGGGCCTAATGGTCCTAATTGGACTAAGTTTCCTAATGAGCCTAAATTGCCTAATGGGCTAAACGGGCCAAATGGGCCTAATATGTCAATTAAGCCTAAGTGGGGTAATGGGCCTAATGAGATGAATGGGTTTAAGTTGCCCAATGGGCCTAATGGGATGAATGGGACGAAGTTTCCTAATGGGCCTAATAGGACGAAAGGTCTTAATGGGTTGAATGGGCCTAATGATCCTAATGCTCCAAAGTGGCCTAATAGTCCTAATGGGCCTAAGTGGCCTAATGGACCTAAGTTTCCTAGTGGTTCTAATGGGCCTAATGGGTCGAATGGACCTAATGGGCTGATGTGACCTAGTGGGGTGAGTTGGTTGAAAAGGCCTAACTGGTTGAAGTGGCCTAATGGGCTTAATGGGACTAATGGGCTGAATGGGCTTAAAGGGTCCAATGGGCGTAGTGGGTCGAATGGGACTAAATGGTCCAATGGGCCTAATTAGTTGAATGGGTCGGATGTGTCTAATGGTCTTAGTGGTCCAAAGTGGCTTAATGGGATTACTAGGAATAATGGGCCTATTAGGCCTAATGGATATAATGGGCCTAAGTTTCCTAATGGTCTTAAGTGGACAGATGGACCTAATGCACCTAATGGGCGTAATGGGCGTAATGGGCCTAAGTGAACCAATGGGCCTAATGGGCTTAAGTGGCCTAATGGGACCAATGTTCCTAAGTGGACCAATGATCCTAATGGGACAAAGTGGTCAAATGGGACGAAGTGGACGAATGGGACTAATTGGCATAATGGTCCTAATGGGAATATTGGGTCGAATGGGCCTAATGGGCCTAAGTTGCCTAATGGTCCGAAGTGACCTACTGGGACCAATGGGACTGACATGCCAAATTGGCCTAATGGGCCTAATGGGCCAAATGGGCCAAATGGTCCAAATGGGCCCAAGTGGCCTAATGGTCCTAAGTGCCCTAATGTGACAAAGTGGCCTAATGGACATAGTGGTTCTAAGTTGCATAATGGGTCTGAGGGGCCTAAGTGGCCTAATGGGCCAAAGTGGACAAATGGGTGTAATGGGCATAATGGGCATAATGGACCTTAGTGGCCAAATCAGCCTAATGGGCATAACGGGCCTGAGTTTCCAAATGAACCTAATGGGCCTAAGTGGACCAATGGGACGAATGGTACTAATGGGCCTAATGGGCCTAATGGGTCTATTAGGTCTAATGGGACTACTAGGCCTACTAAGCCTAATGGGACTAAGTGGAATAATGTTCCTAAGTGGCCTAATGGGAATAAGTTTCCTAATGGGTCTAATGGGCCTAAGTGTCCTAATGGGTCTAATCGGCATAATAGGCCAAAGTGTCCTAATGGGCCAAAGTGAAAAAATGGACCTAATGGGATTAATGGGCATAGTGGCCCAAAGTGTCCAAATGGTCCTAATGGGCCTAAGTGTCCTCATGGGCCTAATGGGCCTTAGTGGATTAATGGGCCTAATGTGCTTATTGGGACTAAGTGGCCAAATGGGCCAAAGTGGACGAATGGACATATGGTCCTAATGGGCATAATGGGAATAATGGGCCTAATGAGCCTAAGTGGACTAATGGGCCTAATGGCCCTAATGGGACAAAGTGGATGAGTGGGTATAATGGGACTAATGGGACAAAGTGTTCAAATGGGCTTAATGGTCCTAAGTGGCCTAATGGGCCTATTGGGCCTAAGTGCCTTAACGGGCCTAATGGGCTAAATGTGCCTAAGTGGCCTAATGGGACAAGGTAGATGAATGTGCCTAATGGGTCGAATAGTCATAATGGGACAAATGGGATGAAGTTGTCAAATTGGTCAGATGTGCCTAAGTGGACTAATGGGCCTAATGGGCCTAAGTGGGTACAATTGCACTTTTTGATTGCACTGGGTGCACTTTCATTTTGATTAGCATCATCTCTTTCTTCTATTACACCTAGATATGATAAATCTATATACGATTTGGAATAAATCTTTTCCCCTTTTTTCCATCGAGCTTGCATGATAAGTTCTGCAACCAACTTGTGATTTATGAAATACAAATCAGCAAAGCACAGTCACATTTAATTTTATCATAGTCAACTGACTTCGATAATTAATCAAAACAAACACTTCTTTCATACTGGATACATTGTGAATCTGATGACCATTTACTTCCAGCAAGATGAATTATCCATGCGACTAATTCTCTCTTTCCAGATAACAATCAATTCCTCATTATGATCTTTTCACATACCAGACCAAAGACAAGTCTGGTCAGTTCCTTTTCTTTCAAATAGTTTTTCCACATTACAATGGATAGAGTGAGTCCGATTCTTTTGAAAATAATGGAAAATATGATTTCCACCAAATACAAAGTGAGGTGATTTTATTTCTTCAAAATCTTTCCTTGACAACAAAAGACAACACATGAAAACAAACACCTTCCTCATCAGCATCATCCCAACAATCCCCCCCTTTGGATTTTTTTCAACAAAGTTTCATAAATCATTGAAATTAGGCCCATTAGGCCTATTTTCCATTTAGTCCCATTATGTAAATTAGGATCATTAGGCCACATTCGCCCATTAGGACCATTAGGCCACTTAGGCCATTATCCCATTAGGCCCATTTGGACACTTAGTCCCATTGGGCCACTTAAGCCCATGAGGCCCATTAAGACACTTCGTCCCATTAAGCCAAATAGTTCACTTAGGAACTTGAGGCCCATTAGGACACTTTGTCCCATTAGGCAACTTAGGCCACTTAGGCCCATTGGACCTGTTAGGCCCATTAGGCCCATTCAGCCCATTGGTCCCAATAGGCAACTTAGGACACTTAGGCCTATTAGGCCACATAGGCCCATTAGAACCATCAGGCCCATTAGGTAACTTAGGCCACTTATTCCCATTATGACACTTAGTCCCAGTTGACCCATTTGACCCATTAGACCACTTAGGCCCATTCGACCCATTAGTCCCATTAGAACCATTAGTCTGATTAGGATACTTAGTCCCATTAGGCCCATTAAGACCATTAGACCCATTAGGAAACTTAGGCTACTTAGGCCCATTGATCCACTTAGACCCATTGGACCCATTAGGCCCATTAGGAAACTTAGGCAATGTAGGACCATTAGGCCACTTACACCTATTAAACCCATTATGCCCATTTGGGCCATTCGACCCATTAGGAATGTTAGGACACTTATGCCTATTAGTCCCATTTGGCCACTTCGGCCCATTAGTACACTTAAGCCCATTAAGCCCATTAGGCCACTTCGACCCATTAGGAAACTCCAGGCACTTAGGCCCATTGGAATCATTAGGCCCATTGGTCCCATTAGGCCCATTCATACCATTTGGCCCATTAGGTAACTTTTTACACTTAGTCCCATTGGACCCATTAGGCCCATTGGACACATTAATCCCATTGGGACCATTAAGAAACTTAGGCCACTTAGGCCCATTGGACCCATCGGGCCCATTAGGCAACTCAAGCCACTTAGGCCCATTAGGCCACTTAGGCCCATTCATCCCAATATGCTACTTAGGCCCATTCCACCCATTTAGTCCATTCGTCCTAGTAGACCCCTTAGGCCCATTAGGCCACTTAGGCCAATTAGGCAACTTAGGCCCATTAGACCCATTAGGCCCATTAGACCCATTAGGAAACTTAGGACACTTAGGTCCATTTGACCACTAAGACCCATTGGACCCATTAGGCCCATTAGAAAACTAAGGCCACTATGTTCTATTAGGTCAGTTAGACCCATTGTAACCATTATACCCATTGGACCCATTAGGCTTATTAGGTCCATTAGGCAACTTAGGAAACTTAAGGTCATTAGGCCACTTAGACCCATTAGACCCATTTGTCCCATTAGGAAAATTAGGCCACTTACACCCATTGTAACCATTAGGCCCATTAGGATCATTAGGAAACTTGGGGAACTTCAACCCATTAGGCCACTTAGGCCCATTGGACCCATTAGGCTGAATTATCCATAATCAGTCAATTAGGCCCATTGGCCCCATTAGACCACTTAGGCCCAATATTCCCATTAGGCCACTTAGGCACATTAATCTACTTAGGCCCATTAGGCCCCTTAGACCCACTAGGCCCATTTTCCCCCTTAAGCCCAATCTTCCAATTAGGCCATTAGGACCGTTAGGACGAATTGGCCATAATGGGCCCATTCATCCCATTATGTTACTTAGGCCCAATGTGTCCAATCATCCCATTAGGCCTATTAGTTAACTTATGCCACTTAGGCCCATTAGGACACTTAGGCCCATTAGGCCCCATAGACCCATTAACCTCATTGATCCCCTTAGGCCAATTAGGCCTTTGGGACCATTAGGCCCACTAGGTCACTTTGGCCCAATAGTCCCAGTAGTCCCATTAGGTCTATTAGGTCACTTAGGAAACTTAGGCCCATTAGGCCCCTTACACCCACTGGGCCCATTGGGTCCCTTAGGCTCATTAAGACCATTAGGCCCATTAGGTGCATTAGTCCACTTAGGCCTATTCAGCCCAATAGGCCACTTAGGCCCATTACACCTATTTGGCCCATTAAGCCCATTAGACCCATTAGGCCCATTAGACCACTTAGGCCCATTAGACCCATTAGGCCCACTGGACCCATTAGGAAACTTAGGAAACTTAGGCCCATTCTACCACTTAGATCCATTGGACCCATTAGGCCCATTAGGCAACTTAGGCCACTAAGGCCCATTAGGCCACTTAGACCCATTGGACCCATTAGGCCCATTGGACCAATTAGGCCCATTAGGTCCATTAGGCAACTTAGGAAACTTAGGGTAATTAGGCCACTTAGACCCATTAGAACCATTAGGCCCATTATGAAACTTAGTCCACTTACAACCATTGGAACCATTAGGCCCATTAGGCCCATTAGGCAACTTGGGGCACTTCGACCCACTAAGCCACTTAGGCCCATTGGGCCCATTAGGCTGAATTGTCCATAATTGGCCAATTAGGCCCATTGGACCCATTAGAACACATAGGCCTAATATGCCCATTAGGCCACTAAGACACATTAGGCTACTTAGTCCCATTTGGCCCCCTTAGACCCATTAGGCCCATTGGGCCCCTTAATCCCATTCGGCCAGTTAGGTCATTAGGTCCATTAGGCTGAATTGGCCATAATGGGAACATTCATCCCATTAGGTCACTTAAGCCCAATGATTCCAATCATCCCATTAGGCCTATTAGGTCACTTAGGCCACTTAGGCCCATTAGAACACTTTGGCCCATTAGGCCCCTTAAACCCATTAGCCCCATTGGTCCCCTTAGGCCAATTAGGCCATTGGGCACATTAGGCCCACTAGGGAACTTATTCCCAATATTCCCAATAGGCACAATAGTCCAATTAGGTCTATTAGGTCACTTAGGCCACTTAGGCCCATTAGGCCCCTTAGGCCCATTAGGTCCCTTAGACATATTAGGCCCGTTGGGCCCCTTAGGACCATTAGGCCCATTAGGCCCATTAGGTGCATTAGGACACTTAGGCCTATTCGTCCACTTTGGACCATTAGTCCCCTTAGACCCATTCATCCCATTGGGACCATTAGGCCCATTAGGTCCATTCGGGTAATTCGGCCATTAAGCCCATTATGCTGAATTGGCCATAATGGGCCCATTAAGCCACTTAGGCCCATTATGACTATTATTACATTACAACTATTAGGAGAATTGTTCATAATTAACCCATTAGTCCACTTAGGTCCAATAGGCCTATTAATACCATTAGGCCCATTAGGCCCATCAAGCCACTTAGGCCCAACTGGTCCCCTCAACCCATTAAGCCCATTAGGCCTATCCGGTCAAATGGGACTTAATGGGACCATTAGGACACTTAGGCCCAATAGGACCATTTGGACCATTTGTCCACTTGGCCACTCAGGCCCAATAGGCCCATTTAGACTATTTGGCCACTTGGCCACTCAGGCCCATTGGGCCAATTTGGCCTAGTGGACCCATTATGCCCATTAATCCCTTAGGCCCATTAGACCCATTAGGCCACTTAGGCCCAATTGGCCGATTAGGCCACTTAGGCCCATTTGGACCATTATGCCACTTAAGCCTATTAGACCCATTTGGCCCATTTGGCCACTTAATCCCATTAGACCCATTAGTCCACTTAGGCCACTTAGGCCCATTTGATCCTTAGGACCATTAGGCCATTTAGGCCAATTTAAGTCATTTAGGCCAATTAGGCTAATTAGGCCATTTAGTCCATTTAGGAAAATTATTTCATTTAGGCCATTTAGGCTGTTTAGGCCAATTTAGGCCATTTAGGCCAATGTGGCCAATGAGACCAATTCAGACCAATTTAGGCTCTATAGGGAATTTAGGACAATTATAAGATTTAGTCTATTTAGGCCAATTTAGGCCAATTAATCCAATTAATCCAATTAGGCCCATTATCCCAATTAAACCAATTAGACAATTCAGTTTATTTAGCCAATTTAGGCCAATTTAGTTCATTTAGGCTAATTAGGCCATTTAGGCCAATTTTGGTCATTCAAACTATTTAGGTCAATTTAGACCATTTAGGACAATTCGGCCAATTTAGGAAATTTATACCAACATCAATTAGGTTGATTAGTCCATTTAAGCTAATTAGGCCATTTTTTATCATTTGGGCCAATTAGGAAAATTATACAATTTAGGAAATTTAATCCAGTCAGTCCATTTAAGCTAATTTTTTCCATTTAGTCTATTTAGACCAATTTAGGCCATTTAGCCCAATTTGGCCAAATATATCAATTAGATAATTTAGGCAATTTAGGCCAATTATGCCCTTTAGGCCAATTTAGGCCATTTAGACCAATTAGGCCAATAAGACCAATTTTTTCCATTTATTCCATTTAGGCCAATTTAGCATATTGAGACCAATTAGGAAAATTAGACCAATTAGGCAATTCAGGCCAATTAGACCAATTAGACCATTTAGGCCAATTTATGCCATTTAGGCCAATTTAGGCCATTTAGGTCAATTTAGGCCACTTAGGCCAATTAGACCAATTAGGTCATTTAGTACATTTAGGATAATTAGCCCATTTAGGCCAATTATATCAATTAGGACATTTAGGTTATTTAGGCCAATTTGGCCATTTAGACCATTTAGACCAATTTAGGCCATTTAGACCAATTAGGCCAATTTAGGACATTTAGGCCAATTAGCCCAATTAGGCCAATTAGGAAAATTAGTCCATTTAGGTTATTTAGGACAATTAGGCCAATTAGGCCATTTATGCCAATTATGCCAATTAGACCATTTATCCAATTTTGGCCATTTAAGCCATTTAGGCCAATTAATCAATTTACTCATTTAGGTCATTTAGGCCATTTAGGCCAATTAGGAAAATTAGACAGTTTAGGTTATTTAGGCCAATTTAGGTCTTTAGGCCATTTAGGCCGATTTAGGTCATTTAGGCTATTTAAGCTAATTTAGAACATTTAATCCAATACAACCAATTAGTCCATTTAGGCCAATTTAGCCATTTAGGCCATTTAGGCCAATTGGGACATTTAAGCCGATTTGGGAAATTTAGTCCATTTAGTCCAATTAGGTCATTTAGGACAATTAGACCAATTAGAAAATTTAGTGAATTTATATCAATTAGGCCAATTAGGTTAATTTAGGTCTTTTAGGGAAATAAGACCATTTAGGTCATTTAGGAAAATTTAGGCCATTTGGGACAATTATTCAAATTAATCCAATTAGTTAATTTATGCAATTTAATCCAATTAGTCCATTTAGGCCAATTTAGACCATTTAGACCAATTTGGCCAATTTTGGCCATTTAGGCCAATCTAGGCCAATTAGGCCAATTAGGCAATTTAGGACATTTGGATAATGTACTATTAAGGGAACACAGTACATAGAATTTCAGGTATGAGTACTCATAAGAAGATGAGGTTTCTTCTCATGAAGTTCGCACTTGGTAATCTCTAAGATGGGTGATTATGACAACAGACTCGTCAATAGGAATTCTGCATGTTTTGGTGTCATTGAATATTTCTATCTATGACTGTGTGTGATTGTCCTAGACTTTAAGATTATTATTAAAGCATGTCACAACTTTCATACATAGATGTGTGTCGTAAACCATGATGATAAGAGCTTATGACAAAGTTGGATACATTGGGTACGTCATGAGTGACATGTCATTAAAGAATAAGTTGAGGAATGATTTTTCCCTTCCATCTTTATAGAATCTAATATCTCAACCCTTTGATTGGAATAAAACCATCTCATTAAATTCCATGTCCATGGTGTAACAATGTGTTTATTTCAGATAGTCCAAGGAAGCCATATTGAACATATATGTTGGTGACATGGATGTGAAACCTTCTTGATGAGATATTGTGACAAAGAGATTATATTAAACAGTGAGCATTCGTATGTGGTTTTTGATGTTGTGACATCAAGTTCTTTCTCTTGGGCACCTTGACCCGTTGTTAGATAGTAATCTTAAACTTTAGGCAAGTCTGCATAATTTCAATGAGAATGAATCCTAGAGGGTCACACACTAAATGTTTTCATTGATCTTGATTAAATTCTATTTGACTTAAATTAAGGGAATAAATATTATTCTCAAGTGAGAGGAATAATTTTATTCAATTTATATTGATTGCAAAAATTAAATAAATATTTATTAACCGACATGTGAATAAAATATTTATTTTATTTATTGAATATTTTAATAAATATTTATTCACTATATTGTAAATAAAATATTTATTTATGAATAAAATATTTATTCATTTGTTCAATAAATGATAGAGGAGTGTGAACGGACCAAGACTGAGTCTATTGAAAAATATTAATTAACAAGAATGTTATATAATTTTTGTTATCGAGCAAGTTGGCGTGCACCAAAAAATAATAATTATATAATTATTATTATGCAGTATGAGATTTATTAAAGTTAATTAATGTTATTTAATGGCCTATATTCAATTAAATAACATTTTAACTTAAATATCAACTCTATAAATAGGAATCTATGTCTATTGTGTAGAGCATCGAAAAATTTAGAATAGAAAATTGTTGCGCACAATGAATTATCTCTCAACTTCTCATTCTCTCTCCCTCCCAAGAATGAGAAGTGCAAGAAATATTTCTTCAAAACCAAAGAACGAGTGATGAAGAATAAACAACATAAGACATTGGACTCACCACACTAGAACCTAGATATCGAGTGGTGTTTCTTGGAGATCATAGGAGCACGTGTGGATCACCGCTATAGGGATTTTATCCTGGAATCCCCACAGTGCAATGATGGTAACCTGAAAGGGTCTTTTCGGATGATCAAAATTCACTAACAAAGAAAGTCCCTAAGCACAGGTATTTATTTATTTAAATATTAAATAAATTAAATTTAAATTTTACATGAAAGATCTTGGTTCTTGGTTTAGGGAAATGATTATTAAATTTTTTTAATACATCATCCATCTTCGCATGCTTCTGTTATGCCCGAAACCACCACCAACACCACTACTGCCACCACCACCTTTATCGCCCCCACCCCACTACCACCACCACCGCCACCATCATCAGTTCGACTGCCACTAATACACTCATTGAAATCACTCGAGGAATCATATAAGGAGTGTATTGATGTCATACATGAATCAAAAGTAATAGTAGTCTCTGATGGAAGTTGTGGACTTATAACTGACATGTCTTTTAGGAAGTGTTCAGTGACCAATTTAATTCTTTGACACTCCCTTATATCTATTTTTTTGGCCTCATATACTTCTGCATGATCGTTTTTTTGCTTTGTTTTCTGATAGGTCTGAGAGGCACTCAATGAGAGCCAATACCTAGTGGGGACGATGTTTTTCATGGGTCGACATCAGACTCTCCCATGGAGCTCCTCACCTAATACTTATCTCAAATGATCATTTCTCCTGAAGTTTTCATCTTTTTTTTCTCATCGAGGGCCTCTAGGAATCACTATTGAAAATATAAACAATATATTTAATTATTAATTATGTATCAAAATTTAAAATATCACGAAAAAAACTTACAATCTTTTCTTGTGTTTGTGAATATACATCTCTTCTATTATTTTTCTTCTTAATAAAGGAAAATAATTTTGCTCGAGATACATGACATTTGATGCCAAAACCATCTTACTGTAAATGACATTGATTATTATAATACTACATTATTGAATAATATGAAAGTGATAAACCTAAAACGAATTAAAATTTTAGATGTTGAAGAAATCCATAAAATGAAGAATCATCTAAATATACATTTAATTAGAAATTTAATACCAGTAAAATAACATAAACAATACATTCTAATTAGCATGATAAACATGTTTATGGTATGAATTCTTCTTATATATTCATTTCGGTCTAATTCCATTTATGTTGTGTAATTTGGTTATTCGGTCACTTGTTAATTTTGATCATTTTTCCATTTGGATATTTGGCTAACTGACCAATTAGGCCATTTAGGAAAATTAGGCAAATTAGGTCAATTAGTCCAATTAGACTATTTAGACCAATTAGCCCATTTATAAAAATTAGTTCGTTTAGTCCAATTAGGCCATTAGTCCAATTAGGTCCACCTTAAGGGCCCAAAGGCCTTATTTTTATTGATTTTTTTATAACACTCCTTTCAAGGGATGAGGGGGAACCCTTAAAAGGCCTATAGGCTTAGATATTACATGACTCATAGGTCTTGGGAAATATTCAGACTATAATTACATGGAACTGCTCCTTCCCAGCTTCTTCATCATGATGTTGGCTCTCCAACTTTGTATGGCTTGTTTGGATAGGATTCTCGTGCATGCACAGGCTGGTCCCAATGGAAATTCCATACCCTCACTCTCTGAAAAATATTCTTAGCTTCTGCTCTAGTGAAAGCGCCTGCTCTGAATCCTCATCTGGAGTCTGCTCCTTGTAGATTATTTATGGTCATTAAGAACAATTTCAGGTGGCCCGAAGGCATTGAGGTGGCCCTAATGCCTTGAGGTGGTCCAAAGGCCTTGAGGTGGACCAAAATCCTTACCGGACCGAAGGCCTTGGGTGGCGATTTGACCATTTATGCCAATTTAGGCCAATTAGGCCAATTAGGATAATTAATCCAATTAGACTATTTAATCCAATTGGACCATTTAATCCATTTTGACCAATTAGGCCATTTAGACCCATTTTTAAGTTTAGGCCAATTTAGGCCAATTAGGCTAATTAGGTCAATTAGTTCAATTAAGCTAATTAGACCCTTTAATCCAATAAGACCATTTAATCCATTTAGACTAATTAGACCATTTATACCAATTAGTTCATTTATGTTAATTAGTACATTATGCCAATTATTCCATTAGGATATTTAGTCCAATTAGGTCATTTAGGTTGTTTGGACATTATCCCATTAGTTCAGTGGTCCAATAGGCTAATTGGTCATTTGACCATTTGGTCATTTTGGCCAATTTAGACCAATTTAGGCCAATTAGAAAAAAAATCCTAAAACCTAGAACCAAAACAATATATCTAAAACATTAATATCTAAGTCCTAATTAGGCCCATTAGGCCCATTAGTCTACTCATCCCAATTAGGCCAGTTAGGCCCATTTGGATCATTCATCACATTCGGCCGAATAGGCCACTTAGTCCCATTAGGCTCATTAGGCCACTTAGGCCACTTAGAACCATTAGGCCCATTCAACCCACTTGACCCATTAGGACCATTCAAACCATTAGGCCACTAAGTCCCATTAGGACCATTATGACGATTAGGCCACTTAGGCCTATTAGGCTCATTAATCCGATTAGGCCACTTAGGCTCATTATGCCGATTAGGCCCATTAGGCCACTTAGGCCCAATTGGCCCATTAGGTCCATTAGTCCACTTAAGCCCATTAGGCTGATTATGCCGATTAGGCCACATAGGCTCATTGGTCCACTTAGGCCCATAATGGCCCATTAGGCGCATTACGCCCATTAGGCCCATTAGGCCACTTAGGCCCATTAGGCTCATTAGGCACATTCATCCCATTAGTCCCATTAGGCCACTTAATCCCATTCAGACCATTGGGCCCATTATGTTGATTAGGTCACCTAGGCCCATTAGGCCAATTAGGCCACTTAGGCCCATTAGGCCACTAAGGCACATTAGTCCCACTAGGTCCATTAGTCCTAGTCATCCCATTAGGAGAATTAGGACCATTAGCCTCATTAGCACCATTAGGCCCATTAGGCCACTTAGGCCCATTATTCCCATTAGGCCACTTAGGCACATTATGCCCATTATCCCACTTAGGCCACTTAGGCCCATTATGCCACATAGGCCCATTTGGACACTTAGGCCCATTATCCCACTTTGGTCCATTAAGACCATTTGGCCCATTTGGCCCCTTAGGCCACTTGGGCCCATTTGGCCCATTAGGCCACTTAGGGCCATTGAGGCCATTAGGCCCGTTTGGACCCTTAAGCCACTTAGGCCACTTAGGCCTATTATGCCACTTAGGCCCCTTAGTCTCATTAGGCCACTTAGGCCCATTGAGCCCATTATGCCCATTCGGCCCCTTAGGCCACTTATGCCTCTTGGGCCCATTAGACCCATTAGGACACTAAGACCACTTAGGCCCATTATTCCACTTAGGCCCATTGATCCCATTAGGTCACTTAGGATACTTAGACCCATTTGGCCCATTTGGCCACTTAGGCCCATTAGACCCATTAGACCCATTATCCATTGGGCCCATTAGGACACTAAGGCCTATTGGGTTACTTAGGCCCATTATTCCAATAAGGCCCATTAGGCCCATTAGGAAACTTAGTCCCATTAGTCCACTTATGCCCATTAGGCCCATTGGGTCCAATAGGCCACTTAGACCCACTGCCACCCCAACAACAACCTTGTGGACCACCACAACCACGCATCCTACCCACAGACACCTGGGCCACAACAACCACACATCACTACTCCCACAAACACCTGGGTCACAACAACCACACATCACTATACCTACAAAAACCTGGGCCACAAAAACCACTTCCATGACTGAAGACACCTGGGCCTCATCCATAAGACACTTGCGAAACAAACCTTCCCACCCATGATCTAACCACCATAACACACCCTTCCCAAAGAGTCTTGGGCCATATTGAACCTTAGGCTACCAAATCCTTCCCGAATATTCTTGGGCTACTTGGTAGAGGAAACATAAAGGAGTGAATAACCATCCACCCATAAGAATGTTGAAAAAAAAACCTCCCCAAGAAATGGGTGTAACGCCTTGACCCCAGCTACCCAGAGTCAGTGCGTTACTGCGTAAAATTGTCATGATCACAAAAGATCAAGTCTCGAAAGACCGATTAGTTTAATAGACTTGAAAACACTAGATACATCCATAAATGTTACATTACATCATAAAGTGAAAAAATACAATAACATAGTCTCCATTTTCCACACTCATATCCCCTTCTGACTATCCCTGTGGGTAATTCATAAAATACTTCTTCACATCCTGGAAAAATTAAAACAATGGAAGAGGTGAGCTCAGATGCTCAGTAAGGATAACAATATAGAGAAAGCTTTTATAAATAAACATAAACATTTAAGTCAATGTATGACTAAAACAAAATCCTTTTAAACTTGAACTTCAACATAATATGGCAAAAGTAAAATGAGATAATGCCATTTACTTATTCACATGGATATTCTACTGGTCGAATAATCACATGCAATATCAATAATCACTTTCATAATGATGGAATGCATAATGCCAGACTATCATAACCACGTAGCCAAGGCCTCGTGCCAAGACTACAAATAAGATTTTGTCAAGGCCTCGTGCCAAGACACTAGTTTGTCTCATGAGACCTGCCGATGCATCGAGGAGCTATAGCAGGCTCCACCCGTCACTTATTAAGTCCAATGCATTCCTCATATGAACAGGTTTAAACATATCATAAACCATAACATAGTCGTATAACATAAAACATGCATAAAGGAAACATAAAATTTCCACATTTCAATCACAAGATATCAATACAAAACATTGATATAATAAAAAAACACTTTCAAAACCATTTTCAATACCAAAATAAAATAAAATTAAATCTTGGTATTTATTTTTCATTTAAAAAAAGTTATGGCTTATAGAGGAAGACGAAACTCAAATAATAGTCACGGCAGTAGAGAATTCGTTGTCACCGCATACATAAGAAAAAACATTCCTTTTGTAGTTTAGTAAAAACACTTCGTATAAAAATATTCCTTTTGAATAAAATTAAAATTCAAATGGGTTTATACACCGTATAAAGGAAAGTTGTGTATAAAACCAAATATTACTCAATGAAAGGAGATTGAGACGAAGTCCCTTACAAAGATAATTTTTTAAAATAAAATAGATCTATTATGTGTACTCACTATAGGTACACATAAAGAATGTAAACATACAATATAGGACATAATAACATAATGACATAATTTTAAAGTAGGAGATTAACCCAAAGAATGGAAATTGGGTTAAGAAGTTCCCTTACCTCATGTCCGACTTGACTCGATCATTCTTTAACCTCCTGAATAATAAACTAGAGTTAATTTATATTTTCTTAAGAACCTTTTCAATGTTCATTATCCCTTTTATATCACTTATTACCATGTTATTAACATTATGTAATTATTTAAGTTAATAACGGTCATTTTGTCGATCTTTGGTACTTGAGTCAAAAATAAACTTCTAATAATTACAAGTTGTTCATGTGGTGAAATATCCATTATATCCAGAATTATATTCATGATATAGATATCATATATATCATATATATCAAGTATATACATGCATTTATAATATTACATAACATTTAGAGATAAGAAATGAAATGCACCGTTCATGGAGATGGTAAGCCCTACGTACGCATGAACGCTACTTTCATTTATATTTCATATTTAATGGAATGAAATTATAATTATATAAAGGTATACTATAATTCCAGTATAATATAATGTATAATACCATTTACTACATCCTTTATACATCCCACATATGGCATTAACGATTCAAATCACTTTGAGGGGGCGGTAGTCCGCACTTCCTAAAATGAAAATATCGCATTTACCCATAATGGAAACCATAAAGGTATGCCATAAATGAAAAATATAGAAGATTAAGTAAAACATAAACATATTATATATCTTATATAAATATATTGACATATTAATGGCCACCTTTGAAGGTGTTATATGAGTGTTGAATAATCATCATTTCGTGAGGCAGAAATTCGCCATCCACAGAAACAGTATGTTCTTTAACCATTAGATGTAGGTGTGTGTAATTGTAGCTCGAATAATTCTTATAAAAACATCCTAGTATATTTAGGATACTGGTTTTGTTACAAAAGAAATTAATAAACAGAGTTTAGGGTGTTGGAGAAGCAAAATAAAACATAATAACACAAGAGAAAACACCACCTTTAAAACGGGTAACTCTTTTTGATTTGAGCCAAAGGCTTCCTTGGGAAGACTTCTTCCCAAAGTGAGGATTCTAGGAGTAAGAGAAGGAAGTTTAGAGTGTATTTGGACAGAGTTTGGCCGATACAAATGTCTTTAAGGTGTGAATAAGGTGGTATATGTGGGGGCCTTTTATAAGAGGAGAGAAGGGGCACTCTTGGAAAGATTGAAATGTTACTTTATTATGAAATGGTTTTCGGATTCTAAAGATCCCACAATGATATATTTCAAGTCTAAGGTGATAAGGGTTCGAAATATACTCATCCAATTGGTTTTTAAAAAGTTTAAGCCTTATATTTTACATTATCTTTTCATTTTATTTAAATCGTTAATTAATGAGGTAATCGCTGCATCATCATTGTGTCATAAAAATTTTAATTTATTTAATGTCTAAATGTTTTTAAAAAAAAGTATCATGATGTAGGAAATCTTTTTAGATTTCTAATTAATATTTATAGTCAAACATATGACTTGTATAACCCCATTTAAAAATTGTTTTAGTAAAACAAATCATGTTTGTGACATTTTTATTTTAACATTAAATAAAAAGTTTTTAATGTCATTTTCCTACCAAAGTGGCTCCATGGGGTCCCCAAGTTGACCCATGGATTTTCTTGTTCAGACATGACTCATCCAATAGGGGTAGGACAATTTTAAAGGTCATTTCATATTTTTATGATATCATTTTTACCTTAAATTTCACTAATTACCTTTAATCGCGATTAATTAAACTTAAAAGTTACTATTCACCAAAAATTATTTTAATCCCATTGAACCAAATTTTACTTCTTAATGACAACCATGTATGTTGGATTTTTGAAAATCAAATCACAGAAGTGGTAATGTTTCATTTAAATGAAAAATCAGTTTTTTAACTACTACTTAGTGGTTTCCCTATTCATCAAAAATTGATGTTTTTCAGAACAATGCCAAAATTTCACCCTAAGCTATAATTGATATTCTGAATACAAAAATGATGTCTATTTTAAAAAATTCTAAACATATAAGTTGCATTAATTAATTTTATAACTAATTCCCGCTGTCACAACAAATATCGTGTTTTTAAGAAACAATATATATCAAAAGATTGACAATTGTTTATGTCTAATTTCAAAGTGAAATTAATTCTAATGACCACCATTGGATAAAATGATAAAAATATATTCTAATTACACTTTAAAACCACTAAATAGTATAATTTATCACTATAAATTATTTTTATTTAAAAAGTTGTTTTTAAGTATTTTTCACTATTCATAAAAAATTGGAAGTTCTCAGAAAAATACCAAAAATTCAACATAGGCTAATTTCGATATTCCGAATTCAAAAATGAAGTCCATTTTGAAATATAAAATATATATAATTTCTAAAAGTGGGTATTACTATTCATAATGGCTATTTTGATTGGTCGTAGTGTGTTAGAATCTCGAACTTGCGTACAATGCAAGCTATTGCATTATTGAAAGAGAAGCGTATCGTGGAAGCTCGGGGTGTTACATTCTCCCCTCCTTCAATAAATTGCGTCCTCGCAATTTGAAATTTTTCTTTGAAAATAAAAGGTTGAAGATATGAAATACCTTTGTGGAAAACCCACATCCGAAATAAGGTTAATAAAAATATAATTTTAAAGGATAGAAAGATAAGTACAAAGGTCACCCGAGATATCCCATACTAGGATTCTATGAAAATATGGATATGGAAGAAAAAAACCATCAAGGTCTGATGGAGAGTTGTGGAAAATAGGATTAGGAGAAAGTTAACCACAAGAAAATCACAAACTTGTGATTAGTTAAATGATCATTGAATCCCCAGTTGTAAAAGTTAACCGATAGCATTTTTGTTTTGAGTTACCTTTTATAAAGTTGAGGAATTTATTTAGGAGATTTACTAAGAATGTACGGGAATATACATACTTGTCATGTAGACTTTCATTCTTTAATAAATTTTTACCACAAACCCATCTTTCACTCTAAAAGGTAATAGAACTCAAAAATATTCTATTTATCATAATTTTATAAGGTTCCAAATATTAACACATACCATTTAGATTAGGAAAACGTTTTGTAATAACCAGGGACTTCCTGTAGGCTAGTGGTAGGTAATAAAGGCCTATCGCACTATGGTTATGGGTTCTATTCCTGCAGCTTTGTCCGACGCGACAGTTTATCCTCCATCTTGCAGGTTGTCCTTTTCCTAAAACTATAGTATTATAATATTCCAAAAATAATCTTCAGAAATGTTTTAACCTTAAATGATACTATCCAAAGTTCAACTTAACCCATTCCAACCTTTATAGTTATCCAAAATAACTCTGTCCAGACTTTCTCTAAAAGGTCTCTAAATTCCGAAATCAATTGTATCATCAGATTCCTCAAACAAGGTAAAGTTTCTCTTATTGTAACATATAAAAATATGATTACCTTCATCATATTAAAACCTTAATGAAAACAACAAGTACTGCAGTACAATCCTTATATATATCACATTATTCTTATAACCATAATATAGTTCTTGAGTCCAAAAACACAAATAAAATAATTATTCAACTTCATCTATAGTAACAACATTAGCTTGGCATTGATCCCTTGGCCTTTTTGGAGTCATGTTTCCCTGACGCTTAGGAAATTCATTTGCATAATTCCCCATTTCTCTACAATTGTAGCATTCAACATTGATAGCCTCTTTCTTTCCCTTGCGATCACGAGCCTGGTGACCTTTTTCTCCACATTTATAACAAACTCCCATTCCTTTTAGGCATGTACCAGGGTGATTCTTCCCAATATTATCACATAATGGAAAATATTTCTTTCCCTTTTCCCCTTTATCTGTCTCTTGTTCCACCGTTCTCTTCTTATCTTGCTTTACTTTGTTGTCATAAGACTTAGAGAATTCCTTTTCTATCTTGATAGCACACGAGACAATATTTTCGTACAATGAGAAGGATTGTGATACTAAAGCTTGGAGGATAAATGGTTTTAACCCATCAAATAAATGATAAATCTTACTTCTTGTGTTACTTATATAATCCGCAACATACCTCGCTATCCTTGTAAAGTTGGCCTCATACTCTGTGACATTCTCATCCTCCTTTTGTCTTAGACTCAGAAATTGCCTTTCCATATCTGCTTGATGGTCAGGAGGAAAGTATTTTTCTAAGAAAATATCTTTGAACTCTCTCCATTCCATACTTGATACTTCTTCATCTTCCTTTGTATTTTGAATCAATGACCACCATTGATCGACATCTCCAGTGAGGCGGTAAACTGCCATGATAACCTTCTCCCTTTCGCTACTCCCCAAGGCGTGGAATATTTTCTCTAAGGAGTTTATCCATTTCTCAGCTACTAATGGATTTGTACCCCCATTAAATGTTGGTGTTTGTTGCCTCATGAAGCGGTATAACATTGATCCTCCACATTGCGGATCAGGGTGCTTCATATGAGTAAGGTTACTATTCATAACCTGAGTGAGTTGTCCCAGTATGGTGATAAGTTGATCAACACCAGTTGTATCTCCAGCTCCACAATAACTATCTTGGGCAGGATGGAAATCCCTACATGGAGTGCGTTCATTTATACGGTTTCCATTCCTCCCACTAGGCGCCATTTCTAAACAATGGCATAAACTAGATTAGTTTATGAATCAAAATACATAATTCCATACTTGTAAAACACTTAACATTAATTGAACTATTTATGGATATATTCCATAATAATAAAAAGAAATATTTTCTTTGAGGAAGTATATAATCATAAACCTTTCATAATGGTTTGTAAAGAAAATGAGAATTATCCTAAGCATATCCCCCAGGAGTGTCGTAACCAAGAGTGCAGAAAGGCCCGTTGTCGTGCACCAGTTCCCGTTCGAGTCTAGCTCAAAGCGGTGTTTTCAGGTTTTACCCCTAGGTACATCTGTGCTAGAGCCGCCTCTACCTGCTCGTATCTAGACAGGTATGTATTGCTCAGAAAAATCATAAAATCTCTATAATACCAAAATTCTAGGAAGTTCTTCTATACTAATATTTAAAGTCTATCTTATAGCTATGTGCTCTAATCAAAGTTTTTCTAAATCTAGCTTCCAAGGTTAGTACTAAACTGCCTCTGATACCAACTGTAATGCCCCGACCCCAGCTACCCAGAGTCAGTGCGTTACTGTGTAACATTTTCATGATCACAAAAGATCAAGTCTCGAAAGACCGATTAGTTTAGTAGCCTTGTAAACACTAGATACATTCATAAATGTTACATTACATAATAAAGTGAAAAACTACAATAACATAGTCTCCATTTTCCACACTCATATCCCCTTCTGACTATCCCTGCGGGTCATTCATAAAATACTTCTTCACATCCTGTAAAAATTAAAACAATGGAAGAGGTGAGCTCAGATGCTCAGTAAGGATAACAATATAGTAGAAGCTTTTATAAATAAACAAAAACATTTAAGGCAATGTATGACTAAAACAAAAGCCTTTTAAACTTGAACTTCAACATAATATGGGAAAAGTAAAATGAGATAATTCTATTTACTTATTCACATGGATATTCTAATGGTCGAATAATCACATGCAATATCAATAACCACTTTCATAATTATGGAGTGCATAATGCCAGACTATCATAACCACATAGCCAAGGCCTCATGCCAAGACTACAAATAAGATTTTGTCAAGGCCTCGTGCCAAGACACTAGTTTGTCTCATGAGACCTGCCGATGCATCTAGGAGCTATAGCGGGCTCCACCCGTCACTTATTAAGTCCAATGCATTCCTCATATGAACAGGTTTAAACATATCATAAACCATAACATAGTCTTATAAGATAAAACATGCATAAAGGAAATATAAAATTGCCACATTTCAATCACAAGATATCAATAAAACACATTGATATAATAAAAAAACACTTTCAAAACCATTTTCAATACCAAAATAAAATAAAATTAAATCTTGGTATTTATTTTTCATTTAAAAAAAGTTATGGCTTATAGAGGAATCCGAAACTCAAATAATAGTCACGGCGGCGGAAAAGCCATTATTTCCGCATACGTAATAAAAAACATTCATTTTGTTGTTTAGTAAAAACTATTCGTATAAAAAGATTCCTTTTGAATAAAATTAAAAGTCAAAGGGGTTTATACACCGTATAAAGGAAAGTTGTGTATAAAACCAAATATGCCTCAATGAAAGGAGATTGAGACGAAGTACCTTACAAAGATATTTTTTTTAAATAAAATAGATCTATTATGTGTATTCACTATAGGTACACATAAAGAAAGTACACATACAATATAGGACATAATAACATAATGACATAATTTTAAAGTAGGAGATTAACCCAAAGAATGGAAATTGGGTTAAGAAGTTCCCTTACCTCGTGTCCGACTTGACTCGATCGTTATTTAACCTCCTTAATAATAAACTAGAGTTAATTTATATTTTCTTAAGAACCTTTTCCATATTCATTATCCCTTTTATATCACTTATTACCATGTTATGAACATTATGTAATTATTTAAGTTAATAACGGTCATTTTGTCGATCTTTGGTACTTGAGTCCAAAATAAACTTCTAATAATTACAAGTTGTTCATGTGGTGAAATATCCATTATATCCAGAATTATATTCATGATATATATATCATATATATCATATATATCCAGTATATACATGCATTTATAATATTACATAACATTTAGAGATAAGAAATGAAATTCACCGTTCATGGAGACGGTAAGCCGTACGTACGCATGAACGCTACTTTCATTTATATATCATATTTAATGGAATGAAATTATAATTATATAAAGGTATACTATAATTCCAGTATAATATAATGTATAATACCATTTACTCTATCCTTTATACATCCCACATATGGCATTAACGATTCAAATCACTTTGAGGGGGCGGTAGTCCGCACTTCCTAAAATGAAAATATCGTGTTTACCCATAATGGAAACCATAAAGGTATTCCATAAATGAAAAATACAGAAGATTAAGTAAAACATAAACATATTATATATCGTATATAAATATAGTGACATCTTAATGTCCACCTTTGAAGGTGTTATATGAGTGTTGAACAATCATCGTTTCGTGAGGCAGAAATTCGCCAACCACAGAAACAGTATGTTCTTTAACCATTAGATGTAGGTGTGTGTAAGTGTAGCTAGAATAATTATTATAAAAACATCCTAGTATTTTTAGGATACTGTTTTTTTTACAAAATAAATGAATAAAAAGAGTTTAGGGGGTTGGAGAAGCAAAATAAAACATAAGAACACAAGAGAAAACACTACCTTTAAAATGGGTAACTCTTTTTGATTTGAGCCAAAGGCTTCCTTGGGAAGACTTATTCCCAATGTGAGGCTTCTAGGAGTAAGAGAAGGAAGTTGAGAGAGTATTTGGACAGATTTTTGCCGATCCAAATGGCTTGAAGGTGTGAATAAGGTGGTAGAGGTGGGGGCCTTTTATAAGAGGAGAGACGGGGCACTCTTGGAAAGATTGAAATGTTACTTTATTATGAAATGATTTTCGGATTCTAAAGGTCCCACAATGATATATTTCTAGGATAAGGTGATAAGGGTTCGAAATATACTCATCCAATAGGTTTTTTACAAGTTTAAGCCTTAGAGTTTACATTATCTTTTCATTTTATTTAAATCGTTAATTAATGAGGTAATCGCTGCATCATCATTTTGTCATAAAAATTTTAATTTATTTAATGTCTAAAAATTATAAAAAAATTATCATGATGTAGGAAATGTTTTTATATTTCTAATGAATATTTATAGTCAAACATATGACTTGTATAACCCCATTTAAAAATTGTTTTAGTAAAACAACTCATGTTTGTGACATTTTTATTTTAACATTAAATAAAAAGTTTTTAATGTCCTTTTCCTACCAAAGTGGCTCTATGGGGTCCCCAAGTTGACCCATGGATTTTCTTGGTCGGACATGACACATCCAATAGTGGTAGGACAAGTGTAAAGGTCATTTCATATTTTTTTGATATCATTTTTACCTTAAATTTCACTAATTACCTTTAATCACGATTAATTAAACTTAAAAGTTACTATTCACCAAAAATTATTTTAATCCCATTGAACCACATTTTACTTCCTAATGACAACCATGTATGTCGGATTTTTGAAAATCAAATCACAGAAGTGGTAATGTTTCATTTAAATGAAAAATCAGTTTTTTAACTACTACTTAGTGGTTTCACTATTCATCAAAAATTGAAGTTTTTCAGAACAATGCCAAAATTTCACCCTAAGCTATAATTGATATTATGAATTCAAAAATGATGTCTATTTTACAAAATTCCAAACATATAAGTTTCATTAATTAATTTTATAATTAATTTCCGCTGTCACAACAAATAGCGTGTTTTTAAGAAATAATATATATCAAAAGATTTACAATTGTTTATGTCCAATTTCAAAGTGAAATTCATTATAATGACCACCATTGGATAAAATGGTAAAAATATATTCTAATTGCACTTTAAAACCAATAAATAGTATAATTTATCACTATAAATTATTTTTATTAAAAAAGTTGTTTTTAAGTATTTTTCACTATTCATAAAAAATTGAAAGTTCTCAGAAAAATACCAAAAATTCAACATAGGCTAATTTCGATATTCCGAATTCAAAAATGAAGTCCATTTTGAAATATAAATATATATAATTTCAAAAAGTGGGTATTACTATTCATAATGTCCATTTTGATTGGTCACGGTGTGTTAGAATCTCAAACTTGCGTACAATGCAAGCTATTGCATTATTGAAAGAGAAGCGTATCATGGACGCTCTGGGTGTTACATTGGGGGTGTTCAGCACGGAGTGCTCAACATGGGTGGGATGAAAATAAGAAACACAAGAACTAAATTTATACATATAATTAAAAAACACTCATCCCAACCTAAGGGTTTCAAAACAGACAACCATCTCATACACAACCAGAGCACAACCACCCTTGTTACTATTCCTACACGCACAAACACACAACAACCACAACCAGAGCACAACCCATTTTTAGAAAACAATCCCCCAATGTACCCATTCCCATTATCATGTTCAAGTGATTCCGTTTAAATATTCCTCCACTTCTAGGAAACTAACAGGCATGACAACAATCCAAGACAATTACTAAAAGAAAACAATCGAGCAACAATTTAAGCATTCACACCCAGTTCTCTTGTAAAATCTTGACAAAAAAAGGGATTTGTGATATCCCTCAAAGTATTAGAACCAAACCAATCCCCAAAATATGTCCTCACACAACCTCAAATCCACAAAAAACAAATGAACAATATGATATCCCATCCCCATCCATGTCACCCCACAAGCATCAAGAAAAACAACCATGTTCTTATTAGCAGAACAAGAAAGGGAGTTTCCAGATTTATCCACACCATTTATCAAGTTCCTTATTTCCATTTGATTAACCAAGGTGATCACACAAGGATTATTATTCATTGGGAATACATTTTATCAACCAAATTTATGCGTTTAACCAGTTCTCATGTTACATCCATTCAATCACAAGATTATCTAGAAAAATAGAGGTTCATTAGTGCACAAGAAAGGACCACCAACAACCACAATTTTCAGTGGGAATAATCCCATACAATTCAAAACATAAATAAAATATGATAAACGAATAAAAAAACACCACCATCATTCACACCCTTCATTCATTAAAGGTATGTTTATTATATTAATTAATGTTTGGTTTCATCCATGTCCTGAAGGAAACATTATCACACCCACCCCGCATGATACACAGTAAAGAGGGACGAAGGAAAAAACTTAATTGGATGATCAAGGATTGAAGTTTTATCCTCGCATTAAGAACTAAGGATGCCTTAATTATAGGACAAGAAAACTCAAAGGCTTCAAGGATGAGTGGAAAGAGCTCCAGCACGGGCGCATGATTTGTCTCTAAAATAGGGACTCCAAGTGCACCAAGGAAAAGAAAGGGACCAAGTAAGAATAAGATCTTCACGTGATTAAAGGATAGATCCAAGAGTTATGGGATATGAAATCTCAAACCGCTTAAAAGGAGGATCATGGTTTCACCCCACGGTTGGGTAGTTATACACGATGGAATTAATTTAGATTTAATAATTCTACCCTGATACGGTAAAGATAGACCTGCGGACAGCTGCGAGTTGATGGATATCCTTTAAACAGAGAAAACACATAGGAGGGGATAAGCTCGAAACATGGAAAAGGTGTGACATGGGGTCTCTACACTTTCAGAGTATTTAAAATACCATTTATGGGCTTAAACATCCTTAAAACACTTTAAAAGAGGTAAAAAAACTTAAAAGAGGTGTTACGGGAAAAATAGGATAATGAACCCTGGAACTCCATAGTGGCACTATTCAGGTGTGGCACCGGTCGGTGAGACCGATCAGTGGCACCGATAGGTGACACCACGATGACACCCCACCATCATCACCGATGTCATCCTGACTCACCCATGGAATCCAGGTCATCCCAAGCACCAGAATTTGACAAAGTAATGGACCACAAGGGTCTGGGCCATTACATCATATACCTCTCAAACTATTCTCATCCTCTAGAATCTAGACTAAAACCAACGAAAGGATAGGGGTCTGAAAAAACACCTCATAAGATACCTCTCTGGGGAAAAACCACCCTAGAGTTGTTCAAAAGCGGGAACAAACCACAATATCTAGGAACAACCCTCCCTAATCTATCTCCTGAACAACCACAGATGCACCTTTGCTCTTCTCCCCCAAGTTACCACACAAACCCATAAAGTTCACACCATCGAGACATATGGATTAGGTAGTCCCTTCCTGCATGTCAAGATACTATCCTCTTTGGGTGGCACTGACTCACCCGCACAAGTTTAATCACATCCACCTTAATGCATATTGATTAGAGATCAGGTCCCCCCCATGGTCTGGACTTTTCACACACATTCAAAGAACAAGGGAAACAACTCATCTCACAGAAAATGAGGTCAAGCATTACATCATAGTAAACTAAAAAACAACACAAAACAAAACTCAAAACAACTCTAGGTACTGGGAACACATATATGCCTCTCATTCTCAGGTACTCTCTTCAAGGCCACCATGCCTCTATAACACACGAAACAAGTGAATGGATCATCCATGAATCACCTCCTCCTCAATATCCTTGATCCAAATTGGTCGCTCTACAAATGTTGCATCATCCTTTATATCCAACTCTCCCCAGTCGAGGATGTGTGAGTCATCGTGTAGATACCGACGGAGCTAAGACACACCACTACCGACATCAACGCCCTCCAAACTCACCCATGGCGTCCAAGTCACCCCAAGAACCATAATTTGACAAAGTAATGGACCACGAGGGTCCATGCCATCATAAGTCCAATTAGGCCACTTAGTTCTATTTGTCCCATTAGTCCACTTAGGCCCATTAGGCCAATTTGTCCCATTAATCCCATTGGATTAGGACCATTAGACCACTTAGTTCCATATGGCCCATTAGGCCCATTAGGCCAATTATCCAAATTTGGACCATTATGAAAATTAGTCCCACTAAAACCATTAGGCCACTTAGGACCATTAGGCCACTTAGGACCATTAGGCCACTTAGGTCTATTCAGCCACTTAGGCCCATTATTCCACCTAGGCCCCTTAGTCCCATTTAGGGCATTAGGCCCATTAGTACACTAAGGCCCATTAGTCCAACTAGGAGCATAGGCCCATAAGTTCCATTAGGCCCATTAGGACCATTAGGCTGCTTAGTCCCTATAGTCCACTTAGGCCCATTAGGCCCCTTAGTCCCCTTACACCCATTAGGCCGCTTAGGCCGATTAGACCACTTATTCCCATTCAGCCCATTAAGCCTATTATGCCACTTAGGAAAATTCAGTGCATTAGACCCATTAGAACACTAAGGCCCATTAGACCCATTAGGACCATTAGGAAACTAAGGCCCCTTAGGCCACTTACTCCCATCAGGCCCATTAGGCTGCTTCGGACCATTAGGTCCATTAGTCCACTTAGGCCCCTTAGGCCACTTAGGACCATTAGGCCACCTAGGCCCATGTGGCCCATTAGGCCCATCAAGACCATTAGGCCCATCTATCCCATTAGTCCAATTAGGCCACTTATGACCCTTAGGCTACTTAGGCATATTTGGACCATCAAGCCCATTAAGACACTTAGGCACATTAGGCCACCAATCCCTATTAGGCCACTTAGTCCCATTATTCCACTTAGTCCCATTCGTCCCATTAGGCCCATTAGGCCATTGAGGCCCATTAGGCCCATGAGGCTACTTAGGACCATTTGTCCCATTTGTCCCATTAGGCCACTTAGGCCACTGAGGCCCATTAGGCCCATTAGGCCACTGAGGCCCATTAGTCCCATTAGGCCACAGAGGCCCATTAGGCCCATTAGGCCCATTATTTCCATTAACCCATTTGGTCCATTAGGCCACTTAGGCCCATTAGACCACTTAGGTCCATTAGGCTAATTCAGCCACTTAGGCCCATTAGTCCCATTCAGCCACTTAGGCCCATTAGGCCCATTTTTCCACTTAGGTCACTTAGGCCCATTAGGCCACCTAGGCGCATTTGGACCATTTGGCCAATTAGGCCCATTTTTCCCATTTGGTCACTTCATCCCATTAGGCCCATTATTCCTATTCGGCCCATTAGGCCCATTCATTCACTTTGTCCCATTAGGCTAGTTAGGCCCATTTGGCCCATTAATCCACTTA
The DNA here is from genome assembly GCA_963277665.1 of Viscum album. Taxonomy (NCBI): domain Eukaryota; kingdom Viridiplantae; phylum Streptophyta; class Magnoliopsida; order Santalales; family Viscaceae; genus Viscum; species Viscum album. The sequence goes on from OY728156.1 coordinate 1,780,655,726, forward strand.
GGCCCAATAGGCCCATTAGGACACTTAGGCCCATTAGGCCAATTTTCCCACTTTGACCCATTATTCCCATTAGGTCCAATATGCCCATTCATCCATTTTGGCCCATTAGAACAATTAGACCCATTAGGCCACTTAGGCCCATTAGGTCCATTAGGTCCATTGGCCATTGTGGCCCATTAGGCCCATTATGACCATTAGGCCCATTATGATAATTTTTCCACTTTGACCAATTAGGAAAATTAGAACCATTAGGAACATTAAGGCTCATTAGGTGTCACACCTAGATTTTCAATTCCATTCTTTGTTCGAAGTTCTTTTTGGTTCTTAACTTTCCCTTGGTTTCCGGGTGTTCTAGGTTTGGAATTTTGTTGTCTCTTGTGTTCTGGACCTATGACCTTGGTCTTTGGGGTATTGTATGGTAATTGGCCTCCTATTTTTTCAAAGGGATGGTGTGAGTTTGTGGTGTTTTGGAGTTGGATTAGTGACACTCCTAGTGGCACCACTTGTGGGGTATGTTGTTGAGGTGGTTTGTACCCAAGAGTTGGATGAGTTTTGGGTTGGAAAGAGTGATTTGTTTTGAGAATTTTTTCCTCTATACTTGTCCTAAATTTCCCACTTGGTTTCCTCCTTGGAACCCCCTGAATTTTTAGGATTATAGAAGGTTTTTGGGTGCCTAGAATAGGCCGCATGGTTTGGCCGCACAGTTTACTAAACCCTACAACCAAACTGTGCAAGGGTGTCCAGGTCATTAAAAACATTTTGAATTTAAAACTTTTACCTTCCAGAATAAACCCAAAATACGCCCCATTATTCCCCCATTTCGTGCCCTACCTCTATGGAGATTCTCCAAGGTCTCTCACCCTCCCTTGGAGCTCAACTTTTAAGGGAGATTTGATGGGGAAACATCAAAACCATGAAAGTAAGTCTTCCTGTCTTTGATTTCTTCACTTTACATAGGGTTTACTCCACCATTTATTGAAGTTAAAATGTTTAAAGTTTCTAGGGTTAATACCTAGGGTTTAACTAGTGGTATTTCTGGTGAAATCTTATGGTTTAGGGTTGGTTTTCACCCCCTTGTGGTGCGGCAGTGGTGCGGTTGATGTTTCACACCAAGTTTTGAGGGTTTCGACACAAAAGGTAGATGATTCCATATGTAGACATTTCCTGATGAGTTATAATGATTGATTTGCTTATTTTTCATGTTCCTAATATGTTTTGTGTGGTGTGAAAACTGTTTTTTATGGATTTGGTTAAGTGTTTAATTTTATAGTTTCATTTTAGCTTGAAATTCGGTGCTTTTCATGTGTGAATCTTGGATTAATATTTGGGTGTATTTTGTAACATATGAAAGTAATTTATTAGTGTTAAAAGGGGCTGTAAATTTAGTTTTGTTAATTCTTTGGTTTCATGTGGGCCTCAAAAGGGGGTTTTTGAATGGGTGTTATGTGTAAAACCTTATTCCACTCCTTAAAAGTGTTTTATGAAAATGTGTGTTTTTCATGGGTATCTTTTGTGGTATTATTTGGGGTAATTTTATAGAACTTGATTATGGTTTAATAAATGTTCCAATGGCTGAAAATTTCTACTTTGGTAGCGTCTTGGGGTGATTTTGGCCTTGAAAGAGGGTTTTGAAATGGGTGTTGTGTGCAAGACAGAGTTACACCCCTTGGGTTTGTTTTATGAAAATTGTAAATGTTTTGTTTGGTTAAAAAAAGTGGGAAAAGGGTGTATATGTATTGTATGGTGAGTTTGTTCACCTAATATGGGTTTCTAAAAGGTAAAGTGGTGATTTAAGATGTCAAAAAATTTTATAATGTTTTATAAAGTGGTGAAATGTTTTATCAAATTTCAAGAGAGGTGCAAAACATGGTTGTGGGAAGTTTTGTGTGAGCGTGATGTGAAAAATGAATTTTTTCGATGAAATAAGTATTATTTGTTATGTGTGTGGGATGTTATGTAAATTTTACTATCTTTTAAAGGTTTTATAAAATTTTTTAAAGGATATTTTGAAGTGTTAAAGAGATGTGAAAAGTGTTGTGGGCTATTTTGGTGTGAGTTTGATTTCAAAATCAATTTGAATAAAAAGGGGGATGATGTGACTTGTGTGATGTACATGTGGGATGTTTGGTGAATGTGTGATTTGGAAGTAGTATTTTCATGTGAAAATTATATTTCATGGCTTTTTGAACTTGTTTGATCATAAGAGGGATACCCGGGTATCTAGGTGGGTGGACATGTACTAGTATGCTAGTGATCCTGTGGGGTTTGGCCTCAGTTTCATGTAGGAAGTTTGATGCTTACAACACTAAACAAACTATGATGATGATGATGATGGGGGGAACTAGGTTATGGGTATGTTCTCTACTAGTGGCCCATGAATGAGAATAGATATTTGTGATGGTTACTTTCCCTGAGATATGAGGTACCTGGGACCCACAGTGAGCTAGTGCCTAGGGGTTATTTTTCTGTTGCTTGTGCTCATTGGTTGATTTATTCTTACCATCAAAATACATTATTATTCTCTTAAAAAATTTAGTAGCTTTGGTATTTTATTTAAAAGTTTTGATTCTTTAAAATATCCCACTTGAAATTTTTTTTATTTAAAGTTGCATCTTTTGGAAATTGTAACTAGCATTTCTTGTTTACCAAAACTTGAAAGATTTTCATATTTGAATGTCTATAACATGGAATATCTTAGTTGTGGTATACTATTGGGATTTGGATCACATCCTACTTACACCTTTGGGTGTAAGTTGACTTGCTTATTTTGTTTTTTCGAGTTTGGGTACAGCTTTTTTGCCAATGGTTCGGGTTTTTAGTGGTCCTTCATGATGAAGTGTTGTGGAGATGGCTTGAGGGAAGTGACTCTTTCCATGAGGAGGTTCTTGGGCTGTAATTTTTGGTTTTTTACTTTTTTAATGTTCTTTTAACATTGTTTCAAATTGTGTAATTCAATTATGAAATTTTTTAAAAGATGATTTTGTTTGAAAAATTCAGATTCGTTTTATTGGATTCGTTTGTTGTTTTAAGTTTATAAATTCAAGTAAATCGTTCCCAATTTTTAGTTTATGATACCCAGAAACTTGTGTCAGCCCATGGGGATTGGGAATTCCCTTTGGTCCTTGTCATAGGCTGAGTATGGTGCCATTTTATATGGTGACTAGATTCGGTTCGTGACAAAATGGTATCAAAGGCGTTCGGGTTAACTCTACTTGTCATGTTATTTGGGGAATAGTCAGGATATTCTTGAGATATGATTGTTGGGACTTTAAATTTAGGTTATGGGTAGTGTTCTTATCCATCCACCTCATGATGGGATTCAATTCTCCATGGGAAGTCGGTATTTATCTAAGTCCTTTGGTTTTCTTGGTTTAATGATGATTAGAAGAAATGAAAAGAGAGTTGGGTTAATGGTCTCAATAATCTCATAGGGCTTGGAAAGCCATGTGGATATGGGGATATTTCTCTAGAACACTCTCTATGACAGTGAAGTGATTGGTGTATGGCCGCTAACCATATGTCCAAGTCACCCACCAAAACTAGTTTCCCCTCACACTATCTTGTGCCCTCGGTTTTAAAGCAAAAAAATGACATGGTTTTAAGATGCATAAAGTTTCTATGAAATGATTTTCTAATAAAAAGGGAAGGGTTTGATTTTTGAAATGGTGGAACTGAAATTTAAGAATTTTTTTGAAATGGAACATGGCGTGTTTACACCTCTTTTGAAATAAAAAATATGTTAAAGTTGGTTTTGAAAAAGCATTTCCAATAGAGTTTTCTAAACTATTGAAAGGTGTTTTAATGGGATGATATGTTTTCAAACTGATGTGAATGGATTGAAAGTGAGTTTTTATTTGAATTATTGTTCATTTTTTAAATTTTGGTAAGTTGTAATTTGGGTTTGATTTCATGGTTAGTGGTTTTGAGAAAAGGAAGTATTGGTTGACTGTTTTGCTTTTGAAAAGTGGAAAGATTTTTTTTGTTTTAAACTTTAGTATTTCCATGATCGAACACATGAATGGGGTTATATGGGATGATGAATGGTTTATGGCATGGCTGGATGAGTGTCGGGATGGATATGAGAAGGGTTCTCGGTGTGGTATAGAAACATGCATGTGTGAGGCCCATGGGGTACCATTAGTGGACACAATAACAACTAAACCATTTATTTTCAAAAATATGATTTTAAAGGAAAACATGATGTCTTGATGACTAGTTTGGGATGGTTTGTATTATGTTTTTTTGAAAATTTTGATGTTGTGGGATGTTTTGAGTCCAAGAACCCCTCTTGTTTGAATGATGTTTTGGGTTTGTGTTTGGTTGGTAAGATGGGTTGAAGGGTCGGTTAGTGCTCTCTCCTGAGAAATGTTCTGGGAATCCTTTATGGTGGTTCCCCTCATATTTTTGGATCTGATTGTGGTATGTCTTGACCAATGGACCAGGTTGGTTGGGTCCTTGGGTTCTCTTATTGGATAAGGTATTCCCCCATTAAGGGTTAGTGCACAACTGAAGTGAAACCCAAATTGTTTCTCCGCTGGAAGACCCTCCAGTAGATCAATATGAGGAATATTTTTCTCAATATTTGGAGATTGAGTCTACAACATTTCCTTTCTTGGTTTTTCGGATCCTCTTGTAGCGAGAGAGTGCTCGCGGAAGGATGAAAGAGACCTTAGTTTCTTAAACTACATGATTCATAGAATGTGGAAGTGGTCTGAGGTTGTTAGTATGGATAAGTATATGGATGGTGTCTAAGAGGTACTATGGGTCCTTCATAGTCTCTTATAAGCATGAGTTCATGTTAAACCACCATAGTAGGAAATATGGTCATGGGTAGATATTATGGCCACTTCCCATAATCATGTTCTGTTTGGGACTTGGCATAATATCCCTTTCCTTGTATTGTTCCTATCAGTCACAATGGTCATGTTCGATGATGTCTTGTGATTTCATGTTCTCATTTGACTGTAATGGTGAAGGTAATACAATACTTTGAGAGTCTCTATTATGTTTTGAGTATGCCTCCCTTGTAAAAACTTAAAAATCATTTGTTTTAGAGGAAGGTGTTTATATGTGTCCTTTCCTTCCGTTGTTTCTCACCCAAAGAAACAAGGTGTGATGTGCATGCATCCTCTAGTCCCTTATTTTAGTGAAATGTTGGTTTAGGGTAAAGTGAGTTTTGGAGTGTGTTTTGTCTTGGTAAAACCATCGAGGTTTGTGGTGTAGTTGTTTGTAGCATCGGAAGAATAATTTCTATTAAGGGGTTTCCAAAGACTAACTACGAGGCTGGAGATGCTTCAATCATTTGAGCTCCAGTGATAGGTCTCGGAGAGAATCTGGCGTTTAGTCAGGGGAAATCTCAGGGTCATTTAAAGAGTTTTTAAAGAAAGGTTTGAAATTTGTCTAGACAGGTTGAGTGCATGGTTTATGCATGGTTAGTAATAACCATTCCTTATAAAACCATTCAAGTAGAAGGATCCACAACCGTGAAACCATCCCAACTCTTTACATTTGGGTTCTTCCTATGATGGCCCATGCTAGTCAGTTAAGATGGTTGGTTCTTATGGTGGGGAGACCCACTATGATTCTCATGTATGTTCCTTCGTAAATTTCGAATGGAAGTCTACCCCTTGTACTGGGGAGTCCGTTAGGGCCTCCCCCTGTTAGTGTCTCGATCCTGTCTCGGGAAAATTCGAGTTGTCTCTTATGGTGGAGATCCCATTTGTGTCTCCCCATACTAGTAACTCAAATTTTTCCCTAGTCTTGGCTTGGTGGTAGGTAGTCTTGTTTGGATCTATCTAACAACCTACATCTTCCTTGGGTAAATGTAGGGATTGGAGGACACCCAATGGTTTAGTTAAAGTAAAGTAAGTGTAACCTTATTCGTTGTTGGTATTTGTTTAGGTAAATTTCTAGAATCTTATTCAAATAGGTTTTAATGAGTTTTCTTTTAGGATAAAATATAAATGTGATTGATCATTTCAGGAAAGTGATGTAAGTTTTGGTTGTGAGTATATGTCTTCCTTAATTGATCATTGGATTTGTTTTGGCCTTTGGGGGTGAAACTTGGCAGGGGAGTCCATCTTGGTTTATCAGTTTGGTTTAGTTTTTTCTTTTGGCCTTGCTATGACTTTCCAGGGGCGGAAATCTTTGTAGTGGGGAGAATGGTCACACCCGGATTTTCAATTTCATGCATTGTTCGAAGTTCTCTTTTGGTTCTTAGCTTTCCCTTGGTTTTTGGGTGTTCCGGGTTTGGAATTTTGGTGTCTCTTGTGTTATTGACCTATGACCTTGGTCTTGGGGGTATTGTATTGTAATTGGACTCCTCTTTTTTTCAAAATTATGGTGTGAGGTTGTGGTGTTTTGGAGTTGTATTAGTGACACTCCTAGTGGGACCAATTGTGGGGGAATTTGTTGAGGTGGTCTGTACCCAAGAGTTGGATGAGTTTTGGGTTGGAAAGAGTGATTTTTTTGGATTTTTTCTCCTTGAACCTTGTCCTATCTTTCCCCCTTGGTTTCCCCCTTTTACCCCCCTGAATTTGGAGGATTATGGAAGGTTTTTTGGTACTCAGAACAGGCCACACGGTTTGGCTGCACAGTTTACTAAACCGTGCAGACAAACCATGCAAGGGTGTCCAGGCCATTAAAAACATTTTGAATTTACAACTTTTCCCTTCTATAATAAATCCAAATCCACCCCATTCTTCCACATTTCGTTCCCTACCTCCATTTAAATCCTCCAATGTCGCTCACCATCCATTGGACCTCAACTTTTAAGGGAGAATTGATGGGGAAAACCTCAAATCCATGAAAGTAAGTCTTCCTCTCTTTGATTTCTTCCCTTTATATAGGGTTTCCTTCACCCTTTCTTGAAGTTTTATTGTTTTTAGTAGCTAGGTTTCGTACCTAGGGTTTACCCAGTGGTGTTTTTGGTGAAATATTGTGGTTTATGGTTACTTTTCACCCCCTTGTGGTGCGGTGGTGGTGCGGTTGATGTTTCGCCCCAAGTTTTGAGGGTTTCGACACAAAAGGTAGGTGATTCCAGATGTAGAAATTCTTTAATGAATTATCATGCTTGATTTACTTATTTTTCATGTTCCTCATATGTTTTTTGTGGTGTGAAAACTATTTTTGATGGATTTGTTTAAGTGTTTAATTTTATAGTTGCATTTTAGGTTGAAATTGGGTTCTTTTCATGTGTGACTCTTGGAGTAATATTTGGGAATATTTAATATCATATGAAAGTGATTTATTAGTGTTGAAATGGGCTTCCAATTCGGATTTCTTAATGCTTTGGTGTCATGTGGGCCTTAAAAAAGGATTTTTGAATAGGTGTTATGTGTAAAACCTTGTTCCACTCCTTGAAAGTGTTTTATGAAAATGTGTGCTTTTCATGGGTATCTTTTGTGGTATTATTTGGTGTAATTTTATATAACTTGATAATAGTTTAATAAATGTTTCAAGGGATTACCATTTCTGATTTGGTAGGGTCTTGGTGTGATTTTGTCCTTGAAAGAGGGTTTTGAAATGGGTGTTGTCTGCAGGACATAGTTACACCCCTTGGGTTTGTTTTATGAAAATTGTGAATGTTTTATTTGGTTAAACAAAGTGGGAAAAGGGTGTATATGTACTGTTTGGTGAGCGTGTTCACCTAATATGGGTTTTTGAAAGGTAAAGTGGTGGTTTAAGATGTCAATCATTTTTATAATATTTTTTAAAGTGTTGAAATGCTTTCTCAATTGGCAAGAGACGAAACATGGTTGTGGGATGTTTTGTGTGAGTGTGATGTGCAAAATGAATTTTTTATTATGAAATAAGTATTATGTGTTATGTGTGTGGAATGTTATGTGAATTGGAATATATTGTAAAGGTTTAGTAAAATTGGTTAAAGGATTTGTTGAAGTGTTAAAGAGATGTGAAAAGTGTAGTGGTCTATTTTGGTGTGAGTTTGATTTCAGAATCAATTTGAATAAAAAGGGGGATGATGTGACTTGTGTGATGTAAAAGTGGGATGTTTAGTGAATGTGTGATGTGGAAGTGGTATTTTCATGTGAAAATTATATTTCATGGCTTTTTGAACTTGTTTGAGCACAAGAGGGAAATCAGGGTATCTAGGTGGGTGGACGTGTACTAGTATGCTAGCGATCCTGTGGGGTTTGGACTCAGTTTCATGTAGCAAGTTTGACTCTTAAAAAACTAACTAGATTATGATGATGACTATGATGATGGGGTACCACTAGTTTATAGGTATGTTCCTTACTAGTGGCTCGTGTACGACAACATATATTTTTTATGGTTACTTTCACCTAGATACGAGGTACCTGGGACCCACAATGAGCTAGTTCCTAGGGATTATTTTCCCATCACTTGTGCTCATTGGATGATTTATGATTACCATCAGCATACAGTATGATTGGATGGAAAAATTAAGTATCTTTGGTATTTTATTTAAAATTGTTGATTCTTTAAAATAGCACACTTGAAAACTATTTTTATTTAAAGTTGCATCCTTTGGAAATTATAACTAGCATTTCTTGTTTTCCAAAACTTGCAAGATTTTTTGTCTTTGAATGTCTATCACATGGAATCTCTTAGTGGTGGTATCATATTGGGAGTTTTCTCACACCCTAATTACACCTTTGGGTGTGATTATACTTGATTATTTTATTATCTTCATTTTGGGAACAACTTTTGTGCCAATGGTTTGGATTTTTAGCGGTCCTTCATGATGAAGTGTTGTGGAGATGGCTTGAGGGTAGTGCCTCTTTCCATGAGGAGGTTTTTGGGACATAATTTTTGGTTTTGTACCTTTGTAATGGTATTTGAAAAATGTTTTAAATTGTGTAATTCAATTCTAAATTTTTTTAAAAGATGATTTTGTTTGAAAAATCCATATTCATTTTATTGGATCCGTTTGTTGTTTTAAGTTTATAAACTCTGGTAAATCGTTCCCAATTTTCATTTTATGATAATCGGGAACTTTTTTCAGCCCATGGGGATCGGGAACACCCTTCAGGACTTGTCACGGGCTGAGTATGGTGTCGGTTTTGATAGCGATGAGATTCGGTTTTTGGCATTAGGCCAGTGAGGCCCATTAGGCCCACGAGGCCAATTAGGCCCATTAGGCCCATTAGGCCACTTATGCCCATTTGGAAAATTCGGCCCATTATTCCCATTAATTCCATTAGGACCATTCATCCACTTTTTCCCATTATGACACTTAGGCCCATTAGACCCATTAGGAAACTTATGCCCATTAGGCCACTTAGGCCCATTACGCCACTTAGGCCCATTAGTCCCATTAGTCCCATTAGGCCTAGTAGGCCCAGTAGGCCCATTAAGCTCAGTATGCCCATTAGGACCATTAGGCCTAGTAATCCCATTATGACTACTAGGACCACTTGGTCTCATTAGTCCCATTAGGCCCATTGGTCCACTTGGGACCATTCGGCCCATTAGGCCCATTGGGCCACTTAAGCCCATTATGCTCATTTGGCCACTTAGGCCCATTAGGCATGTTCGTACCATTAGTCCCATTAGTCCCCTTAGAACTGTTAGGTCCATTAGGCCCATTAGGCCACTTGGTCCCATTAGGCCCATTCAAACCATTAGGGCCATTAGGCCCATTCGGCCTATTAGTCCCATCCGGGCCATTAGGCCCATTAGGACCATTAGGCCACTTAGGCCCATTAGGCCACTTTAGCCCATTAGTCCCATTCAGAACATTATACCCATTTGGCCATTAGGCCATTCGTGCCACTTAGGCTCATTCGGCCACTTAGTCCCATTAGGCAACTTAGGCCCATTAGCTCAATTAGGCCCATTAGGCTACTTAAGCCCATTTGGCCCATTCAAATCCTTCGTCCCATTAGGAACATTAAGCCACTTTGGTAAATTAGACCCACTGGGCCACTAAGGCCCAATTTCCCATTTGGAAACTTGGACCCATTGGGACACTTAGGCCCATTAGGCTCATTCAGTCGATTAGACATATTAGGCCACTTAGTCTCATTAGGCCCATGAGGCCACTTAGGCCCATTATGCCTATCAGGACACTTCAGCCCATTAGGCCCATTAGGCCACTTATGCCCATTCATCCCATTGGGCCAGTTGGGCCACTTTGTCCCATTTGGCTCATTCAGCCACTTGGGCCCACTAATCCCATTTGGCCACTTCGTCCCATTAGTACAATTAAGTACATTAGGCCACTTACACCCATTAGCCCCATTGGTCCACTTAAGACCATTCAAGCACTTAGGCCCATTAGCCCCATTAGTCCACTTAGGCCCATTTAGAAACTTAGGTAAATTCACCCCATTATGCCACTTATTACCATTCGGCCACTTAAGTCCCTTAGTCCACTTTGGCCCATTAGGTCCCTTAAGCCGATTAGGCCACTTAGGCCCATTCGACCCATTTGACCCATTAAGCCACTTAGGCCCATTAGGCCCAATAGGCCACCTAGGCCCATTATTCCCCTGATGCCACTTTGTCTCATTACACCCATTAGGCCACTTAGGCTCATTGAACCAATTAGGACCATTAGGCCACTTAGGCCCATTCTTCACATCCGTCCACTATGGCCCATTAGGCCCATTCAGCCCATTAGGCCAATTAGGATAGTAAGGCCCCTGAGTGCCACTAGGACACTAAGGCCCATGAGGCCACTTAGGCCCATTAGGCCACTTAGGACCATTCATCCCATTAGGCCACTTATGTCCAATAGGCCCATTAGGCCCATTCGTCCCATTCGACCACTTAGGCCAATTAGTCCCATTAGGCCACTTAGGCCACTTAGGCCCATTGGGAAACTTAGGCCTATTAGGAAACTTAGTCCCATTAGGTTGATTAAGACGCGTAGGCCCATTAGGCCCATTAGACCACTTGGCCCACTGGACCCATTAATCCCATTAGGCCGATTCAGCCACTTAGTCCCATTAGGCACACTAGGTCCATTAATCCCATTAGGCCCCCTTAGGCCCATTAATCCCATTAGGACGATTAGGCAACTTAGGCCAATTAGGCCACTTAGGCTCATTAGGCACATTAGGCCACTTGGGCTAATTAGGCACATTCGTACCATTAATCCCATTAGTTCAATTGGTCTCATAGGCCTGTTAAGCCCAATAATCCCATTATGACACTTAGGCCCATTAGGCCACTTAGCCCCATTTGACTGATTTGGCGACTAAGGCCCATTATGCCATTTAGGCCAATTAGGCCCATTAATCCCATTAGGATGATTAGGCCACATAGTCCCATTAGGCCACTTAGGCCAATTAGGCCCATTTGACCCATCAATCCCATCTGGCCAATTAGGCAACTTTGGCCCATTAGGTCACTTTGTAACATTAGTCTACTTAGGCCAATTAGGCTTATTAGGCCACCCAGGCTCGTTAGGCCCATTTGGCACATTAGGCCCATTATGCCCATTAGGCCGATAAGGAAACTTTGGCCCATTAGGCCACTTCGACCCATTAGGCCCATTAGACCAATTAGGCCATGGAGGCTAATTAGGCCCATTTGGTCCCTAAGCCCGTTAATCCCATTAAGCCCATTAGTCCACCTAGTCCCATTAGGCTACTTAGGCCCATTAGGCCCCTTAGGCCCATTACGTCTATTACTCCCATTATGCTCATTAAACCCATTAGGCCACTTAGGCCCATTAGGATTCTTAGGACCATTAGGCCACTTAGGCCAATTAGGTGCATTAGTCCACTTAGGCTAATTTGGCCCATTCATCCCATTGGCCCATTAATCCCATCAGGCCCCCAGGCTCGTTAAGCCCCTTGAGCCCATTAGCTACGTAGGCCCATTAGGCCACTTGGCCCCATTAGGTTGATTAGGAGACTAAGGCACATTGGTCCACTTAGGCCCACTAGGCCCCCTAAGACCATTAAGCTGATTCGGCCACTTTGGCCCATTAGTCCACTTAGGCCAATTAGGCCCATTAGGACCATTAGTCCCATTAATCCTATTAGGTCGATTAGGAAACTTTGTCCCATTAAGCCACTTTGGACCAATATTCCACTTAGGCCAATTAGGCCCATTAGGCGCATTAGATCCATTAGGCCCATTAGGCCACATAGACTTATTTGGCCCATTGGGCCCATTATGCCCATTAGGCTGATTAAAACTGTGTCCCATTAGTCTAATTCGACCCATTAGGCCCATTAGACCCATTATGCCACTGAGGCTAATTAGGCCCATTTGGACCCTAGGCCCGTTAATCCCATTATGCCCATTAGGCCACCTAGGACCATTAGGTCACTTTTGCCCATTAGGCCCCTTAGGCCCATTAGAACCCTTACACCCATTACGCCCATTACTCCCACTATGCCCATTCAGCCACTTAGTCCCATGAGATCGCTTTGTCCCATTAGGCTGTTGACGCCAATTTATCCCATTATGCCCATTTTTTCCTAGGCACATTAACCCCATTAATTCTATTAGGACACCCAGGCCCATTAGGCCACTTAACCCCCTTAGGAATCTTAGGTCCATTAGTCCACTTAGGACCATTAAGCATATTAAAACCATTAGGACCACTAAGACCATTAGGTAGATTAGGCCAATTAGGCCCATTAGTCCTATTTGGTCACTTAGTCCTATTTGGACCATTAGGCACATTAGGCCAAATAGGCCCATTTGGAACTTAGGCTCGTTAATCCCATTAATCCCATTAGGCCCATTAGGCCCCTTGGGCCCATTTGTCCCATTAGTCCACTTAGGCCCTTTCGATTAGTTAGGCCACTTAGGCCCATGAGGCCCATTATGCCCCTTAAACATATCCGGCCTATTAGGCCCATTCGGCTACCTAGGCAAATTAGACCCATTCGACCACTTAGGTCAATTTGGACCATTATGCCACATAGGACAAATTTTTCAATTAGGCCAATTAGGCCACTTAGTCTCATTAGTCCCATTAGGCCCATTAGCCACTTATGACCACTAGGAACATTAGGCCCATTTGGCCAATTAGGCCACTTAAACCCATTTGGCTCATTTGGTCACTTAGGCTCATTAGGCCTACTAGGACCGTTACACCACTTCGGCCCTTGAGGCCCATTAGGCACACCAGTCCACTTAGGCCCATCAGGCCCATGAGGCCACTTAGGACGATTAGGACACTTAGGACCATTAGTCCCATTCTTCCACTTAGGTCCATTAATCCCATTAGGCCAATTGGGCCCAATCGTCCACTTAGGCCCATTCGGCCCATTATGCCCATTGGGCCTATTGGAACCATTAGTCCCATTTGGCCACTAAGGCCCATTCATCCCATTAGGCCTATCAGGTCCATTAGGCCACTTAGGCCCACTAGGCCACTTAGGCCCATTATTCCCATTAGGCCACTTAGGTCAATTACGTTCATTTTCCCCATTAGACCCATCAGGACCATTAGGCCACTTAGGACCATTGGGCCATTAGGACCATTTGTCCCATTGGCCCACTTGTTCCCATTATGACCATTGGGCCTATGAGACCTATTAGGCCCATTAGGCACATTCGACCATTGAGGTACATTGGGAACATTTGGAAAATCAGACACATTAGGCCCTTTAGTCCCATTAGGCTCACTCACCCCATTAGGAAACCTAGGCCCATGGGGCCCATTAGTCCACTTAGACCAGTGAGACCCATTAGGCCCATTAGGTCACTTAGACCCCTTAGGCCCATTCCGCCCATTGGGCCTATCATGCCAATTAGACCCATGAGGCCAATTAGGCCACTAAGGACCATGAGGCCCATCAGGACCATCAGGCCCATTAGGCCCATTAGGACCATTAGGCCACTTAGTCCAATTGGTCTCATTAGGCCACTAAGGCCCATTCAACCCATCACGGCCATCAGGCCCATCAGTCCACTTAGGCCCATTAAGCCCATCAGGCCCATTAGGCCACTTAGGGCCATTCAGGGCATTAGGCCACTTAGGCCCATTAGGCCCTTGAGCGCCATTTGGTCTATTAGTCCACTTAGGTCCATTCGGCTCATTAGGCCGATTGGGCCACTTAGGTCCATTTTTCTCATTAGGCCACTTAGGCCCATTAGGCCCATCAGGCTCATCAGACTCATTAGGCCACTTAGGCCAATTAGGCCCATTATGAAACATAGGGCCATTACTCTCATTAGGCGACCTAGGCCCATTAATCCCATTGGGCCACTTATGCCAATTAGGCCCATTAGACCACTGAGGCCCATTAAGCCACTTAGACCCATTTGGCTTATTTGGCCACTTAGGCCCATTAATCCCATTAGGTCATTAAGGGCCATTGGGACCATTAGGCCACTCAGGCCCATTAGTCCACTCAGGCCACATAGGCCCATTATACCCATTAGGCCACTAAGGCCCATTAGGAAACTTAGACCCATTAGGCCACTTAGGTCCATTAGGCCCATTAGGCCACTGAGGCACATTAGGTCCAATAGTCCAATTAGGCCCATTAAGCCACATAGGCCACTTTGGACCATTATACCACTTAGTCCCATTAGGCCCATTAATCCACTTCATCCACTTAGGCTCATTATGTCCATTAGGCCAATTCGGCCACTTCGGCCCATTCCACCACCTAGGCCCATTAGACCTATTTGGCCACTTAGGTCCATTAACCCCATTAGCCCCCTTAGGACAATTAGGAGCATTAGGCCGATTAGGACACTTAGGCCCATCAAGCCACTTAGGCCCATTGGTCTACTGAGGCCCATTAGGCCACATAGGCCCACTTGGCCCATTAACCCCATTAGGCTGATGTGGCCACTTGGGCCCCTTAGGATACTTAGGCCCATTAGTCCCCTTAGGCCCATTAATCCCATTAGGCCGATTAAGAAACTAAGGACCATTAGGCCACTTAGGATCATTAGCCCCATTAGGACCATTAGACCACTTAGGTTAATTAGGCCCATTCAACTCATTTAGCCCCTAGGTTCGTTATGCCCATTAAGCCTATTAGGCCACTTAGGCACATTAGGCCGATTAGGACACTAAGGCCCATTAGTCCCATTAGGCCACTTAGGGACATTAGTCCCATTAATCCCATTAGTCTGAAATGGCCACTTAGGCCCATTAGTCCACTTAGGCCCATTCGACCCATTTGGCCCATTTGGCCCATTAGGTCAGTTAAGCACATTAGGTCGATTAGGAAAATTTGGACCATTAGGCCTCTTAGGCCCATTAGTCTCATTAGGTCACTTAGTCCAATTAGGCCCATTCATCCCATTAGGACACTTAGGCCCATTCGGCCGATTCGGCCCATTTGGCATATTAATCCCATTAGGCCGATTCAGGAACTTTGGCCCATTAGTCCACTTAGGCCCATTTGGACACTTAGTCCCATTTGGATCATTAGGCCACTTAATCTGCATTGTCCCATTAGTCCTATTAGTCCCATTATGCCCATTAGGCCACTTAGGCCCATTAGGCCCACTAGGCCCATTAGGCCCATTCAACCCATTAGGCCACTTCGACCCATTAGGCCCATTCATCCAAATTGGCTCATTAGGCCCACTAGTCCCATTAGGCCACCTAGGCCCATTAGGCCACTTCAACCCAATGGGAAACTTTGACCCATTAGCCCATTAGGCCCATTAGGCTACTTAGGCCAATTAGGGAACTTAAGCCCATTTGTCCAATTAGTCCACTTATGCCCATTCAACCAATTAGGCAACTTAGGCTCATTAGGCCCATTTGGATCATTTGACCATTATGCCCATTTGTCCCATTAGGCCCATTGGGCCACTAAGGCCCATTCGACCCACTAGGCTCATTATGACCATTCATCCCATTAGACCCATTAGGCCCATTAGTCCCATTAGTCCACTAATTCCATTTAGTCCTATTATGCCCTTTAGACCCATGGGGCCATTGAGGCCCATTTGGCCCGTGAGTCCACTTAGGCCCATTAGGCTCATTGGGCCACTTAGGCCCATTAGGACCATTCCACCACTTAGTCCCATTAGACCCATTCATCCACTTAATCCACTAGGCCCATTGGGGCCATTGGACCACTTAGGCTGATTACGTCACTTAGGCCCATTAGGCCCATTCAGTCACTTAGGCCCACTAGGCCCATTAAGCCCATAAGATGATGAGTCCACTTGGGCTGATGAGTCCACTTGGGACCATTAGGCCCATAAGGCCCATTAGGCCCATTCATCCCCTTATGACCATATAGCCACTTAGGCCCATTACTCACATTAGGACCATAAGGCCCACTAAGCCCATTAGACCCATTAGTCCACTTTCGCTCATTAGGCCCATTAGGCCAATTAGACGCATTAGGACCATTTGGCCCATTCATCCATTAAGGCACACTAGGCCCATTAAGACACTTAGGCCCATCAAGACACTTACGCTCATTAGGCCCATCAGGGCTATTATGCCACTCAAGACCATTCGGCCACTTAGGCCCATTGGCCCCACTATGCCAATTTGGCCCATTAGGCTCATTCAGCAACTTAGGTCCAATTGGCTACTTGAACTCATAAGTCCCATTAGGCCCATTCAGTTGATTATTCTGATTCATCCACTTAGACCGATTAGGCCCATTAGGTCAGTTAGGCCCATTAGGCCCATTTGGTCGATTCAGCTGATTATGACACTTAGGCCACTTAGACCCATTAGGCCAATTATTCCCATTAGCCCACTTAGGCCCATTAGGACCATTGGGCCCATTAGGTCCCTTAGGCCCATTAAGCCCATTAGTCATATTAGGCAACTTAGGTCCATTAGGCCACTTAGGCCCATTAGGCCCATTTGGACACTTAGGCTAATTAGGCCCATTAGGCTCATTGGATCCATTTGGCCCCAGGGCCTGCTAAGCCCATTAGGCCACTAAGGCCCATTAGGCCACTTAGGCCCACTAGACCCATTAATTCCATTAGGCCAATTAGGCCACTTAGACCCATTAGGCCACTTAAGCCCAATAAGACCATTAGGCCCATTAGACCACTTAAGCCCATTAGGACCATTAGGCCGATTAGGAAATTTTGGCCCATTAGGAAACTTAAGCTCATTAGGACACTTAGGAAAATTTTGCCCATTTGGACCATTTGTCCCATAGACCCGTTAAGCCCATTAAGCTCATTCGGCCACTTAAGCCCATTAGGCCACTTAGGCCCATTAGTCCCCTTAGGCTAGTTAGGCCCATTTGGCACCATGGCCTGTTAATCCCACTAAGACCATTAGCCCCATTAGGCTCATTAAGCCACTTAGGCCCCTTGGGCCCATTAGGCCCATGAGTCCACTAGGGACCATGAGGCCCATTCGGACACTTAGGCCCATGAGGCCTGTTAGGCCCTTTAGGCCCCTTCAGCCACTTAGGACCATGAATACCATTAGGCCACTTAGGCCCATGAGGCCTATTAGGCCACTTCATCCCATCAATCCCATTTGGCCCATTCATCCACTTAGGCCCATTCGGCCCATTATGTCACATAGGCCCATTCATTCGATTAGTCTAATTAGGCCCCTAAGGCCCCTTATCCCCATTAGGCCCATTAGGAATCTTAGGCCCATTGGCCCATTAGGCCACCTAGGAACATTAGGCCCATTAGGACCATTGGGACCATTAGTCCCATTCGTCCCATTCAGACCATTAGGCCCATAAGGCCACTCAGGTCCATTGGGCCCCTTAGGCACATTCGGCTCGTTAGGCCCATTTGGGAACTTAGGCCCATTAGGACACTTAGTCCTACTATGCCCATTATTCCCATTGGTCCCATTAGGACCATTAGTCCCATATGTTCACTTAGGTCCATTGTGCCCATTAGGCCCATTCGACCCATTAAGCCCATTCCGCGCATTAGGCCCATTAGGACCATTCAACCACTTAGGCCCACTCATCCCATTAGTCCACTTTGGCCCATTAGGCCACTTTTCCCATTAGGCCAATTAGTCTCATTAGGTGAATTATGTGCATTAGGCCCATTAGGCCCATTTAGCCACTTAAGCCCACTAGGTCCATTGGTCCACTTAGGCCCATTAGGCTACTTAGGCCCACTAGGCCGATGGGCCACTTATGCCCATTAGGCTACTTATTCCCATTAAACCCATTAGCCCAATTAGGTGCATGAGGCCCATCCATCCACTTAAGCCCATAGGCCCATCAGGCCACTTACGCCCATTAAGGCACTTCGGCCCATTTGGGCCATTAGGCCACTTACGCCCATTGCACCCATTAGGCCTATTAGGCCACTTAATCCCATTTGTCCACTTAATCCCATTAGGCCCATTAACCCCATTAGGACAATTTGGCCCATTAGGACCATTCGGCCACTTAGTCCCTTTAGTCTCAATCAGCCACTTAGGCTGTAAGGCCCATTAATCCCATTCAATTGATTAGGCCAATTAGGCCACTTAGTCCCATTAGGGCCATCAGGCCACTTTGGCCCATTAGGGCCATTTGGTCGATTAGGCCGATTAGGGCACTTAGACACATTAGGCCCATTAGGCCTCTTAGGACCATTAGGCCTCTTAGACACATTAGGACCTTAGGCCCATTTGATTGATTAGACCAATTCAGTCACTTAGGATCATTCAGTCGATTAGCCCAATTAGGCCACTTCGGCCCATTTGGCCCATTCGGCCGATTAGGCATATTAGGCCACTTAGACACATCAGGCCCATTAGGCCACTTAGGCCTATTATGTCCATTAGGCCCATTTGGTTGATTAGGATTATTAGGCCACATAGTCCCATTAGGCCCATTAGGCCACTTAATCCCATTAGGCCCATTAGGGCACATAGGGCTATTAGGCCCATTCGGTCGATTAGGACCATTAGACCACTTATGCCACTTAGTCCCATTATGCCCATTAGGCCAATTATTCCACTAAGTCCAATTAGGCATTAGGTTCATTAGGTCCATTAGGTTCATTATGACCATTAGGCCCCTTAGGCCCATTAGGCCCATTTTGTCCCATTAGGCCCATTAGGCCCATTACGACACTTTTTCCCATTAAGCCCATTATTCCCATTAGGCTCATTTGGAACATTTTTCCACTTAGGGCCATTAGACCCATTAGGCCATGTAGGCTCATTAGGCTAATTAGGACCATTGAACCCCCCAAAATGGCCCGAAGGCCTTCATTTTTATTGATATTTGATAACCCCCCTTTCAAGGGATGAGGGGGAACCCTTACAAGGCCCGTAGGCTCAGATATTACATGGCCCGTAGGCTTAGGAGATTACATGAACCGAAGGTCTTAGGGAATTCAACCAGACTATCTACAAGGAACTGCCTCTCGCCAGCATCTGCATCCTGATAGTATCTCTGCACCATTGAACCCATTAGACCCAATAAGCCCATTAGGAATGTTAATCCACTTAGGCTAATTAGGCCCAATTAGGCCCATTCAACCCATTAGTCCCATTAGGCTCGTTAATGCACTTAGGCCACATAGGCCCATTAGGCCCATTCGGTCGATTAGCCCAATTAGGCCACTTAGGCCACTTAGGCCACTTAGTCCAATTAGGTCCATTAGCTCCATTAAGCCCATTCGGCCCACTAGGCCCATTAGGGAACTTAGGCCCATTAGGACCATTAGTCCACTTACGGCCATTAGGGCCATCAGACCCATTAGGTCCATGAGGCGCATTATGCACAAGAGGCCCATTAGGCCCAAGAGTTCCATCAAGCCCATTAGGATACTTAGTCCCATTACGAACATTGTTCCCATGAGGACACTTAGGCCCATGAGGCCCATGAGTCCCATGAGGCCCATGAGGCCCATGAGGCCCATGAGGCCCATGAGTCCCATTAGACCCATTAGTCCCATTAAACCCATTAGGACCATTAATCCACTTAGGCTACTTAGACCCATTAGTCCCATTCGGTTGATTAGATCGATTAATCCACCTTGGCCCATTAGGCCTATTTGGACACTTAGGCCCACTTAAGCTCATTCAGCCTATTAGGCCACTTAGGCTCACTAGTAAAATTTGGCATATTAAGCCCATTTGATTAGGCCCACTAGACCACTTAGGCCCATATGTCCCATTAATCCCATTAGGAAAATTAGCCCAATTAGGCCTATTATAAACATTAGTCTCACAAAAACCATTTGTCCACTTAGGCCCATTAGGCCACTTAGGCCCCTTTTGCATATTATGCCACTTAGGCCCATTCGATTCATTAGGCCCGTTAGGCCACTAAGGCCCATTAGTCCACCTAGGATCATTTGTACCATTATTCCCATTTGGCCCATTAGAACCATTAGGACTCTTAGGCCCCTTAGGCCACTTAGGCCCATTAGTCCCATTAGGCCCCTTAGGCCCCTTATGCCCATTAGGCCGCTTAGGCCGATTAGGATACTTAGGCCCATTCAGCCCACTAAGCCCATCATGCCACTTAGGACCATTCCACACATTAGGCCCATTAGACCACTAAGGTCTATTAGACCCATTAGGCCCATTAGGCCACTTCAGCCACTTAGTCCACTTAGTCCCATTAGGCCACTTATTCCCATTAGGCCCATTAGTCCACTTAGGCCACTTTAGACCATTAGGCCACCTAGGACCATGAGGCACATTAGGCCCATCAGGCCCATTAGGCCAATCTGGCCCAATAGTCCCATTCAGCCACTTAGGCCCCTTAGTCCACTTAAGCCCCTTAGGCCACTTAGGCCTATTCGGCCCATCAAGCCCATTAAGACATTAGGCTCAATATTGACACTAAGGACCATTAGGACACTTAGGCCCATTATTCCACTTAGGACAATTAGTAAACTTAAGCACATTTGGACCATTAATTCCATTAGGCCACTAAGGCCCATTAGTCTCGTGAAGCCACTTAGGACCATTTGGCCCATTTGGCCCATCAAGCCACCTAGGCCACTGAGGCCCATTAATCCCATTAGTCCACTTAGGCCCATTATACCCATTCATCCCATTAGTCCCATTAGGACACTTAGGCCCATTGGGCTAATTAGGCCTATGAGTTCCTTTCAGTCCATTAGGCCACTTAGGCCAATTAGCCCATTAGGCCCATTAGGCCACTAAGGCCCATTAGGACCATTAGGCCATTAAGGCCCATTAGGAACATTAATCCCATTAGTCCCATTATTCCCATTAACCCATTAGGTTAATTAGTCCACTTAGGCCCATTAGGCCACTTCAACCCATTAGGTTCATTCAGCCACGGAGGCCCATTAGGCTCATTCAACCACATAGGACCATTAGGCCACTTAGGCCCATTAGGATCATTAGGACACTTAGTACACTTATTCCCATTAGGCCACCAAGTCCCATTTGGACAATTAGTCCCATTAGGCCACTAAGTCCCATTAGGCCACTTATGCCCATTAGGCCCATTAGGCCACTTATGCCCATTTAGACCATTTGACCACTTCATCCCATTAGGCCCATTATTCCTATTCGACCCATTAGGACCATTCATTAACTTAGTACCATTAGGCCTATTAGGACCATTTTTCCCATTAAGCCACTTAGGCCCAATAGTCCCATTAGGTCACTTAGGCCCATTAGGCCAATTTTACCACTTTGGCCCATTAGGCACATTATGCCCATGAGGCCCATTATGATCATTTGTCCATTTTTGGACCATTTGTAACATTAGACCCATTAGGCCACTTAGGCCCATTATGTTCGTTAAGCCCATTTGGACATTGTGGCCCATTCGGCCAATTATGCCCATTAGGCCCATTGGGCCCATTCATCCACTTTGACCCATTAAGACACTTATGCCCATTAGGTGCATTAAGGATCCTTAGGCCAGTGAGGCCCATTAGGCCCATTAGACCACTTAGGCCCATTAGGCCCATTTGGCCCATTTGGCCACTTTGGCCCATTATGCCCATTAAACCCATTAGGCCCATTCATCCACGTTGTCCCATTAGGCCACTTAGGCCCATTAGACCCATTAGGTCACTTAGGCCAATTAGAACCATTAGGAAACTTATGCCCATTATACCACTTAGGTCCATTAGTCCCATTAGGCCCATTAGGCCTAGTAGGTCCATTATGCCAAGTAGACCCAGTAGGCCCATTAGAACCATTAGGCCTAGTAATCCCATTAAGACTAGTAGGCCCACTTGGGCCCATTAGGCACATTGGTCCACTTAGGCTCATTAGGCCCATTGGTACACTTAGGCCCATTAGGCCCATTAGGCCATGTAGTCCCATTATGCCTTTTCAGCCACTTAGTCCCATTAGGCCCATTCGGCCCATTAGACCCCCTAAGACCAGTTAGTCCCATTAATCCACTTTGGCCCATTAGGCCCATTTGAACCATTTGACCCATTATGCCCATTTGGCCCATTAGGACCATTAGGCCACTTTAGCCCATTAGGCCGCTTTAGCCCATTAGGCCCATTTGGTACATTATGCTCATTTGTCCATTAGTCCATTCGGGCCATTAGGCCCATTTAGGCCACTTAGGCTCATTCGACCACTTAGGCAGATTAGTCACTTAGGCCCATTAGCCCAATTAGTCCCATTAGGCCACTTAATCCAATTTGTCCCATTCATCTCATTCGTCCCATTAAGAACATTAGGCCACTTTGGTAAATTAGGCCCATTGGACCACTAAGGCCTAATAGGCCCATTTGGAAACTTGGTCCCATGAGGCCACTTAGGCCCATTCGGTGTATTCGGCCGATTAGGCAACTTAGCCACTTAGGCCCATTAGGACCATGAGTCCACTTAGGTCCATTAGGCCCATCAGGCCACTTAGGCTCATTAGGACCATTAGGCCCATGAGGCCACTTAGGCCAATTCGGCTCATTCGGCCCATCGACCTAGTTGGGCCACTTAGGCCTATATGGATCATTCGGAAACTTGGGTCCATTAATACCATTAGGCCACTTTAGCCCATTAGTACAATTAGGCACATTAGGCCACTTACACCCATTAGGCCCATTGGTCCACTTAAGACCATTCGACCACTTAGGCACATTAGCCCTAGTAGTCCACCTAGGCCCATTTTGCCACTTTGGCCAATTCACCCCATTAGGCCACTTAGGCCCATTCAACCACTTAGGTCCATCAGGCCACTTTGGCCCATTATCCCCTTTAGGCCAATTAAGCCACTTTCGCCCATTCATCTCATTCAGCCCATTCGACCCATTAAGACACTTAGGACCATTAGGCCCATTAGGCCACCTAGGTCCATTACGCCCATTTGGCCACTTCCTCCCATTATTCCCATTAGTCCACTTAGTCCCATTGAACCAATTTGGCACATTAGGCCACTTCTCCCATTCGGCTCATCTGTCCACTCGGGCCCACTCGGCCCATTAGGCTCATGTGGAAACTAAGTCACATTAGGTCACTAAGGTCCATGAGGCCACTTAAGCCTATTAGGACCATCAAGCCACTTAGGCCCATTCAACCCATTAGTACACTTACACCCATTAGGCCCATCAGGCACATTGGGCCACTTACGCCCATTCGGCCCATTCGACCACTTAGGACAATTAGTCCCATTATGCCTCTTAGGCCACTTAGACCCATTAGGCCCATTGGTCCACTTAGGAATATTAGAAAAATTAGGCCCATTAGGTTGATTAATCCATTTAATCCCATTAGACCCATTAGGCCACTTAGGCCCACTAGGCCCATTAAGCCCATTGGGCCGATTAGGCCACCTAGACCCATTAGACGCACTGGGCCCCTTATGCCCATTAATACCATTAATCTAATTAGGCTGATTAGGCAACTTAGGCCCATTAGGTCACTTAGTCCCATTAGGCGCATTAGGCCACTTAGGTTAATTAGGCCCATTCATCCCATTCATCCCATTAGTCCCATTAGTCCCCTAAACCCGTTAAGCCCAGTAATCCCATTAGGCCACTTAGGCCCATTAGGCCACTTATCCCCATTAGGAAGATTAGGAGACTAAGGCCCATTAGGCTACTTAGGCCCACAAGAGCATTAATCCCATTAGGCTGATTAGGCCACTTAGGCCCATTAGACCACTTAGACCAATTAGGCCCATTAAGCCCATTTGGATGATTAGGAAACTTTGGCCCATTAAGCCACTTTGAACCATTAGTCCACTTAGGAAATTAGGCTCATTAGGCCCATTAGGCCACCCAGACCCATTTGGCCCATTCGTCCCATTGGGCCCATTATGCCCATTAGGCCGATTAGGCAACTTTGGCCTATTAGGACACTTCAACCCATTAGGGTCATTAGACGCATTAGGCCACTGAGGAAAATTAGGTCTATTAGGCCCATTTGTACCCTAGTCCTATTAATACTATTAAGCCTATTAGGCCACCTTGGCTCATTAGGAAACTTAGGCCCATTAGTCCCCTTAGTCCCATTACGCCCATTACGACCATTATGCCCATTAGTCCACTTAGGCCCATTACGCGCACTAGGTCACTTAGGCTAAATAGGCCCATTCATTCCATTAGGCCCATTAGACACATTAGTCCCCAAGGCTCGTTAAGCCCCTTAATCCCATTAGGCCACTTAGGCCCATTAGGCCACTTATACCCATTAGGCCGATTAGGAAACTAAGGCCCATTAGGCCACTTAGGCCCACTAGGCCCACTAATCCCATTAGGCTGATTAGACCACTCAGGCTAATTATGCCACTTATTCTAATTAGACCCATTAGGACCATTAGCCCCATTAATCCCATTAGGCCGATTATGTAACTTATGCCCATTAGGCCACTTTGGACCATTAGTCCACTTACGCCAATTAAGCCCATTAGGCCCATTAGGCCATTAAGGTCCATTTGTCCTATTCGGCCCATTGGACCCATTATTCCCATTAGGCCGATTAGGAAACTTTGTCGCATTGGGACACTTTGACCCATTAGGCCCATTAGACCCATTAGGCCACTGAGGCCAATTAGGCCCATTAGGCCCATTTGGACCATAACCCATTAATTCAATTCATCCCACTAAGCCACCTAGGCCCATTAGTCCTCTTGGTCCCATTAGGTCCCTTATGCCCATTAGGTCCATTAGGCCCATTAGGCCCCTAACACCCATTATTACCATTATGCCCATTACGTCCATTATGACACTTAAGACCATTAGGCCACGTAGGTCCATAAGGTCATTGAGGTCCATTCATCCCATTAGGCCCATTTTTTCCATAGGCTCATTAAGCCCATTAAGCCCATTAGGCCACTTAGGCCCATTAGGCCCCTTTGGTCCATTAAGAAACTTAGGCCCATTAGGCCCATTAGGCTCATTAGGACCATTAAGGTAGTTAGGTAGATTATGCCACTTAGGCCCATTAAGATCATTAGGTCACTTAGACCCATTAGGACCATTAGGTCGATTAGGACAATAGGCCCATTTGGTACCTAGGCCCATTAAGCCCATTAATCCTGTTAGGCCCATTAGGCCCACAAGGCCCCTTGGGCCCATTTATCCCATTAGGTCACTTAGTCCCATTTGATCTGTTAGGCTACTTAGGTCCATTAGGCCCATTTGTCTACTTAGGCATATCCGGCCTATTCGGCCCATTCGTCCACCTAGGAAAATTAGGCTCATTCGGCCACCAAGGTCGATTTGGCTCATCAGGCCACTTAGGCTGATTTGGACCATTAAGCCACTTAGGCTCAATTATTTGATTAGGCCGAATAGGCCACTTAGGCTAATTAGTCCCATTAGGACCATTGTCAACTTAGGCCCACTATGTACATTAGGCCCATTCGGCCAATTAGGCCACTTAAACTCATTTGGTCCATTTGGCCACTTAGGCACATTAGACCCACTAGCACCTTTAGGCCACTTCGGCCCCTGAGGCCCATAAGGCCCATTAGGCACATCTGCCCACTTAGGCCTATTAGTCCCATGAGTCCACTTAGGAACATTAGGCCACTTAGGCCCATTCTTCCACTTAGGTCCATTATGCCCATTAGTCCAATTGGGACCATTCATCCACTTAATCCCATTAGTCCCATTAGGACCATTCGACCCATTATGCCCATTGGGTGTATTAGACCCATTAGTCCCATTAGTCCACTAAGGCTCATTCAGCCCATTAGGCCCATCAGGTCCATTAGGCCACTTAGTCCAACTAGGACACTTAGGCCCATTATTCCCATTAGGCCACTTAGGCCACTTATGTTCATTCACCCCATTAGGCACATCATGCCCATTAGGCCACTTAGGGTTGTTGGGGCCATTAGGCCCATTAGGAAACTTAGGCCAATTCAGCCCATTGGCCCACTTGTGCCCATTATGATCATTGGGCCTACCATACCTATTGGGCCCATTAGGTACATTCGACCATTAAGATCCATTGGGACCATTAGGAAAATCAGGCCCATTAGGCTCACTCAGCCCATTAGAAAACCTAGGCCCATGAGGCCCATTAGGCCACTTCAACTAGGGAGGCCTATTAGCCCATTAGGTCACTAAGGGGACCATTAGCCAAATTGGGTCATTGAGGCCCATTCGTCCTATCAGGCCAATTAGGTCAATGAGGCCAATTAAGCCACTGAGGCCCATCAGGCCCATTATTCCACCTAGGCCCATTAGGCCCATGAGACCCATTAGTTCACTTAGTCTAATTCGTCTCATTAGGCCACATAGGCCCATTCGACACATTAGGCCCATCAGTCCCATCGGGACACTTAAAACCATTAATCCCATCAGGCCCATTAGGCCACTTAGGCCCATTCAGGTCATTAGGCCACTTAGTCCCATTAGGCCCTTAAGGCCCATTAGGTCCATTAGGACACTTAGGTTCATTCATATCATTAGGTCGATTGGGCCACTTAGGTCCATTTGCCTCATTAGGACACTTAAGCCCATTAGGCCCATCAGGCCCATCAGGCTCATCATGACCATTAGGCCACTTAGGCTCATTAGGACCATTAGGAAACTTAGGCCCATTCGGCTCATTGGGCCACTTAGGCCCATTAATCCCATTAGGCCACTTATGCCAATTAGGCCCATTAGGCCACTGAGGCCCATTAGGCCACTTAGGCCCATTTGGCTCATTTAACCACTTAGGCCCATTAATCCCTTTAAGCCACTAAGGCCACATAGGCTGATTAGGCCCATTAGGCCACTGAGGCCCATTAGGCCCATTAGGCCACTCAGGCCTATTAGGCCACTTAGGAAACTTAGGCCAATTAGACCCATTAGACCACTGAGGTCCATTATGCCACTTAGAACCATTAGGCCACTTAGGACCATTAGGAATATTAGGCCACTAAGGCCCATTAGACCCATCAAACCACCTAGTCCCATTAGAAAGATTAGTCCTATTAGGCCACTTTGGACCATTAGGCCACTTGGGGACATTAGGCCCATTAATCCACTCAGGCCACTTAGTCCCATTATGTCCATTAGGCCCATTAGGCCACTTCGACCCATTCATCCACCTAGGACCATTAGGCCCATTAGGCCACTTAGGACCATTAATCCCATTATTCCTTTTAGTCCACTAAGGAGAATTAGACCCATTATGCCACTTAGGCCCATTTGCGCCACTTAGACCCATTCGGCCCATTAGGCCACTGAGGCCCATTAGGCCCATTAGGCCACTTAGGCCCACTTGGCCCATTAATCCAATTAGGCCGATGATGCCACTTAGGCCCATTAGGCCACTTAGGCCCATTAGGTCCCATAGGCCCATTAAGGACATTAGGCTGATTAGAAAAATTTGGCCCATTAGGGCACTTAGGCTCATTAGGCCCATTAGGCCACTTAGGTTAATTGTAACCATTCGACTCATTTTTCCCCTAGGCCCATTATGCATGTTCTGCCCATTAGGCCACATAGGCCCATTAGTCCACTTAGCCACATTAGGTAGATTAGGCCACTAAGTCCCATTAGGCTACTTTGGTCCACTAGGCCCATTAATCCCATTAGGCAGATAAGGCCACTTAGGTCCACTCAACCCATTTGTCCCATTTGGCCCATTAGGCCAATTAAGCCCATTAGGTTGATTTGGAAACTTTGGCCCATTAGGCCCCTTAATCCCATTAGGTCTATTAGGAACATTAGGACACTTAGTCTAATTAGGCCCATTCAGCCCATTAGGCCACTTAGTCCCACTCGGATGATTAGTCTGATTTGGCCTATTAATCCCATTAAGGTGATTCAGTAACTTTGGCCCATTAGGCCACTTAGACCCATTTGGCTCATTCAGCCCATTCGGGCCATTAGGCCCATTAGTCCACTTAAGCAACATAGGCCCATTATGCCCATTAGGCCACTTAGGCCCATTAGGCCCACTAGGCCCATTTGGCCCATTCGGCCCATTATACCACTTTGACCAATTAGGCCCATTACATTCATTGGTCCCACTAGGCCCATTAGGCAACTTAGGACCATTAGGCCACTTCGACACATTAGTCCACTTAGACCCATTAGCCCATTTGGCCCATTAGGCCACTTAGGCCCATTAGGGAACATAGTCCCATTAGTCACATTAGTCCACTTAGGCCCATTCAACCAATTAGGCAAATTAGGCCCATTAAGCCCATTTGGCCACTAGGCCCATTAGGCCACTTAGTCCCATTAGGCCCACTAGGCCCATTATTCCCATTCATCCCATTAGGCCCATTAGGTCCATTAGTCCCATTATTCCACTTTGTCCATTTAGGCCCATTAATCCTTAGGGCCATGAGTCCATTGACGCCCATTAGGCCCGTCATTCCATTTAGGCCCATTAGACCCATTGGGCCACTAAGGCCAATTAGGCTCATTCCGCCACTTAGTCCCACGGGCCCCATTCATCCACTTAGTCCACTAGTCCCATTAGGCCCATGGGGCCCATTGGACCACATAGGTCGATTATGTCACTTAGGCCCATTAGGCCCATTGGTCCACCTTATCCCATTTGTCCCATTTGTCCACTTAGACCCACTAGGTCCATTAATCCCATTAGGTCGATGAGGCCACTTAGGCTGATGATACCACTTGGGCCCATTAGGCCCATTAGGCCCATAAGGCCCATTAGGCCCATTCGTCCCATATTGACACTTAGTCCAATTTGGTCCATTAGAAACATTAGGACCATTAGGCCCACTGACCCCATTAGACCCATTGGGCCACTTTTTTCCATTAGGCCAATTAGGCCAATTAGGTGCATTATGCCAATTTGGCCCATTCGGCCACTAAGGCCCACTAGGCCCATTAAGACACTTAGGCCCATTCATCCCATTAAGCCACTTACTCTCATTAGGTTCATCAAGACCATTATTCCACTTAAGCCAATTCGACCACTTAGGCCCATAAGGCCTATTCGCTCCACTGGGCCAATTTGGCCCATTCTGCCCATTCACCCACTTAGGACCAATCATCCACTTAGGCCCATAAGTCCCATTAGTCCCATTCAGTCAATTAGACCGATTTTTCTACTTAGAACCATTAGGCCCAATAGGACACTTAGGCCCATTAGGCCCATTTGGTCGATTAGGTTGATTAGGCCACTTAGACCCATTAAGCCCATTAGCCCACTAAGGCCCATTAGGCCCATTAGTCCCATTATTCCCCTTAGGCCCATTAAACCCATTAGGCTGATTAGGAAACTTAGGTTCATTAGGAAACTTTGACCCATTTGGCTCATTTGGCCACTTAGGCGAATTAGGCCCATTAGGCCCATTGGGCCCATTCAGCCCATTATGCCTATTTGGCCCCTAGTCCAATTAAACCCATTAAGCCCATTAGGCCATTTAATCAAATTAGTCCAATTAGGCCACTAAGGCCCATTAGGCCACTTAGGCCCACTCGACCCATTAAACCCATTTGGTCAATTGGGCCACTTAGACCCATTAGGCCACTTAGGCCCAATAAGACCATTAGACCCATTAGTCCACTTAGGCCCATTAGGCCCATTACACCCTTTAGGTCGATTAGGAAATTTTGTCCCATTAGAACACTTTGTCCCATTAGGCCACTTAGGAAAATTAGGCCCATTCGACCCATTTGGCCTATAGACCTGTTAGTCACATTAATCTCATTCGGCCACTGAGGCCCATTAGGCCCCTTAAGTAAGTTAGGCCCATTTGGCCCATTTGGAACCTTGGCCTGTTAATCCCATTAATCCCATTAGGCCCATTAGGTTCATTAAGCAACTTAGACCCCTTGGGCCCATTAGGCCCATGAGGTCACTAGGGACCATAAGGCCAATTAGGCCACTTAGGCCCACTTAGGTCCATTATGCCACTTAGGCCCATGAGGCCCGTTAGGCCCATGAGACCCCTTAGGCCACTTAGGCCCATGAAGACCTTTAGTCCACTTAGGCCTATTAGGTTATCAGGCCGCTTTAGCTCATTAATCCCATTAGGCCCATTCATCCACTTAGGCATATTCGTCCCATTATGTCACTTATGCCCATTATTTCTATTCGTCCCATTCTTTCAATTAGTCTGATTAGGCCCCTAAGGACCCTTAGGCCCATTAGGTCAGTTCGGCCCAATGGCCCATTTGGCCACTTTGGCCCATTAGGCCCATTAGGACCATTAGTCCCATTAGTCCAATTATGCCTATTTAGACCATTAGGCCCATAAGGCCACCTAGGCCCATTGGGACCCTCAGGCCCATTCAGTCCATTAATCCCATTTGGAAACTTAGGCCCATTAGGCCCATTGGTACCATTATTCCCATTAGGCCCATTAGGCCCATATGGCAACTTAGGACCATTTGGACCATTAGGCCCATTCGTCCCATTTGGCACATTGGGACCATTAGGCCCATTTAACCACTTAGACACACTAGGCCCATTAGTCCACTTAGGCCCATTCGGTCACTTACGCCCATTAGGCCCATTAGGCTCATTACACAAATTAGGCCCATTAGGACCATTCATCCACTTAGGCCCACTAGTCCCATTAGGCCACTTAGTCCCATTAGGACACTTCATCCCACTAGGCCCATTAGGCCACTTAGTCCCATTAGGCCACTTACGCCCATTAGACCCATTAGGCCAATTAAGCACATTAGGCCCATTAGGCCCATTCAGCCACTTAGGCCCACAAGGCCCCTTAGGCTGATGAGACCCATTAGGGTACTTTTTCCCATTAGGCCCATTAGGCCCATTATTCCACTTAATCCCATTCATCCACTTAGGCCCATTATGTCCATTAACCCCATTAGGCCAATTTGGACCATTAGGCCCATTCATCCACTTTGGCCCATTAGTCCTAATCGGCCACTTAGGCCCATGAGGCCCATTAGTCTCATTCGATCGATTAGGCCGATTAGGCCACTTAGGCCACTTAGGCCACTTAGACTCATTAGTCCCATTACAGCCATCAGGCCACTTAGGCCCATTAGGCACATTCGTCCAATTAGGCCGATTAGGGAACATAGACCCATTAGGCCCATTAGTCTCATTAGGCCTCATATACCTATTAGGCCCATTCGATTGATTAGGCCGATTCGGTGACTTAAGCCCCATTCGGTCGATTAGCTTGATTAGGCCACTTAGGCCCATTAGGCCATTTCAGCCCATTAGACCACTTTGGCCCATTTGAACCATTCGGTCAATTAGGAATATTAGGCCACTTAGACCCATTAGGCCCATTAGACCACTTAGTCCTATTACGCCCATTAGGACCACTCGGTTGATTAGGCTGATTAGGCCACATGGGCCCATTAGGCCCATTAGGACACTTAGGCCCATTAGGCTTATTCAGCCGATTAGGCCAATTAGAACACTTAGGCCACTTAGGCCCATTATTCCCCTTAGGCCAATTAGGCCACTTAGGTCACTTAGGAATTAGTTCCATTAGGCTACTTAGGCCCCTTAGACCCATTTGTCCCATCATTTGATTAGGCCGATTATATCTATTATGCCACTTGGTCCAATTAGGTCCATTAGGTCCATTAGGTCCATTAGGCCACTTAGTCCCATTAATCCCATTAGGCCCATTCAGTTGATTACGGGGAATAGACCACTTAGGCCCCTTAGGCCCATTATCCCATTAGGCCCATTACCCCACTTACGCCCATTAAACCCATTATTCACATTAGGACCATTAGGTCCATTTGTACACTTAGGCCTATTAGGACCATTAGTCCTTGTAGGCCCATTAATCCAATTAATCCCATTGAACTCATTAGTCCCCTTAATCCCATTAGGCCTGTTAAGCCACTTTGGCCACTTAGGCCCATTAGGACCATTCAGTCGATTAACTCGATTAGGCCACCTTAGCCCATTAGTCCATATAGGCCCATTAGGCCCATTAGGACCATTAAACCCATTAGTCCCACTAGGCCCATTAGGCCTGCTAATCCACTTTGGCCACATAGGCCAACTAGGCCCATTCAGTTGATTAGCCAAATTAGGCCACTTAGGACACTTAGGCCAATTAGGTCCATTAGCCCCATTAGAACAATTAGGCCCATTAGGACCACTAGGACCATTAGAGAACTTAGGCCCATTACTTCACTTAGGACCATTAGGACCATTAGGACCATTAGGCCTATGAGGCGCATTCCGCCCATGAGGCCCATCAGGCCCATTATGACACTTAGTATCATTAGGCACATTGGGCCCAAAAGGCCACTTAGGCCCATAAGGCCCATGAGGCCCATTAAACCCATCAGGTCACTTGGTCCCATTAGTCCCATTAATCCCATTAGGCCCACTAGGCCCTTTAGGACACTTAGGCCCATTAGGCCACTTATGCCCATTAGACTCATTAGGCCACTTATGCCCATTAGGCCCAATAGGCCCACTCAGCCACTTTGTCCCACTAGGCCCATTCGGCCACTTAGTCCCATTAGGACACTTATGCACACTAGGCCCATTCCTCCACTTAGTCTTATTAGGCCACTTACTCCAATTAGGCCAATTAGGCCAATTAGGCGCATTAGGTCCATTACACCCATTCGACCACTTAGGCCCACTAGACTCATTCGGCCACTTAGGCCCATTATGCTACTTCGTCCTATTAGGCCCATTAGGTCACTTACTCCCATTAGGGCCATTATACCACTTAAGCCCATTTTTTCACTTAGGCCTATTAGGCCCATTACCCCTATTAGGAAAATTTGGACCATTAGGCCCATTCGACCACTTAAGCCCATTTGTCCCAATCGGCCATTTCGGCCCCTAATTCCCATTATTCCCATTCGATGGATTAGTATAATTAGGCCACTTAGGCCACTTATACCCATTAGTCCCATTAGGCCACCTAGGCTCATTAGGCCCATTTGGTCGATTAGGCCGATTAGCACACTTTGGCCATTATGCCCATTAGGCCACTTAGGACCATTAGGCCCATTCAATCGATTAGCCTGATTTGGCCACTTTGGACCATTTAGTCGATTAGCCTACTTAGGCCACTTATTCCCATTAGTCCACTTAGACCCATTCGGTCTATTAGGCAAATTAAGCTGCTTAGACCCATTAGGCCCATTAGTCCCATTAGGCCACTTAGGCCCACTTGACCCATTAGGCACATTTGGTTTATTAGGACGATTAGGCCACATATGCCCATTTGGCCCATTAGGCCCATTCGATCGATTAGGCTGATTATACCACTTAGGCCACTTAGACCCATTAAGCCCATTATGACCACTAGGCCCTTTAGGCCCATTAGGCCACTTTGGCCACTTAAGCATTAGGCCCATTAGGCCACTTAGTCCCATTTTTCCCATTTGTCCCATTAGTTGATTAGCCTATTAAGCCACTAAGTACACCTAGGTCAATTAGGCCCAATAGGCTCATTAAGACACTTAGTCCCATTAGTCCCATTAGGCCACTTAGGACCATTAGGCCTTTTAGGCACATTCAGTCGATTAGGGAAATAAGACCACTTAGTCTCATTAGAACCATTGAGCCACTTAGGCCTATTAGGCCCATTAGACCACCTAGTCCCATTAGACCCATTAAATCCACTATTACCATTAGGCCTCTTAAGCCACTTAAGCCACTTAGGCCCCTTAGGCCCATTCAGTTGATTAGCTCGATTAGGCCACCTAGGCCCATTGGGCCAATTAGGCAATGTAGGCCCATTAGAACCATTAAGAAACTTAGGACCATTAGTCCCATTAAACCCATTAGTCCCAATAGGCCCATTAGACCCGTTACTCCACCTAGTCCACTTATGCCCATTTAGCCCATTCAGTCGATTAGCCCGATTAGGCTACTTAGGCCAATTTGGTCCATCTAGCCCATTAGCCCCATTAGGACCATCAGGACCATTAGGACCACTAGTACCATTAGGGAACTTAGGCCCATTAGTCCTATTATGACCATGAGACCCATTAGGCCCCTTGGGCCCACCAGGACCTTGAGGATCATTCTTCCCATGAGGTCCATTAGGCCCATCAGGACCATCATGCCCATTATGTCACTTAGGTCCATGAGTCATATTAGGCCTATGAGTCCACTTAGGCCCATGAGACCCATGAGGCGCATTAGACCCATCATGCCACTTAGGCCTATTAGACCCATTAGGCCCATTAATCCCATTAGGCCCACCAGGCCCTTTAGTCCACTTAGGCCCATTAGGACCATTAGGACACTTAGGCCCATTTGGCCCATTAGACCCACTAGTCCCATTCAGCCCATTCATCCCACTCAACCCAGTAGGCCATTTAGGCCCATAAGGTCGATTGGGCCCATTAGGCCACTTAGGCCCATTCAGACCATTAGGCCCTTTTAGCCCACTTCGATCACTTAGTCCCATTAGGCACATTATGGCCATTAGGCCCACAAGACAACTTAGTCCCATGAGGCCCAACAGGTTAATTAGGCCCATTCGTCTGATTAGTCCCATTAGGCCCTTTAGGCCCACTAGGCCCATTAGGCCTCTTAGGCCCATTAGTCCCATTAGTCCACTTAGGTCCTTGAGGCCATAAGGTCCATTAGGATCATCAGGATCATCAGGCCACTTCGGCTCATTAGGTCCATTAGGCCCATTAGATCACTTAGGAACATTAGTCTCATTAGGCCCATGAAAACACTTAGGACCCTTAGGCCCATTAGGCCCATTGGGCCACTTCATCCCATTAGACCCATTAGGCTCTTTAGTCCCACTAGGACCATTCAAACACACATGACCATTAGGCCCATTGGGCCACTTAGGCCACTTAGGCCCATTAGGCCCACTAGGACCATTAGTTCAATTCAGCCTAGGAGGCCCATTAGGCCCATGAATCCACTTAGTCCCATGAGTCCCATTAGACCCATGATGCCCATTATGCCACTTATGCCCATTAGGCCCATTATTCCCATGAGGCCACCTAGGCCCATTTTTCCCTTGAGTCCTATTCATACCTTGAGTCTCATTAGGCCCATTCATCCCATTCCACCACATAGGTCCATCCTGCCACTTAGTCCCA
This sequence comes from Viscum album, assembly GCA_963277665.1. Lineage (NCBI taxonomy): Eukaryota > Viridiplantae > Streptophyta > Magnoliopsida > Santalales > Viscaceae > Viscum > Viscum album. Next base: position 1,780,690,964 of record OY728156.1, read on the forward strand.
TTTGGCCCATCATTCCACTTAGACCCATTAGTCCCATCAAGCCACTTAGGCCCATTGGGCCCATTAATCCACTTAGGCCCATTAAGAACATTAGGCCTAGTAGGCCCATTAGGCCACTTAGGCCTCTTAGACCCATCAAACCCATCAGGCCCATTTTTTCCATTAGGCCAATCAGGCCGATTAGGCCGCTGAGGTCCATTAGGTCTGTTAGGCCACTTAGGCCTAATATGCCCGTTATCCCACTTAGGCCACTTAGGCCCATCAGGACCATTAGTCCCATTAGGATCATCAGGCCCATTAGGCCCATTAGGCCACTTAGGCCCCTTGGGCCCATTAGGCCCATGGGGCCAATTAGGCTCATTCTTCCCATTAGGCCTATCAGGCCAATTAGGCCCATTGGGCCACTGAGGCTCATTGTGGCCATTAGGCCGATCAGGCCCATCAAGCCCATCAGGCCACTCAGGCCCATTAGGCCCATCAAGACCATTTTTACACTTAGGCCCATTAGGCCAATGATGCCCATTAGTTTACTTCAACAACTTAGGCCAATGAGGCCACTAAGTCCCATAAAACCCATAAGGCCCATTTGGCACATCAATCCCATTAGGCCACTTAGGCCCATTAGGCCCATTAGACCACTTAGGCCCATTTAGCACATTAGGACACTTAGTCCTATTAGGCCCATTAGTCCATTAAGGCCACTTAGGTCCACTAAGCCACCTGGGCCCATTACACCCATTAGGCCCATCAGGGCCATTACACACATCAGGGCCATTAGGCCCATTAGGCCACCAAGGCCCATTCGACCCATTATTCCACTTAGGAAACTTAGGCCAATTAGGCCCATTATGCTCATGGGGTTAGTGAGGCCCATTTGGCCCATCATCCCCATTAGGCCACTTAGGCACATTAGGCCCATTATGCCAATTAGGACCATTAGGCCACTTAGGTCCATTTATCTCATTAGGCCACTTAAGTCCATCAGTCCCATCAATCCCATCAAGTCCATGAGGCCACTTAGGCCCATTTGGCCCATTATTCCAATCAGGCCCATCAGGCCCATTAGGCCACTTAGGCCCATTCAGATCATTTGGCCACTTAGGACCATTAAGCCAATCCAGCCCATCAGACCCATTAGGCCACTTAAGTCCATTGGGTCCATCAGGCCCATTAGGCTCTTTAGGCCCATTCAGCTCATTAGGACACTTATGCCCATTAGGCCCATTAGGCCACTTGGTCCCAATAGTCCCCTTAGGCCACTTAGTCCCATTAGTCTCATTAGGCCACTTAGGACCATTAGGCCTATTAGGCCCATTATGCCACTTAGGCCCATTCTGCCCATTAGGACCATTAGGTCACTACGTCCCATTGGGTCCATCAGGCCACTTTTCCCCATTATGCCACTTTGGCCAATTAATCCCATTAGGCCACTTAGGCCCATTATTCAACATAGGCCCATATGGCCCATTAATCCACTTAGGCCCATTAGGCCCATCAGGCCACTTCAACCCATTATTCAAATTAGGCCACTTGGGACCATTTGACAATTCTAGACACTTAGGTCAATTAGGCCCATTAGGCCACTAAGGCTCATTAGGCGACTGAGGTCCATTAGGCCCATTAGGACACTTAGGCCAATTCGGATCATTAGGCCACTTATGCACATTAGGCCCATTCATCCACTTAGGAAAATTAGGACCCTTTGTCCCATTTGTCCATTAAGGCTCATTAGGCCACTTACGCCCATTAGGGCCATTAGGTAACTTAGGACACTTAGGATCATTTGGCCCATTAGGCCACTGAGTCTCATTAGGACCACTAGTCCACTTTGGCCAATTATTCCACTTAGGCCACTTAGGACCATGTGTCCACTGAGGCCCACTAGGCCCATTAGGCCCATAAAACCCATGAAGCCACTTAGGCCCATCATTCTGCTTAGGCCCATTAGGCCACTTAGGCCCATGAGGTTTAAGGTCTCGGGCGTAGCGGAAGATCGTGGGTGGATGTGACCACTTGGCTTTTTGTTATTACCAATGATCAATCCAGGATCAATACGACGATAAATGCCAGACTCCATGGATAAAATCACAGAAATATACAAAGAAGAAGAATAGTCCATCAACCACAAAGGAGGATCATCACAGGTTGATTATAATTAATTTAATTAATTTACAAGAAGTACCTTTTATGGCATTATTTATTCGTTGATATTTCTGATCATTTTCTGATGTCATTCATCGTCGTGTCACATAATCCAAGTATAGAATTCCTCTAGCGGTGATCCACACGTGCACCACGTATCTCTGGACATCTCCAAAGGAGTCTCTGGGTGCTATAATAGAGAAGCCTTTGCTTGCGTTGTCTGCCTTATATCGCCTTGATCCGATGGAGGAGGATCTCTCTCGGTTTTGAGAGCATTCTTGGAGGAAGGAGTTCTTTCGGCCTTGAGAGAATTCTCCAGAATTGTTGTACACAACGATTCGAGAAAATTGTTGGGGTTGTGAGGATATTTATAATTGGGTTTGAGGTTATAGAGTTATGACAATAAATAAACATGTTACGTGTTTTATTTATTTCATTAACTCTTATTGAAAACCCCCCATATCGAATCATTAATTCCTTGACATGTGTCCATGATGATTATCATAAATATAATTTAATAAAACAATATTATTTCCTCAAAATCCCGACTAGAAAAACTACACAGCATGTAATCACTAATACACAGCGTGTACTTGTTTTTCATTTCCTTTCCAAAATAAAAACTACACAGCGTGTAATCATTAATATATAGTGTGTAATCATTAATACACGGCGTGTACTCATTTTTCATTTCCTTTACAAAATGAAAACTACACGGTGTGTACTTGTTTTCATTTTATTCTTCCTCCAACATTAAAACGATTTAGGCTTCCTTGAATAATTATTAAACCACATATGAGAATAATCTTTATTCTACTTGAGATACTTGGATACACTTAGTGTGTCACCCTCTAGGCCTCTTTCTCGTTGGCATTTGGCGGGCTTGCCTAAAGTCCAAGATTACTGTCTAGCAACGGGTCAAGGCACCCAAGAGAAAGAAGTTGACGCTGCATTGACGTGTCACCTCATACAAACAATTACCGTGTAATTTAATCCCTTTGTCTCAATATCTCATCAAGCAGGTTCCATGGCAGTTTCATAAAGCTGTATGCTTGATCCGTCATTATTTGACTTCTAGAAATAAACTCGTCGTGACACCATGGCCATGGAATTTGGGAGATAGTTCTATTTCAATCAAAGGGCTTGAGATATCTACTTCTATAAATATGGAAGGGACAAATCCTTCCTCAACTTATCCATTAACAACATGTCATTCATGACACACACAATGTACCCTACTTCCCACCAACTGTCTTCATGACGGTTTTCATCAGCAAATCTAAGTGTGGGAGTCATGACATGAGTTAATAATAATCTTCCAGTCTAAGGAACATTACACACACTCATAGATAGAAATGTTTGGTGACACCAAGACATGTGGAATTACTAATGGAGGGTCTGTTCTCATAATATCCCATCTTGGAGTTTACCAAGTGTGAACTCCATGAGAGAGAGTCTCGTCTTCTTACGAGTACTCGCACATGACGGCCTATATACTATGTGTCCTATCATAGTATGTCATCCAAATGTAGAACTTTATTTAAGAATATTTTTATAGCATTTAAAGGTTCTCATTATAGCAGGGATCCTCCATGACCTTATTAATGAAACAAATATTCCAGGACATTATTATATTATAGTTATACAGAACAATGAACAATATATAATAAGTGTACATTCATGTAATCAAAGTATAAACAGTTGGTTCTCAGAAAACCAAATCTAAAAAACTCCTACTTGGACTAGAGCCAACTGCCTATGACTTTTAGTCTGCTATACCTCACATGATGATCATGTTTCTGCTGAGTCAAGGATTTATTCAAGGGGTCTTCCATGTTGTCTTTCGTGGAAATACTACTCACTGCAACTTCACCTCTCTGAGAAAAATCCCTCAAGAGATTATACTTCTGAAGTATGTTCTTTGTCTGATGATGTGAACTTCACTCTTTTGCAAGTTCCATCACTGCATTATTATCACAATAGAGTGTGATAGGATCTTTACTTCTAGGTTCTACATCCAGATATTGGATGAAGATTCGTATCCATACTGCTTCTTTAGCTACCTCAGAAGCTGTGATATACTTGGATTATGCTGTAGAATCTGCGACCACACCATACTTTGAGCTCTTCCATCTCACTAAACCTCCATTCAAACTGAATATGTATCCAGTATATGATTTCATTTAATCTTGATCAATCTGGAAACTAGCATCTACATGTTCTCTTATGATTAGTTCCTCATCTCCTCCATAAACCAGGAACATATCCTTAGTACACCTTAGATACTTAAGGATAGTCTTGACTGCCATCCAATGGTAGTCTCCTAAATCATCTTGATATCTGCCTACCGCAGTTAATGTGTAAGCAACATCTAACCTTGTACATAGCATAGCATACATGACTGACCCAATCGTGTATGCGTAAGGGATCCTTTCCATTTTCTTTCTTTCCTCATGTGTCTGGGGACACATTTTCTTAGAAATATGAATACCATGTGACACTGGAAACAATACCCTCTTAGACTATTCCATACTGAATCTCTTCAGTATCTTGTCAATGTATGTAATTTCTCTCAGGCCCAGCATTCTCTTGGATCTATCACAATGGATCTTAATCCCAAGAATATATACTACCTTGCCCAAGTCTTTCAAAGAGAAGCATTTATCCAACCATGCCTTAACTGACTGTACGATAGGTACTTTGTTTCCAATTAGTAATATGTCATCAACATATACTATTAGGAAAACAACTACACTTCCACTAAACCTTTTTTAGACACAAGGATCACATTTGTTCTTAACAAAGCCAAATTATGTTACGGCTTCATCAAAAAAAATTTTCTATGACCTTTATGCTTCCTTTAATCCATAAATGGATTTCTAAAACTTCCATACCTTGTTAACATCCTTTGGAGTCAAAAAAACTTCAGGTTGTGTCATGTAGACATCTTCTTGGATGTTCCCATTGAGGAATGTTGTTTTGAAATACATTTTTCAAATTTCATGGTCATGGTAAGCGGAAATGGCCAATGGGATTCTGATGGATTTTAGCATCGCAACCAGTGAAAAGGTTTCATCATATTCAATTCCTTGACGCTATCTAAAACCTTTTTCAAATAGTCGTGCCTTATAGGTGTTGACTTATCCTTCCATGTCCAGTTTCTTCTTGAATACCCATTTATTACCAATAGGCTTTACATCAACTAGAGGATCTACCAAAATCCAGACTTGGTTTTGGTACATGGAATCCATTTCAAAATTCATGTCTTCTTGCCACTTGGAAACATCTATGCCTTCAAATGCTTCCTTGTAGGTAAGAGGATCATCCTTGTCAACCAATAATGAGTCACCATCTTCGGTGACAAGAAAACCATATCATTCTGGTTCTATCACCTCTCTCGTGCTCCTATGTAGTTCTTGTGTCTATGGAATAGATTGTTCTTCCATGGGGATTTTTGGAATCTGTTCTTGTATCAAATCTTGTGTATCTTGAGCCTCGACTTCATTGAAGTATATCTCGCTTTCACTATCTCTTTTAGAGATGTGCTCCCTCTCAAGGAATATGGCGTGTCTTTCCACTGTAACCTTTTTATCTGAAGGGTTGTATAAGTAATATCCCCTTTTCCCTTGGGATATCCTATAAAGGTACACTTTGTTCCTCAGGGTGCAAGTTTGTTACCTGAAGAGGCCTTAACAAATGCTTCTCTACCCAACACATGTAAATTTGATAACATGGCTTTGCGTCCACTCCATAACTCATATGGAATACCATTTATCAATTTAGTTGGTACTTGGTTTAGTATCTGTGTTTCTATTTATAATGCATATCCCCAAAAGGATAATAGAAGACTTGCATGACTCATCATTGATCTCACCATTTCCAATAGGGTACGGTTCCTTCTTTCACTTACACCATTCCAATGGGGTGTGTAAGGAGGAGTGAGTTGAGATAGAATCCCAAACTCCCATAAGAAATCAATGAAGTCTTGATTAAGATATTCTCCTCCTCTTTCTGAGTAGAGTTTCTTAATCTTATTACTAAGATGGTTCTCAACTTTATTCTTGTATTCTTTGAACCGATCAAAAGAATCTGACTTATACCTCATTAAGTAAATATATCCATATCTACTAAAATCATTAGTAAAAGTTATAAAGTACAAGAACTCACCCCTTGCTTCAACTGGAAATGGTCCACACACATCTGTGTGAACTAATTCTAGAAGCTCTTTAGCCCTTTTACCTTTCCCACTAAATGGGGATTTGGTCATTTTCCTTGTAGACACGCATGACATACACCAAGTGGTTTTAGTTTGAAAGAATCTAAATACCCATCTTGATGTAATTTTGTCAAAAGTTTCTCATTGACATGACCTAGCCGATGATGCCAAAGTTGGGTGTGGTATGAGTCATGTGAATTAACTTTTTCATCGATTTCCATTACTTGGTTTGTGTAGTCTAACACATAAAGGTCGTTATATAAATGTGCCCTACCAAAACAAATGGTATCTTTATAAAAGTATCAACATTCATTTCTGAACTTGAAGATGAATCCATTAGTATCTAATTTGGATACTGAAATAATGTTTTTGGTTACAGAGGGTACATAATAACATTATTTAAATTCCAAGACCATTCCAGTAGGCGATGTGAGGTGGTAGTCTCCGACAACTATAGTAGTGAGTCTGGCTCCGTTGGCTGCTCGCAGATCCACCTCACCTCAGTCAATATTTCTGAATCTACTTGGTTACTGTATTTGGATACATATGTGACCACCATAAGTAGTATCTAATACCCAATTGGTAGAAATAGATAGATTTCATTCAATAACAAACGCACCTGAAGCTTCCCCTTGCTTACTTGGCTGGGTGCAGTTTTTCTTCCAATGGCCCTTCTTGCCACATGTGAAACAAACAACCTCCTATTCTCTTGCCTCCCCTTTGATCTTCCTTTTCTTGGAAGTCCTTGAAGATGCTTTGGGCTTAAAGCTCTTATCCTTCCCTTTCCTTTTATTCACCATAAGGATAGAAGGCTTTTTACGCTTCATATCATTGTCCACTTGGTGAATGAAGATAAGAAGATTAGATAGAGACTTCTCAATGTTGTTCAAGTTGAAGTTTACAAAAAAGTTAGAGAAACTCCGGGGGAGTGATGCAAGAATGAGATTAGTACCCAGTTCTTCGGGGAGTTTAAACCCTATAACCTACCAACGCTCAATGTAGCTGATGAGCTTGACTACATGAGGCCCAGCTGGGGCACCCTCTCCAAGCTTGCTCTGAAATAGAGCCTTGGAGATCTCAAACCTTTCCTGTCTTTCTTTCTCCTGGTATAGACCACGAAGGTTATCGAGCATGCTATAGGCATCTATGTCTTCATGAGACTTCATGAGATGAATGGAAATTGATGAAACATCAAACATTGAACGTTGAGTGCATCGTTCAAATGTTGATCATAGACCTGGAAATCTTCATCACTCGTCCCTTGGGCAGGCAAATCAGGAAGTGAGGACTCCAACACGTAAAACTTTCGTTCATGGCATAGGATAACCTGAAGGCGCCTAAACCATTCCTGAAAGTTACTACCGGTGTGGCTATAATATTTATCCATAATTGATCTTAGGTATAGTGTGTTTGACTAATTTTTCATTTTTATTCTACAATTAAAAGAGAAGATCATCAGTACTTTCTTGATTACATTTTATGAGAAATAATAAATTTTATTAAGTCTAACACTATTTTATCAAGTCTTAATGAACCTCACCATTGAACTCAGAATGTCTAGTTTCCATGACATTCTAGTGCCAAGGATCTATATTCCCCTTCATATAACCCCAACAAGGGTTGGTCAAGCTATTAGAAGGTATTTAGGTAGGCAAGTATTTTCCAACTATGAGCTTATAGTTCCTTGATCTGTTGAGTGGACTCCCCAATCCTAAAATCTTGACTTGGATTTCCTCAACACTTGTCTCCATTTTACAAAAAGTCTATCAAGGGCTACTCCTCTTAATGTAAAATGTTTAAGTCAACCTGAAAATTTCATAAGATCTTCCTTTATAAAAGTAAGTGTATCAACAAGGGTTGGTCAAACACATAGTTTTATTGAGTCTTTCCATTAATCAAGTAACAGAATGCTTGGTCTGACTTAATATGGTATTTGAGGGATTTTAATCCTTTATGTGTAGTTTCTCATTATCACATGCTTTTTAATATTAATTGATTATTTCTTAAGTGATTAACCATTTTCTGATAATGTTTACTCATAGTCCGATTTTTATTTTATTCCATCTTTGCATGCTTGTTTATTTCATTAACTATGTGATCACGACAACACATATATAATAAATAAACCATGAAATTAGAAAAAAAATAAAATAATATGGAATGATCATGAGCTTCTATTGGTTAGATTATCTAGCGGCTTTGATAAGATAACCCGACCTAGGGAAAAACACATTGAACCCGATGGTTCGTTTTTTCCAGCTCCAACTTGTCCACCTTTGTATCTTCTTGGGTTGGTTTCACCTAAACTTCATATTTTGAACCGTCTCCTCTAGCTTGGGAGATCCTATATTACATGGGGTTTACATTAAAGAAACCATGGGCTCGAAGGCCCTAAATTTTATTGGAAGAAGTCTCTCAGGACAACAAATTTAAATTAAATAAATTTAAATGAAACCATACACACACAAAGGGTATTTGGTCTAGCTCATGATCATCCATAGCATGCAATGACATTTATGCATATTTAGTATTCAAATTCTTTTAATCTTTCTTTTATTTAAGATAAGTCGCACTTGAATTCAATTAATTTTGATCTTATAATTAATAAATTCTTTATCTTAAATTACTTTTTGAATTTCCTTGATATTCTTCTCATCCATATTCCTTGTACATGTCATTCTACTTTGGAGGAAACCTGGTGAAATTCCATTTTTTGAAAGTACACAGTGTGTTGGCAATATTACAAGATGTGTATTTGTTTTAACCCTTTATACAAAGTACATGTTGAGTGCTTTGGTGTGTTTTCTGTACTTTGTAAATTTTGGAGTACACGGCTTGTAGATTAATCTAACATGGAATTTACTTCCTTTTTACGTGGTTACCATCCTGGAAATCCCGTGTACACGGTACTCAGCTTCTCCTTGTACATGGTTTCACTTGGGCTAGATAGAAATTCACGGCATGTTGATTCAACATACACACTGTGTATTCCAGTTTCCACACACCATTCAGTTCTGGTCAACACGGTGTATTAAAAAAATTAGGTATTCTCAATTCACACGACATGGTTTGGCAGACCAGTACTGGTTCGTTGAACCTAAGTACACGACATGTAGTTTTCACTACACTCTGTGTATTCTTGTGTTGTAAAGACAGAATGAGCGGCTCCTCCGGATGATCTCCTCATTTTTATTTTAATCAAAATTAAAATTAAATGGTTGATTCTGTGATGTGAATTGAGAAACGAAGGAGGAAGAACAGATCTTTTTCATTTAGTTTTATAGAACAATTTATCTTAAATTGAATAAAATATAAATTCGTAAATTATCAATCAAAATTAAATAACTATAATCAACGTTGTAACCTATCTCTGATACCAATTGAAGGTCTCGGGTGCAGTGGAAGCTAATGGGTGGATGTGCCCACTTGGCTTTTTTTCATTAGCAATGATCAATCAGGGATCAATACAATGATAAACGCCAGACTCCATAGATCAAATCATAGAAATATGCAAAGAAGAAGAATAGTCCCAAAACCACAAAGGAGGATCATCACAGGTTGATTATAATTAATTTAATTAATTGACAAGAAGTACCTTTTATGGAGTTCTTTCTTCCTTGATATTTCTGATCATGTTCTGATGTGATTCATAATTGCATCGTAGAATCCAAGTGTAGACTTCCTATAGCAGTGATCCACACGTGAACCACCTATCTCTGGACGTAGCCAAAGGAGTCTCTGGGTGCTAGTGTGGAGATGTCTTTTCTAGTGTTGTCCGCCTTGGATCACCTTGATCCTATGGAGGAGGATCTCTCTCAGTATTGAGAGCGTTCTTGGAGGAAGGAGTTATTTCGACCTTGATAGAATTCTCCAGAATTGTTGTGTACAATGATTCGGTAAAAGTGTTGGGGTTGTGAGGATATTTATAATCAGTTTTGAGGTTATAGATTTATAACAATAAATAAACGTGTTACGCTTTTTATTTATTTCATTAACTCTTATTGAAAACCCCCCATGTCAATTAATTAATTCCTTGACATGCGCCCATGATGATTATAATAAATATCATTTAATAAAATGATGTTATTTCCTCAAAATCTTGACCGAAAAAACTACACAGCGTGAAATCATTAATACACAGTGTGTACTTGTTTTTCATTTCTTTTCCAAAATGAAAACTACACGGCGTGAAATCATTAATACACGACGTGTACTTGTTTTCATTTTATTCTTCCTCCAACATTAAAATGATTTAGAATTCCTTGAATAATTATTAAACTACATATAAGAATAATATTAATTATACTTGAGATACTTGGATACACTTAGTGTGTGACCCTCTAGGCCTTTTTCTCATTGGCATTAGGCGGGCTTGCCAAAAGTCCAAGATTACTGTCTAGTAATGGGTCAAGGCACCCAAGAGAAAGAATTTGATGCTGCATTGACGTACCACCACATACGGACTCTTAAAGTGTAATTTAATCTCTTTATCTCAATATCTCATCAAGTCAGTTTCATGGAAGTTTCATAAACCTATATGCTTGATCCGTTATTCTTTGACTTTAAGAAATAAACTCGTCGTGACACCATGGCCAAGGAATTTGGGTGACAGTTCTATTTCAATCAAAGGGCCCGAGTATATACTTACATAAATATGGAAGGTACAAATCCTTCCTTGACTTATCCATTAACAACATGTCATTCGGGACGCACCTAACGTACCCTACTTCCCACCAACGGTCTTCATGACGGTTTTCGTCAGCAAATCTAAGTGCATGAGTCATGAAATGAGTTAATGATAATATTCCAATCTAAGGAACATTACACACGCTCATAGATAGAAATGTACAATGACTCCAAGACATGCAGAATTACTATTGGTGGGTCTGTTCTTATAATCTCTCATTTTAGAGATTACCAAGTGTGAACTCCATGAGAGAGAGTCTCATCTTATTACGAGTACTCACACATGACGGTCTGTATAATATGTGTCCTATCATAGTATGTCATCCAAACGTAGAACATTATTTAAGAATATTGTTATATCATTTCAAGGTTCTCATCATAACGGGGATCTTCCATGACCTTATTAATGCAACAAATATTCCAAGACATTATTATATTATAGTCATGTAAAACAATGAACAATATATAATAAGTGTACATTCATGTAATCAAAGTATAAATAGTTGGTTCTCAATACACCAACTCTAACATAGGCCACTTAGGCCCATTATGCCAATTTGGCCACTTAGGCCCATTATGTTGATTAGGCCCATTAGGCCACTGCGACCCATTAAGACCATTAGGCCTATTATGCCATTTCAGCCACTCAGTCCCATTAGGCCTGTTAGGACACTAAGTCCCATTAGGCCCATTATGCCATTAAGGCCCATTCGACCCTTAGTCCACTAAGGTCAATTAGGCCACTTAGGCCACTTAGGCCCATTAGGCCACTTAGTCCCATTAAGCCACTTAGGCCCATTAGGCCACTTAGTCTCATTAAGCCACTTAGGCCCATTAGGCCACTTAGGCCCATTAGGCCCATGTGTCCACTAAGGCCCATCAAGCTCATGAGGCCACTAAGGCCCATTAGGCCCATTAAGACACTTTTTCCCATTAGGCCCATTAGTCCACATATGCCCATTCCGATCATTTGGACACTTAGGCCCCTTAGGCCAACTAGGCCATTGAGGCCACTTAGGCCCATTAAACCACATAGGCCCATTTCTCCCATTAGGTCCATAGGGGCATTAGGACAATTAGGCCCATTCAGTGCATTAGGTCCATTAGGCCCATCAGTCCCATGAGGTCCATGAGGCCATTGAGGCCACGGATGCCCGTTAGGCCCATTTGGCCCATAAGGCCCACAGACTCATTAGGCCACTTAGGTCCATCAGGCCCATGATGCCCATTTGGCCCATTAGGCCAATTAGGCACATTGAGCTCATTAGGCCACATAGGTCCATTATACCCATCAAACCCATCAATCCTATTAGGCCTCTTTTTCCCATTAGACACATTATGCCTATATGGCCCATCTGGCCACTTAGGCCCATTCAGAGAATTAGGTCACTTCAGCCCATTAGTCCCATCGGGCTCATCATTCCCATTAGGCCACTCAGGCTCATTTGGCCCATTAGGCCTATTTAACGCATTAGGACACTTATGCCCATTAGGCCCATTAGGCCCCTTATTCCATTTAGGCCCATTAGGCCCATTAGTCCATTGAGTCCCATTAGGCCACTTAGGCCCATTCGTCTCATTAAGCCACTTAGGCCCATTAGGCCCATTATTCCACTTAGTCCCATTTGACCCATTAGGCCCATTAGACCCCTGAGGACCATTATGCCACTAAGGCCGATTAATCCCATTAGGCCACTCAGGCCCCTTTGACCCATTAGGCCCATTAGGCCACTTATGCACATTGGGCCACTTAGGCCCATTAGGCCCATTCAACCAATTAGGCCCATTAGGCCACTTAGTCCCATTAGTCCACTTAGGTCCATTAGGAAACTTAGGACCATTAGGCAACTTAGGCCCATTAGGCCACTTAGGCCCATTATTCCAATTAGGCCACTTAGGCCCATTAGGCAATTTCAGCCACTAAGCCCCATGAGGTCGATTCATCCCATTAGCACACTGAGGTCTATTAGGCCAGTTAATCCCATTAGGTCATTTCATCCACTTAGGCCTATTAGTCCCATTAGGCCCATTAGGCCATGAAGACCCATTCGTCCACTTAGTCCCATTATGCCCATTAGTCTCATTAGTCCCACTCAGTCGATGTGGCCAATTAGGCCGCTTCGACCACTTTAGCCAGTTAGGCCCATTGGGCCACTTCAACCCATTAGGCCCATTAGGCCCATTTAGTTGATTAGGGGGGTTAGGAAACTTGGGCACATTAGGCCCCTTTTCCCACTTAGGCCTATTAGGCCCATTAGTCAAGTTAGGCCCTTGAGGCCCATTAGGCCCATTCAGCCACTTAGGCCCATTAGGCCCATTAAACCCATTAGTCCCATTAGGCCCATTAGGACCATTTGGCCACTTAGTCCCATTAGGCCCATTAGGCCATGTAGGCCCATTAGACCCATTAGTCCACTTAGGCTCATTTGGACCATTAAACCCATTAGTCCCATTAGTCTCATTGGTCCCATTAGGCCCGTTAATCCACTTAGGAAACTTAGGCCCATTAGGCCCATTTGGTAGATTAGCCCGATTAGGCCACATAGGCCCATTAGGAAACGTCATCCCATTAGTCCCATTAGGACACTTAGGCCCATTAGGCCCATTAAACCCATTAGTCCCATTAGGCCCATTAGGATCGTTAATCCACTTAGGCCCATTAGACCCATTCGATCGATTAGCTCGACCAGGCCACTTAGGCCACTTAGGCCCATTAGGTCCATTAGGCCCCTTAAGGCCATTAGGCGCATTAGGCCCACTAGGACCATTAGGTAACTTAGGATCATTATGCCACTGATGACCATTAGGCCCATTAGGCCCTTCAAGCCCATGAGACGCATTCCACTGATGAGGCCCATGAGGCCCATTAGGCCCAGGAGGACCATCAGACCCATTAGGACACTTAGGCCTGTTAAGCCCTTTCGGCCCATGAGTCACCACTTAGGCCCATGAGGCCCATGAGGCCCATTAAACCCATAAGGCCACTTGGGCCCATTAGTCCCATTAATCCCATTAATCCCATTAGGCCCAATAGACCCTTTAGGTCACTTGGGCCCATTGGGCCCGTTGGGCCCACTCGGCCCATTGGGCCCATTCATCCCATTAGGCCCACTCAACCCATTAGGCCCCTTAGCCCTTTAAGGCCCATTGGGCCCATTGGGCCCATTAGTCCCATTTGACCACTTGGCCCCTTTAGCCCATTTGGCCCATTTGGCCCACTTAGCCCACATAGGCCTATTAGGCCCATTATGCCGCTTGGGCCCATGAGGAAAATTAGGCCCATTAGGTCCATTTGGCCCATGAGGCCCACTAGGACCATCAGTCCAATTAATCCCATTAGGTCCATTAGGCCCAATAGGCACACAAGGCCCAATAGGTCACTTAGTCCCATTAGGCCACTTAGGTCATTTAGGTCCATGAGGCCCATTAGGCCGATTAGGCCCATCATTCCATTAGGCCCATTATTCCCATTATTGTCATTTTAGACAATGAGAAGAGCATTACATGCATGGTATAAATGACTTCCAACTAGGATTTGATATCTCATTTGGAGTAATTATTTATGTTGTGATATGAATTTGTTGATATTTGAAAAATCAGGAAAGTGCTTTCAAATGTGTGATTTTGAAAAGAGAATGGTTGCGGTATTTTGAAAATTGGTCAATTTTCAAAACAAGGTGGATGTTTTTTCAAAAATTATTGAACATGAAAAATGTTGGATTTTGTAAATCATGGTTATGATAGTTGAAATATGATAGGATTTGAAATTGCTAAGCCTTATATTGCTAGAGAGTTAGACTTATGGTGTTTCTCATGTAAAAAGGGAATGGAACCTAGTAGGCATCTTAGAAACCAACCAGATGAAGCTACAAAAAATGTTGTTGCACCTAAGCCCCAGGTGAACCATTAGCTAGTGCAGAGCATAATGCAAGCTTTTGAAGCTGTCGATAATGGGAATAAAAGAGATAAACCAAGTCATGTGGAGCATTTGGTTTAGTTTAAGAAGAAAAATGCACCCATCTTTTGGGGTGATTCAGAACCATAAAGGGCGGAGGCGTGGCTAAATAAGATGAATCGAATCTTAGATTTCCTAGGCACACTGATAGAGTTCAAATTCAATTTATTGAAGTAAATGTTGTAAGATATTTCATATTAGTGGTGGGAGTTGGCAATCTAGGATAAAGTGGACCAAGGTATGGCATGGGAGGATTTCGAGGAATTGTTCAACATGAAATTCTATCCTTACACATTTA
This sequence comes from Viscum album, assembly GCA_963277665.1. Classification (NCBI taxonomy): domain Eukaryota; kingdom Viridiplantae; phylum Streptophyta; class Magnoliopsida; order Santalales; family Viscaceae; genus Viscum; species Viscum album. Next base: position 1,780,706,261 of record OY728156.1, read on the forward strand.
TAATTCAAAGAATGATGTATTTCTTTATCTTAAAGTAGTAAAACCTTTATATGATAGAATATGTGGATAAATTCATGAAGTTAGTCTAGTTTTTACCAAAGGTTTCTACTAGTGCATCTTTGAATACACACATTTTTTAATCTGGGATGAGGTAGGAAATTTGTTTGAAGATTGAAATAATCTGTATAACAAATTGTACGAAGATGGTCAATAGGGAAACCATGGATGAAAGAGACATATTAGGGGTTATGTGTGGAGGATATATCTTTATAACTATGGGAAATGTTGGAAACTATAATGCGGGTAGAAAGTGGAAGAGGGACACTTTTTTCCAAGGTGAGAGTAGGTCTTAGAATCCGATGGAAGGATCAGTGAATCTTCCTATGAAGCCTAAGAGCAAGTTGGGATGTTTCTAATGTGGAGATCTAAGACAAATAAAGCGAGAATGTATATCACCACCTATAGCATTCCATAATAGTAATTAGACGGGGCATCTTTAGTGTTATTGTTTCGATGCTCCAAGTTCGTGTTTTCGGAACACTTCTCAAGGTTCACAGTCATGTTATGCTTCAACGGGATGAAGACAGTAGAATACCCCTCATTAGAAGAATAAAGTTAGTCATAGTGATTCCAAGAATACCATGAATTCTCATCATGGATAATTTCATCAGGGGAATAAAGATAAAAGTGTGGCGAGTAAGCAAGTATTTGGAGCTGAGTGGGTTATTGTGAATGGACAACTTGTACCATCGATGGTGAGAGGTATGATTCTATTGAATTCTACCTTTATGAAAGAATTGTTTGATACAGTTGCATATCATATTTTATTTCTTCTCATGTTATTGATTTGTTGGGTCTAAATGTGGAAATGATGAATTCTGTTTTGAAACTTCAAACTCCTCTGGGTCAAAGAAAGTGTCGGGCCTTTTTGTGTAGAGCTTGTTGTATAGCTGTCAGGTGACTGGTTCAGGGTCGACCCAGGTTGGTTCATGGTAGCCTAAGTGTCCTAATTTCCCTAAATGGCCTAAAGTGTTCTAAATAGCCTTAATTTTCCCAAATGGCCTAATAGGCCTAAATGGCCTAAATGACCTAATTGACCTAAATGGACTAATTGGCCTAATTATACTAATTGGACTAATTGGACTAATTGTACTAAATGGACTAAATGGATTAAATGGTATAAATGGACTAAATGGCATAATTTTCCTAAATGGAAGAAATTTCCTAAATGGTTGAAATTGACCTAATGGCCAAATTGGCCTAAATTGACTAATTGGCATAAATGACCTAAATTTCCCAATTGGCCTAATTGGCATAATTGGCATAAATGTCCCAAATTGTCCTAAATGGCTTAATTGACCTAAATTTACAAAATTGACCTAAATGGATTAATTGGCCTAAATGGCCTAATCAGCCTAATTGGCCTAAATGGCCTAAATTGGCCTAAATGACCAAAATGGCCTAATTGGCCTAAATGGATTTATTGGAATAAATGGTCTAAATGGACTAATTTTCCTAATTAGTATAAATGGACTAATTGATCTAATTGGCACAAATGGACTAAATTGGCCTAAATGGCCTAAATTGGCCTAATTGGTCTAAATGACCTAATTGGTATAATTGGCCTAAATGGTCTAATTTTTCTAAATGGTCTAAATTGGAATAATTGGCCTAATTGGTCTAAATGGCCTAAATTGGTCTAAATGGACTAAATGGCCTAAATGACCTAGTTGGTCTAATTGTCCTTAAGGGACTAAATTTCCTAAGTGGCCTAAATGGCCTAATTGGTTTAATTGTTCTGAATGGTATAAATGAACTAAATTGTCCTAAATGGCATAGTCGGCCTAAATGGCATAAATTGACTAATTGGCCTAATTGGCCTAATTGGCATAATTGGTCGAAATGACCTAAATTTGCCTAAATGGACTAAATAGCCTAATTGTACAAATTGGAATAAATTGTCCTAAATGGCATAAATAGACCAAATTGGCCAAATTGGTCTAATTGGTTTAAATGGTCTAAATTGGCCTAAATGGCCTAATAGGCCTAAATTGCATAAATTACCTAATTGGCTTAATTGGCCCAATTCACCTAAATGGCCTAAATTGTACTAAATGGATTAAATGTCCTAATTGGACTAAATGACCTCAATTAGAATAATTGTCCCAATTGACCTAAATTTGCTAAATTTTCTAATTGGTCTAATTGTTTAAATTGGCCTAATTGGGCTAAATCGCCTAAATTGGCCAAATCAGCTTAAATGTCCTAAACATCCTAATTGGCCTAATGGCCTAAATTGGAATAAATGGAATAATTGGATGAATTAGATTAAATGGCATAAATTATCCTAAATATCCTAAATGACCTAATTTTCCTAAATGGCCTAATTGGCATAAATGGCCTAAATTGGCCTAAATGACCTAAATTTTCTAATTGGCCTAATTAGCGTAGTTGACCTAAATGACATAAATGGAATAAATGTCTTAATTTCCCTAAATGGCCTAAATTAACTAAATGACCTAATTGCCTAATTGGCCTAAATGGACTAAATGGCCTAAATGGACTAAATTTTCCTAATTGGCCTAAATGGCCTAATTAGCCTAAAGTGATTAATTGGCCTAAATGGACTAATTGGCCCAATTAGTCTAAATGGTCTAAATTAACTAATTTTACTAATTGGACTAATTAGGATAAATGGACTAAATTATCCTAAATTTCCTAAATTGGTTTAATTGGCCTAATTGGTCTAAATGGCCTAAATTTGTCTAAATGGTCCAAATGGCCTAATTGGCCTAAATGACCTAAATGGTTTAATTGATATAATTGGACTAAATGAAATAAATGAAATAATTGTCCTAAATTGACCTAAATGGCATAAATTGGCTTAAATGGCCTAAATTAGCCTAAATGGCCTAAATTGGCCTAAATGGCCTAATTGGCCTAATGGGCCTGAATTGCCTAATTGGCCTGATTGGTCTAATTTTACTAATTGGTCTAAATGAGATAAATTGAACTAAATGGCCTAATTGGCCTAAATATCTTAAACTTTCTAATTGACCTAATTAGCCTAATTGGCCTAAATGGTTTAAATTGGCCTAAATGGACAAAATGGACAAAATTGGCCCAAATGGCCTAAATTGCCTAAATTGCATAATTGGCCTAATTGGAATAAATGGTCTAAATTAGCCCAATCATACTAATTTTACTAATTGGACTAAATTACCTAAATTTACCTAAATAGCATAATTGGCCTAATTGGCCTAAATGATCTAAATTGTCCTAAATGACCTAAATGACCTAAATTGGCCTAAATAGACTAATTACCCTAAATGAACTAAATTGGTCTAAATGGCCTAAATGAACTAAATTTACTAATTTTACTAATTTTAATAATTTTCCTAATTGGACTAATTGGCCTAAATTGTCCTAAATGGCCGAAATCGTCTAATTGGACTAAATGGTCTAAAGGGCCTAAATTGGCCTAATTGGCCTGAATTGGTCTCATTTACCTCATTGTCCTGAATAGACTAAATTAAATTAAATTACCTAAATGGAATCAATGGACTAATTGGACTAATTGGCCTAAATGGCCAAAATTGGCCTAAATGGCCTAATGGGCTAATGGGCCTAAGGGTCGAATGAGCCTAAGTGTCCTAATGGCCCTAATGGTGGAATTAAGTGGAGCAATGGGACTAATGTTCCTAATGGGTCTAATGTTATTAAGTGGCCTAATGGGACTAGTGGGGATAAGTGGCCTAATCGGCCTAATGGGACAATTGGTCCTAAGTGGCCAAATGGGTCTAATGAGCCTAATGGGCTTAATGGGTTTAATGGTTCCACTGGGAAAAAGTTAGCTAATGGGCCTTAGTTTACTAAGTAGCCTAATGGGACTAATGGGCCTATTGGGCCTAAGTTTCCTAATGGGTCTAAGTGTCCTAATGGGCCCATTAAGTCCAATTCGGCCTAATGGGCCTAATGGGATTAATGGGTCGAATGGAACAGTTGTGCCTAAGTGGCCTGATGGTCCTAATGGGCCTAATGGGACTAATGGGCCTATTGGGGTGAAGTGGATTAATGGATATAATGGGCCCATTATGGTCAATTCTACCTAATGAACCGAATGGCCGAATTGGCCTAATGGACCTAATGGGCCTAATGGTCCTAATGGGTCTAAGGGGCCTAATGGGCCTATGTGGAAGAAATGGGCCTAAGTGGCATAAGTTTCCTAATGGGACTAATGATCCTAATGAGCCTAAGTAACATAATGGTCCCAATGGGACTAAGGGGTCCAATGGTCCTAATGGGCCTAATGGGACTAAGGGGTCTAATGGGCCCAAGTGGCCTAATGGACCTAAGTGGACTAAGTGACCTAATAGGCCAAATGGGACTATTGGGACTAAGTGATCCAATGGTCCTAATGGGACCAATGTAATAATTTTCCTAATGGACCTAAGGGGGCCAATGGTTCTAATGGGTCTAAGGGGCCTAATGGGCCTAAGTGGCCTAATGGGCCTAAGTGGCCTAAGTGACCTAATAGGCCTAATGGGCCTATTGGTCCGATTAGGACTAAGTGGCCTAATGGGCCTAATGGGCCCATTATGGACAATTTGGTCTAATGGGCCTAATGGACTAATGGACTAATTGTCCTAATGGGCCTAGGGGACCAATGGGCCTAATAGGCCTAAGTGGCCTAATGAGCCTAAGTGTCCTAATGGGCATATTGTGCCTAAGTGGTTTAATGGGGACAATGGGCCTGATGGGCCCAATGGGACCATTATGGATAATTCAACCTAATGGGTCTAATGGGCCTAAGTGACCTAATGGGTTGAAGTGGCCCAAGTAGGAAAATGGGACAAATGGGTCAAATGGGTCTAAGTGGCCTAAGTTTTCTAATGATATTAATGGGTCAAATGGGTATAAGTTGTAGAATGGGCCTAAGTGGCATAAGTTTCTTAATGGGCCTAATGGTTCCAATGGTTCTAAGTGGACTAAGTTTCCTAATGGGCCTAATGGGTCTAATAGGTCAAAGTGGTCAAATGGGACTAAGTAGCCTAAATTGCCTAATGAGCCTAATGGGCCTAATGAGTTTAATGGGTCTAATGAGACTAAGTGGCCTAATAGGCCTAATGTGCCTAATGGGCTTAATGTGATGAATGGATTGAATGGGCCTAAGTGGACTAATGGGTTGAATGGGTCTAATGGGCCTAAGTGGCCTAAGTTTCCTAATGGGCATGAAGGGTCCAATGGGCCTAAATGGCCTAATGGGCCTAAGTTTCCTAAGTTTCCTAATGTTACCCATGGGCCTAATGGGTCCAATGGTCCTAATGGGTCCAATGTACCGAAGTGACCAAAGTTACTTAATGGACCCAATAGTCTGAATGGACCTAATGGGCCTAATAGGTATAATAGACCTAAGTGGCCTAAGTTGCCTAATGGTCCAAAGTGGCCTAATGAGATTAATCATGCTAAGTGTCCTAATGGGTCTAATGGGCATATGTGGCCTAATGGGTCCAATGGTCCTAGGTGGCCTAAGTTTCCTAATGGGTCAAAGTGGCCTAAGATGACTAATTGGACTAATAGGTCTAATGGGTCTAATGGACCAAATGGGTCTAATAGGTCTAAGTGTCCAAATGAGACTAAGTATACTAAGTTTCATAATGGGTCTAAAGTGCCTAATGGGTCCAATGGGTCCAAGTGGATCACTGGGCCAAAGTTGCCTAAGTTTCCTACTGGTCCTAATGGGCATAATGGGTCTAATGGGCCTAAGTGGCCTAATCAGCCTAATGGGTCTAATGGGCCTAATGGGTCGAATGGGAATAAGTGGAATAATGGTTTGAATGGGACTAAGTGGCATAATGGGCATAAGTGGCATAAGTTTCCTAATAGGACTAAGTGTCCTGATGGGCCTAAGTGTCCTAAGTTGCCTAATGGGCCCAATGGGATGAATGGGCCTAATGGGCTGAATGGGTCTGATGGGTCAAATGGGCCTAAGTGTCCTAAGTTGCCTAATGGGTTAAAGTGGAATAATGAGCCTCATGTGACTAAGTGGACTAATGGGCCTAATGGGATGAAGTGGCCTAATGAGCCTCATGGGCCTACGTGGCCTAATGGTCACAATGGTCCTAATGGACCTAAGTTTTCGAATGGAACTAATGGGATAATGGGACTAATGGGCATAAGTGGCCTAATTGGCCTAATGGGCATAAGTAGCCTAATGGGCCTAATGTGTCTAAGTGTCCTAATGGTAACAATTGTCTAATGGGACTAAGCATAAATTCAGTGATTTATGAAACTTGGTTGACAAGAAAATCCAAAGGGGGGATTGTTAGAACCAAGCTGATGAGGAAATTTTTTTTTTTCATGTTTTGTCTTTTGTTGTCAAGGAAAGATTTTGAATAAATAAAATTACCTCACTTTTTATTTTTTGGAAATCATATTGTCCATTGTTTTCAAAATAATCGGACTCACTCTATCCATCATAATGAGGCAAAGTTGTTTGAAAGAAAAGGCACTGATCAGACTTGTATGGGGTATTGTGTGTGAAGAAAGGGAAAACGAGGTATTCCAATTCATATCCAGATTTATTGTATCTAGGTGGAAGAAAAGAAATATATGATTCCAATCAAAAATGAATTGTACCCAATGTAATCAGATTCAGGATGAGAAGGAAAGAAAGAAGGCATTGAGGATCGTAATCAGAATGATCATACCCAGAATGATCATTTTTTGGTACTATAGCATCCGATTATCCATCGTATGCATAAGAAAACCTCTATACCTAGGATGATGATACTCAGGATCAGGAAGAAAAATATCATACCCAATATGATTGTATTTAGACCAACCATTCTCAGAAAGATCATACTCTAGACAATCATATTCAAAGAAGGAATTGCTTGAGTTCGATGATTGAAAAGAGAAGGAAATAATGAGATCAAAAATGTGGTAAACCATTTAAAAAGGGTTGAATTAATTTGTAGGTTTCAATTGGGTCAAGATTCATTGTATCAGAGTGGAATTATTTTATATTTTCAAGTGGGTCAAGAGAATAAGTGAAGAAGTAAAAGTGGTTTGAAAGAAAATTTTTGTGGATGTGTAATTGAGGGAGAGCTCAACATTCAAAAGAATTATCATATTCAGAATTTATAAGGAGAAGTGAAAGTTTTATAATAATCAAGAAGCTTCGAGAAGAGTTGATGAAGTCAAAATACACCCCAGATTTTAGGGGAAATTGAGATTAGGGTGAATTTGATTAAGCGGGAAATTTTTTGGGATTCCCGACAAAGCATATAGAGGGTCACCTATAGAAGGAGAAAAGTATGTTGTACTTTAGGTAGATTGATTTAATTTTCATGTGAGATAAGTTCTTAGTTTTAGAGAGAAGAAAAAGTTTATGTATTCAATTTTGTTGAAGAAGTTTTGACGGATTGATGTGAAAGAGAAGAGACAAGATCACAACATTGTATTCAGATGATCATTGTACTTAGTGTTTATCATACTTAGCTGATTAATATATCCGTCTTGTCAATCATATTCGGCTAATCATTGTATCAGGATGGATTAATCATATTGTGATTTCTATACTGGGTCTTTTAGACTGAGGAAGATGGAGAGTTGAAGTAGTGTCGATTCATCTCTATATCATTTGATCAAAGTTATACTTTTTATACTGAGGAATATCGTACTGAGTAGAATACTATTGGGAAAATATTATCGAGAAGAATTGTATCAAGGAGAATCATACTCAGAGGAATCAAACTGGGAAAATCAGACTTGTTTTTTTCTTAACAATGTCTAGAAAGTTCTTACCATCTTCTAGGTAAGAAAGTGAATTATTGTTTTCAATTGAATACATTTGTGAAATTGAAAAGAAGCACAGGTAACATGAGTTGTTACAAAATCATTTCATTACCCAATTTATGCTAAGAGGGTGCACATGTACTATTGGATTGTTTACATAGTGATATAGAAGTGAAAGGGTACATCCTACTTGTTGTAATCTAATGATTGTTTTCAAGTAGATTGTGTGGTATTGAAACTCTTCCATTTCATACCAAGGACGTAGTTATTCTTATTGAATATTGAATCTTGTAAATACTTGTGTTCTTATGGCTGTGTGTTTGAATTTTTTTAGTGGGGAATATAATCTTTAATAGGAGGATAATGTTGTTTCATTTGAAAAGAAACATAAGAGAAAAAATTATCATTGATTCACCCCTCCCCCTCTCAGTGATACAATCATCCATTAGGCACTTTCAAGTGGCCTAATGGGCCAAAGGGGGCTAATGGGCCTAATGGGCCTAACTGGCCTAACTGGACTAATGGGCCTAATGGGCACAATGGGCCTAATAGACCTAATGGGCCTAACTAGACTAAGGGGCCTAATGGGACCATGATCCAATTGGGCCTAACTGGTCTATGTGGCCTAATAGGTCGAATAGTCCTAAGTGTCATAATGGGACCAACGGCCCTAAGTGGCCTAATGGGCCCAATGGGATAAATGGGACCAACTGGTCTAACTATCCTAATGGGCCCAATGGGCCTAAGGGGCATAAGTGGCCTAACTGGACTTTGTGTCAGCCCAATAGGCCTAATGGGTCGAACTCACCTAAGTGGCCTAACTGGACCAATTGGTCTAACGATCCTAATGGGCCTAACTAGCCTAATAAGGCCAATGCGACTAACTGTCCCAATGGGCCAAATGGGCCAAACTAGCCTAACTCATTTAAGGGGCCCAAGGGCCCTAAGGGTCTAATGGGTCCAATGGGCCTAACTAGCCAAAGTGGCCTAATGGGCCTGATGAGTCTAATGGGTCTAACTGGACAAAGTGGCATAATGGGCCTAACTGGACCAAGTTGTCTAATGGGATGAATGGGCCAAAGTGGCATAATGGGCCCAATGAGCCCAATGGGCCTAACTAGCCAAAGTGGCATAATGGGCCTAACTTAACTAAGTGGCCTAATGGGTCTAATGGGTTGAACAGGCCTAAGTGGCATAATGGGAAGAATGAGCTTAAGTAGCACAATGGGCTGAATGGGCCTAAGTAGCCAAATGGGCCTCATGGGCTTAATGGGCTGAATGGGCCTAATGGGCCTAGGTGGCCTAATGGACATAAGTGCCTAATTGGAATAATTGGACTAATGGGCCTAATAGGCCTAATAGACCTAAATGGACTAATGGGCCTAATGGGCCTAATGGGCCTAAGTGAAAAAATGGGCCTAATGGGCCTAATGGGCATAATGGGCCTAAGTGGGCTAATGGGCCTAATGGGCCTAAGTGGCCAAATGGGCCTAAGTAGAGTAAGTGACCTAAGTATCCTAATGGGCCTAAGTGGAATAATGGACCTAATGGGCCTAAGTGGCCTCATGGGCCTAATGGGAATAATGGGCCTAAGTGGCCTAATGGGCATAATGGGCCAAAGTGGCTTAATCGGCCTAAGGGGCCTAAGTGGCCTAAGTGGTCTCATGGGCCTAAGTGGCATAAGTGGCCTAATGGTACGAATGGGCCTAAGTGGTCGAAGTGACCTAATGGGCCTAAGTGGCCTAATGGGCCTAAGTAGCCTAATTGGCCTAATGGGCATAGTGGCCTAATGGGACTAACTACATAATGGACCTAATGGGCATAATTGGACTAAGTGGCCTAAGTGGCCTAATGGGCCAAATGGGCATAAGTAGCCTAATGTGCCTAAGTGGCCTAATGGGCCTAATGAGCCTTAGTGTCCTAATGGGCCTCAGTGGCCTAATGGGCCTAATGGGCCTGAGAAGCCTAAGTGGCCTAATGGGCATAAGTGGCCTAATGGGCCTAATGAGGCTAATGGGGCTAATGAGGCTAATGGGCCTTAGTGGCCTAAGGGGCCTAATGGGCCTAAGTGGACTAATGGGCCCAATGGTCCTAAGTGGCCTAATGAGCCCAATGGGCCTAAGTGGACAAATGAGCCTCATTGGCCTAATTGGCCTAATGGTCCTAAGTTGCCGAAGTGGTCTAATGGGCCTAAGTTGCCTAATGGGCCTAATGGGATTAAGTGGCATGATGGACCTAATGGGCCTAATGTGCATAATCGGCCAAAGTGGCCAAAGTGGCCTAATGGGCCAAATGGGATTAAGTGGCCCAATGGGCCTAAGTGTCCTAATGGACCTAATGGGCCGGAGTGGCCTAATGGGCCTCCTGAGCCTAATGGGCCTTAGTGGACTAATGGGACTAAGTGGCCTAAGTGGACTAATGGGCCTAATTGGCCTAATTGGACGAATAGTCCTTAGCGGCCTAATGGGCCAAATGGGCATAAGTGGCCTAATGGGCCTAAGTGGCCTAATGGGTCAAATGGGTTGAACGGGACTAAGTGGCCTAATGGGCCTAAGTGGCCTAAGTTGCCTAATAGGCCAAATGAAAATAATGGGCCTGATGGTCCTGATGGGCCTAATGGGATTAATGGGATTAAGTGGCCTAATGATCCGAATGGGCCTAAGTGGCCTAATGGTCTTGATGGGCTTGATGGCCATAATGGGATGAATGGGTCTAAGTGGCCTCATGAGTTTGATGGGCCTGATGGGTCTAATGGTCTTAAATGGCATAATGAGTTGAATGGGCCTAAGTGGCCTAATGTGGCTAGTGTGTCTAATGGGCCTAAGTGGCCTAATGGGTCTGATGGCCCTAATGGGCCTCAGTGGACTCATGGGCCTCATGGGCCTAATAGGCCTAATGGGCCTAAGTGGCCTAATGAGTTGAATGGGCCTAAGTATCCTAATGGGCCTCTATGGCCTAATGGGATTGATGGGCCTAATGGGCCTCAGGGGCCTCATGGACCTAATGGTCCTAATGGGACAAAGGCGCTTAAGTAGCCTAATGGCCCTAATGGGCCTAATGGGCCTGAGTGGCCAAATGGGCCTGATGGGCCTAATGGGCCTCATGGGCATAATGGGCATGATCAGCCTAATGATCATAATGGGCATCAGTGGACCAATGGGCCTAATGAGCCTAAGTGGCTAGATGGGCATCAGTGGATGAATTGGTCTAATGGGCCTAATGGGCATGATAGGCCCAATGGGCCTAATGGGCCTAATGAGCATAAGTGATTGAATGTTCCTAATGGGCCTAATTGGCCTAATGGGCCTAATTGGTGTAATGTTCCTGGTGGGCCTCATGGGCCTCATGGGCCTAATGGTCCTAAGTGGCCTAAGTGTCCTAATGGGCCTCATGGGCCTAAGTGCCTAATGGGATAAGTTGGCCTAAAGGTCCTTGGTGGCCTAATTGGCCTAATGGGCATAATGGGACTAATGGGCCTTAGTATCCTAATAGACCTAATGGTCCTGATAGGCCCAATGGGCAGAATGGGCCTCATTTTCCCAATTGGCCTAATGGGCCTAATGGGCCTAAGTGGACAAATGGTTTTGAGTGGCCTAATGGGTCGGATGGGCCTCAAGGGCCTCACGGGCCTCATGGTACTAATGGGCCTAAGTGGACTAAGTGTCCTAATGGGTATAATGGGCCTAAGAGGACTATGGGCCTTAGTGGCCAAATGGGCCTGATAGGATCGATTGGAATATTTGGCCTAATGGACCTAATTTTATTAATGGGCCTAAGTGGCCTAAGTGGCCTAATGAGCCTAATGAGCCTAACGGTCTTAATGGGACTAAGTGTATTAATTGGTCCAATGGTCCTAAGTGGCCTAATGGGCCTAAGTGGCAGAATGAGACTAATGGGCCTAAGTGGCAGAATTGTCCTAATAGGCCTAAGTAGCCTAATGGGCCTAATGAGCCTAAGTGGAAAATGGGATCGATGAGACTAATGGGCCTCAAGGGCCCCAAGGGCCGAATGTACTTCATGGACTAAATGGGCCTAAATGGTCTCATGGCCCCAAGGGCATAATGGGCCTATTGAGCCTCATGGGACTAAGTGGCCTCATGGGCCTGATAGTCCTAATGGTCCTAATTGTCCGAATGGGCCTCCTAGGCCTAAGTTGCCTAATTGGACTAATGGGACTAATGGGCCTAAGTGGCCTAAGTGGATTAATGGGATGAATGAGCCTAATTTTATGAATGGGCCTAGTGTCCCTAAAGGGCCTAAAGGGACTAAGTGGCCTGATGGGATGAATGGGAATCATGGTCTTAATGAGTCGAATGGGTCTAATGAGCCTAAGTGGCCTCATGCGCCAAATGGGCCTAATGGGCCTAAGTGGCCTAATGGGCCGAATGGTCCTAAGTGGCATAATGGGCCTGATGAGCCTATTGGGCCTTATGGACCTAAGTGGCCTAAGTGGCCTAATGGTCCAAAGTGGCCTAATGGGTTGAGTAGGCCTAAAGGACCTAATGGGTCTAATGGGACGAATGGGCCTAATTGGTTAGAGGGGCATATTAGGGCTCATGGGCCTAAAAGGACTAAGTTGCCTCATGGGCCCAATGTTCATAATGGGCCTAATGGGCCTAAGTGGCCTGAGTGGGCCTAAATGGTCAAATGGGTCGAATGGGCCTAAATGGCCTAATGGGCCCAATGGGCCTCATTGGCCTATGGGGCCTAATGGGATGAATGGGACTAGTGGTCCCAATAGTCTTAATGGATCTAAGTGGCCAAATTGGTCTAAGTGGCCTAAAGGGCTTAGTGGGCCTGATAGGATTGATAGGCTTAATGGGCCTAATGGGCCCAAGTGGCCTGATGGGTCTAATGGGCCTCAGGGGTCTCATGGGCCTCATGGGCCTAAGTGGCCTCATGGGACCAATGGGATTAATGGGCCTAAGTGTCCTAATGGTCCTCATGGGCCTAATGAGCCTCCTGTGAAGAATGCCCCTCATGGGATTAATGGGCCTAATGGGCATACTGGTCCTAAGTGGCTTAATGGGACGAATGGACCTAAGTTCCCTAATGGTCCTAGTGGGCCTAATGGGCCTAATGGGTCTAATGGGTCTAATGGGACTAATGGAAATAATTGGCCTAAGTGGACTATGTATCCTAATCAGACTAATCGACCGAACAGGCCTAAGTGTCTTAACAGGCCTAATGGGCCTAGTGGGACTAATGAGTTTAATGGGCCCAATAGGACTAGGTTTATTAATGGTCCTAATGGGAAACATTACCTAATGGGCATAATGGTCCTCACTGTCCTAATTGGGAAAATCGACCGAATGGGCCCAATGGGCCTATGTGGCCTAATGGGTTTAACATGCCTAATGGGACTAACGAGTTTAATGGGCCTAATGAGCCTAAGTGACCGAATAGGCCTACGTGGCCTAATGGGACTAAGTAGACAGATGGTTCAAAGTTTCCTAATGGTCCTACATGGCTGAATGGACCTAAGTATCCAAATGGGCCTAATGGGCCTAATGGGACTAATGGGTTTAATTGGATGAATGGGCCTAAGTGGCCTAATGGGCCTAATGAGCCTAAGTGGCATAATAGGCCTAATGAGACTAAGTGGACTAATCCTCCTAATCGACTGAATGGGCCTAATGGGCATAAGTGTCCTAAGTGGACTAATGGGCCTAATGGCCCTAATTGGCCGAATGGGTCTAACGGGCCTCTGTGGCCTAATGGGATTAATTGGCATAAGTGGCTAATGATCATAATGGGCCCAAGTGGCCTAATCCCACAAATTGACTAAATGGGATTAATGGGCCTAATGGTACTAAGTGGCCTAATGGACTTAATGGGCCTAATGGGCCTAAGTGGACTAATTGGCCTAATCGGTCGAATGTGACTAATGGGCCTAATGGGCATAATGGGCCTAAGTGGCCTAAGTGGTCTAATCAGCCTAATCCGCCAAATGGGCCTAATGGACCTAAGTTGCCTAATGGGACTAAGTGGTCGAATGGACCTAATGGGTTGAAGTGGCCTAATGGGCCTAGTGTGCCCAAGTGGCATAATCGACATAATCGACCGAATGTGCCTAATGGGCCTAATGGGCCCAAGTGCTCTAATGGGACCAAGTGGCCTAAGTGGCCTAATCTTTCTAATCGACCGAATGGACCAAATGGGTCTAAGTGGCATAATGAGACTTAAGGGCCTAATGGGCCAATGTGTCATAATCAGGCTAATCAACCGAATGGGCCTTAGTGGCATAGTAATCCTAATCGATCAAATGGGCCTAATGGGCTTAATGGACCTAAGTGGCTTAATGGTCCTAAAGGTCTTAATGGGTCTAAGTTCCCTAAGTGTCCTAATCGGTGTAATCGACTGAATTATCCTAATGGGCCTAAGTGGCCTAATGGGTTGATGGGCCTAATGGGTTGAATAGATCTAAGTACCCTAAGTAGCTGAATCGACCTAATCAACCGAATGGGCCTTATGGGCCTAAGTGACTGATTGGGACTAATGGGTCTAAGTGTCTAAATGGGCATAATGAGCCAAATTGGCCTAATTTGGTTAATGGTCCTAAGTTAAAGAATGATATTAAGTGGAATAATGGGGCTAATGGTCCGAATGGGCTTAAGTGGCCTAATGGGCCTAATGGGACTAAGTGGGCTAATTGGCTAAGTGGGTCTAAGTGGTCGAATGGGCCTAATGCGCCTCATTGACCTAATAGGACTAATGGGCGTAAGTGTCCTAATGGGATTAGTGGGCCTAAGGGGCCGAATGGGCCTAATTCACCAAATGGGCCTAATGGGCCGAATGGTTCCAATGGGCCTAAGTGGCCTTATGGGCCTAATGAGCAGAATGGGGCTAATGAGCCTAATTGGACTAATGGTCCTAATGGGCCTAATGGGTCTAATGGGCCTAAGTGGCCAAATGGGCCAATGGGCCTAAGTCGCCTAATGGGTTTGAGTGGCCTAATGTGCCAAATGGGACGGATGGGCTTAATGGACCTAAGTGGACTTATGGGCCTTATGGGCCTATTGCGGCTAATGGGACTAATGAGCCTAATTGGCCTAATGGGCCTAAGTGGTCTAATGGGACAATGGGACTAAGTGTCCTAATGGGCCTAATGGACCTAAGTGGCCTAAGTGGCCCAATCGGCCTAATCAAATGAATGAGCCAAAATGAGCCAGATGGGCCCAATAGGCCGAAGTGGCTGAATAGGCCTATTGGGCATGATGGGTTGAAATGGACTTAGGGGCCTAATGGGCCTCGTGGTCCTAAGTGGCCTAATGGGCCTCATGGGCCTAAGTGGCCACATGGGCCTAATGGGCCCAATGGGCTCAAGTGGCTTAATAGGCCTAATGGACTTAATGGGCTTATTGGGCTTAATAGTCCAAGGTACCAAATAGACCAAATGGGCCAAATGGGCCAAACTAGCCTCTGAGGCCTAATGGGAATAAGCGGCCTAATGGGCCTAAGTGGCCTAATTGTCTTAATGGGATTAACGGTTATAGAGGCCAAATGGGCCTAATGGGCCTAAGGGGCTGAATGAGACCAATTGGCCAAAGTGGCCTAATGGGCCTAGGTGGCATAATGGGCCAAAGTTTCTTAATTGGCCTAATTGGTTTAATGGGCCAAATGGGACTAATGGGACTAATGGGCCTAAGTGGACTATTGGTCCTAAGTGGCCTAATGGGCATAATGGGCTTAATGGGCCTCATCGACCTAAGAGGCCTAATGGGCCTAATGAGCCTTAGTGGCTTAATCGCCTAATGTGCCTAATCGGCCTAATGGGCCAAAGTGGCCTAATAGGCGTAATGGGCTTAATGGTCCTAAAGGCTAAATGGGAAAAATGGACTGAATGGGACTAATGGGTTGAATGGGATTAACTAGCCTAGGTGGCCTAATGGGACTAATGGACCTAAGTGGCTTAATAGGCCTAAGTTTCCAAATAAACCTAGTGGGATTAATTGGCCTTAGGGGCCTAATGGGACTAATGGACCTAAGTGGCCTAATCGACCTAATGGGATTAATGGTCCTAGTGGGTCTAAGTGGCCGAATGGGCCTGATGGGTCTATGTAGCCTAATCATCCTAAGTATCCTAATAGGCTTAAGTGGACCAATGGACCCAATGGACCAAATGGGACTAATTGGCTTAAGTTGGCTGATGGCACTACTGGAAATACACTATTTCCCAACGGTTGTGAACCGTTGGGAAAGCCCCTCAAACCGTTGGTATATAATATACCAACGGTTCTCTCAACCGTGGGGAAGTAGGCCGTTGGGAAAGACCTTTCCCAACGGTTTACTGGAAACCGTTGGGGTAGGGTGGCAGAAGGCACTCTATCCCAACGGTTTGGGTGAACCGTTGGGATAGTTTTTCCCAACGGTTTCTCCCAAACCGTTGGGAAAAACCACATGTGTGACCTCTTTCCCAACGGTTCTAAACCGTTGGGAAAAGATCTCTTTACCAATGGTTCAATGAACCGTTGGTAAAAACTTATTTATAATTATATGCCAACGGTTTAAAACTGTTGGTATACCCTATGCTGCAAATTGCAGCACCCTGCAATTTGGCAGCCCCTCTCCCCTGTACATCAGGCACCTCTCATCTCATCAGGCCTCATTTTCACCTCATTTTCGATCCAACTATTGTAACTGTAATAAAATAAAACATACATATACAATTACGAACAAATTCATACACATTTAACATATAATGGATCCTGAAACTATACACATCCATAATTAAATTACAATTCATAAACATACATAATTCATATAGAATTCAATTTAAAATTTAGATGAAAATTATATCTGGAATCCGATTGAGACGGGGATGATTGGTACACGTCACATATGACCCATGGATCGTTCTCCTAAAGTTTCAATGGAAACCGAATGCGTTTGGTCGGTTTTGCGTATGCCAGTTCTTTTCACTTATAATCCTACCCATTTTAAACAAAACAGACACAGTTAGCGCGGTGTTGGCCACACCGCGCCTCGTATTGAGGCAGGGATGATTCATACACCTCACATATGACCCATGGATCATTCTTCTAAAGTTTCAATGGAAACCGAATGCGTTTGGTCGGTTTTCTGTATGTACTTAAAATGATGTCCATTTTAATCAAAAGAGATCCACTTAGACTGATCCCGGCCACACCGCGACTCGGATTGAGCCCGAGTGGGCTCGTACATGTCACATATGACTGATGGATCGTTGTGATAAATTATCAACAGATTCGGAATGCGTTTGGTCGGTTTTGCGTATGTCAGTTGTTCTTTTCACTTATAATCCTGTCCATTTTAAACAAAAGATACACAGTTAGAACGGTGTCGGCCACACCGCTCCTCGGATTGAGGCGGGATTTACTCTTATACGTCACATACGACCCATGGATCCTTGTGCTAAAGTATCGACACAGTCCGAATGCCTTTGGTCGGTTTTTCGTATGTCACTTGATGATTTTCACTTAAAATGACGTCTTTTTGAAACAAAAGACCGACGCTTTGAGTGGTGTCGGCCACACCATGTCTCCGATTGTGGCGGGGTTGATTCTTACACGTCACATATGACCCATGGATCGTTCTCCTAAAGTTTCAATGGAAACTGAATCCGTTTGGTCGTTTTTCCGTATGTACTTAAAATGGTGTTCATTTTAAACAAAAGAGAGCCACTTAGACTTATCGCGGCCACACCGCGACTCGGATTCATCCCGGGTTGGCTCGTATACGTCACTTATGACCCATGGATTGTTGGGACAAATTATCAACAGATTCGGAATGCGTTTGGTCGGTTTTCCGTATGCCAGTTGATGCTTTTCACTTAAAATGACGTCCTTTTGAAACAAAAGATGGACACTTTGAGTGGTGCCGGCCATACCGCGTCTCCGGATTGAGCTGAAACCACCGAGAAACATTCTAATTATTATTCGTGACGTGTACGCGCAGACGGCACATCAAGCGGACGTGCGGTTTGCGCGGTACGGTTCAATATTTGTGTTTTAAGTGATGTGCGCGCTTCGTAAACGCGCGTGAGGGGGGTCCAAACGGGCCGAATGAAGTCAGAATGGACTGAAATCAGAAGAAAAATACGGGACAGTGATTTCTGAAGTGTTCGAGCAGACGGCGCATCAATCGGACGTGCCGTGTGCCCGCGGTGACCGACAACGCAGTTCTGGTGTCATAAACGGCCAAAACGGGCGTCCAACGATCAAATTCATAGAGGACGACCTCGGATTGAGCTGAAACCACCGAGAAACATTCTAATTATTATTCGTGACGTGTACGCGCAGAAGGCACGTCAATCGGACGTGCAGTTTGCGCGGTACGACTCAATATTCGTGTTTTAAGTGATGCGCGTGCTTCGTAAACGCGCGTGAGGGGGGTCCAAACGGGCCGAACGAAGTCGGAATGGCCTGAAATCAGACGAAAAATACGGGACAGTGATTTCTGAAGTGTTCGAGCAGAC
The DNA here is from genome assembly GCA_963277665.1 of Viscum album. Classification (NCBI taxonomy): domain Eukaryota; kingdom Viridiplantae; phylum Streptophyta; class Magnoliopsida; order Santalales; family Viscaceae; genus Viscum; species Viscum album. The sequence continues at coordinate 1,780,724,517 of OY728156.1, forward strand.
GGCGCATCAATCGGACGTGTCGTGTGCCCGCGGTGACTGACAACGCAGTTCTGGTGTCATAAACGGCAAAAACGGGCGTCCAACGGTCAAATTCATAGCGGCCGACCTCGGATTGACCTGAAACCACCGGGAAACATTCTAATTATTATTCGTGACATGTACGCGTAGACGGAACGTCAATCGGACGTGCGGTTTGCGCGGTACGGCTCAATATTCGTGTTTTAAGTGATGCACGCGCTTCGTAAACGCGCGTGAGGGGGGTCCAAATAGGCCGAACGATTTCAGAATGGCCTGAAATCAGACGAAAAATACGGGTGAGTGCTTTATGAAGTGGTCGAGCAGACATCACATCAATCGGACGTGCCGTGTGCGCGCGGTGACTGACAACGCAGTTCTGGTGTCATAAACGGCCAAAACGGGCGTCAAACGGTCAAATTCATAGCGGACGACCTCATATTGAGGTGGGGTTGACTCGTACACGTCTCAAATGACCCATGGATCGTTGTCTTAAGGTATCAACACAATCCGAATGCGTTTGGCTGGTTTTCCGTATGCCAGTTGATGTTTTTCACTTAAAATGACGTCTTTTTGAAACAAAAGACATACACTTTGAGTTGTTCCGACCACACCGCGCCTCGGATTGAGGCGGGGATGATTGGTACACGTCACATATGACCCATGTATCGTTCTCCTAAAGTTTCAATGGAAACCGAATGCGTTTGGTCGGTTTTGCGTATGCCAGTTCTTTTCACTTATAATCCTACCCATTTTAAACAAAACAGACACAGTTAGAGCGTTGTTGGCCACACCGCACCTCGTATTGAGGCGGGGATGATTCTTACACCTCACATATGACCCAGGGATCGTTCTTCTAATGTTTCAACGGAAACCGAATGCGTTTGGTCGGTTTTCCGTATGTACTTAAAATGATGTCCATTTTAATCAAAAGAGAGACACTTAGACTGATCCCGACCACACCGCGACTCGGATTGATCCCGAGTGGGCTCGTACATGTCACATATGACTGATGGATCGTTGTGATAAATTATCAACAGATTCGGAATGCGTTTGGTCGGTTTTGCGTATGTCAGTTGTTCTTTTCACTTATAATCCTGTCCATTTTAAACAAAAGATACACAGTTAGAACGGTGTCGGCCACACCGCTCCTCGGATTGAGGCGGGATTGACTCGTACACGTCACATACGACCCATGGATCCTTGTTCTAAAGTATCGACACAGTCCGAATGCCTTTGGTCGGTTTTTCGTATGTCACTTGATGATTTTCACTTAAAATGACGTCTTTTTGAAACAAAAGACCGACTCTTTGAGTGGTGTCGGACACACTGCATCTCCGATTGTGGCGGGGTTGATTCATACACGTCACATATGACCCATGGATCGTTCTCCTAAAGTTTCAACGGAAACCGAATCCGTTTGGTCGTTTTTCCGTATGTACTTAAAATGGTGTTCATTTTAAACAAAAGAGAGCCACTTAGACTTATCGCGGCCACACCGTGACTCGGATTCATCCCGGGTTGGCTCTTATACGTCACATATGACCCATGGATTGTTGGGAAAAATTATCAACAGATTCGGAATGCGTTTGGTCGGTTTTCCGTATGCCAGTTGATGCTTTTCACTTAAAATGACGTCCTTTTGAAACAAAAGACGGACACTTTGAGTGGTGCCGGCCACACCGCGTCTCCGGATTGATCTGAAACCACCGAGAAACATTCTAATTATTATTCGTGACGTGTACACGCAGACGGCACATCAAGCGGACGTGCGGTTTGCGCGGTACGACTCAATATTCGTGTTTTAAGTGATGCGCGCGCTTCGTAAACGCGCGTGAGGGGGGTCCAAACGGGCCGAACAAAGTCGGAATGGCCTGAAATCAGACGAAAAATACGGGACAGTGATTTCTGAAGTGTTTGAGCAGACGGCGAATCAATCGGACGTGCCGTGTGCCCGCGGTGACCGACAACGCAGTTCTGGTGTCATAAACGGCCAAAACGGGCGTCCAACGGTCAAATTCATAGCGGACGACCTCAGATTGAGCTGAAACCATCGAGAAACATTATAATTATTATTCGTGACGTGTACACGCAGACGTCACGTCAATCGGACGTGCGGTTTGTGCGGTACGGCTCAATATTCGTGTTTTAAGTGATGCGCGCGCTTCGTAAACGCGCGTGAGGGGGTCCAAACGGGCCGAACGAAGTCGGAATGGCCTGAAATCAGACGACAAATACGAGACAGTGATTTCTGAAGTGTTCGAGTAGACGGCGCATCAATCGGACGTACCGTGTGCCCGCGGTGACCGACAACGCAGTTCTGGTGTCATAAACGGCCAAAACGGGCGTCCAACGGTCAAATTCATAGCGGCCGACCTCGGATTGACCTGAAACCACCGGGAAACATTCTAATTATTATTTGTGATGAGTAAGCGCAGACGGAACGTCAATCGGACGTGCGGTTTGCGCGGTACGGCTCAATATTCGTGTTTTAAGTGATGCTCGTGCTTCGTAAACGCGCGTGAGGGGGGTCCAAACGGGCCGAACGATTTCAGAATGACCTGAAATCAGACGACAAATACGGGTGACTGATTTATAAAGTGGTCGAGAAGACGGCACGTCAATCGGACGTGCCGTGTGCCTGCGGTGACCGACAACGCAGTTCTGGTGTCATAAACGGCCAAAACAGGCGTCAAACGGTCAAATTCATAGCGGACGACCTCGGATTGAGGCGGGGTTGACTCGTACACGTCTAAAATGACCCATGTATCGTTGTCTTAAAGTATCAACACAATCCGAATGCGTTTGGCCGGTTTTCCGTTTGCCAGTTGATGTTTTTCACTTAAAATGATGTCCTTTTGAAACAAAAGACATACACTTTGAGTTGTTCCGACCACACCGCACCTCGGATTGAGGCGGGGATGACTCGTACACGTCACATATGACCCATGGATCGTTTTCCTAAAGCATCAACACATTTCTAATGCGTTTGGTCAGTTTTTCGTATGTCACTTTTTGTTTTCACTTAAAATCTTATGGAAATTCATATAGAATATTTTTATATCATATTTAGTATGGATTAGATTTTAGTTGATCGTGCTATGAAACATTTCAGAGCTAATGAAATTAAGGAAGGTGGAGGGGCTGTCCGGGGGGCTGTCCGGGGGGGGGCTGTCCGGGGACCAAGGAGGAGGGTGGGGGGGCTGTGCGGGGTCTGTCCGGGGGGTGTTTGGGGGTTGTTCAGGGGGTTGTCCGGGGTTGTTCAGGGGGCTGTCCGGGGGTTGTTCAGGGGGTTGTTCAGGGGGTTGTCCGGGGGTGTTCAGGGGGCTGTCCGGGGGGTGTTTGGGGGGTTGTCCGGGGTCTAAGGGGGGGGGTTGTCCGGGGTCCAGGGGGGGTGGGGGGGTTGTCCGAGGGGCTGTCCGGGGGGCTATCCGGGGTCCAGGGTGGAGGGTTGGGGGCTGTACGGGGGGCTGTCCAGGGGGATGTCCGTGGGGGCTGTCCGGGGGGGCTGTCCGGTGGGTGTCCGGGGGGCTGTCCGGGGACCAAGGAGGAGGGTGGGGGGGCTGTGCGGGGTCTGTCCGGAGGGTGTTTGAGGGTTCTTCAGGGGGTTGTCCGGGGTTGTTTAGGGGGCTGTCTGGTGGTTGTTCAGGGGGTTGTCCGGGGTTGTTCAGGGGGTTGTCCGGGGGTGTTTGGGGGGTTGTCCGGGGTCCAAGGGGGAGGGTGGGGGGGTTGTCCGGGGGGCTGTCCGGGGGGCTATCCGGGGTCCAGGGTGGAGGGTTGGGGGCTGTACGGGGGGCTGTCCAGGGGGCTGTCCGCGGGGCTGTCCGGGGGGTGTTTGGGGGGTGTTCGGGGTCCAAGGTGGAGGGGGGGTTGTCCAGGGTCCAAGAATGAGGGGGGTTGTCCAGGGAGTTCTCAAACACACAACCACTAAAAGACAACAACATCCATAAAAACAGACAATATATAAAAATAACTCAACTCCAATACTATACTACGAGTCTAGATAAAACCAACAACTAGAATAGATTAAACATCAAATCTCAAGTCAAAAATGTAACGGATCAATATGTCCCACATCAGCATCACCATCTCCATCATCATCATCATCATCGCCCTCGTCATCGTCCTCCTCATCATCCTCACCCTCCACAGCGCCTTCCTCCTCGCCTTCGCCCTCCTCCTCGCCCTCCTCATCTCCCTCCTCTTCCGCATCAGACTGCTCGCCATCATCATCTTCAAGCTGGACATCGGCCTGACCACCACTGGAACTGCCACCTGGTGCACCATATATAGAATGTATCGACGACATGTATTCATCAATCGCTGGGCTGGCCTCTGCTGGAAGTATTGGACGTAGAACTTCAATAAATTTCATAAATGCACTGTTTTCTCTAGCAGACTGTTCTGCCGTCTCTGTGGCCCTTTTCTCGGCCTGTTCTGCCTGTGCCCTAACTTGCTGCAACTCGGTGGCACTACAACTCGTACCTGAGGCAGGACAATACCTCGTCGGGGCTATCCTAGGTCGGCAGCGTACTCTGCCAGAATGATCCTCTCCCAACACCTGATGTAAGTGATCAGATGGCCCAAAATTGTCTGCTTCTTGGGCATCGAGGGCCTCTAAAGCATCCTGTTACAAATATAAATATATTATTAATTTAAGAAATAGATATTAAAATATAAAATCAACAGATTAAAACTTACAATCTGCTGCTGAGTCGCTTCGTTGACAGCACGTCCATCCTTTTTTCGTCTACTCGAGCAAAACAGTTTTGCTCGAGGAACACGTCCTTCAATATTTTGTACTTTCCTCTACAATGACATTGAAAACAATATTTATATAAAGACTTCAGAAAATAATTAAATAATTGAGGAAACAAAAGAAAATGTAAGTCGTAAAGAAAACTTATAAACAATTGTCATACCTGCTGCCTCTCATGATCCGGCATCGTCGTGCGTCCTAGTGTATGGAGGTATTTTTTTGCATCAATGTTTTTTTTTATTTTTTCCAGATGATTCCTAAATAAAATTCGATAATGCAAAGGATAATATTAATGCAAAACTTGAAAGTTATTATTTAAATACCTCAAATGTAATTCATACCTTAAACTGGGTACTCGTCCAATGAGTAATCATCTGACGATACTGCTCTATAGGACAATCATCCACGACTGGTACCGCCTCTAACTCAGTGCCAACTCTAGCACGCCAGCCAATATACAGCTCATGCTTGTAGGATCTCCAAAGCTCGCCTAAATCCTTTAGACATTCCAGTCGTGCACCCTCACCATCAGGAAAATTAAATCGAAGCTGAAATGAAAATATTAATTTATATAAATACAAAAAAAAATCATGGCATTAAATACAACAGATTTTTTTACCCATATCTCTGCCCAAGCTCTATCTTCGACCTCATGTGGAAAATGTCTCCACGACAGCGGGCTGACGGGAATGATGTCAGAGTATTTGGAAAGCGTCGCCATAAAACTCTGACATTGCTGCCCTGTTTTCTCAACCATCTGATTGTCTTCATTATATTCCACCATAACCTGTGTGCGACGGTTCCACACCGAACGCATGCGTGTACGGCCCCGCCCCCGCCTCCTGTCAGTAGATGTATCTGTCATGAAAGAAAAACAAATATTTTATCAAAACATGTTATAATGAAAATAAATATTGCTATAAAAATTTGATAGGGTTTTATAAATATACCTGTGCTAGTCTGATCAATGAGTGGCGCCAGATCCACAGAACCTGATGGAACACCCTCTGGTGGAACAGGAGTCGAAGACGATGGAATATAAAAGCTCGAAGAGACAGAAGTAGAAGGAAAAGAAGATGGAACAACTGTATGACCTGATGCTGACTGGGGAGTGGGAATCATCATGGGATGTGAAAATGATGGGGCAGAAGATGCAGAAGGTAGCGAAAACATGGGAGGTCTAAATATCCCGTGTGTCCCTAACGACACACCGGGATCAGAATGTGGGAAGGCTGAAATGTCAGTGGGAGGGGCAGGGTCTAGTTGGGAACACGCAGCTCTATGTCCACCTCTGGTACGAACCCTCCTCGTACCACCGACCTGAGTACTAGGACCAGTACTAGGCTCCTCGTCGAATAACTGTCGACGTAATGGTGGATCCTACAAAAAAGTTTACAAAAAAAATTAATCACATGACATTATATATTCTATAAATATATATATATATATTTGAAATAAAGTACTCACTGTAGGCACTAATGGTGGAATGCCCATCTCCTCCATCCGACGATTGTTCTCCGCCATTTTTTTTCTTCGTCTCTCTTCAATTGGCTTCATTTCCTGCATTGGAAAACAAATATGTAATTAATTAGAAAAAGAAAATTAACGTGTAAACCAAAAAACTAAATATATGAGGGAATGAGGGGATTCATTGGTAATTTAGCTATCAATTGTTTTAGAAGATCTTGAATGAATTTAATAAAACATACAAGTTGTAATGTTCACTAAGTTAGAAATATTGTTTGATTTGGTTTGAATACAGTTCAATTCCAAATTAGAAAATGCAATTCAAATAAAAAAACAACCAATAAACATTGAAAATTCACATAACGGTCAAGTCAGCTAAAACATATTTGTGATCAATACTAAATAAATATGAATATTACCAACCTTAACAACCCAACTCGAGGTAAACCAAAAGAATTGAGAACATGGATGAATGATTCTATATATTTCCAACCACAACTTCAAGTTCACAATCAACTCTGAAAATTGAGCTATTGGAGTCATCAAAAGAAATAAATGGATTGGTTCCAATGGAAATAGGGACAGTGTCAATTCCATCATCAGCATCATCAAAAATATGTCTTGGAATTACATCAACTACGACACCAAATTCAGGTTGAAGTTGATCTTTGACATAAAAAACTTGTTTAGCCATTGATGCCAACACATATGGTTCTTCGGTTGCAAGAGTGCGGGTCATATTAATTACTCGAAATCCACAATCATCAATAAATGTGCCATGTCTCGTCATCGAATCAAACCAATGGCATTTCATCATTGTGACTCGTCCATGAGAGTAATAATCCAATATTATTATTTTCTCAACGACTCCATAATAACCCACATTTTCAAGTCGCGGTCTACTATCTGATGCACTGGCATAACAATCTGTTGTGGCAGTAACCATAATACCATCATGTTGTGTTCTCATGTTTTTGGCTTGTTCAGTGACAATAAATCTGTACCCATTGATAACAATTGATTTACAGTCACGAACCACGGTATTAGGACCAAAAGCCAAAGCTCTTATTTCCTCAGAGACAGAGTCAGCAGACAAACTCAATACTTGCAATATAAATGACAGTTAAACTTAAGTAAATATTGAAATAATTAATTTAAACAGTAATATTTTTACCTTCAATTTTAACCAAGCAGAAAACTCTTTGCTATGAAAAGTCTCTCTCCTTCTCAAAGATAAAGAATGATGCTTCCTATTTATCATTTTTTTATGTTCCCTGTAGATAAAAAAATATGAATAGTTTAACAGATATATATGTAAGATATACATATTCAATTTTGTTACCTGATATAGTCATCGAACAAATCACAGTTGAACAAAACTGTGCGATGTGCCATCTCCCGCTCTTCATGGCTTAATGTCTTCAATGTATATGATCCAGGAATTCCTCCTGTTTTAGGAAGTGATGGAAAACTGGGTTCAATTTTCTCATATTGTTCTTCTTCATTTCTCATTGGTCTGTTCATTCTTGTAGTAAGATCAGACAAATACATTGAACAGAAATCCATACATTCTTGGGCTAAGTAACCGTTCACGATAGAACCTTCGGGATGATTCTTGTTTCGAACATAAGACTTTAATGTGAACATATTTCTTTCAGTTGGATACATCCAACGAAATAAAACAGGTCCTCCGAGAAGTATTTCAGTTGGAATATGGACAGTCAGATGCATCATGCATGTGAAAAATGATGGGGGAAATATTTTCTCCAACTCACACAAAATTAATGGGGCATCTGTCAACATTTTTTGCAAGAAAGACTTGGACAACTTCTTAGCACAAAGATCTCTAAACAAATGGCACAACCGAATAACACCCACCCTTACATTATTGGACAAAAGATGACGGATTGCTATTGGAAGCAACTCATGCAGTAGAACGTGATAATCATGAGTCTTCAAAGATTTTAGCTTCAACTCTCTTCTGTTGACCCGTTTAGATATGTTTCTTGAATAGCCATCAAGAACTCTAATAGTCTCTAATACTTCCAAAAATTGTTTTTTTTCAGTAGGTGTCATCACATAAGAAGCACATGGAAGTTTCCATTTATTTTCACTGATACGCACAGGATGCAATTCTGGTCTGATGCCCCAATCCACCAAGTCACGTCGAGATCGTAAATCATCTTTTTTCTTCCCCTTAAAATTTAGAAGAACTGAAATCAACATTTCACATATATTATTTTCAATATGCATTACGTCTAAGCAACGGCGTAGCAAATTGGTTGACCAATAAGGAAAATCAAAAAAGATACTCCTCTTCCTCCAATTGTAACAGGTTTCTGTGGAAACATTCTTTCTCTTCCCAGATTTCATTTGACCCTTCCCGAACGAAAAACTGAAATCTTTCAATTCATTAAGCACATCAGTTCCAGACATACACTGAGGTGGATCATCGGTCTCTATAGTATTATCAAATCTTCGACGATTCATTCTATATGGATGATCCTTTGGCAAAAATCGTCGATGTCCCATAAAACTGAAACCACAACGATGTTTCAGTCTTCTGGATCGTGTATTCTTCATACAAACTGGACATGACAGTTTCCCCTTCGTGCTCCATCCAGACATCATTGCATAAGCCGGAAAATCATTGATTGTCCACATAAGCGCAGCGCGCATCTGAAATATGTCTTTCGAACATGCATCGTATGTGCGCACACCCACATCCCAAAGAAGCTTCAACTCTTTTATTAAAGGTTGCATGTATACATCAATATCAATGCCGGGATCAGAAGGACCAGATATGAGTATACTCATGAAATTGAAAGATTTTTTCATACAAAACCATGGGGGAAGATTATAAATGTGCATAAAAACGGGCCATGTGCTGTGCGAAGTAAGCATCTGCCCAAAAGGATTAAAACCGTCGCATGAAAGACCCAGCCTCACATTACGCACGTTAGCTGCAAAATCAGGATGTCGAGCATCAAATCTCTTCTATGCAAATCCATCTGCAGGATGAACCAACTCATCATCAGTCTTCTTTCTCTCAGTATCATGCCATCTCATTTTTATTGATATGTCATCAGAAATAAAAAGATTCTGGAGTCTGGGGATCAATGGAAAGTGCCACATTACTTTCTGTGGAACACGGGATGGTGTTCCATCAGATTTTGACTTCCAGCGGGATGTGCCACATTTTATACATTCATTTCGTTCAGCGGTTTCCTCCCAGAATAAACTGCAATCTTTCGGGCAAGCATGAATTTTGTTTCTTGAAAATCCAAGTTCCTCAACTAACTTCCATGCCATATAGTGGTTTGAGGGAATATCTGCATCATCTGGAAGTAAATCCTTCAAGAGGGTAAGAATGTAATCGATTGCTGTATTAGAAATTCCATACATAGTTTTCCCATGAAATGATCGGATTAAAAATTCCAGCTTTTTCATTTTATCGCATTGTCGATATACTGGAGTCGTGGCAGCATCATTCAATTTTTTCACCCTATCAATATCATCATTTTCACTAGATGCATCAGCTGTCCTCATATCGAAGTCTTCTTGAGTCGAAATCCTTTCTTTTTCATGATGACGAATAAACGGAAACCGATCATCTAACAAATTCTCCATTCCAGTCTTTTCATTTCGATCATCACCAATTTGAGATTTCGTTTTCTCCCCATTGTGATACCACAGAAAGTAGTTTGCTTGAAACCCATTTCTGGTTATGTGGTAGCTGACTTCTTCACGGATCAACCAAGGTCTACCAACACAATTGGAACATGGGCAGTGTATGCGACCACTATCTGAAGCATTGTGAAATGAAAAATCTATAAAGCTCTCCAAATTGTTTTGAAAATCGTCTGAGATCCGATCGATTTCATACATCCAACTTCTGTCCATTCTGTAAAAAGAATTTATATAAGTCATTTTGTCATAAACAATTCAATAGGCATTAACTATAATAGAAAATACATTTAAGTAAACGATAAAGGAAGAAAATAATCAAGGTATCAACTACACATGTCAAAAAAACATACAAATGTGTTATTGAAAAAATGTAAAACCAACAAGAACTTAATGTGTTATATCACATAACAGCATGACTAATCCCATAACCATATTAGTAGGGTATCATGAACATGAATAACATCAACCTTGTGCCATCCTCCTACCCTACATGACCCCAACCACATGCCACATCTTATTATAGCCTTATCACATCACACCTCACCGAAAAACACTAGGGAAATCATAGTACATCTCACCTGAAGACACATGGACAATCACATCGCATCTTGCCTAAAAACACATGGTCAATCACTTTTGAAGGAAGAGTAGGGAAGACATGGTAGCTATCCAAACATATAACCACCATCCTAGATATTAGAAAAAATACTCATAACTCAAAACCTTTGATCATTGGTAAGTTTATCCAACTCTGGTTGGGAATGTGTAGAAATAACATAAAAATACATGATATATAGATAGCACAAAATACTCAACCTATGGGTTCACATTAACTACATAATCACACACTTCACTACTACCATAAAACACATAAACCACACCACCACCACACAAGACGCATAGCATTGGAATATAATTCTACATTCAATAAGTCTATCTATGGAATTATCATAAGAATCCATATATCAATTGGAATATAATTCTACATTCAATAAGTCTATCTATGGAATTATCATAAGAATCCATGTATCAATTGGAATATAATTCTACATTCAATAAGTCTATCTATGGAATCCCTCCCTTGGATCCATGTATCACCCATGGCTTAATCAATATTCAAAGAAATGAGTCTATCCGTGGAATTCCACTGTGAATCCATTTATCACATAAAGCGTATAAGTTAATAGAAACAAGATTATATACCTGGCATCCTAATAGAATCCATGTATCACTATTTACTATTAATCATTTAATGAATTCCATTTCATTTAAACAATTCATTAAACATACCAAGGTCAAAAACAAAGGTATTTAATACAACTCACCTCAAAATGGCGACTCAATCAAATAATAACCTGAAAAGAATGAAGCTTCATTTACTCATGTTGTAATGACAAGATAATGAGATTCCCTTGCTTAATCAATCAATTCCATATCATGGTCTCAACATAACTCATAATGGCTAGCAATTCAATGAAAATTCAAGCACTCACATGGGAATTTTTAATAGAACACTCCTAACAAGACTATAAAGATATCACATGCATTAGTTATAATATATCTAACATGGTAACATAAAATATAAGATGAATTCAATCCAATTTCATAGATTCATAGCATAGTCTATACTTTACTCACATTGGAAAGGCAATACAATTAAAACATGTGTTAAAAAATAATTGGCATTCATGTGTTAAAAGGGGAATGCAAACCATGTTCAAGGGGTAAAATCCAAAAAGGAATTTTCAAGAAAACTCACCCTTAGGCTGGTCCGGCGGGCAGTAGCTCCAAAATCACCTAAACTGATGGGAAAAATGAAAATAGGTTTAAATACTATCCAAACATTTGAATACGTTTTCAGATAAAGAAGAAGAATAACCTAAAGAAGAGCTGGAAGATTCAAGGCCGGCAGTACCTCCAAAATCGCCTAAATCGGCTGCTGCTCCCGTTTTAGGGTTGTGTATCGCGAATGGGGGAGAGAACAGGAGGCTGGGAATTTGGGGAGAACCTTTTCCAAGGGTTCTTAAAAACCATTGGCATATGTATATCTATCCCAACGGTTCTAGAGAACCGTTGGGAAAAACCTCCCCAAAGCATATCTATACCAACGGTTCTCATGAACCGTTGGCAAAAACCTCCCCAAAGCCATCTATCCCAACGGTTCATGAGAACCGTTGGGAAAAAACCTCCCAGGAAACATCTATGCCAACGGTTCTAATGAACCGTTGGGAAAAACCTCCTTCACCAACGGTTCTATCAAACCGTTGGTATGTAACTGTTGGGAAAGACCAACATTCCAGTAGTGTGGGACTAATGGTCCTAAGTGGTCGAATGGTCCATTGGACCTAATGGTCCTAAGTGGAATGATGGGCCTAATTGGCCTTAGTGGCCTCATGGGTCTAAAGGGCCTTAGTGGCCGCATGGTCCTAATGGTCCTATTGGGCCTAATGGGATGAATAAGCATAATGGGCCTACTGGGCATAATGGGACAAAGTAGTCGAATGGGCCTAAGTGGACTGATGGGCCTAATGGGACGAATGGGTCGAGTAGCCAAATGGGCCTAATTGTCCTAAGTTTCCTAATGGGCCTAATGAGACTAAGTGGCCTAATGGGCCTAATGGGACCAAGTGCCCTAATTGGCACAATGGGACTAAGTGGCCTAAGCGGCCTAATGAGATTAATGGGCCTAATGGGGAAAAGTGGTTGAATGGTCCAAAGTGGCCAAATGGGCCTAATGGGTTGAAATGTTCTAATGGGCCTAATGGGTCTAAGTGGCCTAATGGTCCCAATGGGCCTAATGAGCCTAAGTGACTAAATGGTCCTAATGGGTCGAAGTGGCCTAATGGGCCAACTGGGCCTAATGTCCCTAGTGGGCCTAATGGGCCTAAGTGGCCTAATGGGCCTAAATGGCCTAATGCACCTAATGGGCCTAAGTGGCTTAAGTGGCCTAATGGGACAAATGGGCTGAATTGGCCTAATGGGATTAATGTTTCTAATTGTCCTAAGTGGCCTAATAGGCCTAATTGGCATAAGTGTCCTAATGGTCCTAATTAGACTAAGTGGCCTAATAGGCCTAATTGGATTAATGGGCCTAATGGTTCTAATGGGCCTAAGTGGCCTAATGGGTCTATTAGGTCTAAGTGGCCTAATGGGACTAAGGGTCCTAATGGGCCTAACGGGCCTCATGGACCTCCTAGGCCAAAGTGGTTTCATAGGCCTCATTGGCCTAAGTGGCTTAATGGGATTAATGGGCCCAGGGGGCCTAATGGGTTTAAGGGGCCTAATGGGATGAATGGGATTAATGGGCCTTAGTGCCAATTGGGCCTAATGGGTCGAATGGGCCTAATAAGCTGAATGTGCATAAGTGGCCTAATGGGCCTAATTGGCCTAAGTGGCCTAATGGGCCTAAGTGGATTAATCGGTCTAATGGGCTTAATGGGCCTAATGGGACTAGGGGGCTTAATGGGCCTAAGTGGCCTAATGGGAATAAGGGACCTAATGGGACTAAGTGACCTAATGAGCATAGGTGGCCTTATGGGCTTATTGGGATTAGCAGACCTTGGTGATAAATGAGCATAATGGGCCTAATGGGCCAAATGGAACTAAGTGGCATAATGGGTCTAATGGGCCCAAGTGGCCTAATGTGCCTAAGTGGCCTAATCGGCCTAATGAGCCTAAGTGGCCTAATGGGCCTAGGTGGCCTAATGGGCTTAATGGGATTAACGGGCCTAGGGGCTAAATGGGCCTAAGGGGCTGAATTGGCCTAATTGGCCTAAGTGGCCAAATGGGCCTAAGTGGCCTGATGAGCCAATGTTGACTAATCGGATTAATGGGCCAAATGGTCCTAAGAGGACTAATGGTCCGAATGGTCCTAATTGGATTAATGAGCCTAACAGACCTAATGGGCATAAGTGGCCTAATGGGCCAAAGTTTCCTAATCGACCTAATGTGCTTAATTAGACGAATGGGCCTAATGTGTCGAATGGGCCTAAGTGGCCTAATGAGCCAAAGTGGCCTAATCTACCTAATGGGCTTAATAGGACTAGTAGACCTAAGTGGACTAATGGTCCTAATGGGACTTAGTTTCCTAATCAGCCTAATGTACCTAAGTGGCCTAATGGGCCTAAGTGGCCAAATGGGTTTAATGGGCATAACTGGCCTAGGGGCCAAATAGGCCTAATGGGGGGCCAAATGGACCTAATGGGCCTAATGGGTTGAATGGGCCTAATTAATCTAAGTGGAATAATGGGCATAATGGGACTAATGGGGATATGTGGGATAATGGGTCTAAGTTGCCTAATCGGCCTAATGGGCTTAATGGGCATAATGGGTCTAATGGGCCTAAGTGGCCTAAGGGGCCTAAATGGCCTCATTGTCCTAATGGGATTAATGGGATAAGGGGGCCTAAGTAACCGAATGGGGCTTAGTGGCCTAATGGGCCTAATGGGCTGAAGTGGACAAAGTGTCTTAATGGTCATAATGGGCCAAAGTGGCCTAATGGGCCTAAGTGGCCAAATGGGCCAAAGTGACCTAATTGCTCGAACGAGCCTAATTGGTCTATTTGTCCTAATGGGCCTAGGTGGCCTAATGGTCCTAATGGGCCTAAGTGGCCTAATGGTCCAAAGTGGATAAATGGGCCTAATGGACATAATGGGCCTAAGTGGCCTAAGTGGCTTAATGGGCCTAGGTGGCTTAATGGGCCTAAGTGGCCTAAGTGGCCTAATGGGCACAATGGGCCTAAGTGGCCTAATGGGCCTCAGTGGCATAATGGGAATAAGTGTGATAATGGGCCTAAGTTTCCTCATGGGCCTAAGTGGCCTAATGGGCCTAAGTGGAATAATGGGCCTAATGGGACTTAGTGGCCTAATGGGTATAATGGGACTAAGTGGCCTAAATGGCATGATGGGCCTTAGTGTCCTAATGGGAATAATGGGACGCAGTGGCCTAATGGGCCTAATCGTCCTAAGTGGCCTAAGTGGCTTAATGGGCCTAATGGGCCTAATGGGCCTGAGTGACCAAATGATCCGAATTGGCCTAAGTGGCCTAATGGTTCTCAGTGGCCTAATGGGACGAAGTGGCCTAATGGGCCAAAGTTTCCTAATGGGACTAAGTGGCCTAATGGGCCTAATGGGACTCAATGTCCTACTGGTCCTAATGGGCCTAAATGGAATGATGGGCCTTGGTGGCCTAATGGGCCTAATGGGCCTCTATGGCCTAATGGGCCTAATCATCCTAAGTGGCCTAATGAGCCTAATAGCCCTAAGTGGCCAAATGAGCTGAATGGGTCTAATGGTCCTCAGTGGCCTAATGGGCCTAATGGGCTAAGTGGCCTAATGGGCCTAATGGGCCTAAGTGGCCTAATGAACCGAATGGGTATTAGTGGTCGAATGGGACTAATGGGAGTAATGGGCCTAAGTGGCCTAATGGGCCTGATTGGCTTGATGGGCCTAATGGACCTCATGGGCCGAAGTGTCCTAATGAGCCAAATAGGACTTAGTGGCCTAATGGGCCTGATGGGCATGATGGGAATGATGGGACTAATGAGATGAATGGGCCTAACTGTTCAAATGGGCCTAATGAGCCTAATGGGCCTAAGTGGACTGATGGGCTTGATGGGCATGATGGGAATGATGGGCCTAATGGTCCTAAGTAGCCTAATGATCTGAATAGACCTAAGTGTCCTAACGGGCCTGATGGGCGTGATGGGCCGAATGGGTCTAAGTGGATGAATGGGCATGATGGGTCGAATAGGCCTAAGTCACCTAATGATCTGAATTGGCCTAAGTGACCTAATTTGCCTAATGAGCCTATGTAGCTGAATGGGCCTGATGGGCCTGATGGTCCCAATGGGACTAATGGGCCTTAATTGCCTCATGGGCCTGATGGTCTCATGGGCCTAAGTGGCCTGATGGGCCTAATGGGCCTTAGTGACTTAATGGGCCTAATGCAGCTAATGGCCTAAGTTGCCTAGTGGGAATAGTGGTCCTCAGTGTCTTAATAGGCCTAAGTGTCCTAAGGATAATAGTGGGCCTAAGTTTCCTAAAGAGGTAAATGGGGTTAAGGGGTCTAATGAGCCTTACTGGCCTAATGGGCATGATGGGCCTCAGTGGCCTCATGGGCCTAATGGGCCTAAGTGGCCTTAATATTTTAATGGGCCTAATGGGCCTAATTGTCCTAAGTGACCTAAGTATCTTAATGGTCCTAATGTTTCTAAGTGGCCTAATGGGAATGAGGGGCTTGATGGGCCTAATGGGCCTTAGTGGCCTAGTTGGCCTCACTGGTCTAAGTGGTCCAATGGGCCTCATTGGCCTTAGCGTTCTAATGGGATGAGTGATCCTAATGGGAATAAGGAGCCTAATGGGCCTCAGTGACCAAATGTTCCAAATGAGCCTAATGGGCCTGGTAGGCCCAATTGTCATAGTGGGCCCCAATGAACCAATTGGACTAATGGGCCTAAGTGGCCTAATAGGCCTAATGTCCCTAATGGACCTAATGGTCGAAGTGGTCGAATGGCCCTAATGGACCTAAGTGGCATAATGGTCATAATGTACCTAAGTGGCCTAATGGTCCTAAGTGTCCTTGTGGTCCTAATGGGCCTCATGGGACCAATGGGCCTTAGGGGCCTAAGTGGCCTGATGGACCTAGTGGGCATAATGAGCCTAAGTCACCTAATAGGCCAAATGGGTTTAAGTGGACAAATGGGCTAAATGGGCCTAATGTGACTAGTGGGCCTAAGTGGCTAATGGGTCTAATGGGACTAAGTGGAATAGGTGGCCTAATCATCCTAATTAAACAATTGGGCATAATGAGCTTAAGTGGCCTAATGGGCCAAATCAGCCTTGGTGGCCGAATGGGCCTAAGTGGCACACTAGGCCTAATTTTCCTGGGTGGCTGAATGTGCCTAATTGGCCTGATAGGCCTAAGTGACTGGCCTAATGGTCCTAATAGACCTAAGTGTCCTATTGGGCTGAATTGGCCTCAAGGGACTAGGTGGGCCTCATGGGCCAAAGTGGCCTAATAGGCCGAATGGACCTAAGTGGCCTAATGGGCCTAATGATACCAATGGGACCAATGGGACCAATGGGCCCAATGGGCCCAATGGGCCTAATGAGGCTAATAGGATTAATAGGCTTAACATTCCTAGGTGCTAAATGGGCGGAATGGGCCTAATCTGCCGAATGGACCTAATGGTCCTAAGTGGACTAATGGGCCTAAATGGCCTAAGTGGCCTAATCAGCATAATGGGCTTAATGATCCTAATGGGCCTAATGGGATTAATGGGACTAATTAGCCCAATTGACCTATGGGGACTAATGGGTCTAAGTGGCCTAATGGGACTTAGTGGCCATATGGGCTTAATGGGATTAAAGGGCCTAGGGAAAAAATGGTCCTAATAGGCCGAATGGGCCTTAGCGGCCTAATGGGCCTAAGAATCCTAATGGGCCTAGGTGGCATAATCGGCCTAATGGTTATAGTGGGTCTAAAGTGCCTAATGGGCCTAAGGGGCCTAATGGGCATAAGTTGTCTAATGGGCTTAGGTGGCTTAATGGGCTTAATGGGCTTTACGGGCCTAGGGTCCAAATGGGACTAATTAGAAGTAGTGGCATAATGGGCCTAATGGGACTAATGGTCCTAATGGGTCGAAGTATCCTAATGGGCCAAAGTAGCCTAATCGGCCTAATGGGCATAATGGGCCAAATGGGCCTAAGTGGCCAAATGGGCCTCATGGGCCGAATGGGCCTAATTGGAATCAGTTGACTAATGGGCCAAAGTGGACAAATGGGACAAATTTTCCTAATCTACCTAATGGGATTAATGTGCCTAATGTTTCAAATGGGCCTTATTGTCCTAAGTGGCCCAATGGGCCTAACTGGCCAAATCGGCCTAATGTGATTAATGGGCATAGTGGGCCTAAGTAGCCTAATGGGCCTTAGTCACCTAATCGACCTAATGGGGATAAGTGGAATAATGGTCCTAAGTGGCCTGATGATCTTAATGGGATTAACAGGCCTTGGGGACTAATGAGACTAATGGGATGAATGGGCCAAATTAGCCTAAGTGGTCTAATGCACCCAATGGGCCTAAGTGGCCTAATGGGACAAAGTGGCCTAATCGAACTAATGAGATTAATGGGCCTAAGGGGAATAATGGTCCTAGTGCGACTAATGGGATTAAGTGGACTAATGGGCCTAAGTGGCCTAATCGGCCTAATGAGATTAATGGGCCTAGTGGGCCTAAGTGGCCGAATAGGCCTAAGTGGCTTGATCGGCCTAATGGGCCTAAGTGGGCTAATAGGCCTAAGTGGACCAATGGGAATAATGGGCCTAAGAGGCCTAATTAGACTAAGTGGTCGAATGGGCCAAAGTAGCCCAAAGGGCCTAATCGGCCTAATGGGTGTAAGTGGCATAATGGGCCTAAGTGGCCTGATAGGCCTAATGAGACTAAGTGGCCTCATGGGCCAAAGGACCTTAGTGGCCATTTGTTCTTTACTGGCCTCATTGGCTAAATAGGCCGAATAGGCATAATGGGCATAATGGGCCTAGTGGACCTCAGTGGCCTCATGGGCCAAATAGGCCTAATGGGCCTAATGGGTTATAGGGGCCTAATTAGTCTAATGGGCCTAATGGGACTAAGTGGCCGAATGGGCCTAATGGCCCAATGGGCCTAATGGGTTTAATGGGCCTAAGTGGCCTAATGTCTCTAATAGCATAATGGGACGAAGTGTCCCAATGGGTGTAATGAGCCTAAATGGACTAATGGGCCAAATGGGCCTAAGTGGCCTAATGGGTCGAATGAGCCGAATGGGCCGAATGGGCCTATGTGGCTCAATTTCCCTAAAGGGCCTAGGTGGCCCAATGGTCTTAAAGGGCCTAATGGGCCAAAGTGGCCTAATGGACCTAAGTGGCTGAATGGACCAAAGTGGCCAAATGGGGATAATGGGCCTAAGTGGCCAAATTGGGCTAATGGGCCTATGTGGCGGAATGGGCTTAAGTGGATCAATGTGTCTAATGGGCCTAATGGGTGTAAGTGGCCTAATGGGCCTAATTTTCCTAATGGGATGAAGTGGCCTAATGGTCTTAATGGGACCAAGTGGTCGAATGAGCCAAATGGGCCTAAGTGGACCAACTGCCCCAATGGACCTAATGGGATGAACGGACCGAATGGGCCTAAGTGGCCTAATGGGCTTAATGGACCTAAGTGGCATGATGGGCCTCATGGGACTAAGTGGCCTCATGGTCCTAGTGACCTAAGTGGCCTAAGTGAACTAATCGACCGAATGGGACTAATGGGCCGAAGTGGCCTAATGGGCCTAATGGGCCCATGTTGCCTAACGGTCCTATTGGTCCTTAGTGGCCCAATGGGCCTAATTTCTCTAAGTGGCCTAATGGGCCTAACGGGAAAAATGGGATGAATGGGCCTAATGGGTCTAAGTTGCTAAATGGGCCTAATTGGTCTAATGGTCCTAAGTGACATAATGGGCCTAAGTGGCCTAATGAGCCTATGTGGCCCAAATGGGCCTAATGGTCCGAATGGGACTTAGGGCCCGAATGGGCCTAACGTTTCGAATGGTCATAACGTGTCGAATATTCCAAACATGCCGAATGGGCCTAATGGGCCTAAGTGGCCTAATGGGCCTAATGGCCTAAATGTGCCAAGGGGGCCAATGGGATGAATGGGCCTAATGGTCCAAAGTGGACTAATGGGCCTAATTGGTCTAAGGGGCCAGATGGGCCTAATGGGCTGAACGAGCCTAATGGGACACATGGGCCAAAGTGGCCTAATCGGCCTAATGGTCCTAAGTGGATTAATGGGCCTAAGTTGCCTAATGAGAAAAAGTGTCCTAATGGTCCTAATGGGCCTAAGTGGCATAATGGGCCTAAGTGGACTAATGGGACTTAGTGGCCTAATGGGATTAAGTGGCCTAAATGGACAAATGAACCGAAGTGGCCTAATGGGCCTAAGTGACCTAATGGGGATAAGTTTCCTAATGGGCCTAAGTGGCCTCATGGGCGTAATGGGCCTAAGTGGCCTTATGGGCTTAATGGTCCTGATGGACCAAATGTGCCTAATGGGCCAAATGGGATGAAGTGGTCTAATGGTCCTAAGTGGCTAAAGGTCTTTAGGGGCCTAATGGGCCTAAGTGGCCTCATTGGTGTAAGGGGCCTAAGTGGCCTCATTAGCATAAGGGCCTAAGTGGCCGAATGGGCCGAATGGGCATATGGGCCCAATTGGCTAAATTGGATTAATGGGACTAATGGGTGTAAGTGGCCTAAGGGGATTAATGGGACTAATGGGCCTAAGTGGCATAATAGACCTAATGGACTTAGTGGGACGAAGTGGCCTGATTGGCCTAATGGGCCAAAGTGTCCTAATGGGCCTAATGGGCCAAAGTAGCCTAATGGGCCTAAGGGTCATGTTCGGCCTAATGGGCCTAAGTGTCCTAATCAGCCTAATGGTATTAATGGTCCTAAATGGACTAATGGTCCTAATGGACCGAAGTGGATTAAGTGGTCTAATGGGCCTAATGGGCCAAAGTGGCCTAATCATCTTAATAGGCCAAAGTGGCCTAATGGGCCTAATGGGACCAATGGGCCTAAGTGGCCTGGTGGGCCCAATGTTCCTAAGTGTCCTCATGGGTTTGAAAATCCTAAGTGGCCACATGGGCCTAATGGGCCCTAATGGCCTCATGGGTCTAATGGGCCTAAAGTCCTTAAGGGGCCTAAGTGGCCTAATGGGCCTAATCAGCCTAATGGACCTAAGTGGCCTAATGGGACTAATGAGCTTAAGTTGTATAATGGGCCCAATAGGATTTATGGGCCTAATGGTCCTAAGTTCTCTAATGGGCCTAAGTGACCTAATCAACCTAATGGAACTAATAAGCATAATGGGATTAAGTCGCTGAATGGGCCTAATGGGCCTAAGGGGCCTAATGCGCTGAATGGGCATAAGTGGACTAATGGGCCTAATGGTCCTGAGTGGTGTATTGGGCTGAAGTGACCTTATTAGCCTAATGGACCTAATGGGTGTAATGGGCCTAAGTGGTCGAATGAGCCTAATTGGCCGAATGGGCCTAATGTGCCCAGTGGTCCTAATGGGCATAATAGTCTAAGTGGTAGAATTGGCCTAATGTGCCTAATGGGCCTAAGTGGCATAATGTGACTAATGGGATGAATATACCGAATGGGACTAATTTCCCTAGTAGGCCTAATGGGCCTAAGTGGCCTACTGGGCCTAATGGGCCCAATTGGCCTAAGTGTCCAAATGGGCCAAATAGGCCTAAGTGGCCTAATGGGACTAATGGGCCTAATGGTACAAATGTTCCTAGTGGGACTAATGGGCCTAAGTGGCATAATGGGCCTAAGTGGCATAATGGGCCTAATGGGTCCAATGGGCCTAAGTGGCCTAATGGCCCTAAGTGGCATAATGGGATTAATGGTCCAAATGGACCTAATGGGTATAATGGGCCTAAGTGGGCTAATGTCCAAAAGGGCCTAAAAGGCCAAATGGGCCTAAGTGGCCTAATTCGCATAATGGGCCTAAGTTTCCTAATGGGGCAAATGGGCCTAAGTGGCCTAATGGTGCCAACAGGCCTAACTGGCCTCAAGGGACTAATGGGCCCAACGAGACTAGTGGTCCAAACTGGATGAATTGGCCAAGGTGGCCTAATGAGCCTACATGGCCAAATGGGCTTAAGTGAACTAATGGGCCTAAAGAGCCTAATCGGCCAAAGGGACCTAATGGGCCTAAGTGGCATAATCGTAGCCTAATGGGCCTAATTGGTCTAATGGGATTTATGGGTGCAATGGGCCAAAGTGGCCTAATGGGCCTACTGGGCCTAAGTAGACTAATGACCCAAATGGGCCTAATGGGCCTAGGTGGCCTAATCGACCTAAAGGGCCTAATGTGTCAAAGCATCCTAACGGGCCTAAGTGGCATAATCAGGAAAATGGGCCTAAGTGGCATAATTGTAACCAAATGAGCCTAAGTGTTTGAATGGGCCAAATGTGCCAAAGTGGCCTAATCAGCATAAAGGGAATAATGGGACAAAGCAGCCTAATGGGCCTAAGTGGCATAATCAGCCTAATGGTCTTATTGGTCTAGCAGCCTAATGATTCAAATGGGCCTAACTGACCTAATTGGCCTAATCAGATGAAGGGGCCTAATGAGCCTAAGTGGCCTAATGGGCCTAAGTGGTCCAATGGGCCTAAGTGGCCAAAGGGGCCAAATCAGATGAATGGGAACAATGGACCGAATGGGCCCAATGGGCCTAAGTGGCCTAATGGGCATAATGGGCCTAAGTGGCCTAATTGGCCTAAGTGGCCTAATGGGCCTAATGGACAGAATGGGCCTAATGGTCCTAATTGGCCGAAGTTACCTAATGGGCCTAAATTGCCTAATGGGACAAATGGGACCAAGTAGCCTAATGGGCATAATCGGTCAATTAGGCCTAAGTGGTGTAATGGGCCTAAAGAGATGAATAGGATTAAGGTGCCGAATGGGCCGAATGGGCCGGAGTTTCCGAATGGGCCTAATGGGCCGAAAGGTATTAATGGTTCGAATGGTCCTAATGATCCTAATGAGCCTAAGTGGCCTATTATTACCAATGGGACTAAGTGTCATAGTGGGCCTAAGGGGCCTAATGAGTCTAATGGTCCTAATGGGTCAAATGGACCCAATGGGCCAAAGCGGCCTAGTGGGGAAAATTGGTCGAATGAGCCTAATTGGTCGAAGTGGCCGAATGAGCCTAATGGGTCCAATGGGCCTATTGGACCAAAGTGGCCTAATGGGATGAATGGTCCAAAAGCGTCCAACGAGCATAATGGGCCTAAGGGGCCGAATGGGATTAAAGGGCCAATGTGCCTAATGGGCCTAAATAGATGAATGGGTCGGATGGGTCGAATGGGCCTAGTGGGCCAAAGTTTCTTAACAGAACTATTGGGCATAATAGACCTAATGGACCTAATGGGCCTAAGTGACCTAATGGTCTTAAGTGGACAATTGGACCTAATTCACATAATGGGCATAATGTCCCAATGGGCCTAAGTGAACCAATGGGCCAAATGGGCCTAAGTGATCGAATAGACCTAATGGGCCTAATGGGCCTAAGTGGACCAATGGGCGAAATGGTCCTAAGTGGTCTAATGGGCCTAAGTGGCCAAATTGGATGAATGGTCCTAATGGGCCTAATGTGCCTATGAGGTTGAATGGGCCTAATGGGATGAAGTGGCCTAATGGACACAATGGACCTAAGTTTGATAATGGGCTTGAGGGGCCTAAGTGGACTAATGGGCCAAAGTGGAAGAATGGGACTAATGGGCATAATGAGCCTTAGTGGAGAAATCATCCTAATGGGCATAAAGGGACAAAGTGTCCTAATGGGGCTAATGGGCCTAAGTGTACCAATGGACCTAATGGGCCCAATGGGCCTAAGTGGGCCTACTGGGCCTCATGGGCCTACTAAGCCTAATGGGACTACTCAGTCTAATGGGCCTAATGGTCCTAAGTGGCATAATGGGCCTAAGTGGCCTAATGGGCATAAGTTTCCTAATGGATCTAATGGGCCTAAGTGGACTAATGGGTATAATGGACCTAATGGGCATAAGTGGCCTAATGGGACAAAGTGGACGAATTGGCCGAATGGGCTTAATGGGCATAATGGGCCGAAGTTTCCAAATGGGCCTAATGGGCCTAAGTGTGTTTGTGGGCCTAATGGGACTCAATGACCAAATGGTCCTAATGTGCTTAATGGGCCTAAGTGACCTAATGGGATAAAGTCAATGAATGGGAATTTAGGCCTAATGGGCATATTGGGACTCATGGGACAAAGTGGCCAAATGGACCTAATGGAAATAATGGGCCTAAGGGACCTAATGTGCCTAATGGTCCTAATGGACAAAAGTAGATGAGTGGGCATAATGGGCCTAATGGGCCTAATGGGACAAATTGGCCAAATGGGCCTAATGGGCCTAGGTGGCCTAATGGGCCTATTGGGCCTAAGTGGCTTAACAGGACTAATGGGACAAATGGGCCTAAGTGTACTAATGGGACAAAGTGGATGAATGTGCTTAATGGGCCGAATATGCATAATGGGCCTAATGGGTCGAAGTGGACAAATGGGCCAAATAAGCCTTAATGGGGTAATGGGCCTAATGTAACTAGTGGGCCTAAGTGACCTAATGGGCCTAAGTGTCCTAATGGGCCTAATGGGCTAAATGGGCCTAAGTGGCGTAATGGGCCTAAGTGACCTAATGGGCCTAATTGGACAAAGTGGGCAAATGGACCTAATAGGCCTAATGGGTATAATGGGCCTAATGGACCGAAGTGATATAATTGGCCTAATGGGCCCAGGTGGACTAATGGGCCTAATGGGCCTATGTGGTTGAATGGGCCTAATGGGCCTAATTGTCCTATATGGCATAATGGGTCGAAAAGTTAGAATGGGACTAATGGGCCTAGATTGCTGAAGGGGCCTAATGGGCCTAATTGTCCTAACTAAATGAGTGGGACGAATGGGCCTAAGTGGCACAATGGGCCTAATGGGCCTAATGGGTCTATGTGGCCTAATTGGACTAAGTTTACAAATGGGCCTAAGTCTCCTAAGGCGGCTAATGGGCCTAAGTGGCCTAATGGGCCTAATAGGACTATATGGCATAATGGTCCTAATGGGCCTAATGGATAATGGGCTTAATGGGCCTAATGGGCCTAAGTGGGTGAATGGGCCTAAGTGGCATAATGGGCCTAGTGGACCTAACTGGACTAATGTTCCTAATGGGCCTAAGCGGCATAATGGGATTAATAGGATAATGGGCCTAATGGTCCTAAGTGGTTGAATGTGCCTAATATCCCTAAGTGGCATAATTGGCTAAATGGGACGAATTGGCGTAAGTGTCCTAATGGGCCTAAGTGGACTAATGGGCCTAATGGAACTAAGTGGCCTAATGTGTCTAAGTGAAGTAATGGGCCTAAGTGGCCTAATGGGCCTAATGGTCCGAAGTGGCCTAATGGGTTTAAGTGGCCTAATGCGTCTAAGTGGACTAATGGGTCTAAGTGGCCTAATGAGCCTAATGGCCCGAAGTGGCCTAATGGGTTTAAGTGGCTGAATGGGCCTAAGTGGCCGAGTGAGCCTAATGGGCCGAGGTGGACTAATGGGACTAAAGGGCCTAATTGGATTTAGTGGCCTAATGAGCCTAATTGTTATAAGTGGAACAATGGGCTTAATGGGACTAATGGACCTTAGTGGCCTAATGGGCCTAATAGGCCTAATGGTCCTAATTGGACTAAGTGGTATAATGGTCCTAATGGGCCTAACTGGCTTAATAGTCAGAATGTGCCTCAATGGCCTAATGGTCGTAATGTGCCTAATGGGTCGAATGGACCTATGTGACCTAATGTGACAAAGTGGTCTAATGGGCCTAATGGGCCTAAGTGGCCTAATGATCCCAAGTGGCCTAATGAAACCAATGGGCCTAATAGGCCAAAGTGGCCTAAGTGGCCTAATGGGCCTAATGGGCCTAAGTGGTCGAATGGGCCAAATAGGTCTAAGTGGCCTAATTAACCTAATGGACTGAAGTGTCCTAATGGACCTAAGTGGCCTACTGGGCCTAATGAGTTAATGGGCATAATGGGCCTAATGAGCCTCAATGGCCTAATGGGACTAATAGGACTTAGTGGCCAAATGGGCATAATGGGCCTAAGTGGACTAATGGGAATAATGGCCCTAAGTGGCCTAATGGGTTGAATGGGCCTCAATGGCCTAATGGGCCTAATGGGCCTAAGTGGATTAATGGGCCTAATAGAATGAATGGTTCTAATGGGCCTAAGTGGCCTAATGGGCCTAATTGGCCTCAGTGGCCTAAGTACCCTAATGGGCCTGATGGGCCAAATGGGACTAAGTAGCCTAAAAGGCCTAATGGGCCTTAGTGGACTAATGGGCCTAGTGGACCTAAGTGGTTGAATGGGCCTAAGTGGCCCAATGAGCATAAGGGTCCTAATGGGACTAAGTGGATGAATGGGCATGATGGGCCTAATGGACCTCAGTGTCCTAAGGGACTAAAGTTGTATATTGGGCCTGATGGGCCTGATGGGCCTAATGAGACTAATGGGCCTCATTGGCTGAATGGGCCTAAGTGGCCTAATGCCCCTAAGTGGCCTAAGGGGACTAGGTTGACTAAAGGTCCTAATGGGCCTAAGTGGCCTAATGGGCCTAAGGGGACTAAGTTGCCTGAGGGGCCTAAGTGACCTAATGGGCCTAATGGGCCCAATGGGACTTAGTGGCCTAATGGGCCTAATGCGCCGAATGAGCATAAGTGACATAATGGGATTAATGGAACTAAGTGTCTTGATGGGACTAAGTGACCTAAGTGGCCTAATGGGCCTAATGGGCTTAAGTGGACTAAGGGGCCTAATGGGCCTAATGGGCCTAATGTGCCTATTGGGACCAAGTGGCCTAATGGGCCTTATGGGCCTAATGGGCTTAATGCACCGAGTGGGCCTAAGTGGTATAATTGGTCTTAGGGTCCTAAGTGTCCTAGTGGGCCTAAGTGGCCTAATGGGCCTAAGTGGCCTAATGGGTTTAGTGGGCCTAATGGGAATAATGGGACTAATTGGGATAATTGGCCTAATGGACCTAATGGGCCATATGGGCCTATGTGGCCTAATGGGACTAATCTAATGGGATTGATGGGACAAATGGTCCAAATGGTCATAATGGGTCTAAGTGTCCTAATGGGCCAAATCGGACTAAGTGGCCTAATGGGACTAGGTGGCCTAATAGGACAATTGGGCCTAAGGGGCCAAATGGGACTAGGTGGCCTAATGGGACTAAGTGGGAAAATGGGTCTAATGGGACTAATGGTACAAATGGGCCTAAGTGGCCTAATGGGTCTAATTGGACTAATGGGTATAATGGTCCAAATGGTCCTAAGTGACCTAATGGGCCTAATATAATGGACTTAATGGGCCAAATGTCCCTAAGTGGCCTAACGGGTCTAATGGAACTAATGGGACGAAGTTGACCAATGGGCCTAATTGGCTGAATGGTCCTAATAGGCATAATGGGACAAATGGGTCTAAAGGGCCTAAGTGTCCAAATAGGCCTGATGACCCTAATGGATGAACCTGATGGCTCCGCACTCTCCTGGATCCCGATTCTCTCCATGCCTCCTCTTCCCCTCCTAGGGTTTTGAGGGTCTACTTTACGGTGATGGTGTCGCTTCACATGGTCCATCTTCTTCCTTATCTTGCTTTCTTTTTCTTCCCTCTGTACTAACGTGGCTTGATAGTGTGGTGATCACACACCACTGATCACCCCTCTTTCGATCTTTCCCTACACATCAGACCCCTATTTGGGGTTTGTGTGTGCAGGTGCTTTAGACGGATTGGGTCGACACTGGTGAGTGTGTCCAATGCCTTCTTTCTCCTCTACCCATGTTGGCCTACCCATCACGTTTGACTACACTTTTTTCAGGATCGATTCGGGATCCAGGCCTACTTGGTATGGTGTTGGAGTAGGGCAGGCAGTAGTCTCAAAACAGTTTCATTCCTCTAGTTGGATCCTTTTCTATTTTGCAGATGTATATTGAGGTCTCATATGGTGATTTTGTTTGGGATTGATTTGGTTTCTCTGTTATTGGTTCTCTATTTTGTTGGATCGATGTGGTTTCTGGATTTGTCCTCTACCGAGGCCTCCATCTTCTCATCCTTCCTGCACTCCTTTCCCTATCAGTTTGGTGTGCGGGTCTTCATGAAGGTTTTGGGAGGTGTAGATTGTGTGGCTTAGGGTCTTCAGGAGAGAGTATGGCCCATATTTTAAGGTTTGAATGGTTGTGATGTTCTTTTTTGATTATTTTTTGGTGGTGATGTTGGAGTTCTATGGTGATGATATGAAGACATCAGTGGTGATTAGTGGAAATCCTAGTTTGTTTTGCTCTGGTTCTCAGCTCTGATGATGATGGTCGATGATGAAGAAGTTGGTGTTCTAGCTAGCGATGTGGTGACTCTAGAGATGATGGTTATGATGATGATGTTTGGAGTGAATGATAACGAGGTAATGATGATAATAGGTGATGATGATGGTGACAGCTTCTTCAACATGCTATCTTCGATGCAGTGGCTTTTATGAAAATTTAAAAAATGATTTTGAGGGCCTAATGAGCCTAATATGCCTAATGGGACTAATTTTCCTAAGTGGCCTAATGGGCCCAAGTGGCCAAATGGTCCTAAGTGGACTAATGGGATTAAGGGGTTGAATGAGCCTAATGGGCCTAAGTGGTCTAATGGGCCTAATGTCTAATTGTTATAATGGGCCTAAGTGGCCTAAGTGGCCTAAAGGGCCTAATGGGAATAATATTCCTAAGTGGTCGAGTGGTCCTAAGTTGCCTAATGGGCCTAATGGGAATAAGTGGACTAATGGGCCTAAGTGGCCTAATGGACCTAATGGGACCAATGGGTCTAATGGGCCTTAGTGGACTAAGAGGCCTAAGTGGACCAATGTGCCTAAGTGGCCTAATGGGCCTAAGTGGACTAATGGGCCTAATGGCTAATAAGTATAATGAGCCTAAGTAACCTAAGTGGCCTAATGGGGCTAATGGTCCTAAGCAGCCTAAGTGGCCTAATGGGCTCAATGGGCCTAAGTGGGATAATGGGCCTAAGTGGCCTAATGGGCCTCATGGGCATAAGTGACATAAGTGACCAAAGGGGCGTAATGGGTGTAATGGGCTCAATGGGCCTGAGTGGCCTAAGGGGCCTAAGGAGACTAAGTGGCCTAATGGGCCTAGGTGGTCAAAGTGGCCTAAGGGGACAAATGGGCCAAATGGGCTCAATGGGCCTAATTTGCCTAAGTGGCCTAAAGGGCCTAATGGGCCTAATGGGACTAAGCGGCCTAAGTGTCCTAAGGGGCCAAATCGAATAATTGGGCTTAATGGGATTAAGTGACCTAATGGGATTAAGTGTTTGAATGGGCCTAAGTGGCCTAATGGTCCTAAGTGGCCTAGTGGACCTAATGGGCCTAATGTGGATAATGGGAATAATGGGACTAATTAGCCTAATAGGATGAATGGGACAAGTGGCCTAAAAGGCCTTAGTGGTCTAATGGGCCTAAGTGGCCTAATTGGCCCAATGGGCCCAGGTGGCATAATCAGCCAAATGGGATGAATGGGCCTAAGTGGCCTAAAGGGTCTAATGGGTCAAATGCGCCTAATGAGCCTAGTGGGCCTAAGTGACCTAATGGGCCTTTGTGAGACTAAGTGGACCAATGGGACTAAGTGGCCTAATCAGCCTAATGGGCCTAAGTGGACTAATGGGCCTAATGGGCCAATTGGGCCTAAGTGGACTAATGGGTCTAGAGAGCCTAATGATCATAAGTGGCCTAATTGGCATAATGGGCCTAATGGGCCCAAGTGGCCTAATCGTCATAATGGGACTAATGGGCCTAAGTGGCATAATGGTCTAATGGGATTAAGTGGCCTAATGGTTTGAATGATCCTAATGGGTCGAGTGGGATGAATTGGAATAATGGTCCTAAGTGGCCTAATGGGCCTAATGAGCCTAAGTGGCCTAATGAGCCTAATAGGTTTTAGTGGCCAAATCGTCCTAATGGGCCTAAGTGGTCAAATGGGTCTAATGGGACTAAGTGGCATAATGGTTAGAATGGACCTAAGTGACCTAATGGGCCAAATGGCCTAATCGGCCTAATGGGCCTAATTAGGCCTTAGGTATTAGTGTTTTAGATATTGTGTTTTGGGTTTAGGTTTTAGTATTTTTTTTGTTCTAATTGGCCTAAATTGGTCTAAATTGGCCTAATTGACCAAATGGCCAAATGAACAATTAGCCTATTGGCCCAATGAACTAATGGTCTAATGGTATAATGACCTAAATGACCTAATTGGTCTAAATAGCCTAATGGCCCAATAGCCTAGTGGCCTAATTGGCACAATGGCCTAACTGGCATAAATGAACTAATTGTTCTAAATGGACTAATTAGTCTAAATATATTAAATGGTCTAATTTGATTAAATGGAATAATTGGACTAATTTTCCTAATTGTCCTAATTGGCCTAATTGACCTAATTGGCCTAATTGGCCTAATTGGACTAATTGGCCTAAATTGGCCTAAATGAAAAAATGGGTCTAAATTGTCTAATTGTTCCAAATGGACTAAATGGTCTCGTTGGATTAAATGGTCTAATTGGCCTAATTTTCCTAACTGGCACAATTATCCTAAATTGTCATAAATGGTCAAATCACCAAATAAAAAATTGGCCTAATGGTGTGATGAACTAATGGGATAATGTCCCAATGGCCAAATTGGTCTGAATAGCCTAATGACCTAATTGGTCTAAATGGACTAATTTGTCCAGATGGATTAAATGATCTAATTGTATTAAATGGTCTAATTAGAATAATTGTCCTAATTGATTTAAATGGTATAACTAGTCTAATTGGACTAAATGGCCTAATGGACTAAATGCCCTAAATGGATTAAAAGACTAAATTGCATATGGACTAATGACCCAATTGGCCTAAATGACCTAATTAGCCTAAACAATCTAATTTTTCTAACTGACCTAATTGGTCTAATTGGCCTAATTGGCATAATTCGACTAAATGGACTAATTGGACAATGAGACAAATAGAAAAATGATAAAAATTACCAAGTGAACAAATAACAAAATAACACAACATAAATGGAATTACACCAAAATGATCATACAATAGGAATCCATACTATACACATGTTTATCATGCTAATTAATATGTATTGTTTATGTTAGGTTACTAGTATTAAATTTCTAATTAAATTTATTTTTAGATGCTTCTTCATTTTATGGATTTCTTGAATAGCTACAATTTTAATTCATTCTAGGTTTATCACTTACATATTATTCAATAATCTAGTATTATACTAATCAATTTCATTTATATAAAGTATCATTTGGTATTTAAGGTCATGTGCCTCAAGAAAAATTATTTTCCTTGACTAGGAAGTAAAATAATGGAAGTGATGTAAATGTACAAACAAAAGAAAATATTGTAAGTTTTTTTATTGATATTTCAAATTTTGATACATAATTCATAATTAAATATGTTGTTTATATTTTCAACAGTGTTTCCTGGAGGCCCTCTATGAGAAAGAAGATGAAATCTTCAGGCGAAATGATCATTTGAGACAAGTATTAGG
Source organism: Viscum album (assembly GCA_963277665.1). Classification (NCBI taxonomy): domain Eukaryota; kingdom Viridiplantae; phylum Streptophyta; class Magnoliopsida; order Santalales; family Viscaceae; genus Viscum; species Viscum album. The sequence goes on from OY728156.1 coordinate 1,780,755,626, forward strand.
TGAGGAACGGCATGGGAGAGTTTGATGTCAAACCATGAAAAACATTATCCCCACTAGGTATTGGACCTCATTGGGTGCCTCTCAAACCTATCAGACCACCGAGCTGAAAAAATTTCATGCAGAAGTAAATGGACTAAATGGCCTAAATTGGCCGAAATGGCCTAATTGGTTGAATTGTCTTTAATGGTATAAAATAACCTAAATGGCCTAAATTGGCCTAAATGGTCTAAATGGCCTAATTGGCCTAAATGACCTAAATTGTCTAATTTTATTAATTGTAATAATTGGCCTAAATGAAATAAATGTACTAAATGGACTAATTGTCATAAATATCCTAAATGACCTAAATGACCAAATTGATTAATTGGCCTAAATGACCTAAATGGTCTAATTTGCATAATTGGTTAAAATGGAATAATTTTACTATATGAAATAATTGTCCTAATTGGTCTAAATGGACTAAATATACTAATTGGTCTAATTTTACTAATTTTTCTAAATGGCCTAAATTAGCCTAAATGTCCTAAATTGACCTAATTGACCAAATTGGTCTAAATGGCCTAAATTGGTCTAAATGGTCTAAATGGATAAATTGGATTAAATGATCTAAATGGAATAATTTATATAATTTTACTAAATGGTCAATATGACCTAATTGGTATAATTGGCCTAAATGGCCTGAATTGGACTGAATGGCCTAAATTGGGCTAAATGGCCTAATTGTCCTAATTGGCCTGAATTGCCTAATTGGACTAATTGTCCTAATTGAACTAATTTTCCTAATTGTTCTAAATGATATAAATTGGAATAAATGGCCTAAATTTTCCTAAATGACTTAAATGGCCAAAATTGGCCTAATTGTTCTAAATGGCCTAAATTAGCTAAATGGCCAAATTGGCCTAAATTTCCAAACTTGTATATTTGAACTAATTGAACTAATTAGATTAAATGTCCTAAATTGGCCTAAATGTCCTAAATTACCAAAATTGAACTGAATGGCCTAAATTTGCCTAAACGGCCTAAATTGCCTAAATTGCATAATTGGTCTAATTGGCCAAAATGGTCAAAATTGGCATAATCGGCTTAAATAGACTAATTGAACTAATTAGACTAATTGGTATAAATTACCTAAATTTTACTAAATGGAATAAATGGCCTAATTGTCCTAAACAGTCTAAATTGGCCTAAATAGCTTAAATGGCCTAAATTGGCCTAATTGGAAAATTTGCGTAATTGGCATAATTGGAAAATGAAATAAATTTCCTAATTGGAAAATTTGCGTAATTGGAATAATTGGAAAATGAAATAAGTTTCCTAAACAGTCTAAGTGGCCTAAATGAAATAAATTTCCTAATTGGAAAATTTGCGTAATTGTCATAATTGGACTAAATTGGCCTAAATGGAATAAATCTTCTAATGGGCCTAAATGGCCTTAAGAAACTAAATTGTCCTAATTAGTCTGAATTGGCCTCATTGGCCTAAATGACCTAAATAACCTAATTCGTCTAAATGGTCTAAATGTCCTAATTAGCCTCATTGGCCTAAATGACCTAAATTGGCCTAAATTTCCTAATGGGCCTAAGGGTCGAATGGGCCTAAGTGGCCTAAGTGGCCTAATAGGCCAAATGGGTCTAATGGAATTAAGTGGCCTAATGGGCCTAAGTGGCCTAATCATCCTAATGGGACAATTGGGCCTAAGTGGCCTAATGGGTTCAGTGGTCCAAAGTGACGTAATCGGCCTAAGTGGCCTAATGGGCTGAATGGGCCTATTGAGCCTAAGTATCCTAATGGGCATATTGGGATTAAGTGTATTAATGGGACCATTAAGTCCAATTCGGCCTAATGGGATTAATGAGATTAATGGGTTGAATGGAAAAGTTGGGCCTAAGTGGCCTGATGGGCCTAATAGGCCTAATGGGTCTAAATTGACTAATGGAACCATTATAGTCAATTCAGCCTAATGGGCCTAAAGAACAAATTATACTAATGGGCCTAATGGGCCCAATGGGACTAATGGGTCTAAGGGGACTAATGAACCTAAGTGGAGGAATGGGCCTAAGTGGCCTAAGTGGCCTAATGGGCCCAATGGGCCTATGGGGACAAATGTGCCTAATTAGTCTAAGGGGCCTAATGGCCCTAAGTGGCCTAAGTGACCTAATATTCCTAATGAGCCTATTGGGGCTAAGGGAACTAATGGGGATAATGGGCCTATTGGCCTAACGGGATGACGAGGCCGAATGGGACCATTTGGTCGAATGGGCCTATTGGGATTATTGGGCCTATTGGACCTAAGTGACTTAATTATCATAATGGACTAATAGGACTACTGGGCCTAAGGGGCCCAATGGGCCCAATGGTCTTGATGGGCCTAATGAACCCATTATGGATAATTCAACCTAATGGGTAAAATAGTCCTAAGTGGCCTAATGGGTCGAAGTGGACCAAGTTTTCTAATAGGCCTAATGGGTCTAATGGTTCTAAGTGGCCTAAGTTTCATAATGGACCTAATGGGTCCAATGGGTCTAAGTGGTCGAATGGTCTTAAGTGTCCTAAGTTACCTAATGGGCCTAATGGGTCTAATGGGTCTAAGTTTCTTAATGGGCCTAAGTGGCATAAGTTTTCTAATAGACCTAATGGGTCCAATGGGTCTAAGTGGTCGAATGTGCCTAAGTGGCCTAAGTTTCATAATTAGCTTAATGGGATTAATGGGTCTAATGGGTCTAATGGGCCCAATTGGCCTAATCGGCCTAATGGGTCTAATTGGTCTATTGGGATGAATGGTTTGAATGGGCCTAAGTGGCCTAATGGGATGAATGGGTATAATGGGACTAAGTGGACTAATGGGCCTAAGTGACCTAATAGGCCTAAGTGGCCTAAGTTTCCTAATGAGCTTGAGGGCATGATGGGTCTAATGGGCCAAAGTGGCCAAAGTGGCGTAAGTTGCCTAATGGTCCCAATGGGCCTAATGGGTCTAATGGGCCTAAGTGGAAAAAGTTACCTAATGGGTCAAATGGGGACAATGGGCCTAATGGGTTCAATGAGCCTAAGTGGCCTAAGTTGCCTAATGGGATGAAGTGGAATAATGGGATTAATGGGACTAAGTGTACTAATGGGATTAAGTGGCATAATTGGCATAATGGGTCGAATGGGCCTAAGGGGAATAAGTTTCCAATTGGGCCAAAGTGGCCTAATGGGCCTAAGCGGCCTAATGGGACTAACAGGCATAAGTGGCCTAAGTCGACTGATGGGAATAATGTGCCTAATGTGCCTAATGGGCCTAATGGGCCTAATGGGTCTAATAGGTCTAAGTGGCCTAATGGGCCTAAGTAGCTTAAGTTGCCTAATGGGCCTAATGGGCCTAATAGGTTCAATGGTTCTAGGTGGCTCAATGGGCCTGAGTGGCCTAAGTTTCCTAATGGGCCTAATTGGCTTAATGTGTCTAATGGGCCTAAGTGGGCTAATTGGTCCAATGGGTCTAATGGGCCTAATGGGTCGAATGATCTTAGGTGGCCTAATGGGTCAAATGGGTTGAATGAGACTAACATTACTGAAAAAAGGGCTTTTTGAAATGGTGCATTTGCAACGGGATCCCATCGAAAATGGCATGTTGATGAAAAGGATGTCACAAATATTATCTTTTATGATGGTCTGTTGCAAAGGGTTATTATTTGGGACGGGCATTGGCACCATCAGAAATGTGTTCAGTGTTTTTTTAAAAACTCTATTGCAACGGGACGACCACCCATCACAAATTGTTTTTCTGATTTTTTTATAAACTTTTTGCGGTGCACCATCATAATTAGTATTTGCGACGGTCCATTGCAAATAATGTGGAAAATAAAAAAACCCTTTTGCGATGAGCCTGTCGCAAATAGTTGAAAAAATAAAATAAAAATAAATAAAATAAAATAATAATAATAATAATATATTATTAATATAAATAATATAAAAATATTAATATTATCACAATAAAATTATTTATAAAATAATAATAATAATAATATAATATTAATATAAACGAAATAATAATATTAATATTCATGAAATAAAATTAATTATAAAATAATATAATAATAATAATATAATAATAATAATAATAATAATAATAATGAAATAATATTATTAATATTATTAATATAATAAAAACCTTAGTATTAACAAAAATATAAAAATATATTAATTAATAAAATAATAAATAAATAAATAAATAATAAAAAACTGTAATATTTGAGACAATATAAAAAACGCACTATTTAAAACATTAAGTAGTTGATATTTCAAAAAAAAATACATTCAAATGTTTCATTATAAAATAAAAATACATCACTGTGGGGGAGGGTCATCTGGTGGAGCTGGAGGAAATGGTAGAGGGAAATTCATCCCTAATCTGCGAGTCAGACGTTGCACGTACTCCATCTACTTCTGCTTCTAATGATGCTTCTATCGATGCATCTCATCTTTCCTCTCCTGTTTCTACTACTACTATTGTCGTATGAACTCTTCCTATTGCTGTTGTTGCCACTAACGCATCTCATCCTACTCCCTATGCATATTCTCTATAATATCACTCTGAGCTTGCAGTTTCTCTTCATACTGTGCAAGAGATGATGATGACTCTCTGCGAGATCCTCTCAGATTGGACGTCGACATCGCAGAGGTGCCATAAAAACCCCAATGAGTCAATCCAGAGATGATACCAATAACTTGGCCTTTTCCAAAGGCATACTAGGTCACCTACATCTATTCTTCCTCATCAAATCAGGGGTCACTATTCTGACCATCGGTCTCAGATTGACTATCACTATGTGTCTAAGATGTCGCGACCTTATATTACTCTTTCAATTAAAATTTAAAATTAAAATAGTTAAAATATTATTTTTAGTTAAATTTAAAACTCAAAAAAGAAATTATACTGACCACAATATCATGCTGGTGAGCACCTCTAATCTCTCTAGTGGCTGGATTACTGTACATCCTCCTATAAGCATCGTACTTCGTAATATCTGTTTGTGAGTCTTCCTATATGAATATAAAATAAAACATTTACATTTATAGTTATAGACAATATTTAAAGAAAATGTGATTACCATATGCTCCCTATGTGTACTGAATATACGAATACCATCTCGATTGATCACCTCCCGTCTCCCCCGATTTTGCTGACCTACTGATGATCTACTCTAAGAATTCATACTCAGCCAGTGTGTACATAATCAATCCCAAACCTGGGATGAAATATAATCAAGTCGGTGGACATGACATGTATCATCAAACTCTGCCACTTCTACTTTCTCCATTTCTTTCCTTTACAAATTGTGCAAAAACTGAGTACAACGCGGACACATAGCTCCCTACCATTGCTTCCAGATAGCCTCATGGATGATCTCATCAATGGGATACCATAAAACCTACAAATTATTTATTATATCAAGTTATTAATTGAATTAATTTCAAAATAAATATTATTTATTTACATACCATCCAATGCTTGAACATGTGTCATTGTACATCAATAGGAATCTGATCCTATGACACCCATGAATCAGAAAAATAATTGCGCAATATAGTGCTCCCCTGTTCAACAGCAATATGCATAAAGCTTTGAAAAAAAATTAATCAAACAATTAGAATATAAATAAATTAATTAAAACTAACTAAAATACATAGGTAAACATACCTCTTTATGTGTGGATCAAACCCAAGATGTGCATTTCGCTTAGGGATAGGGTCAGGAATCATCAGTCGGTCAAGACCACGCACCCTCTGAGTACCCCCTGAACCGCCAGCAATCTGAAAGTCAGATGATCCGACATTCTACTCATCCAAAGGTAGATCAGCCTCCTGAAATAGATGATACAGATCCTCGCCCATCTAAAACATGAAATTATTGTTTTTAGTAAATAGTTGAAAACAACTATTATATATAGATATATATTATATATAATTATAACCAGAATTTAACTGTGTTAATGTCCATCCTCATACTCATCTTCATAACTATCGATGTCAATGTCTTCATCTTCCTCCTCAACATTATCAATTTCTATATTAGTTTTTGTTTCATCATCTCTTGTCATTTCAAATTCAGTTGTAACATCATTAACATCATCATCACCATCATCCTTTAACTATTGGGTGTTATCAATGATATTCATGTATCTTCATGAAAAAGATGAATTTAGAGCAGTCTCTTGAAAAATTTCAATTCCTTTCACTTTAGAGGAACCATATTCACTTTCAGTAAACTGATTTTCTCAAGATTTAATTTTTATTATGATCCACCAATTACCCAACTCTCTTAAAGTAGCATGATTTTTTCATAATAAATTTTATGTTCCTGATGAGCCAATAAAAAATTGTTCATTTACTGCAAGAATACTTTTATATTGAATATCAACGATTCCATGGATTGGATGAACATGCAAGAATCTCTCGATATCCAATCACTGACATTTAAACATCATTATGTAATGTTGTCCCAGATAACAAAGTTCAATGATTTCTTCCAGTATACCTTAAAAGTCAACTTCAGTTTCTCTATATTGAGATCCTCTAAAGAAAACACCACTATTAATTGTTTTTTTTATTCCCCATATGCATGTGTATTAAATTGAAAACCATTCACCACATATGCATTATAATATTTAACCATTTTGGATGGTGGTTTACTCAATACACACAATCAATTATCAACTTTATCAGCATGTTGAGATACCTGAAAATTTGTAAAATAACTTGCCTAATGGGTATGATTGGTCTAATGGGTCTAAGTGGAATAATGGGTCTAAGTGGCCTAAGTTACTTAATTCCCCCCATAGGCCTAATGGGCCCAATGGGCCTAATGGGTGCAATGGACCTAAATGGCCAAAGTTACCTAATGGGACCAATAGGCTGAATGGGACTAATGGGCCCAATGGACTTAAGTGGCCTAAGTTTTCTTATAGGCCGAAGTAGCCTAATGGGCTTAAGGGGCCTAAGTGTACTAATGGGTATAATGGGACTAAGTGGCCTAATGGGGACAATGTGACTAAGTGGTCTAATTTTCCTAATGGTCCAAAGTGGCCCAATGGTCCCAATGGGCCTAAGTGGAATAAGTTGACTTATGGGCCTAATAGGCCTAATGGGTCTAATGGGCCAAATGGGTCTAATAGTTCTAAGTGGACTAATGGGACTTAGTAGACTAAGTTTCCTAATGGGACTTAGTAGACTAAGTTGCCTAATAGGCATAATGGGCCTAATAGGCCTAAGTTTCCTAATGGACCTAATGGGCCTAATGGGACGAATGGGTGTCATGGGCCTAAGTGGCCTAAACGGCCTAACGGTTCGAATGGGCCTAATGGGTCAAATGGGCCTAAGTGGGTTAATGGGTTGAATGGGTCTAATAGGACTAAGTGGTCAAATGGACCTAAGTGGTCTAAGTTACCTAATGGGACTAATGGTTTCAATGGGCGTAAGTGGCCTAGTGGGCCTAAGTGGCCCAAGTTACATGATGGGCCCAATGGGCCGAATGGGATGAATGGGCCTAATGGGTCCAATGAGCCTAAGTGTCCTAAGTTTCCTAATGGGCATCATATGACTAAGTGGCTTAATGGGCCTAATGGGCCGAAGTGGCCTAATGGGCCTCATGGGCCTAAGTGGCCTAATGAGACAGATGGGCCCAATGGTCCTAATAGACCTAAGTGGTCTAATGGGACCAATGGGATAATGGGAATAATGGTCCTAAGTGTCCTAAGTGGCCTAATTGGACCAATGGGCATAAGTAGCCTAATGGGACTAATGGGCCTAAGTGTCCTAATGGGACTAAATGGACAATTGGACTAATGGGCCTAAGTTCAGTGATTTATGAAACTTGGTTGACAACAAAATTCAAAGGGGGGATTGTTATGACCAAGATGATGAGTAAGGTGTTTGTCTTCATGTGTTGTATTTTGTTGTCAAGGAAAGATTTTTAAGAAATAAAATCACCTCACTTTGTATTTTGTAAACTCATACTGGCCATTTTTTTTAAAAGAATCGAACTCACTCTGTCTATTATAACGAGGCAAGTTGTTTGAAAAAAAAGGCACTGATCAGACTTGTCTTGGGTCCGATATATGAAAAGATCATAATGAGGAATTGATCATTATCTTGAAAGAGAGAATAAGTCTCATGGAGAATTCATATTTCTGGAAGTAAATGGTCATCTGATTCACATTGCATCCGGTATGAAATAAGTGCTTGTTTTGATGAATTATCAGAGTTTATTTACTACGATAAAATTAAATGTGACAATGCTTTGCTAATTTGTATTTCATAAATCATAATTTTACTGAAGAAATTATGATGAAATATTGATGGAAGAAAGGGGAAAAGAGGTATTCCAAATCATATCCAGATTTATCGTATCTAGGTGTAAGAGAAGAAAGAGATGATGCCAATCGAAAAGGAATCATACCCAATGCAATCAGATTTCAGCTAAGAAGGAAAGAAAGAAGAAATTGAGGATCATAATCAGAATTATCATACCCAAAATGATAATTTTCTGATACTCTAGCATCCAATTATCCATCGTATGCATAAGAAAACTTCCGTACCTAGGATGATCATACTCAGGATTAAAAAGAAAAAGATCGTACCCAATATGATCTTATTTAGGCCAACTGTTCTTAGAAAGATCATAATCTGGAAAATAATATTCAGATAAGGAATTACTTGATGCCGATGATTGAAAAGAGAAGTAAATAATAATATCAATAATGTAGTAAACCATTTAAAAAGGGTTTAATTACTTCTGAGGTTTCAATTGGGTCAATATTCATTGTATCAGAGTGGAATTGTTTTATATTTTCAAGTGGGTCAAGATAAGAAGTGAAGAAGTAAAATTGGTTTGAAAGCAAAGTTTGATGGATGTAAAATTGAGGGGGAGCTCAAAATTCAAAAGAATTATCATATTCCACATTGAAAAAGTGAAGTAAAAGTTTTAGAAGAATTGAGAAGCTTCAAGAAGAGTTGATGAACTCAAAATACAACCCATATTTTAGGGGAAATTAATATTAGGGTGAATTTTATTAAGAATAATTTTTTTTGGATTCCTACCAAAGAATGTCAAGGGTCACCTATACAAGGAGAAAAGTATGTTGTACTTGAGGTGGACTGATGTACTATTCATGATGGAGAAGCTCCCAGTTTTAGAGAGAAGTGAAAGTTTATGTATTCACTTTTTTTGAAGAATTTTTGATGGATTGAAGTGAAATAGAAGAGAAAATATCACAATATTGTATTCAGATGATCATTTTACTAAGTGTTTATCATACTCAACTGATTACTGTATCTGTCTTGTCAATCGTATTCACCAGATCATCATATTAGGATAGATTAATCAGATCGTGATTTCCATACTGGGTATTTCGAACTAAGGAAGATATAGAATTGAACTAGTGTCGATTCATATCTATCTCATTCTATCAAAGTTATACTTTTCATACTGGGGAATATCGTACCGATCAGAATCATATCGGGAAAATTGTATTGGGAAGAATCGTATCAGGGAGAATCGTACTCGGAGGATTCAGACTGGGAAAATTGGACTTGGTTTTTTTTTCTTAATGGAGTCCAGAAAGTTCTCACCATTTTCTGGGTAAGAAATTTAAGAAGTGTTTTCAATTGAATACATTAGTGTAATTGAAAAGAAGCACTATTAACCTGAGTTGTTACACAATCATTTCATTACCCTATTTATGCTAAGAGGGTGCACATGCACTATTGGATTGTTTACATAGTGTTACACAATTGAACGGGTATATCCTACTCGTTGTAATACAATGATTATTTTGTAGTGGATTGTGAAGTATTGAAACACTTCCATACCATACCAAGGACGTAGATATTTTTATTGAATAGTGAATCTTGTAAATACCTGTGTTCCTATAGGTGTGTGTTTGAATTGTTTTCTGTGGGGAATAGAATCTTTAACAGGAGGTGAATTTTGTTTCATTTGAAAAGAAACATAAGAGAAAAAAAGTATCACTGATTCACCCCTCCCCCTCTCAGTGATACAATCATCCGTTGGGCACTTTCAAGTAGCCTAATGGGCCAAAGGGGGTAATGGGCCTAACTGGCCTAATGGGCCTAATGAGCCTAAGTGGTTGAATGAGATTAACTGAACTAAGTGGAATAATGGGTCCAATGGTCCTAATGGACCTAATGGTTGTAACAGGTCCAAGGGGCCTAATGGGCCCCTAGGCCAATTTGGCCTAACTGGCCTAAATGCCCTAATAGGATAAAGGGGCCTAAGTAACCTAATAGGCCTAACGAGTCTAAGTGGCCTAATGGGCCCAATGGCATGAATAGTACCAACTGGCCTAACGGTCCTAATGGGACCAAGGGGTCTAAGTGGCCTAATGGGCCAAACTGGCATAAGTGTCGGCCCAATGAGCCTAATGGGTCGAAGTGGCCTAAGTGGCCTAACTGGCCCAATGGGTCTAATGAACCTAATGGGCCTAACTATCCTAATGGGCCCAATGAAACTAACTGGACCAATGGGCCAAATGGGCCGAACTGGCCTAACTCACTTAAGGGGCCCAAGGGCCCTAAGGGTTTAATGGGTTCAATGGTCCTAACTAGCCAAAGTGGTCCAATGGGCCCAATGAGACTAATGGGACTAACTGGACTAAGTGGTCTAATGGGATGAATGGGCCTAAGTGGCATAATGGGCCCAATGAGCCCAATGGGCCTAACTGGCCAAAGTTGCTTAATGGACCTAACTAGCCTAATGGGTCTAATGGGATGAACGAGCCTAAGTGGCATAATGGGCTGAATGATATTAAGTGGTACAATGGGATGAATGGTCCTAAGTGGCCCAATAGACCTCAAGGCCCAAATGGACCGAATGGTCCTAATGGGCCTAAGTGGCCTAATGGGCCTAAGTGCCTAATGGGCCTAAGTGGCCTAATGAGTCTAATGGGCCTAATGGGCCTAAGTGGAAGAATTTACTTAATGGTCCTAATGGGCCTAAGTGAAAAAATGGTCCTAATGGGCCTAATGGGTATAATGGGCCTAAGTGGCCTAATGGGCTTGGGTGGCCAAATGGGACTAAGTGGCCTAAGTGACATAAGTGGCCTAATTGTCCTAATGGGCCTAAGTGGCGTTATGGTCCAAATGAGCCTAAGTAGCCCTATGGGCCTAATGGGCATAATGGGCCTAATGGGCCAAAGTGGCCTCATGGGCCTAAGAATCCAAAGTGGCCTAATGAGGCAAATGGGCCTAAGTGGCTTAATGGGCCTAATGGGCCTCAGTGGCCTAATGGTCCTAAGTGACTAAAGTGTCATAATGGGCCTAAGTGGATTAATGGGCCTAAGTGGACTAATGGGCCTAAGTGTCCTAATGGGCCTAAGTGGCCTAATGGGCTTAAGTGGCCTAATGTGCCTAATGGGCGTAAGTGTCCTAATCAGACTAAGTGGACTAATGGAAATAATGGGCATAATGGGCCTAAGTGGCCTAATAGGCCTAATGTGCCTAAGTGTCCTAATGGACCTAAGTGGCCTAAGTGGCCTAATGGGCCTAATGGGCCTAATGGGCCTAAGTGTCCTAATGGGACTCAGTGGCCTAATGGGCCTTAGTGGCCTCATGGGTCTTAGTGGACTAATGGGGCTAATGGGATTGAGTGGCCTAAGTGGACTAATGAGCCTAATGGGCCTAAGTGGCCTAATGGGCCTAATGGGCCTAAGTGGTCTAAGGGCCTGATGTGCCTAGTAGACTAATGGACCTACTGGTCCCAAGTGGACTAATGATCCTAATGGGCCTAAGTGGACTAATGGGCCAAATGGGTCTTAGTGGCCTATGGGCCTAATGGGTCTAATGGTCCTAAGTGGACTAATGGGCCTAACGGTCCCAAGTGGCCTAATGAGCCTAATGGGCCTAAGTGATCGAATGGGCCTTAGTGGCCTAATTATCCTAATGGACCTAAGTTGTCGAAGTGGCCTAGTGGTCATAATGGGTGTAAGTGGACTAATGGGAAAAATGGGCCTAAGTGGCCTAATGGGACTTATGGGCATAATGGGCCAAAGTGGCCAAAGTGGCATAATGGGCCAAATGGGCCTAAGTGGCCTAATGGGCCTAAGTGGTCAATTGTGCCTCATGGGTCTAAGTGGTCGAATGGGCCTCTGTGGACTAATGTGCCTAATGGGCCTAAGTGGGCTATGGGCCTAATGATCCTAATAGTCCTCAATGTTCTAATGGGCCTCAGTGGACTAAGTGGAATAATGTACCCAATGGGCCTAAGTGGCCTAATGGGCCTAAGTGTCCTAATGGGCCTAAGTGGCCTAATGGGCCTAAGTGGAAAAAATGGGTCGAATGGGTCGAATGGGACTAAGTGGACTAAGTTGCCTAATGGAAAAAATGGACATAATGGTCATGATGGGAATGATGGGCCTAATGATATTAATGGGCCTAAGTGGCCTAATGAGCCGAATGGGTCTAAGTGGCCTGATGGGCCCGATGGCCATAATGGGTCGAATGGGCCTAATTGGACTCATGCTCTTGATGGATCTGATGGGTCTAATGGGATTAAGTGTCCTAATGATCTCAATGGGCCTAAGTGGCCTAATGGGTCTAATGGGATGAATGGTCCTAAGTGGCCTAATGGGCCTGATGGCTCAAATGGGTCAAAGGGGCCTATGTGGCCTCACGGGCCTCATGGGCCTAATGGGATTAATGGTCATTATGGGTCTAAGTGGCCTAAGTGGCATATTGCACCTAATGGGACTTAGTGGCCTAATGGTCCTAAAGCGCCTAATGGGACTAATGGCCGTGATGGATCTAATGGGCGTAATGGGCCTAAGTGGCCTCAGTGGCCTAATGAGGCGAATGGGCCTAAGTGGCCTAATGGCCCTAAGTGTCATAATGGGATTGATGGGCCTAATGGGCCTTAGTGGCCTCATGGTCCTAATGGGCCTAAGCAACATAAGTAGCCTAATTGTCTTAATTGGCATAATCGGTCTAATGGGACTTAGGGGCGTAATAGGCCTCATGGGCCTAATGGGGCTCTGTGGCCTAATGGGCCTCATTGGCCTAATGGGCCTGATTGGCCTAATGGGCATAATGGGACTTAGTGGCCCAATGGGCCTCACGGGTCTAATGGGCCTGATCAACCTAATGGCCATAATGGGCCTCAGTGGCCTATTGGGCCGAATGGTCCTAAGTGGCCTAATGGGCCTCATTGGTGGAATGGGCCCAATGGGGCGAAGTGGCCCAATGGGCCTAATGGGAATAAGTGGTTGAAAGGACTTAATGGGCCTAATGGGCCCAAGTGACCTAATTGGCCTGATGGGCCTAATGTGCATCATGGGCCCAATGGGCCTAAGTGGCCTAAGTGTCCTAATGGGCCTCATGGGCCTAAGTTGCCTAATGGGCCTAGTATGCTCAATGGGCCTAATGGGCCTGATGGGTGTAATGGGACTAATGGACCTAAATGGCCTAATGAGCCTAATGGTCCAATGGGCCAATGGGCCTAAGTGGCCTAATGGGCCTAATGGGCTGATGGGACTCATGGGTCTCACGGTCCTAATGGGCCTAAGTGGCCTAAGTGAACTAAGTGGCCAAATGGGAATAATGGGCATAATGGGCCTAAGTGGAATAATGGTCCTAATGGGCATCAATGGATGTATGGGCCTGATAGGTCTGATTGGCATATTGGGCCTAATGGTTCTAAGTTTCCTAAGTGTCCTTAGGGGACTAATGGGCCTAATGGCCTTAATGGACCTAATTGGATTAATTGGCCCGATGGGCCTAAGTGGATGAATGGGCCTAATGGGCCTATGTGTCTGAATGGACCTAATGGGACTAAGTGGTGGAATGGTCCTAATAGGCCTAAGTTGCCTAATTGGACTAGTGGGCCTAATGGTCCTAAGTGCTTGAATGGACGTGATGGGTCTAATAGGCCTCAATGGCCCAAATGGCAGAATGGGCTTCACGTGCCAAATGGGCTAAGTGGCCTCATGGGCCCAATGGGCCTAATGGGTATTAGTGGCTTAATGGGAATAATGGTTCTAATGGGCCTTGTAGGATGAAGTGGCCTCATGGGCCTGATGGGCCTATAGGGCCTCATGGGCCTAATGGGCCGAATGGGCCTCCTCAGCCTAAGTGGCCGAATGAGCCTAGTGGGGATAATGGGCCTAAGTGGCCTAGGTGGCCTAATACTCCTAATGGGTATAAGTTTTCAAATGGGACAAGCGGGCCTATAGGGCCTAATTGGACTAAGTGGCATGATAGACCTAATGGGACTCATGGTCCTAATGGGCCTAAGTGGCCTCATGGGCCCAAGGGGCCTAATGGACCTAGGTGGCCTAATGTGCCTAATGGGTCTAATGGGCCTAAGTGGCCTAATTAGACAGATGGGATTAAGGGGTCTCATGGACCTAAGTGGCCTAAGTGGCATAATGAGCTGAAGTGGACTAATGTGTTGAGTGGGCCTAAAGGGCCTAATGGGCTTAATAGGATGGATGAGCCTAATTGGCCGGATGGGCCTATTGGGCCTCATGGTCCTAATGGGCCTAATGGGACTAAGTTTCCTTATGGGCCTGATGGGAATAATGGTATTAATGGGCCTAAGTGGCCTAAGTGCGCCTAAAGGTCCGAATCGACCAATGGGCCAAAGTGGCCTAATGGGCCCAATGGGCCTCAGGGGTCTAAGGGTCCCAATGGGACTTATAGGCCTAATGGGACCAATGGGCCTAGTGGGTCCAATGGGACTAATGGGTCTAAGTGGTTTAATTGGTCTAAGTGGCCTAAAGGGATTAGTGGGCCTAATGGGGAGAATGGGCCTCATGGGCCTCATGGGCCTCATGGGACTAAGTGGCCTTATAGTCCTAATGGGCCTAAGCGTCCAAATAGGACTAATGGGCCTCATGGGCCTTATGGGCGGAATGCCCCTCATGAGCCTAATGGTCCTGATGGGCCTATTGGTCTTAAGTGGTCTAATGGTCCAAATGGGCCTAAGTGACCTAATGGGACTAGTGAGCCTAGTGGGGATAGTGGGTCTAATGGGCCTAATGGGGCTAATGGGCCTAGTGGACATAATTGGCCTAAGTGACCTAAGTGGCCTAATCGGGCTAATCGGCCGAATGGGCCTAATGGGTCTAAGTGGACTAAGTGTCTTAACATGCCTAATGGGCCTAATAGGACTAATGAGTTTAATGGGCCTAACAGGCCTAAGTGTCATAATGGGCCTAATGGGCCTATGTGGCCTAATGGGTCTAAGTGGCCTAATTGGGATAATCGATCGAATGGGCCTAATGGGCCTAACATGCCTAATGGGAATAATGGGTTTAATGGGCCTAATGGGCCTAAGTGGCCCAATGTGCCTATGTGGCCTAATGGGCCTAAGTATCCAAATGGTCACAATAGACCTAATGGGGCTAATGGGTTTAATAGGCCTAAGTGGCCTAATGGGCCTAATGGGCATAATGGGCATAAGTGGCCTAATGGGATTAAGTGGTCGAATGGGCCTAAGTGGCTTAATCCCCCTAATCAAATGAATGAGACTAATTGGTTTAATGGGCCTAAGTGGCCTAATGGGCCTAATGTGCCTAATTAGCCTAAGCAGCCTAAGTGGCCTAAGGGGCATAATTGGCCTAATTTGCCTAATGGGCCTAAATGGTCAAAGTGGCCTAATGGGCTTAATGGGCCTAAGTGGAATAACCCCACTAATCGAGTAAATGGTCCTAATGTGTCGAATGAGCCTAATGAGACTAAGTGGCCTAATGGGCCTAATGGGTGAAATGGGCCTAAGGGGCCAAAGTTTCCTAATCGACGACATGGGACTAATGGGCCTAAGTGGCCTAATTGGCCTAAGTGGACTAATGGGCCTAATGGGCCTAATTTTCATAATGGTCATAATGGGCCTAAGTGGCCTAAGTTGTATAATTGGCCAAATCAGCCGAATGGGCCTAATGGGACTAAATGGCCTAATAGTCCTAATGGGCCGAAGTGGCCTAATAGGCCTAATGGACCCAAGTGGCCTAATAGGCCTAATCGACCGAATGTGCCTAATGGGCCTAATGTGCATAAGTGGCCTAATCTACCTAATCGACCAAATGGGCCTAATGGGCCTAAGTGGACTAATTGTCCTAAGTGGCATAATTGGGCTAATCGACCAAATGGGCCTAAGGGGCCTAGTCGGCCTAATTGATCAAATTGGCCTAATGGGCCGAATGGGCCTAAGTTGCCTAATGGTTCTAAGTGGCCTAAACACCCTAATCGACTGAATGATCCAAATGGGCCTAAGGGGCATAATGGGCCGAATGATCCTAATGGGTCTAAGTGGCCTAAGTGGCTGAATCAGCCTAATCGACCAAATGGGCCTAATGGGGCTTCTGGGCCTAAGTGGATGATTGAGACAAATGGGCCTAATTGGATGAATGGGCCTAATGAGCTGATTTTTTCTAATGTGGTTAATGGGCCTAATGGGCTTAAGTGGCATAATAAGCCTAATTGGTCGAATGGGCATAAGTGGCCAAACGGTCCTAGTGGGCCTAAGTGGTCGAATGGGCCTATGGGCCTAATGGGAATAAGTGGCCTAATGGGCCTATGTGGTCTAATGGGCCTAGTGGGCCTAAGTGATTGAATGGGCCTAATGGACCTAATGCGCCAAATGGGCCTAATGGGATGAATGGGCCTAATGGTTTCAATGGGCCTAAGTGGTCTTTTGGTTCTAATGGGCCGAATGGGCCTAATGGTCCTAATTATACTAATGGGCCTAATAGGACTAATGGGATTAAGTGTAAAAATGTTCCTATGGGACAAAATGACCCAATGGGACTAAGTGGACTAATGGGCCAAATGGGACGAATGGGCCTAATGGACCTAAGTGTCCTTATGGACTGAATGGTCCGAATGGTCCTAATGGGCCTAATGGGCCTAATGGGATGAATGGGTCTAATGGGCCTAAGTTACCTAATCGGCCTAATTGGATGAATGGGCCTAATGGGACTAATGGGCCTAAGTGGAATAATGGTCCTAATAGGCTGAAGTGGCCGAATGGACCTGATGGGCCTGATGGGTCAAAGTGGCCTAAGGGGCCTCATGGGACTCATGGGACAAAGTGGCCTAATGGGCCTCATGGGCCTAAGTGGACTAATAGACCTAATGAGATTAATGGGATTAATGGTCTTAACAGGACTAGGTACCAAATGGGCCAAATGGGCCTAATTGGCCTATGGTGCATAATGGGCCTAAGCGGCCTAATGGGACTAGGTGGCCTAATGGGCTTAATGGGATTTACAGGTCTAGGGGTCAAATGGGCCAAATGGGCCAAATGGTCCTAATTGGCCTATGGTGCATAATGGGCCTAAGCGGCCTAATGAGACTAGGTGGCCTAATGGGCTTAATGGGATTTACAGGTCTAGGGGTCAAATGGGCCAAATGGGCCTAAGGGGCCGAATGGGCCTAATTAGCCTAAGTGGTCGATTGGGCCTAGGTGGCATAATGGGAAAAAGTTTCCTAATCAGCCTAATGGGCTTAATGGGCCTAATGGGCATAAGTGCCCTAATGTGCCTGATGGGACTAATGGGCCTAATTGTCATATGTGGCCTAATGGGCCCAAGTGGCCTATTAGGACTAAGTGGCCTATTAGACCTAAGTGGCCAAATTGGCCTAATGGGCTTAATGGTCCTAGTGGGCCTAAGATGCCTAATGGGATTAGTGGGCCTTAGTGGCCTAATCGCCCTAATGTTCCCAATCGTCCTAATGGGATTAAGTGGACTAATGGGCTTAATGGGATTAATGGGCCTTGAGACCAAATGAGCATAATGGGCCGAATGGGCCTAATGGGATGAATGGGCCTAATTAGCCTAAGTGGCATGGTGGGTCGAATGGTCCTAAGTGGCTTAATGGGACAAAGTTTCCTAATCAGACAAATGGGCTTAATAGGCCTAAGAGGCCTAATGGTCCTAATGGGCCTAAGTGGCATAATCAACCTAATGGGATAATGGGCTCAGTGGGCCTAAGTTGTCGAATGGGCCTAATGGGCCTAAGTAGCCCAATCAACCTAAGTGTCCTAATAGGCCTAAGTGGACCAATGGGCCCAATGGGTCCAATTGGCCCAATGGGCCTAAGTGGCCAAAGTGGCATAATGGGACTATTGGGTTTAAGTGTCCAAATGCCCAATGGGCCTAATGGGCCTGATGGCCCTAAGTGGAATGATGGTCCTAATGGGCCTGAATGGCCTGATGGGCCTAAAGGGCCTTAGTGGCCTAATGGGACTTAGTGGCATCATGGTCCTAATGGGCCTAATGTACCTAATGGGATGAATGGGAATAATGGGCCAAGTGGTCCTAATAGGCCTAAGTAGCTAAATGGGCCTAAGTAGCCCAATGGGCCTAATGGGACGAAAGGGCATAGTGGTAAATGGGCCTAATGGGTGTAATGAGCCTAAGTGGATAAATGAGCCAAATGGGCCTAAGTGGCCTAATGGGCGCAATGAGCCTAAGTGGACTAATGGGCCTAAGTGCCCTAACAGGCCTAATGGGCCTATGTGGCCTAAGTGGCTTAATGGGCATAATGGGCAGAATGGGCCTAAGTGGCCTAATGGGACCAAGTGGCCAAATAGGCCTAAGTGGATAATGGGTCTAAGTGGCCTAATGAGCCTAAGTTTCCTAATCGGCAAAATGGGATTAATGGGCCTAAGGGGCCTAATTGGAATAATTGGCCTAATGTGCCTAAGTGTCCTAATAGGCCTAACGAGATAATGGGCTCAGTGGACCTAAGTGGCTGAATGGGCTCAATAGGCCCAATGGGCCTAATCGGCCTAAGTGTCTGAATGCCCAATGGGCCTAATGGGCCTAATTGGAATGATGGGCCTAATGGGCCTCAATGTCCTCTTGGGCCTAAAGGTCTTTAGTAGCCTAATGGGCCTTAGTGGCCTCATTGTCCTAATGTACCTAATTGGCATAATGGGCCAAATTGGCCTAATGGGACAAATGAGAATAATGTTTCTAGTGGTCCTAGTGAAGCTAAGTATCATAATGGGCCTAAGTGGCCCAATGGGCCTAATGGGACGACTGTGCATAGTGGAAAATGGGCCTAATGGACCTAAGTTGCCTAATGGGCGTAATGAGCCTAAGTGGAATAAAGGGCCTAATGGGTCTAAGTTACCTAATGGGTGTAATGAGACTAAGTGGACTAATGTCCCTAATGGGCCTAAGTTCCCTAACAGGACTAAGTGGCCCAATGTTCCTAATGGGCTTAATAGGCCTAAGTGGCCTAATGGACCCAATGGGTCGAAGTGGCCTAATCGGCCTAATGGGACTATGTGGCCAAATGGGCCTAGTGGGCCTAATGAGCCTAAGTGGTTGAATGTGCCTAATGTGTTGAAGTGGCCTAATGAGCCGAATGGGCTTAGTGTGCCTGGTGGGCCTAATGGGCCTAAGTGACCTAATGGGCCTAATGGGCCTAAGTGGCTTAAGTGGCCTAATGGGAGAAATGGGTCTATGTCATCTTATGGGCCTAATGGTCCTAAGTGGAATATTGGGCCTAATTGGACCAAGTGGCCTAATGGGCCTAATGGGCCCAATTGGCCTAAGTGTCCTAATGAGCCTAATTGGCTAAATGGTTTTAATGGTTCTAATGGGCCTAAGTGGTATAATGGTAATATTGGGTCTAAGTGGAATAATGGGCCTAAGGGACCTAATGGGATAACCTGCCTAACGGGCCTCATGGGCCTAAGTGGCCTCATGGGCCTCATTTGCCTAAGTTGTCTAATGGGTTTGATGGGCCCAAGGGGTCTAATGGGTTTAAGGGGCCTAATGGGATGAATGTGATTAATAGACCTTGGTTCCAAATGGGCCAAATAGGCCAAATGGGCCTGAGTGGCCTAATGGGACTAAGTGGCCTAATGGGCCTAAGTTGCTTAATTGAGCAAATGGGCTTAATGGGCCTAACGGGCCTAAGGGGCATAATGGAATAAGTGGCATAATGGGTATAAGGGGCCTAATGGGACTAAGTGACCTAATGGGCCTAGGTGGCCTAATGAGCTTAATGGACTTAACGGGCCTAGGGGCCAAGTGGGAATTATGGGCCTAATGGGCTGAATGGGCTGAATGGGCCTAAGTGGCCTAATGGGTCGAATGGGCCTAAGTTGCATAATGGGTCCAATGGGCCTAAGTGGCCTAATGGGCCTAAGTGGTATAATCGGCCTAATGGCCCTAAGTGGCCTAATGGGCCAAATGGGCCTTAGTGGACTAATGGGCCTAGGTGGACTGATGGGATTTATGGTCTTAATGAGCCTAGTGGCCAAGTGGGCCTAATGGGCCAAATGGGCCTAATTGGCCTAAGGTGCCAAATGGGACTAAGTGGCATGATGGACCAAAGTTGCCTAATCGGGCTAATGGAATTAATAGGCCTAATGGTGTTAATGGGCCTAAGTGACCTAATGGGCTAAATGAGCCTAATTGGCCTAATCAGCCTAATAGACCTAATGAGCCTAAGGGGTCTAATGGGCCAAAGTTGCCTAATCAACCTAATGGGTTTAATTGGCTAATGGGCCTAATGGGTTGAATGGGTCTAAGTGGCCTAATGGGCCTAAGTGGCATAATTAGCCTAATGGGATTAATGGGCCTAGTGGGCCTAAGTGGCCTAATGGTCCTTAGTGTCGTAATCGGCCTAATGTGCCTAGGTGGCATAATGGGCATAAGTTGCCTAATGGGCTTAATGGGCATAAGAGGCCTAGGGGCAAAATGGTCCAAATAGGCCTAATGTGCCTAATGGGTTGAATGGGCCCAATTAACCTAAGTGGCTCAATGGGCCTAATGGGCCAAAGTGGCCTAATGGGCCTAAGTTACCTAATCGGCCTAATGGGCATAATGGGCCTAAGGGGCCTAATGGACCAAATGTGCCTAATGAGCCTAAATGACCACATCGACCTAGTGGGATTAATGGGATAAGGGGGGCTATGTAGTCGAATGGGCCTCAATGGCCTAATGGGCCGAAGTAGCTTAAGTGGCCTAATGGGCCTAATGGGCCTTAGTGGCCTAATGGTCCTAATGGGACTAAGTGTCCAAATAGGCCTAAGTGGTCGAATTGGCCAAATGGTCCTAAGTGGCCTAATGGGCCTAATGGGCCTAATGGGCATAAGTGGCCTAAGTGGCCTAGTGGTCCTAAGTGGCCTAATGTGCCAAAGTGGCCGAATGGGCCTAATGAAAATAATGTGCCTAAGTTTATTAAGTGGCTTAATGGGCCTAGTGGGCCTAAGTGTCCTAATGTTCCTAAGTGTCCTAAGTGTCCTAATTGGCCTAAGTGGCCTAATGGGCCTCAGTGGCCTAATGGGCCTAAGTGGCCTAATGGTCCTAAGTGGTCTAATGTTCCTAAGTGGAATTATGGGCCTAATGGTACTTAGTGGACTAATGGACCTAATGGTATTAAGTGGCCTAAATGGCATGATGGGCCTTAGTGTCCAAATGGGCTAATGGGCCTTAGTGGCCTAATGCGCCAATCGTTATAAGTGGCATAAGTGGCCTAATATACCTAATCATCCTAAGTGTCCTAATGGACCTAATGGGCCTAAGTGGACTAATGAGACGAATGGGCCTTAATGGCCTAATGGGACTAAGTGGCCTAATGGCCCTAATTGGACTGATGGGCCTAATGGGCGTCATGGACCTAAGGGAACTAATGTGATGAATAGGCCTCAGTAGCCTAATGGACCTGATGGGACTGATGGGCCTAAGTGACCTCATGAGCTGAATGGGCCTAAGTGTCCAAATGGGCCTAATGAGCCTAATGGACCTAAGTGACTGAATGGGCCTGATGGGCATTATGGGCCTAATAGGACCAAGTGGCCTAATGATCCAAATGGACCTAAGTGTCCTGATAGGCCTTATGGGCTTGATGGGCCAAATGGGATGAATGGGTCTAAGTGGCTTAATGAGCCCGATGGTCCAAATAAGCCTAAGTGGCCTAATGAGCTGAATTGGCCTAAGTGGCCTAATGTGCCTAATGGGCCTAAGTGGTCTGATGGGTCATATAAGACTACTAGGACTTAGTGGACTCATAGACCAGATGGCTTAATGGGAATCATGGTCCTAAGTTGCCTAATGGGCCTAATACAACTAATGGGCCTAAGTATCCTAATGTGACTAATGGTCCTCAGTGGCTTAATGGGCCTAAGTGTCCTAATGGTCCTAGTGGGCCTATGTGACACAATGAGATGAATGGGACTAATATGTCTAACGTGCCTAAGTGTCCTAATGGGCCTGATGGGCCTTAGTGGCCTCAAGGGATTAATGGGACTAATGGGCTTCAGTGGCTTGAGTAGCCTAATGGGCATAATGGGCCTAAGCGGCCTAATGGGCATGATGGGCCTAATGGGAATTAGTGTCCTAGTTGTATTCATGGGCCTAATTGGTTTGATAGTCCCAATGGGCCTAATGGGCCTCAGTGGCCCAATGGTCCTTATGGGCCTAAGTGGCCTAATGGGTCTTATGGGCCTAAGTGGCCTATTCAGCCTGATAGTCCTGAAGGGCCTCATGGGCCTAATGGGCCTCACTGGTCTCAGTGGTTCAATGGAACCCATGGTCCTTAGTGTTCTAATGGGATGAGTGAGCCTAATGGGCCTAAGGGGCCTAATGGGCCTGATTTACCGAATGAGACTTTGTGGTCAAATGTGCCTAATGAGCCTAATGGCCTTGGTAGGCCCAATGGGCATAATGGTCCCAAGTGGACCAATGGTCCTAATGGGCCTAAGTGGCTTAATGGGACTCAATGGGCCTAAGTGGACTTATGGGCCTGATGGGTCTAATGGGGCGAATGGGCCTAAGTGGCCTAAGTGGCCTAATAGGCATAATGGGCCTAAGTGGCCTAATGGGCCTAAGTGGTCTAACGAAACTAATGGGATTAATGGTCTGAGTGAGCCTCAATGGCCGAATGGGCCTCATGGGTCTGATAGGACCAATGGGAATAATGGGCCTAATGGGAAGAATGGGACTAAGTGTCTTAATGGGCCCAATGGGCCTAGGTGGACGAATGGGCCTAATGGGCCTAAGTGGATGAATGGGTCTAATGGTCCTAAGTGGACGAATGTGCCTAATGGAACTAAGTGTAAGAATGGGCCTAATGGGCTTAAGTGGCCTAATGATCCTAAGTGGCCCCATGGGCCTAATGGGCCTAAGTGGATGGATGGGCCCATGGGCCTCATTGGACTAATGGGCCTCAAGGGCATAAGTGGCCTAATGGTCCTAATGAGGGTAAGTCACCTAATGGGCCTAAGGGGTTTAAGTGGCCTAATGGGCTTAATGATTCTAATGTGACTAGTTGTCTAAGTGGCCAAAGGGCCTAATGGTCCAATGGTATTAATGGTCCTAAGTGGCCAAATCAACCAAATCAAACAATTGGGCCTAAGTGGACTAATGGGCCCAATTGGCCTAGGTGGCCGAATGGTCCTAAGTGGCCCACAATGCCTAATTTTTATGGGTGGCCGAACGAGCTTAATGGGCCTGATAGGCCTAAGTGGCTGGCCTAATGTGCTTGATAGGCATAAGTGGCCTAAAGGGACTAATGGGCCTAAGTGGGCCTCATGGGCCACATGGGCCTAAGTGGCCTACCGGGAAGAATGGTCCCCAATAAAAAAGTGGGCCTAATGGGCCCAAGGGGCCTAATGGGCCTAGTGGGATTAATGGGCTTAATATCCCTAGGTGCTAAATGGGTCGAATGGGCCTAATGGGCCTAAGTTAAATGGCCTAAGTAGACTAATCAACTGAATGGGATTAATGGTTCTAATGGGCGTAATGGGATTAATGGGCCCAAGTGGACTAATGGACCTAAGAGGCCTAATTGGTCTAAGTGGCCTAATGGGCCTGGGTTGTCCAATGGGCTCAATGGTCTTAACGGGCCTAGGGGAAAATGGTCCTAATGGGATGAATGGGCCTCAACGGCCTAATGGACCTAAGCAGCCTAATGGGCCTAAGTGGACTAATCAGCCTAATGGTCATAGTGTGTTTAATGGGCCTAATGGGCCTAAGGGGCCTAATGAACATAAGTTTTCTAATGGGCCTAGGTGGCCTAATGGGCTTAATGGGCTTAACGGGCCTAGGTTTGAAATGGGCCAAATGGGCCTAATTGGCCTCAATAGCCTAATGGTCCAAAGTTGCCTAATCGGCCTAATGGGCATAATGGGTCAAATGGTCTGAATGGGCAAAATGGGCCTAATGGTCTGAATGGGCCCAATTGGCCTAAGTGGACTAATGGGCCAAAGTGGCCTAATGGGCCAAAGTTTCATAATCAGCCTAATGGGCTTAAGGGGATTAATAGGCCTAATTGGCCTAAGTGGCCTAATGGGCCTAAGTGGCCAAATCAGCCTAATGGGCTTAATGATCCTAGTGGGAACAAGTGGCCTAATGGGCCTTAGTCACCTAATCAGCCTAATGGGGCTAAGTGGAATAAGGAGCCTAAGTGGCCTAAGGAGTATAATGGGCTTAACAGGCCTAGGGGACCAATGGTCCTAATAGGATGAAAGGGCATGATTAGCCTAAGTGGCCTAATGCGCATAATGGTCCTAAGTAGTCTAATGGGATTAAGTTGCCTAATCGGTCTAATGGGATTAATGGGCCTAAGGAGCCTAATGGGCCTAATGTGCCTAATGGGCCTAATGTTCCTAATGGGCATAATGGGTCTAAGTGGACTAATGGCCCTAAGTGGCCTAATCGGCCTAATGGGATTAATGGGCCTAGTGGGCCTAAGTGGCCTAATGAGCCTAATGGGCCTAAGTCGCTTGATCGGCCTAATGGGCCTAAGTGGCCTAATAGGCCTAAGTGGCCCAATGGGCATAATGGGTCTAAGTGGCATAATGGGCCTAATTAGACTAAGTGGCTGAATGGGCCTAATTAGCCCAATGGGCCTAATTGTTGTAATTGTCCTAATGGGCCTAATGGGCCTAAGTGGCCTGATGGGGCTAATGGGCCTAAGTGGCCTCATGGGCCTAAAGGACCTTAGTGGCCTAATGGGCCTTATTGGCCTCATGGTCCAAATAGGCTTAATATGCATAATGGTTCTAATGGGCCTAAGTGGTCTATGTGGCCCAATGGGCCTAATGGGCTATATGGTCCTAATATGCCTAATGGTACTAATGGGACTAAGTGGATGAATGGGCCTAATGGCCTAATGGTCCTAATGGTTTAATGGTCCTAAGTGGTCTATTGGGATAATGGGTGTAATGGGCCAAAGTGGCCAAATGGGCGTAATGAGCCTAGGTGGCCTAATGGGCCCAATGGGCCTAAGTCGCTTAATGGGTAAAATGAGTTGAATGGGCTAAATGGGCCTAGGTGGCCCAAACGACCTAAAGGGCCTAATGGGACAAAGTGGCCTAATGAACCTAAGTGGTTGAATGGGACTAAGTGGCCTAATGGGGCTAATGGGCCTTAGTGTCTGAATGGGCCTAAGTGGCCAAATGGGGATAATGGGCCTAAGTGGCGGAATGGGCTTAAGTGGCCCAATGGGTATAATGGGACTAATGGTTGTAAGTGGCCTAATGGGCATAAGTTTTCTAATGGGCCGAAGTGGCCTAATGGGCTTAATGGGACCAAGTGGAAGAATGAGACAAATGGGCCTAAGTGGCCCAACTGGCCCAATGGGCCTAATGGTTCGAATGGGCCTAAGTGGCCTAATGGGCCTAATGGGCCTAATGGGCCTAATAGGCCTAAGTGGCCTAATCAGCCTAATGGACCTAAGTGGCCCCATGGGCCTAATAGGCCTAAGTGGCCTAAGTGGTCTAATCGACCTAATCGACTGAATGAGCCTAATGGGCTTAAGTGGCCTAAGGGGCCTAATGGGACCAAGTTTCCAAATGGGCCTATTGGGCCTTAGTGTCCCAATGGGCCCAATTTGACTAAGTGGCCTAATGAGCCTAATGGGATGAATGGGATGAATGAGGATAATGGGACTAAGTGGCATAATGGGACTAATTGGTCGAATGGGCCTAAGAGGAATAATGGGCCTAAGTGGCTGAATGAGCCTAAGTGGACCAAATAGACCTAATGGCATGAATGGGGCTAAGGACCTGAATGGTCCTAACATACTAAATGGGTCTAACATGCCGAATGGGATGAAGTGTCCTAATGGGCCTAAGTGGCCTAATGGGCCTAATGGCCCAAATGGTCCTAAGGGGACCAATGGGACAAATGGTCCTAATGGTACAAAGTGGACTAATGGACCTAATGGGTCTAAGGGACCTAATGGGTTTAATGGGCCGAACGGGCCTAATAGGCCAAATGGGCCAAATTGGCTTAATTGGGCAAATGGGTCTAAAAGGACTAATGGGCCTGAGTTGCCTAATGGGAAAAAATGGCCAAATGGGACTAATGGGCCTAAGTGACATAATAGGCTTAAGTGGACTAATGGGCCTAAGTGGCCTAATGGACCTAAGTGGCCTAATGGGCCTAATGGGCCTAAGTGGCCTTAGTGGCCTAATGGGCCAAAGTCACCTAATGGTTTTAATGGGCCTAAGTGGCCTAATGGGGCTAAGTAGCCTGATGGGCCTAAGTGTCCTCATGGGAATAATGCATAATGGGCATAAGTGGCCTAATGGGCCTAATGGTCATGATGGGCCGAATGGGCCTAATGAGCATAATGGGATGAAGTGGCCTAATGGGACTAATAGGATTAAGTGGCCTAATGGGCCTAAGGGACCTAATGGGCCTAAGTGTTCTAATTGGCCTAAGTGGCATCATGGGCGTAATGGGACTAAGTGGCCTAATGCGCTGAATGGGCCTAATGGGTCTAAGTATCCTAAGGGGATTAATTTTCCTAATGGGCCTAAGTGGACTAATCGACCTAATGGGTTTAGTGGGCCTAAGTGGCCTAATGGGCCTAATGGGCCAAAGTCGCCTAATGGGCCTAATAGGACAAAGTGGCCAAATGGGCCTAAGTGGCCCATTGGGCCTAATGGGTCTATTGGGCCTAATATGACTAAGTGGCCTAATCGGCCTAAGGGGATTAATGGGCCTAATGGGAATAATGGGCCAAAGTGGCCTAAGTGGCCTAATGGGCCTAATGGGCCAAAGTGGCCTAATCAGCCTAATGGGCCTAAGTGGCCTAATGGGCCGAATTGGCATAATAGGCCTAAGGGACCTAAGTTTCCAAATGGACCTAATGGGACTCAGTGGCCTAATGGGCCTAATGGGACTAAAGGGCCTAAGTGGCCTCATGGGCCTAATGGGCCTCAATGGCCTCATGGGCCTAATGGGCCTAAAGGGCTTAAGGGGTCTAAGTGGCCTAATGGGACTAATCAGCCTAATGGGCCTAAGTATCCTAATGGGCCTAATGGTATTAAATTGTCTAATGAGTCTAATAGGACTAATGGACCTAATGGGCCTAAGTGGTCTAATGGGCCTAAGTGACCCAATCAACCTAATGGGCCTAATGGGTGTAATGCGCTTAAGTGGTCGAATGGGCCTAAGAGGCCTATTGCGCCTTAGTGAACTAATCAGCCTAATGGACCTAATGGGAATAATGGGCCTAAGTGGCCTAATGGGCCTGATGGTCCTAAGTGGAATAATGGGCCTAATGGGATAAATATACCGAACGAGCCTAATGTGTCAAGTAGTTTTAATGGGCCTAAGTGGCCTAATGGGCCTAAGTGGCCTAATGGGCCTAATGGGCCTAAGCGGCCAAATGGGCCTAATGGTCCTAAGTGGCCTAATGGAAAAAATGTGACTAGTGGGCCTAATATACCTAAGTGGCCTAATGGTCCTATTGGGCCTAAGTGGCCTAATGGTCTTAAGTTGCCTAATGGGACTAATGGTCCCAATGGGATGAAGTGGCCTAATGGGCCTAAGTGTCCTAATGGGATTACTGGTCCTAATGGGCCTAATGGGTATAGTGGGTTTAGTAGCTTAAGTGGCCTAATGGGCCTAAAGGGCCTAATGGGCCTAAGTGGCCTGATTATCCCAATTGGACTAAGTGTATTAATAGAGTGAATGTGCCTAAGTGGCCTAAGGGGCCTAAGTGGATTAATGGTCACAATGGGCCTAAGTGGCCTAATGGGACTAATGGGCCTAATGGGGCTAATGGGCCTAATAGGATGAATTGGCCTATGTGGTCTAATGGGCCTACATGACCAAATGGGACTAAGTGGACAAATGTTCTTAAAGAGCCTAATCGGCCAAAGGGGCCTAATTGGCCTAGGTGGCATATTCATAGCCAAGTGTGACTAAGTGGTCTAATGGATCTAATGGCCGCAATGGGCCTAAGTGGCCTAATGGGATTAATGGGCCTAACTTACCTAATGGGAAAAATGGGACAAATGAGCCTAAGTGGCCTAATCAACCTAAAGGGCATAATGATCCAATTAAACCTAATGGGATTAAGTTGAATAATCATCCTAATGGGCCTAAGTGGCCTAATGGGCCTAAAGGACTTAATAGCCAAAGTGGAAAAATGGGCCTATGTGGCATAATCGTAACCAAATGGTCCTAAGTTTACTAATGGTCCCAATGGGCCTAAGTGTCCTAGTGGTCCTAATGGGGCCATTTGTCCAAATGGTCCAAATAGGGCTAAGTGACAAAAGGGACTAATGGGCTAAAGCGGCCTGATAGGCCTAAATGACATAATCGGCCTTATGGGCCTATTGGCCTAAGTGGCCTAATGGGCCTAATGGGTCTAAGTGACCTAATTGTTCTAATTAGACGAAGGGGCCTAATGGGACTAAGTGGTCCAATGGTCCTAAGTGGCCGAAGGGGCCAAATCATGTGAATGTGCCAAATTGACCGAATGGGAACAATGGGCATAAGTGGCCTAATGGGATGAATAGGCCTATGTTGCCTAATGGGCCTAATGGGCCTAATGGTACTAATGGGCATAAGTTGAATAATGGGTCTCATGGGATAAATGGGCCTAATGGTCCTAATCGGCCTAAGTTTCCTAATGGGCCTAAATTGCCTAATGGGCCAAAGGGGCCAAATGGGACTAAGTGGCCTAATGGGTCTAATATGTCAATTAGGCCTAAGTGGGGTAATGGGACTGATGAGATGAATGGGCTTAAGTTTCCTAATGGGCCTAATGGGATGAATGAGATGAAGTTTCCTAATGACCCTAATTAGCCAAAAGGTCTTAATGGGTTGAATGGGCCTAATGATCCTAATGGGCCTAAGTGGTCTAATAGTCCTAATTGACCTAATTTTCCTAATGGACCTAAGTGGACTAGTGGTTCTAATGGGCCTAATGGGTCTAATGGAGCTAATGGGCCGATGTGGCCTAGTGGGGTGAATTGGCTGAAAGGGTCTAACTGGACGAAGTGGCTTAATGGGCCTAATGGGACTAATGTGTTGAATGGGATTTAAGGGTCCAATGGGCATAATGGTTTGAATGGGACTAAAGAGTCAAATAGGCCTAATGGGCCTAATTAGCTGAATGGGTCAGATGTATCTAATGGGCCTAGTGGGATGAAGTGGCTTAATGAATTTATTAGGCCTAATGGACCTATTGGGCCTAATGGATCTAGTGGGCCTAAGTGGCCTAATGGTCTTAAGTGGGTAGATGGACCTAATGCACCTAACGGGCGTAATGGGTGTAATGAGCCTAAGTGAACCAATGGGCCTAATGGGCTTAAGTGGCCTAATGTGCCTAAATGTCCTAAGTAGACCAATGGGCCTAATGGGCCTAAGTGGTCTAATGAGCCTAAGTGGATGAATGGGCCTAATGGGCCTAATGGTCCTAATGTGCATATTGGATTGAATTGGCCTAATGGTCCTAAGTGGCCTAATGGTCCGAAGTGGCCTACTGGACCCAATGGGACTGACTAGTTGAATTAGCCTAATGGGCATAATGGGCCCAATGGGCCAAATTGGCCAAATGGTTCAAATGGGCCTAAGTGGCATAATGGTCGCAAGTTCCCTAATGGAAACAATGGGTCTAAGTTTCATAATGGGCCTAAGGGGTCTAAGTGTCTTAATGGGCCAAAGTGGATGAATGGGCGTAATGGGAATAATGGGCATAATGGACCTTAGTGGCCAAATCGGCCTAATGGGTATAATGGGCCTAAGTGTCCAAATGGACCTAATGGGCCTAAGTGGACCAATCGATCGAATGTGACTAATGGTAATAATGGTCTTAAGTGGTCTTAATGGGCCTAATGGGCCTACTAGGTCTAATGGGACTACTAGGCCTACTTGGCCTTATGGGCCTAATGGTCCTAAGTGGCATAATGTGCCTAAGTGGCCTAATGGGCATAAGTTTCCTAATGGGTCTAATGGTCCTAAGTTGCCTAATGGTTTTAATAGGCCTAATGAGCCAAAGTGGCCTAATGGGACAAAGTGAAAAAATGGGCCTAATGGGATTAATGGGCATAGTGGGCCAAAGTGAAAAAATGGGCCTAATGGGCCTAATTGTCATCATGGGCCTAATGGGACTTAGTGTCCTAATGGACCTAATGTGCCTATTGGGCCTAAGTGGACAAATGGGACAAAGTGGACGAATGGACATATGGTCCTAATGGTCATAATGGGCCTAATGGGCCTAATGGACCTAATGGGCCTAAGTGGACGAATGGGCCTAATGGTCCTAATGGGCCAAAGTGGATGAGTGGGCATAATGGGCCTAATGGGACAAAGTGGACAAATGGGCCTAATGGGCCTAAGTGGCCTAATGGTCCTATTGGGCCTAAGTGCCATAACAAACCTAATGGTCTAAATGGACCTAAGTGGCCTAATGGGACAAAGTAGATGAATATGCCTAATGGGTTGAATAGTCATAATGGGCCTAATGGGATGATGTGGACAAATGGGTCAAATGTGCCTAAGTGGACTAATGGACCTAATGGGACTAATGGGACTAAGTGGGTACAATTTCACTTTTCAATTACACTGGGTATGATATATTTTCGATTAGAATCATCTATTTCTTTTATTCCACCTAGATGTGATAAATCTGGATACGATTTGGAATAACTCTTTCCCCCTTTCTTCCATCGAGCTTGCATGATAAGTTCTATAACCAACTTATGATTTATGAAATACGGATCAGCAAAGCACAATCACATTTAATTTTATCATAGTCAGCAGACTTCGATACTTCATCAAAACAAACACTTCTTTCAAACCAGATCCAGTGTGAATATGAGGACCATTTACTTCTAGCAAGATGAATTCTCCATGCGACTGATTCTCTCTTTCCAGATAACGATCAATTCCTTATTATGATCTTTTCACATAAAAGACCAAATACAAGTTTGTTGAGTGCCTTTTCTTTCAAATACCTTTGCCACATTATAATGGACAGAGTGAGTCTGATTCTTTTGAAAAAATGGACAATATGATTTCCACCAAGTAGAAAGTGAGGTGATTTTATTTCCTAAAAATTATTCCTTGAAAACAAAAGACAACAAATGAAAACAAACACCTTCCTCATCAGCATCATCCCAACAATCTGACCTTTGGATTTTTTTGTCAACCAAGTTTTATAAATCATTGCAATTAGGCCCATTAGGCCTATTTACAACTTAGGCTTATTATGGAACTTAGTCCTATTAGGCCCATTAGTCCACATTCTCCCATTAGGCTCATTAGGCCACTTAGGCCCATTATCCCATTAGGCCCACTTGTCCACTTAGGCCCATTGGAACACTTAGGCCCATGAGGCCCATTAAGACACTTCGTCCCATTAGGCCCAATAGTCCACTTAGGCACTTGAGGCCCATTAGGCCACTTTTTCCCATTAGGAAACTTAATCCACTTAGGCCCATTGGACCCGTTAGGCCCATTTAACCCATTGGTCCCATTAGGAAACTTAGGTCACTTAGGACCATTAGGCCACATAGGCCCATTAGAACCATTGGGACCATTAGGCAACTTAGGCCACTTATGCCCATTAGGACACTTAGTCCCAGTTGACCCATTCGAAACATTAGGCCACTTAGACCCATTCTACACATTCAACCCATTAGGCCCATTAGACCCATTAGTCTGATTAGGCTACTTAGGTCCATTAGACCCATTAGGACCATTAGGCCCATTAGTAAACTTAGGCCACTTAGGCCCATTGAGCCACTTAGACCCATTGGACCCATTAGGCCCATTAGGAAACTTAGGTAATGTAGGAATATTAGGCCACTTAGACCTATTAAACCCATTATTCCCATTAGGCCCATTCGACCCATTATGCCTATTAGGCCACTTATGCCCATTAGGCCCATTTGGACACTTCAGCCCATTTGGAAACTTAATCCCCTTAAGCCCATTAGGAAACTTTGACCCATTAAGAAACTCAGGATACTTAGGCCCATTGGACTCATTAGGCCCATTCATCCCATTAGGTGCATTAGGTAACTTTGGCCACTTAGGCCCATTGGACCCATTAGGCCCATTGGACCCATTAGGCTCATTTGGCCCATTAAGAAACTTAGTCCACTTAGGCCCATTGGACCCATCGGGCCCATTAGGCAACTTAAGCCACTTAGGCCCATTAGGCCACTTAGTCCCATTCAGCCCAATATGCCACTTAAGCCCATTCCACCCATTCATCACATTAGGCCCATTAGACCCCTTAGTCCCATTAGGCCACTTAGGCCCATTAGACCCATTAGGCCCATTAGACCCATTAGGAAACTTAGTGCACTTAGTCCATTTGACCACTTAGACCCATTGGACCCATTATGCCCATTAGGAAACTTAGGCCACTAAGGCCCATTAGGCCACTTAGACCCATTAGGCCCATTAGGCCCATTGGACCCATTAGGCCCATTAGGCCCATTAGGTAACTCAGACAACTTAGGGACATTAGGCCACTTAGACCCATTAGACCCATTATGCCCATTAGGAAACTTAGGCCACTTACACCCATTGAAACCATTAGCCCCATTAGGCTCATTAGGCAACTTGGGGCACTTCAACCATTAGGTCACTTAGGCCCATTGGACCCATTAGGCTGAATTATCCATAATCGACCAATTAGGCCCATTAGCCCCATTAGACAACTTAGGCCCAATATACCCATTAGGACACTTAGGCACATTAAAGACACTTAGTCCTATTAGTCCCCTTAGACCCATTAGGCTCATTGTCACCCTTAAGCCCATTTGTCCAATTAGGCCATTAGGCCCATTAGGCCAAATTGGCCATAACGGGCCCATTCCTCCCATTAGGTCACTTAGGCCCAATGAGTCCAATCATCGCATTAGGCCTATTAGGTAACTTAGGACACTTAGGCCCATTAGGATACTTATGTCCATTAGTCCCCTTAGACCCGTTAGCCCCATTGGCCCCCTTAGGCCAATTAGGCCATTGGGACCATTAGGCCCACTAGGTCACTTTGGCCTAATCATCCCAATAGTCCCATTGGGTCTATTAGGTCACTTAGGCCACTTAGGCCCATTTGGCCCCTTAGTCCCATTAGGCCCCTTAGACCCATTGGTCCCATTGGTCCCCTTAGGCTCATTAGGCCCATTAGGTGCATTAGGCCACTTAGGCCTATTCAGCCCAATAGGCCACTTAGTCCCATTCCACCCATTTGGCCCATTAGTCTCATTAGACCCATTATGCCCATTAGGCCACTTAGGCACATTAGAACCATTAGTACCACTATACCCATTAGGAAACTTAGAAAACTTAGGTTCATTCGACCACTTAGACCCATTGGACCCATTAGGCCCATTAGGAAACTTAGGCCACTAAGGCCCATTAGGCCACTTAGACCCATTGGACCCATCAGACCCACTAGACCCATTAAGCCCATTAGGCCCATTAGGCCCATTAGGAAACTTAGGGTCATTAGGACACTTAGACCCATTAGACCCATTAGGCACATTAGGAAACTTAGGTCGCTTACACCCATTGGAACGATTAGGCCCATTAGGCTCATTAGGCAACTTGGGGAACTTCAATCCATTAATCCACTTAGGCCCATTGGACCCATTAGGTTTAATTATCCATAATCACCCAATTAGGCCCATTGGCCCCATTAGACCACTTAGGCACAATATTCCCATTAGGCCACTTAGACACATTAGGCTACTTAGACCCATTAGGCCCTTAAGACCCATTAGGCCCATTGGGCCCCTTAATCCCATTCAGCCAATTAGGCCATTTGGCCCATTAGGTCAAATTGGACATAATGGGCCCATTCATCCCATTAGGTCACTTAAGCCCAATGAGTCCAATCGTCCCATTAGTCCTATTATGTCACTTAGGACACTTAGGCCCATTAGAACACTTAGGCCCATTAGGCCCCTTTGACCCATTAGCCCCATTGGGCCCCTTAGGCCAATTAGGCCATTGGTCCCATTAGGCCCACTAGGGAACTTAGGCCCAATGGTACCAATAGTCTAATTAAGTCAATTAGGTCACTTAGTCCACTTAGGCCCATTAGGCCCTTTAGGCACATTAGGCCCCTTAGACCAATTAGGCCCATTGGGCCCCTTAGGCCCATTATGCCCATTAAACCCATTAGGTTCATTAGGACACTTAGGTCTATTCATCTAATATGGACCATTAGTCCTCTTAGACCCATTCAACCCATTGGGCCCATTAGGCCCATTAGGTCCATTCAGGCAATTCGTCCATTAACCCCATTATGCTGAATTAACCATAATGGGCTCATTAGGCCACTTAGGCCCATTAGGCCCATTATTACATTACACCTATTAGGATAATTGGTCATAATGGTCCCATTCATCCACCTAGGCCCAATAGTCCCATTAATCCCATTAGGCCCATTAGGCCCATCAGGCCACTTAGGCCCAACTGGTCCACTCAACCAATTAAGCCCATTAGGCCTATTCGGTTGAATAGGGCTTAATGGGACCATTAGGACACTTAGTCCAAATAGGCCCATTTGGACCACTTGGCCACTTGGCCACTCAGGCCCATTAGGCTAATTTGGCCCAGTGGACCCATTTTGCCCATTAATCCCATTAGGCCTATTAGAACCTTTAGGCCACTTAGTCCTAATTGGTCGATTAGTCCACTTAGGCCCATTTGGCCCATTATGCCACTTAAGCCTATTAGACCCATTTGGCCCATTTGGACACTTAATCCCATTAGACCCATTATGCCACTTAGGCAACTTAGGCCCATTTGATCCTTAGGCCCATAAGGCCATTTAGGCCAATTTATGTCATTTAGGACAATTAGGATAATTAGGCCATTTAGACCAATTAGGTCGTTTGGTCTGTTTAGTCCGTTTAGGCTGTTTAGGCCAATTTAGGCCATTTAGGCCAATGAGGCCAATGAGACCAATTCAGGCCAATTTAGGCCCTTTAGGGTATTTATGCCAATTAGAATATTTAGTCCATTTAGGCCAATTTAGGACAATTAATCCAATTAGTCCAATTAGGCCCATTATCCCAATTAGACAATTTAGTTTATTTAGGTCATTTAGGACAATTTAGTCCATTTAGGCTAATTAGGCCATTTAGGACAATTTAGATCATTTAAACTATTTAGGTCAATTTAGACCATTTAGGACAATTCGGCCAATTATGGTATTTAGGCCAATTTAGGAAATTTATACCAATTACGTCAATTAGGTTGATCAATCCATTTAAGTCGATTAGGACAATTTTGACCATTTGGGCCAATTAGGCAAATTATACAATTTAGGAAATTTAATCCATTCAGTCTTTTTAAGATAATTTTTTCCATTTAGGCTATTTAGACCAATTTAGGCCATTTAGTCAAATTTGGCCAAATAGACCAATTAGATAATTTATGCAATTTAGGCCAATTATGCCATATAGGCCAATTTAGGCCATTTAGACCAATTAGTCCAATTAGACCAATTTTTTCCCTTTAGGCCATTCAGGCCAATTTAGCTCATTTGGATCAATTAGGAAAATTAGACCAATTATTCAATTCAGGCCAATTAGACCAATTAGACCATTTAGGCCAATTTATGCCATTTAGGCCAATTTAGGCCATTTAGGTCAATTTAGGACACTTAGGCCAATTAGACCAATTAGGTCATTTAGGAAATTTAGGATAATTATCCCATTTAGTAAAATTATATCAATTTGTCCATTTAGGTTATTTAAGCCAATTAGGCCATTTAGACCACTTAGACCAATTTAGGCCATTTAGACCAATTAGGCCAATTTAGGCCAATTAGCCCAATTAGGCCAATTAGGAAAATTAGTCCATTTGGTCTATTTAGAAAAATTAGGCCAATTAATCCATTTATGCCAATTATTCCAATTAGACCATTTATCCAATTTAGGCTATTTAAGCTATTTAGGCCAACTAATCAATTTACTCATTTAGGCCATTTAGGCCATTTAGGCCAATTAGGCCATTTAGTCAAATTAGGAAAATTAGACAGTTTAGGTTATTTAGGACAATTTAGGTCATTTTGGCCATTTAGTCCAATTTAGGTCATTTAGGCTATTTAAGATAATTTAGACTATTTAAGCCAATACAACCAATTAGTCCATTTAGGCCAATTTAGGCCATTTAGGAAAATTAGGCCAATTAGAAAATTTAAGCCAATTTGGTAAATTTATTCCATTTAGTTAAATTAGGTAATTTAAGACAATTGTAACAATTAGATAATTTAGTGAATTTAGATCAATTAGGCCAATTAGGTTAATTTAGGTCTTTTAGGCCAATTAGACCATTTAGGCCATTTAGGTTGTTTAGGAAAATTTAGGCCATTTAGGCCAATTAGTCTAATTAATCCAATTATTTAATTTATTCAATTTAATCCAATTAGGCCATTTAGGCCAATTTAGACCATTTAGACAAATTAGGCCAATTTTGGCCATTTAGGCCAATCTAGGCCAATTTGTCCAATTAGGCCTTTTAGGCCATTTGGATAATGTACTATTAAGGGACACACAATACATAGAATTTCAGGTATGAGTAATCATAAGCAGATGAGGTTTCTTCTCATGAAGTTTTCACTTGGTAATCTCTAAGATGGGAGATTATGACAACAGACTCGTTAGTAGGAATTCTGCATGTTTTGGTATCATGGAATATTCCTATCTATGAGTGTGTGTGATGGTCCTTAGACTTTAATATTTTTATTAAATCATGTCACAACTTGCATACTTAGATGTATGTAGTAAACCATGATGATAAGAGCTCATGACGAAGTTGGATACATTGGGTACGTCACGAGTGACATGTCATTAATGAATAAGTTGGGGAATGATTTGTCCCTTCCATCTTTATATAAGATGATATCTCAACCCTTTGATTGGAATAAAATCATTTCATTAAATTCCATGTCCATAGTGTAACACTGTATTTATTTCAGATAGTCAAAGGAATACATATTGAACATATAGGTTAGTGACATGGATGTGCAACCTTCTTGATGAGATATTGTAACATAGAGATTATATTACACAGTGAGAATTCATATGTGGTTTTTGATGTTGTGGCCTCAAGTTCTTTCTCTTGGGTGTCTTGACCCGTTTCTAGATAGTAATCTTGGACTTTAGGCAAGTCTACCTAATGTCAATGAGAATGAATCCTAGAGGGTATTGATTAGTATAATACTAAAATATTGAATAATATGAAAGTGATAAACCTAGAATGAATTAAAATTGTATATGTTGAAGAAATCCAAAAAATGAAGAAGCTTTTAAATATACATTTAATTAGAAATTTAATACCAGTGACATAACATAAACAATACATACTAATTAGCATGATAAATATGTTTACGGTATGGATTTCTATTATATGTTCATTTCAATCTAATTCCATTTAAGTTGTGTAATTTGGTTATTCGGTAACTTGTTAATATTGATCTTTTTTCCATTTGGCTATTTGGATAACTGACCAATTAGTCCATTCAGGAAAATTAGGCAAATTAGGCTAATTAGTCCAATTAAGCTATTTAGACCAATTATCCCAGTTAGAAAAATTAGTTCGTTTAGTCCAATTATGCCATTAGGCCAATTAGGTCCTTCTAAAGGGCCCGAAGGCCTTCTTTTTATTGATTTTTTTTATAACCTCCCTTTCAAGGGATGAGTAGGAACCCTTAAAAGGCTTGTAGGCTTAGAGATTACATGATCCGTAGGTCTTAGGAAACATTCAGACTATAACTACATGGAACTGCTCCTTCCCAGCTTCTTCATCGTGATGTTGGCTCTCCACCTTCATATGGATTGTTTGGATAGGCTTCTCATGCATGCAAAGGATGGTACCAATGGAAATTACATACCCTATCTTTTTGACAAATCTGCTTATCTTCTGTTCTAGTGAAAGCGCCTGCTCTGAATCCTCATCTGGAGTCTGCTCCTTGTAGATTATTTCTGGTCATTAAGAACAATTTCAGGTGGCCCAAAGGCCTTGAGGTGCCCCTAATGCCTTTACGTGGTCCAAAGGCCTTGAGGTGGCCCAAAATCCTTACCGGCCCAAAGGCCTTGGGTGGCAATTTGACCATTTATTCCAATTTAGGTCAATTAGGCTAATTAATCCAATTAGACCATTTAATCAAATTGGACCATTTAATCCATTTTGACCAATTAGACCATTTAGACCCATTTTTAATTTTAGGCCAATTTAGGCCAATTAGGCCAATTAGGCCAATTAGGTCAATTAATCCAATTAGACCATTTAATCTAATAAGACCATTTAATCCATTTAGACTAATTAGGCCATTTAGACCAATTAGTTCATTTATGTCAATTAGGATATTATGCCAATTATTCCATCAGGCTATTATTCCATTAGTCTATTTAGGCCAATTAAGCAATTTAGGTCGTTTTTCCATTATCCCATTAGTTCAGTGGGCCATTAGGCTAATTGGTCATTTAGCCATTTGGTCAATTTGCCCAATTTAGACCAATTTAGGCTAATTAGAACCAAAAAATCCTAAAACCTGGATCCAAAATAATATATCTGAAACACTAATAGCTAAGGCCTAATTAGGCCCATTAGGCCAATTAGTCCACTTAGGCCCATTAGGTCACTTAGGCCCATTTGCCTCATTCAGCCCATTCAGACGAATAGGCCACTTTGGCCCATTAGGCTCATTAGGCCACTTAGGCTACTTAGAACCATTAGGCCCATTCAACCCACTTGAACCATTAGGCCCATTCAAACCATTAGGCCACTTAGGCCCATTAGGCCCATTACAATGATTAGGCCACTTAGGCCTATTAGTCTCATTAAGTTGATTAGTCCACTTAGGCTCATTATGAAGGTTAGGCCCATTAGGCCACTTAGGCCCAATTGGCCCATTAGGTCCATTAGTCCACTTAAGCCCATTAGGTCGATTAGTCTGCTTAGGCCCATTGGTCCAGTTAGGCCCATAAAGGCCCATTAGGCGCATTATGACCATTAGGCCCATTAGGCCACTTAGGCCTATTAGGCTCATTAGGCGCATTCATCCCAATAGGCCCATTAGGCCACTTAATCCCATTCAGACCATTAGGCCCATTAGGTTGATTAGTCCAACTAGGCCCATTAGGCCAATTAGGCCACTTAGGCCCACTAGGCCCATTAGGCCCATTCATCCCATTAGGAAAATTAGGGCCATTAGCCCAATTAGCACCATTAGGCCCATTAGGCCACATAGGCCCATTATGCCCATTAGGCCACTTAGGCACATTGAGACCATTAGCCCACTTATGACACTTAGGTCTATTATTCCACATAGGCCCATTTGGACACTTAGTCCCATTATCCCACTTTGCTTCATTGAGACCATTTGGCCCATTTGGCCCCTTAGGCCACTTAGGTCCATTTGGACCATTAGGCCACTTAGCCCACTTAGGCCCATTAGGCCACTTAGGGCCATTGAGACCATTAGGTCTGTTTGGCCCCTTAGGCTAATTAGGCCGCTTAGGCCTATTAGGCCACTTAGGCCCATTAGGCCACTTAGGCCCATTGATCCCATTAGGCCCATTAGGCCCATTAGGCCACTAAGACCACTTAGACCCATTATTCCACTTAGGCCCATTGATCCCATTATGCCTCTTAGGCTTATTAGGCCCATTTGGCCACTTAGGCCCATTAGACCCATTAGACCCATTAGCCATTGGGCTCATTAGGCCACTAAGGCCTATTGGGCCACTTAGGCCCATTAGAACACTAAGGACCATTAGGACCATTAGGACACTTAGGCCTATTAGGCCACTTATTCCCATTAAGCCCATTGGGCCCATTATGACACTTAGACCCACTTAACCACTTAAGCCCATTAGACTCATTAGGCCCTTTAGGCCACTTAGGCCGCTTATGCCCATTAGGCCGATTCAGCCCATTAGGCCCATTGTCCATTAGAAACATTAGGCCCATTATCCCCCTTAGTCCCATTGATCCCATTAGGCCACTTTAGATCATTAGGCCACTTAGCCCAATTAGGCTCATTAGGCCACTTTGGCCCTTATCCCATTAGGCATATTAGGCCACTTTGGCCCATTAGGCCCTCCAAATCATTTTCAAAATTTTAATAAAATCCACTTTGAGGAAAAAGTGGGAACCATACACCATAACACATGACACATATCTAAATTTCAAAAATAGTATACATATTTAAAATTTGAAATGAGTATCTTCACCACGGGAATCGTCGTATCAGCGACAGATTCCGCAAATCACGCATCCACTGCATCAAAGATAGCACGTCGAAGAAGTTATCTCCATCATCATCACCACCACATTTTTGTCCACTCCGAACATCATTTTCGTAACCATTATCTCCAGAGTCCCCACATCAATGGTAGGAAAACCACATTTTTCATCATCGAACATCATCGTTAGAGTCGTGAACTAGAGCGAAACAAACTAGGAGGTCCACTAATCACCACTGATTTCTTCATATATTCACCATATAACTCCAATATCACTACCAAAAAACCATCAAAAGAGAACATCACAACCATTTGAACCTTCAAATATGGGCCATTATCCCTCTCAGAGACCCTAATCCCCTCGAACCACACCACCCAAAACCTCCATGAAGACCGGTGCAACAGACTGGCAGGTAAAAGAGCACATCAAGGATGAGCAGATGGAGGCCTTAGTAGGGGACCAAGCCAGAAAACGCATTAATAAAACAAAATAGAGAACCAATAATAGAGAAACAAAATATATCCCAAACAAAATCACCATACGAGTACTTAATATGCATCCAAAAAATAGAGAAGGATCCAAATTGAGGAATGAACTCGAGCTGAGACCACTATCAGCGCTAATCTAGCACCATCCCAAGTAGGCCTAGATCTCAAATCAAGCTTGAACAAACTGGAGACCAACATTATGGGTAGGCTAGTATGGGTAGAGGAGAAAGAAGGCACCAGACGCACTCACCAGTGCTGACCTAAGCCGTCTAAAGCACCTACACGCACACAGCCAAAATAGGGTTCTGATGCGTAGGGATAGATTGAAAGAGGGGTGGTGAGCGACACACGATGACCACACAAAAAAATTCACATCCTTTGAGAGGGAAGAAAAATAAAGAAAGAGAAATAAGAGGATGGACCAAGTGAAGTGCCACCATCATTGTCGAGCAGACCCTCAAAACCCTAGGAGGGGAAGAGGAGGAAGCAGGAGCATTGGGATCCAGGAGAGTGTGGAGCCATCAGATTCATTCTTTAGGATCATTAGGCCCATTATGATAGTTAGGACCATTAATCCCATTAGAAAAATTTGTACCATTACTCCCATTAGGCCCATTCAACCACTTAGGCCCATTAGTCCCATTGTTCCACTTCATCCCATTAGGCCCATTCATCCCTTTAGGCCACTTAGGTCCATTTGGCCCATTAAACCCATTATATTGGGCCCATTAGGCCACTTAGGACCATATTTCCCATTATTCCCATTTGGACAATTAGACCCATTAGTCCACTTAGATCCATTCATCCCATTAGGCCCATTAGACCCACTAGGACACTTAAGCCCTTTAGGCCACTTTGACCCATGAGGCACATTAGGCCTGTCACGACCCGCACCTTCACCAAGATGAGGAAAGGTATATATAATTGTTAGACCCTTCCTTATTCAAGTTTAAGGAGATATAATGACCCCTGATTCCTTCCTTCAATAGGCCCCAGAGTGGCAACTAGCACCAAGGGTATATAATATCACCTAAAATGGAAGGCATTAGCCTTTTTATTTAATAGGATTGGGATATAAGATGGTAAATCTAAAAAAACTCAAAAAATAGAAAGTAAAATTAAATCCAAAAACCCTTTTTACACATGAATGTTCAAAATAAAGTGCTAAAAAGTATAAGAAAACTATAAAGGAAAGTAGCAAAATAAAGAAAAGCAGCATCTACGACTATCCTGACGCCCAAGCTAGTAATGTCCAAAACATTCCTCAAAGTCCTCATGGAAACCCAAAAGTAGTTTTATATACATAGGGTGAGTATACATGTATACTCAATAGGGAAAACCAAAAACTCTCAAGCACAAGTGGGGAGGAATTCTAATTCCCCATGAGAAATAGATATGACCAAAGGACATAGCAAGGAAACTATCTACCCAACCTCACCAAGGCACGCTTCCCAAATCACGCATGTTAGGTAAAGTAATAGTAATAGAACATCGATATTTGGGTACCCCTCACCACTTTCCCACTAGTAATTTAGGATATCCTATGCATCAAACCTCTACCATAAGTTCCACTACAGCCCCATTGCTGCCCCAACAACCTTGTGGGCCACCACAACCACACATCCTGCCCGTAGACACCTGGTCCACAACAACGACAAATAACTATGCCCGCAAACACCCAGACCACAAAAACCACACATCATTATGTATCCAAACACCTGGGCCACAACAACCACTTCCATGACTGAAGGCACATGGGCCTCATCCCTAAGACACTTGGGAAACAAACCTGCCCGCACACACTTGGTCCAACCACCATAACACACCCTGCCCAAAGAGTCTTGGACCATATTGAACCTTAGGATATCACATACTACCCAAAGATTCTTGGGCTACCTGGGCGAGGAAGAATAAAGGAGCAAATAACCATCCACTCATAAGAATGTTGGGAAAAACACCCCCCCCCCATGAAATGGGGGTGTTCATCACGGAGTGCTCAACATGGGTGGGGTGCGAATAAGAAACAAAAGAACTAAATTTATATATATAATTAACAAAAACTCATCCCAACCTAAGGGTGCCGAAACAGACAGTCATCCCATACATAACTAGAGAACAACCACCCTTGTTACTATTCCTACACTCACGAACACACAACAGCCACAACAAGAGCACAACCCATTTCTGGAAAACAATCCCTCAATGTACCCATTCTTGTTATCATGTTCAAGTGATTCCATTTAAATATTCCTTCACTGTCTGGAAGCTAACAGGCATATCCACAAGCCAAGACAGTAACTGAAGGAAAACAACCAAGCAACAATTTAAGCATCCACACCTAGTTCTCTTGTAAAATCACGATAACAAAATGGGTTTGTGATATCCCTCGAAGTACTAGAACCAAACCAAGCCCCAATATATGGCCTCACACAACCAAGTTCCTTATTTCTGTTTGATTAACCAGGGTGATCACACAAGGATTATTATTCATTGAGAATCCATTTTATCAACCAAATTTATGAAATTAACCAGTTCCCATGTTACATCCATTCAATCACAAGATTATCTAGAAAATAGTGGTTCATTAGTTCACAAGAAAGGACCACAAACAGCCACAATTTTCAGTGGTCATAAGCCGATACAATTCAAAACATAAATAAAATATGATAAACGAATATAGAAAAACCACCATCATTAAAACCCCTTCATTCTTTAAAGGTATGTTTATTATCTTCGTTAAGGTTTGGTTTCATCCAAATCCAGAAGGAAACATTATCACACCCACCCCGCATGATACATAGTAAAGAGAGACGAAGGAAAAAATCCTACTTGGATGATTAGGGATTGAAGTTTTATCCATGCGTCAAGAAATACGAATGCCTAAATTATAGGAAAATAAAACTCAAAGGCTTCAAGGCTAAGTGTTAAGAGCTCCAAAACAGGCACACGATTCGTCTCCAAAAGAGGGACTCCAAGTGCACCAAGGAAAAGAAAGGGACCAAGTAAGAATAAGATCTTCATGTGACAAAAGGCTAGATCCTAGAGTTACGGGATATGAAATCTCAAACCTCTTAAAAGGAATATCTTTATTTCACCACACGTTTGGGAAGTTATACATGATGGAATTAATTTATATTCAATAATTATACTATGAGATGGTGAAGATAGACCTGCGGACGGCTGCGAGTTGATGGATATCCTTTAAACAGAGAAAACATGTAACAGGGGCTAAGTTCGAAACATGGAAAAGGTGCGACATAGGGTCTCTACACCGTCAGAGGATTTCAAATACCATTTATGGGATTAAACATCCTTAAAACACTTTAAAATAGGTAACAAAACTTAAAAGAGTTGTTACGGAAAAACTAGGAGAATGAACCCTAAAACTCCATAGTGGCACCATTCAGGTGTGGCACTGGTAGGTGAGACCGATCAGTGGCATTGATAGGCGACACCACGATGACACGCCACCACCGACACCGACACCCTTCTGACTCACCCATGGCATCCAGGTCATCCCAAGCACTATAATTTGACAAAGTAATGGACCACAAGGGTTTGGGACA
Source organism: Viscum album (assembly GCA_963277665.1). Classification (NCBI taxonomy): domain Eukaryota; kingdom Viridiplantae; phylum Streptophyta; class Magnoliopsida; order Santalales; family Viscaceae; genus Viscum; species Viscum album. The sequence goes on from OY728156.1 coordinate 1,780,800,158, forward strand.
TTACATAATATACCTATCAAACTTTTCTCATCCTAGAGCATCTATACTAAACCCAACAAAAGGAGAGGGGTCTGAACAACCACCTTGTAAGATACCTCTCAGGGAAAAAAACCACCCTAGAGTTGTTCAAAAGTGGGAACAAACCTCAATATCTAGGAACCCCCTCCCTAATCTATCTCATGAACAACCATAGATACACCACTACTCTTCTCCCCCAAGTTACCACACAAACCCATAAAGGTCACACCATAGAGACATCTGTATTAGGGAGTCCCTTCCTCCATGTCAAGATATTATCCTCTTTGGGTGGAACTGACTCGCCCGCATGGGTTTAATCGCATCCACCTTAATGCATCTTGATTAGAGATCAGGTCCCCCCCATGGTCAGGACTTTTCACACACATTAAAAGAACAAGGGGATTCAACTCATATCATAGAAAATGAGGTCAAGAATTACATCATAGTCAACTAAAAAACAACAAAAAACAAAACTCAAAACATCTCTGGGTACTGGGCATGCATTTATACCTCCCATTCCTAGGTACTCCCTTCAAGGACCCCATGCCTCTATAACACACGAAACAAGCGAATGGTTCATCCATGAAGCACCTCCTCCTCAAGATCCTTGATCCACATTGGTCGCTCTACAAATGTCGCATCATCCTCGATATCCATATCTCCCCAGTCGAGGATGTGTGAGTCATCGTGTAGATATCAACGGAGCTAAGACACCCCGCCACTGACACCGACACCCTCCTAACACACCCATGGCGTCCAAGTCACCCCAAGAACCAGAATTTGACAAAGTAATGGACCACGAGGGTCCGGGCCATTATAAGGACAATTAGACCACTTAGGTATATTCAGTCCATTAGGCCACTTAGGCCCATTAGGCCAATTTGGCCCATTAATCCCATTGGATTAGGCCCATTAGACCACTTAAGTCCATATGGCCCATTAGGCATGTTAGGCCAATTAGCCCAATTTGGCCCATTATGAAAATTAGGCCTAATAAACCCATTAGTCCACTTAGGCCCATTAGGAAACTTAGGCCCATTAGGCCACTTAGGCCTATTCATCCACTTAGGCCCATTATGCCACCTAGGCCCCTTAGGCCCATTATGCCACTTAAGCCAATTTGGGGCATTAGGCTCATTAGTCCACTAAGGCCCATTAGTCCAACTAGGAGCATTAGGTCCATGAGTCCCATTAGGCCCATTAGGACCATTATGACCATTAGTCTGTTTAGGCCCCTTAGGCCACTTATGTCGATTAGGATCATTAGGCCCCTTAGTCCCCTTACACCCGTTAGGCCATTTAGGCCGATTAGACCACTTAGGCCCATTCGGTCCATTAAGACCATTATTCCACTTAGAATAATTCAGTGCATTAGGCCCATTAGACCACTAAGTCCCATTAGACCCATTAGGCCCATTGGGCCACTTAGGCCCCTTAGGCCACTTAGTCCCCTTAGACCCGTTAGGCCACTTAGGCCCATTAGGCCCATTATTCCACTTATGCCCCTTAGTCCACTTAGGACCATTAGGCCACCTAGGCCCATGAGGCCCATTAGGCCCATCAGGACCATTAAGCCTATCTGGACCATTAGTCTCATTAGGCCACTTAGGACCCTTAGACCACTTAGGACTATTCGGACCATCAATCCCATTAGGACACTTAGGCCCATTAGGCCACTAAGCCCCATTAGGACACTTAGTCTCATTAGTCCACTTAGTCACATTCGTCCCATTAGGCCCATTAGGTCATTGAGGCCCATTAGGCCCATGAGGCCACTTAGGACCATTTGGCCCATCAGGCCACTTAGGCCATTGAGGCCCATTTGGCCACGTAGGCCCATTAGACCCATTAGGCCAGTGAGGTCCATTCATACCATTAGGCCACTTAGGCCAATTATCCCTCTTAGGCCCATTAGGCCCATTAGGCCACTGAGGCCCATTCGTCCCATTAGGTCACAGAGGCCCATTAGGCCCATTAGGCCCATTATTCCCATTAACACATTTGGTCCATTAGACCACATAGGCCCATTAGACCACTTAGTCTCATTTGGCTAATTTAGCCACTTAGGCCCATTAGTCCCATTCAGCCACTTAGGCCCATTAGGCTCATTCGACCACTTATGTCACTTAGGCCTATTAGGCCACCTAGGCGCATTTAGACCATTAGGCCCATTAGGCCACTTAGGAGCATTTGGCTCATTTGGCCACTTAATCCCATTTGGCCCATCATTCCTATTCGGACCATTAGTCCCATTCATTCACTTTGTCCCACTAGGCCAGTTAGACCCATTTTCCCATTAAGCCACTTAGTCCCAATAGGCCCATTAGGCCAGTTAGGCCCATTAGGCCAATTTTCCCACTTTGGACCATTATTCCCATTAGGTACATTATGTCCATTCATCCATTTTGGCCCATTAGGACCATTAGACCCATTAGGCCACTTAGGCCCATTTGGTCCATTAGGCCCATTAAGTCCATTAGGCCCATTGGCCACTGTGGTCCATTAGGCCCATTATGCCCATTAGGCCCATTATGACCATTTTTTCACTTTTAACCATTAGTACACTTAGGCCCATTAGGTGCATTAAGGCTCATTAGGTGTCACACCTGGATTTTCAATTCCATTCTTTGTTCGAAGTTCTTTTTGGTTCTTAGGTTTCCCTTGATTTTTGGGTGTTCTGGGTTTGGAATTTTGGTGTCTATTATGTTCTAGACCAATAACCTTGGTCTTGGGGGTATTGTATGGTAATTGGACTCCTATTTTGTCAAAGGGATGGTGTGAGGTTGTGGTGTTTTAGAGTTTGATTAGTGACACTTCTAGTGGCACCACTTGTGGGGTATGTTGTTGAGGTGGTTTGTACCCAAGAGTTGGATGAGTTTTGGGTTGGAAAGATTGCTTTATTTTGGGATTTATTCTCCACTATCCTTGTCCTGTATTTCCCCCTTGGTTTCCCCCTTGCCCCCCCCCCCCTTAATTTTTAGGATTATGGAAGGTTTTTGGGTGCCTAGAACAGGCCGCATGGTTTGGCCGCACAGTTTTCTAAACCGTGCAGCCAAACCGTGCAAGGGTGTCCAGGTCATTAAAAACATTTTAAATTTCCAACTTTTACCTTCCGTAATAATCCCAAATACGCCCCATTATTCCCCCATTTCTTGACCTACCTCTATGGACATCCTCCAAGGTCGCTCACCCTCCCTTGGACCTCAACTTTGAAGGGAGATTTGATGGGGGAAACATCAAAACCATGAAAGTAAGTCTTCCTCTATTTGACTTATTCCCTTTCCATAGGGTTTCCTTCACCCTTTCTTGAAGTTATAATGTTTCTAGTAGATAGGGTTAATACCTAGGGTTTAACTAGTGGTATTTTTGGTGAAATATTATGGTTTAGGGTTGGTTTTCACCCCCTTGTGGTGCGATGGTGGTGCGGTTGATGTTTTGCACCAAGTTTTGAGGGTTTCAACACAAAAGGTATATGATTCCATATATATAAATTCCTTGATGTGTTAGAATACTTGATTTAATTATTTTTCATGTTCCTCATAAGTTTTGTGTGGTGTGAAAACTATTTTTTATGGATTTGGTTAAGTATTTAATTTTATAGTTTAATTTTAGCTTGAAATTAGGTGTTTTTCATGTGTGAATCTTGGATTAATATTTGGGTGTATTTTATAACATATGAACGTGATTTATTAGTGTTTAAAGGGGATTTAAATTCAGTTTTTTTAATTATTTGGTTTCATGTGGGCCTTAAAAGGGGGTTTTTGAATGGGTGTTATGTATAAAACCTTATTCCACTCCTTGAAAGTGTTTTATGAAAAATGTGTGTTTTTCATGGGTATATTTTGTGGTATTATTTGGGGTAATTTTATAGCACTTGAGAATGGTTTAATAAATGTTTCAAGGGATTCAAATTTCTTCTTTCGTAGGGTCATGGTGTGATTTTGGCCTTGAAAGAGGGTTTTGAAATGGGTGTTGTGTGCAGGACAGAGTTACACCCCTTGGGTTTGTTTTATGAAAATTGTAGATGTTTTTTTTTTGGTTAAAAAAAGTGGGGAAAGGGTTTATATGTACTTTTTGGTGAGTTTGTTCACCTAATATGGGTTTTTTAAAGGTAAAGTGTTGATTCAAGATGACAAAAAAATTTAGAATGTTTTATAAAGTGCTGAAATGTTTTATCAAATGGCAAGAGAGGTTCAAAACATGGTTGTGGGCTGTTTTGTGTGAGTGTGATGTGTAAAATGATTTTTTTCGATGAAAGAAGCATTATTTGTTATGTGTGTGGGATTTTATGTGAATTTTACTATCTTTTAAAGGTTTATAAAAATTTTTAAATGATTTTTTGAAGTGTTAAATAGATGTGAAAAGTGTTGTGGGATATTTTAGTGTGAGTTTGATTTCAAAATCAATTTGAATAAAAAGGGGGATGATGCGACTTGTGTGATGTACATGTGGGATGTTTGGTGAATGTGCGATGTGGAACATGGTGTGTTTACACCTCTTTTGAAACCAAGAAATATGTTAAAGTTGGTTTTGAAAAAGAGTTTCCAATAGAGTTTTATAAACTATTGAATGGTGTTTTAATGGGATGAGATGTTTTGAAATTGATGTGAATAGATTTAAATTGAGTTTTCATCTGAATTATTGTTCCTTTTGGAAAATTTTGGTATGTTGTAATTTGGGATTGATTTCGTGGTTAGCGGCTTTGAGAAAAGAAAGTGTTGGTTGACTGTTTTGGTTTTGAAAAGTGGAAAGAATTTTTTTTAACCATTGGTATTTCCATGAGAAAACACATGAATGGGGTTATATGGTATGATGGATGGTTTATGGCATGGTTGGATGACTGCCAGGATGGATATGAGGAGGGTGCTCGGTGTGGTATAGAAACATGCATGTGTGAGGCCCATTGGGTACCATTGGTGGATACAATAACAACTAAACCATTTATTTTCAAAAAGATGATTTTAAAGGAAAACATGATGTCTTGATGACTGGTTTGGGATGGTGTGTATTATGTGTTTTTGAAAATGTTGATGTTGTGGGATGTTTTGGGTCCAATAACCCCTCTTGTTTGAATAGTGTTTTGGGTTTATGTTTGGTTGGTAAGATGGGTTGAAGGGCCAATTAGTGGTATCTACTGAGAAATGTTTTGGGAAGCCTTTACGGTGGTTCCCCTCATATTTTTTGGATCTGGTTGTTGTATGTCTTGACCAATGGACCCGGTTGGTTGGGTCCTTGGGTTCTCTTATTGGATAAGGTACGCCCCCATTAAGTGTTAGTGCACAACTGAAGTGAAACCCGGATTGTTTATCCACTAGAAGACCCTCTAGTAGATCAATATAAGGAATATTTTTCTCAATATTTGGAGATTGAGTCTACACCATTTCCTTTATTGGGTTTCCAAATCCTCTTATAGTGGGAGAGTGCTCGTGGAAGGATGAAAGAGACCTTAGTTTCTTAAACTACATGATTTGTCGAATGTGGAAGTGGTCTGGGGTTGTTAGTATGGATGAGTATCTCGATGGTGTATAAGAGGGACTATGAGTCCTTCATGGTCTCTTCGAAGCATGAGTTCATGTTAAACCACCTACGTAGGAAAACTAGTCACGGGTAGATATTATGGCCTCTTTCCAGAATCATGTTCTCTTTGGACTTGGCATAAGATCCCTTTCCTTGTATTGTTCCTATAAGTCGCAATGGTCATATTCGATGATGACTTGTGATTTCATGTGATCATTTGACTGTAATGGTGAAGGTCATACAATCTTTTGAGAGTCTCTATTATGTTGGGAGTATGTATTCCTTGGAAAAACATCAAAATCATCTGTTTCAGAGGAAGGTGTTTATATGTGTCCTTTCCTTCTATTGTTTCTCACCCAAAGAAATAAGGTGTGACGTGCGTGCATCCTCTAGGCCCTTATTTCGGTAAAATGTCAGGTTAGGGTAAAGTGAGTTTTGGAGTGTGTTTTGTTTTGGTAAACCCATCGAGGTTTGTGGTGTAGTTGTTTGTAGCACCGGAAGAAGAATTTCTATTCAGGGGTTTCTAAAGCCTAACTCTGAGGCTGAAGATGCTTCAATCATTTGAGCACCAAACACAGGTCTCGGAGAGAAGCCGACGCTTAGTCAGGGGAAATTCCAGGGTCATTCAAATATTTTTTGAAGAAAGGTTTGAAATTTGGCTAGACAAGTTGAGTGCACAGTTTGTGCATGGTTTGTAGTAACCATTCCTCAGAAAACCATGCAAGTAGAAGTATCCACACAGTTAGCGCAAAGTTTCCCAAACTGTGTGGATTGACCTTGAGACCATCCCAAATATTTAAATCTAGGTTCTTCCTATGATGTCCCATGCTGTTCAGTTAATATGGTTGGTTCATATGGTGGGGAGACCCACTATGATTCTCATGTATGTTCCTTCAGAAATTTCTAATGGAAGTCTACCCCTTGTATTGGGGAGTCCGTTTTGTCCTCCCCCTGTTAGTTTCACGATCTTATCTCGAGAAAATTTGAGTTGTATATTATGGTGGAGTTCCCATTTGTGTCTCCCCATACTAGTAACTCATATTTGTCCCTGGTCTTGTCTTGAGGGTAGGTAGTCTTGTTTGGAGCTATCTAACTACCTACATCTTCCTTGGGTAAATATAGGGATTGGAGAACACCCAATGGTTTGGTTAAAGTAATGTAAGTGTAACCTTGTTCGTTGTTGTTGTTTGTTTGGGTAAATTGTTAAAATATTGTTTGAATAGGGTTTGAGGAGTTTTCTTTTGGGATATAATATGAATGTGATTGATCATTTCAGGAAAGTGATGTAAGTTTTGGTTGTGAGGGTATTCCTACCTTAATTGATCACTGGATGTGTTTTGGCCTTTAGGGGTGAAACTTGGAAGGGGAGTCCATTTTGGTTTATCATTTTGGTTTAGTTTTTTCTTTTTTCCTTGTTGTGACTTTCAAGGGGTGGAAATCTTTGTGGTGGGGAGAATGGTCACACCCGGATTTTCAATTCCATGCTTTGTTCAATGTTCTATTTTGGTTCTTAGCTTTCCCTTGGTTTTCAGGTGTTCCGGGTTTGGAATTTTGGTGTCTCTTATGTTCTTAACCTATGACCTTGGTCTTGGGGGTATTGTATAGTAATTGGCATCCTCTTTTTTCAAAAGTATGGTGTGAGGTTGTGTTTTTCAGTTGGATTAGTGACACTCCTAGTGGCACCACTTGTGGGGGAAGTTGTTGAGGTGGTTTGTACCCAAGAGTTGGATGAGTTTTGGGTTGGAAATAGTTCTTTGTTTTGGGAATTTTTCTCCCATAACCTTGTCCTATATTTCCCCATTGGTTTCCCCCTTGTACCCCCCTAAATTTGGAGGATTATGGAAGGTCTTTGGGTACTCAAAATACGCTGTACGGTTTGGATGCACAGTTTACTAAACCGTGCAGACTAGCCATGCAAGGGTGTCCAGGTCATTAAAAACATTTTGAATTTACAACTTTTCCCTTCTATAATAAACCCAAATCCACCCCATTCATCCCCATTTTGTTCCCTACTTCCATGGAAAGCCTTTGAGGTCTCTCACCATCCTTTTGACCTCAACTTTTAAGGGATAATTTATGGGGAAAACCTTAAAGCCATGCAAGTAAGTCTTCCTATCTTTGATTTCTTCCCTTTTTATATGGTTTCCTTCACCCTTTCTTGAAGTTGTATTGTGTATAGTAGCTAGGGTTCGTACCTAGGGTTTAACCAGTGGTCTTGTTGGTGAAATATTGTGGTTTATGGTTACTTTTCACTCCCTTGTGGTGCGGTGGTGGTGCAGTTGATGTTTCGCACCATGTTTTGAGGGTTTCGACACAAAAGGTAGGTGATTCCATATGTATACATTCCTTGATGAGTTATCATGATTGAATTACTTATTTTTAATGTTCCTTATATGTTGTGTGTTGTGAGAAAACTATTTTTAATGGATTTGGTTAAGCATTTAATTTTATAGTTGCATTTTAGCTTGAAATTGGGTGCTTTTCATGTGTGACTCTTGGGGTAATATTTGGGTGTATTTTATAACATATTAAAGTGATTTATTAGTGTTGAAAGGGGCTTCCAATTCGGGTTTGTTAATGCTTTCATGTCATGTGGGCCTTAAAAGGGGATTTTTGAATGGGTGTTATGTATAAAATCGTGTTCCACTCTTTGAAAGTGTTTTATGAAAATGTGTGCTTTTCATGGGTATCTTTTGTGGTATTATTTGGGTTAATTTTATAGAACTTGATATTGGTTTAATAAATTTTGAGAGGGTTTACCATTTATACTTTGGTAGGGTCTTGGTGTGATTTTGGCCTTGAAAGAGGGTTTTGAAATGGGTGTTGTGTGCAAGACATAGTTACACCCCTTGGGTTTGTTTTATGAAAATTGTAAATGTTTTATTTGGTTAAAAATAGTGGGAAAAGGGTGTGTTTTTACTTATTGGTGAGTGTGTTCACCTAATATGGGTTTTTTAAAGGTAAATTGGTGATTTAAGATGTCAAACATTTTTAGAATGTTTTATAAAGTGCTGAAATGTTTTATCAAATGGAAAAAGAGGTGTGAAACATGGTTGTGGGATGTTTTGTGTGAGTGTGATGTGAAAAATGAATTTTTATGATGAAATAAGTATTATGTGTTATGTTTTTGAGATGTTATGTGAATTGGAATATCTTGGAAATCTTTTGTAAAAATTTTTAAAGGATTTTTTGAAGTGTTAAAGAGATTTGAAAAGTGTTGTGGGCTATTTTGGTGTGACTTTGATTTCAAAATCAATTTGAATAAAAAGGGGGATGATGTGACTTGTGTGATGTGAAGGTGGGATTTTTAGTGAATGTGTTATGTGGAAGTGGTATTTTCATGTGAAAATTATATTTCATGGCTTGTTGAACTTGTTTGAGCATAAGAGGGAAACCTGGGTATCTAGGTGGGTGGACGTGTACTGGTATGCTAGTTATCATGTGGGGTTTAGCATCAGTTTCATGTAGCAAGTTTGACACTTACAACACTAACTAGACTGTGATGATGATGATGATGATACTGGGGGACCACTAGGTTATAGGTATGTTCCCTACTAGTGGCTCGTGCATGAGAACATATATTTGTGATGGTTACTTTCATCGAGATACAAGGTACCTGGGACCCACAACAAGCTAGTTACTAGGCTTATTTTCCCATCTCTTGTGCTCATTGGATGATTTATGCTTACTGTCGGCATATAGTATGATTGGATGGAAAAATTCAGAAGCTTTGGTATTTTATTTAAATTTTTTGATTCTTTAAAATAGCCCACTTGAAAACTATTTTTATTTAAAGTTGCATCCTTTGGAAATTGTAACTAGCATTTCTTGTTTTCCAAAACTTGCAAGCTTTTCGTCTTTGAATGTCTATCACATGGAATCTATTAGTCGTGGTATCCTACTGGGATTTGTCTCAAACCCTAATCACACATTTGGGTGTAAGTAGACTTGATTATTTTCTTGTCTTCATTTTGGGAACAATTTTTGTGCCTATGGTTCGGGTTTTTAGCGGTCCTTCATGATGAAGTGTTGTGGAGATGGCTTGAGGGCAGTGCCTCTTGCCATGAGAAATTTTTTGGGACATAATTTTTGGTTTTTTACCTTTGTAATGGTCTTTGAAAATTGTTTTAAATTGTGTAATTCAATTCTAAATTTTTTTAAAAGATGATTTTGTTTGAAAAATTCAGATTCGCTTTATTGGATTCGTTTGTGGTTTTAAGTTTATAAACTCCGGTAAATCATTCCCAATTTTCAGTTTATGAAACTCCAGCACTTCTGTCAGCCGGTGGGGATCGGGAGCACCCTTCGGGTCTTGTCACGGGCCGGGTATGGTGCCGGTTTTGATGGTGATGAGATTTGGTTTTTGACATTAGGCCAGTGAGGCCCATTAGGCCCATGAGGCCACTTAGGCCCATTAGGTGACTAAGGCCCATTTGGCCAATTTGGCCCATTATTCCCATTAAATCCATTATGAACATTCGTCCACTTTTTCCCATTAGGAAACTTAGGCCCATTAGACCCATTAGGAAACTTATGCCCATTAGGCCACTTAAGCCCATTACGCCACTTAGGCCCATTATTCTCATTAGGCTCATTATGCCTAGTAGGCCCAGTAGGCCCAGTATTCCCATTAGGACCATTAGGCCTAGTGATCCCATTTGGACCAATAGGCCCACTTGGGCCCATTAGTCCCATTGGGACCATTGGTCCACTTAGGCCCATTCGGCCCATTAGGACCATTAGGCCACCTAGGCCCATTATGCTCATTCGACCACTTAGCCCCATTAGGCATGTTCGTCCCATTAGTCCCACTTGGCCCCTTAGACCAGTTAGGTCCATTAGGCCCATTAGGCCCATTCAAACCATTCGGGCCATTAGGCCCATTCAGCATATTAGGCCCATTCGGGCCATTATCCCCATTAGGACCATTAGACCACTTAGTCGCATTAGGCCACTTTAGTCCATTAAGCCCATTCAGCACATTATTCCCATTTGACCATTAGGAAATTCGGGCTATTAGGCCAATTCGGGCCACTTAGGCTCATTTGGTCACTTAGGCCCATTATGAAACTTAGGCCCATTAGCTCAATTAGGCCCATTCGGCTACTTAAGCCCATTTAGACCATTCATATTGTTCGTCCCATTAGGAACATTAAGCCACTTTGGTAAATTAGGCCTACTGGGCCACTAAGGCCCAATTGGCCCATTTAGAAACTTGGGCCCATTGGGCCACTTAGGCCCATTAGGCTCATTCGGTCGATTAGGCCGATTATACCACTTAGGCCACTTAGTCCCATGAGGCCCATGAGGCCACTTAGTCCCATTACGCCTATCAGGCCACTTCGCCCCATTAGGCCCATTAGGCCACTTAGGCCCATTAAGCCCATTGGGCCAGTTGGGCCACTTTGGCCCATTTGGATCATTCAGCCACATGGGACCATTAAGACCATTAGGAAACTTTCCCCCATTAGTAAAATTAAGCACATTAGTCCACTTACACCCATTAAACCCATTGGTCCACTTAAGACCATTCAGCCACTTAGGCCCATTAGCTCCATTAGTCCTCTGAGGCCCATTTAGACACTTAGGGAAATTCTCCCTATTATGCCACTTAGTCCCATTCATCCACTTAAGTCCCTTAGGCCACTTTGGCCCATTAGGCCCTTTAAGATGATTAGGCCACCTGGGCCCATTCAGCCCATTCGACCCATTTGACCCATAAAGCCACTTAGGCCCACTAGCCCCATTAGGCCACCTAGGCTCATTACGCACATAATGCCACTTCTTCCAATTACACCCATTAGGCCACTTAGGCCCATTGAACCCATTAGGACCATTGGTCCACTTAGGCTCATTCATCTCATCTGTCCACTTAGGCCCATTAGGCCCATTCGGCCCATTAGCCCAATTAGGCCAATGAGGCCCCTGAGTCCCACTAGGCCAATAAGGTCCATGAGGCCAGTTTGGCCCATCAGCCACTTAGTACCATTCATCCCATTAGGCTACTTAAACCCAATAGGCACATTAGGCCCATTGGGCCACTTACGCTCATTCGTCCCATTTGACCACTTAGGCCAATTAGTCCCATTAGGACACTTAGGCCACTTAGGCCCATTGGGAAACTTAGGCCTATTAGGAAACTTAGTCCCATTAGGTTGATTAAGCCGTGTAGCCCCATTGGACCACTTAGGCCCACTAGGCCCATTAATCCCATTAGTCTGATGCATCCACTTAGGTCTATTAGGCGCACTAGGCCCATTAATACTATTAAGCCCATTAGGCCCATTAATCACATTAGGCTGATTAGGAAACATATGCCCATTAGGCCACTTAGGCCCATTAGGCAAATTAGGCCACTTGGGCTAATTAGGCACATTCGTACCATTAAGACCATTAGTCCAATTGGTCTCATAGGCCCGTTAAGCCCAATAATCCCATTAGGACACTTAGGCCCATTAGTCCATTTAGTCCCATTTAAACGATTAGGCGACTAAGGCCCATTAGGGAACTTATGCCCATTAATCCCATTAGGCTGATTAGGCCACTTAGGCCCATTAGGCCACTTAGGCCAATTAGGCCCATTTGGCCTATTAATCCCATTTGGATGATTAGGCAACTTTATCCCATTAGGCCACTTTGGAACACTAGTCCACTTAGGCCAATTAGGCCCATTAGGCCACCCAGGCCCATTTGGGCCACTCTTCCCATTAGGACCATTACGCCCATTAGGCTGATTAGGCAACTTTGGACCATTAGGCCACTTCGACCCATTGGGCTCATTAGACCAATTAGGCCATTGAGGCTAATTAGGCCCATTTGGTCCCTAAGCTCGTTAATCCCATTAAGCCCATTAGGCTACCTAGTCCCATTGGGTTACTTAGGCCCATTAGGCCCCTTAGGCCCATTATGCCTATTACATCCACTATGCCCATTAAACCCATTAGGCCACTTAGGCCCATTAGGATTCTTAGGCCCATGAGGCCACTTAGGCCCATTAGGCACATTAGGCCACTTAGGCTATTTAGGCTCATTCATCCCATTAGGCCAATTAAGCCCATCAGACCCCTAGGCTCATTAAGCCCCTTGAGCCCATTAGGCCACTTAGGCCCATTAGGCCACTTCACCCCATTTTGCTGATTAGGCGACTAAGGCACATTCGTCCACTTAGGCCCAATAGGCCCCCTAAGACCATTAAGCTGATTAGGCCACTTTGTCCTATTAGGCCAATTAGGCCCATTAGGATCATTAGTCCCATTAATCCCATTAGGTTGATTAGGAAATCTTGTCCCATTAATCCACTTTGGACCATTAGTCCACTTAGGACAATTAGGCCCATTAGGCCCATTAGGCCACCTAGACCCATTTGGCCCACTAGGCCCATTATGCCCATTAGGCTGATTAGGCAACTTTGGCCCATTAGGCCACTTTGACCCATTAGGCCCATTAGACCCATTAGTCCACTGAGGCCTATTAGGCCCATTTGGACCCTAGGCCCATTAATCTCATTAAGCCCATTAGGTCACCTAGGCCCATTAGGCCACTTATGCCCATTAGGCCCCTTAGGTCCATTATCCCCCTTACACCCATTACGCCCATTACACCCACTACGCCTATTAGGCCACTTAGGCCCATTAGGCCGCTTAGGCCCATTAGGCTGTTGAGGCCCATTCATCCCATTAGGCCCATTTTTTCCCTAGGCACATTAACTCCATTAATCTCATTAGGCCACCCAGGCCCATTAGCCACTTAAGCCCCTTAGGACTCTTAGGTCCATTAGTCCACTTAGGCCTATTAAGAACATTAGGACCATTAGGACCATTAATCCCATTCGGTCGATTAGGCCACTTAATCCCATTAGTCCCATTAGGTCACTTAGTCCTATTTGGACCATTAGGCACATTAGGCCAAATAGGCCCATTTGGAACTTAGGCTCGTTAATCCCATTAGGCCTATTATCCCCCTTGGGCCCATTTTTCCCATTAGGCCATTTAGGCCCTTTCGACTTGTTAGGACACTTAGGCCCATGAGGCCCATTGTTCCCCTGAGACATATCCGGCCTATTAGGCCCATTCGAACACCTAGGCAAATTAGACCCATTCAGCCACCTAGGTCCATTTGGACCATTAGGCCACTTAGGCCCAATTGTTCGATTAGGATAATTAGGCCACTTAGTCTCATTAGTCCCATTAGGCCCATTGGCCACTTAGGCCCACTAAGGCCCTTTAGGACCATTCAGTTGATTAGGCTTATTAGGACACTTGTGCCACTTAGACCCATTAGGCCCATTAGGACCATTGGTCCACTTATTCCCATTTGGACCATTCGGTCAATTAGGTCGATTATACCACTTGGGCCACTTAGACCCATTAGGCCCATTATGCCCATTAGGCCACATAGCCCTGTTAGACCCATTCAACCCATTAGGCCCATTAATACACTTATTCCACTTAGGTCCATTATTTCCATTAGGCCCATTCATCCACTTCGGCCCATTAGGACACTTAGACCCATTAGACCCATTAGGCCACTTAGGCACATTAGTCCCATTAGGCCACTTAGGCCTATTAGACCCAATAGGCCGATTAGTCCCATTAAGAAACTTAGGCCACTTGGACCCATTATTTCCATTAGTCCCATTCGTCCACTTCATCCCATTAAACCCATTAGGACAATTAAGCTCATTTGGCCACTTAGGTCCATTTGGTCCATTCGGTCAATTAGATCGATTAGGCCACTTAGGACACATAGACCCATTAGGCCCATTAGGACCATTAGGTCACTTAGGCCCATTAGGCCCATTAATCCCATTAGGCTGATTATGTAGCTTAGTCCCATTAGACCTCTAGGCCCATTTGGCCCATTTGGCCACTTAGGCTAATTAGGCACATTCATCCCATTATGCCCATTCGGCCCATTTGGACCCTAGGCCCATTAATCCCATTAATCCCATTAGTCCACTTAGGCCCATTAGAATAATTAGTCCACTAAGGTCCTTTAGGCCCATTGGTACACTTAGGCCAACTAGGCCCATTAAGCCCATTCGACCAATTAGGACACTTAGGCCCATTATGCCCATTATGCCCATTCGTTCGATTAGGCCGATTAGGACACTTAGTTCTATTGGTCCCATTAGGACCATTAGTCCACTTAGTCCCATTATGCCACTTAGGCACATAAGGTCACTTAGGCTCATGGGGCTCATTAGGCCCATTCAACCCATTAGGCCCATTAGGCCACTTAGGCCCATTAGTCCACTTAGGACCATTGTCCCATTAGTCCACTTAGGCCCATTAGGCCCATTCAGCCCATTCGGCCCATTGGTCTGATTCAGCCCACTAAGCCTATTCATCCAATTCGGCCCATATGGCCACTTATGCCCATTAGGCCCATTAGGACCATTAGGCACATTAGACACATTAGGCACATTATCCCCATTAGGCTCATTCAACCACTTAGGCATGTTCAGCCACTTAGGCCCATTAGGCCACTTAGGCCCATTAGGCCAATTAGGTGCATTAGGTCCATTTGGATACTTAGGCCCAGTACCCTCATTAGGCCACTTAGGCCCATTAGTCCACTTAGTCCCACTAGGCCCATTAGGCCACTTACGCCCATTAGGCCCATTAGGCACATTAGGCCAATTAGGCGCATTATGCCCATTAGGCTCATTCATACACTTAGGCCCACTAGGCCCATAAACCATTTAGTCACATTAGTCTATTTCATCCCATTAGGCCCATTAGGCCAATTAGGCCACTTATGCCCATTAGGTCCATTATGCCACTTAAGCCCATTCGTCCACTTAGGCCCATTGGACCCATTAATCCCTTTAGGATAATTTGGACCATTAGGTCCATTCGGCCACTTAGTCCCATTAGTCCCAATCATCCACTTAGGACCATTAGTCCCATTTAATCAATTAGGCCGATTAGGCCACTTAGACCCATTGGGCCCATTGGGCCCATTAGGCCACTTAGGCTCATTAGGCCCATTCAGTTGATTAGGCCGATTAGGACACTTATGACACTTTGACCCATTAGTCCCATTTGGATGCCTAAGTCCATTAGGCCCATTCGATCGACTAGGTCGATTAGGCCACTTAGGCCCATTCGGTCAACTAGTGTGATTAAGCCACTTAGGCCCATTAGGCCCATTAGGCCACTTAGGCCCATTATTCTAGGTTTTTGTGTGCGAGTACTTTAGACGACTTGGGTCGGCACTGGTTAGTGTATCTAGTGCCTTCTTTCTCCTCTACCCATGGTGGCCTACCCATCGCGTTTGACTCCACTTTAGTCGGGATCGATTCGGGATCCAGGCCTACTTGGGATGGTGTTGGAGTAGGGATAGCAATGGTATCAGCTCTAGTTCATTCCTCTGTTTGGATCCTTCTCTATTTTGGGGGTGTGGATTGAGG
The DNA here is from genome assembly GCA_963277665.1 of Viscum album. NCBI lineage: Eukaryota > Viridiplantae > Streptophyta > Magnoliopsida > Santalales > Viscaceae > Viscum > Viscum album. The sequence goes on from OY728156.1 coordinate 1,780,816,107, forward strand.
TCTCATATGGTGGTTTTTTTGGGATTGATTTTCTTTCTCTGTTATTGGTTCTCTATTTTGTTGGACTAATGCAGTTTCCATCTTGGTCCCCTGCCAATGCCTCCACCTGCTCATCCTTCTTGTGCTTCTTTCCCTGTTATTCTGGTGTGTAGGTCTTCATGGAGGTTCTGGGAGGTGCATATTGAGTGGCTTAGTGTCTCCCGGAGGGCTAATGGACCATATTTTAAGGTTCTAATAGTTGTGATGTTCTATTTTTATGGTTTTTTGTGGTGATTTTGGAGTTCTATGATGGCGATATGAAGACATCAATGGTGATTAGTGGACATCCTGGTTTGTTTTGCTCTGGTTCTCAGCTCCGATGATGATGGTCGATAATGAAAAAGGTGGTGTTACCACCAGCGATGTGGTGACTCTAGCGATGATGATAACGACGATGATATTCGGAGTGGACAACAACGAGGTGATGATGATAGCGGGTGATTATGATGGCAACAACTTATTTGACGTGCTATCTTTGATGTAGTGGATTTTATGAAAATTTAAAAATTGATTTCAAGGGCCTAATGGGCCTAATATGCCTAATGGGCCAAATTGGCCTAAGTTTCCTAATGGGCCTAAGTGGCCAAATGGGCCAAAATGGCTTAATGGGCCTAAGGGGTCAAATGGGACTAACTGGACTAATGGGCCTAATGGGCCTAAGCATTCTAAGGGGCCTAAAGGGCCTAATGGTCCTAATGGTGCTAAGTGGTCGAGTGGGCCTAAGTGGCCTAATGGCCCAATGGGCTGAATGGGCCTTAGTGGACTAAGGGGCTTAAGTGTCCCAATGGGCCTATGTGTCCCAATGAGCCTAAGTGGCCTAATGGGCCCAATGGATAATGGTTCTAAGGGGCCTAAGTGACCTAACTGGCCTAATGTGGCTAATGGGCCTAAGCGGCCTAAGTGGCCTAATGGGATCAATGGGCCTAAGTGGCATAATGAGACTAAGTGGAATAAGTGGCCTAATAGGCCTAATGGACCTAAGTGACATAAATGACCTAAGGGGAGTAATGGGCCTAATGGGCTGAATGGGCCTAAGTGGCCTAATGGGCCTAAGTGCCCAAATGGGCCTAAGCGGTTGAAGTGTCCTAAGGGGCCAAATGGTCCAAATGGGATCAATGGGCCTAAGCAGCCTAAGTGGCCTAAAGGACCTAATGGGACTAAGTAGCCTAAGTGGCCTAAGGAGCCAAATGGGACAAATGGGCTCAATTGGCCTAAGTGGCCTAATGGGGCTAAGTGTCCAAATGGGCCTAAGTGGCCTAATGGGCCTAAGTGGACTAGTGGACCTAATGGGCCTAATGTGGATAATTAGGGATAATGGGACTAATTGTCCTAATGTGCTGAATGGGCCCAATGGTTCAAGTGGGCCTAATAGGCCTCAGTGGTCTAATGGGCCTAAGTGGCCTAATTGGCCCAATGGGCCCAAGTGTACTAATCGGCCTAATGGGTCGAATGGGTATAAGTGGACTAAAGGGCCTAATAGGTCGAATGTGCCTAATGATCCTAATGGTCTTAAGTGGACTAATGGGGTTAATGGGTCTAATGGACCTAAGTGGACTAATGGGCCTTTATGGGACTAAGTGGACTAATGAGTCTTAGTAGCCTAATCAACCTAATGGACCTAAGTGGACTAGTGGGACTAATGGGCCTATTAGACTTAAGTGTATTAATGTGAATAATGATCCTAATGATCCAAAGTTGCCTAATCAGAGTAATGGGCCTAATGGACCTAAGTGGCCTAATCATCGTAATGGGACTAATGGGCCTAAGTGGCATAATGGTCCAATGGGACTAAGTGGCCTAATGGTTTGAATGGACCTGATGAGTTGAGTGGGATGAATTGGCCTAATGGTCTTGAGTGGCCTAATGGGCCTAATGATCCTAAGTGTCCTAATGATCCTAATGGGTTTTAGTGGCCAAATCGGCCTAACGGGCCTAAGTGGCTGAATGGGCCTAATGGGCCTAAGTGGCCTAATGGGTCGAATGGTCCTAAGTGACCTAATGAGCCTAAGTGACCTAATAATCCTAATGGTACTAATTATTCCATAGGTATTAGTGTTTCGGATATAGTGTTTTGGGTCTAGGATTTAGGATTTTTTTGGTACTAATTGGCCTAAATGGGTCTAAATTGGCCTAATTGACCAAATGGCCAAATGACCAATTAGCCTAATGGCCCAATGAACTAATGGGCTAATGGCCTAATGTCCTAAATGACCTAATTGTTCAAAATAGCCTAATGTCCTAATATCCTAGTGGCCTAATTGGTATAATGGCCTAATTGTCATAAATGAACTAATTGTTCTAAATGGAATAATAAGTCTGAATGGATTAAATGGTCTAATTGGATTAAATGGACTAATTGGACTAATTGGTATAATTGACCTAATTGGTCTAAATTGGCCTAAATGGCCAAATGGGTCTAAGTGGTCTAATTGGTCCAAATGGACTAAATGGTTTAATTGGATTAAATGGTCTAATTGACCTAATTATCTTAATTATCCTAAATTGGAATAAATGGTCAAATAGACAAATAAAAAATTAGGATAATGGTGTAATGAACGTATTGGATAATGGCCTAATGGCCAAATTGGTCTAAATAGCCTAATGGCCTAATTGGTATAAGTCTAAATGGACTAATTGGTCCAAATGGATTAAATGGTCTAATTGGGTTAAAGCATAATTGTACTAATTGACCTAAATGTTCTATCTGTACTAATTATCCTAAATGTACTAATGGACTAAATTACCTAAATGTATTAAAGGCCTAAATTTCCTATGGCCTAATGACCTAATTGGCCTAAAGGACCTAATTTTCCTAAACGAACTAATTTATCTAACTAACCTAATTAGTCTAATTGAACTAATTGGATTAATTTGCCTAAATGGACTAATTGTCCAATTATCCAAATATCCAAATTTACAAATGATCAAAATTACCAAGTGACCAAATAATGAAATAAAACAACATAAATAAAATTAGACCGAAATGGACATACAAGAGAAATCCATACTATACACATGTTTATCATGCTAATTAGTATGTATTGTTTATGTTATGTCACTAGTATTAAATTTATAATTAAATTTATTTTTAGATGCTTCTTCATTTTATGGATTTCTTCAATAGCTACAATTTTAATTTATTCTAGGTTTATCACTTTCATATTATTCAATAATGTAGTATTATACTAATCAATGTCATTTACAACTAGCGGAATTTGGCATCGAAGGTCGTGTGCCTTGAGAAAAATTATTTTCCTTGACTAGTAAATAAAATAATGGAAGTGATATAAATGTACAAACATAAGAAAAGATTGTAAGTATTTTTATTGATATTTTAAATTTTGATATGCAATTCATAATTAAATATCTTTTTTATATTTTCAACAGTGTTTCATGGAGGCCCTCGATGAGAAAGAAGATGACAACTCTGGGCTAAATGATCATTTGAGACAAGTATTAGGTGAGCAGGGCCATGGGAAAGTCTAATGTTGAACCATGAAAAGCATCATCCCCACAAGGTATTGGACCTCATTGGGTGGATCTCAAACCTATCAGACCACCAAGCTGAAAAAATCTCATGCAGAAGAAGACGATGCCAAAAAATATCTATACAGGAGCATGAAAGAAGTAAATTGGTCACCAAACACTTCCTAAAAGATATGTCAGTTATAAGACCAAAACTTCCATCAGAGACTGATATTACTTTTGATTCATGCATGACATCAATGCAATCTTTATATGATACCTTGAGTTATTTAAATGGGGGTCCTAGTGTCGGTTGAGCTGATGGTGGTGGCGGTGGAGGTGAGGGGGTGGGGGTGGGGGTGGTGGTGGCGGTGGTGGTGGTGGTGGCGGAAACGAAGGTGGCAGTGGAGACAATGGTGGGGGTGGGGTTTTTGAGCATAACATAAGTGTGCAAATATAGATGATATATTTAAATTTATTTTAATAATAGTTTCCTGAAGCCAAGAGTGATTATCTTTCATTTCAAATTTAAAATTAATTTATTTAATATTTAAAGAAATAATTACATGTGAATAGGAACTTTTTTTGTTGGTGAATGTTGATCATCTGAAAAGACCCATTAATATTACCATAATTTAATTATGAGGATCCCAGGATAAAATCCCTCTAGCGACGATCCACACATGATCCTATTATCTTCTAGAAACACCACTCGACCTCTAGGTTCTAGTGCGACAAGTTTAATGTCTTATGTTGTTCGTTCTTGATCACTCGTTATTCTGTCTTGAAGAAATATTTCTTACACTTCTAGTTTTTTGAGAGAGATAAGAGAAGGAGGAGTTGAGAGAGAATTAATTGTGTGCAAAACAATTCCATTCTTAATTTTTGGATGCTCTACACAATATACATAGACGCCTTTTTTTAGAGTTGAGATATAAGTTAAAATATTATTTAATTTCATACTAACCATTAAATAAATTGGCCTAAATTGTCTAATTGGCATAAATTGCATAAATTACCTAACTGGATTAATTGGCCTAATTGTCCTAATTGTCCTAAATGGCCTAAGTTGTCCTAAATGTCCTAAATAGCCTAATTGGTTTTAATGACCTAAATTATCTTAATTGGATTAATTGACCTAAATTGCCTAAATTGTCTAATTGGTCTAATTGTCCTAATTGGCTTAATTGGCCTAAATGGCCTAAATTGGAAAAATTGGTTTAAATTTACTTATCAGTCTAATTGGAATAAATGGCCTAAATTGGACTAAATTTCTTAATTGGATGAATTGTCTTAAATGGTCTAAATTATCCTAAATGGCCTAAATTGGCCTAAATGGCCTAAATAACCTAGTTGGACCAAATGACCTAAATTGGTCTAAATGACCTAAATTTTCTAATTGTATTAATTGAACTAATTGGCCTAAATTACCTAAATGTCCTAAATTTCTTAATTAGAATAAATGACCTAAACGAATTAAATGACCTAATTGCCTAATTGGCCTAAATGGCCTAAATGGTCTAATTGGCCTAATTGGCCTAAATGGAATAATTGGCCTATATGGACTAATTGGACTAATTGGCCTAAATTTCCTAAATGGACTAATTGGAATAATGTTCCTAATTGGGATAAATGGCCTAAATTAGCCAAAATGGCCTAAATTGGCCTAATTGAGCAAATTGGTCTAAATGGCATAAATTTGTCTAAATGGTCTAAATGGCTGAATTGGCCTAAATGATCTAGATGGAAAAATTGATATAATTGACCTAAATTTCCTAATTGTCCTAAATGTCCTAAATGACCTAATTTTTATAATTGTCCTAAATGGCCTAAATTGGCCTAAATGGCCTAAATTGACCTAAATGGCCTAAATTGGACTAAATGGCCTAAATTGGCCTAAATGGACTAATTTTCCAAATTAGCTTGAATTGCCTAATTGGACTAATTGGCCTAATTGACCTAATTTTTCTAATTGGTCTACATGAGATAAATTGGCATAAATGGCCTAAATTGGCCTACATGACCTAAGTGGCCAAAATTAGCCTAATTGGTCTAAATAGCCTAAATTGGCCTAAATGGCCTAATTGGCCTAAATTGCCTAAATTGTATAATTGACCTAATTGAACTAATTGGCATAAATGGCCTAAATTTCCCTAAATGTCCTAAATGGCCAAAATTGTACTGAATTTCCTAAATTGGCCTAAATAGCCTAATTGGCCTAAATTGCTTAAATTTCATAATTGGCATAATTGGTCAAAATGGTCTAAATTGGCCTAATTGGATTAAATGGCCTAATCGGGATAATTGGTCTAAATTGGATAAATTTTCCTAAATGGCATAATTTGCCTAATTGGCCTAAACAGTCTAAATTGGCCTAAATAACCTAAATGGCCTAAATTAGCCTAAATGGCCTAATTAGCCTAAATGATATAAATTGGCCTAAATGGACTAAATGAACTAAATTTACTAATTGGAAAATCGGACTAATTGGCTTAATTGGACTAAAGTGGCCTAAATTTCCTAAATCTTCTAATGGGCCTAAATGGCCTTAAGAGCCTGAATTGGCCTAATTAGTCGGAATTGGTCGCATTGGTCTAAATGGCCTAAATTGGACTAAATGTCCTAAATGGCCTAATTCGTCTAAATGGACTAAATGGCCCAATTAACCTAATTGGTCTAAATGACCTAAATTGGCCTAAATTTCTTAACGGGCCTAACGGGCCTAAGGGTCGAATGGGCCTATGTGGACTAAGTGGCCTAATGGGTCTAATGGGCCTAATGGGATTAATAGGCCTAATGGGTCCACTTTTCTAAAGTGGCGTAATGGGCCTAAGTGGGATAATGGGATGAATGGGCCTATTGGGCCTAAGTGGTTGAATGGGCATATTGGGCCTAAGTGTACTAATGGGACCATTAAGTCCAATTCGTTCTAATGGGCCTAATGGGATTAATTGGTCAAATGGACCAGTTGGGCCTAAGTGGACCGATGGGCCTAATGGGTCTAATGGGACTAAGTGGCCTAATGGACCCATTATAGTCAATTCATCCTAATGGGCCTAAAGGAAAAATTAGCCTAATGGGCCTAATGGGACTAATGGGAACAATGAGCCTAATGGGTCTAAGGGGCCTTATGGGACTAAGTGGACGAATGGGCCTAAGTAGCCTAACTGGCCTAATATGTTGAATGGGACTAAGGGGACCAATGGGCCTAATGGGTCTAAAGGGCCTAATGGGCCTAAGTGGCCTAAGTGACCTAATAGGCCTATTGAGCCTATTGGGCCTAAGGGAACTAATGTGGATAATGGTCATATTGGCCTAATTGGCCTAATGGGTCGAAGAGGCCCAAGGGGCCCATTAGGTCGAATGGGCCTTTTGGGATTATTGGGCCTATTGGACCTAAGTGACCTGATGAGCCTAATGGCCTAATTTTCTTAATGGGCCCAATGAGCCTAATGGGTCTAAGGGTTATAATAGGACCAAGTGTCCTAATGGGACTAAGTGGAATAATGGGCCTATTGGGCCTATTGGGCCTAAGTGGTCCAATGGGCCCAATGGTCCTGATAGGCCTAATTGGCACATTATGGATAATTCAACCTAATGGGTCTAATGGGCCTAAGTGGCCTAATGGGTTGAAGTGGCCAAAGTTTTCTAATGGGCTTAATGGGTCCAATGGGTCTAAGTGTCCTAAGTTGCCTAATGGACCTATTGGGTCTAATGGGTCTAAGTGTCCTAAGTTGCCTAATGGACCTATTAGGTCCAATGGGTCTAAGTGGTTAAATGGTCCTAAGTGGTCTAAGTTGTCGAATGGGACTAATGGGGGGTACAATGGGTACAATGGGTCTAAGTGGAATAATGGGCCTAAGTGGCCTAAGTTGCCTAATGGGCCCAATGGGTCTAAGTGGTCAAATGAGACTAAGTGGCCTAAGTTGCATAATGAGCTTAATGGGCCTAATGGTTCTAATGGGTCTAATGGGCCCAAGTGGCCTAATCAACCTAATGGTTCTAATTGGTATAATGGGATAAATGGGCCTAAGTGGCCTAATGGGATGAATGGGTATAATGGTACTAGGTGGCATAATGGGCCTAAGTGGCCTAATGGACCTAAGTGGCCTAAGTTTCCTAATGGGCCTGATGGGCCTGATGGGCCTAAGTGGCCTAATGGGACCAAGGGCCTAAGTGGCCAAAGTTACCTAATGGGACCAATGGGCCGAATAGTCCTAATGGGACCAATGGGCCTAATGGGCCTAATGGGCCCAATGGGTCTAATGAACCTAAGTGGCCTAAGTTGCCTAATGGACCGAAGTGGCCTAATGGGCTTAATAGGCCTAAGTGGCATAATTGACCTAATGGGTAGAATGTGCCTGAGTGGACTAAGTTTCCTAGTGGGTCGAAGTGGCTAAATGAGACTAGTGGGCCTAAGTGGCCTAATGGGCCTAATGAGACTAAGTGGCCTAAGTTGACTAATGTGCCTAATGGGCCTAATGGTCTAATGGGCCTAATGGGACTAATGGGTTTAATAGGTCTAAGTGTCCTAATGGGCCTAAGTAGCCTAAGTTTCCTAATGGGCCTAATGAGGAAAATGGGTTCAATGGTTCTAGGTGGCTCAATGGGCCTAAGTGGCCTAAGTTACCTAACGGGCCTAATGGGCCTAATGGGATTAATGTGTCTAATGGGCCTAAGTAGCCTAATCGGCCTAATGGGTCTAATGGGTCTAATGGGCCTAATGAGTCGAATGATCCTAGGTGGCCTAATGGGTTAAATGGGTTGAATGAGACTAACATTACTATAAAAAGAGATTTTTGCGATGATGCATTTACGACGGGATCTTGTCGCAAATGGCCCATTGAGGAAAAGGGCGTCGCAAATAGGTTCAGTGTTTTTTTATAAACTCTATTGCGATGGGCTGACCACCCATCACAAATCATTTTCCTAATTTTTTTAGAAACTTTTTACGATGGACCATCACAATTAGTATTTGCGGCGATCCGTTGAAAAGACTATAGAAAATACAAAAAAATAAAGTCTTTTGCGACGGGCCCGTCGCAAATAGTTGAAAAAATAAAATAAAATAATATTAATATTAATGAAATAATAATAATAATATTAGAACAATAAAATTATTTATAAAATAATATTAATAGTAATGATATAATATTAATATAAATGAAATAATAATATTAATATTCGTAAAATAAAATTAATTATAAAATAATTAAATATTATAATAATATTATTAATAATATTAATGAAATAATAATATTAATATTAGTAATATAATAAAAACCTTAGTATTCACAAAAATATAAAAATATATTAATTAATAAAATAATAAATATAATAAAAAATAAATAAAAAATAAAAATTGTAATATTCGAGACAATATAAAAAAGAACTATTTAAAACTTTAATTAGTTAATATTTCAAAAAAATAAATTCAAATGTTTCATTATAAAATAAAAATACATCACTAAGGGGGTGGGTTGTCTAGAGGAGGTGGAGGAGATGGTGGAGTGAACTCCATTCCTAAACTGTGAGTCAGGCGTCAAATTTACTCCCTCTGCTTCTACTCCTACTGATGCTACCATCAATGCATCTCACCCTGCATCTCCTGCTGCTGCTTCTGCTACTGTCATAGGAACTCTTCCTACTGTTGTTGCTTCCACTGACACATCTCCTCCTGCTCACTACATATAGTCTCTATAAGCTCACTCTAAGCTCGCAGCTGCTCCTCATACTATGCATGAGATGATGATAACTCTTCGAAAGATCCCCTCGGGCTAGTCGTCGACATCATAGAGGTTCCATAAAAACCCCTAGGGGTCAATCAAGAGTTGATACCAATAACTCATACTTTTTTGAAGGCATACTGGATCTCCTGCAACCATACTGCCTCATCAAATCGGGGAGGCACTAGTCTAACCATCAGTCTCAACCTGACTCTCACTATGTGTATGAGATGTCGCAACATCATATGACTCTTTCAATTGAAATTTAAAATTAAAATAGTTAACATATTATTTGTAGTTAAATTTAAAACTCAAAAAGAAATAATACTCACCGCAATCTCACACTGGCGAGCACCTCTAATCTCTCTAGTGGATGGATCACTATACATCCTCTTATAAATGTCGTACTCCATAATATAGGGTTGTGAAACTGCCTATATGAATATAAAATAAACCGTTTACATTTAAAGTTATATACAATATTTAAAGAAAATATACTTACCATATGCTCCCTATGCGTACTAAATGTACGACTACCAGCTCGATGGGTCACCTACAGTCTCCCCCGATTTTGTTGACCTACTGATGATCTACTCTAAAAACGCCTACTCAAATAGTGTGTACATAATCCATACCAAACTTGAGATGAAATATAATTAGGTTATTGGATGCGACATGTCTCATAAAACTCTGTCACTTCTGCTTTCTCCATTACCTTCCTTTTCAAATTGTGAAAAAAATGAGCGCAATGCAGATGCATAGCTTCCTACCATTCCTTCTAGATAGCCTAATGTATGATATCATCAATGGGATACCAAAAAACCTATAAATAATTTATTATAACAAGTTATTAATTAAATTAATTTCAAAATAAATATTATTTATTTACAAACCAGCCAATGCTCTAACATGTGGTGTTGTACATAAATGGGAATCTGATCCCATGACACTCATGCATCAGAAAATAATTACGTAATATAGAGCTCCCATGTCCAACAGCTATATGCATAAAGCTGTGAAAAAAATTAATTAAAAAATTAGAATATAAATTAATTAATTAAAACTAACTAAACTACATAGGTAAACATACCTCTGCATGCGTGGGTTGAACCCAAGATGTGGACATCGCTCAAGGATAGGGTCGGGAATCATCAGTCAGGAAAGACCACACCCCCTCTGAGCAGCCCCTGAACTGCCAACAGTCTGATGGTTAGATGATCTGACATCCTACTCATCCAAAGGTAGATCATCCTCCTACAACAGATGATACAGATCCCTGTCCTTCTGAAACTCAAAATGATTGTTCTTAGAAAATAGTTGAAAATAACTATTATATATAGATATATATTATATATGATTATAACCATCATTTAATTGTGTTTATGTCCATCCTCATCCTCATCTTCATAGATATCGATGTCAATGTCTTCATCTTCCTCCTCAACATCATCAATTTCCATATTAGTTTCAATTTCATCATATCTTTTCATTTCAAATTCAGTTGTAACATCATTAACATCATTGTCACCATCAAACCTTAATTTTTGGGTGTCATCAATGATATTTATGTTTCTTCATGAAAAATACGGATTTAGAGTATCCTTTTGAAACATTTCAATTCCTTTCACTTCAGTGGAACCATATTCACTTTCAATAAACTGATTCTCTCAAGATTTAATTTTTATTATGATCCACCAATCACCCAACTCTCTTGAAGTAGTATGGTTTTTGCATAATAAATTTTATGTGCCTGATGAGCCAATAAAAAATGGTTCATTTACTGCAAGAATAATTTTATATTGAATATCAACAATTTCATGGATTAGATGAACATGCAATCCTATCTCAGTATCCAACCACTGACATTTAAATACCACTATATAATGTTGTCCCAAATAACACAGTTCAATGATTTTTTCCAGCACGTTGTAAAAGTCAACTTCATTTTCTCTATGATGAGATCCTATCAAGAAAACACCACTATTCATTGTTTTTTTGATTCCCCATATGCATGTGTATGAAATCAAAAACCATTCACCACATATGCATTATAGGATTTAACCATTTTGGATGGTGGGTTATTCAATACACACAATTGATTATCAATTTTATCAGCATGTTGAGATACCTGAAAATTTGTAAAACAATTATCACTATAAAAAGTATTAAATTGGGTTTTTATGTGAAATAAAAAATAATTTATGTTACCAGTTTTTGAAACCAGTAGGAAAATGTTTTTGAAGACATTCTTGAAAAGCAGCTGCTATAATTTGTGGAAACTATTTATTGATATAATTATCATATAACCTATAAATAAAATAAGATTAATTTACTATTACAAAAATTATAGAATAAGTTATAGGAGCACTCACAATACAAATGGTGTTATTTCTTCATAGTTTCACGGAATATATGTATTATCTCTATGATGTTCACCATCTAAAATCCATCATTCATGAACTCCATCTAATCCAAGTTTGAGCTGATTGAAAAATGATAATTGATAGTTCACGACATCATCAACATTTCCCTCATTACGGCTCATGTGGTTTTGTTTTGAGGTATATTCATATTGAAATTAATGAGAGTAGAAAAAATAAATTTCATATTGAAAATATGCTTTTGTAATTGATCCTTCAACTGATGCTTGTTACATACATTTTTTTTCAATTTCTGCATGCATCTCTCAAATAGGTATATCCATCAGACCTATACTGGACCTCCATAGTTTGTTTCATGCAGAAAATGTAATATCAAATGTTCCATTGAGACAAACAAACCTGGCGGGAAGATTTTATCCAGTTTACATATAATTAAAATGAAATCTTGTTGTAGTTTTCTTACTGATTCTTAGTCTATTTTTGATGAAAATATATCTTGAAAAAAATATGATATGTATGTTAGAACATCCCAAATCATATAATTTAACAAACCTCTTTATATAATCGGCATAAGTCTTTCTATTAAAATATGATAGTCATGAATTTTCAATCTGATAATATGACCATTTCTGACACATCTTCCCAAATTGGAAGGATAACCATATAGAAGTCTCAAATCTATAATCCAAATACAAAATAATAATCGAATCTCCTTGGACAGTGTATAAGATGCTTTTTTCTTCATTAACTTCTGTGATCTGACATTTTTAAATAGTTTAAGTTCTGGTCGCTTGGAAATTTGGGAAAATCTAATTGTTTCTTTACATTATCTTTGGTCTTACCTGGTGTACTAAAAAATATATGAAATAAATTATCAAAATATTTCTTCTCAATATGAATCACATCCAACATGTGACGGACCAAAAAATCAAACCAATATGTAAAATCACAAAAAATGCTCCGTTTTATCCAATTATGCTCTTTTACAAACCCATCAATTTTCGGTTGGTTTATTGTTGGTCCAAATGTGATGGGAGGTATTGAAGAGACAATTTATTTTAACTATGTATCTAAGATTATTATTTTAGGAATATCTTTTTCAACTGTTACTTTTCAAAAATGATATTTTTTTCTTCAAAAAGGATGATTGGTTGGAAGAAATCTGTGATGACAGTCGAAAATTTAGGTTTTTTTCCATTGAAGAGCATAAATGATTTTTTGTATATCATACAATATGAATATGATTTTGGAACATGTGTACTTCATCTAGATAACATGTCATATGTTGGTAATTCACTAATTTTCCACATCAATGCATCTTTTAGTAGGAAGTTTTTTTTCACAGGAACATCATATGTACTGACACCATTAATCCATAGTGAATTTAACTCATCAATCTATGGTTTCAAATAAACATCAATATTCTTTTTCGGATGAACTGGAATTAATAAGGTCAAAAATATATATTTCTCCTTCATCAACATCCATAGAGGTGAATTATAAGAAGTTATAAAGATAGTACAACATGAATAGTGACTACCGTAAGAACCAAATGGATAGAAACCGTCAGTAGAAAGACCCAATCACACATTTCGGGCTACTAAAGAAAAATATGGATAAAGTTGGTCAAAATGTTTCCATGAATCACCATCTGAGGGATGATTTAAGATTTTACTAGTTGAAATGTTGGTTTTGTGCCATGACATCAATGATATGTTTTGAGACATAAATAAATGCCTCAATCTAGGTGTGAGTGGGAAATATCACAATCGTTTTACAATGATAAATCCAGAATTCCCTGGTTGAGCTTCTTTATACCTTGATTGTCTACATGTAGGACAACTATCCAACGACTCATTTTCACCATAATATAAGATGTAGTCATTTGAACATGCATGAATATTCTAATAACCAAGACCCAGATTATGAACCAGCCTCTTACTCTCATATAAATTTGGAGGCAGCACATTTCCTTCAGGTAGAAGTGTTTTAAACAAAGAGAATATCTAATCAAAACAACTATTTGAAATTCCATTATCTGATTTAATAGCCATAAATTTAGAAACTTCTTTAAACTTGATTATCTTATAACCAGAATATTAGGCATCCTAAACGAACCTCAAAAACTCATATAAATGAGATTGTTCCAACACAGGAGTTAAATCAATATCATCCTAAGTTTTAGTTTGTTGAAAAGACGGACCTGCCACATCATGTACTAAATTTTGAAACCGTGTTGTATATGGAAACAAATTATGAATATCTTATCTAAAAATGAATTCACAACGTTGATACTAAAAAACATGATCTGGTTGAAATCCAAAATGCAATAAATGACAACCAACATTGTCAAATGTTTCATAGGTCCTCATATTACATTTTTTACAAGGAAACTTAATTATCACTTCTGAAACAAATTTTGTTTGTGATGATACAAATTATAAGAAAGCTTGAACACCCTCAATATATACAGGATTTAAACTAGAACCATTTGGATTCATGTGCTGATTTATCTAAACATGATAATCTAATAATGATTATTGTCAACTTCCTTGTTCCATATTTTTCTAAAAAATATGAAATAATTAGTTATTTTTTATAATTAGATATAATATAAACACTATCCAAAAAAGGGAATGCAATTAAATTCTCTTTTCTAGAAATTTATAATAATTTCTATTATTTTATAGTTATTTATAATATTTTCTAAGCTTTTATACTAATCTACACTCATTTATAAAAATTTATACCAATTACCACCAATTATTATTAATTACAGGTATTTTGTACTAATTATTGTAAATTACCCATGACACAATTTCCAACAAATTAGCAGTAACTCTTTTGAATGATGAATCATCCCCTTGAAACTTTCTATGGCTAAAATCACTTTGAAAAGTCTGCTCCGACATAAAAATATCCATTTTTATATGCACGATGATGGAGAGCAGGAAAGCCTCACCATGATTATCTCCATGCACGTGCATATGAAAATTGATATCTATATGTCGAAGCATACTTTTCATAGTGATTTTAGTCGGATAAGTTCCAAGGTGATGAGTAATTGGGAAAAGAGCCTCTTTTGTCTGACAGATCACCTCCTTGCAACTTTCTCTGACTTAAATCACTATGAAACATCTGCTCTGACGTACATTGGAACATATTTTTCATACTGATTTCAGTGGGAGAAAGTTTCAAAGAGCTGACACGTCGATCAAAAGGAATGTCATCTATCCACTAGAGATTGTGCCAGCTTATCAATGTACTTGAATTTATTATAATTTATTACTAATTAATCCTAATTATTACTAATTAATACTAATTATTACTAATTAATCCTCATTGTTACTAATTCTTCCTAATTATTACTAATTAATCCTAATTATTACTAATTATTACTAATTATTACTAATTGCTACTAATTGTTACAAATTAATCCTAATTAATCCTAATAAATCATATTTAATCCTAATTATTACAAATTAATCCTAATTAGTACTAATTAATCATAATTAGTACTAATTAATCCTAATTAATATCAATTAATCCTAATTATTACTAATTAATCCTAATTATAACAAATTATTACTAAATAATGATAATGATAATTAATTATTACTAATTAATCCTAATTATTACTGATTATTACTACATTTTTTGATTTATTATAATTTAGTAGTCATTATTACTAATTATTACTAATTATTACATTTTTTACTAATTATTACAAATTATTACAATATATTACTAAAAATTGATAATTATAGTAATGCGAAACGGGCGGGCCGGGGCGGGGTGGGCCAAGCCCGCACGGGTTTGAGCCCACACGGTTTTGTCCACAAAAGCCTGCATATAATGCGAACAAAATATTTCAAGCTCGCCCCGCCCCGCATAAACCCACGGGTTGCCCATGGGTTGCCTGCGGGCTTACCTACATTTACAAAAAAAAAATACTATTTATAATCATTTAAATACTGTATTTTTTATCATTCTTAAAGGTATTTGTGGGGAGAAGTATTTATTAACAATAACTAGAGTTTTAAATGATGTGACAGAACATTTTTTTGTGGGTTAATGGTGGCATGTGGTAACATCGATGTGGTGGTGAATTATTGCAATAGAAAGTAGGTGAGTGATCGGTGATGGGCGATGAATGATAATGTTGGTTGTGTGGTGATGTGATCAACTAAACCTGTGAATGAATGAAGTCTCTCTAGGTAACGATCAGTTTCAGGGGAAGTTATTAGTGTTTTCACGAGGTTCTATCCATTTCTCTTAATAACAAAATTAAATTAAATAATAACAAAATTAAATTGACCTAAGAAATATTATGATTATAATAACTCTTATAGAATTGAAACCATGCGCAGGGGCGATGAGTTCCATTTTTCAGAAGATGGGTTGACACACCATGTGAATATGGTTAATAATTACTATATAAATAATATAATATCATATTAAAACAATAAATATATACCTATTTAAAATTTACATATGAATAAATGGTGAGTTAATATGACCATTACGGGTTAATGCGGGCTCAACCCGCATTAACCCGCACTCTAAATGGTCCAAATTTTTAGGCCCGCCCCGCCCCTCATCTGCCCCATACCCGCAAAGCCCGCGGGCCGCGAGCCCCCTTTGCATCACTAGATAATTATTACTAATTCGTCCTAATTATTGATAATTATTACTAATTAATCCTAATTATTGATAATTATTACTAATTATTACTAAATATTTCTAATTATTATAAATTATTACTAATTATTATAATTATTACAAATTATTTCTAATTAATCCTAATTATTACTAATTATTACTAATTATTACAATTTATTACTAATTATTACAATTTATCACTAATTATTAAAATTTAATACTAATTATTACAATTTATTAATAATTATTACAATTTATAACAAATTATCACAATTTATTACTAGTTATTACTAATTATTTCTATTTATTTATAATTAGTACTAATTATTACAAATTATTTCTAATTATTACTAATTTTTACAATTTCATACTAATTATTAATAATTATTAAAATTATTACAATTTATTACAATTTATTTCCATTTATTACTAATTGTTACAATTTATTACCAATTATTACTAATTATTACTAATTATTATAATTTATTACTAATTATTACTAATTATTATAATTTATTACTAATTATTACAATTTATTACTAATTATTACAATTTATTACTAAGTAATACTAATTTATACTAACTAATACAAATTCTTACTAATTACTACTAATTATTTCTAATTATTACTAATTATTTTGAATTATAACTAATTATTACTAATTATTACTAATTATTTCTAATTATTTCTAATTATTTCTAATTATTACAAATTATTAAAAATTATTAAAAATTATTACAAATTATTACAAATTATTACTAATTATTACAATTTATTATAATTTATTACTAATTTTTACAATTTATCACTAATTATTTCAATTTATTACTAATTATTACAATTTATTACTACTTATTAAAATTTAATGCTAATTATTACAATTTATTTCTAATTATTTCAATTTATTACTAATTATTTCAATTTATTACTAATTATTTCAATTTATTACCAATGATTTCAATTTATTACTAATTATTTCAATTTATTACTTATTATTTCAATTTATTACTAATTATTAAAATTTTTTACTAATTATTACAATTTATTACTAATTATTACAATTTATTACTAATTATTACAATTTATTACTAATTATTACTAATTATTTATAATTAACACTTAGACGTAATTATTCATAAAAATAAATACTGAAAAAACAAATATCTAATTATAATTTAATTTAATTCCATCTAACTAACAAAAATTATAAATAATTTAAAATAAAATAAATTAACTAAACAATAAAAAATAGACAAATACCTTAAAACTAAAGCTTTTGGAGTATAAAATCTGCGAATTATGCTCCGATTTAAAAGTTTAAACTATGAATAATTTTAGAAGAAAATTTTTCAGAAGAGATAGAGAGAGAAGTTGAGAAAGAAGTAGAATGAGAGGAAAAACGAATGGGGGTATATATAGGTTAGATTATTTACGACGGGCTTATTTGCGACGGGTCCCGTCGCAAATGCCCACTGCCCGCATTAATTGAAGTCGGATGAAAAAAATTATTTGCGACGGGACAAGTATCCCGTCACAAATACTAAAAACTGTCGTAGAGTATTTATGATGGGAATTGGAACCCGTCGCAAATACCCCTGCCCGCAGTTTGACGCGCATTTGGCCCCAAACCCTTTGTGATGGGTCCTAACCCCCCCCCCCCCCACCCCTATCGCAAATAACTATTATTTGCGATGGGTTGATTGTCCCGTCGCAAATAACTTGTCGCAAATGACCATCTTTCCCATAGCGTAAGTGGATTAATGGGCCTAAGTGGCCTAAGTTGCCTAATGGGCTGGATGGTTCCAATGGGACTAAGTAGATCTAGTATGAAAGAAGTGTTTGTTTCGATGAATTATCAGAGTTGGCTAACTGTGATAAAATTAAATGTGACTATGCTTTACTGATTCGTATTTCAAAAATCATAAGTTGATTGGAGAACTTATGATGCAAGCTTGATGGAAGAAAGTGGAAAAGTGGTGTTCCAAATCGTATCTAGATTTATCGTATCTAAGTGGAAGAAAAGAAAGAGATGATGCCAATCGAAAAGGAATCGTACCCAGTGCAATCAGATTCGGGATGAGAAGGAAAGAAAGAAGGCACTGAGGATCGTGATCAGAATGATCATACACAAAACGATCATTTTTAGGTACTTTAGCATCTGATTATCCATCGTATGCATAAGAAAACATTCGTACCTAGGATGATCGTACTCAGGCTCAGGAAGAAAAAGATCATACCCAGTATGATCGTATTCAGGCCAACAGTTCTCAGAACGATCGTACTCTAGACAATCATATTTAGAGAAGGAATTTCTTAAGGTCGATGATTGAAAAGAGATGGAAATAATGAGATCAACAATGTAGTCAACCATTTCAAAAGGGTTAAATTACTTCGTAGGTTTCAATTAGGTTAAGAGTCATTGTATCAGAGTGGAATTGTTTTATATTTTCTAGTGGTTCAAGAGAAGAAGTGAAGAAGTAAAAGTGGTTTGAAAGAAAAGTTTTCTGGATGTGAAATTGAGGGGGATATCAACATTCAAAATAATTATCATATTCAGCATTCAGAAGGAGAAGTGAAGGTTCGAGAATAATCGAGAAGCTTTGAGAAGAGTTGATGAATTCAAAATACACCCTAGATTTTAAGAGAAATTAATATTAGGGTGAATTTGATTAAGTGGTAAAAATTTTAGGATTCCCGCCAAAGCATCTCAAGGGTCACCTATAAAAGGATAAAAGTACATTGTACTTAAGGTGGACCGATGTACTATTCATGAGAGAGAAGCTCTGAGTTTTAGAGAGAAGTAGAAGTTTTTGTATTCACTTTTGTTGAAGAAGTTTTGATGGATTGAAGTGAAAGATAAAAGACAAGATCACAATATTGTATTCAGCTGATCCTCATTCTTAGTGTTTATCATACTCAGTTGGTTTCAATATTCATCTTGACAATCGTATTCGGTTGATCATCGTATTGGGCTGGATTAATCAGATCGGGATTTTCGTACGGGGTCTTCCGGACTGAGGAAGATGTATAATTGAAGTGGTGGTGATTCAACTTTTTCGCATTCTATCAAATTTATATTTTTCGTACTGGGGAGAACCGTACCGAGCATAATCGTATTGGGAAAATCATATTGAGAATAATCGTATGAGGGAGAATCGTATGAGGAGGAATTAGATTGGGAAAATCGTACTGGGAAAATAAGACATGGTTTTTTTCTCAACAAAGTCCAAGAAGTTCTTACCATCTTCTGTGTAAGAAATTGAATAAGTGTTTTTAATTGAATACATTTGTGGAATTTAAAAGAATCACAGGTAACATGAGTTATTGCACAATCATTGCATTACCCTATTTGTGCTAAGCGGGTGCACAAGAACTATTGGATTATTTACATAGTGCTACACTAGTGAAAGGGCGTATCCTACTCATTGTAATTCAATGATTGTTTTCTAGTGGATTGTGTGGTATTGGATCACTTCCATACCATACCAAGGACGTAGTTATTCTTATTGAATACTGAATCTTGTAAATACTTTTATTCTTGTGGATGTGTTTTGAATTGTTTTCAGTAGGGAATAGAATATTTAACAGGAGGGGAATGTTGTTTCATTTAAAAAGAAACATAAGAGAAAAAAGTATCACTAATTCAACCCCTCCCCCTCTCAGTGATACAATCATCTGTTGGGCACTTTCAAGTGGCCTAATGGGCTCAAGGGGCCGAATGGTCCAAATGGTCCTAACTGGCCTAATGAGCATAATGGGACTAAGTGGTCAAATGGGATTAACTGGCCTAAGAGTCCTAATGGGCCTAATGGACCTAATGGGCCTAACTAGACTAAAAGGACTAATGGGCCTAATGGGCCAACTATACCTAATTGGCCTAATAGGCCAAATGGGCCTAAGTTTCCAAATAGGTTGAATGGGCCCAACTGACCTAACTGGCCTAACTATCATAATGGGTCTAATGGGCCTAAGGGGCCTAAGTGGTATAACGGACCTAATTGGCATAAGTGTCATCCCAATGGGCATAATGGGTCTATTTGGCCTAAGTGGCCTAACTGACCCAATGGGACCAATGAGCCTAATGGGCTAAACAAGCCAAATGGGACCAATGGGCCTAACTGGCCTAATGGGTAGAATGGGCCTAACTGGTCTAACTCGTGTAAGGGGACCAAGGGGCCTAATGGGTGGGTTTAATGGTCCTAACTTTCCAAAGTTGCCTATTGGGCCTAACTGGCCTATGTGGCCCAATTGGCATAATGGGTTGAACGAGCCTAAGTGGCGTAATGGGCCCAATGAGCCTAATGGGCCTAACTGGCCAAAGTGGCCTAATGGGACTAACTAGCCTAAGTGGCCTAAAGGTCCTAATGGAAATAACGTGCCTAAGTGGTGTAATGGGATGAATGATCCTAAGTAGCCCAATGGGCTGAATGGGCTAATGTGGCCCAATGGGCTGAATGGGCTGAATGGGCTTAATGGGCCTTCTGGGCCTGAGTGGCCAAATGGACCTAAGTGGAATAATAGTATTAATGGGACTAAGTGGATTAATGGTCATAATGGACTTAATGGGCCTAATGGGAAAAAATCCAAAATGGGCCTAGTGGGCATAATGGGCCTAAGTGGCCTAATGAGCCTAATGGGTCTCAGTGGCCTAATGGGCCTAAGTGGCCTAATGTGCCTAAGTGGCCTAATGGGCCTAATGGTACTAAGTAGCATAATGGACCTAATGGGATTAAGTGGCCTAATGTGCCTAAGTGGCCAAATGGGCCTAATAGGAATAATGGGCCTAAGTGGCCTAATGTGCCTAAGTGGCCTAATCAGCCTAAGTGGCCTAAGTGGCATAATGGGACTAAGTGACCTAATGGACCTAATGGTCCTAAGTGTCCTAATGAGCCTAGTGGGTCTCAATGTCATAATGGGCCTAATGGGCCTAAGTGGACGAAGTGGCCTAATGGGCCTAAGTGGCCTAAGTGTGCCTAAGTGGCCTAATGGACATAAGTGGCCTAATATGACTAAGGGGCCTAATGAGCATGAGTGGGATAATGGGACTTAGTGGACTAATGCGCTTAAGTGGACAAATTGGCATAATGTTCCTTAGTGGCCTAAGTGGCCTAATGGGCCTAATGGGCCTTAGTGGCCTAATGGGCCTAAGTGGCCTAATGGGCCGAATGGGCCTAAGTTTCCTAATGGACCTAATGGGCCTTAGTGGTCAAATGGGCCTAATGGGATTGAGGGGAAAATGGGCCTAATGAGAATAAGTGGCCTAATGGGCCTAATGGGCCTTAGTGGATGAATGGGCCTAATGGGCGTAATGGGCCCAAGTGGCCTAAGAGGCCTAATGGGCCTAATGGGCCTAAGTTTCCTAATGAGATGAATGGGAATAAGGAGAATAATGGGCCTTAGTGGCCTAGTTGGCCTAATGGGCCTAAGTGGTCGAAGGGGCCCAATGGGCCAAATGGACCTAAGTGGCCTAATGGGCCAAAGTGGACTAATGAGCCTAAGTGGCCTAATGGGCCTAATGGGAATAATGGGACAAAGTGAACTAAGTGGAATGATATGATAAATGGTCCTAAGTGGCCAAATGGGCCTAAGTGGCCGAATGGGCCTAAGTGGCCGAATGGGCCTAAGTGGCCTAATGGGCCTAAGTGGCCTAATGGGCCTAATGGGCCTAAGTGTCCTAATGGGCCTTAGTGACCTAATGGGACTAATGGGCCTAAGTGGTATAAGTGGACAAATTGGCCTAATGAAACTAATGGTCCTCATGGGCCTCAATGGCCTAATGGGCCTAATGGGCCTAAGTGGTCTAATGGGCCGAATGGGCCTTAGTGGCCTAATGGGCTCATTAGGCCAAAATGGCCTAAGAGGCATAATGTGCCTAATGGACCTAAGTGGCATAATGGGACCAATGTGCCTAAGTGTCCTAATGGGACTTAGTGGCCTAATGGGCCGAATGGGCCTCAGTGGCCTAATGTGCTCATTGGGCCAAAGTGGCCTAAGAGGCATAATGTGCCTACTGGACCTAAGTGGATTAATGGGACCAGTGTGCCTAAGTGGCCTAATGGCCCTTAGTGGCCTAATGGGACTAATGGGCCTAATGGGTATAATGGGGCTAAGTGGCCCTAGTGGGCTAATGAGCCTAAGTGTCTTCATGGGCCTAAGTGGCCTAATGGGCTTAATGGGACTAATGGGCCTCAGTGCCCTAATGAGACTAATGATATTAAGTGGCCTAAGTTTCCTAATGGGCCTAATAGTCCTAATAGGCCTAGTGGGCCTCAATGGCCTAATGTGCCTAAGGGACCTAAGTGGCCTAATGGGCCTAACGAGCCTAAGTGGTTGAAATGGCTTAATGGGCCTAAGGGGTCAAAGTGGCCTATTGGGCTTAATTTTCCTAAGTGGCCTTATGGGCCTAAGTGTCCTAATAGGGATAATGGGACTAATGGGCCAAATGGGCCTAAGTGTCCTAATGGTCTTAATGGGCCTAATAGGACTAAGTGGCTTAATGAGGTGAATGGGCATAAGTGGCCTAATGGGACAAATGGGCCTCAGTGGCCTAATGGGCCTAAGTGGCCTAAGGGGCCTAATGGACCTAATGGAATTAAGGGGCCTAAGTGGCCTAATGAGCCAAACGGGACTAAGTGGTCTAATGGGCATAACATGCCTAAGTGGACTAATGAGCCTAATGGGGCTGATGGGCCTAATAAACCTAATGGGCTTGAGTGGCCTAATGAGATGAATGGGCCTAAGTGGCCTGATGGGCCCAATGGGCCTGATGGGAATAATGGGATGAATGGGCCTAAGTAGCCTAATGGGCTTGATGAACCTAATGGGACTAATGGGCCTAAGTGGCCTAATGAGTTGAATGGGCCTAAGTGGCATAATGGGTCTAATGGGCCTTATGGGACTAATGGGCCTAAGTGGCCTAATAGGGCTGATGGGCCTGATGGGCCACATGGGCCTCAGTTGTCTCATGGGACTTATGGGAATAATGGGCCTATAGGGCTTAAGTGGCCCAAGTGGCCTAATGGGCCTATAGGGCCTAATCGGTGTGATGCGCCGAATTGGCCTAATGGCCCTGATTGGCCTAATGGGCGTAATGCACCGAAGTGGCTTAATCAGCCTAAGTGGCCTCAGTGGCCTAATGGGAATAATGGGCCTAAGTGGATTAATGCGCTGAATAGTCCTAAGTGGCCTAATGGGCCTAAGTGGCATGATGGGCCTATGTGATCTAATGGGCTTGATGGGCCTAATGGTCGAATGGACCTCAGTGGACTCATGGGCCGCATGGGCCTAAGTTGACTAAGTGGCCTAATGGGCCTAAGTGGAAGAATGGGCCTAATGGACCTTAGTGGCCCAATGGGCCCAATGGGCCAAATTATTCTAAGTGCCTAAGTGACATAATGGTTCTAATTCACCTAATGGGCCTAATGGGCCTAATGGGCCTAAGTAGACTATTGATCTTAATGGGCCTAATGGGTTTAAGTGGCCTAATTAGCTGAATGGGCCTAAGTGGCCTAATATGCCTAATGGGCCTAATGGGCCATAGTGGCCGAAATGGCCTAATGGGCCCAAGTGGCCCAATAGGCCTAATGGGCCCCAACAGCCTAATGGGCTTCAGTTGCCGAAATGGCCTAAAGGTCCAAAGTGGCCTAATTGGACTAATGGGCCTAATGGGCTAAAGTGGCCTAATGGGCCAAAGTGGCCTAATAGGCCTAAGTTGCCTAATGGGATTAAGTGGCCTAATGGACTTAATGGGTATAATGGGCCTAAGTGGCCTAAGTGGCCTAAGTGGCCAACTTGACCTAATGGGCCTAAGGGGCCTTAGGGGCCTAATGGGCCTTAGTAGTCGAATGGGCCAAAGTGGCCTAATGGGCCTAATGGATCTGAGTGACCTATTGGACCTAATTGGATTAATGGGCCTATGTTTCTTAATGGACCTAATGGGACTAATTGTCCTAAGTGGGCTAATGAGACAAATGGGCCTAAGTGATATAACGGGCCGAATGGGCCTCAGTGGCCTAATGGGATGAATGGGCCTAATGGGCTTAAGTGGACTAAATGGCCCAATGGGCCTAAGTGGCCTAATGAGCCGAATGGGCTGAAGGGACCTAATGGGCCTGGTGGGCCTAATGGTCCCGATGGGCATAATAGGCTAAATGGGTCTAAGTGGCCTAATTAGTCGAATGGGCCTAAGTGACCTAATGAGCCTGATGGGCATAATGGGAATAATGGGATGAATGGGCATAAGTGGACGTATTGTCTTGATGGGCCTGATGGGCCTAATGGTTCTAATGGGTTTATGTGGCCTAATGAGCTGAATGGGCCTAAGTGGACTCATGGGCCTAATGGGCCTAATGGGTATGATGGTCATGATGGGCTAAATGGGCCTCAGTGTCCTAATGAACCTCATGTGCCTAATGGGACTAATTGGTCCAATGGGCCTAAGTAGACTAATGGGCCTTGGTGTCCTAATGGGCCTAATGGCCCTAATGGGCTTAATGGGTGTAATGGTCCTAGGTGGCTTAATGGGCCTAAGTGGCCTAATGGGATTGATGGGCCTAATGGTACTAAGTGGTCTCATGGACCTAATGGGCCTAAGTGGCCTAAGTAGGCGAATGGGCCTCATGGGCCTAATTGGGATAATGGGCTTAAGTGGACTAATGGGCCTGACGGGCCTGATGGGCCTTAGTGGCCTAATGAGTCTAATGGGCCTGATTGGCCTAATGGCCAAAATGGGCCTCAGCGACCAAATGGACCTAAGTGGCACAATGGGCCTCAGTGGCCCAATGGGCTTAATTGGCCTAGGTGGCATAATGGACCTTTGTGGCCAAATTGGCCTAGTGGGCCTAATAGGCCCGATGGGTTCAATGGGGGCAAAGTGGCCCAATGGGCCTCATGTTCCTAAGTGGCCTAATGGGCCTGGTGGGACTAATGGGCCTCATGGGCCTAAGTGGCCTAAGTGTCCTAAATGTACCTCATGGGCTAAAGTGGAATAATGGGTCTTGTGGGATTGATGGGTGTAATGGGCCTTAGTGGCCTAATGGGGATGATATGCCTAATGTGCATAGTGAGCCTAATTTTCCTAATGGGCCTAATGGGCCTAAGTGGCCTAATGGGCCTAATGTGATTGAAAAGACTCATGGGCCTAATGGTATTAATGGGCCTAAGTGGCCTAATAGGCATAATGGGCCAAAGTGGCCTAATGGTCCTAATGGAACTTAGTTGTTGTATGGGTCTGATAGGCACGATGAGCCTAATGGGCCTAATGGGTCTAATTGGCCTAATGGGCTTAAGTAGCTGAATGGACCTAATGGGCCTAATGGTTTTAATGGGTCTAAGTGGATAATGGGCCCAATGGGCCTAATGGGCCTATGTGGCCTAAGTGTCCTAATGGGATTAAGAGATGGAATGGGCCTAATGGGCTTAAGATGCAGAATTGTCCTAATAGGCCTAAGTGACGAAATGGGCATAATGGCCCTAAGTGGTCGAATGGGACTGATGGGCCTAATGGGTCACAAGGGCATCAAGGGCCAAAGGGGATTCATGGTCCAAATGGGTCTAAGGGTCCTCATGGGCCTAATGGTCCTAATTGGCATAAGTGGACTAATATGCATAATGGTCCTAATGGGCCTAATGGGTGTTAGTGGCCTCATGTGCCTGATGGGCCTAATGGGACAAATGGGCCTATTGGGTCTAATTGGCCTCATCGGCCTAAGAGTCCTAATGGGACCAATGGACCTAATGGGCCTAAGAGGATTATGTGGCCAATGGGCCGATGTGGTTGAATGTGCCTAGTGGGCCTAAAGGGCCTAATGGGCCTAATGGGCCTAAGTGGACCAATGGACCTAAGTGGACTAATGGGCTTAGGGTCCTCCTAGTCTTAATGAGCCAAATGGGCCAAAATAGTCTAAGTGGCCTCATGTACTCAATGGGCCTAATTGGGTCTAAATGGCCTAATGAGAATAATGGGCCTAAGTGGCCTAATGGGCCCGATGGGCCTAATGGGACTCAAGGACCTATGTGAACTAATGGGCCTATTGGTCCTAAGTGGCCCAATGGTCCTGGTGGGCCTGATGGGCCTAATGGGCCAAATTGGCTTGATGGGCTAAAGGGTCTTCATTGGGCCTAATGGTCCTAATGGGCCTAAGATGCCTCATGGGCCCAATGGCCATAATGGGGATAAGTTTCGTAAGTGGGCCTAAAGGGACTAATGGGTTGAATGGGTATAAATGGATTAATGGGTATAATGGCCCTAATGGGCCTCATGGGCCTAAGGTGCCTAATGATTTGAGTGGGCCTAATGTGCCTAATAGGCCCAATGGGACTAATGGGATGAATGGTCCTAGTGGTCCCAATGGGACTACTTGTCCTAAGTGGCCTAATGGTTTTAAGTGGCCTAAAGGGCCTAGAGATCCTAATGGGATTAATGGGCCTAATGGACCTAATGGGCCCAAGTGGCCTGATGGGTCTAATTGGCCTCATGGGCCTCATGGGACTAAGTGGCCTCATAGGCCTAATGAGCCTAATGGGCCTAAGTTTCCTAATGGACCTAATGAGCCTCATGGACCTAATGGGTGTCATGGGCCTCATGGGTGGAATGCGCCTCATGGGCCTAATGTGCATGATGGGCCTAATGGTCCAAAGTGGCCTAATGGGTCGAATGGGCCCAAGTACCCTAATGGGCCAAGTGGGCGTAATGTTCCTAATGGGGCTAATGGGACCAATGGGCCTAGTGAGCCTAATGGGATTAATGGGCCTCATGGGACCAATGGGCCTAAGTGTCCTCATGGGTGTGATGGGCCTCATGGTCTTAATGGGCCTCATGGGCGGAATGCGCCTTATGGTTCAAATGGGTCTGATGGACCTCATGGGCCTAATGCTAAGTGGCCTAATGGGTGGAATGGACCTAATGGGACTAATGGGGCTAATGAGGCTAATGAACCTAATTGGCCTAAGTGGCCAAAGTGGCCTAATCGGGCTAATCCACTAAATGGCCCTAATGGGCCTAAGTGGCCTAAGTTGACTAAGGGGCCTAATGGGCCTAGTGGGCCTAATGGGTTTAATTGGCCTAATGGGCCTAAGTGTCCTAATGGGCATAATGGGTCTACGTGGCCTAATGGGCCTAATGGGCCTAAGTGGAATACATGGATTAAGAGGCCTAATGGGTCTAATGGGACTAATGGTCCAAATGGGTTTAATGGGCCTAATGGGCCTTAGTGGCCTAATGTGTCTAATGGGCCTAATACGCCTAAGTGGCCTAATGGGCTTAATGGGACTAAGTGGCTTAATCCCTCTGAACGGCTGAATGGGCCTAATGGGCCTAAGTGGCCTAATGGGCCTAAGTGGCCTAATGGGCCTAATAGACCAAAGTGGCCTAATTATCCTAATTAACTGAATGGGGATAATGGGCCTAATGGTCCTAATTCCTTAGTGGCCTAAGTGGACTAATGGGCCCGATGGGCATAATGGGCCTAATGGGCATAATTGGACTAAGTGGCCTAAGTGGGAGAATCGTCCTAATCGATCGAATGGGCCTAATGGGCCTAATGGGGCGATGTCGCCTAATCAACTAAATAGTCCTAATGGACCTGGTGGGTCTAAGTGGCCTAATGGTCTTAATAGGCCTAATGGGTCTAAGTGGACTAATCTGCCTAATCGATTGAATGGGCCTAATGGGACTATGTGACCTAATGGGCCTAAAGGGCCTAATGGGACTAAAGGGCCTAATGGACCTAAGTGGATTAATCAGGCTAATCGACCGAATGGGCCTAAGTGGCCTAATCAACCTAATATATCGAATGGGCATAATGGGCCTAAGTGGCCTAATGGGCCTAATGAGCCTAATGGGTCTAAGTGGCCTAATAAACCTAATCGAATGAATGAGCCTAAGTGGCCTAATGGGTCTAAGTGTCATAATTGATATAATCGATCAAATGGGCCTAAGTGGACGATTGTGACTAATGAGACTAAGTGGTTGAATGGTCCAAATTGGCCAAATTGGCCTAACGGGGTTAATGGGCCTAAGTGAATGAATGGGCTTAAGTGGCATAATGGGCCTATTGGGCCTAATGGGTGTAAGTGTCCCAATGGGCCTCATGGGGTTAATGGGGTGAAATGTCCTAATGGTACTAAGTGGCCTAATGGGCCTAGTGGGCCTAAGTGGTCGAATGGGCCTAATGTGCTCAATTGGCCTAATGGGCCTAATTGGCCCAATGGGCGTAAGTGTCCTAATGGATCTAAGTGTCCTAATGGGTCTAGTGGGCCTAAGTGTACTAATGGTCCTAAGTGGCCTAATGGTCCTAAGTGACCTAATGGGTATAGTGGGCCTAATGGCTCTAATGCACATAATTGGTCTAATGGACCTAATGGCCATAAGTGGCATAATGAGCCTAAGTGGCTTAATGGGCCTAAGTGGTCAAATGTGCCTTATGGGAATAATGCACCTAATGGGACTAATGTTCTGAATGTGCCCAATGGGCCTAAGTGGCTATATGGGTATAATGGGATGAATGGGCCTAATGGGACCAATGGGCCAAATGGGCCTAATGGGCCTAATGGGCCTAAGTTGCTTAATGGACCTAGTGGTCTCATTATCATGGGTTTAGAAAATGATAAGATCATGAATTTCATGGTATAAATGACTTCCCATTAGGATTCCATATATAATTTGGAGTAATGATTTATGTTGTGATATGAATTTGTTGTTTTTTAAAAATTCTATAAAGTGTTTTCAAATGTGTGATTTTGAAAAGAGAATGGTTGTGGTATTTTGAAAATGGGTCGATTTTCAAAACATGGTGGTTGTTTTTTCAAAAATTATTTAACATGGGAAATGTTGGATTTGGTAAATCTTGGTTATGATGGTTGAAATGTGATATAATTTGAAATTTTTAAGCCTTCCGTTGCTAGATATTGAGACTTATTGTGTTTCTCATGTGAACAGAGAATGGAACCCAATAGGCATTATAGAAACCAACTTGAGAAATCTATTAAAAATGTGGTTGCACCTGAGCCCTAGGTGAACCAATAGCTGCTGCAGAGCAGAGTGAAAGCTTTTTAAGCTGTCGATAGTGGGAATAAAAGAGATGAACCATGGCATGTGGACAATTTGGTTTAGTTTTAGAATCAAAATCCACCCATCTTTTGGGGTGATTCAGAACCAGAAAGTGTGGAGGCGTGGCTAAATAGGATGAATCAAATCTTTTATTTCGTAGGCACACTGATGGAGTTCAAAGTCAAGTTAGTGATGTACATATTGGAAGATCTTCCATTTAAGTGGTGGGAGTTTGTGATCTAGCATAAAGTGTACCAAGGTATGGCATATGAAGATTTTGAGGAATTGTTCAAAAAAAAATTATATCCTCACGCGTTTAGAATTCAGAGAACGATGGATTTCTTTAGATTGAAGTAGTAAAACCTTTCTGTGATAGAATATCTTGATAAATTAATGAATTTAGTCTAGTTTTCACCTGAGTTTCCTGCTAGTGAATCTTTAAAGACGCACATTTTTTAATTTGGGATGAGGTAGGAAATTTGTTTGAAGATTGCAGTAATCTTTATAACAGATTGTATGGAAATGGTCAACAGGGAAACCATGGATGAAAGGGACATCTTAGGGGTGATGGGTGGAGGAGATATTGTGATACCTATAGGGAATTTTGGAAACTATAATGCGGGGAGCAAGTGGAAGAGGGAAACTTATTTCCAAGGGGGAGTATGGCTCAAAATCCGATGGAAGGATCAATGAATCTTCCTATGAAGCTTAAGAGAAAGTCGGGATGTTTCCAATGTGGCGCTCTAAGACACATGAAGCAAGAATGTATGTCACCACCTAGAGCATGCCATAATTGTAATTATACGGGGAATCTTCATTGTCATTATCACCATGCTCCAAGGTCGGGTGTTCAAGACACTTCTCAAGGTTCACAGTCATATTATGCCTCAACAGTATGAGGAAAGAAAGATACCCCTCATTAGCATAACAGAGTTAGTCATGTTGATTCCAGGAATAACATGAATCATCGGCATGGGCAATTTCAGTAGGGGAATAAAGATAAAAGTGTGGTGAGTAATTAGGTATTTGGAGTTGAGCAGTTTATTGTGAATGGACAACTTGTACCATTGATGGTGATAGGTACAATTCTTTTGAATTCTACCCTTATGCATGCATTTCTTGATATGGGTGCATCTCATATTTCATTGCTTCTCATGTTGTTGATTTGTTGGGTCTAAATGTGGAAATGATTCCTTCTGTTTTCAAACATCAAACTACTCTGGGTCAAAGAAAGTGTCGAGCCTTTCTCTATAGAGATTGTTGTATAGTTGTCGAGTGACTGGTTCAGGGTCGATCCAGGTTGGTTCGTGGTAGCCTAATTGGCCTAATTTCCCTAAATGACCTAAATTGTTCTAAATGGCCTAAATGGGACTAAATGGCTTAATTAGGATATATGGCCTAAATGGACTAAATGGCCTAATTTGTCTAATTAGACTAATTGGCCTAATTGGACTAAATGGATTATATGACCTAAATGGCCTAAATTGGCCCAAATGGGCTAAATGGCCTAATTTTCTTAAATTGACTAAATGACCTAAATGGTCGAATTTTACCTAATGGTCTAATTGGCTTAAATGGTATAAATTGGCCTAAATTGACTAATTGAAATAAATGACCAAAATTTTATAATTGGACTAATTGACTTAATTGGCCTAAATGTCCCAAATTGTCCTAAATGGCCTAAATGTATTAATTGACCTAAATGGCCTAAATGGCCAAAATTAGCCTAAATGGATTAATTTCCCTAAATGGCCTAATCATCCTAATTGACCTAAATGGCCTAAATTCACCTAAATGACCAAAATAACCTAATTGGCCTAATTGGGACAAATGTATTAATTAACATAAATGGTCTAAATGGCCTAATTTTCCTAATTAGCATAAATGGCCTAACTAGTCTAATTGGCCTAAATGGACTAAATTTTCCTAAATGTCCTAAATTGGCCTAATTGGTCTAAATGACCAAAATGACCTAATTGGCCTAAATGGACAAAATGGACTAATTGGTCTATTGGACTAAATGGACTACTTTTCCCAGATGGTCTAAATGACCCAAATTGGCATAATTGGACTAATTGGTCTAAATGGTCTAAATTGGTCTAAATGGCCTAAATTGGTCTAAATGGCATAAATGGCCTAATTGGCCTAAATGAACTAAACGACATAACTGGTCTAATTGTCCTAAATGGACTAATTTTCCTAAATTGCCTAAATGGTCAAATTGGTCTAATCGCCCTAAATGACCTAAATAACCTAAATTGGGCTAAATGGCCTAATTGGCCTAAATGGCCTAAATGGACTAATTGGACTAATTGGCCTAATTGGTCTAAATGACCTAAATTGGTCTAAATTTCCTAAATATCCTAATTGGACTAAATTGGACTAAATCACATAAATGGCCAAAATTTTCCTAATTGGCCTAATTGGTCTAAATGGTCTAAATTGGCCTAAATTACCTAATTGGCCTAAATTGCATAAATTACCTAATTGGATTAATTGGCATAATTGGCCTAAATGGCCTAAATTGTCCTAAATGGATTAAATGGCCTAATTATCCTAAATGACCTCAATTTTCCTAATTGACCTAATTTGACTAAATTTTCTAATTGGTATAATTGTCTTAATTGGCCTAAATGGCCTAAATTGGTCAAATTGGCTTAAATGTCCTAATTGGACTAATTGGTCTAAATGGAATGACTGGATAAATTGGCCTAAATGGTCTAAATTGTCCTAAATATCCTAAATGACCTAAATTGGCTTAAATAGCCTAATTGGCCTAATTGGCCTAAATTGGCCTAAATGACCTAAATTGTCTAATTGACATAATTGGAATAATTGACCTAAATGACCTAAATGTACTAAATGGATAATTGGACTAATTGTACTAAATGGACTAAATGGACTAAATGACCTAATTGCCTAATTGGCCTTAATGGCCTAAATGACCTAAATGGCTTAAATTGGCCCAAATGGTCTACTTGGCCTAATTGGCCTAAATGGATTAACTGGCCTAAATGGCCTAATTGGAATAATTGGCCTAAATGAAATAATTTACCTAATTGTCCTAATTAGGCTAAATGGTCTAAATTATCCTAAATGGCCTAAATTGGCTTAATTGGCATAATTGGTCTAAATGGCCTAAATTTGGCTTAAGAGTCTAAATGGTCTAATTGGTCTAAATGACATAAATGGACTAATTGATATGATTTTCCTAAATTACCTAATTGGAATAAATTTCCTAAATGACCTAATTGGCCTAAATTTACCTTAATAGCCTAAATTGGCCTAAATGGTCTAAATTGGCCTAAATGGCCTAATTGGCCTAATGGGCATGAATTGCCTAATTGGTCAAATTTTAATAATTGGTATAAAAGAGCTAAATTGGCCTAAATTACCTAAATTATCTAATTTAACTAATTGGACTAATTTTCATAAATGGACAAATTTGACAAATTGGCCTAAATGACCTAAATTGGCCTAATTGGGCTAAATGGTCTAAATTGTCATAATCAAATTAAATGGACTAATCAGACAAATCTTCCTAATTGGTCTAAATTACATAAATTAGCCTAAATTTCATAATTTTCATAATTGGACTAAATGGTCTGAATTGGCCTAAATAGCATAAATGACCTAAATTTGCCTAAATAGAGTAATTAACCTAAATGAACTAAATTGGGCTAAATGGCCTAAATAAATTTAATTGCCTAATTGGTATAATTGGACTAATTGGCCTAATTATCTTAATTATCCTAAATTGTCCTAAATGTCCTAAATCTTCTAATTGGACTAAATGGTCTAAAGGGCCTAAATTGGCCTGAATTGGTCTCATTGGCCTCATTGGTCTAAATGGCCTAAATTGGCTTAAATGACCTAAATAGCATAATTAGCCTAAATGGCCTCAATGGCCTAATTGGCCTAATTGGCCTAAATGAACAAAATTGGACTAAATGGACTAATGGGACTAATGGGACTATAGGTTGAATGGGACTAAGTGTCCTAATGGACCTAACACTACTATAAAACTGGGTTTCCACAACGCCACCCTTTAACAACGCTAAAAAAAGCGCTGATAAAGAGGGTGCCTTTATCAGTGCTAAAAAAAATCTATGATAAAGGTACCCCCTTTATCATAACTTTTTTTATGCTATTAAAGGGTTCTACCTTTATCATCACTTTTTTTAGTAGCACGGATAAAGGGGGATTTATCGGTGCTTTTTTTCCTAACACTGATAAAGTGTATATTTCAAAAAAAAATTATATTTCATAAAAAATAATATATAGATATATAAGTATATTTATATTGATATAAATATAATATATATTTTTTAAATATGTTTTAGATTAATTTGATATGTGGTAGAGGTAAAACAGACACCCAGAGCAGAAGTTATGGCAAAACGGACACCCGGAGCAGAACTTATGACTGTTGGGAGGAATTATGGACCTTTTTGGACTTGATGAACGTGATAAGGAGTTATAATGGTCACCAGAGTGTAGATATTTTCAAAACCTTCAATTTTATATGTGGTAGAGAAAAAACAGACATTCGGAACAGAAGTTATGATTGTTTGAAATTGAGAAACTCTCCTAGCACCTAAAACCCTGAGAAACCTGTAACTCACTAAAACAACCATAACTTCTTCTTCGGGTGTACGTTTGAGTACTATAACTAGTAAAATCAAATATCATAAGACTAGTGAGAAACACATCTAATAGAAACCGTGAGAAGATCAAAAGTGGAAGATATATTAGTTATACCACTCTAAAAAAAACTCCAACTTCAAACAGCCATAACTTTTGCTCCGGGTGTCCGTTTGGGCTCTACCACATATTAAATTGAAGGAATAAAGGAGATATACATAGAATGATTACTTTAAAAAAGATAAAATCGTTTCTTGGACCCTAAAACCCCAAAACACCATCAGAAGGCCTAAAAAACTCTGTTTCCTTGTCTGATGCCCTGTAAAATTTTTCTTAAAACAGTAATAAATATGATCCGTGTGTCTGTTTGGCATCCTCTACAAGTTATATAGAAGTTCGTTCCATGATCTTTGGTTTGAATGGTCACAAAGATTAAACAGACACCTGGATCAAAAGTTATGCCTATTTTAGTGACTCTGAGATTTGTTAGGTTTTTCAAGCCCCAATTTCTTTCACTTTTATCCTATCTGCTATTTTTTCATACAACTCTAACATATGATATGCCTATCTGTTCAGCCTCAACCACCTATAATATCAAATATTGTTTTATGATCTTTGATTTGACTGGTCATAGATCTGGAACGGACTCTCAGATAAAAAGTTTTCGTTGTTACCCTGAGTTTAGGCTTTATTTGACTTTCTCACCGTATTTACAGGTTTTGAAGGTTTCTCCATTTTTATATGTTTTTTAGGTTTTCAGGGCTTGTTATCATTTTTCATAATGTACTTTTATTTATAATAAAATATATAACAATATATAAATATTTTTTATATATTTACACAAAAAAATTATAAATAAGTAATTAATCATATTTACATATAAAATATATTTCTTAATATATAGGCCTTATCTAAATAAAA
This sequence comes from Viscum album, assembly GCA_963277665.1. Classification (NCBI taxonomy): domain Eukaryota; kingdom Viridiplantae; phylum Streptophyta; class Magnoliopsida; order Santalales; family Viscaceae; genus Viscum; species Viscum album. Next base: position 1,780,850,994 of record OY728156.1, read on the forward strand.
AAATGATATCCATTTTATTTTAAAAAATATATTTTAATATTTATATACCTATATAATGTGTATGTGTATAAATATATATATGTGTGTGTGCATCTGTATTGACAAACTGATATATATTATCTATATATTCTAAACATATGTATATACATATTAATATATAATATTTGTATATATATATATATAAATATGTATAATTATACTTATAGATACACATATAATATGTGTGTGTGTGTGTGTGTTTGTGTTTTATATATGTATTTATTTATTTATAAACACACACAAAAAAGCATATTTTATAAATGTATTTAAAACTGATCTTATAAATATATATTAATGTACGAATAAATATATTAATATATAAATATAACTATATATATTAATATATGTATATATGTATATATATTAATATAATAATAGTATATATATTAATATAACCAAATATATATATTAATATAACTATATATATATATATATTAATATAATTAAATATATATATGTTAATATAAATATATATTAATATACGAGTAAATATAACTAAATATATATATATAAATAAATAGATATATTAATAAATGAAGAGCAAAGTAATATGGTGGAGTGGTAAAGGCTTAGGTGTGCAGGCAACAGGTTCCGAGTTCGAATCCAGGGGAGGCAGGTCGCACGCGTGGGTGGAACAAGGGCTAGTGCTGTTAAAGGCTGGGTGGGGGCGCTGTTAAAGGCTAGGGGTGGCTGGGCCGTGCGGGCTAGTGTGGGGGCGCTGTTGAAGGGGGGGGGGGTTCAAATGCTGTTGAAGCCCCTCCCTGATTTGAAGTTTTTTAATGTTTTTTTAAACTTTTATCAGTGATTTTTTAGCACTAATAAAAGGGACCCCCCCTTTATCTTTTGCTAAGATTAACAGTGCTTTTTCGCATTGATAAAGGCCCTTTTTAGCATTGATAAAAGCCTATTTTGTGGTAGTGTAATGATTCTAATGGGATTATGTGGCCTAATGGGCCTAATGGGTATAAGTGACCTAATGGGCCTAATGGGCATAATGGGCCTAATGGGCATAATGGGCCTAAGTGGCCTAATGGGTCTAATGGGTCCACTGGGCCAAAGTGAGTGAATGGGCCTAAGTGGCCTAATGGGCCGAATGGGACTATTGGGCCTAAGTGGCCCAATTGGCCTAAGTGTCTTAATGGGCCCATTAAGTGCAATTCGACCTAATGAGCCTAATGGACTTAATGGGTCGAATGAACCTATTGGGCCTAAGTGGCCTGATGGGCCTAATGGGCCTAATGGTCTTAATGGGATGATTGGGCCTAAGTGGCCTAATGGGCCTAAGTGTCCTAATGGACCCATTATGGCCAATTCCACCTAATGGGCCAAATGGCCGAATTGGCCTAATGGATCTAATGGGCCTAATGGATCTAAGGGGACTAATGGGCCTAAGTGGACGAATGGGATTAAGTTCCCTAAGTTTCCTACTGGGCCTAATGGACCTAATGCACCTAAGTGGCCTAGTGGGCCCAATGGGCCTAAGGGTCCCAATGGGCCTAAGAGGCCCAATGGTCCCAATGGGTCTAAGGGGCCTAATGGGCCTAAGTGGCCTAATGGACCTAAGTGGAATAAGTGAGCTAATAGGCCTAATGGGCCCATTAGGCCTAATTGGCTTAATGGGCCTAAGGGGGCCAATGGGTCTAATGGGTCTCATGGGTTTAAGAGACCTAATGGGCCTAAGTGGCCTAATGGGCCTAAGTGACCCAAGTGACCTAATCAGCCTAATGGGCCCATTATAGCCAATTCGACCTAATGGTCTAATTGGTCTAATGGGCCTAGGGGCCCAATGGGCCTAATGGGTTTAAGGGGCCTAAGTGTCCTAATCGGCCTAAGTGGACGAATGGGTATATTGGTCCTATTGGGCCTAAGTGGTCTAATGGGGCTAATGGGCCTGATGGTCCTAATGGGACCATTATGGATTGTTAATCCTAATGGTCCTAAGTGGCTTAATGGGTTGAAGTGTCCCAAGTTGGATAATGGGTCTAATGGGTCCAATGGGTCTAAGTGTTCTAAGTTTCCTAATGGGCCTAATGGGTCCAATGGGTCTAAGTGGCCTAATGGCCCTAAGTGGCCTAAGTTTCCTAATGGGCCTAATGGGACTAATGTGTCCAATGGGCCTAATGCGTCCAATGGGTCTAAGTGGCCTAATGGGCCCAGGTGGCCTAATTTTCCTAATGGGCCTAATGGGTACAATGGGTCTAAGTGATCAAATTGGCCTAAGTGGCCTAAGTTTCCTAATGATACTAATTGGCCTAATGGCTATAATCGGAATAATGGGACAAAGTGGTATAATCGTCCTAATGAGTCTAATGGCCTAATGGACTGAATGGATTGAATGCGCCTAAGTGGCCTAATGGGATGAATGGGTCTAATGGGCCTAAGCATCCTAATGGTCCTAAGTGTCCTAAGTTTCCTAATGGACATGATGGGTCCAATGGTCCTAAGTGGCCTAATGGGCCTTAGTGGCCTAAGTTTCCTAATGGGACCAATGGGTCCAATGGACCTAAGTGGCCAAAGTTACCTAATGGGCCCAATGGGTCGAATGGGCCTAATGGGCCTAATAGGTCCAATGAACCTGAGTGGCCTAAGTTGCCTAATGGGCCGAAGTGGCCTAATGGGATTAAGGTGCCTAAGTGTCCTAATGGGCTTAAGGTGCCTAAGTGTCCTAATGGGCCTAAGTGGCCTAATGGGTACAATGGGCCTAAGTGGCCTAAGTTGCTTAATGGGCCAAAGTGGCCTAATGGGTCCAATGGGCCTAAGTGGCCTAAGTTTTCTAATGGGCCTAAGTGGCCTAATGGGTCCAATGGTCCTAAGTGGACTAAGTTTCATAATGGTCCAAAGTGGCCTAATGGTCCTAAGAGGGATAATTTGACTAATGGGCCTGGCCTAATGGGTCTAATGGGCCTAATGGGTCTAATAGGTCGAAGTGGCCTAATGGGCCTCAATAGCCTAAGTTTACTAATGTTCCTAATGGGACTAAGTGGCCTAAGTTGTATAATGGGCCTAATGGGCCTAATGGGACTAATTTGTATAATGGGACTAAGTAGCCTAATCGGCCTAACGGTCTAATGGGCCTAATGGGTCGAATGGGCCTAAGTGGCCTAATGGGTTGAATGGGTCGAATGGGACTAAGTGGCCTAAGATTAATAATGGTACTAATAGTTACAATGGGCCTAAGTATCCTAATGGGTCCAAGTGGCCTAAGTTTCCTAATAGGCCCAATGGAATGAATGAGCCTAATGGGCCGAATGGGCTGAATGCGCCGAATTGTCCTAATGAGACCAATGGGTCCAATGGGCCTAAGTGTCCTAAGTTGCCTAATGGGTTGAAGTGGCCTAGTGGACCTCATGTTCCTAAGTGTCCTAATGGTCCTAATGGGTAGAAGTGGCCTCATGGGCCTCATGCGCCTAAGTGGCCTAATGGGACCAATGGGTCCAATGTCCCTAATGGACCTAAGTAGTCTAACGAGCCTAATGGGATAATGGGCCTAATGGGATTAAGTCTCCTAAGTGGCCTAATTGGCCTAATGGGCATAAGTAGCCTAATAGTTCTAATGGTCTAAGTGGCATAATGGGACTAATTGTCCAATGGGACTAATGGGCCTAAGTTCAGTGATTTATGAAACTCGGTTGACAACAAAATCCAAAGGGGAGATTGTTAGGGCCAAGCTAATGAGGAAGGTGTTTGTTTTCATGTTTTTTATTTTCTTTTCAAGGAAATATTTTGAAGAAATAAAATCACCACACTTTGTATTTGGTGTAACTCATAATGTCCATTGTTTTTAAAAGAATCAAACTCACTTTTTCCATCATAACGAGGCAAAGTTGTTTGAAAGAAAAGGCACTGATCAGACTTGTATTGGGTATGATATGTGAAAATATCATAATGGGTAATTGATAATTATATAGAAAGAGAGAATAGGTCTCATGGATAATGCATATTATTGGAAGTAAGTGGTCATCAGATTCACATTACATCTGGTATGAAAGAAGTGCTTGTTTTGATGAATTATTAAAGTCTGTTGACTACAATAAAATTGAATATGACTATGATTTTATGATTCATATTTCATATATCATAATTTTATTGGAGAACTTATGATGAAATATCGATGGAAGAAAAGGAAAAATAGGTATTCCAAATCATATCAATATTTATCATATCTAGGTGGAAGAAAAGAAAGAGATGATGCCAATCGAAAAGGAATTGTACCCAGTGCAATCAAATTCGGGCTAAGAAGGAAAGAAAGAAGAAAGTGAAGATCTTAATTAGAATTATCATACCCAAAATGATCATTGTATGGTATTTCATCATCCTATTATCCACCATATGCATAAGAAAACGTTTTTACCCAAGATGATTATACTTAGGCTTAGGAAGAAAAATATCATACCCAATATGATCATATTCAAGCCAACCATTCTAAAAAAGATCATACTCTATACAATCATATTTGGAGAAGGAATTACTTGAGGTAGATGATTGAAAAGAGAAGGAAATAATGAGATCAATAATGGTTTAAACCATTTCAAAAGGGTTAAATTAGGTTTCAATTTGGTCAATGGTCACTGTATTAGAGTGGAATTGTTTATATTTTCAAGTTGGTCAAGAGAATAAGTAAAGAAGTAAAAGTGGTTTGAAAGAAAATTTTTCTGGATGTGAAATTGAGGGGGAGGTCAACATTAAAAAGAATTATCATATTCATCATTCAGAAGGATAAGTGAAAGTTTTAGAATAATCGAGAAGCTTTGAGAAGAGTTGATGGAGTCAAAATACACTCAAGATTTTAGGGGATATTGAGATTAGGGTGAATTTGATTAAGCGAGAATTTTTTTTGGATTCCTACCAAAGCATCTAGATGGTCACCTATAAAAGGAGAAAAGTATGTTGTACTTGAGGTGGACCGATAGGCTGTTCATGAGAGAGAATCTCATAGTTTTAGAGAGAATAAAAAGTTTCTATATTCACTTTTGTTGAAGACGTTTTGATGGCTTGAAGTGAAAGAGAAGAAACAAGATCACATCATTGTATTTAGCTGATCATCGTACTAGGTGTTTTTTGTACTCAACTGATTATTATATCCGTCTTGTCAATCATATTCAATTGATCATCATATCGGGCTGGATTAATTAGATCATGATTTCCATACTGGGTCTTCCGGACTGAGGAAGATGGATAATTGAAGTAGTGTTGATTCATCTCTATCTCATTATATCAGAGTTATACTTTTCATACTAGGGAATATCCTACCGATTAGAATCGTATCGAGAAGAATCATATCAGAGAGAATCGTACTCGAAGGAATCAGACTAGGAAAATCATACTTGGTTTTTTTCTTAACAAACTCCAGAAATTTCTTACCATATTATGGGTAAGAAATTGAATAAGTGTTTTCAAATGAATAAATTAGTGTAATTGAAAATAAGCACTGGTAACATGAGTCATTACACAAGCATTGCATTACCCTATTTATGCTAAGAGGGTGCACATACACTATTGTATTGTTCACATAGTGCTACATAAGTGAAAGGGTATATCCTACTCATTGTAATCCAATGATTTTTTTCTAGTGGATTGTGTGGTATTGAAACACTTCTATACCATACCAAGGAAGTGTCTATTCTTATTGAATAGTGAATCTTGTAAATACTTGTGTTCCTTTGGGTGTGTGTTTGAATTATTTTCAATAGGGAATATAATCTTTAATAGGAGGTGAATGTTGTTTCATTTGAAAAAAAACATAAGAGAAAAAAGTATCACTGATTCACTACCTCCCCCTCTCAGTGATACAATCATCCGTTGGGAACTTTCAAGTGGCCTAATGGGCCCAAGGGGCCTAATGGGGATAATGGACCTAAATAGACTAATGGGACTAAGTGTTAGAATGGGATTAACTAGACTATGAGGCCTAATGGGACCAATGGGCCTAATGAACCTAATGGTCCTAATTGGTATAAGGGGCCTAATGTGCCCCATGGGACAATTGGGCCTAATTGGCTTAAGTGGCCTAATAGGCCGAAGGTGCCTAAGTGACCTAATAGGCCTAACGAGCCTAAGTGGCCTAATGGAACCAATGGGATGAATGGGACCAACTTTCCTAATTGGCATAGCTGTCCTAATGGTCCCAATGGGCTTAAGGGTCCTAAGTGACCAAATGGGCCAAACTTGAATGAGTGTCGGCCAAATGGGACAAATGGGTCGAAGTGGCCTAAGTGGCCTAACTGGACCAATGGGCCTAACAAGCTTAATGGGATCTATGGGCCTAACTAGCCCAATGGGATGAATTTTCCAAACTGTCCTAACTCGTATAAGGGGCCCAAGGGCCCTAAGGGTATAATGGGTCCAATGGGCCAAACTATCCAAAGTGGCCTAATGGGACCAATGAGCCTAATGGGCCTAAATAGACAAAGTGGCATAATGGGACTAACTAGACTAAGTGGTCTATTGGTTTGAATGGGTCTAAGTGTCATAATGGGCCCAATGAGCCCAATGGGCCTAACCGGAAAAAGTGTCATAATGGGCCTAACTGGCCTAAGTGTCCTAATGGGCCTAACGGTCTGAATAATCCTAAGTGGCGTAATGGGATGAATGAGATGAAGTAGCACAATGGGATGAATGTTCTTAAGTGTCCCAAATGGCATCATTGGCCTAATGGGCCTAATGGTCCTAATTGGCCTAATGGGCCTAAGTGGCCTAATGGTCCTAATGGGCTTACGTGAAAAAATGGACCTAATGGGTCTAAGGGGCCTGATGGGCATAAGTGGAATAATGGGCCTAATGGACCTAAGTGTTTAAATGGGCCCGAGTGGCCTAATTGGCCTAATGGGCCTAAGTGGTGTAATGGGCGTAATGGGCCTAAGTGGCCCCATGGGTCTAATGGGCATAATGGGCCTAAGTGACCTATGTTTCCTAATGGGCCAAATGGGCCAAAGTGGCTTAATAGGCCTAAGTGGCCTAAGTGGCCTCATGGGCCTAAGTGGCCTAAGTGTCCTAATGGGGCGAATGGGCCTAAGTGGTCTGATGGGTCTCAATGGCCTAATGGGCCTAATAGGCCTAAGTGGATGAAGTGGCCTAATGGGACTAAGTGGCCTAATGGTCCTAAGTTTCCTAATGGGACTAAGTGTAATAATGGGCCTAAGTGGCCTAATGGGCCTAAGTGGCCTAATGGTCTTAGGTGGCATAATGGGCCTAAGTGGCTTAATGGGCCTAAGTGGCCTAATGGGACTAAGTGGCCTAATGGTAATAATGGACGTAAGTGGTCTAATGGGCCTAAGTGGCCTAATGTGACTAAGTGACCTAATGGGCATAATGGGCATAATGGGGCTAAGTGGCCTAAGTGGCCTAATGGGCCAAATGGGCCTAAGGGGCCTAAGGGGCCTAAGTGGCCTAAGTGACATAATGGTCATATGTGTCCTAATGAGCCTAATGGGACTCAGTGGCCTAATGGGACTCAGTGGCCTCATGGGCCTCAGTGGCCTAATGGGTCTAATGGGCCTGAGTGGCCTAAGTGGCCTAATGTGCCTAAGGGGCATAATAAGCCTAATGGGCCTTCGTGGCATAAGGGTATAATGGGTCTAATGGGCCTAAGTGGACTAATGGGCCTAAGGTCCTAAGTGGCCTAATGAGACGAATGGGCCTAAGTGGCTGAATTGGCCTTAATGGATTAATTGGCCTAATGGGCCTCAGTTGTTGAAGTGGCCTAATGTGCCTATTGGGAGAAAGTGTCCTAATATGCCTAATGGGCCTAAGTGGTCTAATGGGACTTATAGGAATAATGGGCCAAGGGGCTGAATGGGCCTAATGGGCCCAAGTGGCTGAATGGGCCTAATGGGCCTAAGTGGACTAATGGGCCTCATGAGCCTAATGGGCCTTAGTGGCCTAATGGGCCTAATGGGCCTAAGTGGACTAATGGGCCTAATTGGCCTAATGAGACTCTATGGCCTAATGGGATTAATGGGACTAAGTGACCTAATGGGCCTAATGGGCCCCGATGTGGACTAAGTGAGATAATGTGCCTAATATGCTTAATGTGCCTAAGTGGTCTAATGGGCCTAAGTAGCATAATGGGTCGACTGGGTGGAATGGGGCTAGGTGGCCTAATGGGCCTAAGTGGCCTTAGTTGCCTAATGGTCCAAATGGACATAATGTGCCTGATGGGCCTGATGGGCCTAAAGGGCTTAATGGGCCTAAGTGGCCTAATGAGCTGAATGGGCCTAAGTGGCCTAATGGGCCTGATGGGCCTGATGGCCTTAATGGGCCTAAGTGGACTCATGGGCTTGATGGGCCTGATGGGTCTAATGGACTTAAGTGGACTAATGAGATTAATGGACCTAAGTGGCCTAATGCTCAGAATGGGCCTAAGTGGCCTAATGAGATCGATGGCCCTCATGGGCCAAATGGGCCAAATGGGCCAAATGGGTCTCAGTGGCCTCACAAGCCTCATGGGCTTAATGGGACTAATGGTCATAATGATCCTAAGTGGCCTATTGTGCCTAATGGTCCTCAGTGGACTAATGGGCCTAATGGCCGTAATGGGCCGAATGGGTGTAATGGGCCTAAGTGGCTTAATGGACCTAAGTGGACTTAGTGGCCTAATGAGGTGAATGGGCCTAAGTGTCCTAATGAGCCTAAGTGACATAATGGGCCTAAGTGGCCTAATGGGCCTAAGTGTCTGAATGTGATTGATGGTCCTAATGGGCCTTAGTGGCCTCATGGGCCTAATGGGCCTAAGGGACATAAGTAGCCTCATGGGCCTTATGGGAATAATCAGTATAATGGGACTAAGTTGCCTATGGGATTGATGGGATTAATGTGCCTCCCTGGCCTAATGGGCCTCATGGGCCTCATGGGCCTGATCGACTTAATGGGCATAATGGGCCTCAATGGCCTAATAGACCTAATGGGCCTAATTGGCCTAATGGCCATAATGGGCCTTAGTGGCCCAATGGGCCTAAGTGGCCCGATGGGCCTAAGTGGCCCGATGGACCTCAGTGTAAGAATGGGCCCAATGGGGGGAAGTGGCCCAATGGTCCTAATGGGCATAATTGGGTAAATGGGCCTAATGGGCCTAAGTGGCCTAATTGGCCTGATGGACCTAATGTGCATCATGGGATCAGTGGGCCTAAGTGGCCTAAGTGACCTAATGGGCCTCATTGGCCTAAGTGGCATAATGGGCCTAGTGGGACCAACGAGCCTAAGTGACCTAATTGGTCTGATGGGTGTAATGGGACTAATGGGCCTCAGTGGCCTAATCGGCCTAATGGCCTAATAGGCCCAATGGGCATAATGGGCCTCATTGGCCCAATTGGCCTAATGGGTCAATGGGCCTGATACGAATCATGGTACTAATGAGCCTAAGTGGCCTAAGTGGACTAATTGGTATAATGGGCCTAATGGGCCTAATGGGCCTCAGTGGCCGAATGGGTCTGATAGGCTCGATTGTCATATTGGGCCTAGTGGGCATAATGGGCCGAAGTGGCCTAAGTGGACTAAGGGGCCTAATGGAACTAATGGTCCTATTGGTCTTAATGGGACTAAGTGGATTAATTGACCCAATTGGCCTAAGTGGACGAATGAGTCGAATGGTCCTAATGGGCCTAAGTGGTAGAATGGGCCTAATGGGGATAAGTGGTGGAATGGTCCAAATAGGCCTAAGTTGCCTAATGGGACTAATGGGCCTAAGTGGATGAATCAACCTGATGGGCCTAATGGGACTAAGTGGCCTCATGGTCCTGATAGACCTAATGGGCCTCATGGGCCAATTGGGCCTTCTATGCCTAAGTGGCTGAATGGACCTAGTGGGCCTAATGGGCCTAAGTGGCCTAATGCGCCTAATGGGCCCAAGTTGTCGAATAGGCATAGTGGGACTAAAGGGCCTAATGGGACTAAGTGGCATGATGGACCTAATGGGCCTAATTAGACTAAATGACCTAAGTGGCCTCATGGGCCCAATGGGCTTAATGGGCCTAATGTGGCTAAGTGGCCTAATGGGCCTGATAATACTAATGGGCCTCATGGACCTAAGTGGCCTAAGTTGCCTAAGTGGAATAATGATCCTAAGTGTCCTAATGGTATGAGTGTGCCTAAAGGGCCTAATGGGACGGATGGACCAAATTGGATGGATGGGTCTATTGGGCCTCATGAGCCAAATGGGACTCATTGACCTAAGTTTCCTCATGGGCCCAATGAGAATAATGGGCCTAATGGGACTAAGTGGCATAAGTGGTCCTAAAGAGCTGAATGGGATGAATGGGCTGAAGTGGCCTAATGGGCCCAATGGTCCTCATGGGCCTAAGGGGTCTAATGGGCCCAATGGGAAGAATGGGACTAGTGGGCCCAATGGTCTTATTGGGTCTAAGTGGCCTAATTGGTCTAAGTGGCCTAAGGGGCTTAGTGGGGTTGATGGAGTTAACAGGACTAATTGACCTAATGGGCCAAAGTGGCTTGATGGGGTGAATGGTCCTCATGGGCCTAAGTGGCCTCATTTTCCTATATGGTCATAATGGGCCTAAGTGTCCTAATGGGCCTGATTGGCCTCATGGGCCTAATTGGCCTCATGGGCGGAATTCCCCTCATGGGCCTAATGGGCCTGATGGGCCTAATGGGCCTCATGGTCCTAAGTGGCCTAATGGTATGAATGGGCCTAAGTTCCCTACTGGCCCTAGTGGTCCTACTGGGATGAGTGGGCCTAATGGGCATAATGGGCATAATGGGGATAATGGGCCTAATCAGCTGAATGGGCCTAATGGGCCTAAGTGGCCTAAGTGGCTTAATGGGCCTAATGAGCCTTGTGGGACTAATGGGTTTAATGGCCCTAATAGGCCAAAGTGTCCTAATGGGTTTGATGGGCCTACATGGCCTAATGGGCCTAAGTGGCCTAATCAGGCTAATCGATTGAATGGCCTAATGTGCCTATGTGGCCTAAGGGGCCTAACATGCCTAATGGGACTAATGGATTTAATGGTCCTAATGGGCCTAAGTGGACTAATGGGACTACATGGCCTAATTGGCTTAAGTCACCAAATGGGCCTAATGGGATTAATGGGACTAATGGGTTTAATGGGACTAAGTGGCCTAATGGGGCTAATGGGCCTAAGCGGCCTAATGGGTTTAATGGGCCTAAGTGGACTAATGGGTCTAATGAACCTAAGTGGCCTAAGTGGCCTAATGGGTCGAATGGGCCTAATTGGCCTAATGGGCCTAATGGGCCTCAGTGGCCTAATGGGCCAAATGGGCCTAAGTGGCCTAATGGTCCTAATGTGCTTAAGTGGCCTAATCCCCCTAGTCAACTAAATGGGCCTAATTGGACAAATTATCCTAATGGGACTAAGTGGACTAATGTGTATAATGGGCCTAATGGGCCGAAGTGGCCTAATTTTCCTAATCGGCCTAATCAACTGAAAGAGACTAATGGGACTAATTTTCCTAAGTGACATAATGGGCCTAATGCCTAAGTGGCATAAGTGGCTGAATGGGCCTAATGGGCCTAGTGGGCATAATGGTTATAATGATCATAATGGGCCTAAGTGACCTAAGCAGTCTAATCAGCCTAATCAGCTGAATGGGCCTAATGGACCTAAGTGACCTAATGGGCCTAATGGGTCGAAGTGGCCTAATGGGGATAATGGACCCAAGTGGCATAATCAGCCTAATCAACATAATGGGCCTAATGGGCCTAATGAGACTAAGTGTCCTAAGATCATGACTGGCCTAATATGCCTAATCGACTGAATGGGCCTAATGGGATAATGGTCCTATGTGTCCTAATTGGCCTAAAGGGCCTAATGGGCCTAAGTGGCCTAATCGAGTTAATCAACCAAATGGGCCTCAGTGGTCGATCAAATGGGCATAATGGGCCTAATGGTCCTAAGTGGCCTAATGGGCCTAATGGTCCTAATGGGTCTAAGTTATCTAACTGGCCTAATCATCATAATCGACTGAATGGGCCTAATGGGACTAAGTGACCTAATGGGATGAATGGGCCTAATCTACCTAATGGGTCTAAGTAACCTAAGTGGCTGAATCAGTCTAATCAATCGAATGGACCCAATGGACCTTATGGGCCTAAGTGGATGATTGAGACTAATGGGTTTAAGTGGATGAATGGGCCCAATGGACCAATTTGGCATAATTTTGTTAATGTTCCTAATGGGCCTAAGTGGAAAAATGGGCTTAAGTGGCATAATGGACCTTATTGGCCAAATGAGTGTAAGTGGATGAATGGGCCTAATGGGCCTAAGTGGCCTAATGGGCCTAGTGGCTTAAGTACCCAAATGGGACTAATGGGCCTAATGCACCCAATGGGCCTAATGGGTTGAATGGGACTAGTGGGTCCAATGGGCCTAAGTGTCCTTATGGTCATAATGGGCCTAATGGGCCTAATTGGACTAATGGGCCCAATGGGCCTAAGTGGCCAAATGGGCCAATGGGCCTAAGTGACCTAATTGGCATAAGTGGACTAATGGGCCAAATGGGAAGAATGGGCCTAATGGACCTAAGTGGGACGAATGGGTTGAATGGGCCTAATGGACCTAATTGGAGGAATGGGATAATGGGCCTAAGTGACCCAATGGGACAATAGGCCTAAGTGGTCCAATGGGCCTAATGGGCCGAAGTGGCCTAAGTGGTCTAATCATCCTAATTGAACGAATGGGCCTAATGGTCTTGATGAGCCTAAGTGGAATAATGGGCCTAATAGGACGAAGTGCTCCAATGGGCCTGATCGCACTGATGGGCCGAAGTGGCCTAACGGGCCTCATGGGCCCAGGGGGCCTAAGAGGCCTAATTGGCCTAATGAGCTTAATGTGCTTAATGGGCATAATGGGCTTAATGCGCTTAACGGGCCTAGGTACTAAATGGGCCAATTTGGTCAAATGGGTCAAATGGGCCAAATGGGCCTAATCGGCCTATGGGGCCAAATGGGCCTAAGCGGCCTAATGGGCCTAGGTGGCCTAATGGTCTTAATGGTTTTAACATGTCTAGGGGCCAAATGGTCCTAGTGGGCCTAAGGGGCTGAATGGGCCTAATTGGTATAAGTGGCCTAATGGGCCTAGGTGGCCTAATGGGCCAAAGTTGCTTAATGAGCCTAATGGGATTAATGGGACTTGTGGGCCTAATGGGCCTAAGTGGCCTAATGTGGATAATGGGACAAATTGGCCTAAGTGGCTTAATGGGCCTAATGGCCCTAAGTGGCCTATCAGGCCTAAGTGGCCTAATTGGCCTAATGAGATTAATGTGCCAAGTGGTCCTAAGATGCCTAATGGGACTTGGTGGCCTAATCACCATAATGTGCCTAGTCAGCCTAATGGGACTAAGTGTCATAATGGGATTAATGGGCTTAATGGGCCTGTTGTGCAAATGGGCATAATGGCCAAATGGGCCTAAGGGGCCGAATGGGCATAATTAGCCTAAGTGGCCTAGTGGGTCGAATGGGCCTAAGTGGCCAAATAGGCCCAAGTTGCCTAATCGGCCAAATGGTCTTAACGGGACTAAGGGGCCTAATGGGCGTAATGGGTCTAATGTGCCTAATTGGACTAATCAGCCTAATGGGATAATGGGCTCAGTGGGATAATGGGCCTAATGTGCGTTGTGGGCCTAATGGGCCTAAGTGGCCTAATGGTCCTAATGGGCCTAAGATGATTAAGTGGCATAATGGTCCTAAGTCACCTAATGGGCCTAATGGTCCTACTGGGCCTAAGTTTCCTAATGGGCCTAATGGACCCAAGTGACCTAGTGGGCCTAATGGGCCTATTGGTTCAAAGTGACCTAATCGGCCTAATAGGCATAATGGGCCTAAAAACCACATGGACCTCATGGGCCTAAGTGGCTTCATGGACCTCATTTCCCTAAGTGTCCAAATGGGTTTAATGGGCCCAAGGGGTCTAATGGGTTTAAGGGGCCTAATGGGATGAATGGGATTAATGGGCCTGTGTTCCAAATGGGCCTAATGGGTTAAATGGACCTAATGGGTTGAATGGGCCTAATGGGTTTAAGTGACCTAATGGGCCTAATCTTCCTTAGTGGCCTAATGGGACTAAGTGTCTTAATCAACCTAATGGGATTAATGGGCCTAATGAGCCTAAGGGGCGTAATGGGCCTAAGTGGCCTAATGGGCCTAAGGGACCTAATGGGCCTAAGTGACCAAATGAGCCTAGGTGGCCTAACGGGCTTAATGGACTTAACAGGCCTTGGTCCAAATGGGCATTATGGGCCTAATGGGCCAAATTGGCCGAATGGGCCTAAGTAGCCTAATGGGTCCAATGGGCCTAAGTGGCCTAATTGGCCTTAGTGGCCTAATCGGTCGAATGGGACTAAGTGTCCTAATGGTCCAAATGGGCCATTGTGGCTTCATGGGCCTAGGTGGACTAATGGGCATAATGGGATTAACGGGCCAAGGGGCCAAGTGGGCCTAATGGGCCAAATGGGCCTAATTGGCCGAAGTGGCCAAATGGGCCTAAGTGGCCTGATGGGACAAAGTTGTCTAATCGGCCTAATGGGATTAATAGGCCTAATGGGACTAATAGTCCTAATGGGCCTAAGTGTCCAAATGGGTCGAATGGGCCTAATTGGACCAATGGTCCTAATCGACCTAATGGGCCTAAGGGGTCTAATGGGCCAAAGTTGCCTAATCGCCCTAATGGGTGTAATTCACCTAATAAACCTAATTGGTCGAATGGACCTAAGTGGAATAATGGGACTAAGTGGCATAATCATCCTAATGGGATTAAAGGGCCTAGTGGACCTAACTGGCCTAATGGTCCTAATGGGCCTAATGGGCCTTAGTGTCCTAATCAGCCTAATGTGCCTAAGTGGCCTAATGGTCATAAGTGGCCTAATGGGCTTAAAGGGCATAAGAGGCATAGGGGAAAATGGGCCTAATGGGATGAATGGGCCTAATGGGATGAATGGGCCTAATTAACTTAATTGTCCCAATGGGCCTAATGGGCCTAAGTGTCCTAATGGGCCTAAGTTTCCTAATCGGCCTAATGGGAATTATGGGCCTAAGGGTCCTAATGGGCCTAATGGGCCTAAGTAGCCTAATGGGCCTAAATGGACTCATCGTCCTAATGGGATTAATGGTCTAAGGGGTCCTAAGTGGTTGAATGGGCCTCAATGGCCTAATGGGCCTAACGGGCCAAAGTGGCGGAAGTGGTATAATGGGCCTAAGTGGCCAAGCGAGGCTAAGTAGCCTAATTGGCCGAATGGGCCTAAGTGGCCTAATGGGCCAAATGGTCCTAATGGGCTTAAGTATCCTAATGGGCCTAATGACCCTAAGTGGTCTAATGGGCTGAAGTGGACGAATGGTCCTAATGGAAATAATGGGACTAATTTGCCTAAGTGTCTTAATGGACCTAGTGGGACTAAGTTGCCTAATGGGCCTAAGTGGACTAAGTGTCTAAATGAGTCTAATGGGCCTAAGTGGCCTAATGGGCCTTAGTGGACTAATGTGCCTTAGTGGCATAATTGTCCCAAGTGGTCTAATGGGCCTAAGTGGCCTAATGGGCCTAATGAGACTCAATGGACTAATGGGCCTAATGGGCCTAAGCAGCCTAAATGGCCCGATGGGCCTTAGTGGCCTAATGGGCATAATGGGCCTTAGTGGCCTAATGGCCTAAATTGTTCTAAGTGGCCTAATTGGCCTAATGGGCCTAATCATTCTAAGTGGCCTAAGTGGACTAATGGGCCTATTGGGCCTAAGTGGCCTAATGGGTCGAATGGTCCTAAGTGGTATAATGGGACGAATGGGACTAAGTGGCCTAATGGGACTGATGGGCTTAATGAGCCTCGGTGGCCTAATGAGCCGAATAGTCCTCAGTGGCCTAATGGGCCTAATGGTCCTGATGGGTCTAAGTGGACTAATGAGCTGAATAGGCCTAAGTGGCCAAATGGACCTAATGAGCCTAATGGACCTTAAGTGGCCTAATAGGATAATGGGCCCAAGTGGCCTAATGAGTCGAATGGACCTGAGTGGCCTAATGGGCTTGATGGGCTTGATGGTTTGAATGGGCTGAATGGGTCTAAGTGGATGAAGGGGCCTGGTGGGCCGAATAGGCCTAAGTGGCCTAATGAGCCGAATTGGCCTAAGTGGCCTAATGTGACTAATGGGCCTAAGTGGCCAAATGGGCCATATGAGGCTAATGGGACTAATGAGCCTCAGTGGCCCCATGGGCCTGATAGCCTAATGGGAATCATGGGCCTAAGTGGCCTAATGGACCTAATGGGCCTTAGTGGCCTAATGGGCCTAATGCAGTTAATGGGCCAATGTAACCTAATGGGCCTAATGGTCCTCAGTGGCTTAATGGGCCTAAGTGTCCAAATGGGCCTAGTGGTCCTAAGTGACATAATGAGATAAATGGGCCTAATAGTCCTAATGGGCCTAAGTGACCTAATGGGCATGATGGGCCTTAGTGTCCTCATGGGCCTTATGGGACTTATGGGATTTAGTGGCCTAAGTAGCCTAATCGGTGTAGTGGGCCTAAGTTGCTGAATGGGCTTGATGGGCCTGATGGGCCTAATGGACCTTAGTGGCCTAGTTGGATTCATGGGCCTAATTGGCCCGATAGGCCCAATGGGACTAATGGGTCTTAGTGGCCCAATGGGCCGAATGGGCATAAGTGGCCTAATGGTCCGAATGGGCATAAGTGGCCTAATGGGCCTGATGGGCCTAATAAGCCTAATGGACCTCACAGGTCTAAGTGGTTCAATGGGCCCCATGTGCTTTAGTGTTCTAATGGGATGAGTGGTCCTAATGGGTCTAAGGGGCCTAATGGGCCTGATTTTCCGAATGGGGCTTAATGGTTGAATTTTCCTAATGAGCCTAATAGGCCTGATAGGCCCAATGTTTATAATGGGCCCAAGTGGCTCAATGGGCCCAATGGGCCTAAGTGTCCTAATGGGCCTAGTGGACCTAAGTGTCCTAATGGGTCTAATGGGCCTAATGTGGCGAATGGGAATAAGTGTCCTAAGTGGTCTGATGGGCATAATGGGCCTCAGTGACCTAATGGGCCTAATGGGCCTAAGTGGACTAATGGGAATGATGGGCTTAATGGGTCGAATGAGCCTCAATGTCCGAATGGGACTCATGGGCTTGATAGGACCAATGGGAATAATGGGCCTAATGGGAAGAATGAGCCTTTGTGGCTTAATGGCTCATACGCCTAAGTGCCCGAATGGGCCTAATCGGCCTAAGTGGACGAATGGGCCTAGTGGACCTATGTTTCAGAATGGGCATATTAGGCCTAAGTGGACTAATGGTCCTAAGTGTCCTCATAGTCCTAATTGGCTTAAGTGGATGAATAGTATTAATGGGCCTTATGGAACTAATGGGCCTCAAGGACGTAAGTGGCCTAATGGGCCTAGTGGGCCTAATGAGCCTAAGTTTTCTAATGGGCCTAATGGGTTTAAGTGGCCTAATGGACCGAATGGGCCTAATTTGACTAGTGGGCATAAGTGGCCAATGGGCCTAGTGGGCCTAAGTGGCCAAAGTGGCCAAATCAGCCAAATCCAAAAGTTGGGCCTAATGGGTCTAAGTGTCCTAATGGGACAAATCAGCCTTGGTTTCCGAATGGGCCTAAGTGGCCTACTAGGCCTAATTTTTCTGGGTGGCTGAATGAGCCTGATAGGCCTAAGTGGTTAGCCTAATGTGCCTGATAGGCAAAGTGGCCTAGTGGACCTAATGTGAATCATGGGCCTAAGTGGACCTCTTGGGCCTCATGGGCCTAAGTGGCCTAATAGACCCAAGTGGCCTAATAGACCCAAGTGGCCTAATGGTCCTAATGGGCCTAATGGGATTAATGGGATTAATAGGCCTAGGTGCTAAATGGGCTGAATGGGCCTAATAGGCCTAAGTGGACTAATGAGCCTAAATGGCCTAAGTGGCATAATCGACCAAATGGGCATAATGGTCTTAATGGGCCTAATGGTCTTAATGGGCATAACTGGCCTAATTGACATAAGGGGACTAATTGGCCTAAGTATCTCAATGGGCTTGGGTGGCCTAATGGGCTTAATAGGCTTAACGGTCCTTGTAGAAAAATGTTCTTAATGGGCTGAATGGGCCTCAACGGCCTAATGGGCCTAAGCAGCCTAATGGGCCTAAGTGGCCTAATAGGCATAATGGTCATACTAGGTTGAAAGGGCCTAATGGTCATAATTTGTCTAATGGGCCTAGGTGGCCTAATGTGCTTAATGGGCTTAACGAGACTAGGGTCCAAATGGTCCAAATGAGCCTAATTGTCCTTAATGGATTAATGGGCCTAATGGGATTAATGGGTCGAATTCACCTAACGGACAAAGTTCCCTAATCGGCCTAATGGGCATAATGTGGCCAATGGGCCGAATGGGCCAAATGGGCCTAAGGCCTAATGGGCCTAATGGACCTAATTGGTCTAATTGGCCTAAGTGGACTAATGGTCCAAAGTGGCCTAATGGTACAAAGTTTCCTAATCGTCTTAATGGGATTAAGGGGATTAATAGACCTAATTGGCCTAAGTGGCCTAATGGGACTAAGTGACCAAATTGACCTAATGGGCTTAATGGGCCGAGTGGGCCAAAGTTGCCTAATCATCCTTAGTCACCTAATTATCCTAATGAGGCTAAGTGGCATACTGGGCCTCAGTGTTCTAATGAGGTTATTAGGCTTAACGGTCCGAGGGTCCTAATGAGCTTAATGGGATGAGTTGGCCTAATTAGCCTAAGTGGCTTAATGCGTATAATGGGCCTAAGTTGCCTAATCGGTCTAATGGGATTAATGGGCCTAAGGTGCCTAATGGTCCTAATGGGCCTCATGTGCTTAATGGGCCTAATGGGACTAAGTGGACTAATGGTATTAAGTAGCCAAATCGACCTAATTGACTTAATGGGCCTAGTGGGCCTAAGTGGCCTAATGGGCCTAATGGGCCTAAGTGGATTGATCGGCCTAATGGGCCTAAGTGGCCTAATAGGCCTAAGTGGCCCAATGGGAATAATGATCCTAAGTGGCCTAATGGGTCTAATTGGCCTAAGTGGCCGAATGGGACAAATGGACCTAATTAGCCCAATGGACCTAATGAGCGTAAGTGGCCTAATGGGCCTAATGGGCCTAAGTGGTGTGATGGGGCTAATGGGCCTAAGTGGCCTCATGGGCCTTAAGAACATTAGTGCCCTAAAGGGCCTCAGTGACCTCATGGGCCAAATAGTCTTAACAGTCCTAATGGGCATAATGGGCTTAAGTGGCCTTTGTGGTCCAATGGTCCTAATGGGCCTAAGTGGCATATGTGGTCCAATGGGCCTAATGGGCCTAATGGGATATATGGTCTAAATTTTTTGAATGGGACTAATGAGACAAAGTGGTGGAATGGGACTAATGGCCTAATGTGCCTAATGGGTTTAATGGGCCTAAATGGCCTAATGGGCCTAATGGGCGTAATGGGCCGAAGTGACCAAATGTGCGTAATGAGCCTAGGTGGCCCAATGGGCCTGAGTGGCTTAATGGGTCGAATGGGTCGAATGGGCCTAAGTGGCCCAATCGGCCTAAAGGGCATAATGTTCTAAAGTTTCCTAATGTACCTAAGTGGTTGAATGGGCCTAAGTGGTCGAATGGGGCTAATGGGCCTAAGTGGCCGAATGGGCCTAAGTGTCCGAATGGGGCTAATGGGCCTAAGTAGCAGAATGGTCTTAAGTGGCCCAATGGGTCTAATGGGACTAATGGGTGTAAGTGGCCAAATGAGAATAATTGTCCAAATGGGCCGAAGTGGCCTAATGAGCTTAATGGGACCAAGTGGCCGAATGATCCAAATGGGCCTAAGTGGCCAAACTGGCCCAATGGGCCTAATGGGACTAAGTGTCCTAATGGTACTAATGGACCTAAGTAGCCTCATGGGCCTAATGGGACTAAGTGGCATAAGTGGTCTAATCGGCCTAATTGACCGAATAGGCATAAGTGGCCTAATGGGACCAAGTTTCCAAATGGGCCAATTGGGCCTTAGTGGCCCAATAGTCCTAATTTTCCCAAATGGCTTAATGGGCCTAATGGGATGAATGGGATGAATGGGCCTAATGGGACTAAGTGGCTGAATGGGCCTAATTGGTCTAATAGGCCTAAGTTTTATAATGGGCCTAAGTGGCTGAATGTGGCTAAGTGGCCCAAATGGGCCTAATGGCCTGAATGGGGCTAAGGGCACGAATGGGCCTAACATACCGAATGGGCCTAACGTGTCGAATGGGCCAAAGTGGCCTAATGGGCCCAATTTGCCTAAGTTGCCTAATGGTCCAAATGGGATGAATGGGATGGATGGTCATAATAGGACTAAGTGGATTAATGGGAAAAATTAGTCTAATGGGTCTAAGTGTCATAATGTGCCTAAGTGGATGAATGAGCCTAAGTGGCCCAAATGGGCCAAATGGCTCAAATGGGGCTAAGGGCCCAAATGGTCCTAACATGCCGAATGGGCCGAAGTGGCTTAATGAGCCTAATTGGCCTAATGGGCCTAATAGCCCGAATGGGCCTAAGGGTCCCAATGGGACGAATGGGCCTAATGGGACAAAGTGGACTAATGGTCCTAATGGGCCTAATGGATCTGAGGGACCTAATGGACCTAATGGGCCAAACAACCCTAATGGGCCAAATGGGCCTAATCGGCCTAATAGGCCTAAGTGGCCTAATGGGCCTAAGTTGCCTAATGGTAAAATGTGGCCTAATGGGAATAATGGGCCTAAGTGGCATAATGGGCCTAAGTGGCCTAATGGGTCTAATGGACGTAAGTGGCCTAATGGGTCTAAGTGGACCAATGGGCCGAAGTGGCCGAATGGGCCTAAGTGGCCACATGGGCATAGTGGGCCTAAGTGGCATAATGGGCCTAATGGGCCTAAGTTGTCTAATGGGCCTAAGTGGCCTCATGGGAATAATGGGACTAAGTGGCCTAATGCATCAAATGGGCCTAATTGGCCTAATGGGTCTAAGTGGCCTAAGGGACCTAATGGGCCTAGCTGGCCTAATCGACATAATGGGATTAGTGGGTAGAAGTGGCCTAATGGGCCTAATGGTCCAAAGTGTCCTAATGGGCCTAATTGGCCAAAGTGACCTAATGGACCTAAGTAGCTTATTGAGCGTAATGAGCCTAAGTGGACTAATCGGCCTAATGGGATTAATGGGCCTAAATGGACTAATGGGCACAATGGGCCGAAGTGGAAAAAGTGGCCTAATGGGCATAATGGTGAAAAGTGGCCTCATCGTCCTAATGGGCCTAAGTGGCCTATTGGGCATAAGTGAAAAAACAAGTCTAAAGGGCATAAGTGGCCTAATGGTTCTAATGGGCCTAAGTGGCCTGAACGACCTAATGGGACTAAGTGGCCTGACCGGCCTAATGGGCCTAAGTGGACCTAAGGGGCCTAGGTGGCATCATGGGCATAATGGGTCTCAATGGCCTCATGAGCCTAATGGGCCTAAAGGGCTTGGGGCCTAATTGTCATAATGGTCCTAATCAGCCTAATGGGCCTAAGTAGCCTAATGGGCCTAATGGGCTTAAGTTGTCTAATGGGCCCAATAGGACTAATGGGCCTAATGGGCCTAATGGGACTAATGGGTTTAATGGGCCTAAATGACCTAATGGGCCTAATGGGCCTAATGGGTCGTAGTGGTCAAATGGGCGTAATGAACCTAGGTGACCCAATGGGCCTGAGTAGCTTAATGGGTCGAATGGGTCGAATGGGCCGAAGTGTCCTAATGGACCTAAGTGGACGAATGGGCCTAAGTGGCCTAATAAGGATAATGGGACTAAGTGGATGAATGGGCCTAAGTGGCCGAATGGGGCTAATGGGCCTAAGTAGCAGAATGGGCTTAAGTGGCCCAATGGGTCTAATAGGCCTAATGGGTGTAAGTGGCCTAATGGGCATAATTTTCCAAATGGACTGAAGTGGCCTAATGGGATTAATGGGACCGAGTGGATGATTGAGCCAAATGGGCCTAAGTGGCCAAACTAGTCGAATGGGCTGAATGGGCCGAATGGGCCTAAGTGGCCTAATGGGCCTAATGGGACTAAGTTGCCTAATGGGCCTAATGGCCCTAAGTGGCCTCATGGTCCTAATGGTCCTAAGTGGCATAAGTGGTCTAATCGACCTAATTGACTGAATGGGCCTATGTGGCCTAATGGGTCTAAGTTTCCAAATGGGCCTATTGGGATTTAGTGGACCAATTGGCCTAATTTTCCTAAGTGGCCTAATGGGCCAAATGGAACGAATGGGATGAATGGGCCTAATGGGACTAAGTGGATGAATGGGCCTAATTGGTCTAATGGGCCTAATTTTTGTAATGGGCCTAAGTGGCCTAATGTGCCTAAGTGGTCCAAATGGGCCTAATGGCCCGAATGGGGCTAAGGGCCCGAATGGTCCTAACGTGTCGAATGGGCCTAACATGTCGAATGGGCTGAAGTGGCCTAATGGGCCTAATTTTCCTTAGTTGCCTAATGAGCCAAATTGGACGAATGTGATGAATGGGCGTAATGGGACTAAGTGGCATAATGGGCCTAATTGGTCTAATGATACTAAGTGTCATAATGTTCCTAAGTGGATGAATGAGCCTAAGTGGCCTAAATGGGCCTAATGGCCCGAAAGGGGCTAAGGGCCCAAATGGGACTAACGTGCAGATTGGGTCGAAGTGGCTTAATGATCTTAATTGGCCTAATGGGCCTAATGGCCTGAATGGGCCTAAGGGTCCTAATGGGACGAATGGGCCTAATGGGCCAAAGTGGACTAATGGGCCTAATGGGCCTAATGGATCTAAGGGGCCTAATGGGCCTAATGGGCCAAATGACCCTAATGGGCCAAATGGTCCTAATTGGCCTAGGTGGCCTAATGGGCCCAAGTTGCCTAATGGGAAAAACTGACCTAATGGGACTAATGGGCCTAAGTGGAACAATGGGTCTAAGTGGCCTAATGGGCCTAATGGATGTAAGTGTACTAATGGTCCAAAGTGGCCTAATGGGCCTAAGTGGACTCATGGGCGTAGTGGGCCTAAGTATCATAATGGGACTAATGGTCTTGATGGGCCTATTAGGCTGAAGTGGCCTAATGGTCCTAATGGTCTTAAGTGGACTAATGGGCCTAAGTTATCTAATGGGCCTAAATGGACTCATGTGTGTAATGGGACTAAGTGGCCTAATGCATCAAATGGGCCTAATTGTTCTAATGGGCCTAATGGGTCGAAGTGGCCTAAGGGGCCTAATGGGCCTAAGTGGCCTAATCGACATAATGGGCTTAGTGGGTCGAAGTGGCCTAATGGGCCTAATGGGCCAAAGTGGCCTAATGGGACTAATGGGCCAAACTGGGCTAGGGGGTCTAAGTGGCCTATTGAGCCTAATGGTCCTAAGTGGACTAATTGGACTAATGAGATTAATGGACCTTAATGGACTAATGGGATTAATGGTATGAAGTGGCCAAAGTGGCCTAATGGGTATAATGGTCCAAAGTGGCCTCATCGGCCCAATGGGCCTAAGTGGCCTAATGGGCCTAAGTGGCATAATGAGCCTAAAGGGACTAAGTGGTCTAATGGTTCTAATGGGCCTAAGTGTCCTGATGGGCCTAATGGGCCTAAGTGGCCTCTTGGACCTAAAGGACCTAGGTGGACTCATGGGCATAATGGGCCTCAATGGCCTCATGGGCCTAATGGGACTAAAGGGCTTGGGGGCCTAAGTGGCCTAATGGACCTAATTAGCCTAATGGGCCTGAGTAGCCTAATGGGATTAAGTTTTCTAATGGGCCCAATAGGACTAAGGGGCATAATGGGCCTAAGTGGTCTAATGGGCCTAAGTGACCTAATCAACCTAATGGTCTTAATGGGTGTAATGTGATTAAGTGGTCAAATAGGCCTAATGGGCCTAATGGGCCAAAAGAGCCAAATGCGATGAATGGGCTTAAGTGGACTAGTGGGCCTAATGGGACAAATGTGCCTAGTGGGACTAATGGGCCTAAATGGCCTAATGGGCCTAAATGACTTTATGTGCTTACTGGGCTTAAGTGGAATAGTGGGCCTAAGTGGACTAATGGGCCTAATGGTCCGAATGGTCCGACGTGGACTAATGGGCCTAAGTGGCCTAATGGAATTAATGGGCCTAATGGGAATAATGGATATAATGGGATTAAGTGGCCTAATGGGCCTAAAGGGCCTAATGGGCCTAAGTGGCCTAATTATCCCAACAGTCCTAAGTGGTGTAATGGGCCGAATGGGCCTAACGGGCCTAAGTGGCCTAAGGGGCCTAAGTGTCCTAATGGTCCTAATGGGCCTAAGTGGCCTAAAGTTACTAATGGGCCTAACGGGGCTAATGGGCCTAACAAGATGAATGTTCCCATGTTGCCTAATGGGCCTACATGGCCAAATGTGCCTAAGTGGACTAATGGGCCTAAAGGGCCTAATCGGTCAAAGGGGCATAATGGGCCTAAGTGGCATAATCGTAGCCTAATGGGCCTAAGTGGTCTAATGGGTCCAATGGAAGTAATGGGACCACGTGGCCTAATGGTCCTAATGGAACTAAGTGGCCTTATGGGATGAATGGGATGAATCGGCCTAATGGACCTAAGGGCTTAAGTGGCCTAATCGGCCTAAAGAGCCTAATGGGCCAAAGCAACCTAATGGGCCTAAGTGGCATAATCGACCTAATGGGACTAATGGGCCTAAGTGGACTAATGGGCCTAATGGACCTAATTGACCAAAGGGCCTAATGGTCCTAAGTGACATAATTGTTACCAAATGGGCCTAAGTGGCCTAATGGGCCCAATGGGCCTAAGTGACCTAATGGGACTAATGGGCCTAAGTGGGCGAATGATCCAAATGGACTAAATGGGCCTAATGGACTGAAAGGGCCTATGTTGCCTAATGGGATTAATGGGCCTAAGTAGCCTAATGGGACAACTGGGTATAATGGGCCTAATGGGCATAAGTGTTCGAATGGACCTAATGGGATGAATGGGCCTAATGGTTCTAATTGTCCTATGTTTCCTAATGGGCCGAATCAGCCAAAAGGGTCTAAGTGGCCTAATGGGCCTGATAGGTCAATTAGGCCTAAGTGGCGTAATGGGCCTAATGAAACAAATGAGCTTAAGTTTCCCAATGGGCCTAATAGGATGAATGGGATGATGTTTCTGAATGGGCCTAATGGGATGAAAGGTATTAATGGGTTGAATGGGCCTAATGATCCTAATGGGCCTAAGTGGCCTAATAGTCCTAATGGGCCTAAGTGGCCTAATGAACCTAAGTGGCCTAATGGTTCTAGTGGGCATAATGGGTCGAATGGACCCAATGGGACGAAGTGGTCTCGTGGGGAGAATTAGTCGAATGGGCCTAATTGGACGAAGTGGTCTAGTGGGCCCAATGGGCTAACTAGACTGAAGTGGCCTATTGGGCCGAATAGGCCTAAAGGTTCCAATGGGCATAATGGTCTGAATGGGTCAAATGTGACTAAAGGGTCCAATGGGCATAATGGGCCTAATTATCCAAATGTGTCAGATGGGTCTAATGGGCCTAGTGGGACGAAGTGGCTTAAAGGACTTACTGGGCCTGATGGAACTATTGGGCCTAATAGACATAATGGGACTAAGTGGCCTAATGGTCTTAAGTTCACAAATGGACCTAATGAGACTAATGGGAGTAATGGGAATAATGGGACTAAGTTAACCAATGGGACTAGTTGGGTTAAGTGGGATAATGGTCCTAATGGGCCTAAGTGGACCAATGGGCCTAACGGGCCTAAGTGGTCTAATGGGCCTAAGTGGCCGAATGGGCTGAATGGGCCTAATGGGATGAATGATCCTAATGAGTTAAATGGGACTAATGGGAATAAGTGGCCTAATAGGACAAATTGGTATAATAGTCCCAATGGGCCTAACGGGCCAAATTTGCCTAATGGGCCCAATAGGCCAAACGATCCAAATAGGCCTAAGTGGCCTAATCGGCATAAGTTCCCTAATGGGTCGAAGTGGCCTAATGGACACAATGAACCTAAGTTGTATAACGGGCCTGATAGGCCTAAGTGGCCTAATGGGACAAAGTGGAAGAATGGTCCTAATGGGAATAATGGGCCTTAATGGCCAAATCGACCTAATGGGCATAATGGGCCTAATTGTCTGAATGGTCCTGATTGGCCTAAGTGGACCAATGGGCCAAATGTTCCTAAGTGGACCAATGGGCCTAATGGGCCTAATGGGCCTAAGTGGGCCTACTAGGTCTAATGGGCCTACTAGGCCTAATGGACCCTACTAGGTATAATGGGACTACTAGGCCAACTATGCCTAATAGGACAAATGGGCCTAAGTGGCCTAATGGGCATAAGTTTCTTAATGGGTCTAATGGGATGAAGTTTCCTAATGGGTTTAATGGGCCTAATGTTCCTATTTGTCCTAATGGGCCAAAGTGGATGAATAGGCCTAATGGGATTAATGGGCATAATGGTCTGAAGTGGCCAAATAAGCCTAAGTTTCCACATGGGCCAAATGATCCTCGGTGGCCCAATGTGCCTAATGATACTCAGTGGCCTAATGGTCCTAATGTGCATATTGGGACTAAGTAGCCTAATTGGCCAAAGTGGACGAATGGACATATAGGCATAATGGGCATAATGGGCATAATGGGACTAATGGACCTAAGGGGCCTAAGTGGCCTACTAGGCATAATGGTCCTAATGGTTCAAAGTGGATGAGTGGGCATAATGGGCCTAATGGGACAAAGTGTCCAAATGGGCCTAATGGGCCTAAGTGACCTAATAGGCCTATTGGGCCAATTGACTCAAGGGGACTAATGGGACAAATGAGCCTAAGTGGCATAATGGGACAAAGTGGATGACTGTGCCAAATGGGCCGAATAGGCATAATGGGCCCAATGGTCCGAAGTGGAAAAATGGGCCAAATGGCCCAAATGGGCCTAAGTGTCCTAATGGGCCTAATGGGACTAATGGGCCTAAGTGGGTACGATTGCACTGGGTTCCATTCCTTTTCGATTAGAATCATATCTTTCTTCTCTTCCACCTAGATACAATAAATCTAGATACAATTTGGAATACCTCTTTTCCCCTTTCTTCCATCAAGATTTCATGATAAGTTCTTCAATCAACTTATTATTTATAAAATATGAATCATAAAAGCTTAGTAAAATTTAATTTTGTTATAGTTAGTATACTTAGATAATTCATCAAAACAAACACTTTTTTCATAGTGGATCAAGTGTGAATCTGATGACCATTTACTTCCTGCAAGATGCATTCTCCATGCGACCGATTCTCTTTTTCCATATAACAATCTATTCCTCATTATGATCCTTTCACATACCAGACCCAAGACAAGTCTGATTAGTGCCTTTTCTTTTAAACATTTTTACCTCATTATAATGGACAGAGTGAGTCTGATTCTTTTGAAAACAATGGCTAGTATGATTTCCACCAAATACAAAGTGAGTTGATTTTCTTTCTTCAAAAGCATTCCTTGACACCAAAATACAACACATGAAAACAAACACCTTCCTCATCAGCATGGTCCCAACAATACCCCCTTTGGATTTTTTTGTAAACCAAGTTTCATAAATCATTGAACTTAGGCCTCTTTGTACCATTTCCCACTTATGCCCATTAGGCCACATACACCCATTAGACTCATTAGGCTACTTTGGCCCATTGTCCCATTTGTCCCATTTGAACATTTAGTCCCGTTAGTCCCATGAGGCCCATTAGGCCACATCGACCCATTAGGCCACTTTAGTATATTAGGCCCATTAGGCCAAATAGGCACTTGAGGCCCATTAGACCAATTCATCCCATTAGGCCACTTCGAACCATTAGGCCACTTAGGCCCATTGGACCCGTTAGGCCTATTAGGACTATTCGGCCCATTCATATCATTGGGCACATTAGGTAACTTAGGCCACTTAGGCCCATTAAGCCACATAGGCCCATTACAACCATTAGACCCATTAAGTAACTTGGGAAACTTAGGCCCATTAAGAAACTTAGTCCCAGTCGACCCATTAGACCCATTAGGCCACTTAGGCCCATTACAACCATAAGACCCATTAAGTAACTTGGGAAACTTAGGCCCATTAGGAAACTTAGTCCCAGTCAACCCATTAAACCCATTAGGCCACTTAGTCCCATTTGACCCATTAGGCCCATTATATACATTAGACCCATTATAATGATTAGGATAATTAGTCCCATTAGACCCATGAGTACCATTAGGCCCATTAGGCAACTTAGGCCACTCAGGGCTATTGAGCCACTTAGACCCATTGGACCCATTAGGCCCATTAGGAAACTTAGGCAATGTAGGACCATTAGTCCACTTAGACCTATTAGACCCATTTTTCTCATTAGTCCCATTACCCATTAGGCCCGTTAGGCCACTTATGCCCATTAGTCCCATTTGGCTACTTCGACCAATTAGGCCCATTAGGACACTTAAGCCCATTAAGCTCATTAGGCCACTTCGACCCATTAGGAAACTTAGGACACTTAGGCCCATTGGACCCATAGTCCCATTGGTCCCATTAGGCCCATTCATCCCATTAGGCGCATTAGGTAACTTCGGCCACTTAGGCCAATTGGACCCATTAGGCCCATTGGATCCATTAGGCCCATTGGTCCCATTAGGGAACTTAGGCCACTTAGGCCCATTAGACCCATCATGCCCATTATGCAACTTAGGATACTTAGGCCCATTAGTCAACTTAGGCCCATTTTCCCCATTCAACTCATTAGGCCACTTAGGCCCATTCTACCCATTCCATCCATTAGGCCCATTAGACCCATTAGGCCGATTAGGCCACCTAGGACCATTATACCCATTAGGCCCATTAGCCAACTTAGTCCTCTTAGGCCCATTTGACCACTTGGACCCATTGGACCCATTAGGCCCATTAGGAAACTTATGCCACTAAGGCCCATTATGCCACTTAGACCCATTGGACCCATTAGGCATATTGGACCCATTAGGCCCATTAGGCCACTTAGGCCACTTAGGGTCATTAGACCACTTAGAACCATTAGACCCATTAGGTCCATTAGGAAACTTAGGCCACTTACACCCATTAGAACCATTAGCCCCATTATGCTCATTAGGTAACTTAGGACACTACGACCAATTAGGCCACTTAGGCCCATTGGACGCATTAGGCTGAATTATCCATAATGGGACAATTAGGCACATTAGGCCCATTGGCCCCATTAAACCAATTAAGCCATATATTCCCATTAGGCGACTTAGGCACATTAGGCTACTTAGGCCCATTAGGCCCCTTACATCCATTAGTCCCATTGGGCCCCTTAACCCCATTCAGCCAATTAGGACATTTGGCCCACTAGGTAAAATTGGCCATAATGGACCCATTAATCCCATTAGGCCAATTAGAACCAACGGGTCCAATCATACCATTAGGCCTATTAGGTCACTTAGGCCACTTAGGATCATTAGGACACTTAGTCCCATTAAGCCCCTTAGACCCATTAGAACAATTGGGTTGATTGGACCCCTTATGCTCATTAGGCCAATTAGGCCTTTGGGCCCATTATGCCCACTAGGTCACTTAGGCCAAATAGTCCCAATAGTCCCATTTAGTCTATTAGGTCACTTAGGCCACTTAGGCCCATTAGTCCCCTTAGGTCCAATAGGCCCCCTCGACCCATTAGGCCTATTGGGCCCCTTAGGCCCATTGAACCCATTAGGACCATTAGATGCATTAGGCCACTTAGGCCTACTTATCCACTTTGGCCCATTAGTCCCCTTAGACCCATTAGGCCCATTAGTCCCATTAGGCCCATTGGTCCCATTAGGCCCATTAGGTCCATTAGGGTAATTTGGCCATTAGCCCATTAGGATGAATTGACCATAATGGGACCATTAAGCCACTTAGGCCCATTAGTCCATTATACCTATTAGGCTGAATTGGTCATAGTGTACCCATTAGGCCACTTAGGACCAATAATCCCATTCATCCCATTAGGCTCATGAGGCCAATCGGGACACTTAAGGCCAACTAGTCCACTCGACCCATTAAACTCATTGGGCCTGTTAGGTTGAATGGGGCATAATCAGCCCATTAGGACA
Source organism: Viscum album (assembly GCA_963277665.1). Classification (NCBI taxonomy): domain Eukaryota; kingdom Viridiplantae; phylum Streptophyta; class Magnoliopsida; order Santalales; family Viscaceae; genus Viscum; species Viscum album. The sequence continues at coordinate 1,780,881,087 of OY728156.1, forward strand.
CTTAGGCTCAATAGGCCCATTTGGGCTATTAGGACACTCAGGACACTCAGGCCCATTGGTCCAATTTGGCCCAGTGGACCCATTAGGCCACTTAGGACCAATTGGCCGATTTGGCCACTTAGGCCCATTTGGCCCCTTAGGCTACTTAAGACCATTGACCCATTTGTCCCATTAGGACCATTTGTCCACTTAATCCCATTAAACCCATTAGGCCACATAGGACACTTAGGCCCATTAGATCCTCAGGCCCATTAGGCCATTTAGGTCAATTTAGGTCATTTAGGCCAATTAGGCTAATTAGGCCATTTAGGCCATTTAGTCCAATTTGGTTGTTTAGGCCATTTAGGCCAATTTAGGCCATTTAGGCCAATGAGGCCAATAAGACCAATTCAATCCAATTAGGCCAATTTATTTCCTTTAGGGCATTTAGGCCAATTAGAATATTTATTCCATTTAGGCCAATTTAGGACAATTAGGATAATTATTCCAATTAGGCCCATTAGTCCAATTAGGCCAATTATAAAATTTAGTTCATTTAGGTCACTTAGGCCAATTCTGGTTATTTCGGCTAATTAGGCCATTTAGGCCAATTTAGGTCATTTAGACTATTTAGTCCAATTTAGACCATTTAGACCAATTCAGCCAATTATGCCATTTAGGTCAATTTAGAAAATTTAGACCAATTAGGTCAATTAGGTCGATTAGGCCATTTAATCCGATTATTCCAATTTTTACTATTTGGTCCAATTAAGATAATTATGCAATATAGGAAATTTAATCCAATTAGTCCATTTAGGATAATTTTATCCATTTAGGCCATTTAGACCAATTTAGGCCAATTTGGCCAAATAGGTCAATTAGAGAATTTAGGAAATTTAGGACAATTATGCCATTTAGGCCAATTTAGGTCATTTAGAACAATTGGACCAATTAGACCAATTAGACCAATTTTTTCCATTTAGACCATTTAGGTCAATTATCCCATTAAGGCTAATTTAGCTAATTTAGACCAATTTTGAAAATTAGGCCAATTCGGCAATTCATTACAATTAGACCAATTAGGCCAATTTATGCCATTTAGGTCAATTTAGTCCACTTGGTCCAATTAGAACAATCAGGTCATTTAGTCCATTTAGGCCAATTAGGCCATTTAGACCATTTAGACCAATTTAGGCCATTTCGACCAATTAGGCCAATTTAGGCCATTTAGGCTAATGTAGGCCAATTAGCCCAATTAGGATAATTATTCCATTTAGGCCATTTATAAAAATTAGTACAATTAGTCCATTTATAAAAATTAATCCATTTAGGCCAATAAGGCCAATTAGACCATTTAGGCCAATTAATCAATTTGGTCATTTAGGTCATTTAGGCTATTTAGGAAAATTAGTCCATTTATTCCATTTAGGCCATTTATAACAGTTAGTAAAATTATAAAATTTGGGTTATTTTGGCCAATTTAGGTCATTTAGGCCATTTTGACTAATTTAGGTCATTTGGGCTATTTAGGCTAATTTAGACCATTTAAGCTAATACGACCAATTAGTCCATTTAGGAAAATTTAGGCCATTTATCCCAATTATTACAATTAGTACATTTAATATGATTTGTGAAATTTAGTCCATTTATGACAATTATGATATTTAGGACAATTAGACCAATTAGATAATTTAGGGAATTTAGGTCAATGAGGCCAATTGGGTTAATTTAGGTCATTTAGGCCAATTAGACCATTTAGGACATTTAGGAAAATTTAGTCCATTTAGCCCAATTAGTATAATTAATTAAATTAGTTAATTTATGAAATTTAAGCCAATTAGGCCATTTAGACCAATTTATACCATTTAGACCAATTAATCTAATTAGGCCAATTTTGGCCATTCAGGATAATTTAGGCCAATTAGTCCATTTGGATAGTGTACTATGAAGGGACACACAGTAGATAGACTTTCAAGTATGAGTAATTGTAAGTAGATTAGGCTTCTTCTCATGAAGTTCACACTTGTTAATCTCCAAGACGGTAGATTATGAGAACAGACTCGTCAGTAGGAATTCTGCATGTTTTAGTGTCATCGAATATTCCTATCCATGAGTGTGTGTCATGGTACTTAGTCTTTAAGTTTATTATTAATTCATGTCACAACTTTAATACTTAGATGTATGTCGTAAACCATGATGATAATAGCTCATGGAGAAGTTGGATACGTTGGGTGCACCATGAGTGACATGTCATTAATGAATGAGTTGAGGAAGGATTGGTCCCTTCCATCTTTATAGAAGCTGATATCTCAACCCTCTGATTGTAATAAAACCATAACATTAAATTCCATGTCCATGGAGTAATAGTGTGTTTATTTTAGATAGTCAAAGGAATACATATTGAAAATATAGGTTAGTGACATGGATGTGCAACCCTCTTGACGAGATATTGTGACAAAGAGATTATATTACACACTGAGCAATCATATGTGGTTTTAAATGTTTCGACATCAAGTTCTTTCACTTTGGTGCCTTGAAACATTGCTAGACAGTAATCTTGGACTTTAGGCAAGTGTGCCTAATGTCAATGAGAAGGAATCCTGGGGGGTCACACACTAAGTGTTTCCATTTATCTCGATTAAATTCTATTTGAGTTTAAATAATTGAATAAATATTATTATCAAGTCTAAGGAATAATTTTATTCAATTTATATTGATCAAATAAAGTAAATAAATATTTATTCACCAACATGTGAAAAAAATATTTATTTTATTTATTGAATATTTTAATAAATATTTATTTTCTATATTGTAAATAAAATATTTATTTATGAATAAAATATTTATTCAGTTGTACAATAAATGATAGAGGAGTGTGAACGGACAAAGATTGAGTCTATTGACAAATATTAATTAAGAATACCATTATATAATTTTTGTTATTGTACAAGTTGGTGTGCACCACAAAATAAGAATTATATAATTATTATTATATGGTATGAGATTTATTGAAGGTAATTAATGTTATTTAATGGCTGGTATGAAATTAAATAATATTTTATCTTAAATATCAACTCTATAAATATTTGGTTGTGTCTATTGTGTAGAGCATCCAAAAATTGAGAATAGAAAATTCTTGCGCACAAAAAATTCTCTCAAATCCCCCTCCTCTCTCTCTCTCAAAAATGAGAAGTGAAAGAAAGATTTTTTCAAGACCAAAGAAAGAGTGATCAAGAATGAACAACATAAGACATTAGACTAACCGCACTAGCACCTAGAGATCGAGTGGTGCTTCTCATAGATTATAGGAGCACGTGCGGATCGCTGCTATAGGGATTTTATCCTGGGATCCTCATAGTGCAATGATAGTAACCTGAAAGGGTATTTTTAGATGATCAAAATTCACTAACGAAGAAAATCCCTAGGAATAGATATTTATTTATTTAAATATTAAATAAATTAAATTTAAATTTGACGTGAAATATCCTCGCTCTTGGTTTCAGGAAATGATTTTTAAAATAAATTTTAATACATCATCCATCTTTGCACACTTCTGTTATGCCTAAAACCACCACCACCACCACTGTTGTCACCACCACCTTCATCACCCCCCACCCAACTGCCACCATCACTGCCACCTTCATCAGCTTGACCACCACTAGGACCCTCATTGAAATCACTTGAGGTATCATATAAGGAGGTAATTGATGTCATACATGAATAAAAAGTAATATTAGTCTCTGATGGAAGTGGTGGACTTATAACTAACATGTCTTTCAGGAAGTGTTCAATGACCAATTTACTTCTTTCACACTCCCTTATATCTATTTTTTGGCCTCATCTAATTCTTCATGATCATTTTTCATATTGGGGTTCTTATAGGTTTTAGAGGCACTCGATGAGGGTCAATACCTAGTGGGTGTGATGTTTTTCATGAGTCGACATCAGAATCTACCATGACACTTATCACATAATACTTGTCTCAAATGTTCATTTTTTCCGAAGTTTCCATCTTCTTTCTCATCGAGGGCCTCCAGGATACACTGTTGAAAATATAAATAAGATATTTAATTATTAATTACGTATCAAAATATGAAATATCAATAAAAAAACTTCTAATATTTTCTTGTGTTTGCGCATTTATATCTCTTCTATTATTTTTCTTCCTAGTCAAGGAAAATAATTTTACTCAAGGAACACGACCTTTGATGCCAAATTCCTCTTGCTACGAATGACATTGATTAGTATAATACTACATTATTGAATAATATGAAAGTGATAAACCTAGAATGAATTAAAATTTTAGATGTTTAAAAAATCCATAAAATGAAGAAGCATCTAAATATACATTTAATTATAAATTTAATACTAGTGACATAACATAAACAATAAATACTTATTAGCATGATAAAAATGTGTATGGTATGGATTACTCTTGTATATTAATTTTGGTCTAATTCCATTTATGTTGTGTAATTTGGTTATTTGGTCACTTGGTAATGTTGATCATTTGTCCATTTCACTAATTGGCTAATTGGCCAATTATTCCATTTAGGAAAATTAGGCAAATTAGGCCAATTAGTCAAATTATTTCATTTAGCCCAATTAGTCCATTTAGAAAAATTAGGTCATTTAGGACAATTAGGTCATTATAACATAGGAATTTTAGGCCTTTAATTCATTTAGTCCAATTAGGCCATTAGACCATTTAGGCCATTAGGATAATTAGGCTAATTAGACCATTTAGGTCAATTAGGCCAATTAGGATAATTAGACCATTTAATCCAATTAGATAATTTAATCCATTTAGAATAATTAGGTCATTTATTCAAATTAGGCCATTAGACTATTTAGACCAATTTTTACATTAGTCCGTTATCCCATTAGTTCATTACACCATTAGGCCAATTGGCCATTTGGCGATTTGACAATTTATGCCAATTTAGTCCAATTAGGCCAATTAGGCTAATTAGGCCAATTCGACCATTTAATCCAATTGGACCATTTAATCCATTTAGACCAATTATACCATTTAGACCCATTTGGTAGTTTCAGCCAATTAAGGCCAATTAGGCCAATTTGGTCAATTAGGCCAATTAAACCATTTAATCCAATAAGACTATTTAATCCATTTAGACTAATTAGGCTATTTAGACCAATTAGTTCATTTATGTCAATTAGGAAACTATGCCTATTATTCCATTAGGTTATTAGGCCATTAGGATATTTAGACCAATTGGGATATTTAGGTCATTAGGCCATTAACCGATTAGTTTAGTGGCCTATTAGGCTAATTGGTCATTTGGGAATTTGGTCATTTAGGCCAATTTAGACCAATTTAGCCCAATTAGATCCAAAAAATCCTAAAAACTAGAACCAAAACAATATATATGAAACACTAATAGATAAGGTATAATTAGGCCCATTATGCCAATTAGGCCACTTAGTCCCATTAGGCCACTTATACTCATTCTCCCCATTCGGCCCAATAGGCCACTTAGGCCCATTTTTCCATTCGGCCACTTAGGCCCAGTATGCCCATTAGGCCGATTTGGCCACTTAGTCCCATTAGAATCATTAGGCCACTTAGGCCCATTATGCCCATTCAGTCCACTCGCCCATTAGGCCCATTCAAACCATTACTCCACTTAGGCTCATTAGGCCCATTACAACGATTAGGCCGCTTAGGCATATTAGGCTCATTACGTCGATTAGGCCACTTAGGCTCATTATGCCCATTATGCCCATTAGGACACTTAGGCCCAATTGGACCATTAGGCCCCTTAGTCCACTTAATCCCATTAGGGTGATTAGGACACTTAGTCCCATTGGTCCACTTAGGCCCACAAAGGACCATTAGGCACATTAGGCCCATTAGGCTCATTAAGTGCATTCAGCCCATTAGGCCCATTAGGCCACTTAGGCCCATCATACCATTAGAACCATTAGGTTGATTAGGCCACTTAGGCCCATTATGCCCATTAGGAACATTAGTCCCATTAGGCTCATTAGGCTCATTCGGCCGATTAGGCCGATTAGGCCACTTAGGCCCATTCAGACCACTAGGCCCATTAGGCTGATTAGGCCACCTGGGCCCATTAGGCCAATTAGGCCACTTAGGCCCATTAGGCCACTTAGTCCCATTAGGCCACTTAGTCCTATTAGGCCCACTAGGCCCTTTAGGCCCATTAAGCCTACTAGGACAATTCAACCCATTAGCCTCATTACCACCATTAGGTCATTAGGCCACTTAGGCCCATTAGGCTCATTAGGCCACTTGGGACCATTAGGCCCATTAGGCCACTTAGTCCACTTAGGCCCATTGTGCAACTTAGGCCCATTCAAAATGTTATTCCCATTATCCCACTTTGGTCCATTGAGACCATTTGGCCCATTTGGCCCCTTAGGCCAATTAGGCCCATTTGGCCCATTAGGCCACTTAGGACCATTGAGTCCATTAGGACCGTTTGACCCCTTAGGCCACTTAGGCCGCTTAGACTCATTAGGTAACTTAGGAACATTAGTCCCATTAGTCCTCTTAGGCCCATTAGGCCACTTGGGCCCATTAGGACACTTAGGCCCATTAGGCCACTTAGGCCCATTAGGCCACTTAGACCCCTTACGCCCATTATGCCACTTAGGCACATTCGGGGCATTAGGACCATTAAGCTACTAAGGCCCATTAGTCAACCTAGGCACATTAGGCCCATTAGGACCATTAGGCCACAAAGGCCCATTAGTCCCATGAGGCCACTTAGGACCATTTGGCCCATGAACCCACTTAGGCCACTGAGTTCCATTAAACCCATTAGTCCACTTAGACCCATAAGGTCCATTCAGACCATTAGGCCCATTAGGCCACTTAGGCCCATTAGGCCATTGAGATCAATTTATCCCATTAGGCCACTTAGGCCAATTAGCCCCCTTAGGCCCATTAGGCCCATTAGGCCACTGAGGCCCATTAGTAACATTAGGACATTGAGGCTCATTAGGCCCATTAAACCCATTAACACATTAGGTCCATTAGGCCACTTAGGCCCATTAGTCCACTTCAGACCATTAGGCTAATTCAGCCACTTAGGCCCATTAGGCCCATTCGGCCACGTAGGCCCATTAGGCCACTTAGACCCATTTGGGCCATTAGGCCACGTAGTCCACTTAGGACCATTAGGCCACCTAGTCCCTTTTGGACCATTATTCCCAAGAGGCCACTTAGTCCCACTAGGCCACTTAGGCCCATAAGGCCCATTAGGCCACTTAGGCCCATTTGGCCCAATTGGACACTTCATCCAATTAGTCCCAATACTCCTATTCGACCCATTAGGCCCATTCATTCACTTAGTCCAATTAGGACAATTAGGCCCATTTGGCCTATTAAGCCACTTAGGCCCAATAGGCCTATTAGGCCACTTAGGCCCATTAGGCCAATTTTCCCACTTCGACCAATAAGGCATATTATGCCCATTAGGCCCTTTATGCTCATTCATCCATTTTTTCCCATTTGAACCATTAGAACCATTAGGATACATAGTCCCATTGGGTCCATTAGGCCCATTTGGCCACTATGGCCCATTAAATTCATTATGCCCATTAGGCCCATTAGTCCCATTCATCCACTTTGACCCATTAGGACACTTAGGTCCATTAGGCGCATTAAGGATCATTAGTCCAATGATTCCTATTAGGCCCATTAAGACACTTACACCCATTAGGACCATTAGGCCGCTTAGGCCCTTTAGGTCCATTTGGCCACTTCAGACCATCATGCCCATTAAGCCCATTAGGCACATTTATCCACTTTTTCCCATTAGGCCACTTAGTCCCATTAGACCCATTAGGCCACTTAGGCCCATTAAACCCATTAGGAAACTTATGCCCATTAGTCCACTTAGTACCATTACGCCACTTAGGCCCATTAGTCCCATTAGGCCCATTAGGCCTAGTAGGCCCATTAGGTCGAGTAAGCCCAGCAGGCCCATTAGGACCATTAGGCCTAGTAATACCATTATGACCACTAGTCCCATTATGGTCCACTTAGGTCCATTGGTACACTTAGACCCATTAGGCCCATTAGGCCACTTAGGCCCATTATACCCATTTAGTCACTTAGTCCCATTAGGCCCATTAGGCCCATCAGGCCCATTAGTCCCATTAGACCCCCTTAGAATCGTTAGGCCTATTAGGACAATTTGACCCCTTAGGCCCATTGGAATCATTCTACCCATTAGGCACATTCGACCCATTAGGCCCATTCGACCCATTAGGCCCATTCGGGCCATTAAGCCCATTAGAACCATTAGGCCACTTAGGGCCATTAGACCACTTTAGCCCATTAGGCCCATTCGACACATTATGCTCATTCGGCCATTAGGCCATTCAGGCTATTAGGCCCATTTAGGCCACTTAGGCTCATTCGACTACTTAGGCCCATTAGGCCACTTAGGCCCATTAGACCTATTAGTCCCATTAGGCCACTTAATCCAATTTGGACCATTCATCTCGTTGATCCCATTAGGAACATTAGGCTTTGGTAAATTAGGCACACTGGGACACTAAGCCCCAATGGTCCCATTTGGAAACTTGGGCCCATTAGGACACTTAGGCCCATTAGTCACATTCGGTCAATTAGTCCGATTAGGCCACTTAGGACACTTAGGCCCATTAGGCCCATCAATCCACTTAGGCCCATTTGGACCATTAGGCCCATTAGGCCACTTAGGCCCATTCAGCCCATTGGCCCAGTTGGGCCACTTAGGACCATATGGATCATTCGGCCACTTGGACCCATTAATCCCATTAGGCCACTTTGGCCCATTGGTACTATTAGGCATATTAGGCCACTTACACTCATTAGGCACATTGGGCCACTTAAGACCATTCATCCACTTAGGCCCATTTAGCCACTTAGTCCAATTCACCCCATTAGGCCACGTAGACCCATTTGTCCACTAAGTCCATTAGGCTACTTTGGCCCATTAGTCCCTTTAGGCCAATTAGGCTACTTTGGCCCATTCATCCCATTCGGCCCATTCGACCCATTCAGCCACTTAGGCCCATTGGGACCATTAGGCCACCTTGACCCATTACGCCCATTTGGCCACTTTGTCCCATTACGCCCATTAGACCACTTAGGCCCATTGAACCCATTAGGCCCATTGGGACACTTATCCCATTAGGCTCATTCGTCCACTTAGGCCCATTCAGCCCATTAGCCCTATTAGGACCGTGAGGCCATTGAGTCCCATTAGGCCACTAAGGACTATGAGGCCACTTATGCCCATTAGACCCATTAGGCCACTTAGGACCATTCAACCCATTAGGCCACTTACACCCATTAATCCCATTAGGCCCATTGGTCCACTTACGCCCATCCGGCCCATTCGACCACTTAGGCCAATTTGTCCCATTAGGCCACTTAGACCACTTAGACCCATTAGGCACATTAGTCCACTTAGGCCCACCAGGCCCATTAAGACCATTAGTCCAATTAGGCCACTTAGTCCCATTAGGACCATTAGGTGCACTAGGCCCATTAATCCCATTTGGATGATTAGGCAACTTAGGCCCATTAGGTGCATTAGGCCACTTAGGGAAATTAGGCCCATTCGTCCCATTAGGACCATTAGGCCCATTAGTTCCCTATACCCGTTAAGTCTAGTAATCCCAATAGACCACTTAGGTACATTATGCCACTTAGCCACATTAGGAAGATTAGGCGACTAAGGCCCATTAGGCCACTTAGTCCCACTGGACCCATTAATCCCAACTGGCTGATTAGGCCACTTAGGCCAATTAGGCCCATTACGCCCATTATGCCCATTAATTCCATTTGGCTGATTAGGAAGCTTTGTCTCATTAGGACACTTTGGGCCTTTAGTCCACTTAGGCAATTATTACCATTAGGACCATTAGGCCACCGAGACCCATTCGACCCATTTGGCCCATTGGGCCCATTATGCCCATTAAGCCGATTAGGAAACTTTGGCCCATTAGTCCACTTCAACCCATTAGGCCCATTAGACCCATTAGGCCACTGAGGAAAAATAGGCATATTAGGCCCATTTGGACCCTTGGCCTGTTAATCCCATTAAGCCCATTAGGCCACCTCGGTCCATTAGGCCACTTAGGGCCATTAGTCCCCTTAGACCAATTTAGCCCCTTAGGCCCATTACGCTCATTATTCCCATTACATAGATTATGCCCATTAGGCCCATTAGGATTCTTAGGCCCTTTAGGACACTTATCCCCATTAGGCGCATTAGGCCACTTAGGCTAACTAGGCCCATTTGTCCCATTAATCTCATTAGGTTCCTAGGCTCATTAAGCCCCTTAATCCCATTAGGCCACTTAGGCCCATTAGGCCACTTATCCTCATTAGGCCGATTAGGAAGCTAAGGCCCATTAGGCTGATTAGGCCACTTAGGCCCATTATGCCACTTATTCCAATTAGGCCCATTAGGCTCATTAGGCCCATTAATCCCATTAGCCCTATCAGGAAACTTTAGCCCATTATGCCACTTTGGACCATTAGTCCACTTACGCCAATTAGGCCCATTCGGCCCATTAGGCCCATTAGGCCACCAAGACCCATTTGTCTCATTTGGCCCATTGGACCCATTATGCCCATTAGGTCGATTAGGAAACTTAGTCTCATTTAGACACTTGGACCCATTAGGCCCATTAGACCCATTAGGCCACTAAGGCCAATTAGGCCCATTTGGACCCTAGGCACGTTAATCCCGTTAATATCATTAGGCCACCTAGGCCCATTAGGCCACTTAGTCCCATTGGGCCCCTTTTTCCCATTAAGCCCCTTAGGCCCATTAGGCCCCTTACACCCATTACGGCCATTACGACCATTACGCCCATCAGGCCACTTAGGCCCATTAGGCCGCTTAGGCCCATAAGGCCATTGAGACCCATTCATCCCATTAGGCCCATTTTTTACATAGGCTCCTTAAGCCCATTAAGCCCATTAGTCCACCCAGGCCCATTAGGCTACTTAGGCCTACTAGGGCCCTTAGGTCCATTAGGACACTTAGGCCCATTAAGCCATTAAGCTCATTTGGACCATTAAGCCCATTAGGTCGATTAGGCCACTTAGGCCCATTAGGACACTTAGACCCATTAGGATCATTAGGTCACTTAGGCCCATTAGGACCATTAGGCCCATCAGGACAAATATGCCCATTTGATACCTAGGCCAGTTAAGCCCATTAACCCCATTAGTCCCACTAGGCCCCTTGGGCCCATTTAGCCCATTAGGCCACTTAGGCCCATTCATCCTGTTAGACCACTTAGGCTCATGAGTCCCATTAGGCCACTTAGCCATATCCAGACTATTCGACCCATTCGACCACATAGGAAAATTAGGCCCATTCGACCACCAAGGCCGATTTGGACCATTCGACCACCTAGGTCGATTTGGCCCATTATGCCACTTAGGCCCAATTGTTTGATTAGGCGGATTAGTCCACTTAGGCTTATTAGTCCCATTAGGTCCATTATCCATTAAGGCCCACTAGGCACATTAGGCCCATTTGGCCAATTAGGCCACTTAAACCCATTTGTCCCATTTGGCCACTTAGGAACATTAGGCCCACTAGTATCGTCAGTCCACTTAGTCCCATTATGTCCATTAGGCCCATTCGGCCACTTCAGCCCATTCGGACACCTAAGCCTTTTAGGACCATTAGGCCACTTAGGCCCATTGAGACCATTATGCCCCTTAGGCTACTTAGGAGCATTAGGCCACTTAGGCCCATTGGGCCACTTAGGCCCATTCGGCCTAATAGGCCACTGAGGCCATTCGGCCACTTAGGCCCACTTGGTCCATTAATCCCATTAGGACGATGAGGTCACTTAGGCCCATTAATACCATTAGGCTGATGAGGTCACTTAGGCCCATTAGGCCACTTAGGCCCATTAGGACCCTTAGGCCCATTAGGCCCCTTAGGCCCATTAGGAACCTTAGGCCCATTAAGCCCATTAGGCCGATTAGGAAACTTTGGACCATTAGGCCACTTAGGATCATTAGGCCCATTAGGCCACTTAGGTTAATTAGGCCCATTCGGCCCATTTGTCCCCTAGGCCACTTATGCCCATTAATCCCATTAGGCCACTTAGGCCCATTAGGAAACTTAGGCATATTAGCCAGATTAGGCCACTAAGGCCCATTAGGCCACTTAGGTCCACTAGGCCCATTAATTCCATTACGTTGATAAGGCCACTTTGGCCCATTAGGACACTTTGGCCCATTCAACCCATTTGGACCATTAGGCCAATTAATCCCATTAGGTTGATTAGGAAACTTTGGCCCATTAGGCCCCTTAAGCACATTAGTTTTATTAGGCCCATTAGGACACTTAGTCTAATTAGGTCCATTCAGCCCATTAGACCGCTTAGGACCATTCAGGTGATTAGGCCCATTTGAACTATTAATCCCATTAAGGCGATTTGGCAACTTTGGACCATTATGCCACTTAAGCCCATTTGGCCACTTAGGCCCATTTGGCCCATTCAGGCCATTCAGGCCATTAGGCCCATTTGTCCCATTAAACCACTTAATCCATATAGGCCCATTAGGCACATTGGTCCCATTAGGCCAATTAGGACACTTAGTCCCATTCGTCCCACTAGGCCCATTAGGCCCATTCGGCCCATTAGGCCACTTTGACCCATTAGACCCATTAGGCTCATTAGGCCCACTAGGCCCATTAGGTCACTTAGGCCCATTAGGCCACTTCGACCCATTTGGCCACTTAGACCCATTAGCCCATTAGTCCCAATAGGCCACTTAGGCCCATTTGGGAACTTAGGCTCATTAGTCACATTAGGACACTTAGGCACATTCAACCAATTAGGAAACTTAGGCCCATTTGGCCCATTTGTCCACTAGGCCCATTCATCCCATTAGGCCCATTGGGCTACTTAGTCTTATTTGGCCCACTTGGCCCATTATTCCCATTCATCCCATTAGGCCCATTAGGCCCATTAGTCCAATCATTCCACTTAGTCCATTTAGGCCCATGAGGCCCATGAGGCCCCTAAGGCGCATTAGGCCCGTCAGTCCACTTAGGCCCATTTGCCCCATTGGGCCACTAAGGCCCATTAGGCCCATTCTGCAACTTAGTCCCACTAGTCCCATTCGACCACTTAGTACACAAGGCCCATTAGGCCCATTGGGCCCATTGGGCCACATAGGCAGATTACATCACTTAGGCCCATTGGGCCACTTCGACCCATTAGGCTCATTCGACCACTTAGGCCCAATAGGCCCATTAATCCCATTAGGCCAATGAGGCCACTTAGGACAATGAGGCCACCTGGCCCCATTAGGCCCACAGGGCCTCTTAGGCCCATTAGGAACATTGGGACCATTAGGTCGACTGGTCCCATTAGACCCATTTGGCCATTTTTTCAAATTAGGGCCATTAGGCCAATTAAGTGCATTAGTTCAATTTGGCCCATTCGACCATTGAGGCCCACTAGGCCCATTAAGACACTTAGGCTCATTCATCCCATTAAGCCACTTACACCCATTAGGCCCATAAGGACCATTACACCACTTAAGCCCATTCGGCCACTTAGGCCCATTGGGCCCATTCGACCCACTAGACCAATTTGTCCCATTCGGCCCATTCAGCCACTTAGTACCAATCAGCCACTTAGGCCCATAAGGTCCATTGGGCCCATTCAATCGATTAGGCTGATTTGGCCACTTAGAACGATTGGTCCCATTAAGCCCATTAGGCAACTTAGGCCCATTATTCCATTTGTCCTATTAGGCTTATTAGGCCACTTAGACCCATTACGCCCATTAGGCCCATTAGCCCACTTAGGCCCATTAGGCCCATTGGTCCCATTAGGCCCCATAGGCCCATTAAACCCATTAGTCCAATTAGGAAACTTAGGTCCATTAGTACACTTAGTCCCATTAGGCCCATTTGTCCACTTAGGATAATTAGGCCCATTTGGCCCCTAGTCATGTTAAGTCCATTAAGCCCATTAGGCCACTTAGGCCAATTAGGCTTATTAGTCCACTAAGGCCCATTAGGCCACTTAGGCCCACTCAACTCATTAAGACCATTAGGCCAATTAGGTCACTTAGACCCATTAGGCCACTTAGTCCCAATAAGACCATTAGGCCCTTTAGTTAACTTAGGACCATTAGACCCATTACACCTATTAGGTTGATTAGGAAAATTTGTACCATTAGGACACTTAGGCCCATTTGGAAACTTAGGACAATTAGGCCCATTGGGTCCATAGACCTGTTAATCCCATTATAAGCCCATTCGGCCACTTAGGCCCATTAGGCCACTTAGGTCCATTATAACCCTTATTCCAGTTATGCCCATTTGGACCATTTGGCACCTTGGCCTGTTAATCCCATTAATTCCATTAGGACCATTAGTCCCATTAATCCACTTAGGCCCCTTGGTCCCATTAGGCCCATGAGGACACTAGGGACCATAAGGCCCATTAGCCACTTTGGACCATGAGGCCTGTTAGGCCCATGAGGCCCCTTATGCCACTTAGGCCCATGAATACCATTAGGCCACTTAGGACCATGAGGACCATTAGGCCACTTTATCCCATGAGGACTATTAGGCCCATTTAGCCACTTAGGCCTATTCGGACCATTATGTCACTTAGGCCCATTAGGCCACTTAGGCCCATGAGGCCACTTAGGCCTATTCGTCCCATTATGTAACATTAGGACCATTCAACCACTTAGGCCCATTATTCCTAATTGGACACTTAGGCCCATGAGGCCCATTAGTCACTTTCAATCAATTAGGATGATTAGGCTCATTCGATTGATTAGGCTGATTCGATGACTTAAGGCCCATTCGGTCGATTATCCTGATTAGGCCACTTAGGCCCATTTGGACCATTAGGTCAATTAGGAATATTAGGCCACTTAGACCCATTAGTCCCATTAGAACACTTAGGACTATTATTCCCATTATTCCCATTCGATTTATTAGGCTGATTAGGCCACATAGGCCCTTTAGGCCCATTAGGCCCATTCGGCCGATTAGACCACTTATTCCACTTAGGTCCATTATTCCGCTTAGGACAATTAGGCCACTTAGGTCACTTAGGCATTAGGCCCATTAAGCCACTTAGGCCCCTTAGGCTAATTTTCACATCATTTGATTAGGCCAATTAGGCCAATTAGGCCACTTAGTTCAATTAGGCCACTTAGGCCCATTAGGACCATTGGGCCCATTAGACCCATTAGGTAGCTTAGAACCATTAGGACCACTAGGCACATTCAGTCAATTAGGGGGAATAGGACACTTAGGCCCATTAGGCTGATTATCCCATTAGGCCCATTACCCCACTTAGGCCCATTAAACCCATTATTCCCATTAGGCCCATTTGTCCAATTAGGCTTATTAGGCCCATTAGGCCATGAAGGCCCATTAGGATACAAAGGACCATTGAACCCATTAGTCCCATTAAACCCATTAGTCCCATTAATCCACTTAGGATACTTAGGCCCATTCGATCGATTAACTAGATTAGGCCACCTTGGCCCATTAAGCCACATAGGCCCATTAGGCCCATTAAAACCATTAGTCAAACTAGGCCCATTAATCCACTTAGGCCACATAGGCCCATTAGGCCCATACGGTTGATTAGCACAATTAAGCCACTTAGTCCACTTAGTCCAATTAGGTCCATTAGCCCCATTAGACCGATTAGGCCCATTAGGCCCACTAGGCCCATTAGGGAACTTAGGCCCATTACTCCACTTAGGACCATTAGGTCCATCATTCCCATTAGTCCCATGAGGTGCATTCCCCCCATGAGGCCCATCAGGTCCATTAAGACACTTAGTCTCATTAGGCACATTGGGCCCATGAGGCCACTTAGGCCCATGAGGCCCATTAGACCCATCAGTCCACTTGGGACCATTAGGCCCATTAGGTCTGTTAATCCCATTAGGCCCACTATGCCCTTTAGGCCACTTAGTCCCATTAGGACACTTACACCCATTAGACCCATTAGGCTAATTAGGCCAATTAGGCCTAATAGGCCCACTCGACCACTTCGTCCCACCAGACCCATTAGCCCACTTAGGCCCATTATGACACTTAGGCACACTAGGACCATTCTTCCACTTAGGCCTATCAGGCCACTTATGCCAATTAGTCCCATTAGGTCAATTAGGCACATTAAGTCCATTACGCCCATTCGACCACTTAGGCCCACTAGGCCCATTCGACAACTTAGACCCATTAGGCCCATTAGGCCACTTACGCCCATTATGCCCATTAGGGCCATTATACCACTTAATCCCATTTTCACTTAGGCCCATTAACCCTATTTGGCCTATTTGGCCCATTAGGCCCATTCATCCACTTAGGCCCATTAGTCCTAATCAGCCACTTAGGCCCATAAGGCCCATTAGGCTCATTCAATGGATTATGCCAATTAGGCCACTTAGGCCACTTAGACCCATTAGGCCCATTAGGACACTTAGGCACATTAGGCCCATTCGGCCGATTAGGCCGATTAGTCCACTTAGGCCACTTAGAACCATTAGGCTCATTAGGCCACTTAGGACCATTAGCCCCATTAGTCCCATTCGATCAATTAGCCAAATTTGGCCACTTTGGACCATTCAGTCGATTAGCCTGATTAGGTCACTTAGGCCCATTATCCCCTTTAGGCCCATTAGGCCACTTAGCCCCATTCATTCAATTAGGAAGATTAGGCCACTTAGACCCATTAGGTCCACTAGTCCCATTAGTCCACTTAGACCCACTTAGACCCATTAGGCCCATTGTTCTTGTGGATGTGTGTTTGAATTGTTTTTAGTATGGAATAAAATCTTTAAAAGGTGGCGAAGGTTGTTTCATTTAAAAAGAAAAATAAGAGAAAAAAGTATCATTGATTCAACCCCTCCCCCTCTCAGCGATAAAATCATTTGTTGGGAACTTTGAAGTGGCCTAATGGGACCAAGGGGCCAAATGGGCCTAATGGTCAAAACTGAACCAATGAGCATAATGGGCCTAAGTGGTCGAATGGGCTTAACTGGCCTAAGAGGCCTAATGGGACTAATGGACCTAATGGGCCTAATTGGCCTAAGGGGCCTAATGGGACCAATGGGCCAATTTTTCCTAACTAGCCTAAGTGGCCTAATGGGCCGAATGGGCCTAAGTGGCCTAATGGGTTGAATGAGCCTAATGAGCCTAACAGGCCTAAGTGGCCTAATGGGCCCAATGGGTCGAATGGGACCAATTGGCCTCACTGTCCTAATGGGTCTAATGGGCCTAAGGGCCCTAAGTGGCATAATGGGCCTAACTTGCATAAGTGTCGACCCAATGGACATAATGGGTCTAATTGGCCTTAGTGGCCTAACTGAACTAATGGGACCAATGAGCCTAATAGGCCAAACATGCCTAATGGGGCCAATGGGCCTAACAGGCCTAATGGACTGAATGGTCCTAACTGGCCTAACTCACGTAAGGGGACCAAGGGGCCTAATGGGTGGGTCTAATGGGCCTAACTGGCCAACGTGGCCTAATGAGCCCAATGGTCCAAATGGGCCTAACAGGCCAAAGTGGCCTAATGGGCCTAAGTGGCTTAAGTGGCCCAATTTTCCTAATGGGATGAACAAGCCT
Source organism: Viscum album (assembly GCA_963277665.1). Taxonomy (NCBI): domain Eukaryota; kingdom Viridiplantae; phylum Streptophyta; class Magnoliopsida; order Santalales; family Viscaceae; genus Viscum; species Viscum album. The sequence continues at coordinate 1,780,898,708 of OY728156.1, forward strand.
AAGTGGCTTAAAGGGCCCAATGAGCCTAATGGTCCTAACTGGCCAAAGTGCCCTAATGGGCCTAACTAGCCTAAGTGGCCTAAAGGGCCTAATGGGCAGAACACGCCTAAGTGGCGTAATAGGCTGAATGAGCCTAAGTAGCCCAATGGGATGAATGATAATAGGTGGACCAATGGGATGAATGGGCCAAATGGGCTTAATGGGCTGAATGGGCCGACTGGGCCTGAGTGGCCAAATGGGCTTAAGTGGCCTAAGGGGCTTAATGGGCCTAAGTGGATGAATGGGCATAATGGGACTAAGTCGAAAATGGGCTTAATGGGCCTAAGTGGCCTAAGTGGCCTAATGAGCATAATGGGTCTCAGTGGCCTAATGGGCCTAAGTGGCCTAATGGGCCTAATGGGCCTAAGTAGCGTAATGGGCCTAATGGGCCTAAGTGGCATAATGTGCCTAAGTGACCTAATGGGCCTAATGGGCATAATGGGCCAAAGTGGCCTAATGGGCCAAAGTGGCCTAAGTAGCCTAATGGGCCAAAGTGGCCTAATGGGCATAATGATCCTAAGTTGCCTAATGGGCCTAGTGGGTCTCAGTGGCCTAATGGTCCAAATGGGCCTAAGTGGTTGGAGTTGCCTAATGGGCCTAGGTGGCCTAATGAGTATAGTGTGCCTAAGTGGCCTAATGGGGCTCAGTGGCCTAATGGGCCTAATGGGCCTGAGTGGCCAAATGGGCCTCAGTGGCCTAATGGGCTTAAGTGGCCAAATGGGCATAATGGGTATAATGGGCCTTAGTGGCCTAAGTGGCCTAATGGACATAATGGGCCTTAGTGGCCTAATGGGCCTAAGTGGCCTAATGGGCCGAATGGGCCTAAGTTTCCTAATGGTCCTAATGGGCCTTAGTGGTCAAATGGTCCTAATGGGCTTGAGTGTCCAAATGGACCTAATGAGACTAAGTGGCCTAATGAGCCTAATGGGCCTTAGTGGCAGAATGTGCCTAATGGGTCGAATGGGCCCAAGTAGCCTAAGAGGCCCAGTGGGCCTAATGGGCCTAAGTTGCCTAATGAGCTGAATGGGCCTAAGGGGCCTAATGGCCCTCAGTGGCCTAATTGGCCTAATTGGCCTAAGTGGTCGAAGTGGCCTAATGGGACAAATGGACCTAAGTGACCTAATGGGCCTAATGGGCCTAAGTGGACGAATGGGCCTAAGTGGCCTAATGGGCATAATGGGCCAAAGTGGCCTAAGTGGCCTAATGGGTCAAATGTGCCTAATTGGTTGAATGGGACGAATGGGCCTAAGTGCCTAATGTGCCTTAGTGGCCTAATGGGCGTAAGTGGTCCAAGTGGCCTAATGAGCCAAATGAGACTAATGGGCCTCATGGGCCTCAATGGCCTAATGGGCCGAATGGGCCTAAGTGGCCTAATGGGCCGAATGGGCCTCAGTTGCCTAATGGGCTCAACGGTCCAAATTGGCCTAAGAGGCATAATATGCCTAATGGACCTAAGCAGCTTAATGGGACTAATGGTCCTAAGTGACCTAATGGGACTTAGTGACCTAATGGGCGTAATGGATATAATCACTACGACAAAATGCGTATTTAGCGATAGTTTTTTTCTATTTTGTGACGGTTTAAAGCACCGCTAAATTGTTTAATGGCGGTTTTGAAAAACTGCTGCTAAATCGTGCGTCGGGAAACTATTAACGGCGGTTTTCAAAACCACCGTAGAACATTTTGCGGTGGTTTAAACCACCGCAAAATGATTTCGCAGCAGTTTTTTTGAATTTTTTAATTTTTTTTAATTTTGTAATTAAATTTTATTTATTATCTATCTATTTATTTATTTATTTCATATTTATTTTATTTATTTCGTATTTGTTTTATTTATTTCGTATTTATTTTATTTATTTTGTATTTATTTTATTTATTTCTTATTTATTTTATTTTTCGTATTTATTTCTTATTTCGTGTTTATTTCGTATTTATTTCTTATTTTGTGTTTATTTCGTATTTATTTTATTTTTCGTATTTATTTCTTATTTCACGTTTATTTCATATTTATTTTATTTATTTCATATTACTTTATTTACTTTATCCATGCCCATGCACATGCCTATGCCCATGCCCATGCCCATGCAATATAAAGAAATTATGCATTTGGTGAGATTTGAACCCCTAACCTCTTGCATATTTTCCAAAGAATTTAACACTCCAGCAGGCTTGTCATGTGGTTAATAAACAGAATTTAATATACTTATATATACTAATTGAAAAAACAAATAATACATAACTAATAAATATAAACTCAATAATAATTAAACAATAAGCAATAATCAATAATTAATAATCAATAATCAATAATCAATAATTAATAATTAATGATTTATTAATTATTTATTGAGTTATTTATTTATTTATTTATTATTTACTCTTTATTATAATAAATAACAAATAAATTATAATAATAAATACATAAATTATAAAATTATGAAAATAAAATAATAAAAAAATAAAATTGCAAAATTAAAATAATAATATAATAAAATAATAATACAATAAATAATAAACAACAAATAGTAAACAATAAACAATAAATAATAAAAAAAAATAAAAAAAAATAAATAATAAATAAATAAAAATAAATAATAAATAATAAATAATAAATAATAAATAATAAATAATAAATAATAAATAATAAATAATAAACAATAAACAATAAATAATAAATAATAATAAATAATAAATAATAATAGATAATAATAGATAATAATAATAAAATAATAAATAATAAGTAATAAATAATAAATAATAAATAATAAATAATAATAAATAAAAATAAATAAAAATAAATAATAAATAGTAAATAAAAAAATATTAAATAATAAATAATAAATAACACATAATAAATTAATTATAATAAATAAATATAAATAATAAATAATAAATAATAAATAATAAATAAAAAAAGTAAATAATAAATAATAAATGATAAATAATAAATAATAATAGTAATAAATAACACATAATAAATAATTATAAATAATTATAAATAAATAAATAATGAATAATAATAATAAATAATAATAAATAATAATAATAATAAATAATAAATAATAAATAATAAATAATAAATAATAAATAATAAACAATAAATAATAAACAATAAATAATAATAAATAATAATAAATAATAATAAACAAATAATAAATAATAAACAATAAATAATAATAAATAATATATAATAAATAATAAATAATAACAAATAACAAATAATAAATAATAATTAATAATTAATCATTAATCATTAATAATTAATAATCAATAATAAATAAAAATAAATAATAAATACTAAATAAAAAAATAATCAATATTCAATATTAAATATTAAACAATAAATAACACATAATAAATAAATTATAATAAATAAATATAAATAATAAATAAAAAATAAAAAATAAAAAACAAAAAACAAAAAACAATAAATAATAAATGATAAAAAATAAATAATAATAATAATATATAACACATATTAAATAATTATAAATAAATAAATAATAAATAGTAATAATAAATAAAAATAATAATAAATAAAAATAATAAATAATAAATAATAAATAATAAATAATAATAAATAATAAATAATTATAAATAATAATAAATAATAATAAACAAATAATAAATAATAAATAATAAATAATAAATAATAAATAATAAATAATAAATAATAATAAATAATAAATAATAAATAATAAACAATAAATAATAATAAATAATAAATAATAAACAATAAATAATAATAAATAACAAATAACAAATAATAAATAATAATAAATAATAATAAATAATAAATACTAAATAAAAAAATAATAAATAATAAATAAAAAAATAAAAAAATAAAAAATAAAAAATAAAAAATGATAAATAATAATAATAATAATAATAAATAACACATAATAAATAATTATAAATAAATAAATAATAAATAATAATAATAAATAATAAATAATAATAAATAATAAATAATAAATAATAAATAATAAATAATAAATAATAAATAATAAATAATAAATAATAAATAATAAATAATAAATAATAAATAATAACTCATAAGTAATAAATAATAAATAATAATAAATAATAATAAATAATAAATAATAATAAATAATAATAAATAATAGTAAACAAATAATAAATAATAAATAATAAATAATAAATAATAAATAATAATAAAAAATAGATAATAATAAATAATAAATAATAAACAATAAATAATAATTAATAACAAATAATAATTAATAATTAATAATTAATAATAAATAAATATAAATATTAAATATTAAATAAAATAATAATAAATAATAAATAATAAATAACACATAATAAAAAAATTATAATAAATAAATATAAATAAATAATAATAATAATAATTAATAATAAATAATAAATAATAACTGATAAACAATAAATAATAATAAATAAATAAAAATAATATATAATATATAATATATAATATATAATAAATAAAATATTATTAATAATAATAATAAATAATATTTAATATATAATATATAATAAATAATAAATAATAAATAATAAATAATAAATAAATATAAATATTAAATATTAAATATTAAATATTAAATATTAAATATTAAATATTAAATATTAAATATTAAATAATAAATAACCAGTAAAAAATAATAGATAATAAATAAATTAAATTATATTATAAATAATAAATGAAACACATGAAAAAGTATGAAAAGACGTGATAAGGGATGAAAAATCATGAAAACGCATGAAAACAGATAGAGAAGCATGAAGAAGCATTAAAAAGCATGAGAACGCATGAAAACTCATGACAACTCTGGAAAACCCCTTAAGAATTCAACATAATCATCATAATAACCCCAAAAAACTATTGATAAAGACAACAAGTCATTAAAACCCAAATAAACAGTAATAAATAGAATAACCATTAAAACCCGTCAAAACGGTCAGAAGTTTACAAAAACATTAGACTCACATTAACGGAAATAACTTATGATATGAGGGTCTGTTCCAGATCCGTGATTAGTAAAATCATAGATCCTGAAACAATCTTCGACCTAATCGGTTAAAGAGACCGAATGGACAGGCGGATCAGAAATTATGACCGTTTTAAAAAAAAAGCTGGTGGGGAACAGGTGCTAGAAACCAGGCATCAAAAAACATAACAATCCCAATACCCACTAAAAGGCCATAACTTATGATCCAGGAGTCCATGTGTGTTCCACGACTAGTCAAACTGAAGCTCATGAAATGAACTATGATCTAGAAGGTGGAGGAGTCCAAACTGACATACGGATCGAAAGTTAGGTCTGTTTGAAGATAAGTTCTACAGGACAACGGTGATAGAAATAGGGTTTCAGAGGCCTTCATAGGGGTTTTTGGGGTAGAAAAACTCGATAGAAGTTTTCTTGTGTCGAACTGGTGCGTAGCTCTCTTCGTTGGCTTTGATTTGACATGTGGTAGAGCCCAAATTGACACACGGAGCGAAAGTTATGGCTGTTTGAAGTTGGAGAACTTTTTTAAACTTTTTATAATTCTCATATATTTTTCACCTTAAACCGTCTCTGTGTTTTGATTATACGTGCCTCTAGATCTATTCATGATCTTCGATTTGACTAGTTGTGGCACTCCAATGGATGCTCGTATCAAAATTTATGGTCATTTTAGTGATTTCAGGGTTTCTATTGTTTTTTTATTTTTCTCATTTCATTTCGTGGCGGTTTTACCCAAACCGCCGTAATTTCACAGCGGTTTAAAAACCGCCGTGAAAAAATCACCGCGAAACCCTAGTTTTCCTGTAGTGAATGGAGCTAAGTGGCCCAGTTTCCTAATGGGCCTAAATGCCCTAATGTGCTTAAGTGACCTAATGGGCTTAATGGGACCAATGGGCCTTAGTTTCCTAACGAGCCTAATGATCTTAAGTGTCCTAAGTGGCCTAATGGGACTAATAGGCCTAATGGGCCTAGTGGGCCTCAGTGGCCTAATTGGCCTAATGGGCCTAAGGGGCCTAAGGGGACTAAGTGGCCTAATAGTCCTAATGAACCTAAGTGGATGAAATGACCTAATGGGCCTAAGTGGTGTAATAGGCATAATGAGCATAATGGGCCTCAGTGGCCTTATGGGCCTAAGTGGCTAAAATTGTATAATGGGCCTAATTGGACTAATGGGCCTAAGTAGCCTAATTGGCCTAAGTGGCCTAATGGGACTAAGTGGCTTAATGGGACTAAGTGGCCTAAAGGGCCTAAGTGGCCTAATGGGCCTAAGTGGCCTAATGATCCTAATGTGCATAATGAGCCTAAGTGGCCTAAGTGTCCTAATGGGCCTAATGGGCCTAAGTGGCCTAATTGGCCTAAGTGGACTAATGGGACTAAGGGGCCAAAGTGGCCCAGTGTACTTAACGGGCCTAAGTGGCCTAATGGGCATAAGTGGCCTAATGGGCATAAGTGGCCTAATGGGTCTCAGTGGCCTAATGGGCCAAATGGGCATAGGTGGCCTAATGGGATTAATGGGCCTAATAGGCCCAAGTGGCTTAATGAGATGAATGGGCTTAAGTGGCCTAATGGGACTCAGTGGCCTAATGAGCCTCAGTGGCCTAATGGGCCTATGTGGCCTAAGGGGCCTAATGGGCATAATGGGATTAATGGGCCTAAGTGGCCTAGTGAGCCGAAGAGGCCTAAGTGGCCTAATGGGCATAACGGGACTAAGTGGACTAATGGGCCGGATGTGCCTAATGTGCCTGATGGGCATAATGGCCCGAATGAGCCTAATGGGCTTGATGGGCCTAATTAGACTAATGGGCCTCAGTGGCCTAATGCGTTGAATGGGATGAAGTGGCCTAATGAGCCTAATGGGCCTAATGGGCCTAAGTGGCCTAATAGGCCTGATGGGCCTGATGGTCCTCAGGGGCCTCAGTGGCCTCATGGGCCTCATGAGCCTAATGGGCCTATAGGGCTTAAGCAACCCAAGTGGCCTAATGGGCCTATAGGGCCTAATGTGCCTAATGTGCCTAATGGGCCTAATTGGCCTAATGGCCCTGATGGACCTAGTGGGCGTAATGCACTGAAGTGGCTTAATCGGCCTAAGTGACCTTAGTGGCCTAATGGGCCTCAGTGTCCTAATGCGCTGAATAGGCATTAGTGGCCTAATGGGCCTAATGAGCCTAAGTGGCCTAATGGGCCTAATGGACATATGTTCCCTAATGGGATTGATGGGCCAAATGGGTCGAATGGGCCTCAGTAGACTCATGGGCCTCATGGGCCTAAGTTGACTAAGTGGCCTGATGGGCCTAATGGGCCTAAGTGGAAGAATGAGCCTAATCGGCCTTAGTGGCCCAATGGGCCTTATGGGCCTAATGAGTCTATGTGGCCTAAGTGACTTAATGGGCCTAATTTTCTTAATTGGCTTCAGTGGATTAATGGGCCTAATGGGCCTAAGTTGCCTAATGGGTTGAATGGGCCTAATGGGTTTGGGTGACCTAATGAGCCGAATGAGCCTAAGTGGCCTAATGGGCCTAATGGGCCCGAGTGGCCGGAATGGCCAAATGTGACCAAGTGGACTAATGGGCCTAATGGGCCCCAGCAGCCTAATGGGCCTTAGTGTCTGAAATGACCTAAAGGGCCTTAGTGGTCTAATTGGACTAATAGGCCTATGTGGCCTAATGGTCGTAAGTGTCCTAATGGGCTTAAGTGGCTTAATGAGCTTAATGGGAAAAGTTTCCCAAGTGGCCTAAGGTCCCTAAGTGGCATAATGGTCAAAAGTGGGCCAATCGACCTAATGGGCCTAATGGGCCTAAGGGGCCTAGTGGGCCTTAGTATCCTAATGCGCCAAAGTGGCCTAATGGGCCTAATGGGCCTGAGTGGCCTACTGGCCCTAATTGGCTTAATGGGCCTATGTTGTCTAATGGACCTAATGGGCCTAATGGGCCTAAGTGTCCTAATGAGACAAATGGGCCTAAGTGACCTAATGGGTCAAATGGGCCTTAGTGGCCTAATGGGCTAAATGGGCCTAATGGGCATAAGTGGCCTAAGTGGTATAATGGGCATAAGTGGCCTAATATGCTGAATGGGCCTAATGGGCCTAATGGGTCTAGTGGGCCTAAGTGGCCTAATGGTCACGATGGGCATAATAGGCTAAATGGGCCTAAGTGGCCTAATTAGTTGAATGAGCCTAAATGGCCTAATGGGCCTGATGGGCCTGATGGTCATAATGGGCATAATGGGATGAATGTGCCCATGTGGCCTAAAGGACTTGATGGGCCTGATGGGATTAATGGGTTTAATGGGTTTATGTGGTCTAATGAGCTGAATGGGCCTACGTGGACTCATGGGCCTAATGGGCCTAAGTGGCATAATGGGCCTGATGGGCATGATGGGACAAATGTGCCTCAGTGTCCTAATGGGCCTCATGGGACTAATGGGCATAATTGGCCCAATGTGCCTAATTGGCCTAATGGGCCTAAGTGGCCCAATGGGCCTATTGGGCCAAATGGGCCTCGGTGGGCTAACTGGCCTAATGGGCCAAATGGGGCTAAGTGGCCTAATGGGATTGATGTGCCAAATGGACCTTAGTGGCCTCAGGGGCCTAATGGGCCTAAGTGGCCTAAGTAAGCTAATGGGCCTCATGGGCCTAATCGGGCTAATGGGCTTAAGTGGCTGAATGGGCCTGATGGGCTTGATGGGCCTCAGTGGCCTAATGAGTCTAATGGTCCTGATTGGCCTAATGGCTAAAATGGGCTTTAGTGGCCCAATGGGCCTAAGTGGCACAATGGGCCCCAGTGGCCCAATGGGCTGAGTGGGCCTAAGTGGCCTAATAAACCTTAGTGTCCAAATGGGTCAAATGGACCTAGTGGTCCTAATAGGCCTGATGGGTACAATAGGGCGAAGTGGCCCAATGGGCCTGATAGACATGATGGGCCTAATGGGCCTGATAGACATGATGGGCCTAATGGCCCTAATGTGTCTAATTAGCCTAATGGGCCTAAGTGTCCTAATGGACCCCGTGGTCCCAATGGTATTAATGGGCCTAAGTGGATTAATGGGCCCAATGGGACTAATGGGCCTAAGTGGCCTAAGTGGTCTAATGGGCCTAATGGGCCTAATGGGCTTAAGCGGCAGAATGTGCCTTATTGGATTAAGTGGTAGAATGGGCCTAATATGCCTAAGTCATTTAATGGGCCTAATGACCCTAAGTGGTTGAATGGCCCTTGGGCCTAATGGCTCTCAAGGTCCTCAAGGGCCGAAGGGGCTTCATGGGCCAAATGGGTCTAAGTGTCCTCATGGGCCGAAGGGGCTTCTTTGGCCAAATGGGTCTAAGTGTCCTCATGGGACCAATGGTCCTAATTAGCATAAGTGGCATAATATGCATAATGGGCCTCATGGGACTTAGTGGCCTCATGAGACTAATGGGACTAATGGGACTAATGGGCCTATTAGTCCTAATGGGCCTCATTGGCCTAAGAGTCCTAATGGGACCAGTGGTCCTAATGGGCCTAAGGGGCCTAAGTGGCCCAATGGGCCAATGTGGCCGAATGGGCTGAGTTGGCCTAAAGGGACTAATGGGTCTAATGGGTCTAAGCGGCCCGATGAGCCTAAGCGGACCAATGGGCCTAAGTTCCTCATGGTCCTAATGGGCCAAATGGACCAAACTGGCCTAAGTGGCCTAATGGGCCTAAGTGGCCTAATGGGCATAATGGGACTAATGGGCATAAGTGGCCTAATGATTCTAATGGACCTAATGGGACTCATGGGCCTCAAGGACCTACATGTCCTAATGAGCCTAATGGGCCTAATGGGCACAGTGGGCCTGATGGGCCTAATGGGATGAATGGTCCAAATTGGCCTGATGGGCCGAAGGGGCCTCATGGGCCAAAGGGTCCTAAGATGCCTCATGGGCCCAATGGCCATAATGGGCCTAATAGAACTAAGTTTCCAAAGTGGGCTTGAAGGGACTAATGGTTCGAATGGGTCTAAGTGGCTTAATGGGCCTAATGGCCCCAATGGGCCTCATGGGCCTAAGGGGCCTAATGAGTTGAGTGGGCCTAATGTGCCTAAGAGGCCTAATGGGCCTAATGGGGTGAATGAGACTAGTGGTCCAAATGGGCCTAATGGTCCTAAGTGGCCTAATGCTCCTAAGTGGCCAAAAGGGCCTAGTGGGCCTAATGGGATTAATGGGCCTAATTGGCCTAATGAGCCCAAGTGGCATGATGGGTCTAATGGGACTCATGGGCCTAATGGGACTAATGATCCTAATGTGCCTAATGGGCCTAAGTGTACTAATGGGCCTAATGGGCCTCATGGTCATAATGGACCTCATGGGCCTCATGGACAGAATGCACCTCATGGTCCCAATGGTCCTGATGGGCCTAATGAGACTAATGGTCCTAAGTAGCCTAATGGGTCGAATGAGCCCAAGTTCCCTAATGGTCCTAGTGGGCCTAATTTTCCTAATTGGGATAATGGGCCCAAGGGTCCTAATGGGCCTATTGAGGATAATGGGATTAATGGGACCAATGGGTCCAAGTGGCCTTATGGGTCTAATGGGCCTCATGGGCCTCATGGGCCTAAGTGGCCTCATGGGCCCAATGGACCTAATGGGCCTAAGTGTCCTCATGGGTCTGATAGGCCTCATGGTCCTAATGGGCCTCATGGGTGGAATGCACCTCATGGGCCAAATGGGCCTCATGGGCCTCATGGGCCTAATGATCCTAAGTGGCCTAATGGCCCGAATGGGGATAAGTTCCCTAATGGGCCCGGGTATCCAATGGGGCTAATGAGCCCGATGGACATAATTGGCCTAAGTGGCCTAATCGGGCTAATCCATCAAATGGTCCTAATGGGCCTAAGTGGCCTAAGTTGATTAAGGGGCCTAATGGGCCTAGTGGGACTAATGGGTTTAATGGGCCTAAGTGTCCTAATGGGCCTAATGGGTCTACGTGGCCTAATGGACCTAATGGGCCGAAGTGGCAAATGTGGCTTAACGGGCCTAATGGGCCTAATGGGACTAATGGGTTTAATGGTCTAAATGGATCTAATGGGACTATGTCTCCAAATGGGCTAAATTGGCCTAATGGGACTAATGGGTTTAAGGGGCCTAATGGGCCTAAGTGGCCTAATGTGTCTAATGAAACTAAGTGACATAATGGACATAATGGGACTAAGTGACCTAATTCCTCTAATCGACTAAATGGTCCTAATGGGCCTAAGTGGCCTAATGAGCCTAAGTTTTCTAATGTTCCTAATGGGCCTAATCAGCCAAAGTGGCCTAATTATCCTAATCAACCGAATGGGACTAATGGGCCTAATGCTTAAGTGGCCTAAGTTAATTAATGGGCCTAATGGGATTGATGGGAATAATGGTCCTAAGTGGCCTAAGTGAGCGAATCGGCCTAATTGACCGAATGGGGCTAATGGGGTGAAGTGGCCTAATCAACCGAATCATCCGAATAGGCCTAATGGACTTACTGGGCCTGAGTGGCCTAATGGTCATAATGGACCTAATGGGTCTAAGTGGACTTATTTTCCTAATTGAATGAATGGGCCTAATGGGACTAAGTGACCTAATGAGCCTAAAGGGCCTAATGGGCCTAAGTGGATTAATCAGGCTAATCAACCGAATGGGCCTAAGTGGCCTAATCGGCCTAATCGATCAAATGGGCATAATGAGCCTAGGTGGATTAATGGTCCTAATGATCCTAATGGGTCTAAGTGGCCTAAGTGGCCTAATTGGCCCAATCGGTTGAAGGGGCCTAGTGGGACTATGTGGTCTAATGGGTTTAAGTGGCCTAATTAGAACAATCGATCAAATGGGACTAATGGGAGTAAGTGGACGATTGGGAATAATGGGACTAAGTGGCTGAATGAGCCAAATTGGCTTAATGTGGTTAATGGGCCTAATGGTCCAAAGTGAATGAATGGGGTTAAGTGGCATAATGGCTCTACTGGGCCTAATGGGAGTAAGTGGCCTAATGGGCCTTATGAGACTAATGGGCCTAAGTGGCCTAATGGGCCTAGTGGTACTAAGTTTCCGAATGGGCATAATGTGCCCAATCGGCCTAATGGGCCTAATGGGCATAAGTGGTCTAATGGGTCTAAGTGGCCTAGTGGGCCTAAGTGGCCTAATGGGACTAAGTGGCCTAATGGGCCTAGGTGTCTTAATGGGCTTAAGTGGACTAATTGGTCTAGTGGGCCTAATGCGCCTAATTTTTCTAATGGGCCTAATGGGCATAAGTGCCTTAATGGGCCTAAGTGGCTTAATGGGCCTAAGTGGCCGAATGGGCCTAAGTGGCTGAATGGGTCTTATGGGCATAATGCGCCTAATGGGCCTAATGTTATGAATGGTCCCAATGGGCCTAAGTGTCTATATGATCCTAATGGGATGAATAGGCCTAATGGACCTAATGGGACCAATGGGCTGAATGGGCCTAATGGGATGAATGGGTCTAATGGGCCTAAGTGGCATAATGGGCCTAGTGGTCTCATTATTGTGGGTTTAGAAAATGAGAAGATCATGACATGGATGGTATAAATTACTTCCCACTAGGATTTCATATCTCATTTAGAGTAATGATTTATGTTGTGATATGAATTTTTTGATTTTTAAAAATTCTGTAAAGTGTTTTCAAATGTGTTATTTTGAAAAGAGAATGGTTGTGGTATTTTGAAAATGGGTCGATTTTCAAAACATGGTGGATGTTTTTTCAAAAATTATTGAACATGGAAAATGTTGGATTTTTTAAATCATGGTTATGATAGTTGAAATGTGATAAAATTTGAAATTGTTAAGGCTTCTATTGCTAGAGAGTGAGACTTATGGAGTTTCTCATATGAATGGATAATGGAACCCAGTAGGCATCGTAGAAAGTGACCTAAGGAAGCTATAATGTGGTTGCACCTGACCCTCATGTGAACTAGAAGCTGGTGTAGAGCATAGTTAAAGCTTTTGAAGCTATCAATAGTGGAAATAAAAGAGATGAACCAAGGCATGTGGACAATTTGGTTCAGTTTTAGAAGCAAAATCCACCCATCTTTTGGGGTGATTCAAAACCAGAAATGGTGGAGTTGTGGATAAATAGGATGAATTGGGTCTTTGTTTTACTAGGCACACTAATGGAGTTCAAATTCAAGTTAGTTATGTACATGTTGAAACATATTCCATGTCAGTGGTGGGACTTTGTGATCTAGGATAAAGTGGACCAAGTTATGGCATGTGAGGATTTTGAGGAATTGTTCAATAAAAAATTCCATCCTCACACATTTAGAATTCAGAGAAAGATGGATTTCTTTATCTTGAACTAGTAGAACCTTTCTATGATAGAATATATGGCTAAATTCATGAATTTAGTCCAGTATTCACCTGAGGTTACTGTTAGTGCATCTTTGAAGATGCCAATTTTATAATTTGGGATGAGGTAGGAAATTTGATTGCAGATTTCGGTTATCTGTATAACAGATTGTACGGAGATGGTCAACAGGGAATCCATGGATGAAAGGGACATCTTAGCGGTGATGGGTGGAGGAGATATCATGATACCTATGGAAAATTTTGGAAACTATAATGTGGGGAGAAAGTGGAAGATGTGAACTTCTTTCCAAGGTGGGAGTGTGGCTTAAAATCTGATGGAAAGATCAGTGAATCTTCCTATGAATCTTAAGACCAAGTTGGGATGTTTCCAATGTGGTTATCTAAAACACCTAAAGCGAGAATGTACATCCCCACCTAGAGCATGCCATAATTGTAATTAGATGGGGAATATTCATTGTTATTGTCTCCATGATCCAAGGTCGGGTGTTCAGGACACTTCTTAAGGTTCACAATTGTCTTATGCCTCAACAGCATGAGGAAAGCATAACACCCCTCGTTATCCAAGCAAATTTAGTCATGGTGATTCCAGGAATACCATGAATCCTCGGCATGGGAAATTTCAGGAGGGGAATAAAGATAAAATTGTGGTGAGTAAGTAGGTATTTGGATCTGGGTGGGTTATTGTGAATGTCCAACTTGTACCATCGATGGTGATAGGTACAATTCTTTTTAATTCCACCCTTATGAATGCATTGTTTGATACGGGTGCATCTCATATTTCATTGCTTCTCATGTTGTTGATTTTTTGGGTCTAAATGTGGAAATTATGTCTTTTGTTTTAAAACATAAAACTCCTCTGGGTAAAAGAAAGTGTCAAGCCTTTCTGTGTAGAGATTATTATATAGTTGTCGGGTGATCGGCTCAGGGTCGACCCGGGTTGGTTCTTGGTAGCCTAATTGTCCTAATTTCCCTAAATGACCTAAATTATTCTAAATGGCCTAAATTGTCCCAAATGGTCTAATTGGGCTAAATGGCCTAAATGGCATAACTGACATAATTGGTCTAATTGAACTAAATGGATTAAATGGCCTAAATGGCCTAAATTTGTTTAAATGGGCTAAATGGACTAATTGGCCTAAATGGACTAAATGACCTAAATGGTCAAAATTGACCTAATGGCCTAATTGGCCTAAATGGTCTAAATTGGCCTAAATTGTCTAATTAGCCTAAATGACCAAAATTTTCCAATTGGCCTAATTGACATAATTGGCCTAAATGTCCCAAATTGGCCTAAATGGCCTAAATGGATTAATTGACCTAAATGGTCTAAATGGCCAAAATTAGCCTAAATGGATTAATTGTCTTAAATGGACTAATCATCCTAATTGACCTAAATGGCCTAAATTTGCCTAAATGTCCAAAATAAATTGGACTAATTGGGATAAATGGATTAATTGACCTAAATGGTCTAAATGGTCAGATTTTCCTAATTAGCATAAATGGCCTAACTAGTCTAATTGGCCTAAATGAACCAAATTAGCCTAAATGTCCTAAATTGGCCTAATTGGCCTAATTGGTCTAAATGACATAAATGGACTAATTTGTATAAATGGACTAAATGGCCTAATTGGTTTAATTGGACTAAATTGACTAATTTTCCCAAATGTTTTAAATGACCTAAATTGGAATAATTGGCCTAATTGGTATAAATGGCCTAAATTGGTCTAAATGGCCTAAATTGGTCTAAATTGCCTAAATGGCCTAATTGGCCTAAATGGCCTAAATGACCTAACTGGTCTAATTGTCCTAAATGGACTAATTTTCCTAAATGTCCTAAATGGTATAATTGTTCTAATTGACTTAAATGACCTAAATTGGCCTAAATGACCTAATTGGCCTAATTGGCCTAAATGGCCTAAATGGCCTAATTGGACTAATTGGCCTAATTAGTCTAAATAACCTAAATTGTCCTAAATGTCCTAAATAGCCTAATTTGCCTAATTGTACTAAATTTTCCTAAATGGCCTAAATGGCCAAAATTTTCCTAATTGGCCTAATTGGTCTAAATGATCTAAATTCGCCTAAATGGCCTAATTGGCCTAATTGTCCTAATTGGCCTAATTAGCCTAAATGGCCTAAATTGGACAAATCGGCTTAAATGCCTTAATCGGCCTAATTGGCCTAAATGGATTGATTGGATAAATTGTCCTTAATGGTCTAAATTAGCCTAAATACCCTAAATGACCTAAATTGGCCTAAATGGCCTAAATGGCCTAAATTGGCCTAAATGGCCTAAATTGTCTAATTGGCCTAATTGGCCTAATTGACCTAAATGAACTAATTGGACTAATTGTCCTAAATGGCCTAAATGAACTAAATTAACTAATTGCCTTATTATCCTTAATGGCCTTAATGGCCTAAATGACCTAAATGACCTAAATGGTCTAATTGGCCTAATTGGCCTAAATGGATTAATTGGCCTAAATGGCCTAATTGTCCTAATTGGAATAAATTAACTAATTGGCCTAATTTTCCTAATTATTCTAAATGGCCTAAATTATCCTAAATGGCCTAAATTGACCTAATTTTCCTAATTGGTCTAAATGGCCTAAATTTGTCTAAATGGTCTAATTGGCCTGAATAACCTAAATGGACTAATTGATAAAATTGGACTAAATTACCTAATTTTACTAAATGGAATAAATGACATAATTGGCCTAAATTGACCTTAATAGCCTAAATTGGCCTAAATGGCCTAAATTAGCCTAAATGGCCTAAATTGGCCTAATTAGCCTAATGGTTATGAATTGACTAATTGGTATAATTTTAATAATTAGTATAAGTGAGATCAATTGGAATAAATGGAAACCATGATAATATCAAAGAAGAGGAAGATCAAAGAAACCATGATAAGATCAAAGAAGCATAAGATATATCAATTATACCACTCGAAAAAAAATCCAACTTCAAACGACCATAACTTTATCTCTAAGTGTTTGTTTGGGCTATACCACATATAAAATCAAAGGAAGTAGAGAGATATATGTAGAATAATGACTTGAAAAAAATATCCAATCGTTTATTGGACCCTAAAATCCCAAAAAACAATCAGAAGGCCTCCAAAACTCTGTTTCTGTGTCCGGTGCCCTGTCAAATTTTTCTTAAAACGGTAATAAATCCAGATCTGTGTGTCTGTTTGGCCTCCTCCACATGTTATATCATAGTTCCTTCCATAATATTTGTTTTTACTGGTCATGAATCTGAAATGAACACCCGGATTAGAATTTATGGCCGTTTCAGTGACTTTGCGGTTTGTTAGGTTTTTCAAGACCCATTTCTAGCACTTTTGCCCTGTCTGCTATTTTTTCAAACAACTGTAACATATGATCTGCCTATTTTTTCAGCCTCCACCACCTATCATATCAAAGATCATTTGGTGATCTTTGATTTGACTGATCAAATATTTGGAACGTACTCTCAGATCAAAAGTTTTCATCGTTACCGTGAGTTTAGGGTTTATTTGACTTTATGACTGTATTTACGGGTTTTGAAGGTTTCTTTATTTTTTACCTATTTTTTAGGTTTTTAGGTCTTGTTATAATTTTTAATAATGTAATGTTATTTAGAATCAAATATATAACAATATATACATATTTTTTATATATTCTCACAAAAAAATATTTTTATAAATAAATAATTTAACATATTTACATATAAAATATATTTCTCAATATATAAGCCTTATAAAAATAAAAAACTAATATCCATTTTATTTAAAAAATATATATGAATATTTATATACCTATATAATGTGTATGTATATATATATGTGTGTGTGTGTGTGTGTGCCTGTATTGACAAACAGATTTATATTATCTATATATTCTAAACATATGTATATAAATATTAATATATAATATTTGTAAATATATATAAATATATATAATTATACTTATAGACACACATATAATATATATATATATATGTGTGTGTGTGTTGTATATATGTATTTATTTATTTATAAACACACACAAAAAACATATTTTATAAATGTATTTTAAAGTGATCTTATAAATATATATTAATATATGAATAAATATATTAATATATTAATATAACTATATATATATATTAATATATGGATATATATATATTAATATAACTAAATATATATATATATATATTAATATAACTATATATATTAATATAACTAAATATATATATTAATATAACTATATATATATGTTAATATAAATATATATTAATATACGAGTAAATATAACTATATATATATATATAAATAGATATATTAATAAATTGAGATCAAAGCAATATGGTGGAGTGGTAAAGGCTTAGGTGCACAGGAAACAGGTCCCAAGTTCGAATCCAGGGGGAGGCAAGTCGCACACGCGGGTGGAATAAGGGTTGGTGTTGTTAAAGGCTGGGTGGGGTGCTGTTAATGTTTGGGGGTGGGGGTGAAGGTTGGAGTGGGGGGCTGTTGAAGGGGGGGGGGGGGTTCAAGCGTTGTTGAATCCCCTCCCTGATTTTCATATTTTTTTAATGTTTTTTAACTTTCATCAGTGATTTTTTTAGCATTGATAAAAGGAGCCTTTATCAGCGCTTTTATAAGTGCTGATAAAAGAGACCCCCCTTTATCTTTGTTGAGATTAACAAAGATTTTTTTTCACTGATAAATACATTTTTTAGTGCTGATAAAAGCCTATTTTGTGGTAGTGTAATGAGTCTAATGGGATTAAGTGGCCCAATGCGCCTAATGGGCCTAATGGGTATAATGGGCTTAAGTGACCTAATGGGTCTAATGGGCTTAATGTGACTAAGTGGCCTAATCATCATAATGGGACAATTGGGCCTAAGTGGCCTAATGGGTCTAATGGGCCTAATGGTCTTAATGGGTCTAATGGGTCCACTGGGCCAAAGTGAGCGAATGGGCCTAAGTGGCCTAAGTGGCCTAATGGGCCAAATGGGACTATTGAGCCTAAGTGGCCTAATGAGCCTAAGTGTCCTAATGGGCCCATTAAGTTCAATTCGGCCTAATGGACCTAATGGGATTAATGGTTCGAATGAACCTGTTGGGTCTAAGTGGCATGATGGACCTAATGGGCCTAATGGGATTAATGGATTGATTGGGCCTAAGTGGCCTAATGGGCCCATTATGGTCAATTCAACCTAATGGTCTGAATGACCGAATTGGCCTAATGGGCCTAATGGGCCTAATGGGATTAATGGGTCTAAGTGGCCTAATGGGCCTAAGTGCACGAATGGTCCTAAGTGTCCCAAGCATCCTAATGGGCCTAATAGGCCTAATGTGCCTAAGTGGAATAATAGGACCAATGGGCTTAAAGGGCCCAATGAGCCTAATGGGTCTAAGGGGCCTAATTGGCATAAGTGGCCTAATAGAACTAAGTAGTCTAAGTGTCCTAATAGGCCTAATGGGCCTACTAGGCCTAAGTGACCTAATAAGCATAATGGTCCCAATGGCCTAATTGGCCTAATGGGCCTAAGGGGGCCAATGGGTCTAATGAGTCTCATGGGTCTAAGGGACCTAATGGGCCAAAGTGTCCTAATGGGACTAAGTGGCCTAAGTGACCTAATAGGCCTAATGGGCCTAATGGGGCCATTATGACCAGTTCAGCCTAATGGGCCTAATGGTCTAATTGGTATAATGGGCCTAGGGGCCCAATGTGCCTAATGGGTCTAAGGGGCCTAATGGCCCTAAGTGGCCTAATGGGCCTTAGTGGCCTAATGGGTAATTAGGCATATTGGGTCTAAGTGGTCTAAGGAGCCAATGGGCCCATTATGGATAATTCAGCCTAATGGGCTTAAGTGGCCTAATGGATCGAAGTGTCCCAAGTTGGCTAATGGGACTAATGGGCCCAATGGGTCTAAGTGGTCTAAGTTTTCTAATGGGCCTAATGGGTCTAATGGGTCTAAGTGGCCTTATGGCCCTAAGTGGCCTAAGTGGCCTAATGGGCCTAATGGGCCTAATGGGTCCAATGGGCCTAATGCGACCAATGGGTCTAAGTGGCCTAATGGGACCAGGTGGCCTAAGTTTCCTAATGATCCTAATGGGTTCAATGGGTCTAAGTGCTCAAATTGGCCTAAGTGCCCAAAAATTCCTGATGAGCCTAATGGGTCTAATGGGTCTAATGGGTCTAATGGACCTAAGTGGCCTAATCGGCCTAGTGAGTCTAATGGGACTAATGGAATGAATGGATTGAATGGTACTAAGTGGACTAATGGGGTGAATGGGTCTAATGGTCCTAAGTGTCCTAATGGGTCTAGGTGGCTTAAGTTGCCTAATGGGCATGATGGGTCCAATGGGCCTAAGTGGCCTAATGTGCCTAAGTGCCCTAAGTTTCCTAATGGCCCCCACATGGATAATGGGCCCAATGAGCCTAATGGGTCCAATGGACCTAAGTGTAAAAAGTTACCTAATGGGCCTAATAGGCTGAATGGGCCTAATGGGCTTAATAGGTCCAATGGACCTAAGTGGCCTAAGTTTCCTAATGGGCCGAAGTGGCCCAATGGGATTAAGGGACCTAAGTGTCCTAATGGGTCTAATGGTCTTAAGTGGCCTAATGGGTATAATGGGCCTAAGTGGCCTAAGTTTATTAATGGGACAAAGTGGCCTAATGGGCCTAAGTGTCATAATTTGACTAATGGGCCTAATAGGCCTAATGGGTCTAATGGGGATAATGGGTATAATAGGTCTATGTGGCCTAATAGGCCTTAGTAGCCTAAGTTTTCTAATAGGCCTAATGGGCCTAAGTGGACTAAGGTTCTTAATGGTACTAATGGGCCTAATGAGACTAATGCATCTAATAGGCCTAAGTGGACTAATCGACCTAACGGTCTAATGGGCCTAATGGGACTAAGTGGCCTAATGGGTCAAATTGGTCGAATGGGACTAAGTGGCCTAATGAGCCTAAGTGTCCTAAGTTTACTAATGGGATTGATGTTTCCAATGGGCCTAAGTGTCATAATTTGATAAGTGGATTAAGTTGACTAATGAGCCCAATTGAATGAATAGGCCTAATGGGCCGAATGCGCCGAATGTACCGAATGGGCCTAATGGGTCTAATGGGTCCAATGTGCCTAAGTTTCCTAAGTTACCTAATGAGTTGAAGTGGACTAATGTGCCTCATGTTCCAAAGTGTCCTATTGGGCCTCATGGACATAAGTGGCTTAATGGGACCAATGGGCCCAATGGTCCTAATGGACCTAAGTGGTCTAACGGGCCTAATGGGATAATGGGCCTAATGGGATTAAGTGTCTTAAGTGGTATAATTGGCCTAATGGGAATAAGTAGACTAATGGGCCTAATGGGCCTAAGTGTCCTAATGAGACTAATTGTCCAGTGGGACTAATGGGCCTAAGTTCTGTGATTTAGGAAACTTGGTTGACCACAAAATCCAAAGGGGGGATTGTTAGGACCAAGCTAATTAGGAAGGTGTTTGTTTTCATGTGTTTTATTTTGTTGTCAAGGAAATATTTTGAAGAAATAAAATCACATCACTTTTTATTTGGTGGAACTCATACTAGCCATTGTTTTCAAAAGAATCATACTCACTCTGTCCATCATAATGAGGCAAAGTTGTTTGAAAGAAAAGGCACTGATCAGACTTTTCTTGGGTCTGATATGTGAAAATATCATAATGAGGAATTGATCATTATTTGGAAATAGAGAATAGGTCGTATGGATAATTCATCTTACTAGAAGTAAATGGTAATTAGATTCACACAGAATATGGTATGAAATAAGTGCTTGTTTTAATGAATTATTAGAGTCTTCTGACTATGATAAAATTAAATGTGACTATGATTTGCTGATTCATATTTCATAAATCATAATGTTATTGGAGAACTTATGATGAAAGATTTATTTAATAAAGGGAAACATAGTTATTCCAAATCATATCCATATTTATCATATCTAGGTGGAAGAGAAGAAAGATATTATGCCAATCGAAAAGGAATTGTACCCAGTGCAATCAGATTTGGGCTAAGAAGGAAATAAAGAAGAATGTGAGGATCATAATTAGAATGATCGTACCCAAAATGATCATTATTTGGTACTTTAGCATCCTATTATCCATCATATGTATAAGAAAACTTTCGTACCCAGGATGATCATACTCATGCTCAGGAAGAAAAATATTGTACACAATATGATTGTATTCAGGCCAACCGTTCTTAGAAAGATCATACTCTGGACAATCATATTCAGAGAAGGAATTACTTGAGGCCAATTAATGAAAAGAGAAGGAAATAATTAGATCAATAATGTAGTAAACCATTTTAAAAATTTTTAATTACATTGTAAGTTTCAATTGGATCAATGGTCATTATATCAGAGTGGAATTGTTTTATATTTTCAAGTGGGTCAAGAGAAGAAGTGAAGAAGTAAAAGTGGTTTGAAAGAAAAGTTTTTTAGATTTGAAATTGATAGGGAGATCTACATTCAAAAGAATTATCATATTCAGCATTCATAAGGATAAGTGAAAGTTTTAGAAGAATCGAGAAGCTTTGAGAAGAGTTTATGGAGTCAAAATACACCCCAGATTTTAGGGGAAATTGAGATTAGGGTGAATTTGATTAAGTAGGATTTTTTTTGGATTCCTGCCAAAGCATCTCGAGGGTCACCTATAAAAGGAGAAAAGTATGTTGTACTTGAGGTGGACCGATGTAATGTTCCTGAGAGAAAAGATCCCAGTTTTAGGGAGAAGAAAAAGTTCATGTATCCACTTTTGTTGAAGAAGTTTTGGTAGATTGAAGTGAAAGAGAAGAAACAAGATCACAAAATTGTATTCAACTGATAATTGTACTAAGTGTTTATCGTACTCAGCTGATTATTGTATCTATCTTGGAAATCATATTCAGATGATCATCATATCGAGATGGATTAATCAGATCGTTATTTCCATACTGGGTCTTTCAGATTGAGGAAGATGGAGAATTGAAGAAGTGTCGATTCATCTCTATCTCATTCTATCAAAGTTACACTTTTCATACTGGGGAATATCTTACCGAGCATAATTGTATCAGGAAGAATCATATCAGGGAGAATCATACTCGGAGGAATCAGACTGGGAAAATCGGACTTGGTTTTTTTTCTTAACAAAGTCCAAAAAGTTCTTACCATCTTCTGGTTAAGAAATTGAAGAAGTGTTTTCAACTGAATACATTTGTGTAATTGAAAAGAAGCACTAGTAACATGAGTGTTTACATAATCATTGCATTACCCTATTTATACTAAGAGGGTGCACATTCACTATTGGATTGTTTACATATTTCTACACAAGTGAAAGGGTACATCCTACTCATTGTAATTCAATGATTGTTTTATAGTGAATTGTGTGGTATCGAAACACTTACATACCATACCAAGGATGTAGCTATTATTATTGAATAGTGAATCTTGTAAATACTTGTGTTCCTCTGGGTGTGTGTTTGAATTGTTTTCAATAGGGAATATAATCTTTAACAAGAGGTTAATGTTGTTTCATTTGAAAATAAACATAAGATAAAAAAGTATCACTGATTCACCCCCTCCCCCACTTAGTGATACAATCATCCGTTGGGAACTTTCAAGTGGTCTAATGGGCACAAGGGGCCTAATAGGCCGAATGGGAATAACAGGCCTAACTGGATTAATGGGCCTAAGTGGTCGAATGGGATTAACTAGACTAAGTGGCCTAATGGTCCCAATTGGCCTAATGGACCTAATGGGCCTAACTGGTCTAAGGGTCCAAATGGGCCCCATGGGCCAATTGGGCCTAACTGGACTAAGTGGCCTAATTGGACGAATAGGCCTAAGTGACTTAATAGGCCTAACATGCCGAAGTGGCCTAATGGGCCCAATGGGATGAATGGGACCAACTTTCCTAACTGGCCTAACTGTCCTAATGGGCCCAATGGGTCTAAGTAGCCCAATGGGCCTAACTCACGTAAGTGTCGGCTCAATGGGCCTAATGGGTTGAAGTGGCCTAAGTTTCCTAATTGGCCCAATGGGCCTAACGAGCCTAATGGTCCGAACTGGCCAAATGGGCCCAATGGGCCTAACTGGCTGAATAAACCAAATGGTCCAAACTGGCCTAAGACATATAAGGTGCCCAAGGGCCCTAAGGGTCTAATGGGTTCAATGGGCCTAGCTAGCCAAAGTGGACTAATGGGCCCAATGAGACTAATGGGCCTAATTGGACAAAGTGTCCTAATGAGACTAATAGGCCTAAGTGGCCGAATGAGCCTCAATGGAGTAACTGGCCTAATGGGCCTAAGTTGCTGAAGTGGCCTAATAGGCCTAATGGGCGTAAGTAGCCTAATAGGCCTAATGGGACTAAGTGGCCCAATGGGACTTATAGGCATAATGGGCCAAAGTGGCCTAAGTGGCATAATGGGTCAAATGGGCCTAAGTGGCAGAATGGGCCTAATGGGCCTAAGTGGCATAATGGGCCACTGAGCCTAATGGGCCTTAGTGGCCTAATGGGCCTAATGGGCCTAATTGACCTAATGGGACTCTGTGGCCTAATGGACTTAATGGGCCTAAGTGGCCTAATGGGTCTAATGAGAATAATGTGTCTCAGTGGCCTAATGGGCCTAATGGGCCTAAGTGGCATAATGGATCGAATGGGTTGAATGGGACTAAGTGGCCTAATGGGCCTAAGTGGATGAAGTTTCCTAATGGTACAAATGGACATAATTGGCCCAATGGGCATGATGGGCCTAATGGGCTTAATGGGCCTAAGTGGCCTAATGAGCCGAATGGGCCTAAGTGGCCTAATGGGCCTGATGGGCATGATGGCCTTAATGAGCCGAATGGGCCTAAGTGGACTAATGGTATTGATGGTCCTGATGGGTCTAATGGACTTAAGTGACCTAATGAGCTCAATGGGCCTAAGTGGACTAATGGGCATAATGGGCCAGATGGGATTAAGTGGCCTAATGGGATCAATGGCCCTGATGAGCCAAACGGGCCAAATGGGTCTCAGTGGCCTCACATGCCTCATGGGCTTAATAGGCCTAATGGGAATAATGGGCCTAAGTGGCCTATTGTGCCTAATGGGACTCAGTGGCCTAATGGGCCTAATGGCCCTGATGGGCCTAATGGGCATAATGTGCCTAAGTGGCTTAATGGGACTAAGTGGCCTCAGTGGCCTAATGAGATGAATTTACCTAAGTAACCTAATGGGCCTAAGTGGACTAATGGGCCTCAGTGGTCTAATGGGCCTAATAGGCCTAAGTGGCCTAATTGGATTGATGGGCCTAATGGGCTTTAGTGGCCTCATGGACCTAATTGGCCTAAGCAACACAAGTAGCCTCATGGGCCTAATGGGCATAATCAGCCTATTGGGCCTAAGTGGCCTAATGGGCTTAATGGGATTAATGGGCCTTTATGGCCTAATGGGCCTAATCGGCTTGATCAGCCTAATGGGCATAATGGGCCTCACTAGCACAATGGGCCTAATGGCCCTCATGGCCCAAATGGGCATGATCGGCCTAATGGTCATAATGAGCCTTAGTGGCCAAATGGGCCTAAGTGGCCTGATGGGCCTAAGTGGCCAAATGGGCCCAATGGGGAAAAATGGCCCAATGGGCCTAAGTGGCCCAATGGGTCCAATGGGCATAAGTGGTTGAATGGTCCTAATGGGACTAAGTGGCCTAATTGGCCTGATGGGCCTAATGTGCATCATGGGCCCAATGGGCCTAAGTGGCCTAAGTGTCCTAATGGAACTCATGGGACTAAGTGGCGTAATGGACCTAGTGGGCCCAATGGGCCTAAGTGGCCTAATGGGCCTGATTAGTGTAATGGGACTAATGGGACTCAGGGGTCCAATGGGCCTGATAGGCCCAATGGGCATAATGGGCCTCATTGGTTCAATTGGCCCAATGGGCCTAATGGGCCAATGGGTCTGATGAGCCTCATGGGCCTCATGGTTCTAATGGGTCTAAGTGTCCTAAGTGGCTAATGGTCATAATGGGCCTACGTGGCCTAATGGGCCTAATGGGCCTCAGTGGCTGAATGGGCCTCATAGGCCTAATGGGCATAAGTGACCTAAGTGGACTAATGGGCCTAATGAGACTAATGGGCCTAATGGTCCTAATTTACCTAACAGGATTAATTAACCCAATGGGACTATGTGGCCGAATGGGCCGAATTGTCCTAATGGGCCTAAGTGGTGAAATGGGCCTAATGGGCCTAAGTGGCGGAATGGTCCTAATAGGCCTAAGTTGTTGAAATAGTGGGTTCCCTAGACCCAAATGTTATGTTCTTTTGATTATCATATCATGTATACAATAAGGTATGCATGATGTCATCTTACCATTATAGTGTAGACTTTTCTGCATCCACTATTGAAATGGTAATGTCCAAAGATTAATTGTCGTATCGAAAAGTTATAGTAGTTCCCAGGATATAATGAGAACTTCTAGATACTATGACATTAATCTTAAATATATATATTCTATGGCCTAGATACATATTACTAATTGGACATAGTAGATGTCTGACCATCAGGTGTTGGGGGCTTGTAAGCATTGGGACTTCTTCTCATGAAGTTCGCACTTGGCGATCTCTAAGTAGTGAGATCATGAGAACTGACCCGCCAATAGGAACACCACATGTTTCAGGTGTCATTGGATGTTCCTATCACCGATCATGTGTAATGGTCTCCTAACTTGAGATTATTACCAATGTATGTCACTTGATTACGTACTTTGATGCAAGACAAAAACCATGGCGATGAAGTCGTGGCGAGGTAGTTTGTATCGGGTGCATCATTCGTGGCATGTCATTGGTTGAATGGTCAAGAAAAAATTTGTCACTTTCAGGTTATGGAAGTAATATACCTTAGGCCATGTTGATATGGATGGAAGTACCTTTATAACACCATGGCCATGGCAGTCGAGGGTAAATCCGTCCAGTTACATCAACAAACTATAAAGCAAGAAAAGGGCAATGACACGAGAGTGCGTCCTACTTTATGAGATATTACAGACAAAGTGATTATATTACACAGTGCGTGTTCGTAGGTTGGTTGTCGCTGCTGTGACAATCCTTATTTATTTAGGGGCCATGATGGGTTGCTAGATCCCACTCTTGGTCTGTGAATACTATTCACAGCTGTCGAAATAAGGGCCTAGAGGGTCACACACAATAGCGTATTCAAGAATTTTCCCTATTCAGTTGAGTATGAGTTTTTGACATAGTGGGCCCCACCATAGGGGTCCGGGAATTTTCCAAAGTTAAACAATCACCAATGAAATAAATAAATTCATATTATTTGGGTTTAGAATAATGAGTATTGAATTTATTTATTAAATGTATTTGCGAGTTTTAAGTAAATACATGAAAAAATGTTAATTGATGAATGTTAAATTATTCAAGGTTCAATTAATATTTATGGGATCGATGAGTCGAGTTAATGACTCAATTATTATCATGTAATATATTTTAATATCTTACAAGTAAATGATAATAATATTTATGACTCAGTTTAGTAGTCATAAATGTCGTTGATAGTGCGTTAAGTATTCGGGACCAGCGAGGTGATACCGGTTATTTTAATTGTGCACTATAAATAGAAGACGAGGGGAATTTTCCAAACACTATTCATGGAGCTTATCTCTCCTCTCCTCTCTACCACATTCTAGAGAGAGATTCTCTGGATCCAAGGAGCTCGGATGGAGCTCTCCCTCAGGCATCGCTGGCAATGCGATGCGTTGGTCGTTGGAGCGTCGAAGGCATCATCGCAAATCCGCGCTAGCACCTGGATTACGACGAACGGAGCTCCCGCGGATTCCTTGAATCATGTGTGGATGATCTAGAGGAATTCGACTTTGGATTATTCGAGCAGCGATCGCCAACGACGAGCAGACATCGTGCACGGCTTCGTATTTAAACTAGGTATTTTACAGTTTAATTTTGTGCTTATAATCCTCCACACGTGGTCCTCGGCTAAGATTGGGCTGCTCTTCTCCGACGTCGACAAGTTTACGTCGACCGTTGGTAAATTTATTTTTGAAAACCCACCTGTTTGGGGCTTCCGCTGCATGCCTGGTTCCAACAAGTGGTATCAGAGGGAGCGCGTGTTGATTTTAAGCCAAGAAAAATTTAATTTTCGTTGAAACATAAAGAGGGAATCGATATGGTCCCAATGCCGCAAACAGAATCTTAATCGGATGTCCAGTCTGCGGATATCTGAAGTTATGAATTCGGAATTGAAAAAAAATTGCAGGTCACCAGAATAGTATTTTCCGGTGATTCAAATAATAATAATTATTATAATAATTATATAATAATAATAATAATAATGGTTTATATTAATATTAATTTTATTATAATAATATTTTAATATTATTATTAATTTCTAAATCCTAAATAGGTTTTAGATTTTTAAAGGGGTGAGTCTTTTTTTAAAAAAAATAAAAGGGGAAGAAAGACTTGAAAAAATCTAAAATAAAAAAAAATAAGTGGGTCAATGACCTGCTTAGAAGGTTGCAAAAGAAAAATTAAAAAAAAAGGCTCGGAGACCCAAGTGGGTCTCCCCCCACCTGTCTCCCCACGCAGCGGCCACCCAGGCTGCCTCCTCTCCTCCTCCGCAGTGCAGCTGAGCCACCTCCTTATCTGCCCCGCAGAGCCACACAGTGCGGCTCCTTCTTCCGAACCCAGGCGGCAACCAGGCAGTAGCGACACCCCACGCCCTATCCGCTCTAGTCGGCTGCCTCCTCCCTGCTCTAGCAGAAGCTCCTGAGCGCACCAAGTGACCACCTCTCCTCCTGGTCCGGCTCCACCAGCAGTGCGGTATCCATGGAGGCCTCCCCCTCTGGCCAGCCCAGCAGCCTCCCGCGCGGTGCCCCTGCTGGCCGCGGACCACCACTCTGGGTTGCCTCCTCTTGCAACATGCAGGCACGACTGCCTCCTCCTACACCAACATTGGAGCTCTTCGACCCTCCTACACCTAGCGCACCAGCCCGAGCGGTTTTTCCCGTTCCACCGGTTCTCCTCCGTCCCGCTGAAGCAGCAGAAGACAGGTCCAGGTCGGCGACCCGAACCCTGCATTCTCCATTTCTACGGCTTCTCCCTACACCAGTTGTAGCTGTCCATCCCTTCTTCCACCTCTCCAGTGCCTGGAAGCATCTTGGCTTCGCACAGGTGAAGCAAGACCACTCCACCCTGCGCGCGCCCAGCTCTACCTAGCTGTGCGCTTCCCTACTGCCCCTGGCCTCTGTCCGGTGGTTTTCGTGGGGAGCTGCGGTGCAAAGCACCAATCGAGCCATGCCTCCCGGTTACCCACCAGCCACCACTGCCTCGGACTAACCCATTTCACCACGGACATGCCCCGTTCTGGCCGCCGCCCAGTCCTTATAGCAGGCAGGTAACATTCGCTGCCCCAAAACTTCTCTAGGCCGGTCTTCTCAGCCCAAAACAGGCTTGGGCGGACCTAATTGGCCCAAAAATCCCATGCACGGGGTCGACACTACCCTGGATGGGCCTACGCAAGTTCTCCCCGACCCGCACAGGCTCTTTCCGGGGTTCATGTGGCACAGATAATTTTATTTGAATCAAAAGTTAATTAAATTAATTAGTTTAACTTCAGTCTAGAATTAAATTAATTAAATATTAAATTTGGTTTATAATTAATGTGGCATAATTAATTTAATTGGGAGATAATTAAATTAATTTATTAATTTAATTTTTAGTTTTAAAATTGAATTAATTAAACGGGACCGAACGACGTAAATATTTAATTAAAATTAGAGTGAAATTTTAATTCAATAAAATAACGCCCTCAAGTATATATTAATGCAAGTTTAATTTTTATTTTGCACTTATTTAATATACGCAAGTTTAATGCATATATGACTGATCATGATCTATGACCTACCAATGTATGTCTGGTGTTTATTTATTTCATTTAATTATTTATTTATTGCGATGGTTTGTAATAATTATTTTAATTAAATAAAAGGCGATATGCGTGTCATCTCAAGTGTCGTTATATGTATAAGGGCTTGTGCTCCCATTCTCAGAGTATTAATTTTAATCCTCGGGATCCCCTCGCCTGCGTGTGAGTACAATTGTATAATAACGAGATGACGTCTGACGCACTTCACGCCAAGTGACGGCGAAGCACCGGAAAAGAGTTGGTTGCATTGGATGAACATACATTTCTATTCAAATTGCATGCCACGTGACTATAGGTATTTACCCCTAGGGTTTCCGTTGGTCCGTTATTCACTCAACGGATCAACCAATATTACTGAATCATGATCAGGTGTTCGTTCTATTTCTGCATGGTTTATTATTTTTGTGCATGTGTAATTTATTGTACGATCACATAGTATAATAATAAACAAGCATGCAATATAAAATGAACATGTGACGCGATGAAATTTCTATTTCTTGCATGGTCAATTGTGAGTGCGATCACATAGTACGTGCTTATAAAATTAGAAAATGATTTCTTTCATCACACTAAAAATAATAAAACCCTCAAAGATATATTAAGTCTAAATAGCCTTCCATTATTCAAATTTGGACAAAACCAGCTGTTTGAGGTGACGTTCATGCCTTAGCTGAGGGTGCCTCTTACTATTGGGGAGTCCTTATAAGAATGATGGGTCGACTTAACTAAAGTGCTAGTAAGGATTATCCACATCTAACTTTCTTTCATTTTAGAGGCAAGCATTGAGTAAATCAAATTTTGATTTTAAGAAGTTGGGACTTCACTCAACAGATCAAGGAACCGCAAGTTAAAGCGGTCGGCCAGCCAAAATCCTACCTAGAACCCTCCAAGTAGTGGAGTAGCATTAACTTGTAGACTATGAGGGGTGGTTCTGGGATCCTTGCCACTAGAATACTCAAGCAACATAGTATTCCGATTCTAGCACATAGGGTTCCTAGAATCAGATAAAATAGTAGGGGACATAAAATGATTTAAGTAATTAATTAAAATTGTCTAAACCAATAATCCATATAAAAGGCACTTGTCTTTTAAAATTTATTTTTGTAGAAAAATGGAAAGTTATAACACAAGATTAAAATTGCGATATTAAAATGGACAAAGTAAATGTCCACACTAACACAAGTGTCCATGAATAGTATAGGCGTGTGTACATAGTACTATGATATAGGAAACTCAAGGTGTTAGTGTCCCCAACAATGTTAAACTACCTCATAAAGTGAGAGTGAAAATTGCTTGTAGGAGACTAATGTATAAATTATATGATAGTTATATCATTATGCTTTGATCAACGTCTGGTGTCAGTTGCGGTCTCTACACCAGGACATAGATGATATAACATAAAGTCTCATCTCCAAGAAGTTTTCAAGGAGAAAGCGAAGCAATGATATGAATAAGGTGATGTACACCGGCATGTGTAAATTGAAAGATCAATCGTGATATTTAAATATCATTTTCACCACATTACTCAAGTCTCGTTTTAAGTTACAAAATGAACAAGTATTGAGTAAACGCTTCATTAACAGTTTAGGTAAGGTTCTCCAAGTGAATAAGAATAAAAGACAATTTATCATTAATTCTTATGGCGGATAAATTGATAGATAATGTGAAAAGGTCAAATGCATTTAATGCCAATGACATATTCGTGACATCCTTTAATTAATGAGGTATTAACAAAGGTTATTTGCATTGCAATACTAGGGAAGTTTAAAAGCAATAAAATGATTTAAAGAAGCAAGTTACCGCTTCTACATCAGGCATATTCATAAATGTGATGTTTCCTTTTACTACTTGGGTATTAAATACAATATGCTGGTAACATATGTGTATTCTAATATGATAAACAAGTTAGTATAGAAACCTTACTAGAAGTCAGGTGTATTCTCCAAATATGCTGTGAAAGGGTGATACCTAGGCTAGTGGTGAGGAGAACATGACTTCTTTAATTGAAAAGTGAAAGATTCGTGTTGAACTATTGTTGAGTATAACCGAAAACATTAATCTCATGTGTCCTTGGACGCAAGGAGACATTCTTTCAGTTTCTAGAATGAATGTTGTTTTTGGTAAACTCAATCACTAGTTCATTGATACATGAATCATAGGAAATTAGTGATGAATATAAATGTAAGACTTATACCCAGTTGTGATAGGATAATTCTATGTCAAGTAATACTAAAAATAGACATCATGAATATACCAAGTATAGTATTTAGGCTCGACACAGCTAAATACTTATGGTATTATCGATGTATTTAGTTTAGACAAAGGAGCCTTTAGAAATAAAGGTACGTCACAAAGATTTTGGAAATAGTTCAACATGAAAGTGTGAACTATTCCAAGTATAATCTAGAGGTATATATACTTCATGAGATTCTTTTATGTAATTAAGGAATATCAAAGTGAAGTATTTGCATGTTCAGGAGATATGAGTTGCTTCGGGTTGGGATACCGAAGAATATCTCGACCAAGCATTCATCAATCATAATAATGTAGCATGGAGAAATTCCTAAATGCACATTATCTTATCGACATCACGACATTGATGTTAATGGGGAGTATTGATGATGAAGTCTTACATATCAACATTGATCAACAAAATGTAGTGTGGATTAATTCCTAAATGCACATTTTATACACCAAAGTTTTGATGTAAGTAATATCAATGTTGGAACAAGTAGAAACTTCCATTATATTTCATGAAATTCTTTGCAGTGATATCCCACAACTATATACCAACTATAATGAAAAATGGATATCATACGAGTCATAGTATGATGTAAACCCATTATGTCATAAGAACATGTGTTTGGATGCAAAGAGTTTGTTAGGGCATAAACAAAGTAGCGTCAAGACAAACACATTGTGCATTTAGTGTAATAATACTAACATTGTTTAGGATGTTACATAAATCCCTAAGATAGAAGAGTAGGTAGTCAAGCAATAAACTACACTTCTATATAAGGGTTCACATATCTATTAGAGATAGTGAGAGCTATATTGACTTGTGTTTAGTCAATGCTCAAAATGCACAAGTAGTTGTCATAGGAACTAGTTCCACAAGCACATGTGGAACAAAGTATTTTCTAGAGACACACACTGCGTAGGAAGGATAAAACCATGGTGATGGTTTTTATATTCACCGTGATCGGTGATCTATTATTCAATGTGAATAAAATTTCCTACAAGTAAGCAATGTATAGAAATTAGCTAAAATTGATAAGACCAACTAAAATTCAATTAATAGATTCCATGTATAAAAGTGAAAAAAGGGGCTATTATTTTGAATACTGTGGTGGGTATTCAAGTGAGTTGATACATGGATGGTATGATCTTAGTACAAATAAGGCTCAATTGGTTTCACCAAGTTTTTATGCCTAAATCTGTTAGAATTTTACTTATCATAGCTAATATTTATGATCAATTTATTTATCATTGGATGTCATGACCACCAATTGTGGATGGTGTCTATATGACTCAACCAGAAAGGGATGGTCACATCACAGAATGCTAATAAAGGTTGCAAGTTACTGAAATCCGATTTAGGATTAAAGTAAGAAACATGATCATAGTATATACATTTGAAACAAATGTTTGCCTTGTGTCTACTAGAGGTTAGTGGGAGCGCTAATGTTTTCCAATAAGAAATATGTTCATTAACATATTGAAAACAGACATTGGTCTGACAGTTAGTTAAGACCAAAATGAAAATTTACTCTCCAATGATTGACTTAAAGTAGCAACATAAGTTCTAGGGAACATGATCTACTAAGGTGGATCTATAGGTTTCTTGGTCCTAGTCAATCGTACATATAGTGAAATTGTATTGAAAAATACATGTTGGAACAATTCAAGAGATGAATTATTGCCTATGTCACATGGAATAATCTCTCCATGTTGACCTCTCTGTCACATGTGAATAGATAAATGCGGTGAGTTAAAATCCATACGTCGAAATGATGGATCAATCATGTATGCCATGATATGTACAAGAACCGATATTTCCAAGGTATATTTTACAATAAGAAAATATCGGTTATATCCAGGAGCACTACAAGGGATGTAGTCAGAATAATATAATTGTACTTTGGAAAGTACAAAAGATATGTACCTGGTAAGTAGAGAAGAAAGGATACTAGTTTTGGGGATATGAACTAGTCTTCCATTGATCAATGCAATATAGTATTGCAGTTAGGATAAAGGAGATGAGTGAGTCAAGCTCATATCAGCAAGTGGTGGCCATACCTACAAGACCGAGTATGTTGCAGCTTCTAAGGCAGCTAAGAAGCAGATATGCAATAATTTGTTCTAGTTCTTGGAATCACACCTGGTGAGAAAAGTATTATCATAATCTAAATTATGATATTCTTACTAGCCAAGATGTCATGTTATGACAGTGGAAAAAGGGATATACTTGGGATACCATCTCTTGAGAAGTTTTACTCAAAGAGATGAGGTCACTATAGCAGAATAGCCATGTGGCAGAATTGTGGCAGACCCAGTATCTAAGGCTGTTACTCAGCAGAAACATGATGCTTATCATGTGAGTAGCTAACAAGTTTGGTTAGCAAGTTGGATCTAGTGCAAGTGAAAGTGTTGAAATAGTGGGTGCCCTAAACCCAACTATTATGTGATTTTGATTACCATATCATGTATACAATAAGTTATGCATGATTTCATCTTACCATTATAGTGTAGACTTTTCTATTTCCACTATTGAAATGGTAATGTCCAAAGATTAATTATCGTATCGAAAGGTTATAGCAGTTCCCATGCTATAATGAGAACCTCTAGATACTATGAAATTAATCTTAAATATATATGTTCTATGGTCTAGATACATCTAACTAATTGGACATAGTAGATGTCTGACCATCAGGTGCTGGGGGATCATAAGCATTGAGACATATTCTCATGAAGTTCGCACTTGGTGATCTCTAGTAGTGAGATCATGAGGACTGACCCACCAATAGGAACACTACATGTTTCGGGTGTCATTGGATGTTCCTATCTACGATCATGTGTAATGGTCTCCTGACTTGAGATCATTACCAATGTATGTCACTTGATTACGTACTTTGATGCAAGACGAAAACCATGGAGATGAAGTTGGGGAGAGGTAGTTTGTATCGGGTGCGTCATTGGTGGCATGTCATTGGTTGAATGGTCAAGAAAGGATTTGTCGCTTTCGGGTTATGGAAGTAATATATCTCAGGCCATGTTGATATGGATGGAAGTAACTTTATAAGACCATGTCCATGGAAGTCAATGGTAAATCCGTCTAGTTACATCAAAAAATTATAAAGCAAGAAAAGGGCGATGAAATGAGAGTGTGTCCTGCTTTATGAGATATTACAGACAAAGAGATTATATTACACAGTGCGTGTTCATAGGTTGGTTGTCACTACTGTGACAATCCTTATTTCTTCAGGGGCCATGATGGGTTGCTAGATCTCGCTCTTGGTATGTGAATACTATTCGCAGCTATCTAAATAAGGGCCTTGAGGGTCACACACAATAGCATATTCAAGAATCTTCCCTATTCAGTTGAATAGGAGTTTTGGACATAGCGGACCCTGCCATAGGGGTCCAGGAATTGTCCAAAGTTAAACGATCACCAATGAAATAAATAAATTCATATTATTTGAGTTTAGAATAATGAGTATTTAATTTATTTGTTAAATGTATTTATGAGTTTTAAGTAAATACATGAAAAAATATTAATTGATGAATATTAAATTATTCAAGGTTTAATTAATATTTATTGGAGCGACGAGTCGAGTTAATGACTCAATTATTATCATGTAATATATTTTAATATATTACAAGTAAATGATAATATTATTATGACTAAGTTTAGTAGTCATAAATGT
This sequence comes from Viscum album, assembly GCA_963277665.1. Taxonomy (NCBI): domain Eukaryota; kingdom Viridiplantae; phylum Streptophyta; class Magnoliopsida; order Santalales; family Viscaceae; genus Viscum; species Viscum album. The sequence continues at coordinate 1,780,933,899 of OY728156.1, forward strand.
CATTGATAGTGCATTAAGTATTCAGGGCCGGTGAGGCGATACCGGGTATTTTAATTGTGTACTAAAAATAGAAGAGGAGGGGAATTGTCCAAACACTATTCATGGAGCTTATCTCTCCTCTCCTCTCTCCCAAATTATAGAGAGAGATGATCTGGATCCAAGGAGCTCGAATGGAGCTCTCTCTCGGGCATCGCTAGCGATGCGATGAGATGATCGTTGGAGCGTCGAAGGCATCATCGAAAATCCACGCTAGCACCCAGATTATGACGAACGACACTCCCATGGATTCCTTGAAGTGCGTGTGGACGATCTCGAGGAATTTTACTTCATATTCTTTGAGCAGTGATCACCAATGACAAGCAGATGTCGTGCGCGGCTTCAGATTTAAACCAGGTATTTTACAGTTTAATTTTGTGCTTATAATCCTCCACGCGTGGTCCTCAGCTAAGATCGAGCTGCTCTTCTCCGACGTCGATAAGTTTACGTCAACCATTGGTAATTTTTTTTAAAACCCACCTGTTCGGGGATTCCACTGCATGCCCGGTTCCAACATAAGTTTCCTAATGGGACTAATGGTCCTAAGTGGATGAATCGACCTAATGAGCCTAATTGGCCTCATGGGGCTAAGTGGCCTCATGGTCTTGATGGGCCTAATGGGCCTCATGGGCCTAATGGGTCGAATGGTCCTCCTAGGCCTAAGTGGCTGAATAGGCCTAGTGGGCCTAATGGGCCTATGTGGCCTAATGCGCTGAATGGGCCAAAGTTTCAGAATGGTCCCAGTGGGCCTAATAGGACTAAGTGGCCCGATGGACCTAATGGGCCTCATGGTCCCAATGGGCCGAATGGGCCTAGTGGGCCTAACTGGTTTCATGGGCCCAATGGGCCTAGGTGGCCTAATTGGCCTAATGGGCCTAAGTGGCCTAATGGGCTTGATGGGCCTCATCAACCTAAGTGACCTAAGTGGCATAATGATCCTAAGTGGCCTAATGGGCCGAGTGGGCCTAAAGGGCCTAATGGGAAAGATGGGCTTAATGGGCCTCATGGGATTAATGGGCCTCATTAGCCTAAGTTTACTCATTGGCCTAATGGGCATAATGAGCCTAATGGGCCTAAGTAGCCTAAGTGGGCCTAAAAATAAAAATGGACTGAATGGGGTGAAGTGGCCTAATGGGCCCAATGGGACTCATGGGCCTAAGGGGCCTAATGGACCCAATGGGCCTAATGGGACGAATGTTCCTAGTTGGTCTAATGGGCCTATTGGGTTTAAGTGGCCTAATTGGTCTAAGTGGCCTAAGGGGATTAGTGGGACTGATGGAATTAACAGGCCTAATGGTCCCAGGTGTCCTGATGGGTAGAATGGGCCCCATGGACCTAAGTGTCCTCGTGGGACTAATGGGAATAATGGGCCTAAGTTTCCTAATGGGCTTAATGGGACCCATGGCCTAATGGGCATAATGGGCCTCATGGTCGTAAGTGGCCTAATGGTCTGAATGGGCATAAGTGCCCTAATGTGCCTAGTGGGCCTAGTGGGCCTAATGGTCCTAATGGTCCTAATGGTCCTAATGGTCCTAATGGGTCTAATGGGACTAATGGACCTAATGGACATAATTGGCCTAAGTGGCCGAATCAGGCTAATTGACTGAATGGGCCTAATGGGACTAAGTGACCTAAGTGGATTAACGAGCCTAATGGGTTTAGTGGGGATAAGGGGTTTAATGGGCCTAATAGGCCTCAGTGTCCTAATGGGACTAATGGGCCTACGTTGCCTAATGGGCCTAAGTGGCCTAATCGGGCTAATCGATCGAATGAGCCTAATGGTCCTACATGGTCTAAGGGGCCTAACATGCCTAATGGGACTAATGAGTTTAATGGTTCTAATGGGACTAAGTGGACTAATTGGCCTACATAGTATAATCGTCCTAATTTTCCAAATGGGCCTAATGGGCTTAATGGGACTAATGGGTTTAATGGGCCTAAGTGGCCTAATGGGCCTAATGGGCCTAAGTGGCCTAATGGGATTAATGGGTCTAAGTGGCCTAATGGGACTAATGGGCCTAATGGGCCTAAGTGATTTAAGTGGCCTAATGGGTCTAATGGGCCTAATTGGACTAATGGGCCTAATGGGCCTTAGTGGCATAATGGGTCAAATGGGCTTAAGTGGCCTAATCCCCCTAATCGACTAAATGGTCCCAATGGGCCTAATTAGACTAATGGGACTAAGTGGCTTAATGTGAATAATGGGCCTAATGGGCCTAAGTGGCCTCAGTTTCCTAATCGGCCTAATCAGCCGAATGGGACTAATGGGCCTAATTTGCCTAAGTGGCATAATGGGACTAATGCCTAAGTGGCCTAAGTGTTAGAATGGGCCTAATGATCCTAATGGTCCTAATGGTCATAATGAGCATAATGGGTCTAAGTGGCCTAAGTGGACTAATCGGCCTAATCAGACGAATGAGGATAATGGGCCTAAGTGGCCTAATGGGCCTAATGGGATAAAGTGGACTAATAGGAATAATGGACCCAAGTGGCCTAATCAACCTAATCGACTGAATGGGCCTAATGAACCAAATGAGCCTAAGTGACCTAATCTGCCTAATCGAACAAATGGGCCTAATGGGCCTTATTGTCCTAATGAGCATAAAGGGCCTAATGAGCCTGAGTTGCCTAGTCATGTTAATCGACCAAATGGGCCTAAGTGTCCTAATCGACCTAATCAATCAAATGGGCCTAGTGGGCCTAATGGGACTAAGTGGCCTAATGGGCCTAATGGGCCTAATGGGTGTTAGTGATCTAAGTGGCCTAATCATCCTAATTGATTGAATGGGAATAATAGGCCTTAGTGTCCTAATGGGATGAATGTGCCTAATCGGACTAATGGGTCTAAGTGGCCTAAGTGGCTGAATTAGCCTAATCGACCGAATGGGCCTTATGGGCCTAAGTTACTGATTGAGACTAATGGGTCTAAGTGGCCGAATGGGCCTAATGGGCTAATTTGGAATAATGTGGTTAATTTTCCAAATGGGCCTAAGTGGAAGAATGGGCTTAAGTGGCATAATGGGCCTAATTGTCCAAATGAGCGTAAGTGCCTGAATGGGCCTAATGGGCCTAAGTGTCCTAATGTGCCTAGTGGGCCTAAGTGGTCAAATGCGCCTAATGGGCCTAATGCACCTCATTGGACTAATTGTTCAAATGGGCGTAAGTGGCCTAATGGGCCTAAGTGGCTTAATGGGCCTAGTGGGCTTAAGTGGCTGAATGGGCCTAATGGGCCTAATGCGCCTAATGGGCTAATGGGTCTAATGAGCCTAATGGGTCCAATGGGCCTAAGTGGCCTTATGGGCCTAATGGAATGAATGGGCCTAATGGGAATAATTAGATTAATGGGACTAATGGGCCTAATGGGCCTAAGTGGACTAATGGGCCAAATGGGAAGAATGGGCCTAATGGACCTAAGTGGCCTTATAGGCCGAATGGACTGAATGGGCCTAATGGGACTAATGGGACTAATGGACCTAATGGGCCTAAGTGACCAAATGGTAAAATGGGCCTAAGTAACCCAATGGTCCTAATGGGCCTAAGTGGCCTAAGTCACCTAATCGGCCTAATTGAACGAATGAGCCTCATGGGCCTGCTGGGACTAAGTGGAATAATGGGACTAATAGGCCGAAGTGGCCTAAAAGGACGCATGGGACTCATGGGCCTAATGGGCCCAAGGGGCCGAAGATGCCTAATTGGAATAATGGGCTTCATAGGATTAATGGGCTTAATGAACTTAACGGGCCTAGGTACCAAATGGGCCAAATGGGTCTAACTGGCCTATGGGGCCAAATGGGGCTAAGTGGCCTAATGGTCCTAGGTGGCCTAATGGGCCTAATGGGATACACGAGTCTAGGGTCCAAATGGTCCTAATGGTCCTAAGGGGCTGAATGGGCCTAATTGGACTAAGTGGCCTAATGGGCCTAGGTGTCCTAATGGGATAAAGTTTCTTAATTGGCCTAATAGGATTAATGGGCCTAGTGGGCCTAATGGGTCTAAGTGGCCTAATGTGCCTAATGGGCCAAATTGGCCTAAGTGGACTAATGGGTCTAATGGCCTTAAGTGGATTCTCAGACCTAAGTGGCATAATTGGCCTAATGGGCTTAATGGACCAAGTGGGCCTAAGAGGCCTAATGGGCATAACTGGCCTTGGCGGCCTAATCGACCTAATGTGCCTAGTCGACCTAATGGGCCTAAGTGGCCCAATGGGATTAATGGGATTAATGGGCATGTGGGCCAAATGGGTATAATGGGCCAAATGGTCCAAATGGATAGAATGGGCGTAAGTGGCCTAATGGGTCGAATGGGCCTAAGTGGCCTAAGTTGCCTAAGTTGCCTAATCAGCCAAATGTGCATAATGGACCTAAGGGGGCTTGTGGGCCCAATGGGTCTAATGTCCCTAAGTGGCCTAATTGGCCTAATGGGATAATGGGCTCAGTGGGCTAATGGGCCTAATGTGCCTTGTGGGTCTTATGGGCCTAAGTGGCCTAATGGGCCTAAGTGGCGTAATGGGCCTAATGGGCCTAAGTGGCTTAAGTGGCCTAATGTGCCAAATGGGCATAAGTCGCCTAATGGGACTAATGGTCCTAATGGGCCTAAGTGTCTTAATAGGCCTAATGGGACCAAGTGGCCCAATGGGCCTAATGGGCCTAATTGGACTAAGTGGCCTAATGGGCCTAATTGGATAAATGGGCCTAATGGCTATAATGGGCTAAGTGGCCTAATGTTCCTATTGGTTTGAAGTGGCCTAATGGGCCTAACGGGCCACTTTGACCTCATGGGCCTAAGTGGCCTCATGGGCCTCATTGACTTAAGTGGCCTAATGGGTTTAATGGGCCCAAGGGCTCTAATGGGTTTAAGGGGACTAATGGGATGAATAGGATCAAAGATCCTGGGTGCCAAATGGGCTAGATGGGCCGAATGGGCCAAATGGGCCTAAGTGACCTAATGGGCCTAATCGGCCGAAGTGGCCTAATGGGCCTAAGCGTCTTAATCAACCTAATGAGATTAACTGGAATAATGGGCCTAAGGGGCATAATGGGACTAAGTGGCCTAATGGGCCTAATGGGCCTAAGGGGCCTAATGGGCCTAAGTAACCTAATGGGTCTAGGTGGCATAATGGGCTTAATAGACTTAACAGGCCAAGGGGAAAATGGGCATTATGGGCCTAATGAGCCGAATGGGCCTAATGGGCCTAAGTGGCCAAATGGGCATAATGGGGCTAATGGTGATAATGGGCCTAATGGGCCTAAGTTGCCTAATGGGACTAAGTTTCCTAATTGGCCTAATGGGCCTAAGTGGCCTAATGGGCCTAGGTGGCCTAATGGGCTTAATGGGATTAATGGGCCTAGGGGCCAAATGGGAAAAATGGGCCGAATGGGTCCAATTGGCCTAAGTGGCCAAATGGGCCTATGTGGCCTGATGGGCCAATATTTCCTAAATGACCTATTGGGATTAATAGGCCAAATGGGCCTAATGGGCCTAAGTGGCTGTATAGGCCTAATTTGCAAAATGGGCCTAATCATCCTAATGGGCCTAAGGGGTCTAATGGGCCAAAGTTGCCTAATCGACCTAATGGGTTTAATTCGCCTAATGGGCCTAATGGGTAGAGTGTGCCTAAGTGGCCTAATGGGACTAAGTGGCATAATCATCCTAATGGGCTTAATGGGCCTAGTGGACCTAAGTGGCCTAATGGGTCTAATGGGTCTAATGGGCCTTAGTGTTCTAATCGGCCTAATGTGCCTAAGTGGCCTAATGGGAATAAGTGGCCTAATGGGATTAATGGGCATAAGAGGTCTAAGGGCTAAATGGGCCTAATGGATTGAATGGGACCGATTAACCTAAGTGTCCCAATGGGCCTAATGGGCCTAAATTGCCTAATGAGCCTAAGTTGCCTAAACTGCCTAATGGGATTAATGGGACTAAGGGGCCTAATGGTCCTAGTGGGACTAAGTATCCTAATGGGCCTAAATGGACTCATCGACCTAATGGGATCAATGGGCTAAGGGGGCCGAATTGGTCGAATGGGCCTCAATGGCCAAATGGGGCAAATGGGCCGAAGTGACCGAAGTGGTCTAATGGGCCTAATGGTCCTAACTAGCCTAATGGGACTAATGGACCTAAGTGTCCTAGTGGGTTTAAGTGGACTAATTGGCCTAATGAGTCTAAGTGTCTTAATGGACCTAATGGGCTTAATGGTCCTAAGTGTCCAAATGAGCCTAATGGGCTTAAGAGGCCTAATTGGCTGAAGTGGCCGAATGGGCCTAATGGAAATAATGGGACTAAGTTTACTAAGTGGATTAATGGTTATAATGGGAATATGTGGCCTAATGGTCCTAAGTGGCCTAAGTGGCCAAATGGGCCTAAGTGGCATAATGGGCCTCAGTGGCCTAATGTGCCTATGTGGCCTAATGGACCCAAGTGGTCTAATGGGGCTAAGTGGCCTAATGGGCCTAATAAGACTCAGTGGAATAATGGTCCTAATGGACCTAGGTGTCCTAAATAGCCTGATGGGCCTTAGTGGCCTATTGGGCCCTATTGTCCTTAGTGGCCTAAGGGGCTAAATCGTCCTAAGTGGCCTAAGTGGACAAATGGACCTAATCGTTCTAAGTGGCCTGATGGGCCTAAGTGGCCTAATGAGATGGATGGAACTAAGTGGTAAACGGTCATAATGGTCCTGAGTGGACTAATGGGCCTGATTGGCCTGATGGTCCTAATGGGCCTCAATGGCCTAATGAGCCGAATGGCCTTAGTGGCCTAATGCGCCTAATGGTCCTGACCGGCCTAAGTGGCCTAATGAGCTGAATGGGCCTAAGTGACTAAATGGGCCTAATGATCTTAATGGACCGAAGTGGCCTAATGGGCCTAATGGGCCCAAGTGGCATAATGAGCAGAATGGACATGAGTGGCCTAATGGGCTCGATGGGCTTGATGGGCCGAATGGGCTGAATGGGTCCAAGTGGCTGAATGGGCTTGTTGGGATGAATAGGCCTAAGTGGCCTAATGAGCCGAATTGGCCTAATGTGCCTAATGGGCTTAAGTGGATAGATGGGCCAGATGAGCTTAATGGGACTAATGGGCCTCAGTGGCCTCATGGACCTGATGGATTAATGGGCATCATGGGCCTAAGTGGCCTAATGGTCCTAATGGGACTTAGTGGCCTAATGTTTCTAATGCAGTTAATGGGCCTAAGTAACCTAATGGGCTTAATAGTCTTCAGTGTCTTAATGGGCCTAAGTGTCATAATGGGCCTAGTGGGCCTAAGTGACCTAATGAGATGAATGGGCCTAATAGGCCTAATGGGCCTAAGTGAACTAATGAGCATGATGGGCCTTAGTGGCCTCATGGGCCTAATGGGACTAATGGGCTTCAGTGGCCTGAGTAGCCTAATGGGTGTAATGGGCCTAAGTGGTTGAATGGGCATGATGGGACTAATGGGCCTTAGTGGCCTAGTTGGCTTCATGGACCTAATTGTATATATAGGCCCAATGGGCCTAATGGGTCTCAGTGGCCCAATTGGTCTTATGGGCCTATGTGGACCAATGGGCCAAATGGTCATAAGTGGCCTAATGGTCCTGATGGGCCTGATGGGCCTCAAAGGTCTAAGTGGTTCAATGGTCCCCATGGGCCTTAGTGTTCTAATGGGTTGAGTGAGCCTAATGGGCCTAAGGGGCCTAATGGTCCTGATTTTCTGAATTGGCCTTAGTGTCCGAATGTGCCTAATGAGCCTAATGGGCCTAGTAGTCTCAATGGGCATAATGAGACCAAGTGGCCTAATGGGCCTAAGTGTTCTAATGGGCCTAATGGGCCTAATGAGCCTAATGGTCCTAAGTGGCATAATGGGTCTGATGGGCCTAATGGGGAGAATGGGGCTAAGTGGCCTAATGAGAATAACGGGTCTTACTGGCCTAATGGGCCTAATGGGCCTAAGTGGCCTAATGGGCCTAATGGACTTAATGGGTCGAATGAGCCTTAATGGCTGAATGGGACTCATGGGCCTGATAGGACCAATGGGAATAATGGACCCAATGGGTAGAATGAGCCTAAGTGGATTAATGGGCCCAATAGGCCTAAGTGCCTGAATGGGCCTAATGGGCCTAATGTACCTAATGGGCCTAAGTGGCCTATGGTTCTAAGTGGCCTCATGGTCCTAATTTTCCTAAGTGTGTGTATGGGCCTAATGGGCCTTTTGGGACCAATGGGCCTCAGGGGCCTAAGTGGCCTAATCTAGTGGGCCTAATGAGCCTAAGTTACCTAATGGGCATAATGGTTTTAAGTGTCCTAATGGGCCAAATGGGCCAAATGTGACTAGTAGGCCTATGTGGCCAATGGGCCTAATGGGATTAATGGTCCTAAGTGGCCTAAGTGGCCAAATTAGCCTAATCGAACAATTGGGCCTAATGGGTCTAAGTGTCCTAATGGGCCAAATCAGCCTAGGCGGTCGAATGGGCCTAAGTGGCCCACTGGGCCTAATTTTCCTGGGTGGTTGAATGGACATGATAGGCCTAAGTGGTTGGCCTAATGTGGCTGATAAACCTAAGTGGCCTAATGGACCTAATGAGCACCATGAGCCTAAGTGGGACTCTTGGGCCCTATGGTCCTAAGTGGCCTAATGGGCCCAAGGGGACTAATGGTCCTAATGGGCCTAATGAGATTAATGGGCTTAACAACCCTAGGTGCTAAATGGGACGAATGGGTCTAATGGGCCTAAGTGGACTAATGGGCCTAAATGGCCTAAGTGGTCTAATTGACTAAATGGGATTAATTGTCCTAATGGGATTAATGGGATTAATGGGCCTAAGTGGCCTAATGGACCTAAGGGGCCTAATTGGCCTAAGTGGCTCAATGCGCCTAGGTGGCCTAATGGGCTTAATGGGCTTAATGGGCCTAGCATAAAACTGGCCTTAATGGGCTAAATGGTCCTCAAGGGCCTAATGTAACAAAGCAGCCTAATGGGCCTAGGTGGAATAATCAACATAATGGTCATAGTGGGTCGAAAGGGCCTAATGAGCCTAAGGGGACTAATGAGCATAAATTGTCTAATGGGCCTAGCTGGCCTAATGAGTTTAATGGGCTTAACAAGACTAGGGTCTAAATGAGCCAAATGGTCTGAATTGGCCTTAGTGGCCTAATGGTCCTAATGGGCCTAATGGGATTAATAGGGCGAAGTCGCCTAATGGGAAAAGTTTCCAAATCGGCATAATGGGCATAATGTTCCCAATGGGTCGAATGGGCCAAATAGGCCTAAGTGGCCTAATGGGCCTAATGAGCTTGATTGGCCAAATTGGCCTAAGTGGATGAGTGGTCCAAAGTGGCCCAATGGCCCAAAGTTTCCTAATCGTCCTAATGGGCTTAAGGGGCCTAATGGGCCTAATTGTCCTAAGTGGCCTAATGGGCCTAAGTGGCCAAATCAGCCTAATGGGGTTAAGTAGCATAATGGGCCTAATGGGCTTATTGGGCCGAGTGGGCCTAAGTGGCCTAATGGGCCTTAGTCACCTAATCTTCCTAATGGGGTTAAGTAGCATAATGGGCCTTAGTGTCCTAGTGAGCTTATTGGGATTAAAAGTCCTAGTGGCCTAATGGGCCTAATGGGATGAATTGGCCTAATTAGCCTAAGTTGCCTAATGATTCTAATGGTCCTAAGTTTCCTAATCAGTCTAATGGGATTAATGGGCCTATGGTTCCTAATGGTCCTAATGGGACAAAGTGGACTAATGGGACTAAGTGGCCTAATAGTCATAATGGGTATAATGGGCCTAGTGGGCCTGAGTAGCCTTATGGGACTAATTGGATTGATTGGCCTAATGGGCCTAAGTGTCCTAATCGGCCTAAGTGGCCCAATGGGCATAATGGGCCTACGTTTCCTAATGAGTCTAATTGGCCTAATTGGCCGAATGGGCTGAATGGCCTTAATTAGCCCAACGGGCCTAATGGGCGTAAGTGGGCTAATGGGCCTAATGGGCATAAGGGGATTAATAGTCCTAATGGGACTAATGCACTTAAGTGGCCTATGTGGTCCAATGGGCCTAATGGGCCTAAGTGTCCAATGTGGTCCAATGGGCCTAATGGGCCTAATGGGATATATGGTTCAAATTTTCCAAATGGGACTAATAGGACTAAGTGGTCGAATGGGCCTAATGGCCTAATGGGCCTAATGGTTTTAATGGGACTAAATGGCCTAATGGGCCAAATGGGAATAATGGGCCGATGTGGCCAAATGGGCGTAATGATTCTAGGTGGCCCAATGGGCATGAGTGGATTAATCAGTCAAATGGGCCGAATGGGCCAAAGTGGCCTAATGGACCTAAGTGGCCGAATGGGCCTAAGTGGCCTAATGGGGCTAATGGGACTAAGTGGTTGAATGGGCCTAAGTGGTCGAATGGTTCTAATGGGCCTAAGTAACAGAATGGGCTTAAGTGGCCCAATTAGTCTAAAGGGCCTAATGGGTGTAAGTGGCCTAATGGGCATAATTTTACAAATGGACCGAAGTGGCCTAATGGGATTAATGGGACCAAGTGGTCGATTGAGCCAAATGGGCCTAAGTGGCCAAACTGGACCAATGGGCCGAATGGGCCTAAGTGGCATAATGGGCTTAATGGGGCTAAGTGGCATAATGGGCCTAATGGACCTAAGTGGCCTCATGGCCCTAATGGGCCTAAGTGGCATAAGTGGTATAATCGACCTAATTGACTGAATGGGCCTAAGTGGCCTAATGGGCCTAAGTTTCCAAATGGGCTGATTGGGCCTTAATGGCCCAATGGGTATAATTTGCCTAAGTGGCCTAATGGGCCTATGGGATGAATGAGATGAATGAGCCTAAATGGACTAAGTGGCCTAATGGACCTAATTGGTCTAGTGGGCTTAAGTGGAATAATGGGCCTAAGTGGCCGAATGAGCCTAAGTTGACCAAATGGGCCTAATGGCACGAATGGGGCTAAGGGCCTAAATGGGCCTAACGTGCCGAATGGGCCTAACGTGCCGAAGGGGACGAAGTGGCCTAATGGGCCTAATTTTCTTAAGTGGCCTAATGGGCCAAATGGGATGAATGGTATGAATGGGATTAATGGGACGAAGTGGCCTAATGTTCCTAATTGGTCTAATGGGACTAAGTGGCATAATGGGCCTAAGTGGCTGAATGATCCTAAGTGACCCAAATGGGGCTAAGGGATTAAATGGTCCTAACGTGCTGAATGGGCCTAACGTGTCGAATGGACCGAAGTGGCCTAATGGGCCTAAGTGGCCAAATGGGCCTAATGGACCGAATTGGCCTAAGGGTCATAATGGGACGAATGGGGATAATGGGACAAAGTGGACTAATTGGCCTAATGGGTATAAGAGGCGTAATGGGCCTAATATCCCAAATGGGCCAAAGTGGCCTAATCGGCCTAGTGGGCCTAAGTGACCTAGTGGGCCTAAGTTGCCTAATGGAAAAAAGTGGCATGATGGGACTAATGGAGCTAAGTTGCATAATGGGCCTAAGTGACCTAATGAGCCTAAGTGGCCTAATGGTCCTAAGTGGCCTAATGGGCCTAATGGGCGTAAGTGGCCTAAAAGGCCTAATTGGCTGAAGTGGCCTAATGGGCATAATGGGCCTAAGTGAACTCATGGGTGTTGTGGACCTAAGTGGAATAATGGGCCTAATGGTTCTTATGGGTCGAATGGGCCGAATGAGCCTAAGGAATGAAGTTTCCTAATGGGCCTAATGGGCCTAAGTGGCCTGATGGCCCTAAGTTGTCTAATGGTCCTAAGTGGCCTCATGGGCATAATGGGACTAAGTGGCCGAATGTGCCGAATGGGCCTAATTACCTAATGGGCCTAATGGGTCTAAGTGGTCTTAGGGGATTAATGGGCCTAATGGGCCTAAGTGGCCTAATCAGCATAATGGGATTATCAGTTTGAAGTGGCCTAATGGGCCTAATGGTCCAAAGTGGCCTAATGAGCCTAATTAGACAAAGTGGCCTAATGAGCCTAAGTGGCCTATTGGGCCTAATGGTACTAAGTGGACCGATTGTACTAATGGGATTAATGGGCCTAAATGGACTAATGGGCATAATGGGTCGAAGTAGCCTAAGTGGCCTAATGAGCATAATGGGAGAAAGTGGCCTAATCGGCCTAATGGGACTAAGTGGCCTAATAGGCCTAAGTGTCATAACAAGCCTAAAGGGCCAAGTGGCATAATGGTTCTAATGGGCCTAAGTGGCCTGATGGGCCTAATGGGCCTAAGTGGCCTCATGGACCTATAGGGCCTAAGTGTCCTCATGGGACTAATGGGTCTCAATGGACTCATGGGCCTAATGTGCCTATAGGTATTAGGGGGCATAAGGGGCCTAATGGTCCTAATCAGCCAAATGGGCCTAAGTATCCTAATGGGCCTAATGGGATTAAGTTGTCTAATGGGACCAATATAACAAATGGGAGAAATGGGCCTATGTGGTCTAATGGGCCTAAGTGACCTAATCAACCTAATGGGCCAAATGGGTGTAATGAGATTAAGTGGTTGAATGGGCCTAATGGGTCTAATGGGCCTAATGCACTGAATGGGATTAAGTGGCCTAATGGGCCTAAGTGGCCTATTGGGCCTAAGTGACCTAATCACCTTGATGGCCCTAATGGGCGTAATGGGCCTAAGTGGTCGAATGGGACTAATATTCCTAATTGTCTTAATGGACATAATGAGCCTAAGTGGCCGAATTTTCCTAATGGGCATAATGGGCCTAATTAGTATAATGATCCAATTGGGAAGAATAGACCTAATGGGCCTAATGTGTCGAGTAGGCCTAATGGGTCTAATGGGCCTAATGGGCATAAGCGGCCAAGTGGGCCTAATGGTCCTAAGTGGTCTAATGGGCCTAATTGGCCTAATGGGAAAAATGTGCCTAGTGGACCTAATGAGCCTAAATGGCATAATGGGCCTAAATGGACTAATGGGATTAAATGGCCTAATGGGCCTTCTGGGCCTGAGTGGAATAATGGGCATAAGTGGAATAATAGGCCTAATGGACCCAATGGGCCAATGTGGCTGAATGGGACTAAGCGGCCTCATGGGATTAATGGGCCTAATGGGACTAATGGGTATAATGGGCTTAAGTTTCCTAAGTGGCCTAATTATCCCAACAAGCCTAAGTGGCATAATGATCCGAACGGGCCTAACGGGCCTAAGTGGCCTAATGGTCCTAATGGGACTAAGTATCCTAAAGAAAATAATGGGCCTAACAGGGCTAATGGGTCTAACAAGATGAATGGGCCTTTGTGGCCTAATGGGCCTACATGGCCAAATGGGCCTAAGTGGACTAATGGGCCTAAAGAGCCTAATAGGCCAAAGGGTCCTAATGGGACTAAGTGTAATAATCATAGCCTAATGGGCCTAAGTGGTCCAATGGATCCAATGGGTGCAATGGGCCTAAGTGGCCCAATGAGCGTAATGGGACTAAGTAGCCTAATGGGATGAATGGGACGAATCAACCTAATGGACCTAATGGGCCTAAGTGGCCTAATCGGCCTAAAGAGATTAATGGGTCAAAGTAACCTAATGGGCCTAAGTGAAAAAATTGGCCTAATGGGACTAATGGGCCTAAGTGGCCTAATGGGCCATAAAGGACCTAATTGGACAAAGTGGCCTAATTGGCCTAAGTGGCATAATTGTAACCAAACGGGCCTAAGTGGCCTAATGGGCCCAATGGTCCTAAGTGTCCTAATGGTCCTAATGGTCCTAAGTAGAAAAATGGGCTAAATTTATTGAATGGGGCTAATGGACTGAAAGGGCCTAAGTGGCCTAATGGGTTGAATGGTCCTAAGTAGCCTAATGGGACAAATGGTCCTAATGGGCCTAATGGGCCTAAGTGGCCAAATGGACCTAATGGGATGAATGTGACTAATGGTCATAATTGGCCAAATTGGCCGAATGGGCCTAAGTGGCCTAATAGACCTAATATGTCAATTAGGCCTAAGTGGTGTAATGGCCCTAATGGCATGAATGAGCTTAAGTTGCCCAGGTCTTAATGGTCTGAATGGGCCTAATGATCCTAATGGGCCTAAGTGGACTAATAGTCATAATGGTCCTAAGTGGCCTAATGGTTCTAATGGGTCGAATGGGTCGAATAGACCCACTGGGCCGAAGTGGTCTAGTGGGGTGAATTAGCTGAATGGGCATAATTGGCCGAGGTGGCCTAATGGGCCTAATGGACTAACTGGATCGAAGTGGCCTATTGGGTCGAATGGGCTAAAGGGTCCAATGGGTGTAATGGTCTAAATGGGTTGAATGTGACTAAAGGGTCCAATGGGCCTAATGGGCATAATTGTCTGATTGGGTTCGATGGGTCTAATGGGCCTAGTGGGACGAAGTGGCTTAATGGACTTATTGGGCCTAATGGACCTATTGGGCCTAATGGATATAATAGGCCTAAGTTCCCTAATGGTATTAAGTGAACAAATGGATCTAATGCACCTAATGGGAGTAATGGGCCTAAGTGAACCAATGGGCCCAATGGGCTTAAGTGGGCTAATGGGCCTAAGTGGACCAATGGGCCTAATGGGCCTAAGTGGTCTAATTGGCTGAAGTGGCTGAATGGGCCTAACGAGCCTAATGGGATGAATGAGACTAATGGGTCGAATGGGACTAATGGGCCTAAGTGGCCTAACCTGCCATAGTGGCCTAATGGTCCCAATGGGCCTAACGGTCCAAAGTTTCCTAATGGGCCCAATGGGCCCAATGGGCCAAATGGTCCAAATTGGCCTAATGGGCCTAAGTGCCCTAATGGGTCGAAGTGGCCTAATGGACACAATGGGCCTAAGTTTCATAATGGTCCTGAGGGGCCTAAGTGGCCTAATAATCCAAAGTGGACGAATGAGCCTAATTGGCCTAATGGGCATAATGGGCCTTAGTGGCCAAATCGACCTAATGGGTATAATGGGCCTAAGTGTCTGAATGGTCCTAATGGACCTAAGTGGAACAATGAGCTGAATGGGCCGAATGGGCCTAATGGGTCTAAGTGGGCCTATTGGGACAAATGGGTCGACTAGGCCTAATGGGCCTACTAGGAGTAATGGGACTACTAGGCCTACTGGGCCTAATGGGACTAATGGGAATAGGTGGTATAATGTGCCAAAGTGGCCTAATGGGCATAAGTTGTCTAATGGGTCGAATGGGTCTAAGTGGCCTAATGGGTTTAGTGGGCCTAATGGGCCTATGTGTCCAGATGGGACAAAGTGGACAAATGGGCCTAATGGGATTAATGGGCATAATGGGTCGAAGTGTCCAAATGGGCCTAATAGGCCTAAGTTTCCTCATGGGCCTAATGGACCACACTGGACTAATGGAACTCATGTGCCTATTGGGCCAAAGTGGCCTAATGGGCCAAAGTGGACAAATAGACATGTGGGCCTAATGGGAATAATGGGGCTAATGGAACTAATGGGCCTAATGGGACTAAGTGGCCTAATGGGAATAGTGTTCCTAATGGTACAAAGAGGATGAGTGGGAATAATGGGCCTAATGGAACAAAGTGGCCAAATGGGCGTAACAGGCCTAAGTGGCCTAATGGGCCTAATTCGCTTAACGAGACTAATGGTCCAAATGGTCCAAAGTCACCTAATGGGGAAAAGTGGATAAATGTGCCTAATGGGCCGAATAGGCATAATGGGCCTAATGGTCTGAAGTGGCCAAATGGGCCAATTGGCCTAAGTGGACTAATGGCCTAATGGGACTAATGGGCCTAAGTTGGTAAAATTTCACTTTTCTATTGTACTGGGTACGATTCCTTTTCAATTAACATCATCTCTTTCTTCTCTTCCACCTAGATACAATAAATTTGGATACAATTTGGAATACCTCTTTCCCCCTTTCTTCCATCAAGCTTGCATGATAAGTTCTCCAATAAACTTATGATTTATGAAATACGAATCAGCAAAGAATCATTAAATTTAATTTTATCATAATTAGTAGACTCTGATACTTAATCAAAATAAAAACTTCTTTCATTATAGATCTAGTGTAAATTTGATAACCATTTACTTCCAGAAAGATACATTCTCCATGCGACTGATTCTCTCTTTCCAGATAATTATCAATTCCTCATTATGATATTTTTACATACCATACCCAAGACAAGTATGATCAGTGCCTTTTCTTTTAAAAATCTTTGCGTCATTATATTGGACAGAGTGAGTCAAATTCTTTTGAAAACAATGGCCAGTATGATTTCCACCAAATACCAAGTGAGGTGATTTTATTTCTTCAAAATATTTCCTTGACAACAAAATAAAACACATGAAAACAAACACCTTCCTCATCAGCATAGTCCCAACAATCACCCGCTTTGGATTTTTTTATCAACCAAGTTTCATAAATCATTGAACCTAGGACCATTTGGCCCATTTCCCACTTAGGACCATTAGGGAACCTAAGCCTATTAGGCCCATTAGGCAACATACACCCATTGGACTCATTAGGCCACTTAGGCCCATTAGGCCCATTTTCCCATTTGTCCCATTTGGCCACTTAGGCCGGTTAGGCCTAAGAGGCCCATTAGGCCACATAGGCCCATTAGGCCAATTAGACCCCTTAGGCCCATTATGCCACATTGGAACTTTAGTACCATTAGGCCACTTCGTCCCATTATGCCACTTAGGCCTATTGGGCCTGCTAGGCCATTTGGCCCATTTAGACCATTCAATCCATTGGGCCCATTAGGCAACTTAGGCCACTTAGGCCCATTAGGCCACATAGTCCCATTAGAACCATTAGGTCCATTTGGTAACTTAGGACACTTATGCCCATTAGGACACTTAGTCCCAGTCAACCCATTCAACCCATTAGGCCACTTAGGCACATTCGACCGATTAAGCCCATTAGGCCCATTAGACCAATTAGACTGATTAGGATACTTAGGCCCATTATATCCATTAGGACCATTAGGCCCATTAGGAAACTTAGTCCACTTAGGGACATTGAGCCACTTAGACCCATTGCACCCATTAATCCCATTAGGAAACTTAGGCAATGTTGGACTATTAGGCCAATTAGACCTATTAGAACCATTATGCCCATTAGTCCCATTGCCCATTAGTCCTGTTAGGCCACTTATGCACATTTGGACCATTTAGCCACTTCGGCCCATTAGGATCATTAGGAAACTTAATCCTATTAAGACCATTAGGCCACTTCGAACCATTAGGCAACTTAGTACACTTAGGCCCACTGGGCCCATTAGGCCCATTCATCCCATTAGGCACATTAGGTAACTTTTTCCACTTAGGCCCGTTGGACCCATTAGGACCATTGGTCCGATTAGAGAACTTAGGCCACTTAGGCCCATTAGGCCACTTAGGCCCATTGGACCCATCAGGCCCATTAGGCAACTTAGGGAACTTAGGCCCATTAGGCCACTTAGGACCATTCAACCCATTACACCACTTAGGCCCATTCCACACATTCCACCCATTAGGCCCATTAGACCCATTAGGCATATTAGGACACTTAGGCCCATTATACCCATTAGGCCCATTATAACCATTAGGCAACTTAGGCCACTTAGGCCCATTCGACCACTTAGACCCATTGGACCCATTAGGCCCATTAGGAAACTTAGGACACTAAGGCCCATTAGGACACTTAAAACCATTGGACCCATTAGGCACATTGGACCCATTATGCCCATTAGGCAACTCAGACCACTTAGGGTCATTAGGCCACTTAGACCCATTAGACCCATTATACCCATTAGGCCCTTTAGACAACTTAGGCCACTTACACCCATTAGAACCATTAGGCCCATTACTCTCATTAGGAAACTTGGTCCACTTTGACCCATTAGGCTACTTAAGCCCATTGGACCCATTAGTTTGAATTATCCATAATGGGCCAAATATTTCCATTAGGCCCATTGGCCCCATTAGACCACTTAGGCCTTATATGCCCCTTAGGACACTTAGGCGCATTAGGCTACTTAATCCCATTAGTCCCCTTAGACCCATTAGGTTCATTGGGTCCCTTAATCCAATTTAGCCAATTAAACCATTAGGCCCACTAGGTCAAATTGGCCATAATCGGCCCATTCATCCCATTAGGTCACTTAGGCCTAACAGGTCCAATCGTCCCATTAGGCCTATTAGGTCACTTAGGCCCATTAGAACACTTAGGCCCATTAGGCCCCTTAGACCCATTCGACCCATTGGGCTAATTGGACCCCTTAGGCCTATTAGGCCCACTAGGTCACTTAGGCCAAATAGGCCCAATAGTCCCATTAGGTCTATTAGGTCACTTAGGCCACTTGGGCCCATTAGGCCCCTTAGGCCCATTAGGCCCCTTAGACCCATTAGCCTCATTGGTCCCATTAGGCTCATTATGTGCATTAGTCCACTTAGGCCTACTCGTCCACTTTGGACCATTAGTCCCATTAGACCCATTAGGCCCATTAGGCCCATTAGGTCCATTAGGGCAATTTGGCCATTATGCCCATTGGGCCATTAGACCTATTAGGTTGAATTGGTCATAGTGGACCCATTAGGCCACTTAGGCCCAATAGACCCATTAATCCCATTAGGCCCCTTAGGCCCATCATGCCACTTAGGCCCAACTGGTCCACTCGACCCATTAAGCCCATTTGGCCTATTAGGCCGAATGGGGCTTAATCGGCCCATTAGGAAAATTAGTCCCAATAGTCCCATTTGGACCATTAGGCCACTTAGGCCCATTGGGAAAATTTGGCCCAGTGGACCCATTAGGCCCAATAATCCCCTTAGGCCCATTAGACCCATTAGTCCACTTAGGCCCAATTGGCCAATTTGGCTACTTAGGCCCATTTTTCCCATTAGGCCACTTAATCCCATCAGACCCATTTGACCCATTAGGCCCATTTTTTCACTTAATCCCATTATACCCATTAGGCCACTTAGGCCCATTCGATCCTCAGGCCCATTAGGCCATTTCGGTCAATTTAGGTCATTTAGGCCAATTTGGATAATTAGTCCATTTTGGCCATTTAGGTCAATTAGGCCAATTAGGCCATTTAGGCCAATTTAGGCCATTTAGGACAATGAGGTCAATGAGACTAATTCAGGCCAATTAGGCCAATTTAGGCCCTTTAGGGCATTTAGTCCAATTATAATATTTAGTCCATTTAGTCCATTTTAGGCCAATTAAGCCAATTATTTCAATCAGAACCATTAGTCCAATTAGGCCAATTAGAAAATTTAGTTCATTTAGTCCATTTAGGCCAATTTTGGTCATTTAGACTAATTAGGCCATTTAGGCCAATTTAGGTCATTTAGACTATTTAGGTCAATTTAGACCATTTAGGCCAATTTGTCCAATTATTCCGTTTAGGCCAATTTAGAAAATTTAGACCAATTACTTCGATTAGGCCATTTAAGCTGATTATGCCAATTTTGATCATTTGGGCCAATTAGGCCAATTATGCAATTTAGGAAATTTAATTCAATTAGTCCATTTAGGATAATTTTTTCCATCTAGGCCATTTAGACCAATTAAAACCATTTATGCCAATTTGGCCAATTAGACCAATTAGATAATTTAGACAATTTAGGCCAATTATGCCATTTAGGCCAATTTAGGCCATTTAGACCAATAAGGACAATTAGACCAATTTTTTCCATTTAGTCCATTTAGGGAAATTTATCTCATTTAGACCAGTTATGAAAATTAGGCGAATTAGGCAATTTAGGCCAATTAGACCAATTAAGCCATTTAGTCCAATTTATGCCATTTTTGTCAATTTTTTCCACTTAGGCCAATTAGACCAATTAGGTCATTTAGTCCATTTAGTCCAATTAGGCCATTTAGGCCAATTATATCAATTATTCCATTTAGGTTATTTTGTCTAATTAGGCCATTTAGACCATTTAGACCAATTTAGTCCATTTAGACCAATTAGTCCAATTTAGACCATTTAGGATAATTTAGGCCAATTAGCCCAATTAGGCTAATTATTCCATTTAGAACAATTAGTTCAATTAGGCCATTTAGGCCAATTAATCCATTTAGGCCAACTAGACCAATTAGACCATTTAGGCCAATTTAGGCCATTTAGGCCAATTAATCAATTTTGTCATTTAGGTCATTTAGGCCATTTAGGAAAATTAGTCCATTTAGGGTATTTAGGAAATTTATACCAATTAGGCCAATTAGACAATTTGTGTTATTTAGGCCAATTTAGGTCATTTAGGCCATTTATTCTAATTTAGGTCATTTAGGCTATTTAGGATAATTTAGACCATTAAGACAATATGGCCAATTAGTCCATTTAATCCAATTTGGGCCATTTAGGCTAATTAGTAAATTTAATATGATTTGGGAAATTTAGGCCATTTAGGCCAATTAGGCAATTTAGGACAATTAAACCAATTAGATAATTTAGGGAATTTAGGTCAATGAGGCCAATTAGGTTAATTTAGGTCATTTAGGCTAATTAGACCATTTAGGCCATTTAGTCCATTTAGGAAAATTTAGGCCATTTAGGATAATTAGGCTTATTTATACAATTATTTAATTTATGCAATTTAAGCCAATTAGGAAATTTAGGCCAATTTAGACCATTTAGACCAATTAGGCCAATTAGGCCATTTTGGCCATTTTGGCCATCTGGATAATGTACTATGAAGGGAAACACTGTACATAGACTTTCAGGTACGAGTACTCATAAGAAGATGAGGCTTCTTCTCATTAAGTTCACACTTGGTAATCTCCACGACGGGAGATTATTAGAACAAACTCGTCAGTAGGAATTCTACATATTTTGGTGTCATCGAATATTCCTATCTATAAGTGTGTGTAATGGTCCTTAGACTTTAATATTATTATTAAATCATGTCACAACTTTCATAATTAGATGTATTTCATAAACCATGATGATAAGAGATCATGGCGAAGTTGGATACGTTGGGTGCATCACGAGTGACATGTCATTAATGAATAAGTTGAGGAATGATTTGTCCCTTCCATCTTTATAGAAGCTAATATCTCAACCCTTTGATTTGAATAAACTCGTCGCATTAAATTCCATGGCCATGGTATAACAGTGTGTTTATTTCAGATAGTCAAAGGAAGACATATTGAAAATATAGGTTAGTGACATGGATGTGAAAAATTATTGATGATATATTGTGACAAAGAGATTATATTACACAGTGAGCATTTGTATGTGGATTTTGATGTTGGGACATCAAGTTCTTTCTTTTGGGTGCCTTGAACATTTCTAGATAGTAATTTTGGACTTTAGGCAAGTCTTCCTAATGTCAATGAGAATGAATCCTAGAGGGTCACACACTAAGTGTTTCCATTTATCTCGATTAAATTCTATTTGAGTTTAATTAATGGAATAAATATTATTCTCAAGTCTGAGGAATAATTTTATTCAATTTATATTGATCACATAAATTAAATAAATATTTATTCTCCGACATATAAATAAAATATTTACTTTATTTACTGAATATTTTAATAAATATTTATTTGAAATATTGAAAATAAAATATTTATTTATGAATAAAATATTTATTCAGTTGTTCAATAGAATATAGAGGAGTGTGAACGATCCAAGACTGAGTCCATTGAAAAATATTAATTAACAATACCCTTATATAATTTTTGTTACTGTACAAGTTGGCGTGCGCCAAAAAATAATAATTATATAATTATTATTATGTAGTGTGAGATTTATTGAAGGTAATTAATGTTATTTAATGGATGGTATACAATTAAATAATATTTTAAATTAAATCTCAACTCTATAAATAGCTGGTTTTGTCTACTGTGTATAGCATCAAAAAATTGATAATAGAAACTTCTTGCGCACAATGAATTCTCTCTCAACTACTCCCCTCTCTCTCTCTCAAGAACGAGAAGTGAAAGCAATATTTCTTCAAGACCAAAGAACAAGTGATCAAGAATGAACAACATAAGACATTGGACTCAATGCACTAGCACCTGGAGATCGAGTGGTGATTCTCAGAGATCATAGGAGCACGTGTGGATCGCCTCTATAGGGATTTTATCCTGGGATCCTCACAGTGCAATGATGGTAACCCGAAAGGGTCTTTTTGGATGATCAAAATTCACTAATGAAGATAATCTCTAAGCACAGGTATTTATTTCTTTAAATATTAAATAAATTAAATTTAAATTTGACGTAAAAGATCCTCGATCTTGTTTTCGGGCAACAATTTTTAAAAGAAATTTTAATACATCATCCATATTCTCACACTTCTGTTATGCCTGAAACCACCGCCACCAGCACTACTGTCACCACCACCTTTGTCACCCCCCACCCCACTACCACTGCCACCGTCATCAGCTCGACCTCCACTAGGATCCTCATTGAAATCACTCGAGGTATCATATAAGGAGCACATTGAATTCATACATGAATCAAAAGTAATAGTAGTCTATGATGTAAGTGGTGGACTTATAACTAACATATCTCTCAAGAAGTGTTCGGTGACCAATTTACTTCTTTTACATTCCCTTATATCTATTTTTTTGGCCTCATCTACTTCTGCATGATCATTTTTCAGCTTGGGGTTCTTATAGGTTTTAGAGGCACTCGATGAGGGCCAATACCTAGAGGGGATGATTTTTTTCATGTGTCGACATAAAAATATCCCATGGCGCTCATCACCTAATACTTGTCTCAAATGTTCATTTCGCCCAAAGTTTCTATCTTCTTTCTCATCGAGGGCCTCCAGGATACACTATTGAAAATATAAAGAAGATATTTAATTGTGAATTATTTATCAAAATATGAAATATCAATAAAAAAACTTACAATCTTTTATTGTGTTTGTGAATTTATAGCTCTTCTATTATTTTTCTTCCTAGTCAGGGAAAATAATTTTGATCATCGCACACAACCTTTGATGCCAAATTCCTCTTACTGCAAATGACATTGATTAGTATAATACTAAATTATTGAATAATATGAATGTGATAAACCTAGAATGAATTAAAATTGAATATGTTGAAGAAATCCTTAAAATTAAGAAGCATCTAAATATACATTTAATTAGAAATTTAATACTAGTCACATAAAAAAACAATACATACTAATTAGCATGTTAAACATGTGTATGGTATGGATTCCTCTTGTATATTCATTTAGGTCTAATTCCATTTCTGTTGTGTAATTTGGTTATTTGGTCACTTGGTAATTTTTATCATTGTCCATTTGGCTATTTGGCTAACTAGGCAATTTGTCCATTTCAGCAAATTAAGAAAATTAGGAAAATTATTACAATTAATTCATTTAGGCTAATTAGTCAATTTATAAAAATTAGGACGTTTAGGCCAATTAGGCCATTAGGAAAATTAGGTCATTATGCCATAGGAAATTTAGGCATTTAATTAATTAGGCCAATTAGTTCATTAGGCCATTTAGGCCATTAGTCCATTTAGTTCAATTAGGCTAATTAGACCATTTAGGTCAATTTGGCCAATTAGGCTAATTAGACCATTTAATCCAATTAGATCCTTTAAGCCATTTAGACCAATTAGGCCATTTAGACCAATTAGGTCATTTATTCCAATTATTCAATTAGACTATTTAGACCAATATTTCCATTTTTCCATTATCCCATTAGTTCATTACACCATTATGCCAATTGGTCATTTGTCGATTTGACCATTTATGCCAATTTAGGCCAATTAAGCCAATTAGGCTAATTAGGCCAATTATAACATTTAATCCAATTAGACCATTTAATAATTTTTGACTAATTAGACCATTTAGACCCATTTGGAAGTTTAGGCCAACTAGTAAATTAGGTTAATTAGTACAATTAGGCAAATTAGACTATTTAATCCAATAAGACCATTTAATCGATTTAGACTAATTATGCCATTTAGACCAATTAGATCCTTTATGTCAATTAAAAAATTATTCCAATTATTTCATTAGCATATTAGGACATTATGATATTTATACCAATTAGGTCATTTTGGTCATTAGGCCATTAGCCTATTAGTTTAGTGGGCCATTAGGCCAATTGGTCACTTTGCCATTTGGTCATTTAGGCCAATTTAGACAAATTTAGGCCAATTAGAACAAAAAAAATCCTAAAACCTAGAACCAAAACACTATAGTCCCAATAGGCCACTTAGGCCCATTTTCCCATTCGACCACTTTGTCCCATTAGGCCCGTTAGGCCGATTTGGCCACTTAGGCCCATTAGGATCATTAGGTCACTTTATCCCATTAGGTCCATTAGGCCACTTAGGACCATTATGCCCATTCATCCCACTCAACCCATTAGGACCATTCAAACCATTATGACACTTATGCCCATTACGATGATTAGGACACTTAGGCCTATTAGGATCATTACATCGATTAGGCCACTTAGGCTCATTATGCCCATTATGCCCATTAGGCCACTTAGGCCTAATTGGACCATTAGGCCCATTATTACACTTAATCCCATTAGGCTAATTAGGCCACTTAGGCCCATTGGTCCACTTAGACCCATAAAACCCCATTAGGCCCATTAGGTAAATTAGGCCCATTTGGCCACTTAGGACCATTAGGATCATTAGGCGCATTTGGCCCATTAGGCCTATTATGCCACTTAGGAACATTCATACCATTAGGCCCATTAGGTGGATTATGCCACCTAGGCCTATTAGGCCAATTAGCCACTTAGGCCCATTAGGCCCATTAGGTTCATTCATCTCATTAGGGAAATTAGGCCCATTAGACCCATTAGCACCATTATGCCCATTAGGACACATAGGCCCATTAGGCCCATTATCCCACTTAGACCACTTAGTCCCATTAGGCCACTTAGAACCATTTGGACACTCAGGCCCATTATCCCACTTTGGTTTATTTAGATCATTTGGCCCATTTGGCCCCTTAGGCCACTTAGTCCCGTTTGGCCCATTAGGCCACTTAGGACCATTGATCCCATTAGGCTAGTTTTTTCCCTTAGGCCACTTAGGCTGCTTAGGCCTATTAGGCCAGTTAGGCCCCTTAGGCCCATTAGGACACTTAGGCCCACAGATCCCATTAGGCCCATTAGGCCCCTTAGGTCACTTATGTCTCTTAGGCCCATTATTCCTATTAGGCCACTGAGGAAACTTTGGACCATTATGCCACTTAGGTGCATTAACCCATTAGGACACTTAGGCTAATTTGGCCCATTAGGTCCATTAGGCCACTCAGGCCCATTAGACCCATTAGCCATTGGGCTCATTAGGCCTGTTAGGTCCATTGGGCTACTTAGACCCATTAGAGCACTAATTACCATTAGGACCATTAGAAAACTAAGGCACATTATGACCATTAGGCCACTTAGTCCCATTAGGCCTCTTATTCCCATTAATCCCATTAGGGCCATTAGGCCACTTAGACCCACTCATCCACTTAGGACCATTAGGCCCATTAGGCTGCTTATTCCCATTAGGTCGATTTGGACCATTAGGCCCATTGGCCATTAGGCCCATTAGGCCCATTAGGCCCAGTAATCCCATTATACCACTTTGTCTCATTTGGACACTTAGACCAATTAGTCCCATTAGGCCACTTAGGCCCATTCAGCATATTAGGCCACTTTGGCTCATTAGACCCTCCAAATCATTTTTTAAATTTTCATAAAATCCACTTTGAGGAAAAAGTGGGAATCATACACCAACATCATGAAACATATCCAAATTTCAAATATTTTCCATATATTTAAAATTTTAAATGAGTATCATCATCGTGGGAATCATCGTATTAGCGACAGATCCTGCAAATCAGGTTGCCACTTAATCGAAGATAACATGTCATGGAAGTTGTCACCATCATCATCACCTTTTGTCATCATCACCACATTGTCATCCACTTCGAACATCAATATCGTAACCATTATCTCTAGAGTCACCACATCATCGGTGGGAACACCACCTTTGTCGTCATCAACCATCATTATCAAAGCCGAGAACCAGAGCAAAATGAATCGGGACATCCACTAATCACCATTGATGTATTCATATTGTCACTGTATAAATCCAACATCACCGCCAAAAAATCATCAAAATAGAACATCAAAACCATTCGAACCATCAAATATGAGCCATTATCCCTCCCTAAGACCTTAATCCCCTTGATCCACACCTCTCTGAACCTCCATGAAGACCCGTACACTAGAATAATAGGGAAAGGAGCACAACAAGGATCAGAATATGGAGGCCTCAGCAGGGGAGCAAGCCAGAAACCACATTGGTCAAAAAAAATAGAGAACCAACAACAGAGAAACAAAATCGATCCCAAACAAAATCACCATACGAGACCTGAATTTTCATCCGCAAAATTAATAAGGATCCAAACAGTGGAATGAACCCGAGTAGAGACCACTATCACTGCTACTCCAACACCATCCCAAGTAGGCCTAGAACCCGAATCAAGCTTCACCAAATTGGATTCCAAGGTGATGGGTAAGCCAGCATTGGTAGAGGGGAAAGAAGGCATAAGACACACTCACCAGTACTGACCCAAGCCGTCTAAATCACCCAGACACACATACCCGGAATGGGGGTTCGATGCATAGGGATAGATCAAAAGAGGGGTGGTGAGTGACGCAAGATGACCACACCAAAAAATACACATCAATAGAGAAGGAATAAAAATAAAGAAAGAGAAATAATAGGATGGACCAAGTGAAGCGACACCATTATCATCGGGTAAACCCTCAAAACCCTAAGAGTGGAATAGAAGGAAGCAGGAGCATCAAGATCCAAGAGAGTGCAGATCCATCAGGTTCATTCATTAGGCCCATTAGGCCCATTAGTCCACTTATTCCAACAAGTCCCATTAGGCCTATTAGACCAATTTGGCCCATTACACCCATTAGGACCATTCGACCGCTTAGGCCCATTAGGCCCATTGGGCCACCTTGACACATTACACCCAATCACCCCATTAGGACACTTAGGGCCATTTATCCCATTAAACCCATTAGATTAGTCCCATTAGTCCACTTAGGCCCATATGGACCATTATGCCCATTAGGCCAATTAGACCCATTAGGCCACTTTAGGCCCATTCGGCCCATTAGGCCCATTAGACCCATTAGTCCACTTAAGCCCTTTAATATACTTTAGCCCATAAGGCACATTAGTACAATTAGGCCATTTAGGCCCATTCGTCCTATTAGGACACTTAGGAACATTAGGATAATTTGGTCTATTAAGCCCATTGGATTAGGCCCACTAGGACACTTAGGCCCATATGACCCATTAGGACCATTAGGCTAATTATCCCAATTAGGACCATTATGAACATTAGGCCCACTAAACCCATTTGGAAACTTAGGCCCATTAGGCCACTTTGTCCTATTAGTCCACTTAGGCCCATTAGGCCACTTAGGACCCTTATTACCATTAGGCCACTTAGGCCCATTTGGGGCATTAGTCTCATTAGGCCACTAAGGTGAAGGTTCCAGGCGCAGTAGAAGCATGGTTGGGATGGAACCAAACTTTGATTTTTACCATGATTAATGATTATTCTGGGATCAATATGACGATGAACGCCAGTCTCCATAGAATAAAATCAAAGATTTAGATAAATAAGGAAGAGTCCTAAAACCTCTAGAGAGGATCTTGCACATCATGTTTATAATTAATTTAATTAATTTCATAAAGAAAAATAATACCTGGATCTTTGGTGTTTTTCTTCATTGATGATGTTCATCATCCAGAATGACCCTTCTGGATTATCTCATTGCACTTGTAAGGATCCAAACTAAAATCCCTCTAGTGGTGATCCACACGTGCTCTGATGACCTTTGATCGACATTGTTCCTTCTTCAGGTGCTAGCGCGGTGAATCGGGTGTCTTGTGTCACTCGTTCTTAATCGCTTGTTCTTCGGCCTTGAAGAATGTATCTCATTATTGAGAGGGGTGGGAAGAGGATTTGAGAGATAAATTGTTTAGCTCAACAATTCTGAATTCACTGGGTGTACGATTCAGTGTCGTGTGGTGTCTGACACAATAGGCGTACTTTTCTATTTATAGGCATTGAAATTCAGTTAGAATATTTAATTGCATAACATCCGTTAAATACATTCATGAACATAGAGAAAATCCATTCTCATAATAATAATGTCGTGTCATTATTTATGGTGCGCCAACTTGCACAAAATGGAATTATAAATAAAAGTCTGTGTCACAAAATAATAGCATTATTATTTTAACTTGTTCCAACTAGTTAAATAATTATTTATTGTCTTGTAAATAATTATTTTACCACCTAAACATCCTTGGTCTGCTCAAACTCCACTTCCATTTATTGAACACCTGAATAAATAAATTAATAAATTATTCTCATAAATCAATATTTTTTTTACAAACTAGTAAATAAATATTTATTAAATGTTCAATAAAATAAATATATTTTATTTAATTTATGTGATCATTTTAAATTGAATAAAATTATTCCATAGTCTTGAGAATAATATTTATTTCATTAATTAAATTCAAATAGAATTTAACCAAGACAACCAAAAACACTTAGTGCGTGACCCTCTAGGATTATTTCTCGTTGGCATTAGGTGGGCTTGCCTAAAGTCCAAGAGTACTATCTAGAAATGGTTCAAGGTATCCAAGAGAAAGAACATAATGTCACAAGAACGACATCTGCATATGAACACTCACTATGTAATATAATCCCTTTGTTGCAATATCTCATCAAGCAGGTTTCATGATAGTGTCATCAAATTTTATGCATGATACATCTTTCTTTAACTACTAGAAATAAACTCATCGTTACACCATGGTCATAGAATTTCATGCAATAGTTATATTTAAATCAAAGGGCCAAGATATCAACTTCCATAAATGGAAGGGACAGATCCTTCATTGACTTATCCATTAATAACATGCCACTCTTGACGCACCCAATGTACCCTACTTCCCACCAACTATCTGCGTGATGATTTTCGTCAGTAAATCAAAGTATGTGTGTTGTGACATCTTTTAATGATAATATTAAAGTCTAAGGATCTTTACACATGCTCCCAGATAGAAATATCTGATGACACCAAAACATGCAGAATTCCTACTGGCAGGTCTGTTCTCATAATCTCTTGTCTTGGAGATTACCAAGTGCGAACTTTATGAGAGGAAGTCTCATCTTTTTATGAGTACTCACACCTAATGGTATTCATGCTATGTGTCCCATCATAGTATTTCATACAACCGTAGAACTATATTTAATAATATTATTATAGAAATTCAAGGTTCTCATCATAGTGGGGAACTGCCATGACCTTATAAACGCAACAAATACTCTAGGACATTATTACATCATAGTCATGCAGAACAATGAAAAATATGTAATAATATATTTAATATTTAAATACATTAAATTTCCATGTAATCAAAGTACAACCAGTTAGTTCTAGGACACCAACATCTTATAAACTCCCACTTGGACTAGAGCTAACTGCCTACAACTTTCAGTCCGCTAGACCTCACATAGTGATCATATTTCTATTGAGTCAAGGATTTAGTCATGGGGTCAGCCACATTGTCTTCCATGGAAATACTATCCACTACAACTTCACCTCTCTAAGAAAAATCCCTCAAGAGATGATACTTCTGAAATATGTTCTTCATCCACTAATGTGACCTTGGCTCTTTTACAAGAGCCACTGATGTAGTATTATCATAGTACAGTGTGATGAGATCTTTACTGTTAGGTATCACATCCATCTCTAGGATGAATCTTTGCATACAAACTACTTATTTAGCTACCTCAGAAGCTGCGATATACTTGGACTCTATTGTAGAATCTATGACCACACTTTTCTTTGAGCTCTTTCAGCTCACTGCACCTCCATTCAAAGTGAAGATGTATCCTGTTTGCAACTTCATGTCATCTTAATCAGTCTATAAACTAGCATCTGCATATCCCCTGATGACTAGTTCCTCATTTCCTCTATAAACTAGGAACATTTCCTTAGTACGCCTCAGATACTTTAGCATAGTCTTGACTGCCATCCAATGGAGGTCACCTGGGTCAACTTGATATCTTCCTACCACACTCAATGTGTAGGAAACATCAATCCTAGTACATATCATGGAATACATGACTGACCCAATCACTGATGTGTATGGATTAATTTCCATTATCTTTCTTTCCTCATGTGTCTGAGGAAGCATTTTCTTGGAAAGATGAATTCCATGTAATGATTGCAATAATCCCCTCTTGGATTGTTCCAAACTGAATCCCTTCAGTATCTTATCAATGTATGTACTTTGACTTAGGACCAACTATCTATTGGATCTATCATGATGGATCTTTATCCCAAGAATATATGATGCCTCACCGAAGTCCTTCATGGAGAATCATTAATTCAACCATGCCTTAACAGACTGTAATACTAGTATCTCATTTCCCATAAGTAATATGTCATCAACATATACTATTAGGAAAATGAATGCACTCCCACTAAACCATTTGTAGACACAAGGCTCATATTCATTCTTGATAAAACCAAATTTTGTTATGGATTCATAAAAACAAATGTTCCATGACCTGGATGCTTGATTTAATCCATAAATGGATTTCTATAACTTGCATACCTTATTGGCATCCTTTGAAGTCATAAACCCTTCAGTTTGTGTCATGTAGACATCTTCCTAAAGGTTCCTTTTAAGGAAGGCTGCTTTGACATCCATTTTCCAAATCTCATAGTCATGGTAAGTGGAAATGGACAATATAATTCTGATGGATTTTAGCATTGTAACTGGTGAAAAGGTTTCATCGTATTCAATGCCTTGACGCTGTTTGAACCCTGTTGCAACCAGTCATGCCTTATAGGTGCTGACTTGTCCTTCCATATCCAGTTTCTTCTTGAATACCCATTTGAAAACAAAAAGCTTTACATCAACTGGAGGATCTACCAAAATCCAGACTTGGTTTTGGTACATGGAATCCATTTTTTATAATTCACGGCTTCTTTCCACTTGGCAACATCTATGACACTTACTGCTTTCTTTTAGGTTAGAGGATCATTATTATACACTAATAATTAGTCACCATCCTCAGTAACTATAAAACTGTATTGTCTAGTTCTCTAACCTCTCTTGTACTCCTACGCAGCTCTTGTGTCTCTGGAACAGTTCTTTCTTCCATGAGGATTTGTGGAATCTATTCCTATACCAAATCTTGTATACCTTGAGCCTCAACTTCATCGAAGTCTATCTTGCTCCCACTATCTCTTTTGGACATGTGCTCCCTCTCAAGGAATATGGCATGTCTTTCCACTATAACCTTTTTTATGAGGGGTTGTATATGTAATATCCCCTTGTTTCCTTGGGGTATCATATAAAGGTACACTTTGTGCCTCATGGTGAAAGTTTGTTACCTAAAGAGGCCTTAACAAACGCATCACTTCCCCACACATGTAAATTCAATAATATGGCTTTCTTTCCACTCCAGAACTCATATGTATAACCATTTATCAATTTAGTTGGTACTTGGTTTAGTATCTGCATTGTTGTTTGTAACGTATATCCCAAAAAGGATAATGGAAGACTCGCATGACTCATCATTGATCTCACCATGTCCAATAGGGTGTCGTTCCTCCTTTTTCTCACACCATTTCACTAGGGAATGTATGGAGGAGTGAGTTGGGATAGGATCCCAATCTCCCATGAGTAATTAATGAAGTCTTGATTAAGATATTCTCCACCTCAGTTTGAGTGGAGTTTCTTAATCTTATTACCATGCTGATTCTCAACTTCATTCTTGTATTCTTTGAACTTATCAAAAGAATCCGACTTATAACTCATTAAGTAGATATATCCATATCTACTAAAATCATTAGTAAAAGTTACGAAGAATGAGTACCCTCCCCTTGCTTCAACTAGAAATGTTCCACACACATCGGTATGAACCAATTCAAGAAGTTCTTTAGCCCTTTCACCTTTACCACTAAATGGGGATTTGGTCATTTTTCCTTGTAAACATTCATGACATACACCAAGTGGTTTTAGTTTGAAAGAATATAAATATCCATCTTGATGTAACTTTGTCAAGCGTTTCTCGTTTACATGACCTAGATGGTGATGCCAAAGTTGGGTGTGGTATGAGTCATGTGAAGTATATTTTTTATCAATTTCCATTACTTGGTTTGTTTAATCCTACACATAAAGACTGTTGTATAAATTTTCCCTACAAAAACAAATTCTATCTTTGAAAAAGAAGAAAAATTCATTTCCAAAAATGAAAAAAAATCATCAGTATCTAATCTGGATACAGAAATAATGTTTTTAGTAACAGACAACACATAATAAAAACCCTTTAACACAAAGATCATCCCAGTTGGAAATGTTAGATGGTAGTCCCCAACAGCTAGAGAAGCCAGTCTAGCTCCATTGGCTACTCATAGATCTACCTCCCCTCAGTCAATCTTCCTGAATCTACTTGGTTCCTGTATTTGGATACATATGTGAGCACCAAAAGATATATCTAATACCCAATTTTTAGAAATAGATAGATTGAGTTTGATAAAAAATGCACCTAAAGCTTCCCCTTTCTTTTTAGGATGGGTTTATTTCTTCTTCCAGTAGCCCTTCTTGCCACATGAAAAACAAACAGCCTCATGTTCCCTTGCCTCCCCTTTCATCTTCCTTTTCTTGGAAGGCCGTGAAGAAGCTGTGGTCTTAAAGATCTTTTCCTACCCTTTCCTCTTATTCACCATAAGGATAGAAGGATTTTAGCGCTTCATATCTTTGTCCACTTGGTTAATGAGGATAAGAAGATCAGATAGATATTTCTCAATGTTGTTTATATTGAAATTGGAAACAAAGTTAGAGAAGCTCTGAGGGAGTGATGCGAGAATGAGATCGGTGCCCAGTTCTTCAGGGAGTTTAATCCCTAGAACTTCTAGCCGCTCAAAGTATCTAATGATCTTGAATATATGAGGACCAGTTGGGGAACTATCTTTAATATTACTCTGAAAAATTTCCTTAGAGATCTCAAACCTTTCCTATCTTGATCTCTCTTGGTAAAGATCACAGAGGTTCTCAAGCATGCTATAAGCATCCATGTTTTCCGGAGACTTCATGAGCTCACTAGACATTGACGATAACATCAAACATTGAAAACCAACCACATCATTCATATGTTTCTCATAGAAAAATAAATCCTCATCACTCACCTCTTTAGTAGAAAGATCAGGTAATGCTGACTCTAGCATGTAAGACTTCTGTTGATGTCGTAGGATAACCCGAATTCATCTAAACCATTCCTGGAAGTTATTGATGGTGAGGATGTTATCTTTATCTAGAATTGATCGCAGTGATAGTGTGGTTGATGATTTTTTCATTTTTATTCTACAATTAAAAGAACAGATCATTATTAATTTCTTGATTTCATTTTATAAGAAATAACAAATTTTATTAAGTCTCCCACTATTTTATCAAGTTCCAATATCCCTCACCATTGTACTCAAAATGTCTAGTTTCCATGACATTCTACTGGAAAAGTTCCATATTCCCCTTCACATAAACCCAAAAAGGGTTGGTCAAGATATTGGAAGGTATTTAGGTAGGAAGGTCTTTTCCAACTATGGGATTGCAACTCTTTGATCTGTTGAGTGGACTCCCCAATCCTAAAATCATGACTTTGGATTTTCTCAACTCTTGCCTCCAATATTACACCAAGTCTAGCAAGGGATACTCCTATTTATGCAATATGGATAAGTCAACCCAAAACCTTTCATAAGGGATTCATATATAAAATTATGTGTCCCAAAAAGGGTTGGTCAAACACATAGTTTTATTGAGTTTTTCCATTAATCAACTAAAAGAATGCTTGGTCTGACTTAATATTTTATTTGAAGGATTTTTATCTCTTATGCGTGAATTGATTATCATCATCATCACATGCTTGATAATATTAAGTGGAATTTACTTAAGTGATTAACCATGTATTGATAATATTTACACATAAGTCTGGTTTATTTTAGTTCTATCTTGCATGCTTGTTTAATTCATTAATTATGTGATCGTGACAAAAAATCCATAATGATAAACCATTCAACTAACAGAAATAAAATAAAGAGAATGATCATGATCTTTTCTAAAGGTTAGTTTATCTAGTGATTGATAAAATAACCTTGAACTATGGGAGAAATATCTTGAACCTTTTGGGTTTGTGTTTACAGTTTTCCACCTGTCCACCTCTGTATCTCCTAGGATTGGTTTCGTCTTAGCTCTAGCTTGAACCGCCTCCACTAGCTTGGGAGTTCCATCCATTACATATGTCTTTTTTTAGGTCACATACAGGTGAGGGGTAAAAAGGGGTTTTACATAAAAGAAACCTTAGGCACGTATACCCTACATATTAATGAGGAGAGATGGCTCGTAGGCCAAAAAAATTAATTTAAATAAATAAATTAAAAGAAACCATCCAAATACAAAGGTCTTGGTCTAGCTCATGATCATCCATACATGAAACGATGTTTACGCATAAATAAAACTAGAATTCAATTTTTTAATCATTCTTGTTTAAGATAAATCACATTCGAATCAATTAATTATCATCTTTAATTAATCAATCCTTTTATCTTAAACTCTTTTTATGAATTTCCTTGAGATTAGCATCCATCATAATTTTAAACAAATAAATTCATTTAAAATTATATTTGTACTTAACTTGTAACTTGGAGGCAACCCGATGAATTCCTATTCATAAATACCCAATGAGAAGAAATGAACATTACACGGATGTTAAATTAAACACATATATATAAAACATCTATCACATATTTTGCCTCATATTTATGACCACATAATGGTACATGTATCAAGGGTTTGTATAATA
Source organism: Viscum album (assembly GCA_963277665.1). Lineage (NCBI taxonomy): Eukaryota > Viridiplantae > Streptophyta > Magnoliopsida > Santalales > Viscaceae > Viscum > Viscum album. The sequence goes on from OY728156.1 coordinate 1,780,968,752, forward strand.
TAATAATAAATTTTAATAAATATGCATAATTTGGATGAGTACACGGTGTGTAGTTCCAACTATATGATGTGTACTATTTTTCACCATCCATCTGAAGTACATGCCCAGGGAAATGGCGTGTGAGTGTACTTTGAAAATATTCAGAGTACACGGCATGTTCAGTTGGCCACACACCGTGTAGTATCCATGTTACACGGTTTCCAGTCGGGCAAGCCATGTACGGGGTACACGGTCCAACCCTAACCCGAAGGGACTACATGTTGTGTCTAGTGGACTACACGGTGTGTAATCTAGAAACCATGTGTCACATGTTCCTGGTCAACACATGGAGTCATTTAAGACTTAGAAAGACTCCAACACATGGCTTGGTTTGGTGTACCGGTCTGATGCATTGAATCTTTACTACACGGCGTGTACTTCCGAATACACCTCGTGTGTTCTGGTGTTGTACAGCCAGGAATCTTTGACACCTCCGGATGAGATCCTCTATTTTATTTTAATCAAAATTAAAAGAAAATATCATTTTTGTAAGGTGAATGAGAAACAAAAGAGGAGGAATAGATCTAGAGATTCATATTTTCAAAATGATTAACTTGAATTGAAAGAACTAAATTATTAAATGTGTAAGTCATCAAGGAAATATTTAAATAATTATAAACTATGATGTAACCCCTCTGATACCACTTGAAGGTTCCGAGTGCAGTAGAAGCGTGGTTGGGACGGAACCCAACTTTGATTTTTACCATGATCAATGATTATTACGGGATCAATATGATGATGAACACCAATCTCCACAGAATAGAATCAAAGATTTAGATATAGAAAGAAGAGGCCTAAAACCTTTAGAGAGGATCTATCACATCATGTTTATAATTAATTTAAATAATTTCATAATGAAAAATAATACCTTTATCTTTGGTATTTTTCTTCATTGATGATGTTCATCGTACGGAATGACCCTTCAGATTATCTTGTTGTACTTGTAAGGATCAAAACTAGAATCCATCTAGAAGTGATCCACTCATGCTCCACTGGCCTCCAATCAACACTGCTCGTTCTCTGGGTGCTAGCACGACGAAGTGAGTGTATTATGTCGATCGATCTAGATCACTTGTTCTTAGGTCCTCAAGAATGTATCACATTCTTTAGAGGGGTGGGAAGAGGATTCAAGAGAGGAATTATTTATCTCAATAATTCTCAATTCACCGGGTGTACGATTTGGTGTCATGTGGTTTCTGGCACAATAGACGTACTTGTATATTTATATGCATCGAACTTCAGTTACAATATTTAATTTCATAACAACAATTAAATACATTCATGAACTTAGAGAAAATCCATGCTCATAATAATAATACTACGTCATTATTTATGGTGAGCCAACTTGAAAAAAACGGAATTATAAATAAAATTTCATGTCACAAAATAATAGCAGCGTCGTTATTATTTTAACTTGTGCCAAATAGTTAAATAATTATTTACCATCTTGAAAATAATTATTTTACCACTAGACTGGACTTGGTTCGCTCAAACTCCACTTCCATTTATTGAACGCCTGAATAAATAAATAAATAATTTATTCTCTTAAATAAATATTTTATTTACAAACTAGTAAATAAATATTTATTAAATTTTCAATAAAATAAATATATTTAATTTAATTTATGCAATAATTTTAACTTGAATAAAATTATTCCATGGTCTTGAGAATAATATTTATTTCATTAATTAAATTCAAATAAAATTTAAATGAGACCACCAAAAACACTTAGTGTGTGACCCTCTGAGATTCTTTCTAATTGGCATTAGGTCGGCTTTCCTAAAGTCCAAGAGTACTGTCTAGGAACGGGTCAAGGCACCCAAGAGAAAGAACATAATGTCTCAAAAATGACATCCACATGTGAATGATCACTATGTAATATAATCTCTTTATCGTAATATCTCATCAAGAAGGTTTCATGATAGTTTTATCAACTTTTATGCTTGATATATCTTTCTTTGACTACCTGAAATAAACTCATCGTTACACCATGGCCACAAAATTTCGCACGACGGTTCTATTTCAATCAAAGGGACGAGATATCAACTTCCATAAATGGAATGAAAAAATCCTTCCTCGGCTTATCCATTAATAACATGCCACTTGTGACGCACCCAACATACCCTACTTTCCGCCAACTGTTTGTGTGACGATTTTTGTCAGTAAATCAAAGTGCGTGATTCGTGACATGTTTTAATGATAATCTTAAAGTCTAAGGATCATTAAACACGCTCACAGATATAAATATCCGATGACACCAAAACATGCGGAATTCCTGCTGGCAGGTCTGTTCTCATAATCTCCTATCTTGGAGATTACCAAGTGTGAACTTTATGAGAGGAAGTCTCATCTTCTTACAAGTAATCACACCTAATGGTATGCATGCTATGTTTCCCATCATAGTATGTGATCCAACCATTGAACTATATTTAAGAATATTGTTATATCATTTCAAGGTTCTCATCATAGCGGGGAACTGCCTTGACCTTACCAATGCAAAAAATACTCTAGATCATTATTACATCACAGTCATGCAGAATAATGAACAATATGTAATAAGATGTTTAATATTTAAATACATTAAATGTCCATGTAATCAAAGTACAATCAGTTGGTTCTAGGACACCAACTCTTACATAAGGCCCATTAGTATAGCTAGTCCCATTAGGACCATTAGTCTCATTAGGCCCATTAGGACCATTACGCCGCTTAGTCCCCTTAGGCCACTTAGGTCCATTAGGCCCATTAGGACCCTTAGACCCCTTAAGCTTATTAGGCTGCTTAGGCTGATTATGCTACTTAATCCCATTCGACTCATTAAGCCCATTATGCCACTTAGGACTATTCGGCGCATTAGGGAAATTAAACCAATAAGGCCCATTAGACCCATTAGGCCCATTAGACCACTTAGTCCCCTAAGGCCCACTTAGTCCTCTTAGGCCCATTAGGCCACTTATGACCATTAGGACCATTAGTACACTTAAGACCCTTAGGCCACTTAGGACCATTAGGCCACCTAGGCCCATGAGGTCAATTAGGCCCATCATGCCCATTAGGCCGATCTGGCCCATTAGTCCCATTAGGACATTTAGGCCCCTTAGGCCACTTAGGCCTATTCAGTCCATCAATCCCATTAGGACATTAGTCCTAATAGGATAGTAAGGATCATTAGGCCCATTAGTCCACTTAAACACATTTGGCCCATTAGGGTCATTAGGCCACTAAGGGGCATTAGTTCCATGAGGCCACTTAGGACCATTTGGCCCATTTGGACCATCAAGCCACTTAGGCCACTGAGGAACATTAATCCCATTAGTCCACTTAGACCCATTGGTTCCATTTATCCCATTAGGCCTATTAGGCCACTTAAGCCCATTTAGCCCATTAGGCCACTTAGGCCAATTAGGCCAATTAGTCCAATTATGCCACTTAGGCCAATTAGCCCACATAGACCCATTAGGCCCATTAGGCCACTGAGGACCATTAGTCCCATTAGTCCATTGAGGCCCATTAGGCCCATTATTACCATTAACCAATTAGGCTCATTAGGACACTTAGGCTCATTAGGCCATTTCATCCCATTAGGCTAATTCAGCCACTTATTCCCATTAGGCTCATTCAACCACATAGGCCCATTAAGCCCATTAGGCCACTTAGGCCCATTAGGCCCATTAGTCCACTTAGGCCACTTAGGTCCATTAGGACACCTAGGCCCATTTGGACCATTAGGACCATTAGGCCACTTAGGCCCATTAGGCCACTTAGGCCCATTAGGCCACTTAGGCCCATTAAGACCATTAGGCCACTTAGGCCCATCTGGACCATTTGGCCACTTCATCCCATTAGGCCCATTATTCATATTCGACCCATTAGGCCCATTCATTCACTTAGTCCCATTAGTCCAGTTAGGCCTATTTGTCCCATTAAGCCACTTAGGCCCAATAGGCCCATTAGGCCACTTAGGACCATTAGGCCAATTTTCCCACTTTGGCCCATTAGGCCCATTATGCCCATTAAGACCATTATGCTCATTCATCCATTTTGGTCCATTTGGACCATTAGACTCATTAGGTCCATTAGGCCCATTTGGCCACTGTGGCCCATTAGGCTCATCATGTGCAATAGGCCCATTCATCCACTTTGACCCATTAGGTCACTTAGTCCCATTAGGCACATTAAGGCTCATTAGGACACTAAGGCCCATTAGGCCTATTAGGCCACTTAGGGACACTAGGCCCATTAGGCCACTTAGGCCCATTTGGCCCATTTGGCTACTTCGTCCCATTATGCCCATTAAGCCCATTAGGCCAATTCGTCCACTTTGTCCCATTAGGCTACTTAGGCTCATTAGACCCATTAGGCAACTTAGGCCCATTAGGCAACTTATGCCCATTAGTCCACTTAGGCCCATTACGCCACTTAGTCCCATTAGACCAATTAGGCCCATTGGCCTAGTAGGTTCATTAGGCCGAGTAGGCCTAGTAGTCCCATTAGAACCATTAGGCCTAGTAAACCCATTAGTCCAAGTAGGCCCAGTAGGCCAATTAGAACCATTAGTCCTAGTAATCCCATTAGGACCAGTAGGAACACTTGGGACCATTAGACCCATTAGTTCCATTGGTCCACTTAGGCTCATTAGGCCCATTGGTGCACTTAAGCCCATTCGACCCATTAGTCCACTTAGGTCCATTATGCCCATTCAGCTACTTAGTCCCATTCGGCCCATTCAGCCCATTAGATCCATTAGACCCATTAGACCCCCTTAGACTCGTTAGGCCCATAAGGCCCATTAGGACAGTTTGTCCCATTAGTCCCATTCAAACCATTCGACCCATTAGGCCCATTTGGTCCATTATTCCCATTCGGGCCATTAGGCCCATTAGGACCATTAGGCCAGTTAGGCCCATTAGGCTGCTTTAGCCCATTAGGCAAATTCAACACATTATGCCCATTCGTCCATTAGGCCATTCGGGCCATTAGGCCCATTTTGGACACTTAGGCTCATTCGGCCACATAGGCCCATTAGGCCACTTAGGCCCATTAGACCAATTAGGCGCATTAGGCCACTTACACCAATTTGTACCATTCATCTCGTTTGTCCCATTAGGAACATTATGACACTTTGGTAAAATAGACCCATTGGGCCACTAAGGCCCAATAGGCCCATTTGGAAACTTGGGATCATTAGGCCACTTAGGCCCATTATACCCATTCAGACGATTAGGCCGATTAGGCCACTTAAGACACTAATGCCCATTATACCCATGAGGCCACTTAGGCTCACTAAGCTCATCAGGCCACTTAGGCACATTAGGACCATTAAGCCCATTAGGCCACTTAGGCCCATTCAACACATTAGCCCAATTGGGCCAATTAGGCCCATATGGATCATTCTGCAACTTGGGCCCATTAATCCCATTAGTCCACTTCATCCCATCAGTACAATTAGGCACATTAGGCCACTTACACCCATTAGGCCCATTGGGCCACTTAAGACCATTCAGCCACTTAGGCCCATTAACCCCATTAGCCCACTTAGGCACATTTATCCACTTCTTCCAATTCACCCCATTGGTTCACTTAGTCCCATTCGGCCACTTAGTCCCATTAGGCCACTTTGTCCCATTATTCCCTTTAGGCCAATTAGGCCACTTTGGCCCATTCAATCCATTCAGCCCATTCGACCCATTAAGCCACTTAGGCCCATTGGGCCCATTAGGCCACCTCGACCCATTACACCCATTTGGACACTTCTTACCATTACACCCATTAGTCCACTTAGGCCCATTTAACCCATTAGTCCCATTGGGCCACTTAGCCCATTCGACTCATTTGTCCACTTGGGCCCATTCGGCCCATTAGGCCCATTAGGCATGTTAGGCCCGTGAGGCCAATGAGTCCCATTAGGACACTAAGGCCCATGAGGACACTTAGTCCCATTAATCCCATCAGTAAAATTAGGCCCATTCGGCCCATTAGGCCACTTACGCCCATTAGGCCCATCAGGCCCATTGGGCTACTAACGCCACTTCGGCCCATTTGACCAATTGGTCCAATTAGTCCCATTAGGCCACTTTGGCCACTTAGACCCATTATTACCATTGGTCCACTTAGGCCTATTAGGAAACTTAGGCCCATTAGGTTGATTAATCCACATAGGTCCATTAGGCCCATTAGGCCACTTAGGCCCACTAGGCCCATTAAACCCATTAGGCCAACTAGGCCACTTAGGACCATTAGGCCCATTAGGTGCACTAGGCCACTTAGTCCAATTAGGAAAATTAGGCTCATTAAGCCAATTAGGACCATTAAGCGCATTAAGACACTTAGAGTAATTAGGCCCATTCATCCCATTAGGCCCATTAGGCCCATTATTCCCTTAGACCCATTAAGCCCAGTAATCCCATTATTCTACTTAGTCCCATTAGGCCAGTTAACCCCATTAGGAAGATTAGGCGACTAAGGCCCATTAGGCCACTTAGGCCCACTAGTCCCATTAATCCCATTAGGCTGATTAGGTCACTTAGGCCCATTATGCCACTTAGACCAATTAGGCCCATTACGCCCATTATGCCCATTTCGCTGATTAGGCAACTTTGGCCCATTAGGCCACTTTGGACCATTATTCCACTTAGGAAATTAGGCCCATTAGTCCACCCAGGCCCATTTGGCCCATTTGGCCCATTTGGCCCATTATGCCCATTAGGCCGATTAGGCAACTTTGGCCCATTAGGCAACTTCGACCCATTAGGCCCATTTGATCCATTAGGCCACTATAAAAAATTTGGTCTATTAGGCCCATTTTTACCCTAGGCCGGTTAATCCCATTAATCCCATGAGGCCACCTATACCCATTAGGCCACTTAGGCCCATAAGTCCCCTTAGGCCCATTAGGACCCTTAGGCCCATTACGCACATCAGGCCTCTTAGGCCCATTAGGATTCTTAGTCCCATTAGGCCACTTAGGCCCATTAGGTACATTAGGAAACTTAGGCAAACTAGGACCATTCATCCCATTATGCCCATTAATCCCATTAGGACCCTAGGCTCATTAATCCCCTTAATCCCATTAGGTTACTTAGGCCCATTAGGCCACTTAACCCCATTAGGTAGATTAGGAAACTAAGGCCCATTAGTCCACTTCGGCCCACCAGGACCACTAAGCACATTAGACCGATTAGGCCATTTATGCCCATTATTCCACTTAAGCCAATTAGGCCCATTATCCCCATTAGGCACATTAATCCCATTAGGCCGATTAGGAAACTTTAGCCCATTAGGCCACTTTGGACCATTAGTCCACTGATGCCAATTAGGCCCATTCAGCTCATTAGGACCAGTAGGACACCAAGTCCCATTTAGACCATTTTTCCCATGGACCCATTATACCCATTAGGCCAATTATGCAACTTTTTCCCATTAGGCCACTTTGACCCATTAGGCCCATTAGACCCATTAGGCCAGTGAGGCCAATTAGGCCCATTTGGACTATAGGCCTCTCAATCCCATTAAGCCCATTAGGCCAACTAGGACCATTAGGCCACTTGGGCCCATTAGGCCCCTTATGCCCATTATGCCCCTTAGGCCCATTAGGCCCCTTACACCCATTACAGCCATTAGGCCACTTAGGCCCATTAGGCCGATTAGGCCCATAAGGCCGTTGAGGCCCATTCAGCCCATTAGACCTTTTTTCTGTAGGCTCGTTAAGCCCATTAATCCCATTAGGACACCCAATACCATTAGGCCACTTAGCCCCCTTAGGCCCCTTAGGTCCATTGGGACACTTAGACCCATTAAGTCCATTAGGCTCATTAGGACCATTAAGCCCATTAGGTCGATTAGGCTACTTAGGCCCATTAGTCCACATAGGCCCATTAAGATCATTAGGTAACTTAGGCCCATTAGGAACATTAGGACAATTAGGAAAAATAGGCACATTTGGTACCTAGGCCCATTAATCCCATTAATCCCATTAGACCCATTAGGCCCACTAGGCCCCTTGGGCCCATTTTGCCCATTAGGCCACCTAGGCCCATTCGGTCTGTTAGGCCACTTAGGATCCTTAGGCTCATTAGGACACTTAGGCATATCCATCCTATTTGGCTCATTTGGTCACCTATGAAAATTAGGCCCATTCGGCCACCAAGGCCGATTTGGCCCATTATGCCACCTAGGCCGATTTGGCCCATTAGGCCACTAAGGCCCAATTGTTTGATTAGGCCGATTAGGCCACTTAGTCTCATTAGTCCCATTAGGACCATTGTACACTTAGTCCCACTAGGCACATTAGGTCCATTCGGCTAATTCGGCCACTTAAACCCATTTGTCCCATTTGACCACTTTGGTACATTAATCCCACTAGTACTGTTAGGCCACTTCGGCCCCTGAGGAACATAAGGCCCATTAGGCACATCAGTACACTTGGGCCTATTAGGCCCATGAGTCCACTTAGGACCATTAGGCCACTTAGGCCCATTAGGCCCATTCTTCCACTTAGGTCCATTAGGCCCATTAGGCCAATTGGGCCCATTCATCCACTTAAGCCCATTCGGCCCATTAGGACCATTCGACCATTATGCCCATTGCACCTATTAGACCCATTAGTCCCATTAGTCCACTAAGTCTAATTCAACCTATTAGGCTCATCAGGTCCATTAGGCCACTTAGGCCCACTAGGACACTTAGGCCCATTTTAGGCCACTTTGTCCCATTAGTCCCATTAGGCCACTTTGGCCACTTTGTCCCATTAGGCACATTAATCCACTTAGGCCACTTAGTCCCATTATGTCCATTAGGCCCATTCAACTACTTCGTCCCATTCAACCACCTAGGTCCATTTGTCCCATTAGGCCACTTAGGCCCATTAATCCCATTATGCCCCTTAGGCCACTTAGGAGCATTAGGCCCATTGGTCCACTTAGGCCCATTGGGCCACTTAGGCCCATTCAACAACTTAGGCCCATTCGGCCCATTAGGACACTTAGTCCCATTAGACCCATTTGGACACTTAGGCCCACTTGGCCCATAAATCCCATTAGGCTGATTAGACCACTTAGGCCCATTAGGCCACTTAGCCCCATTAGGCCCCTTAGGACCATTAATCCCATTAGGCCGATTAGTGAAATTTGGACCATTAAGCCACTTAGGCTCATTAGGCCCTTTAAGCCCATTTGGCCACTTAAGTTAATTAGGCACATTTGTCCCATTTGTCCCTTAGGCCTGTTATTCCCATTAAGACTATTAGGCCACTTAATCCCATTAGACCACTTAGGCACATTATGCCTATTAGGCCACTAAGTCCCATTAGGCCACTTAGGTTCACTAAGACCATTAATTCCATTAGGCCGATAAGGCCACTTAGGCCCATTTGGACACTTAGGCCCATTCAACCCATTGGGCCCATTAGGCCCATTAGGCCAATTAATCCCATCATGTCGATTAGTAAACTTTAGCCCATTAGGCCCCTTATGCCCATTAGGTCTATTAGGCATATTAGAAAACTTAGTCTAATTAGGCCCATTCAGCCCATTAGGACACTTTAGCCTATTCGAGTGATTAGGACCATTTGGCCAATTAATCCCATTAAGGCGATTCATCAACTTTGGTCCATTGGGCCACTTAGGCCCATTTGGCCACTTAGGCCCATTTGGCTCATTCAACCCATTCAGGCAATTAGGACCATTTGGCTCATTAGGACACTTAAACAACATAGTCCCATTAGGCCCATTAGGCCCATTAGTCCACTTATCCCCATTAGACCCACTAGGCCCATTCGACCCATTTGGCCTATTCAGCCACTTTGACCAATTAGGCCCATTAGGCTCATTAGGCCCACTAGGCCCATTAGGACACTTAGGACCATTAAGCCACTTAGACCCATTTGGCCACTTAGACCCATTATCCCATTAGGCCCATTAGGCCACTTATGCCCATTAGGGAACATAGGCCCATTAGTCACATTAGTCCACTAAGTCCCATTCAACCAATTAGGAAACTTAGGCCCATTAGGCCCATTTGGCCACTTGGTCCATTTTTCCCATTAGGCCCATTGGGGAACTTAGTCCCATTAGGCCCAATAGGCCCATTATTACCATTCATCCTATTAGGACCATTAGTCCCATTAGTCCACTTAATCCATTTAGGCCCATGAGGCCCTTTAGGCCCATGAGGCCACTGAGGCCCATTGGGCCTATCAGTTCACTTAGTCCCATTAGGCCCATTGGGCCACTAACTCCCATTTCGCCACTTAGTCCCACTAGGCCCATTCAGCCACTTAGTCCACTGGTCCCATTATGCCCATTAGTCCCATTAGGCCACTTAGGCCGATTACGTCACTTAGGCCAATTAGGCCCATTGGGCCACTTTAGTCCATTAGGCCCATTCATCCACTTAGGTCCACTAGGTTCGTTAATCCCATTAGGCCGATGAGGCCACTTAGGACGATAAGGACACTTGGGATCATTAGGATGATTAGGCCCATTAGGCGCATTGGGACCATAAGGTCCATTAGTCCCATTCGTCCCATTAGGCCCATATGGCCACTTAGGCCCATTTGGTCCATTAGGCACATTAGGACCATTAGACCCACTTGTCCAATTAGATCCATTGGGCCACTTTTTCCCATTAAGCCCATTATTCCAATTAGGTGCATTAGGACAATTTTGCCCATTTGGCCACTGAGGCCCACTAGGCCCATTAATAAACTTAGACCCATTCGTCCCATTAAGAAACTTACGCCCATTAGGTCCATTAGGACCATTTTTCCACTTAAGCTCATTCGGCCACTTAATCCCATTAGGCCCATTCGCCTCACTACGCCAATTTGGCCCATTCAGCCCATTCAACCACTTAGGACAAATCAGCCACTTAAGTCCATAAGGCCCATTAGTCCCATTCATTCAATTAGGATGATTCGTCACTTAAACCCATTAGGCCACTTAGACCCATTAGTCCGATTTGGTTGATTAGGCCGATTAGACCACTTAGGCCACTTAAATCCATTAGGCCCATTAGGCCCATTAGTCCACTTAGTCACATTAGACCCATTGGTCCCATTAGGCCCCTTAGGACCATTAAACCCATTAGGCTGATTAGGCAACTAAGGTCCATTAGGAAACTTAGGCCTATTAATCCCATTTGGCCACCTAGGCTAATTTGGCCCATTGGGCCCATTAGGCCCATTGGGCCCCTGGTTCCATTAAGCCCATTAATCCTATTTGGTCACTTAGGCCAATTAGGTCGATTAGACCACTAAGGACCATTATTCCATTAGGCCCACTTGACCCATTAATCCCATTAGGTCAATTAGGCCACTTAGACCAATTAGGCCACTTAGTCCCAATAAAACCATTAGGCCCATTAGTCCACTTAGGCCCATTAGAACCATTACACCCATTAGGTAAATTAAGAAACTTTGTCCCATTAGGACACATAGGCCCATTAGGCAACTTAGGACAATTAGGCTCATTCGGCCCATTTGGCCCATACACCCGTTAATCACATTAAGCCCATTCGGCCACTTAGGCCCATTAGGCCACTTAGGCCCATTAGGCCCCTTAATCCAGTTAGGCCAATTTGGACCATTTGGCACCTTGTCCTGTTAAGCCCATTAATCCCATTAGACCCATTAGGCCCATTAATCCACTTAGTCCCCTTGGTCCCATTAGGCCCATGAGGCCATTAGGGACCATGAGTCTCATTAGGCCACTTAGGCCCATTAGGCCTCTTAGGTCCATTATGACACTTAGGCCCATGAGGCCCCTTATACCACTTGGGACCATAAAAAATATTAGGCCACTTAGGCCCATGAGGTCCATTAGGCCACTTTAGCCCATCAGGACCATTATGCCCATTCAGACACCTAGGCCTATTAGTCCCATTATGTCACTTAGGCCCATTATTACCATTAGTCCCATTCATTAAATTAGGCCGATTAGGCCCCTAAGTCCCCTTAGGCCCATTAGGTACATTAGGCCACTTAGGCCCATTGCCCCATTTGGCCAATTAGGCCCATTCGTCCCATTAGGCCCATTAGGCCCATTACGACCATTAGTCCCATTAGGCCCATTCGGACCATTAGGCCCATAATGCCACTTAGGCCCATTCAGCTTGTTAAGCTCATTCGACCACTTAGGCTTATTATGCCACATAGGTCCATTAGGCCCCTTAGGACCATTAGGTCCATTGGTACCAATAGGACCATTAGGCCCATTTGGCCCATTATTAGCCCCATTAGGCATATTCATCCCATTTGGCGCATTACGCCCAGTAGGCCCATTGGACAACTTAGAAAAACTAGGCCCATTAGTTCACTTAGGCCCATTCATCCACTTACGCCCACTAGGCCTGTTAGGCCCATTAGGCGAATTAGGCACATTAGGCCCATCAGGACCAATCGACCACTTAGGACCACTAGTCTGATTGGGCCACTTAGGCCCATTAGGACTCTTTATCCCACTATTCCCATTAGAACACTTAGTCCCATTAGGCCACTTACGCCCATTAGACCCACTAGGACAATTAGGCACATTTGGCCCATTAGGCCCATTAATCCACATAGGCCCACTAGGCCCATTAGGCCACTTAGACCCATTTGGGCACTTCGGTCCATTAGGCCCATTAGGCACATTATGCCACTTAATCTCAATTGTCCACTTAGGTCCATTAGGTCCATGGCCAATTTGGGCCATTGGGCCCATTCAGCCACTTAGGACCATTAGCCCTAATTGGCCACTTAGGCCCATGAGGCCCATTAGTCCCATTCAATTGATTAGGCCAATTAGGAAAATTAGGCCACTTAATCCACTTAGACCCATTAGCCCCACTAGGGTCATCAGGCCACTTAGGCCCATTCGTCTAATTAGGCCGATTAGGGCACTTAGACCCATTAGGCCCATTAGGAATATTAGGCCCATTAGGCCCATTTGATTGATTAGGTCGATTCAATGACTTAAGGCCCATTCGGCCTATTAGCCCGATTAGGCCACTTAGGCCCATTAGTCTATTAGGCCCATTAGAACACTTAGGCCCATTTGGCTCATTCGGTCAATTAGGCATATTAGGCCACTTAGACCCATTAGGCCCATTATACCACATAGGCTTATTACACCCATTAGCCTAATTTGGTTGATTAGGCCACATAGGCCCATTAGGCCCATTAAGACACTTAGGCCCATTAGGCCCATTAGGCCGATTAGTCTGATTAGACCACTTAGGCCACTTAGGCCCATTATTCGCCTTAGGACAATTAGTCCACATAGGCAACTTAGGCATTAGGCCAATTAGGCCACTTAGGCCCCTTAGGCCCATTTGTGCCATCATTCAATTAGGTTGATTAGGCCAATTAGGCCACTTAGGCCGATTAGACCCATTAGGCCCATTAGGCCACTTAGTCCCATTAAGCCCATTAGGCCCATTCAGTCAATTAGGGAGAATATGCCACTTAGTCCCATTAGGCCCCTTAGGCCCAATAGCCCATTAGGCCTATCACCCCACTTAGGCCCATTAAACCCATTATTCCCATCATGCCCATGAGGCCCATTTGTCCACTTAGGTCTATGATGCCCATTAGGCCATGTAGGCCCATTAGGCCAATTAAGCCCATTGAACTCATTAGTCCCATTAATCCCATTAGGCCCATTAAGCCACTTAGGCTACTTAGGCCCATTAGGCCCATTCGATCGATTAACTCAATTAGGCCACCGTGGCCCATTAAATCACGTAGTCCCATTAGGTCCATTAGGCCCATTAAACCCAATAGTCCCATAAGGCCCATTAGTCATATTAATCCACATAGGACACATAGGCCCGTTAGGCCCATTCGGTCGATTATCCCAATTAGTCCACCTAGGTCAATTAGTTCCATTATCCCCATTAGACCCATTAGGCCCATTAGGCCCACTAGGCCCATTAGGCCACTTAGGACCATTACTCCACTTAGGACCATTAGGGACATCAAGCCCATTAGGCCCATGAGTCACATTCTTCCCATGAGGCCCATCAGGTCTATTAGGACACTTAGTCTTTTTAAGCACATTGGGACCATGAGGCCACTTAGGACCATAAGGCACATGAGGCACATTAGACCCATCAGGCCAGTTGGGCCCATTAGGTCCATTAATCCCATTAGGCCCACTAGGCCCTTTAAGCCACTTAGAACTAGTAGTCCACTTAAGACCATTGGACCCATTAGGCTCATCAGGCCAATTAGGCCCAATAGGCCCACTCGGCCACTTCATCCCAATAGGCCTATAAGGCCACTTAGGCCCATTAGGCCACTTAGGCACACTAGGCCCATTCATCCACTTAGTCCCATTAGGCCACTTATGCCAATTAGGCCCATTAGGCCAATTAGGCGCATTAGGTCCATTACACTCATTCGGCCACTTAGGCCCACTAGGTCCATTCGTCCACTTAGGCCCATTAGGCCACTTTGGCCCATTAGGCCACTAACTCCCATTTGACCCATTAGGTCCATTATACCACTTAAGCCCATTTTTCCACTTAGGCACATTAGGCCCATTAACCCTATTAGCCCAATTCATCCCATTAGGCCCATTCGGCCACTTAGGACCATTAGTCCTAATCAGCCACTTAGGCCCATAACGCCCATTAGGCCCATTTGATGGATTAGGCCAATTAGGCCACTTAGGCCACTTAGACCCATTAGGCCCATTAGTCCCATTAGGAAACTTAGTCAAATTTGGCCCATTCGGTCGATTAGGTCAATTAGGCTGCTTATGCCACTTAGACCCATTAGGCCACTTAGGCCCACTAGGCCCATTAAGTACATTAGGCCCATTCGATAGATTTGCCTGATTTGGAAACTTTGGACCATTTGGTCGATTAGCTTGATTAGGACACTTAGGACCATTAGACCCTTTAGACCCATTAGGCCACTTAGGCCCATTCAGTCGATTAGGCAGATTAGGCCACTTAGACCCCTTATTCCCATTAGTCCCATTAGGCCACTTAGGCCCACTTGACCCATTAGGCCCATTTGGTTGATTAGGACGATTAGGCCGCATATTCCCATTAGTTCCATTAGGCCACTTAGGCCCATTAGGCCCATTCGGTCGATTAGGATGATTAAACCACTTAGGCCACTTATACCCATTAAGTCTATTATGACCATTGGGCCCTTTAGGCACATTAGTCCCCTAAGTCCACTTAAGAAATAGGCCCATTAGGTCACTTAGTCCCATTACGCCCATTTTTACTATTATTTGATTAGGGTGATTAAGACACTTAGGCCACTTAGGTTGATTAGGCCCATTAGGCCCATTAGGCCACTTTGGCCCGTTAGTCCCATTAGGCCACTTAGGACCATTAGGCCCATTTTTCCCATTCAGTCGATTATGGGAATTAGGCCACTTAGTCTCATTAGGCCCATTGGGCCACTTAGGCCCATTGGGCCACTTAGGCCCATTAGCCCCATTAGACCCATTAAACCCATTAGTCCCATTTGGCCTATTAATCCACTTATGCCACTTAGGCCCCTTAGGCCCATTCAGTCGATTAGCTCGATTAGGCCACCTAAGACCTTTGGGACCATTAGGAAACATAGGTCCATTAGGACCATTAGGAAACTTAGGACCATTAGGCCCATTATACCCATTAGTCCCACTAGGCCCACTAGGCCCATTAATCCACCTAGGCCACTTAGGCCCATTAATCCCATTTAGTCGATTATCCCGATTAGTCCACTTAGGCCAATTTGTTCCATCTCGCCCGTTATCCCCATTAGGCCCATCAGACCCATTAGGCCCACTGGGCCCATTAGGTCACTTATTCCCATTAGGCCTCTTATGATCATGAGGCCCATTAGGCCCATCAGGCCCATCAGGCCCATGAGGCGCATTCTACCCATCAGGGCCATTAGGCCCATGAGGACCATTATGTCACTTAGGATCATTTGGTCCATTAGGCCTATGAGTCCACTTAGGCCCATGATACCCATGAGGCACATTAGACCAATCATGTCACTTAGCCCCATTAGACCCATTATTCCCATTAATCCCATTAGGCCCACTAGGCCCTTTAGGCTACTTAGGCCCATTAGGCCCATTGAACCAACTGGGCCCATTCGTCCCAATCAGCCCACTCAACCCAGTATGCCATTTAGGCCCATGAGGTTCATATGGCCCATTAGGCCACTTAGGCCCATTCATACCATTAGGCCCTTTTGGCCCACTTTGATCACTTAGTCCCATTAGGCACATTATGTCCATTGTGACCATGAGGCAACATAGGCCCATCAGGTTAATTAGGCCAATTCAGTTGATTAGTCCCATTAGGCCCATTAGGCCCTTTAGGCCCACTATGCCCATTAGGCCACTTAGGCCCATTATGCCACTTAGGTCCTTGAGGCCATGGGGGCCATTAGGATCATCAGGCCCATCAGTCCACTTAGGCTCATTAGGTCCATTAGGCCCATTAGTCTACTTAGGACCATTAGGCCCATTGGGACCATGAGGCCACTTAGGTCCATTAGGCCCATTAGCCCCATTGGGCCACTTCATCCCATTAGGCCCTTTAGGCCCACTAGACCCATTCAGGCACACATGCCCATTAGGCCCATTAGGCCACTTAGGCCACCAGGCTACTTAAGACCATTAGGCCCACTAGGCCCATTAGGTCACTTCTGCAAAGGAGGCCCATTAGGCCCATTAAGCCCATTAGGCCCATAAATCCACTTAGTCCCATGAGGCCCATTAGGCCAATTATGCCTATTAGGTCACTTATTCCCATTAGGCCCATTAGGACCATGAGTCCACTTAGACCCATTTGGCCCTTGAGGCCCATTCAGACATTATGGCCCATTCTGCCCATTCTGCCACATAGGCCCATTTCCCCACTTAGGCCCATTCGGCCCATCAAGCCACTTAGGCCCATTGGTCCTATCAAGAAACTTAGGCCCATTGGGCCCATTAAGCCACTTATACCCATTAATAACATTTGGACCAATAGGCCCATTAGGACACTTAGGCCACTTAGGGATCTTAGACCCATCAAGCCCATCAGGTGCATTTTTTCCATTGGGCCTATCAGGCCCATTAGGCTACTGAGGTCCATTAGGCCCATTAGTCCACTTAGGCCCATTACGCCCGTTAGCCCACTTAGCCCACTTAGGCCCATTAGGTACATTAGGCTCATGAGGCTCATCGACCCCATTAGGCCCATTAGGCCAGTTAGGCCCATTGAGATAATTAGGCCCATGGGGGTAATTAGGCCCATTCTTCCCATTGGGCCTATCAGGACAATTAGGCCAATTGGACCACTGAGGCTCATTATGGCTATTTGGCCGATCAGGCCCATCAGGTCCATTAGGCCACTCAGGACCATTAGGCCCATCAGGCCCATTAGGCAACTTAGTCCCATTAGGCCCATGAGGCCCATTAGGTTACTTTAACTACTTAGGACCATTAGGAACATTATGAAAATGAGGCCACTAAGGCCCATAAGGCCCATTTGGCCCATCAATCCCACTAGGCCACTTAGGCCCATTAGGCCCATTAGGTCACTTAGGCCCATTCAGTACATTAGGCCACTTAGGCCTATTAGTTCCATTAGGCCATTAAGGCCACTTAGGCCCATTAAGCCACTTGGGCCCATTACACCCATTAGGCCCTTTAAGGACATTAAGACCATTAGGGCTGTTACGCACATCATGGCCATTATGCCCATTAGGTGCATTAGGACCATTAGGCCACCAAATCCCATTTGGCCCATTAGGACACTTTGGCCACTTAGGCCCATTAGGCCCATTAGGTACACGAGGCCAATGAGGCCCATTTGGCCCATTTCGCCCATCAGTCCCATCAGAACCATTAGGACACTTAGGCCCATTAGGTCTATTAGGCCAATTAGTACCATTAGGTCACTTAGGCCCATTCAGCTCATTAGGCCACCTAAGTGCATCATGCCCATCAGGCCCATCAAGCCCATGAGTCCACCTAGGCCCATGTGGCCCATTATGCCCATCAGGACCATCAGGCACATTAGGCCACTTAGCCCCATTCTACTCATTAGGCCACTTAGGAACATTAATCCCATCTGCAATCTGGTTCATTAGGCCAATCGGTCCCATTAGGCCACTTAGGTCCATTAGGCCCATCATGCCCATCAGGCCCCTTAGACCCATTCGACTCATTAGGCCACTTTTTCCCATTAGGCCACTTGGAACCATTAGTCCCATTAGGCCACTGAGGCCCATTAGGCCACTTAGACCCATTTGTCTCATTAGGCCACTTAGGCCCATTAGGCCACTTATGCTCATTCAGCCCATTTGGCCCATTAGGCCACTACAGCCCATTGGGCCCATCAGGCCACTTTGGCCCATTATGCCAGTTTGGACCATTAATACCATTAGATTGCTTAGGCCCATTATCCCACTTAGGCCCATTAAGCCACTTAGGCCCATCAGCCCACTTAGGCTCATTAGGCCACTTCAGCCCATTATGCCAATTAAGACACTTAGGATCGTTTGGCAATTCCAGGCACTTAGGTCGATTAGGCCCATTAGGCCCTTTCAACCACTCAGGCCCATTAGTCCCATTAGGCCATTGAGGCCCATTAGGCCACTAAGGCCCATTAGGACCACTTGGCCACTTAGGCCCATTCAGCGCATTATGCCACTTTGGACCATTAGGCTCATTCAACCACTTAGGCACATTAGGACCATTTGTCCCATTTGGCCACTAAGGCCCACTAGGCCCACTAAGACACTTACACCCATTAGGGCCATTAGGTCACTTAGGCCACTTAGGCCCATTAGGCTACATAGGCCCATTAAGACCATTGGGCCTATGTGTCCACCGAGGCCCACTAGGCCCACTAATCCCATCCAACCCATAAATCCACTTAGGCCTGTCAATCTACTTAGGCCCATTAGGCCACTTAGGTCTATTAAGCCACTTAGGCCTATGAGTTCACTAAGGACCATTATGCAAATTTGGCCACTTAGGCCCATTAGGCTGATTAGGCCCATTAAGCCACTGTGTCTCATTAGTAACATTAGTCCCATTAGGCCTATTAGGCTATTAAGGCCCATTCATCCCATTGGCCCACTATTCCTTATTAGGCTACTTAGGCCACTTAGGCCCATTAGGGCACTTAGTCCCATTAAGACACTTAGCCCCATTTGGCCACTTAGGCCCATTAGGACAATGTGCACACTAAGGACCATCAAGCCCATGAGTCCACTTAGGCCCATTAGGCCCATTAGTCCCATTAGGCCACTTAGTCCTATTAGGACCATTAGTCCACATAGGCCCATTCCACTCATTAGACCACTTAGGCCCCTTAGGCTAACTAGGCCATTGAGGCCACTTAGGCCCATTAAACCACATAGGCCCATTTCTCCCATTTGGCCCATCACAACCACTTGGACAATTAAGCCCATTCGACGCATTAAGCACATTAGGACACTAACACCCATTAGGCCCTATAGGCCAATTAGGCCACTTAGGCCCATTAGTCCCATTAGATCCATGAGGTCCATGAGGCCACTAAGGCCACTAAGGCCCATTTGGCCCATTTGGCCCATCTAGCCCTTCAGAATCATTAGGCCACTTAGGCCCATCAGGCCCATGAGGCCCATTTAGACCATTAGGCCACTTAGGAACATTTATCTCATTAGGCCACATAGGCCCATTAGACCCATCAAGCACATGAAGCCCATTAGGCTGCTTTGGCCCATTCGACACATTATGCCTGTATGGCCCATCAGACCTCTTAGGCCCATTCAGCGAATTAGGCCACTTAATTCCATTAGGCCTATTAGTCCCATTAGGCTCATCGTTTTCATTAGGCCACTCAGGCCCATTAGGCACATTAGTCCACTTAGGCATGTTTAGCGCATTAGGCCACTTTGGCCCATTAGGCCCATTAGGCCCCTTAGGCCACTTAGGCCCATTAGGCCCATTAGGCCACTTAGGCCCATTTGGATGATTTGGCCCATTAGTCCACTGAGGACCATTAGGCCCATTAGTCTGATTAGGACACTTAGGCCCATTAGGCCACTGAGGCCCATTAATCCCATTAGGCCACTCATGCCCCTTAGACCCATTAGGCCCATTAGGTCACTTAGTCTAATTAGGCCACTTGAGCCCATTAGGCCCATTAGGCCACTTAGTCCACTTAGGCTCATTATTCCCATTAGGCCAATTAGGCCAGTTAGGCCCATTAGGCCACTTAGGCCCATTAAGCAACTTAGGCCCATTAGGCAACTTAGGCTAATTAGGCAACTTAGGCCCATTAGGGCACTTAGGCCCATTATGAAAATTAGGCCACTTAATCCCATTAGGCAATTTCGGCCACTATGTCCCATGAGGTCGATTCGTCCCATTAGGCCATTGAGGCCCATTAGGCCACTTAGGCCCATTAGGCCATTTCATCCACTTAGGCGCATTAGGCCCATTAGGCCTCTAAGGCCAATTAGACCACTTAAGACCATTAGGCCCATTTGTCCCATTAGTCCCACCTAGTCGATGAGGCCGATTAGGCCGCTTCAGCCACTTCAGCCCATTAGGCCCATTAGGCCACTTCGGTCCATTGGGCCCATTAGGCCACTTAGTCCCATTAGTCCCATTTAGTCGATTAGGGGGATTAGGAAACTTGGGACCATTAAGACCCTTAGTCCACTTAGGCCTATTGGGAACATTAGTCCAGTTAGGCCCATGAGGCTCATTATGCCCATTCAGCCACTTAGGTCTATTAGGCCCATTAATCCCATTAGTCCCATTAGTCCCATTTGGCCCATTTGGCCACTTAGGCTCATTAGGCCCATTAGGCCATGTAGGCCCATTAGTACCACTAGGCCACTTAGGCTCATTAGTCCCATAAAACCCATTAGTCCCACTAGTCCCATTAGGCCCATTAGGCCCGTTAAACCACTTATGCCACTTAGGCCCATTAGGCCCATTTGGTAGATTAGCCTGATTAGGCCACATAGGCCCATTAGGCCACTTAGGTCCATTAAAACCATTATTCCCATTAGGTCCATTTGGATCATTAAGCCACTTAGTCCCATTAGGCCCATTCGGTCGATCATCCTGACTAGGCCACTTATGCCACTTAGGCCCATTAGGTTCAGTATGCCCATTAGGCCCATTAGACTCAATAGGACCAATAGTCCCATTACGCCACTAATGACCATTAGGCCCTTCATTACCATGAGGTGCATTCCACCAATGAGGCCCAAGAGGCCCATTATGCCCTGGAGGACCATCAATCCCATTAGGACAATTATGTCCATTAAGCCCTTTCGGCCCATGAGTCCATTTTGGCCCATGAGTCCCATTAAACACATCAGGCCACTTGGGCCCATTAGTCTCATTAGGCCCATTAATCCCATTAGGCACACTAGACCCTTTAGGCCACTTAGGACCATTAGGCCTATTGGTCCCACGAGGCCCATTCGTCCCATGAGGCCCATTGGGCCCATTTGTCCCATTAGGCCCACTCAACCCATTAGGCCCCTTATCCCCATGAGGCCCGTTGGGCCCATTAGGCCACTTGGCCCCTTCATCCCATTAGTCCCCTTCGGCCCACTTAGCCCACATAGGCCTATTAGGCCCATTATTCCCATTGGGCACATGAGGAAACTTAGACCATTAGGTCCATTAGGCCCATGAGGTGCACTAGGCCCATTAAGCCAATTAGTCCCATTAGTCCCATTAGACCCATTAGGCCCACAAGGTCCAATAGGTCACTTAGTCCCATTAGGCCACTTAGGTCACTTAGGGCTATGAGGCCCATGAGGCCCATTAGGCCCATCCTGCCCATGAGGCCCATTTTTGTCGGTTTAGACAATGAGAAGAGCATGACATGCATGGTATAAATGAATTCCCTCTATGATTTTATATCTCATGTGGAGTAATGATTTATGTTGTGATATGAATTTTTTGATATTTGAAAAATTTGGAAAGTGTTTTCAAATGTGTGATTTTGAAAAGAGAATGGTTGTGGTATTTTAAAAATGGGTCAATTTTCAAAACATGGTGGATGTTTATTCAAAAATTATTGAACATGGAAAATGTTGGATTTTGTAAATCATGGTTATGATAGTTGAAGTGTGATATAATTTGAAATTTTTAAGCCTTATATTGCTAGAGAGTGAGTCTTATGGTTTTTCTCATGTGAACAGAGAATGGAACCTAGTAGGCATCGTAGAAACCAACCAAAGGAAGCTACTAAAAATGTGGTTTCACCTAAGCCCCAGGTGAACCAATAGCTGGTGAAAAGCATAATGAAAGCTTTTAAAGCTTTCAATAGTGGGAATAAAATAGATAAACCAAGTCATGTGGACCATTTGGTTCATTTTAAGAAGAAAAATCCACCCATCTTTTGGGGTGATTCAAAACTAGAAAGGGTGGAGGCATGGAAAAATAAGATGAATCGAATATTAGATTTCATAGGCACATTGATGGAGTTCAAAGTCAATTTAGTGATATACATGTTGTAAGATCTTCTATATTAGTGGTGGGAGTTAGCGATCTAGGATAAAGTGAACCAAGGTATGGCATGGGAGGATTTCAAGGAATTGTTCAACAAAAAATTCTATCCTTACACGTTTATAATTCATAGAATGATGGATTTATTTATCTTGAAGCAGTATAACCTTTTTGTGATAGAATATGTTGATAAATTCATGAATTTAGTCTAGTTTTCACCCGAGGTTTCTACTAGTGAATCTTTGAATACACACATTTTTTAATCTGGGATGAGGTAGGAAATTTGTTTGAAGATTGCAGTAATATGTATAATAGATTGTATGGAGATGGTCAATAGGGAAACTGTGGTTGAAAGGGACATATTATGGGTGATGGGTGGAGGAGATATCCTGATACCTATGGGGAATGTTGGAAACTATAATGGGGGGAGCAAGTGGAAGAGGGACACTTATTTACAAGGTGAGATTATGGCTTAGAATCCAATGGAAGGATCAGTGAATATTCCTATGAAGCCTAAGAGAAAGTCGGGATGTTTCTAATGTGGCGCTCTAAGACACATAAAGCAAGAATGTACATCACCACCTAGAGCATGCCATAATTGTAATTAAACGGGGCATCTTCAGTGTTATTGTTACTATGCTCTAAGGTCAAGTGTTCGGGACACTTCTCAAGGTTCACAGTCATCTTATGCCTCAACGGGATGAGGACAACAGAATAGCCATCGTTATAAGAACAGAGTTAGTCATGGTGATTCCAGGAATACCATGAGTCCTCAACATGGTAAATTTCATCAAGGTAATAAAGATAAAAGTGTGGCGAGTAAGCAGGTATTTGGAGCTGAGCGGGTTATTTTGAATGGCCAAATTGTACCATCGATGGTGAGAGGTACAATTATCTTGAATTCTACCTTTAAGAAAGCATTGTTTGATATGGGTTCATCTCATATTTCATTGCTTCACATGTTGTTGATTTGTTGGGTCTAAATGTGGAAATGATGCATTCTGTTTTGAAACTTCTAACTCCTCTGAGTCAAAGAAAGCGTCGAGCCTTTATGTGTAGAGCTTGTTGTATAGTTGTGGGTGACTGGTTCATGGTCGATCCGGGTTGGTTCGTGTTATCCTAAGTGGCCTAATTTTACTAAATGACCTAAATTGTTCTAAATGGACTAAATTAGAATAAATGGCCTAATTGGCCTAAATGGCCTAAATGGCCTAATTGGCATAAATGGACTTATTGTCCTAAATGGCCTAATTGGCCAAATTAGACTAATTGGCCTAATTGGCCTAATTAGACTAAATGGACTAAATGGACTAAATTGGCCTAAATGGCCTAAATTCCCTTAATGTCCTAATTGGCCAAAATGGACTAAATTGCCTAAATGGTTGAAATTGACCTAATGGCCTAAATGAACTAAATTGGAATAAATTGACTAATTGGCCTAAATGACCTAAAATTCCCAATTGGCATAATTGGGCTAATTGGCCTAAATGTCCCAAATTGGACTAAATGGCCCAAATGGCTTAATTGACCTAAATGGACTAAATAGTCAAAATTGGCCTAAATGGATTAATTGACCTAAATGGCCTAATTAGCCTAATTGACCTAATTGTCCAAAATTGGCCTAAATTGGCCTAAATGACCAAAATGACCTAATTAGACAAAATGGATTAATTGCCATAAATGGTCTAAATGGCCTAATTTTCCTAATTAGCATAAATTGCCTAATTGATCTAATTGTCCTAAATGGACTAAATTAGCCTAAATGGCCTAAATTGACCTAATTGGCCTAATTGGTCTAAATGGCCTAATTGGTTTAAATGGACTAAATGGCCTAATTGGTCTGATTGACCTAAATGGACTAATTTTCCTAAATGGACTAAATGGCCTAAATTGGCATAATTGGCCTAATTGATCTAAATGGCCTAAATTGGTCTAAATGACCTAAATGGCCTAAATGACCTAACTGGTCTAATTGTCCTAAATGGACTAATTTTCCTAAATGGTCTAAATGGTCTAATTAGTCTAATTGGCCTGAATGGCCTAAATGGTCTAAATAACCTAAATTGTCCGAAATATCCTAGTTGGCCTAAATGTAATAAATTTTCTAATTGGCCTAATCAGACTAATTGGCCTAATTGGTCAAAATGACATAAATTTTCCTAAATGGACTAAATAGCCTAATTGTACAAATTGGACTAAATTGGCCTAAATTGCATAAATGGACAAAATTGGCTTAATTGGCATAATTGGTCTAAATGGTCTAAATTGGGCTAGATGGCCTAATTGGCCTAAATTGCATAAATTACCTAATTGGCTTAATTTTCCTAATTCGCCTAAATGGTCTAAATTGTCCTAAATGGATTAAATGACCTAATTGGACTAAATGACCTCAATTAGCATAATTGGCCTAATTGACCTAAATTGTATAAATTGTCTAATTGGTATAATTTTCCTAATTGGCCTAATTGGCCTAAATAGACTAAATTGGTCAAATCAGCATAAATGTCCTAATCGGCCTAATTGGCTTAAATGGCCTAAATTGGACTAAATGGACTAATTGGATGAATTGGAATAAATGGTATAAATTAGACTAAATAGACTAATTGACTTAAATTGTCCTAAATTTATTAATTTTCCTAAATGGATTAAATGAACTAAATGAACTAATTGCCTAATTGACCTAAATGGCCTAAATGAACTAAATTTGCCTAATTGGCCTAAATGGCCTAATTGGCATAAATTGATTAATTGGACTAAATGGACTAATTGGTGTAATTTACTTAAATGGTCTAAATTAAAAAATTGTCCTAATTGACCTAATTAGGCTAAATGGCCTAAATTGGCCTAATTGGTCAAATTGGTCTGAATGGCCTAAATTTGTCGAAATGGTCGAAATGGACTAATTGGCCTAAATGACCTAAATGGACTAATTGATATAATTTTCCTAAATGGTCTAAATTACCTAATTGGCCTAAATTGACCTAAATGGCCTAAATTGGCCTAAATGGCCTAAATTAGCCTAAATGGCCTAAATTGGCCTAAATGGATGAATAGGCCTAATGGGCCTGAATTGCCTAATTGGACTAATTGTTTTAATTTTACTAATTGGTCTAAATGAGCTAAATTAGCCTAAATGGCCTAATTGGCCTAAATTTCTTAAATTTTCTAATTGACATAATTGGCCTAATTGGCCCAAATGGCCTAAATTGTCCTAATTGGCCTAAATTGCCTAAATTGCATAATTGGCCTAATTGGCCTAAATGGTCTAAATTGGACTAATTGGTCTAAATTACCTTAATTGGACTAAATGGAATAATTTTCATAATTGGACTAAATGGTCTAATTTGGCCTAAATAGCCTAAATGACATAAATTGGATTAATTAGACTAATTACCCTAAATGAACTAAATTGGACTAATTAACCAAAATGAACTAAATTGCCTAATTGGACTAATTGGACCAACTGGATTAATTGACCTAAATTGGCCTAAATTGCCTAAATCTTCTAATTGACCTAAATGGTATAAAGGGCCTAAATTGACCTAATTTTCCTGAATTGGTCTCATTGTCCCCATTGACCTAAATGGCCTAAATTGGCTTAAATGACCTAAATGGCTTAATTGGCCTCAATGGACTAATTGGCCTAATTGGCCTAAATGGCTAAAATTGGCCTAAATGGCCTAATGGTCCTAATGGGCCTAAGGGTCGAATGGGCCTAATGGGTCGAATGGGATTAAGTGGCCCAATGGGATTAATGAGCATAATGGGTCTAATGGGATTAATTGACCTAATGGGCTTAATTGACCTAATGGGCCTAAGTGGCCTAATCGGCCTAATGTGCTAATTAGGCTTAAGTGGCCTAATGGGTCTAATGGGCCTAATGGGCTTAATGGGTCTAATGGGTCCACTGGTCCAAAGTGAGCTAATGGACCTAAGTGGCATAATTGGACTAATGGGCCTAATGGGCCTATTGGGCCTAATGGACCTGAGTGTCCTAATAGGACCATTAAGTCTGATTCGACCTAATGGGACTAATGCGCTTAATGGGTCGAATGGACCAGTTGGGCCTAAGTGTCATGATGGTCCTAATGGTCCTAATGGGCCTATTGGGGCTAAGTTGATTAATGGGGCCAATGGGCTCATTATGGCCAATTCAACCTAATGGGCCGAATGGACTAATTGGCCTAATGGGCCTAATGGGCCTAATGGGCCTAATGGGTTTAAGGGGACAAATGGGACTAAGTGGAAGAATTGGCCCAAGTGGCATAAGTGTTCTAATGGACCTAATAGGCCTAAGTAGCATAATGGTCCCAATGAATCTAAGGGGCCCAATGGGTCTAAGGGGTCTAATGGGCCTAAGTTTCCTAATGGAACTAAGTGTCCTAAGTGACCTAATAGGCTGAATGGGACTAAGTGACCTAATGGGCCTAATGGGCCCAGTGGCCTAATTGGCCTAATGGGCCTAATGGGTTTAATGGGTCTAATTGGTCTAAGGGGCCTAAATGGATAAAGTGGACTAATGGGCCTAAGTGGCCTGAGTGTCCTAATAGGCATAATGGGCCTATTGGTCTCATTGGGCCTAAGTGGCCTAATGGTCCTAATGGGCCTAATGGGACCATTATGGCCAATTCGGTCTAAAGGGATTAATGGCATAATGACCTAATGAGCCTAATGGGCCTAATGGGTCTAATCAGTCTAATGGGACTAAATGGCCTAATCGGCCTAATGATCTTAATGGGCCTAATGGGATGAATGGATTGAATGTGCCTAAGTGGACTAATGGGCTGAATGGATCTAATGGGCCTAAGTGGCCAAAGTTTCCTAATGGGCATGATGGGTCCAATGGGCCTAAGTGGCCTAATGACCCTAAGTGTCCTAAGTGTCCTAATGGGACCCATGGGCCTAATGGGTCCAATGGGCCTAATGGTTCCAATGGACCTAAGTGGCCAAAGTTACCTAATGGTCCCAATAGGCCGAATGGTCCTAATGGGTCCAATGGGCCTAATGGGAATAATAGGTCCAATGGACCTATGTGGCTTAAGTTGCCTAGTGGGACAAAGTGGCATAATGGTCTTAATCGTCCTAAGTGTCATAATGGGTCTAATGGGCCTAAGTGGTCTAATTGGTCCAATTGGCCTAAGTGGCCTAAGTTGCCTAATGGGCCAAAGTGGCCTAATGGGCCTAATGGTCCTAAGTGTCCTAAGTTGACTAATGGGCCTAATAGGCCTAATGGGTCTAATAGGTCTAATAGGTCTGAGTGGCCTAATGGGCCTAAGTAGCCTAAGTTTTCTGATGGGCCTAATGGGCCTAATGGGTCTAATGGGTCTAAGTGGCTTAATGGGCCTAAGTTTCCCAAGTTGCCTAATGGACCTAATGGTCCTAATGGGCGTAATGGGTCTAAAGGGCCTAAGTGGCCTAATCAGCCTAACGGGTCTAATGGGCCTAATGGGTCGATTGGGCCTAAGTGACCTAATGGGTTGAATGGGACTAAGTGGGATAATGGGCCTAAGTGGCCTAAGTTTCCTAATGGGCCTAAGTGGCCCGATGGGTCTAAGTGTCCTATGTTTCCTAATGGGCCTAATGGGATGAATGTGCCTAATGGGATTAATGAGCAGAATGGTCCTAATGGGTCCAATGGGCCTTAGTGTCCTAAGTTGCCTAATGGGTCTAAGTGGCCTAATGAGCCTCATGTGCCTAAGTGTCCTAATGGGCCTAATGGGACGAAGTGGCCTAATGAGCCTCATGGGCCTAATTGGCCCAATGTGCCCAATGGTCCTAATGGACCTAAGTGGTCTAATGTGCCTAATAGGATAATGTGCCTAATGGTCCTAAGTGTCTTAATTGGCTTAATGGGTGTAAGTATCCTAATGGGACTAATGGGACGAAGTGGCCTAATGGGACTAATTGGCCAATGGGACTAGTGGTCCTAAAATCAGTGATTTATGAAACTTGTTTGACAACAAAATCCAAAGGGGGGATTGTTAGAACCAATCTAGTGAGGAAGGTGTTTGTTTCATGTGTTGTCTTTTGTTTTAAAGGAAATATTTTGAATAAAGAAAATCACCTCACTTTTTATTTGGTGGAAATCATAGTATCCATTGTATTCAAAAGAATAAGACTCACTATGTCCATCATAACAAGGCAAAGTTGTGTGAAAGAAAAGGTACTTATTAGACTTGTCTTGGGTATGATATGTGAAGAAAGGGAAAAAGAGGTATTCCAAATTATATCCAGATTTATCGTATCTAGATGGAAGAGAAGAAAGAGATGATTCCAATCGAAAAGGAATTGTACCCAGTGTAATCAGATTCAAGCTGAGAAGGAAAGAAAGAAGGCATTGAGAATCGTAATAAGAATGATCGTACCCAGAATGATCTTTGTCAGGTACTGTACCATCCAATTATCCATCATATGCATAAGAAAACCTTCATACCCAGGATGATCATACTCAGGATCACAAAGAAAAATATCATACCCAATATGATCATATTTAGGCCAACCATTCTCAGAAATATCATACTCTGGACAATCATATTCAAAGAAGTAATTGCTTGAGGTCGATGATTGAAAAGAGAAGGAAATAATGAGATAAAAAATGTAGTAAACCATTTCAAAAGGGTTGAATTACTTTATAGGTTTCAATTGGGTCAAGATTCATTGTATCAGAGTGGAATTGTTTTATATTTTCAAGTGGTTCAAGAGAAGAAAAGAAGCAGTAAAATTGGTTTGAAAGAATAGTTTGTTGGATGTGAAATTTAGGGGGATATCAACATTCAAAATAATTATCATATCCATCATTCATAAGGAGAAGTGAAAGTTTTAGAATAATTGAGAAGCTTCGAGAATAGTTGATGAAGTCAAAATAAACACCAGATTTTAGGGAAAATTGAGATTAGTGTGAATTTGATTAAGTGGGAAACTTTTTGTAATTCCCTCCAAAGAATCTAGAGGGTCACCTATAGAAGGAGAAAAGTATGTTTTACTTGAGGTGGACTGATGTAATTTTCAAGAGAGAGAAGCTCCTAGTTTTAGAGATAATAAAATGTTCATGTAATCAATTTTTTTGTAGAAGTTTTGACAGATTGAAGTGAAAGAGAAGAGACAATATCACAACATTGTATTCAGCTGATCATCGTACTTAGTGTTTATCATACTTAGCTGATTACTATATCTGTCTTGTCAATCGTATTCGGCTGATCATCGTATCGGGATGGATTAATCAGATCATGATTTCTATACTGGGTCTTCAAGATTGAGGAAGATGGAGAATTGAAGTATTGTCAATAAATCTCTATATCATTCTATCAGTGTTATACTTTTCATACTGAGGAATATCGTACTGATCATAATCGTATTGGGAAAATCGCATCAGGAAGAATTGTATTAGGGAGAATCGTACTCGGGGGAATCAGACTGGGAAAATTGGACTTTGTTTTTTTCTTAACAAAGTCCAGAAAGTTCTTACCATCTTCTGGGTAAGAAATAGAAGAAGTTTTTTCAATTGAATACATTTTTGTAATTGAAAAGAAGCACAGGTAACATGAGTTGTTACCTAATCATTGCATTACCCTATTTATGCTAAGAGGGTGAACATGTACTATTGGATTGTTTAAATATTTCTACACAAGTAAAAGGGTATATCCTACTTGTTATAATCTAATGATTGTTTTCTAGTGGATTGTGTGGTATTGAAACATTTCCATTCCATACCAAACACGTAGTTATTCTTATTGAATAGTGAATCTTGTAAATACTTGTGTTCTTGTGGATGTGTGTTTGAATTGTTTTCAGTAGGGAAAACAATCTTTAATAAGAGGTGAATGTTGTTTCATTTGAAAAGAAACATAAGAGAAAAAAGTATCACTAATTCAACCCTCCCTCTCTCAGTGATACAATCATCCATTGGGCACTTTCAAGTGGCCTAATGGGCCCAAGGGGCCTAATGGGCCTAACTATCTTAATGGACCTAATGGGACCAATGGGCCTAATGGACCTAATGGGACTAACTATCCTTAGGGGCCTAATGGGACCCATGGTCCAATTGTGCCTAACTGGTCTAAGTGGCCTAATAGGCCGAATGGGCCTAAGTGTCCTAATGGGCCTAATGGGACTAAGTGTCCTAATGGGCCTAATGGGATAAATGGGACCAACTGGCCTAACTGGCGTAACTATCCTAATGGGCCCAATGTGCCTAAGGGGACTAAGTTTCCTAACTAGAATTTGTGTCGGCCCAATGGGCCTAATGGGTCGAACTCGCCTAAGTGGCCTAACATGCCCAATGGGCCTAATGAGCCTAATGGGACTAACTGTACTAATAGGCCTAATGCGACTAACTAGCCCAATGGGCCGAATGGGCCAAACTGGCCTAACTCGTGTAAGGGACCCAAGGGCCTTAAGAGTCTAATGGGTCAATGGGCCTAACTAGCCAAAGTGGCCTAATGGGCCCAATGATCCTAATGGGCCTAACTGGAAAAAGTGGCCTAATGGGCCTAACTGGCCAAAGTGGTCTAATGGACTGAATGGGCATATGTGGAATAATGGGCCCAATGGGCCCAATGGGCCTAACTGGCCAAATTGACCTAATGGGCCTGACTCACCTAAGTGGCCTAACAGATCTAATGGGTTGAACGAGCCTAAGTGGCATAATGGGATGAATGAGCTTAAGTAGCACAATGGGATGAATGGGCCTAAGTGGACCAATGGGCCTCATGGGCATAATGGACCTAAGTGGCCTAATGGGCCTAAGTTCCTAATGGTCATAAGTGGCCTAATGGTCCTAATGGGACTAAGTGGATGAATAGGCCTAATAGTCCTAATGGGCCTAAGTGAAAAAATGGGCCTAATGGGAATAATGGGCCAAAGTGGGATAATGGGCCTAATGGGCCTAAGTGGCCAAATGGGTTTAAGTGGCCTAAGTGACTTAAGTGGCCTAATGGGCCTAATGGGCCTAAGTGGTGTAATGGACCTAATGGGCCTAAGTGGCATCATGGGTCTAATGAGAATAATGGGCCTAAGTGGCCAAATGGGCATAATGATCAAAGTGGATTAATAGGCCTAAGGGGCCTAAGTGGACTAAGTGGTCTCATGGGCCTAAGTGGAATAAGTGGCATAATGGGATGAATGCGCCTAAGTGGCCTAATGGGCCCCAGTGGCCTAATGGGCCTAAGTGGTCGAAGTGGGCCTAAGTGGTCGAAATGGGAAAAATGGGCCTAAGTGGCCTAATTGGACTAATGGGCCTAATTGGCATAAGTGGCCTAATGGGCCTAAGTGGCCTAAGTGGCCAAATGGGTATAATGGCCCTAAGTGTCCTAATGGACCTAATGGGCCTCAGTGGCCTAATGGGCCTATTGGGCCTCAGTGGATTAATGGGCCTAATGGTCCTGAGTGGCCTAAGTGGCCTAATGGGCCTAATTGTCCTGAGTGTCCTAAGTGGCCTAATGGGCCTAATGGGCATAAGTGTCTTAATGGGACCAATGGGCCTTAGTGGCCTAAGGGGACTAATGGGTCTAATGGGCCTAAGTGGACTAATAGGACCAATAGTCCTAAGTGGCATAATGAGCCTAATGGGTATAAGTAGCTGAATGGGCCTTAGTGGCCTAATTGGCCTAATGGGCCTAAGTTGCTGAAGTGGCCTAATGGGCCTAAGTGGCCTAATGGGCCTAATGGGATTAAGTGGAATAATGGGCCTAATGGACATAATGGTCCAAAGTGGCCTAATGGGCCAAATGAGCCTAAGTGGCCTAATGGGCCTAATGGGCCTAATGGGACTAAGTTGCCTAATGGGCCTCATGAGCCCAATGGTCCTTAGTGGCCTAATGGTCCTAAGTGGCCTAAGTGGACTTATGGGCCTAATTGGCCTAATAGGGCCTTAGCGACCTAATGGGCCTAAGTGGCCTAAGTGGACTAATGGGCCAAATTGGCCTAATAGGGCCTTAACGACCTAATGGGCCTAATGGGACTAAGTAGCCTAATGGGACTAATGAGGCTAATGGGCCTCATTAGACTAATGGGCCTAATGAGATTCGGTTGACTAAGTGGCATAATTTCCCTAATGGGACTAATGGGCCTAAGTGGCCTAATTGGCTTAAGTGGCATAATGGGTCGAATGGGTCGAACGAG
Organism: Viscum album; assembly: GCA_963277665.1. NCBI lineage: Eukaryota > Viridiplantae > Streptophyta > Magnoliopsida > Santalales > Viscaceae > Viscum > Viscum album. The sequence continues at coordinate 1,781,001,365 of OY728156.1, forward strand.
ACTAAGTGGCCTAATGGGCCTAAGTGGCCTAAGTTGCCTAATAGTCCAAAAGAACAAAATGGGACTGATGGGCCTGATGAGCCTAATGGGATTAATGGGCCTAAGTGGCCTAAGGAGTCGAATGGGCCTAAGTGGCCTAATGGGCCTGATGGGCCTAATGGGCATAATGGGACGAATGGGCCTAAGTGGCATCATGGATTTGATGGGCCTGGTGGGTCTAATGGGCTTAAATGGACTAATTAGATGAATGGGTCTAAGTGACCTAATGGGCCTAATGGGCCTAATGGGCCTAATGGGCTTAAGTGGCCTAATGGGTCTGATGGACCTAATGGGCCAAATGGGCTAAATGGGCGTCAGTGGCCTCATGGGCCTCATGGGCCTAATGGTCCTAATGGGCCCAATGGGCCTAAGTGGCCTAATGAGTTGAATGGGCCTAAGGGGCCTAATGGACCTAATGGGCCTAAGTGGCCTAATGGGCCTATGTGGCTTAATGGGATTGATGGGCATAATTAGCCTCAGTGGCCTCATGGGCCTAATGAGCATAATGGGCCAAAGGGGCATAAGTAGCCTAATGGGCATAATGGGCCTAATGGGGCTTAGTGGCCTAATGGGCCTGATGGGCCTAATGGGCCTCATGGTCCTAATGGGCATGATCGGCCAAATGACCATAATGGGCACCAGTGACCCAATGGGCCTAATGGGCATAAGTGGCTTGATGGGCCTCAGTGGTCGAATGGGCCAAATGGGCCGAATGTGACTGATAGGCTCAATGGGCATAAGTGGTTGAATGGGCCTAATGGGCCAAATTGGCCTAATGGGCCTAATTGGGCTAATAGGCCTGATGGGACTAATGTGCTTCATGGGCCTAATGGGCCTAACGACCTAAGTGTCCTAATGGGCCTCAGTGGCCTAAGGTGCCAAGAAGGCCCAAGGGGCCTTAGTGGCCTAATTGGCTTGATGGGTGTAATGGGACTAATGGGCCTTAGTGGCCTAATGGGACGAATGGTCCTAATAGACCCAATGGGTATAATGGGCCTCATTTGACCAGTTGGCCTAATGGGCCTAAGGGGCTTCATGGGCCTCATAGTTCTGATGGGCCTCATGGGCCTTAGGGGCCTCATGGTCCTAATGGGCCTAAGTGGCTTAAGTGGCCTGATGGGCATAATGGGAATAAGTGGCCTAATGGGCCTTAGTGGCTGAATGTGACTGATAGGCTCAATTGACATATTAGGCTTAATGGACCTAATGGTCTTAATGGGCCTAAGTGGCATAAGTGGCCTGATGGGCCTTATTAGCCTAATGGTCTTAATGGGCCTAAGTGGATTAATTGGACCAATGGGCCTAAGTGGATTAATGGGCATGCTGGTCTTAAGTGGAGGAATGGGCCTAATGGCCCTAAGTGGCGGAATGGTCCTAATAGGCCTAAGTATCCTAATGGGCCTAATGGGCCTAGGTGGCTAAATGGGCCTGATGAGCCTAATGGGCCTCAAGGGCCCCAAGGGCCAAATGGGATTCATGGGCCAAATGGGCTTAAATGTCCTCATGGGACCAATGGGCCTAATGGGCCTCATAGGCCTCATGGGACGAAGTGGCCTCATGGGCCTAATGGGCCAAATTGACCTCATAGGCCTAATGGGATGAATGGGCCTCATAGGCCTAAGTGTCCTAATGGGCCTAATGGGCCTAATGGGACTAAGTGGCCTAAGTGGACTAAGTGGCCTAATGGGATGAATAGGCCTAAGTCGCTGAATGGGCCTTGTGGGCCTAATGGGCCTAATGGGACTAAGTGGCTCGATGGGACGAATGGGCTTCATGGTCCTAATGGGATGAATGGTCCTGAGTGGCCTAATGGGCTTGATGAGCCTAATTGGCCTCATGGACCTAAGTGGCCTAAGTGGCCTAATGGACTGAGTGGGCCTAAACTATCTAATGGGCCTAATGGGACGAGTGGGCCTAATTGGTCGGATGGGCCTATTGGGCCTCATGGCCCCAATGCGACTAATGGGACTAAGTAGCCTCATGGTTCCAATGTGCATAATGGTCCTAATGGGCCTATGTGGCCTAAGTGGGCTTAAATGGTCAAATTGGCCTAAGTGGCCTAATGGACCCAATGGGCCTCATGGTCCTAATGGGCCTAATGGGCCCAATGGGATGAATGGGACTAGTTTTCCCAATGGGCCTAATGGATCTAAGTAGCCTAATTGGTCTAAGTGGCCTAAAGGGCTTAATCGGCCTGATGGGATTGACAAGCCTAATGGGCCGAATGGGCCCAAGTGGCTTGATGGGACTAATGGAACTCATGGGCCTAAGTGGCCTCATGGGCCCAATGGCCATGATGGGAATAAGTGTCCTATTGGGCCTCATGGGCCTAATGGGCCTCATGGGGGGGGATGCCCCTCATGGGCCTAATGGTTCTGATGGGCCTAATGGGCCTAATGGTCCTAAGTGGCCTAATGGGACGAATGGGACTAAGTGACCTAATGGTCCTAATGGGGATAATGGGCCCAAGGTCCTAATGGGGCTAATGGGCCTAATATAAATAATTGGCCTAAGTGGCCTAATCAGGCTAATTGACCGAATGGGACTAAGTGGCCTAAGTGGCCTAACGAGCCCAATGGGCCTAGTGGGACTAATGGGTTTAATGGGAGGTCCTAATGGGCCTACATTTCCTAATATTAATAATGGGCCTAACTGGCATAATCAGGCAAATCGACTGAATTGGCCCAATGGGCCTACGTGGCCTAATGGGCCTAACATGCCTAATGGGACTAATGGGTTTGATGGGACTAATGGTTCTAAGTGGCCGAATGGGACTACATGGCCTAATGGGCCTATGTAGCCAAATGGACCTAAGTGGCCTAATGGGCCTACATGGACGAATGGTCCTAAGTGGCCAAATAGGCCTAATGTGCCTAATGGGACTAATGGATTTAATGGGACGAATGGGCCTAAGTGGCCTAATGGGCCTAATAGACCTAAGTAGACTAATGGGCCTAATGAGACAAAGTTGCCTAATCTCCCTAGTCGACTGAATGGGCCTAATGGGCCTAAATAGCCTAATGGGCATAATTGACCTAGTTCACTGAATGGGCCTAATGGGACTCAGTGGCCTAATAGGCCTAATGGGCATAAGTGGCTAATGGTCCTAATGGGACTAAGTGGCCTAATCCCACTAATTGACTAAATTGGACTAATGGGCCTAAGTGGCCTAATGGGCATAATGGGACTAAGTGGGATAATGGGCCTAATGGCCTAAGTGGCCTAATTGGCCTAATCGGTCAAATGGGACTAATGAGCCTAATAGGCCTAAGTGCCCAAATGGGCCTAATGCCCAAGTCGCCTAAGTGTCCTAATGGGCCTAATGTGCCTAATGGGACTAATGGTCATAATGGGCCTAAGTTTCCTAAGTGGTATAATCGGCCTAATCATCCAAATGGGCCTAATGGGCCTAAGTGGCCTAATGGGCCTAAGTGGTCGATGGGCTAGTGGGCTGAAGTTGTCTAATGGGCATAGTGGGCCCAAGTGGCCTAATCGACATAATCAAACAAATGTGTCTAATGGGACTAAGTGGGATAATGGGCCTAAGTGGCCTAATGGGCTTAATGGGCCCAAGTGGCCTAAGTGGCATAATCTGCCTAATTGACCAAATGGGCCAAATGGGCCAAAGTGGAATAATGGGCCTAAAGGGCCTAATGGGCCTAAGTGGCCTGATTGGTCTAATCGACCGAATGGGCCTAAGTATCCTAGTCAACATAATCGATCGAATGGGCCTAATGGGATTAATGGTCCTAAGAGGCCTAATGGGCCTAATGGACCTAATGGGTCTAAGCTCCCTAAGTGGCCTAATCAGCGTAATCGACCGGATGGTCCTAATGGTCCTAAGTGGACCAATGGGCTGAATGGGCCTAATGGGTCAAATGTATATAAGTGGCCTAAGTAGCTGAATCGACCTAATCAACTGAATGGGCCTAATGGGCCTTATGGGCCTAAGTGTCCAATTGGGAATAATGAGCCTAAGTGTCTAAATGGGCCTAATAGGCGAAATTGGCCTAATGTGGTCAATGGGCCTAATTTGAAGAATGGGATTAAGTGGCATAATGGGCCTAATGGGACGAATGGGCGTAAGTGGCATAATTGTCCTAATGGGCCTAAGTGTCCTATAGGGCCTTGTGGGTCTAAGTGGTCGAATGGGCCTAATGCACCTCATTGGCCTAATGGGCGTAAGTGGCCTAATGGGCTTAGTGGACCTAAGGGGCCGAATGGGCCTAATGCTCCTAATGGACCTAATAGTTCCAATGGGCCTAAGTGGCCTTATGGGCCTAATGGCCAGAATGGGCCTAATGGACCTAATTGGACTAATGGGCCTAATGGGCATAATAGTCCTAATGGGCCTGAGTGGCCTAATGGGCCAATGGTCTTAAATCACCTAATGGGTCTAAGTGGCCTAATGGACCAAATGGGATGAATCGTCCTAATGGACCTAAGTGGACTTAGGGGCTGAATGGGCCTAATGGGCTAATGGGACCAATGGACCTAATTGGCCTAATGGGCCTAATGGGCCTAAGTGTCCTAATGGAACAATGGGCCTATGTTTCCTAATGGGTCTAAGTGGCCTAAGTAGCCTAATCAGCCTAATCGGCCTAATCAAACGAATGGGCCTGATGGGCCTAATTGGCCTAAGTAGATTAATGGGCCTAATAGGCCAAAGTGATTGAATGGGCCTGATGGGCCGAAATGGCCTCAGGGGCCTAATGGGTCTCGTGGGACAAAGTGGCCTAATGGGCCTCATGGGCCAAAGTGGCCTCATGGGCCTAATAGGCTCAAGGGGCCTAAATGGCCTAATAGGCCTAATGGGCCTAATGGGCTTAATGGGCTTAATAGGCCTAGGTACCAAATGGACCAAATGGGCCAAATGGGCCTAACTAACCTATAGGGCCTAATGGGACTAAGCGGCCTAATGGGCCTAAGTGTCCTAGTGGGCTTAATGGGATTAACGAGACTATAGACCAAATGGGCCTAATGGGGCTAAGGGGCCGAATGGGCCCAATTGGCCTAAGTGGCCTAATGGGTCTTGGTGGCCCAATGGGATAAAGTTTCTTAATCGTCCTAATGGGATTAATGGTCCAAATGGGCCTAATGGGCCTAATGGACTGAATAGGCCTAATTGGCTTAAGGGGCCTAACTAGCATAATGGTCCAAAGTTGCCTAACCGCCCTAATGGGCTTAATGGGTCTAATGGGCCTAATGAGCCTAATGGCCATAAGTGGCTTATTGGGCCTAAGTGGCCTAATTGGCCTAGTGGGATTAATGGGACTAGTCGGCCTAAGAGGTCTAGTGGGCCTAATGATCCTTAGTGGCCTAATCGCCCTAATGTGCCTAATCGGCCTAATGGGACAAAGTGGCCTAATGGGCGTAATGGGCTTAATGGGCCTTGGGGCTAAATGGGAATAATGGGCCTGATGGGCCTAATGGGCCTAATTAGCATAAGTGGCCTAATAGGCCTAATGGGCCTAATGGGTCTGCTATGCCTAAGTGGCCGAATCGACCTAATGGGATTAATGGTCCCAGTGGGCCTAAGTTGCCGAATGGGCCAGATGGGTCTATGTAGCCCAATCAGCCTAAGTAGCCTAATAGGCCTAAGTGGCCCAATGGTCCCAATGGGCCTAAGTGGCCTAAGTGTCTGAATGGGTCTAATGGGCCTAAGTGGCTGAATGATCCAATGGGCCTAATGGGCATAAGTAGAATGATGGGCCAAATGGGCCTCAGTGGCCTAAAGGGCCTAAAGGGCCTTAGTGTCCTAATGGGCCTTAGTGGCCTCATGGTCCTAATGGGCTTAATGGTTCAAATGGGACGAATGGGCATAATGGGCCTAAGTAGCCGAGTGAGCCTAAGTGGCCCAATGGGCCTAATGGGATGAATGGGCTGAGTAGTCAAATGGGCCTAATGGGCCGAAGTTTCCTACTAGGTGTAATGAGCCTCAGTGGCCTAATGGGCCTAATGGGCCTAAGTGCCCTAATTGGCCTAATGGTCCTAAGTTGCCTAAGTGGCCTAATGGGATTAATGGTCCAAAGTGGCCTAATGGGCCTAAGTGGCCTAATGGACCTAATTGGTCGAAATGTCCTAATGGGCCTAATGGGCCTAAGTGGCCTAATGGGACCAATGGGCCTAATGAGCCTAAGTGGCTTAATGGAATTAATAGGTCGAAGTGGCCTAATGGGTCGACTGGGCCTAATGTGATGAGTTGGCCTAATGGTCCTAAGTGGCCTAATGGGCCTAAGTGGCCTAATGGTCCGAATAGGCCTAAGTGGCTTAAGTATCCAAATGGACCAAATAGCCTGAAGTGGCCTAATGGGCCTAATGGTTCTAATGGTCCTAAGTGGCCTAATGGGCCTAAGTGGCCTAATGGGCCTAAGTGGCATAATCGGCCTAATTGGACTAAGTTTCCTAAGGGGTGTAATTTTCTTAATGGACCTAATGGTTCTAATGGGCCTAAGTGGCCTAATGGTTCTATTGGGTCTAAGTGGCCTAATGGACCTAAGGGGCCCGATGAACCTAACAAGCCTCATAGGCCTCATGGCCCTAAGTGGCCTCATTGGCCTAAGTGTATTAATGGGATTAATGGGACCAAGGGGCCTAATGGGTTTAAGGGGCCTAATGTGATGAATGAGATTAACGGGCGTTGGTGCCAAATGGGCCTAATGGGTCGAATGGACCTAATGGGCCTAATGGGCCTAAGTGGCCTAATGGGCCTAATTGGCCTAAGTGGCCTAATGGGACTAAGTGGATTAATCGATCTAATGGGCTTAATGGGCCTAATGGGCCTATTGGGTGTAATGGGACTAAGTGGCCTAATCAGCCTAAGTGGCCTAAGTGGCCTAATGGGCCTAAGTGGCCTAAGTGGCCTAATGAGCCTAATGGGACTAGGTGTCTAAATGGGATTAATGGGAATAATGGGCATAATGGGACTAATGAGAATAAGTTTCCCAATGGGCCTAAGTGGCCTAATCAGACTAATGGGCCTAAGTGGCCTAATGGGCTTAATGGGATTAACAGGCTTAGGGGCCAAATGGGAAAAATGGGCTGAATGGGCCTAATTGGCCTAAGTGGCCACATGAACCTAAGTGTCCTGATGGGCCAAAGTTACCTAATCGGCTTAATGGGCCAAATGGGCCTAAGTGGACTAATGGACCAAATGAACCTAATTGGCTTAATGGGCCTAACAGACCTAATGGGCATAAGGGGCCTAATGGGCCAAAGTTTCCTAATCGAACTAATGTGCTTAATTGGACTAATGGGCCGAATGGGCCTAAGGAGGATAATGAGCCAAAGTGGACTAATCTTCCTAGTGGGCTTAATGGGCCTAATGGGCCTAAGTGGCCTAATGGGCCTAATGGGCCTTAGTGTCCTTATCAGCATAATGTACCTAAGTGGCGTAATGGGACTAAGTGGCCTGATGGGATTAATGTACATAACTAACTTAGGGGCCAGATGGGCCAAATGGGGGGCCAAATGGGCCTAATGGGTTGAATTGCCTAATTAATCTAAGTGGACCAATGGGCCTAATTGTCCTAATGGGCCTAAGTGGGATAATGTGTTTAAGTTTCCCAATCGGCCTAATGGGTTTAATGGTCCTATGGAGCCTAATGGGTCAAATGGGCCTAAGTGGCCTAATGGGCCTAAATGGCCTCATTATCCTAATGATATTAATGGGCTAGGGAGCCTTAGTGGCTGAATGAGCCTCAGTGGCTTAATGGGCCTAATGGGTCGAAGTGGCCAAAGTGGCCTAATGGTCCTAATGGGCCAAAGTGGCCTAATGGTCCTAAGTGGCCAAATGGGCCTAAGTGACCTAATAGGCCTAATGGGCCTAAGTGGCCTATTGGGCCTAATGGGACTAGGTGGCCTAATGGGTCTAATGAGTCTAAGTGGCCTAATGGGCCGAAGTGGCCAAATGGGCTTAATGGACATAATGGGACTATGTGGCCTAAGTGGTGTAATGGTCCAAATGGGCCTGAGTGGCCTAATGGGCCTAAGTGGCCTAATGGGCCTAAGTGGCCTAATGGGCTTAAGTGGCCTAATGGATCTAAGTGGCCTAATGGGCCTAAATTTATGAATGGGCCTAAGTGGCCTAATTGGCCTAATGGGACTCAATGGTCTAATGGGTCTAATGGGACTAGGTGTCCTAAATGGCTTGATGGGACTTAGTGGTCTAATGGGCCTAATGGGCCTAATGGGGCCCAGTGACCTAATTGGCTGAATCATCCTAAGTGTCCTAAGTGGATTAATGGGACTAATGGTCCTAAGTGACCAAATGAGCTGAATTACCCTAAGTGGCCTAATGGGCCTAATGGTCCTTAGTGGCCTAATGGGCCTAAGTGGCCTAATGGGCCTAAGTTTCCTAATGGGACCAAGTGGCCTAATGGTCCTAATGGGACTCAATGGCCTAATGGGTCCAATGGGCCTAAGTGGCCTAAATGGCCTGATGGGCCTTAGTGGCATAATGGGACCAATGGGTCTTAGTGGCCTAATAGGCCTAATCTTCTAAGTGACCTAAGTGTACTAATGGGCCTAATGGTCCTAATGGGCCTTAGTGGCCTAATGGGCCTAATGGTTCTCAGTGGTCTAATGGTCTTTAGTGGCCTTAGTGGACTAATGGGCCTAATGGGCCTAAGTGGCCTAATGGGCCTAAGTGGAAAAAATGGGCCTAATGGACATAATGGACCTAAGTTTCCTAAGTGTCTTAATTGGCCTAGTGGGACTAAGTGGCCTAATGGGCCTAAGTGGACTAAGTGGACGAATGGGCCTAATAGGCCTAAGTGGCATAATGGGCCTTTGTGGAATAATGTGCCTAAGTGGACTAATGGACCCAAGTGGTCTAATGGGCCTTAATGGCTTAATGGGACTATTGATACTCAGTGGACTAATGGGCCTAATGGGAGTGGCCTAAATGACCCAATGGGCCTTAGTGGCCTAATGGGCCTAATGGGCCTAATGGGCCTAATGGGCCTCAATGGCCTAATGGGCCTAATCGTCCTAAGTGGACTAATGGGCCTAATGTTCCTAATGGGCCCAAGTGACCAAATGATATGAATGATCCTAATGGTTCTCAGTGGCCAAATGGGCCTAATTGACCTAAGTTGCCTAATGAGCCAAATGGGCGTAATGAGCCTAAGTGGCCTAATGAAATTGATTGGCATGATGGGCCTAATGGACCTCATGGGCCTAAGTGCCCTAATGATCCAAATAGGCCTTAGTGGCCTAATAGGCCTAATGGGCCTGATGGGGAAAATGAGCTAAATGGACCTAAGTGTCCAAATGGACCCAGTGAGCCTAATGGACCTAAGTGGCATGATGGGCCTGATGGTCCTAATGGGCATGATGGGCTTGATGGGCGTGATGGTATGAATGGGTCTAAGTGGCTGAATGGGCATGATGGTTCGAATAGGCCTAAGTCACCTAATGATCCGAATTGGACCAAGTGGCCTAATTTTCCAAATGAACATAAGTGGCTGAATGGGCATGATGGTCCTGATGGTCCTGATGGGCCCAATGGGACTAATGGGCCTTAATGGCCTCATGGGCCTGATCGCCTCATGGTCTTCATGGGCCCAAGTGGCCTAATGGGACTAATGGGCCTTAGTGTCCTAATGGGCCTAATGCAGCTAATGGCCCTAAGTAGCCTAATGGGCCTAGTGGTCCTTAGTGTCTTAATGGGCCTAATTGTCCTAATGGTCATGGTGGGCCTAAGTGTCCTAAAGAGCTGAATGGGGCTACGGGGTCTAATGGGCCTAAGTGGTGTAATGGGCGTGATGGGCCTCAGTGGCCTCATGGGACTAATGGACCTAATGGGATTAAGTGTCCTAAATATCTTAATGGGGCTAATGGACCTAATGGGTCTAAGTGGCCTAAGTATCTTAATGTGACTAATGGGCCTAAGCTGTCTAATGGGAATGATGGGCCTCATGGGCCTAATGGGCCTTAGTGGCATAATAGGTCTCATGGGCCTAATTGGACGGATAGACCCAATGGGACTAATGGGACTTATGGGACTTATGGGACTAAGTGGCCTAATGGGCCAAATGAGCCTAAGTGGCCTAACGGTCCTGATGGGCCTGATGGGCCTAATGGGCCTAATGGACCTCACTGGTCTAAGTGGTCCAATGGACCACTTGGGCCTTAGTGTTCTAATGGGATGAGTGAGCCTAATGGGCCTAAGGGGCATAATGGTCCTGATTTTCCTAATGGGCCTCAGTGGCTGAATGTGAAAAATGAGCCTAATAGGCCTGGTAGGCCTAATGGGCATAATGGACCCTAGTGACCCAATGGGCCTAATTGGCCTAAGTGGCCTAATGGTCCTAATGGCCCTAATGGGCCTAAGTGTCCAAATGGGCTTGATGGGACTAATAGAGAAAATGGGACTAAGTGGCCTAAGTGTCCTAATGGGCATAATGGGCCTAAGTGGTATAATGGGCCTAATGGGCCTAGTAGCCTAATGGGCCTAATATGCCTAATGGGAAGAATGGGCCTCAATGGTCTAATGGGCCTCATGGGAATGATAGGACCAATGGGAATATTGGGCCTAATGGAAAAAATGGTCATAAGTGGCTTAATGGGCCTAATGGGACTAAGTGGCCGAATGGGCCTAATGGGCCTATGTGGCTAAAAGGCCCTAATGGACCTAAGTGGCAGAATGGGCCTAATGGGACAAAGTAGCCCAATGTTCCTAAGTGGTATCATGGGACTAATGGGCCTCATGGGACCAATGGGCCCGAGGGGCCTAAGTGGCCTAACGATCCCCGCGGGCCTAATGAGCCTAAGTCACCTAATGGGTCAAATGGGTTTAAGTGAGTGAATGGGCTAAATGGGTTTAATGTGACTAGTTGGACTAAGTTTCTAATGGGGCTAATGGGCCTAAGTGGCCTAGGTGGCCTAATTAGTCTAATCGAACAATTGGGCCTGATGGACCTAAGTGGCCTAATGGACCAAATTGGCATAGGTGGCTGAATGGGCCTAAGTGGCCCACTGGGCCTAATTTTCCTAGGTGTCCGAATGGGCCTAATAGGCCTAAGTGACTCGCCTAATGGGCCTAAGTGGCCTAATGGGATAAATGGGACCAATGGGACCAATGGGTCCAGTGGGCCTAATGGTGCTAATAGGCTTAATATGCTTAACATGCCTAGGTGATAAATGGGCAGAATGGGCCTAATGGGCCTAAGTGGACTAATGAGACAAAATGGAATAAGTGTCCTAATAGACCTAATGCAATTAATGGTACTAATGGGCATAATGGGATTAATGGGACTAAGTATCCTAATGAACCTAAGAGGCCTAATGGGCCTAAGTGGCCAAATGTGCCTCGGTGTCTTAATGGGCTTAATGGGATTAATAGGCCTAGGGGAAAATGGTTTTAATAGGCTGAATGGGCCTCAACGGATTAATGGACCTAAGCAGCCTAATGGGCCTAGGTGGACTAATCAGCCTAATGGACTTAGTGGTTCTAAAGGGCCTAATGGGCCAAAGGGGCCTAATGGGTATAAGTTGTCTAATGGGATTAGGTGGCCTAATGGATTAATGGGATTTACAGGCATAGGGTCCAAATGGGCCTAATTGGCCTTAGTGGCCTAATGGGCCTAATGGGTCGAAGTGTCCTAATGGGACAAAGTAGCCTAATTCGCCTAATGGGTATAATGGGCTCAATGGGACAAATGGGCCAAATGGGCCGAATGGGCCTAATGGACCGAATGGGCCTAATTGGCCTCATTGAAAAAATGGTCCAAAGTGGCCTATTGGGCCAACGTTTCCTAATCTGCCTAATGGGAATAAGGGGACTAATGAGTCAAATGGGCTGAAATGTCTTAAGTGGACTAATGTGCCCAAGTGGCCAAATCGGCCTAATGGTCTTAATGGGAATAGTGGGCCTAAGTGGCCTAATGGTCTTTAGTCACCTAATCGGCCTAATGGGGCCAAGTGGCATAATGGGCCTAAGTGGCCTAATGAAATTAATGGGTTTAGCGGGCCTAGGGGCCTAATGGGCCTAATGGGATGAATGGGCCTAATTAGCCTAAGTGGCCTAATGTGCCTAATGGGCCTAAGTGGCCTAATGGGCCTAAGTTGTCTAATCGGACAAGTGGGATTAATTGGCCTAATGGACCTAATGGGACTAATGGGGCTAGTGAGCCTAATGGGCCTAAGTAGCCTAATCAGCCTAAGGAGATTAATGGGCCTAGTGGGCATAAGTGGCTTAATGGGGCTAATGGGCCTAAGTGGCTTGATCGGCCTAATGGGCCTAAGTGGCCTAATAGGCCTACGTGGCCCAATGGGAATAAGGGGCCTAAGTGGACTAACGAGCCTAATTGGCCTAAGTGGCCGAATGGGCCTAAGTAGCTCATGGGCCTAATGGGCCTAATGGGCGTAAGTGGCATAATGAGCCTAATGGGACTAAGTGTCCTGATAGGGCTAATGGGCCTAAGTGGCCTCATGGGACAAAGGGACCTTAGTGGCCTATTGGGACTTAGTGACCTCATTGGCTAAATAGGTCAAATTTTCATAATGGGCCTAATGGGCCTTAGTGGTCTCATGGGCCAAATAGGCCTAATGGGCCTAATGGGCCTAATTAGCCTAGTGGGCCTAATGGGAATAAGTGGTCGAATGGGCCTAATGGCCTAATGGGCATAATTGGTTTAATGGGCCTTAGTGGCATAATAGACCTAATGGGCATAATGGGCTTAAGTAGCCAAATGTGTGTAATGAGCCTAAGTGGACTAATGGGTCCAATGGGCCTAAGTGGCTTAATGGGTCGAATGGGATGAATGGGCCTAAATGGCCCAATTGGACTAAAGGGTCTAAATGGCCCAATAGTCCTAAAGGGCCTAATGGGCCAAAGTGGCCTAATGGGCCTAAGTGGCTAAATGGGCCAAGTTGGCCTAATGGGGCTAATGAGCCTAAGTGTCTGAATGAGCCTAAGTGACCAAATGGGGCTAATGGGCCTAAGTGGTAGAATGGGATTAAGTGGCTCAATATGTCTCATTGTCCTAATGGGTGTAAGTGGACTAATGGGTCTAATTGTCCTAATGTGTCAAAGTGGATTAATGGACTTAATGGGGCCAAGTGGCCGAAAGAGCCAAATGGGCCTAAGTGGACCAACTCGAATGGGCCTCATGGGCCTAAGTGGCCTAATGGGATTGATGGGACTAAATGGACTGATGAGCCCCATGGGACTAAGTGGAATAATTGACCGAATGGTCCAAATGGGCCTAAGTGGCCTAATGGGCCTAATGGGGCCAAGTTTCAAAATGGGCCTATTGGGGCTTAGTAGCCCAGTGGGCCTAATTTCCCTAAGTGGCCTGATGGGCCTAACAGGATGAATAGGATGAATGGTCCTAATGGGTCTAAGTTTACAAATTGTCCTAATTGGTCTAATAGACCTAAGGGGTATAATGGGCCTAAGTGGCATAATGAGCCTACGTGGCCCGAATGGGCCTAACGCGCCGAATGGGCCTAACATGCCAAATGGTCCTAACATGCCTAAGTGGCCTAATGGGCCTAATGGCCCGAATGGGCCTAAGGGGACCAATAGGATGAATGTACCTAATGGTCTAAAGTGGACTAATGGGACTAACAAGTTTAAGGTGCCGGATGGGCCTAATGGGCCGAACGAGCCTAATGGGCCACGTGGGCCAAAGTGGCGTAATCGACCTAATGGGACTAAGTGGCCTAATGAGCCTAAGTTGCCTCATGAGAAAATGTGGCCTAATGTGCCTAATGGGCCTAAGTGTCCTAATGGGCCTAAGTGACATGATGGGCCTAAGTGGCCTAAGTGGCCAAATGGACTGAAGTGGCATAATGGGATTAGTGGGCCTAAGTGACCTAATGGGGATAAGTGTAAAAATGGGACTAAGTTACCTCATGGGAGTAATGGGCCTAATTGGTCTAATGGGCTAATGGTCTTGATAGGACGAATGTTCCTAATGGGCCAAATGGGATGAAGTGGCCTAATGGGCCTAAGTGGACTCATGGGCATAAGGGGCCTAAGTGGAATCATGGGCATAAGGGGCCTAATTGGCCTAATGGTCCCAATGGGCCCAATGGAACGAATGGGCCGAATGGGACTAATGGGTCTAGTGGCCTAGGGGGATTAATGGGTCTAAGTGGCCTGATCGACCTAATGGGCTTAGTGGACCGAAGTGGCCTAATGGGTCTAATGGGCCAAAGTGGCCTAATGGGCCTAAGTGGCCTATTTGGCCTAATGGGCCTAAGTGGCCTAATCAACCTAATGAGATTAATGGTCCTAAATGTACTAATGGTCCTAATGGACTAAAGTGTACTAAGTGGCCTAATGGGCCTAATGGACCAAGGTTGCCTAATCAACTTAATGGGCTTAAGTGGCCTAATGGGCCTAAGTGGCATAACGGGCCTAAAGGGCCTAAGTGGCCTAATGGACCTAATGGGACCAATGGGCCTAAGTGCCCTGGTGGGCCAAATGTTCCTAAGTGGCCTCTTGGCCCAAAAGGGCCTAAGTGGACTCATGGGCCTAATGTGCCTTAATGGCCTCATGGGCCTAATGGGCCTAAAGGGATTAAGGGGCCTAAGTGGCCTAGTTGGCCTAATCATCCTAATGGACCTAAGTACCCTAATGGGTCTAGTGAGCTTAAGTTGTCTAATGGTCCCAATAGGACTAATGGGCCTAATGGGCCTAAGTGACCTAATCAACCTAATGGGCCTAATGGGCCTAATTGGATTAAGTGGAAGAATGGGCCTAAGGGGCCTAATGTGCTAAATGGAAATAAGTGGCCAAATTGGCCTAATGGGCCTAAGTGGCATATTGGGCCGAAGTGACCTTATCATCCTAATGGACCTAATGGGCGTAATTGGCCTAAGTGGCCAAATGGGCCTAATTGGTCAAATGGGCCTAGTGTGCCTAGCGGTCCTAATGGGCCTAATGGGCCTAAGTGGTTGAATTGGAATAATGGGACTAATGGGACTAAGTGAAATAATGAGACTAATGGGATGAATTCACCGAATGTGCCTAGTAGGCCTAATGGGCCTAAGTGGCCTACTGAGCTGAATGGGCCTAATTGGCCTAAGTGGCCAAATGGGATTAATGGGCCTAAGTGGCCTACTGAGATGAATGGGCTTAATTGGCCTAAGTGGTCAAATGGGATTAATGGGCGTAAGTTGCCTAATGGGACTAATGGGCCTAATGAGAAAAGGGTTCCTAGTGGGCCTAATAGGCATATGTTGCCTAATGGGCCTACTTGGCCTAAGTGGCCTAATGGACCTAAGTGACATAATGGGACGAATTGGCCGAAGTGGCCTAATGGACCTAAGTGGCATAATGGGATTAATGAGTTTAATGGTCCCAATAGGTATAATGGGCCTAAGTGGCCTAAGTGTCCTAATGGGCCTAAAGGGACTAATGGGACTAGGTGGCCTAATTCGCCCAACGGGCCTAAGTTGCCAAATGGGTCAAACGGGCCTAGCGGGCCTAAGTGGCCTAATGGTGCCAACATGCCTAATTGGACTAATGGGACAAATGGGACTAACGTGACTAATGGTCCTAATGGGATGAATAGGCCTAGGTAGCCTAATGGGCCTACATGTCCAAATGGGCTTAAATGAACTAATGGGCCTAAAGAGACTATTTGGCCAAAGGGGCCTAATAGGCCTAACTGGCATAATCATAACCTAATGGGACTGATTGGTCTAACAGGCCTTATGGGCGTAATGGGCCAAAGTGGCCTAATGGGACCAATGGGCCTAAGTGGACTAATGGGCCAAATGGGCCAAATGGGCCTAAGTGACCTAATCGGCCTAAAGGGACTAATGGGTCAAAGGAACCTAATGAGCCTAAGTGTCATAATCGCCCTAATGGCCTAAGTGGCATAATCGTAACCAAATGGGCCTAAGTGGTCGAATGGTCCAAATGGGCCTAAGTGGCCTTATCGGCTTAAAAGTCCTAATGGGCCAAAGTGGCCTAATGGGACTAAGTGGAATAATCATCCTAATGGTCCTCTTGGCCTAAGTGACCTAATGGGCCTAATGGGCCTAAGTGAACAAATTGGACTAATTGGATGAAGGGGCCTAATGGGCCTAAGTGGCCGAATGGGCCTAAGTGGTCCAATGGGCCTAGGTGGCCGAAGGGGCCGAATCAAACGAATGGGACTAATGGATTGAATGGTCCAAAGTGTCCTAATGAGAAGAATGGGACTAAGTGGCCTAATGGGCCTAAGTGGCCTAATGGTCCTAAGTGGCCTAATGGACCTAAGTGGCCTAATGTGCCTAATAGTTCTAATTGGCCTAAGTTGCTTAATGGGCCTAAATTGCCTAATGGGACAAATGGAACTAAGTTGAACAATGGGCCTAATCTGTCAATTAGGCATAAGTGGCGTAATGGGCCTAATGAGCAGAATGGGCTTAAGTTTCAAAATGGGCCTAATGGGCTGAATGGGATGAAGTTGCTGAATGGGCCTAATGGGTTGAAAGGTATTAATGGGTCGAATGGACCTAATGATACTAATGGGCCTAAGTGGCCTAATAGTACTAATGAGCCTAAGTTTCCTAATGGGCCTAAGGGTCCTAATGGATCTAATGGGCCTAATGGGTCGAATGGGCCCAATGGGCCAAAGTGGCCTAGTGGGGCGAATTGGCCAAATGTGCCTAATTGGCCGAAGTGGCCGAATGGGCCTAATGGGTCCAATGGGCCCAATGGGCCTACTGGACCGAAGTGGTATAATGGGATGAATGGGCCTAAAGGGTCCAACGAGCATAATGGGCCGAATGGGCTGAATGTGACTAAATGGACAATGATCCTAATGGGCCTAATTAGTCGAATGGGTCGGATGGGTCAATGGGCCTAGTATGCCAAAGTGGCTTAATGGACCTATTGGGCATAATAAACCTAATGGACCTAATGGGTGTAAGTGGACAATTGGTATTAAGTGGACAATTGGACCTAATGCGGCTAATGGGTGTAATGGGCCTAATGGGCCTAAATGAACCAATGGACCTAATGGGCCTAAGTGACCGAATAGGCCTAATGTGCCTAATGGGACTAAGTGGACCAATGGGCCGAATGAGCCTAAGTGGTCTAATGGGCCTAAGTGGATGAATGGACCAAATGGGCCTATTGGGCCTAATGTGCCTAAGGGGTCTAATGGGCCTAATGGTCATAAGTTACCAAATGAGACGAAGTGACCTAATGGACCTAATGGGCCTAATGGGCCAAATGGTCCTAATTGGCCTAAGCGGCCTAATGGTCCAAATTGGCATAATGGGCTGAAGTGGCCTAATGGACACAATGGGCCTAAGTTTCATAATGGGCCCGAGGGTCCAAGTGGCCTAATGGGCCAAAGTGGACAAATGGGCCTAACGGGCCTAATAGGCATAATGGGAATTAGTGGCGAAATCGACATAATGGGCATAAAGGGCCTAAGTGTCCTAATGGGACTAATGGGCCTAAGTGGACCAATAGAACAAATGGGACTAATGGGCCTAATTGGGCCTACTGGGCCTACTGGGACTAATGGGCCTACTGGGCCTCATGGACCTACTGATCCTAATGGGACTACTGGGCCTAATGGGCGTAATGGGCCTAAGTGGCATAATGGGCCTAAGTGGCCTAATGGGCATAAGTTTCCTAATGGATCTAATGAACCTAAGTGGACTAATGGGTATAATGGGCCTAATGTGTATAAGTGTCCTAATGGGATAAAGTGGACAAATTGGCCTAATGGGCTTAATGGGAATAATGGGATGAAGTGGCCAAATGGGCTTAAGTGTCCTTGTGGGTCTAAGGGGCCTCAGTAACCAAATGGGCCTAATGCGCTTAATGGGCCTAAGTGTCCTAATAGGCCAAAGAGGACGAATGAGAACTTGGGCCTAATGGGCATAATAAGCCTCATGGGCTAGTGGCCAAATGGGCCTAATGGATCTAATGGGACTAAGTGGCCTAATGGGCCTGATGGTCCTAATGGGACAAAGTATATGAGTGGGAATAATGGGCCTAATGGGCCTAATCGAATAAATTGTCCAAATGGGCCAAATGGGCCGAGGTGTCCTAATGGGCCTATTGGGCATAAGTGGCTTAACGGGCCTAATGGTCCAAATGGGCCTAAGTGACCTAATGGGACAAAGTGAATGAATGTGATTAATGGGAAGAATATGCATAATGTGCCTAATGGGACGAAGTGTCCAAATGGTCCAAATAGTCCTAATGGGCCTAATGGGCCTAATGGGACTAGTGGGCCTAAGTGGCCTAATGGGACTAAGTGGACTAATGGGTCTAATGGGACAAATGGGCCTAAGTGGCCTAGTGGGCCTAATGGGACAAGGTAGACGAATGGACCTAATGGGTAGAATGTTCCAAATGGACCGAAGTGGTCTGATAGGTCTAATGGGCCCAGGTGGACTAATGGGCCTAATGGGCCTAAGTAGTCCCATGGGCCTAATGGGCCTCATGGGACTAATTGTCATATCTAGCCTAATGGGACTAAGTGTTTGAATGGTCCTAGGTGGCCTAAGGGCCCTAATGGGCCTAATGGGCCTAAATTGATGAGTGGGACAAATGGGCCTAAGTGGCACAATGGGCCTAATGGGACTACATTGCCTAATGGGCCTAAGTGGCCAAATGGGTCTAAGTTGCCTAAGGGGCCTAATGGGCTTAAGTGGACTAATGGTCCTAATGGGACTATGTTTCCTAATAGTCCTAATGGGCCTAATGGGATAATGTGATTAATAGGCCTAATGGGATAATGGGCCTAATGGTCCTAAGTGGGTGAATAGGCCTAAATGGTATAATGGGCCTAATGGGCCTAACTAGGCTAATGTTCCTAATGGGACTAAGTGGTATAATGTGATTAATGTGATAATAGGCCTAGTGGTCCTAAGTGGTTGAATGGGCCTAATGGCCCTAAGTTGCATAATTGGCCAAATGGGCCAAATGGGCGTAAGTGGCCTAATGGGCCTAAGTGGCCTAAGTGGCCTAATGGGCCTAATGGGACTAAGTTTCCTAATGCTTCTAAGTGGACTAATGGGCCTAAGTGGCCTAATGAGCCTAATGTACCGAAGTTGAATAAGTGGCCTAATGGGTTTAGGTGGTCGAATAGGCCTAATGGACCTAAGTGGCGGAGTGAGCCTAATGGGCCGAGGTGGCCTGATGGAAACGATGGGCCTAATGGGCCTTAGTGGCCTAATGTGCCTAATGGGTCTAAGTAGACCAATGGGATTAATGGTCCTAATGGGCCTTGGTGGCCTAATGGGCTTAATAGGGCTAAGTGGCCTAATGGGCCTAACTGGCCTAATAGGCGGAATGAGCCTCAATGGCCTAACGGCCGTAATGTGCCTAATGGGTCGAATGGGCCTAAGTAACCTAATGGGACAAAGTTTCATAATGGGCCTAATGGGCCTAAGAGGCCTAATGAGCCTAGGTAGCCTAATGGGCCTAAGAGGCCTAATGGAACCAATGGGCATAATGGGCTGAAGTGGCCTAAGTGGCCTAATGGGCCTAACGAGCCTAAGTGGTCGAATGGGCCTAGTTGGTCTAAGTGGCATAATTAGACTAATGGGTTGAAGTGTCCTAATGGGCCTAAGTAGCCTAATGGGTCTAATGGGTTAATGGGCGTAATGGGATTAATGGGCATAATGGGCCTAAGTGGCCTAATGGGATGAATGGGACTCAGTGGCCTAATGGGCCCAATGGGCCTAAGTGGCCTAATGGGCATAATGGGCCTAAGTGGCCTAATGGGGTGAATGGGCCTCAATGGACTAATGGGCCTGATGGGCCTAAGTGGATTAATGGGCCTAATGGGATGAATGGTCCTAATGGGCCTAATTGGCATGAGTGGAATAAGTCGTGTAATGGGCCAAATGGGCCTAAGTATCCTAAAGGGACCAATGGGCCTTAGTGTCATAATGGGCCTAATAGGTCAAGTGGGACTAAGTGGATGAATGGGCCTAAGTGGCCCAATGGGCCTAAGTGCCCTAATGGGCCTAAGTGGATGAATGGGCCTAATGGGCCTAATGGGACTTAGTGTCTTAAGGGCCTGAAGTGGCCTATTGGGTATGATGGCCCTGAGGGGCCTAATGATCCTAATGGGCCTTAGTGGCCTAATGGGCCTAAGTGGCCTAATGGGCCTAAGTGGCCTAATGGGCCGAAGTGGCCTAAGGGGCCTAGGTGGAATAATGGGCCTAAGTGACATAATGTTTCTAAGGGTACTAAGTGGGTGAAGTGGCCTAAGTGGCCTAATGGTCCTAATGGGCCCAATGGGACTTAGTGTCCTAATGGGCCTAATGCGCCGAATGGGCCTAAGTGGCATAATGGGATTAATGGGCCTAAGTGGCCTAATAAACCTAAGGGGGCTAAGTGGCCTAATGGGACTAATGGACCTAAGTTTCCTAAGGGGTCTACTGGGACTAATGGGCCTAATGGACCTAATGTTCCTATTGGTCCTAAGTGGCCTAATGGGCCTTAGTGGTATAATGGGCTTAATGGACCGAGTGGGACTGAGTGGTATAATGGTTTTTAGGGTCCTAAGTGGCCTAATGGGCCTAAGTGGCCTAATGGTCCTAAGTGGCCTAATGGGCCTAAGTGTCCTAATGGGTTTAGTGGGCCTAATGGGCATAATGAAACTAATTGAGCAAATTGGCCTAATAGGCCTAATGGGTCATATGGGACTAAGTGGACTAATGGGCCTACTCCAATGGGCTTGATGGGATAAATAGACCAAATGGTCCTAATGGGCCTAAGTGTCCTGATGGGCCTAATCCAATGGGCTTGGTTGGACAAATGGGCCAAATGGTCCTAATGGGCATAAGTGGCCTAATGGGCCAAATGGGCCTAAGTGGAAAAATGGGCTTAAGTGGCCTAATTGGCCTAATTTTATTCATGTTCCTAAGTTTACTAAAGGGATTAAGTGGGAAAATGGGTCTAATGGGTCTAATGGGACAAATGGGACAAATGGGCCTAAGTGGCCTAACGAGTCTAATTGTTCTAATGGGTATAATGGGTCAAATGGGCCTAAGTGGTCTAATGGGCCCAATGTAATGGACTTAATTGGCCAAATAGCCCTAAGTGGCCTAATGGGTTTAATGGGCCTAATGGGATGAAGTGGACCAATGGGCCTAATTGGCCGAATGGGCCTAATTGGATGAATGGGCCTAATGGGCATAATGGGACAAATGGGTCCAATGGGACTAAGTGGACAAATGAGCCTAATGAGCCTAATGGATGAACTTGATGGCTATGAACTCTCATAGATCTTGATGCTCCACATGCCTCATCTTCCCCTACTAGGGTATTGAGGGTCTGCTTTACGGTGACGGTGTCGGTTCACCTGGTCCATCTTCTTCCTTATATTGCTTTCTTTTTCTTCCTTCTTGACTGATGTGGCTTGCTGGTGTGGTCATCGTGCACCGCTGACCACCCATCCTTCGATCTTTCCCTATGCATCAGACCCTTATTTTGGGTTTGTGTGTGTGGGTGATTTAGATGGATTGGGTTGGCACAGGTGAGTGCGTCTGGTGCCTTATTTATCCTCTTCCCATGTTGGCCTACCCATTACATTTGACTCCACTTTTTTCAGTCTTGATTCGGGATCCAGGCCTACTTGGGATTGTGCTGGAATAGGGCTGGCAGTGGTCTCATCTCGGGTTCATTCCTCTGGTTGGATCCTTTTCTATTTTTAGAATGCGGATTTAGGTATCATATGGTGATTTTTTAGGATTTATTTTTTTCTCTATTATTGGTTCTCTATTTTGTTGGACCGATGCAGTTTCCGTCTTGGTCCCCTGCCAGGGCCTCCATCTTCTCATCTTTCCTACGCTCTTTTCCCTATTAGTTCAGTGCGCTGGTCTTCATGGAGGTTCTGGGAGGTGTAGATCAAGTTGATTAGGGTCTTTGAGAGGACGTATGGCCCATCTTTGAAGGTTCTAATGGTTGTAATGTTCTGTTTTGATGGTTTTTTGGTGGTGATGTTGGAGTTCTACGATGATGATATGAAGAAATCAGTGGTGATTAGTGCACATCCTGGTTCATTTTTCTCTTGTTCTCAACTCCAATGATGATGGTCGATGATGACAAAGGTGGTGTTTTTGCTAGCGATGTGGTGACTCTAGTGATGATGGTTACGATGATGATGTTTGGAGTGGATGAAAATGAGGGAATGATGATAACAGGTGATGATGGTGGTGACAACTTATTCGACATGCTATCTTCGATGCAGTGGCTTTTATGAAAATTTAAAAAATGATTTCGAGGTCCTAATGATCCTAATATGCCTAATGGGAGTAATTTTCCTAAGCGGCCTAATGGGCCTAAGTGGCCAAATGGGCCAAAGTGGCCTAATGAGCCTAAGGGGTAGGATGGGCCTAATGGGCCTAAGTGGCCTAATGGTCCTAATGGCTAATGGGTATAATGGGCCTAAGCATCCTAAGTGCCCTAAAGGGCCTAATGGACCTAAGTGGTCAAGTGGTCCTAAGTTGCCTAATGGTCCCAATGGGCCTAATGGGCATAAGTTGCCTAATGGGCCTAAGTGGCCTAATGGGCCTAATAGGCCTTAGTGGCCTAAGAGGCCTAATAATCCCAATGGGACTAAGTGGTCTAATGGTCCTAAGTGGCCTAATGGGCCCAATGGATAATGGGTCTAATGGGCCTAAGTGACCTAAGTGGCCTAATGGGGTTAAGGGGCCTAAGCGGCCTAAGTGGTCTAATGGGATCAATGGGACTAAGTGGCATGATGGGCCTAAGTGGCCTAAGTGGACTAATGGGCCTAATAGTCCTAAGAGACATAAGCGACCTAAGGGGCGTAATAGGCCTAATGGGCTCAATGGGCCTGAGTGGCCTAATGGGCCTAAGGGGGCTAAGTAGCCTAATGGGCCTAAGTGGCCGAAGTGGCCTAAGGGGTAAAATGGGCCTAATGGTCTCAATGGACTTAAGTAGCCAAAGTGTTCTAAAGGGACTAATGGTCCTAAGTGGCCTAAGTGGCCTAAGGGGCCAAATGGAATAAATGGGCTCAATGGGCCTAAGTGGCCTAATGGTATTAAGTGTCCGAATGAGCCTAATTGGCCTAATGGGCCTAAGTGGCCTAGTGGACCTAATGGGACTAATGTGGATAGTGGGGATAATGGGCCTAATTGTAATAATGGGCTGAATGGGACCAATGGTCTAAGTGTTCCTAATAGGATTTAGTGATCTAATGTGCCTAAGTGGCCTAATTGGCCCAATGGGTCCAGGTGGCCTAATCGGCCTAATGGGATGAATGGGATTAAGTGGCCTAAAGGGCCTAATGGTCCGAATGCACCTAATGAGCCTAATGGGCCTAAGTGGCCTAATGGCCCCAATGGGACTAATGGGCCTAAGTGGCCTAATGGGCCTTTGTGGGACTAAGTGAACCAATGGGCCTAAGTGACCTAATCAGCCTAATGGGCCTAAGTGGACTAATGGGCCTAAGTGGACTAATGGTCCTAATGAACCTAATTATCCTAAGTGGCTTAATTGGTGTAATAGGCCTAATGGGCCTAAGTGGCCCAATCGTTGTAATGGGACTAATGGGCCTAAGTGGCATAATGGGCCAGTGGGGATAAGTGGCCTAATGGTTTGAATGGGCCTAATGGGTCGAGTGGGATGAATTGGCCTAATGGCCCGGAGTGGCTTAATAGGCCCAATGAGCCTAAGTGGCCTAATGATCCTAATGGGTTTTAGTGGCCAAATCGGCCTAATGGGCCTAAGTGGACAAATGGGACTAATGGGCCTAAGTGGGCTAATGGTATGAGTGGGCCTAAGTGACCTAATGGGCCTAAATGGTCAAATCAACCTAATGGGCCTAATTAGGAATTAGGTTTAAGTGTTTCATATATGGTGTTTTGGGTCTAGGTTTTAGGATTTTTTTGGTTCTAATTGGCCTAAATTGGTCTAAATTGGCCTAATTGACCAAATGGACAAATGACCAATTACCCCAATGGCCCAATGAACTAATGGGCTAATGGGATAATGACCTAAATGGACTAATTAGTCTAAATAGCCTAATTGCCCAATAGCCTAGTGGCCTAATTGGCATAATAGCATAATTGGCATAAATGAACTAATTTTTCTAAATGGACTAATTAGACTAAATATATTAAATGGTATTTTTGGATTAAATGGAATAATTGGTATAATTGTCCTAATTGACCTAGTTATCCTAATTGGCCTAATTGGCCTAAATTGGCCTAAATATCCAAATGGGTCTAAATGGTCTAATTGTTCCAAATGAACTAAATATTATAATTGGATTAAATGGTCTAATTGGCCTAATTAGCCTAAATTGACATAAATGGTCAATTATCCAAATAAAAAATTAGCCTAATGGTGTAATGAACTAATGGGATAATGGCCTAATAGCCAAATTGGTCTAAATAGCCTAATGTCCTAATTGGCAAAAATGACCTAATTGGTATCAATGGTCTAATTGGTCCAAATGGATTAAATCATCTAATTAGATTAAATGGTTTAATTAGCATAATTATCCTAATTGACCTAAATAGTATAACTATCCTAATGGACTAAATTCCCTAAATGGATTAAAGGCCTAAATTACCTATGGCCTAATGACCTAATTGGACTAAATGACCTAATTATCCTAAATGACCTAATTTTTCAAACTGACCTAATTGGTCTAATTGGCCTAATTTTCCTAATTCACCTAAATGGACTAATTGGCCAATTATACAAATGGACAAATGATAAAAAATACCAAGTGACCAAATAATGAAATAACACAACATAAATGTAATTACACCAAAATGAACATACAAGAAGAATCCATACTATACACATGTTTATCATTCTAATTAGTATGTATTTTTTATGTTAGGTCAGTAATATTAAATTTCTAATTAAATTTATTTTTAGATATTTATTTTATTGAATTTTTAAACAGATATAATTTAAATTCATTCTATATATATCAATTTCATATTATTAAATAATGTAGTATTATACTAATCAATTTCATTTATAGAAAGAAACATTTGGAATTGAAGGTCGTGTGACTCAAGAAAAATTATTTTCCGTAACTAGGAAGTAAAATAATTGAAGTGATGTAAATGTACAAACACAAGAAAAGATTGTAAGTTTTTTTATTGATATTTCATATTTTGATACATAATTCATAATTAAATATCTTGTTTATATTTTCAACAGTGTGTCTTGGAGGCCCTCAATGAGAAAGAAGATGACAACTTCGGGCTAAATGATCATTTGAGACAAGTATCAGGCGAGGAGCGCCATGGGAGAGTTTGATGTCAAACTATGAAAAACATAATCCCCACTAGGTATTGGCCCTCATTGGGTGCCTCTCAAAACTATCAAACCACCGGGATGAAAAAAGATCATGCAAAAGAAGATGATGCCAAAAAAAATAGCTCTACATGAGCGTGAAATAAGTAAAGTGGTCACCAAACACTTCCTAAAATATATGTTAGTTATAATTCCACCACTTCCATAAAATAATTATATTACTTTTGATTCATGTATGACATAAATGTGCTCTTTATATGATACATTGTGTTATTTAAATGAGGTTACTAGTGGCGGTCGAGCTGATGGCGGTGGCGGTGGAGGTGGGGGGTGGAGGTGGTTGTGGTGGCGATGAAGGTGGCAGTGGCGATAATGGCGGTGGTGGTGGTTTCAGGCATAATGGAAGTGTGCGAAGATGGATTATATATTTAAATTTATTTTAATAATCATTGCTCGAAGCCAAGAGTGAAGATCTTTCATGTAAAATTTAAAATTAATTTATTTAATATTTAAAGAAATCAATACTTGTGCTTAGGAAATTTCTTCGTTAATGAATTTTGATCATCTGAAAAGACCCTTTCATATTACCGTCATTGAATTGTGAGGATCCCAAGATAAAATCTCTCTAGCGGTGATCCACACGTTCTCCTATGATCTCCGAGAAACACCACTCGATCTCCAGGTGCTAGTGAGGCGAGTTGAATGTCTTATGTTGTTCGTTCTTGATCACTCGTTCTTTGATCTTGAAGCAATATTTCTTACACTTATTGTTTTTTAGAGAGAGAGAGAGGAGGAGTTGAGAGATAATTTTTCATGCGCAACAATTTTCTATTCTTAATTTTTGGATTCTCTACACAATATACACAGACGCCTATTTATATAGTTGAGATTTAAGTTAAAATATTATATAATTTCATACCGACCATTAATTAAATTGGCCTAAATTGTCTAATTGGCCTAAATTTCATAAATTAACTAATTGGACTAATTGGCTTAAATGGCCTAAGTTTTCCTAAATGGCCTAAATAGCCTAACTATCCTACATGATCTAAATTAGCCTAATTGGATTAATTGACCTAAATTTCCTAAATTGTCTAATTTGTCTAATTATTCTAATTTGCTTAATTGGCATAAATGGCCTAAATTTTCCAAATCAGTTTAAATGTATTAATCGACCTAATTGTCCTAAATGGCCTAATTGGATGAATTTTCCTAAATGGTCTAAATTAGCCTAAATGGCCTAAATGGCCTAATTGGCCTAAATGACCTAAATTGGCCTAAATGGCCTAAATTGTCTAATTTTTTTAATTGAAATAATTGGCCTAAATGAACTAAATGGACTAATTGGAATAAAAATCCTAAATAACATAAATTACCTAATTGCTTAATTGGACTAAATGACCTAAATGGTCTAATAGGCCTAATAGGCCTAAATGGAATAATTGGCATATATGGACTAATTGGCATAATTGGCCTAAATGGACTAAATATACTAATTGGCCTAATTGTACTAATTGGGATAAATGGCCTAAATTAGCCTAAATGTCCTAAATTGACCTAATTGACCAAATTGGCCTAAATGGCCTAAATTGGTCTAAATGGTCTAAATTGCTAAATTGGATTAAATGATCTAAATGGAATAATTGATATAATTGTCTTAAATGGCCTAATTGGCCTAAATGGTCTAAATTAACTAATTGTTATAGTTGGCCTAAATGTCCTAAATTGACCTAAATGACCTAATTTAGACTAAATGGCCTAAATTGGGCTAAATGGACTAATTGTCCTAATTTGCCTAAATTTACAAATTGGACTAATTGGAATAATTGAACTAATTTTCCTAATTTTTCTAAATGATATAAATTGGAGTAAATGGCCTAAATTGGCCTAAATGACCTAAATGGCCAAAATTGGCCTAATTGGTCTAAATGGCCTAAATTAGTCTAAATGGACTAATTGGCCTAAATTTCCTAAATTGTATAATTGAACTAATTGACCTAATTGAACTAATTGGCTTAAATGGCCTAAATTTTCCTAAATTTCCTAAATTTCCAAAATTAGCCTGAATGGCCTAAATTGGCCTAAATGGCCTAATTGGCCTAAATTGCTTGAATTTCATAATTGGTATAATTGGACAACATGGTCTAAATTGGCCTAATCATCTTAAATGGACTAATTGGACTAATTGGCTTAATTTTTCTAAATTGTCTAAATTGGCCTAAATTGCATAGTTGACATAATTGGCCTAAACGATCTAAATTGACATGAATAGCCTAAATGGCCTAAATTGACCTAATTGACCTAAATTTCCTAATTGGAAATTTTGCCAAATTGTCCAAATTGGACTAATTGGCCTAAATTGGCCTAAATATTCTAATGTGCCTAAATAGACTTAAGAGCCTAAATTGGCCTAATTAGTCGGAATTGGTCTCATTGGCCTCATTGGCCTAAATTGCCTAAATTGGACTAAATGGCATAAATTAACTAATTAGTCTAAATGGCCTAAATGGCCTAATTAGCCGAATTGGAATAAATGGCCTAAATTGTCATAAATTTCCTAATGGGCCTAATGGTCCTAAGGTTCTAATGGGCCTAAGTGGCCTAAGTGGCCTAATGGACCTAATGGGTCTAATGGAATTAAGTGGCCTAATGGTCCTAAGTGGCCTAATCGGCCTAATGGGCCAATTGGGCCTAAGTGGCCTAATAGGTCTAATGAGCCTAATGGTCTTAATAGGCCTAATGGGTTCACTGGTCCAAAGTGGCATAATGGGATTAAGTGGCCTAAGTGGACTAATGGGATGAATGGGACTATTGGGCCTAAGTGGCCTAATGGGCCTAAGTGTATTAATGGGACCATTAAGTCTAATTCAGCCTAATGGGCCTAATGGGATTAATGGGTCAAATGTATAAGTTGGGCCTAAGTGTCATGATGAGCCTAATGGGCCTAATGGTTCTAAGTGGACTAATGGACCCATTATAGTCAATTCAGCATAATGGGCCTAAAAGAAAAATTGACATAATGGACCTAATGGACCTAATGGGCCTAATGGGCCCAATGGGCCTAATGTGTATAAGAGGCCTAATGAGCCTAAGTAGATGAATGGGACTTAGTGGCCTAATGTGCTGAATGGGCCTAAGTGGCCTAATGGTCCCAATGGTCCTAAGGGGACCAATGGGCCTAATGGGTCTAAGGGGCCTAATGGGCCAAAGTGGCCTAAGTGACGTAATAGGCCTAATGAGCCTATTGGGCCTAAGGGAAAAAATAAGGCTAATGGTTCTATTGACCTAATTGGCCTAATGGGCCAAAGGGGTCGAATGGGCCTATTGGGATTATTGGGCCTATTGGGCCTAAGCGACCTAATGAGCCTAATGGACTAATTGGCCTAATGGGCCTAAGGGTCCCAATGGGACCAATGAGCCTAATGGTTCTAAGTGGCCAAATGGAACTAAGTGGCCCACTGGGAATATTGGGCCTAAGTGGTCCATGTTCCCAATGGTCCTGATGGGCCTAATGGACCCATTATGGACAATTCAACCTAATGGGTCCAATGGGACTAAGTGGCCTAGTGGGTCGAAGTGGCCCAAGTTTTCTAATGGTCCTAATGAGTCCAATGGGTCTAAGTGGCCTAAGTTGCCTAATGGACCTAATGGGTCCAATGAGTCTAAGTGGTCGAGTGGTCCTAAGTGGCCTAAGTTTCCTAATGGGCCTAATGGTTCCAATGGGTCTAAGTTTCCTAATGGGCCTAAGTATCCTAAGTTTCGTAGTGGGTCCAATGGGTCTAAGTTGTCAAATGGGCATAAGTGGCATAAGTTTCATAATGAGCTTAATGGGCCTAATGGGTCTAATGGGTCTAATGGGCCAAAGTGGCCTAATCAGCCTAATGGGTCTAGTTGGTCTAATGGGATGAATGGGTTGAATGGGCTTAAGTGGCATATTGGGATGAATGGGTATAATGGGAATAAGTGGAATAATGGGCCTAAGTGACCTAATGGGCCTAAATGGCCTAAGTTACCTAATGGGATTGATGGGCCTGATGGGTCTAATGGGCCAAAGTGGCCAAAGTGGCCTAAGTTGTCAAGTGGTCCCAATGGTCCTAATAGGTCTAATGGGCCTAAGTGGGAAAAGTTACCTAGTGGGACGAATGGGTCGAATGGGCCTAATGGGACCATGAGGCTAATGGGCCTAATGGGTCGAATGAGCCTAAGTGGCCTAAGTTGCCTAATGGGCTGAAGTGGAATAATGGGATTAATGGGCCTAAGTGTCCTAATGGGCCTAAGTTGCATAATTGGACAAATGGGGCCAATGGGACTAAGTGGACTAAGTTGCCTAATGGGCCAAAGTGGCCTAATGGGCCTAATGGGCCTAAGTGTACTAATGGTTATAATGGGACCAATGGGCCTAATGGGTCAAATATGACTATGTGGCCTAATGGGCATAAGTAGCGTAAGTTTCCTAATAGGCTTAATGGTCCTAATGGGTTCAATGGTTCTAGGTGGCTTAATGGGCCCGAGTGGCCTAAGTTGCTTAATGGGCCTAATGGGATTAATGTGTCTAATGGGCCTAAGTGGTCTAATCAGTCTAATGGGTATAATGGACTAATGGGTCAAATGATCCTAGGCGGCCTAATGGGTCAAATGGGTTTAATGGGACTAACATTTCTGAAAAAAGGGCTTTCTGCGATGGTGAATTTACGACAGGATCTCGTCGCAAATGGATCGTTGCAGAAATGGATGTCGCAAATATTATCTTTTACGACGGTCTATCGCAAACGAATATTATTTGGGATGGGTAGTGGAACTGTCAAAAATAGGTTCAGTGTTTCTTTAAAAACTCTCTTGCGACGGGTCGACCACTCGTCGCAAATCATTTTCCCAATATTTTTAAAAAAAAATTGCGGCGGACCATCACAATTAGTATTTTGCGACGGTCCATTTCAAATACTATGGAAAATACAAAAAAAACCCTTTTGCGATGATCCCATCGCAAACAATTGAAAATAAAATAAAATAAAATAAAATAATATTAATAATAATATAATATTAATATAAATAAAATAATATTATTAATATTATCCCAATAAAATTATTTAGATAATAATAATAATAATAATAATATAATATTAATATAAATGAAATAATAATATTAATATTCATAAAATAAAATTAATTATAAAATAATTAAATAATATAATTTTAGTATTATTAATATTAATGAAATAATAATATTAATATTAGTAATATAATAAAAACATTAGTATTCACAAAAATATAAAAATATATTAATTAATAAAATAATAAATATATTAAAAAATAATAATAATAATAACTGTAATATTCGAGACAATATAAAAAAACACTACTTAAAACTTTAAGTAGTTAATATTACAAAAAATATACATTCAAATGTTTCATTATAAAATAAAAATACATCACTGTGGGGGAGGGTTGTCTGGAGGAGCTGGAGGAAATGGTGGACAAAACTCCATCCCCAAACTATGAGTCAGACGTTGCATGTACTCCATCATCTCCTGCTCCTATTGATGCTATCATTGATGCATCTCATCCAGCCTCTACTGCTGCTACTATTTCTACTGTCGTATGAACTCTTTCTACTACTGTTGTTACCACTGAGACATCTCTTCCTTCTCCCTATGCATAGTCTCTATAAGCTCACTCTGATCTCGTAGTTGCTCCTCATAATGTGCATGAGATAATGATGACTCTATGTGGGATCCTCTCGGATTAGACACCGATGTCGCAGAGGTTCCATAAAAACCCCCATGGATCAATCGAGAGGTGATACCAATAACTCGGCCTTTTTCAAAGGCATACTAGGTCGCCTGCATCCATGATGCCTCATCAAATCGGGGGGCACTAGTCTGACCATCAGTCTCAGACTAACTCTCACTATGTGTCTGAGACGTCGCAACCTCATATGACTCTTTAAATTGAAATTTAAAATTAAAATAGTTAAAATATTATTTTTAGTTAAATTTAAAACTCAAAAATAAATTATACTAGTCACAATCTCATGATGGCGAGCACCTCTAATCTCTCTAGTGGTTGGATCACTGTACATCCTCCTATAAATGTCGTACTCCGTAATATCAGGTTGTGCTACTGCCTATAAGAATATAAAATAAACTGTTTACTTTTAAAGTTATATACAATATTTAAAGAAAATATACTTATCATATGCTCCCTATGCGTACTGAATGTACGACTACCAGCTCGATGGGTCACCTCATGTCTCCCCCGATTTTGCTGACTTACTGATGATCTACTCTGAAAACACTTACTCAACCAGTGTGTACATAATCCATCCCAAACCTGAGATGAAATATAATCAAGTTGGTGGATGTGACATGTCTCATAAAATTCCGTCACTTCTACTTTCTCCATTACTTTCCTTTTCAAATTGTGCAAAAACTGAGTGCAACGCGGACACATAGCTCCCTTCCATTGCATCCAGATAGCCTCATACATGCTCTCATCAATGGGATACCATAAACACTAAAAATTATTTATTATATCAATTTATTAATTAAATTAATTTCAAAATAAATATTATTTATTTACGTACCAACCAATGCTCGAACATGTGGTGTTTTATATCAATAGGAATCTGATCCCATGACACCCATACATGAGAAAAATAATTGCACAATATAGCACTCCCCTGTCCAATAGCTATATGCGTAAATTTGTGAAAAAAATTAATCAAACAATTAGAATATAAATAAATTAATTAAAAATAACTAAAATATACAGGTAAACATACCTTTTTGTGCATGGATCAAACCCAAGATGTGGACGTCACTCGAGGATAGGGTTATGAATCATCAGTTGGGAAAGACCACACCCCCTCCGAGTACCCCTAAACCGCCAACAATATGAGGGTCAAATGATCTGACATTCTACTCATCAAAAGGTAGATCAACCTACTACAATATATGATACATATCCTTGTCTATATGAAACGCGAAATGATTTTTGTTAGCAAATAGTTGAAAATAACTGTTATATATAGATATAGATTATATATGATTATAACTAGAATTTAACTGTGTTAATGTCCATCCTCATCCTTATCTTCATAGTTATTGATTTCAATGTCTTCATATTCTTCCTCAGCATCATCAATTTCTATATTAGTTTCAGTTTCATCATCTCTTGTCATTTCAAATTCAGTTGTAACGTCATTAACATCATTGTCACCATCAACCCTTAACTATTTGGTGTCATAAATGATATTCATGTCACTTTGTGAAAAAGATGAATTTGGAGCAGTCTCTTGAAAAATTTCAATTCCTTTCACTTCAACAGAACCATATTCACTTTCAGTAAACTGATTCTCTCAAGATTTAATTTTTATTATGATCCACCCATCACCCAACTCCCTTAAAGTAGCATGGTTTTTTCATAATAACTTTGACATTCCTAATGATCTAATAAAAATGGTTCATTTTCTTCAATAATACTTTTATATTGAAT
Organism: Viscum album; assembly: GCA_963277665.1. Taxonomy (NCBI): domain Eukaryota; kingdom Viridiplantae; phylum Streptophyta; class Magnoliopsida; order Santalales; family Viscaceae; genus Viscum; species Viscum album. The sequence goes on from OY728156.1 coordinate 1,781,034,126, forward strand.
ATCAACGATTCCATGGATTGGATGAATGTGAAAGCCTCTCTCAGTATCCAACCACTTAAATTTAAACATCGTTATGTAATGTTGTCTTAGATAATAAATTTCAATGATTTCTTCCAGCATACCGTAAAATTCAACTTCACTATGATGAGATCCTCTAAAGAAAACACCATTATTCATTTTTTTTATTCCCCATATTCATGTGTATGAAATCTAAAACCATTCACCACATATGCATTATAATATTTAACCATTTTGGATGATGGGTTACTCAATACACATAATTTATTATCAATTTTATCATCATGTTAAGATACCAAAAAATTTGAAAAATAATTATTACTATAAAAAGTATTAAATTTATTTTTTATTTGAAATAAAAAATAATTTATGTGACCAGTTTTTGAAACAAGTAGGAATTTTTTTGAAGACGTTCTTAAAAATAAGCTATTGTAATTTGTGGAAACTATTTCTTGATATGATTATCATATAACCTAAAAATAAAATAAGATTAATGTGCAGTAAAAATGGTTTCATTTCTTCATAGTTGAGCAGAATATATGCATGAGCTCTGTGATGTTGACCATCTGAAATTCATCATTCATGAATTCCATCTAAGCCAAGTTTTAGCTTATTGAAAAATGATAATTGTTTTCTCATGACATCATCAACATTTCTCTCATTACAGCTCATGTGGTTTTGTTTTGAGGTATATTCAGATTGAAAGTAATGTGAGCAGAAAAAAGAAATTTCCTTTTGCAAATAAGATTATGCAATTGATCCTTCAACCGATTCTTTGTTACGTATATTTTTTTTAAATTTTTTCATGTATCTCTCAAATGGGTATATCTATTAGAACTATATTAGACCTCGACATTTTGTTTTATGCGGAAAATATAATATCAAATGTTCCATTGAGTTAAACAAACTTGGCAGGAATATTTTTTCATGTTTACATAAAATTAAAATGAAATATTATTACAGTTTTCTTATTGAATCGTAGTCTATTTTTGACGCACGAATCTCTCAAAAAAATATGATATGTCTGTTAGCGCATCCCAATAAAAGGATTTAACAAATCTCTTTATCTAATCAATAGAAGTCTTCCCATTAAAACATGATAGTCATGACTTTTCAATCTGGTAATATGACCAGTTCTGATACATCTGCCAAATTGGAAGTATAACCATCTAGAAGTCTCAAATATGAAATCCACTAACAAAATAATAAGATAATCTATTTGGATAATTTATAAGATGCTTTTGGCTTCATTAACTTCTGTGATCTGACATTTTTAAATAGTTCAAGTTTTGGTCGCTTGCAAATTTGAGAAAAATCTAATTGTGCCTTTACATTATCTTTGGTCTTACCTGGTGTACTCAAAACTATATGAAATAAATTATCAAAATAGCTATTCTCAATATGAATCACATCCAACATGTGACGGACCAACAAATCAGACCAATATGGAAAATCCCAAAAAATGCTTCATTTATCCAATTATGCTCTTTTCCAAAGCCATCAATTTTCTGTTGGTTTATTGTTGGTCTAAATGTGATGGGAGGTAATGAAGAGACAATTTATTTTAACTCTATACCTGAGATCATTATTATAGGACCATCCTTTTCAACTGTTCCTTTTCTAAAATGATATTTGTTTTTTCGAAAAGGATGATCGGTTGGAAGAAATCTGCGATGACAGTCGAAAAACAAGGTTTTTTCCATTGAAGAGCATAACTGATTTACTATCTCTCATGTAGTATGGATATGATTTTTGAACATGTGTACTTCATCCAGATAACATTTCATATGATGAGAAGTCACTAATTTCCCACATCAATGCAGCTTTCAGTATAAAGTTTTGTTTCACAGCAACATCATATGTACTGACACCATTAATCCATAGTGAATTTAACTCATCAATCTATGGTTTCAAATGAACATAAATATTATTTTTTGGATGAACTATAATTAATAAGGTAAAAAATATATATGGATCCTTTATCAACATCCATGGAGGTAAATTATACATAGTTATAAAGACATACCAACATGAATACTGACTACCGTAAGAACCAAATGGACAGAAACCGTCAGTAGAAAAACCCAATCACACCTTTCAGGATGCTAAAGTAAAATATGGATGCACTTGGTTAAAATGTTTCCATGAATCACCATAATAGGGACGATTTAAGCTTTTAATAGTTGAAATATTGGTTTTGTGTCATGACATCAATGATGCTGTGTTTTGAGACATAAATAAATGTTGAAATCATGATGTGAGTGAGAAATATCACAATTTTTTTACTAATATACACTCATTTATAAAAATTTATACTAATTAGCATTAATTATTATTAATTTCAGGTATTTTGTACTAATTATTGTTAATTATTGGTAGCAAAATTTCTAACAGATTGAAAGCAACTCTTTTCTCCAATGAATCATCCCCTTGCAACTTTCTGTGAATAATATCACTATCAAAAGTCTATTTCGACATACAAATATCTATTTTCATATACACGATGATGGAGAGCATGGAGGCATCACTGTGCTTCTCTCTATGCTCATGCATATGAAAATTGATATCTGTATGTCGAGGATACTTTTCATAGTGATTTCAGTCAGAGAAGTTCTAAGGAGATGAGTTGTCGGGCAAAAGAGCCTCTTTTTTATGACATATCACATCCTTGAAACTTTTTATCACTTAAATCACTATGAAAAATATGCTCCGACGTACATTGGATCATATTTTTCATACTGATTTTAGTGGGAGAAATTTGCAAGGGGCTGACGCGCCGATCAAAAGGAATGTCCTCAATCCAAAAGAAATTGTGCTAGCTTATCAATATACTCAAATTTATTCTAATTTATTACTAATTAATCCTAATTATTACTAATTAATTCTAATTATTACTAATTAATCCTAATTGTTACTAATTCTTACTAATTAATCCTAATTCTTACTAATTTTTACTAATTGTTACTAATTGTTACTAATTGTTACTAATTGTTACTAATTATTACTAATTATTACTAATTAATCCTAATTATTACAAATTAATCCTAATTATTACTAATTAATCTTAATCAGTACTAATTAATCCTAATTATTACCAATTAATCCTAATTATTACGAATTAATTCTAACTATTACTAATTATTACTAATTAATCCTAATTATTATTAATTATTACTAATTAATCTTAATTATTACTAATTAATCTTAATTATTACTAATTATTACTAATTATTTCAATTTATTAAAATTTATTACTCATTATTACTAATTATTAATAATTATTACAATTTTTTAGTAATTATTACAAATTATTACAATATATTACTAATTATTGATAATTATAACTAATTAATCCTAATTATTGATAATTATTACTAAATATTTATAATTATTATAAATTATTACTAATTATTAAAAATTATTTCTAATTAATCCTAATTAATCCTAATTATTACTAATTTTTACTAATTATTAATAATTATTACAATTTATTTCTAATTATTACAATTTATCACTAATTATTGAAATTTATTACTAATTCTTACAATTTATTACTTATTATTACAATTTATTACAAATTATCACAATTTATTACTAATTATTACAATTTAAAACTAATTATTTCAATTTATTACTAATTAATACTAATTAATACAAATTATTTCTAATTATTACTAATTATTAAAATTTATTACAATTTATTACTAATTATTACTAATCATTACTAATTATTTAAAATTATTACAAATTACTGCAAATTATTTCTAATTATTACTAATTATTACAATTTATTAGTAATTATTACAATTTCTTTCCATTTATTACTAATTATTACAATTTATTACAAATTATTACAAATTATTATAATTTATTACTAATTATTACAATTTATTACTAACTAATACTAAGTAATACTAATTAATACTAAAAAATACTAATTATTACTAATTATTACTAATTATTTCTAATTATTTCTAATTACTACTATTTATTTCTAATTATTTCTAATTATTTCTAATTATTACAAATTGTTGCAAATTAATACTAATGAAAACTAAATATTATAATTTGTTACAATTTATTAGAATTTATTACAATTTATTACTAATTATTACAATTTATTACTAATTATTACAATTTATTACTAATTATTACAATTTATTACTAATTATTACAATCTATTACTAATTATTAGAATGTATTTCTAATTATTTAAATTTATTTCTAATTATTTCTAATTATTTCAATTTATTACTAATTATTTCAATTTATTAAAAATGATTTCAATTTATTACTAATTATTTCAATTTATTACTAATTATTTCAATTTATTACCAATTATTAAAATTTATAACTAATTATTACAATTTATTATTAATTATTACAATTTATTACTAATTATTACAATTTATTACAATTTATTACTAATTATTTATAATTTACACTTAGACATAATTATTCATAAAAATAAATAGTGAAAAAACAAATATCTAATTCTAATTTAATTTAATTGCATCTAATTAACCAAAATTATAAATAATTTAAAATAAATTAAATTAACTAAACAATAAAAAATTAGACAAATACCTGAAACTGAAGCTTTCAAAGTATAAAAGCCATGAATTATGCTCCGATTTAAAAGTTTAAACTATGAAAAAAATTAGAATAGATAGAGAGAGAAGTTGATAAAGAAGTAGAATGAGAAGAAAAACGGATGGGCCTAAGTGGCCTAATGGGCCTAAGTGGCCTAAGTTACCTAATGGGCATGATTAGTCCAATGGGCCTAAGTGGCCTAATGGGCCTAAGTGACCTAAGTTGCTTAATGGGGCCTATGGGCCTAATGGGCCTAATGGGTCCAATGGACCTATGTGGCCAAAGTTACCTAATGGGCCCAATAAGCCGAATGGGCCTAATGGGCCCAATGGACTTAAGTGGCCTAAGTTGCCTTATGGGCCAAAGTAGCCTAATGGGCTTAAGGGGCCTAAGTGTCCTAATGGGTCTAACGGGCCTAAGTGGCCTAATGGGGCCAATGGGCCTAAGTGGCCTAATTTTCCTAATGGACCAAAGTAGCCTAATGGGTCTGAGTGGCATAAGTTGACGAATGGGCCTAATAGGCCCAATGGGTCTAATGGGCCAAATGGGTCTAATAAGTCTAAGTGGCCTAATGGGCCTCAGTAGCCTAAGTTGCCTAATGGGCCTAAGTGTCCTAAGTTGCCTAATGGACCCAATGGGCCTAATGGGCCTAATGGGTCTAATGGACCTAAGTGGCCTAATCGGCCTAACGGTTCTAATGGGCCTAATGGGTCGAATGGGCCTAAGTGGCCTAATGGGCCGAATGGGTCGAACGAGACTAAGTGGCCTAATGGGCCTAAGTGGCCTAAGTTACCTAATGGGACTGATGGTTCTAATGGGTCTAAGTGGCCTAATGGGTCTAAGTGGCCTAAGTTGCCTAATGAGCCCAATGGGATGAATGGGCCTAATGGGCCGAATGTGCCTAATGGGTCCAATGGGCCTAAGTGTCCTAAGTTTCCTAATGGGTTGAAGGGGCCTAATGGGCCTCATGTGCCTAAGTGGCCTAATGGGCCTAATGGGCCGAAGTGGCCAAATGTGCCCAATGGGCCTAAGTGGCCTAATGGGGTCAATGGGCCCAATGGTCCTAATGGACCTAAGTGGTCTAATGGGCCTAAAGGGATAATGAGCCTAATGGGCCTAAATGGCCTAAGTGGCCTAATTGGCCTAATGGGCATAAGTAGCCTAATGGGCGTAATGGGCCTAAGTGTCCTAATGGGACTAATTGGCCAATTGGACTAATGGGCCTAAGTTGAGTGATTTATGAAACTTGGTTGACAGAAAAATCCAAAGGGGGGGATTGTTAGGACCAAGTTGACGAGGAAGGTGTTTGTTTTCATGTGTTGTATTTTGTTGTCAATGAAAGATTTTGAAGAAAGAAAATCACCTCACTTTGTATTTTGTAAACTCATACTGGCCATTGTTTTCAAAATAATTGGACTCACTCTGTCCATCATAACGAGGTAATGTTGTTTGAAAGAAAAGGCACTGATCAAACTTATCTTGGGTCTGATATATGAAAAGATCATAATGATGAATTGATCATTATCTGAAAAGAGAGAATAGGTCGCATGGGGAATGCATCTTGCTGGAAGTAAATGGTCATCTGATTCACATTGCATCTAGTATGAAAGAAGTTCTTGTTTTGATGAATAATCAGAGTCTGCTAACTATGATAAAATTAAATGTGACTATGATTTGCTGATTCATATTTCATAAATCATAATTTTATTGGAGAACTTATGATGCAAGATTGATGGAAGAAAGGGGAAAAGTGGGATTCCAAATCATATCCAGATTTACCATATCTAGGTGGAAGAGAATAAAGAGATTTTGCCAATCAAAAAGGAATCATACCCAATGCAATCAGATTCAGGCTAAGAAGTAAAGAAAGAAGAAAGTGAGGGTCGTAATCAGAATGATCATACCCAAAATGATAATTGTTTGGTACTATAGAATATGATTATCCATCGTATGCATAAGAAAACTTTCGTACCCAGGATGGTCATACTCAAGCTCAGGAAGAAAAAGATCATACCCAATATGATCATATTTTGGCCAACTGTTCTCAGAAAGTTCATAATATGGACAATCATATTTAGATAAGGAATTTCTTGAGGCCGATGATTGAAAAGAGAAGGAAATAATGAGATCAATAATGTAGTAATCCATTTCAAAAGGGTTGAATTACTTTGTAGGTTTCAATTGGGTCAATATCATTGTATTAGAGTGGAATTGTTTTATATTTTAAAGTGGGTCAAGGGAAGAAGTGAAGAAGTAAAAGTGGTTTGAAAGCAAATTTTTTTGGATGTGAAATTGAGGGGGAGCTCGATATTCAAAAGAATTATCATATTCAGCATTCAGAAGGAGAAGTGAAAGTTTTAGAAGAATTGAGAAGCTTTGAGAAGAGTTGATGAAGTCAAAATACACCCCAGATTTTAGGGGAAATTGAGATTATGGTGAATTTGATTAAGCGGGACTTTTTTTTGGATTCCTTCCAAAGCATCTCAAGGGTCACCAATAAAAGGAGAAAGGTATGGTGTACTTGAGGTGGACCGATGTACTGTTCATGAGAGAGAAGCTACCAGTTTTAGAGAGAAGTAAAAGTTTTTGTATTCACTTTTATTAAAGTAGTTTTGATGGATTAAAGTGAAAGAGAAGAGACAAGATCAAAATATTGTATTCAGTTGATCATAGTACTAAGTGTTTATCATACTCAGCTAATTACTGTATCCATCTTGTCAATCATATTCACCTGATCATCGTATTGGGCTGGATTAATCAGCTCGTGATTTCCATACTGGATCTTCCAAACCGAGGAATATGTAGAATTGAAATAGTTTTGATTCATCTCTATCTAATTCTATCAAATTTATACTTTTCATATTGGGTAAAATCGTACCAAGAAGAATCGTATCAAGAAAATCATACAAGGAAGAATCGTATTAGGGAGAATCATACTCGGAGGAATCAGACTGGGAAAATCGGACTTGGTTTTTTTTCTTACCAAAGTCCAGAAAGTTCTTACCATCTTCTGGGTAAGAAATTGAAGAAGTGTTTTCAATTGAATACATTTGTGCAATTGAAAAGAAGCACCGGTAACCTGATTTGTTACACAATCATTGCATTACCCTATTTATTCTAAGAGGGTGCACATGCACTATTGGATTGTTTACATAGTGCAACACAAGTGAAAGGGTATATCATACTCATAGCAATCCAATGATTGTTTTGTAGTGGATTGTGTGGTATTGAAACACTTCCATACTATACCATGGACGTAGCTCTTCTTATTGAAAAGTGAATCTTGTAAATACTTTTGTTCCTCTGGGTGTGTGTTTGAATTGTTTTCAATAGGGAATAAAATCTTTAACAGGTGGTGAATGTTGTTTCATTTGAAAAGAAACATAACAGAAAAAAAGTATCACTGATTCACCCCCTCCCCCTCTCAGTGATACAATCATCTGTTGGGAACTTTCAAGTAGCCTAATGGGCCCAAGGGGCCTAATGGGCCTAATGGGCCTAACTGGACTAATGGGCCTAATGGACTTAAGTGGTTTAATGGGATTAACTGAACTAAGTGTCCTATTGGGCCCAATGGGCCCAATGGACCTAATAGTTCTAACTAGTCTAAGGGGCCTAATGGGCCCCATGGGCCAATTGGGGCTAACTGGCCTAAGTGGCCTAATAGTCCAAAGGGGCCTAAGTGACCTAATAGGCCTAATGGGCCTAAGTGGCATAATGGGTCCAATGGGATGAATGGTACCAACTGGCCTAACTAGCCTAATTGTCCTAATGGGCCTAATGAGCCTAAGGGGCCTAAGTGGCCTAAGGGGCCTAACTGGCATAAGTGTCGGCCCAATGGGGATAATGGGTCGAAGTGGCCTAAGTAGGCTAACTGGCCCAATGGGCCTAATGAGCATAATGGGACTAACTGTCTTAATGGGACCAATGGGACTAACTAGACTAATGGGCCAAATGGTCCAAACTGGCCTAACTTGAATAAGGGGCCGAAGGGCCCTAAGGGTTTAATGGGTTTAGTGGGCCTAACTAGCCAAAGTGGTCTAATGGGCCCAATGCGCCTAATGGGCCTAACTGGCCTAAGTGGTCTAATGGGATGAATAGGCCTAGGTGGCATAACGGGCCCAATGAGCCCAATGGGCTTAACTGGCCAAAGTGTCATAATGGGCCTAACTGGCCTAAATGGCCTAATGGGCCTAATGGGCTGAACGAGCCTAAGTAGTGTAATGGGCTGAATGAGATTAAATAGCCAAATGGGATGAATGGGCCTAAGTGGCCTAATGGACCTCATGGGCCTAATGGGCTGAATGGTCCTAATGGGCCTAAGTGGCCTAATGAGCCTAAGTGCCTAATGGACCTAAGTGGCCTAATGAGCCTAATGGGCCTAATGGGCCTAAGTGGAAGAATGGGCCAAATGGGCCAAATGGAACTAAATGAAAAAATGGGAATAATGGTCCTAATGGACATAATGGACATAATGGGCCTAAGTGGCCTAATGGGCCTAGGTGGCCAAATGGGCCTAAGTGGCCTAAGTAAACTAAGTGGCCAAATTGGCCTAATGGGACAAAGTGGTGTAATGGTCCCAATGGTCCTAAGTGGCCTTATGGGACGAATGGGCCTAAGTGGCCTAATGGGCCTAATGGGCCTAAGTGGCCTAATGGGCCGAAGTGGCCTAATGGGCCGAAGTGGACTAATGGGCCTAAGTGGACTAATGGGCCTAAGTGGCCTAATGGGCCTAAGTGGCCTAATGGGCCTAATGGGCCTAATGGGTGTAAGTGTCCTAATGGGACTAAGTGTCCTAATTGGACTAAGTGGCCTAATGGGAATAATGAGAATAATGGGCCTAAGTGGCCTAATGGGCCTAATGGGCCTAATGGGACTAAGTGGATATTGACACTCCATTCCGTTAAGGATTCAAAAAAATGACAAAGGTAATCACCTTATAAAGAAAATGGGAAAATACATGAAGAAGAATCAAGATTTGCAAAGGCATAGATTTTGAATCGCCTTAGTCAAGCCAAAACACCGGCGGTGCGCAACCTACTTGCATGCCCCTATCTGGCGCGCAAGTGTACTTGCGCACCCAAATAATTTCTCCCAAGGTCACTTATTTGCCTATAAATAGACCCTTGGGGCCCTCATTTGTACGGATGAATTTTCTTGAAGCCCAATTTCTACTCTTTTCGCCCTAGTACTTTGCCCCAGTCTTCCGAAACTTTCAAGGTAGTTCTTCAACACCTTGAGCGGAGGATTTAAGGGAAGATCATTGGACTTAAGTCCTTTTAGTGTTTGAAAACAATAACACTTGAGCGCCTAAAGCGCCCAACCTCCCCAAGTTAGAAATACTTGCGCGCCTCCCATTCCTTTCACAGGAACTTGAGCGCCCCACTTATTGGATCACCTATGAATACTCTTGAATTCTTGAGCAAGGTATCACCCATGTATTACCATACAGGTTGTTTGTCGCTTAAGTGAACATCAGGTCGCCCAATTGTACTTGCGCGCCCTTCTATACTTGGGCGCCCCTCTTTGATTCACTTACTCTCCTCACTCTCTTCAGTTTACAAGCCATTAAGCCTTCCTCAGATCCATTCATGGAAAGGATTATTCTTCATTGAATCCCTTGTATGAAAGAGATTCTGTTGAGACCTCCACCAAAACCTCCTGACTTATCAAACCTTTGGGAAAGGCACATCAGCGTGTCTCCTATTTGGGTTTGTATTTCTATAGTTAGAGGTTTCCCACATTTGTTTCACAATGGGGTTAGGATTCATGGAATGTATATGGGTTTGTATATCTACAGTCACATGGACTTTTATCCTAGGAACAGTGTTGGGAAGTTCTTGGTAATAAGAATAAGGGTTTGGGCACCGGCCTCTCCCTTCTCAAAGAGTTGGAAACCTCAAATTCTGGTAGGGAAGTTATGGTTCAAAACTAATTTTCTTCCTTTTAAAATAAAGGATAAGTCTCCCTCCCTTACCAGGATCAATTTTAGGGCTACCATCTTGGCATAAGACCCTATTTTTTCTTGTAGGAGGAAGCATCATTTCTCCTCCTCTCTTCTTCGATGCCAAAGACCAGAGGGGAGATGGCCACAGGGACTCTTATTACCCTTTACCTCTCCCGATGTTCTTTGTCACCATGGCAGCCCTCCTGGTATAATCCCATCACCTTCATCCCTTCCTCCTTACATTGGACCCTTGTCCAATGTAAATAGAATATAGGGAAGACTCATTGCCTCACCGTCTTCCATGGTTACCTCAACCTCGTTCATCTTAGACACCATAGGTGCATCATCTTCCACCAAAATAGGAGGAAAAATTTGAAAGTGTGACTATATTTGTTGAATTTTTGACATTCTCTTGTTTCTCACACTGAGCATGACTCACGTGGGCTTAGAGATTTGTCATAATAACAAAATTTGCACAATTGAAGGAACTACAAGAACTCTGATTCCTGTTCAAACCATGATACGTAGGAAGCCCTTTCAGAGCCCGAGCTTACCAGATATCCTATTCATAAATCCAACCTCAATTACCTTAATCTGGGCGTCCTCCTTTGGAATAATCCCCAAATTAAACCCTTAGGTTACCAAGGCATCCTTTTCATGAATTAAGCCCAAAATTATTTCTCTCAAAGAACTATACTCTCCTTTGAGACTTATCAAACTATGTGGGCTTTGATTCCCATTTATATGGGATACGTAGGAATCCTCCTTGAGGTTCAAACCCAGCACTTCAAATCAACCCTGTTCTCCTTGGGCCATATTCCCAATAGGGTCTGATTCTACTTGGAAACCCATATCCTTTCCAAGTTCCTTGGGATTCTTTAGTATAAGTCCCACATTAAGTTTCAACTAAGTATATTCCTCTTGGAGGTCCTTATCACATGACCTTAAAAGGTATGATGTGTCCCATTCAGTGGAACCGAACTATGAGGGTTATGATTTCTTTCACAAGGATACTTAGGTAGACTATCTTATGGGAACTATCCCAAAATAAAATCAAACCTTCGTCTCCCTGGATGACAGTAAAATTCCAGAGTGCCCCACTGAGTGGATTAAAAAACAGTATCATCACAACAATGATTAAAAGAATCTCTAAGAAGTATATTAGAGGATACCATTGATGGAGAACCTCTAATACATACAGATATTTCCATTAATGAAGAACCTAAAATTTATACTGATGATTCTAAAATTTTAAACATGTTAATAAGTGATTATAAATTCTAAGGGATACTTATGATATACTTGGTGAATTAATAAAGATTCATGAAAATATTTTAATTTTACAAAGAGAGTCCCAGAGTAGACAATAATTCCCCCCAAAAGGATGTGATGAGTCTGACCTCCCATCCTCTCGAACAATGAATGTTCTTAAGTATCGTAAAGTTCAAAACTTAATGAATTCCTGCCTTTGGAAAGCAGGTCCTCTTTGGATAAAGAATTGTTAGAAGTTTTTGGTTCCATTAATAAATACAATGGAAACTGTATGGAAAAAAGTAATTTTTAAATCTAGAACACACGTTTCAAGGAACTAAGAAATAAAAATGGTGAACCCGACGTGAATCCTTAACCATGTTAATAATGTTACCCACCTGTTAGTCCCCTATCAATTGAAAAAGTAAGGCTAGACAAAGGAATGAATCACGCATGTATCCATCTGAAAAGATGTTTCTTTAATAGAGCTTGTTGTTGTTTCAAGTTTTCCACAGAATTACCTTCAATCCAAAGAATGTCTTTCTTCAAGACAACATCTATGAACTTACTGACCACTGCTCAAGCTAGATATCCATCCACGAGAAGGACGTTATCACCAACCCAACGTCTTCAATGCTGGGTCTCTAATGTGCTGGTAAAGGAATATTGCCACCATGTTACAATCTTGAATTTGGAGGCTTCTCGACAGGCCCTCTAGGTCAACAACAATCCTCGATCATCTGGCCAACGATGACCAATGATCAAGAAGAAAATAGTGCCAACCACCGTATCCAACCGATTCTGGAACGCAGCAATAAATCCCTCCCATACTACAGGGAGGTGGATCAAGAGGTCACTCAAGGGCTCAATTCAAGAATGAAGGAGTCCTTCCCGAGGACTCCCACCAGTAATCACCGCTGGAATCATGCGATAGTGTACCCCCAACAAGATGGGTGTGTTTCCTATGGACATTCGACCCAGGTCTCTCAGACCCAGGCACACAAGACGAACTGCTAAGGAAAACATTCTGTTAACAGGGAGCAGGTTCTCACCTCTGCCTTCATCGGAAAATCTCATCAATTTAACTTGATGGTAAACAACGAGTGGGCACATACACCCATCTGTCCTAATTTTTTTTCTGAGCAGGATCATCTGACAACAACCCACCAATCCCACCAGATAAACCCGGTGGAGTACTGTGAACAAGCACATACATCTTCTTATAAGTTATTAGCCAGTTAGCAGGCTTGTCAGACTGCATTTAAAGAAGCTCTCTAATATAATGTTGTGGAAACTGGTAAACAGGAACATACACCTGTTTATAATCACCAATTCTGTTAGCAGTCTCATATGCCAGTATTGAAGGAAATCCATCAACCATACTCAACGGGAAACAACCAGCAGACACATACACCTGCCCATATTCATCAAGCCTGCCAACATTCTCATTTGGTAGATCCTGAAGAAGTCAGTCAGAAAGATCTGACGAAAAATTTAGGGCATACCCAACTCTCTACCCCCATGAATGAGTACTTTCAATACTCATTTATAGGAAAAGGAGGACATGATAAGGCACATACACCTACTCCCGATACAGAATGGACGTATATTACCGTTTCAGCCACTGAAGTCACCAAAAATATTCTATCAATGGTGAAATAGAAGACGCAAATCCCTGCCCATATTCTAGAAACATACCAGGATATTTTAACAAATACTTCAACAATATCAGGGGAACAAACACATAAATCTATCCCCACACATGGGATGACACATCGGTATGCCATCCCAGAGAAGATACACACCTATATTCCAGTCCAAGAGGGTCATGGGGAATACTCCCCCATATCACATGGACAATAAGATCGGGAACATATACCCTTTCCAATTGGAGGTAATCGGTCTGTTCTAGTAACCAATCCAAGGCAGGAACATATACTTTCCCATGATAACCAATTTTCCCAGAAAGTGGCCCCAACTAAGTATAAGAGAACATCCAAGAAGAAGTCTCACCAAGAATTGTTGGAAAATAAAGAGTTAAGCTACGACATGGATCCTTTTAATGTTGAAGTTCTTGAAGCCTTTAGACATTTATCTGTTGCTACTCAAGATCTTATCCTCTAATTACCAGATTATGGGAGTGGTAGTTGTAATTATAAAGTTTCTCATCAGACACTTCATCATAAAGGTTTGCTTCATGAAAATTTGGTCAATCCAGAGTGCCTATCTCTAGATGAGAGAAACGGTAACCCTCAATGTGGCCAAAAGGCCAAGGAGAAAGAAGATTTATCCCTTGATTTAATGCATCATGGTGATCCTCCCCATGATTGCATTCGCTGCGAAAGCCCTCTCTGCAGTAGTATTTCACATTGTCAAGACAATTACCTAATTAACAATGTAGCAATGAGAAATCCCTCCTATCTTGAGGAAATTGAAAACACAAGGCCAATCATGTTTTATGCCTTGTCATTTATGGGTGAAACACTTTCTCAACTAGAAGACATATTAAGGGAACAATCATTCTCCAAACCTCCCTTGGGTCATTTTTATTCTAATACAGAGCATCCACTTTGGTCATACCAAGTGGAGAAACCTCTAGTGAAAGATGACGAAGATGTGTTAAAATGAGGAAACAATTAGCTAAAGAAGAAATACCAGTCATGTTCTGGACTTTGGAAAATTCTCAGTATAACATTCCAGAATTGATGATAAAATATTGCATTCATGATATCCGCCTCAACTTATGGAAAAATATTCGTCATTTGAAAATAAAAGTATTACCATATGATGAATATAAAAATCATGTAAAGGTAATAAAAGGATTGCAGCACCAAATTGACTTGGAATCTCTCTCAGTTTCCCAACATCAAAAGGTTGAAAAACAATATATAACCCTTCATCATGCATTTATCAATGCTCTAAAGAGACTATGACAATTAATTTGTGATTCCCCATCTAGTGTTCATATCAGAGGACAGGGTGCGTATGGAGCATTGTATTTCACTGCACTCCAAAATCAGCAAAGTCCGCCAAAAGTGGTATCATGAAATGTTATTTTCCATGGTTATCCAGAATCAATAGGTTTTGTATGTAATCAAATGTACGATCAAGAACATGCCTCAACCAGTTCTCATCAGAATCAGGCCCAAAGAAAAGAAGATGTTGAGTTACTTTTACATCAAGCCTATGAGAATATTGAACAAGCATCCTGTTTAGGGGATTTCAGGTGTCAGAGAATTCAAATGTCTGAAATAGCACAATGATCTTCTGAAATATATGATTTGAGTGATTATCAGATGATGCACCCAACTAATGTCTGAACCAAAATCCTCAAAATCAGGAGAGTCATTGCACGAATTTCAGCCATAGAAGTTCAATAATCACACCAGCTTGTAAGGTCGGGGGCTCATCTAATTAAATATTCAAATTCATTAAACAACGTTCAAATATTTGAAGAAGAATAATAGGAATAGCCCCAGCCTACAGGGATGGGGGATTTTTCACATCTGCAATCCCCTCCTCAACGAAAGTTAGTTCTCTCCCAATTATAGAAGAATCCAAAAGGAAAGTGTACAACTAAACTATCCAATGATTACCTTTGGGTTATTTTCTTCCAAATAGTTCTAGGGAATTCTTCATATAGGAGAACATAGTATCATGAAAGACACAAAGGAAGATGATCTAGCAGAAACACTGACAGAATACCATCGATGCATTACGCATCGGTAAATGTCATTAAAACCATCACAGAAGATCCTCCAGAAAATAAATCTAGTTCAGAGGAGTCATAATATTAAGTTCTTGTCCATAATATGGTACACACTGAGGCAAATGAAGAAGGTATGCATACTCGAAATCAGCGGCTTACCCAGAATCTAGGTATGCCTTCAAATAACTAACACCCCCCCCTCTCCGAAAGGCATATAACAAGGGGAAAGGAAAAAGTCAGATCGCATATCACTTTTCCACTAGAAAAGGTCAATCTCTTTCACTTGAAGAGATACTTTCACAACAAGAAGAGGAAATGAAGGAGTTGAAAATACTCAATACAGAGTTACTTCGAAACAACATTTCTGCTAGACATACTCCCCAGGAAAGTCCTCAACTTGAAAATCCTATAGAAGCTCCTCAATAAAGAGGATTTGTAGTAACTAAATATGTGGATAATGAATTCCCTAAATTGGGTACACAATCAAGGTAGGACCATATACATCTTGATAAACCAGTTCACGTGGGTTATCCAAGGCAGATATCAGCACCACCATCAGTGGTTTTACTGGTCGTTGCACCAGCTCAAGCTCCAGTTTCTATACCTGCACAGGTTCCAGCTAATTTGAATGTTACTTGAATGCTTATGAACACAATTGAGGAATTAACAACTAGATTAGAAGCTATGAAGGAACGACGTACACCAGTTCATCTAGAATAGAGAGCTTACCCTAAATGGGTGGATAAAATTCCTCCCCCACCAAATTTTGTGAATACCACATTCCCAATCTTTAATGGTTCAGGGGATCTAGAACAACAATTAAAACATTTTGTTTCTCATTATGATCCCATGATGGGAACTTCTCAATAATAAGAAGTAGTTAAGCTTAGATGTTTTGTGCAGTCATTACAAGGACCAGTTTTTGTCTGGTATACAAGTTTGAAATCCCAATCAATTACTGGATGGGAAGATCTCTGTCAGAAATTCCTTCTTAAATTTAGATCAACGCTACTAAAGACTATAGTTTTTGATATTGCCAATTTTAAACAAAGGGAGAATGAAAGAGTTTCAGATTTCATTGCACGATGGAAAGGATTAACATATTACTTAAGTCTAGCACTCCCTGAAGAAGAATTGCTGCCAATCTGTGTGGAAAATATGCATGATGAACTACACACACCATTCATCCCTATGAAATACATAGGAGGGTTTTGAGACCTTACTTCAATCTCTCAGTAGATATAAGACTCTATTATATAAACTAGGATAAAAATCATGTAATTCTATCAGCTCCGGGGAGGAGGATATAAAAGGTTAAAGCTGCTATAATCACACTAAAGAAGGAACCTGTACCTGCTTCTACTTCAATACCTTTATCATATCGAAGGGCTCCGCCTCCTGAGCATCAGCAACAATGAATATCTCTTCAATATGATCAAAGAGATGAAAGGCAGAAACAATTTAAGGAATTAAAGAATAAAGTTTATTCTTTCAGGAATGAACAAGTTCCTGGTTACTTCACCTCAGCCTTAGAAAACAATTTGGTTCAATTTCCAAGGCCAAAGAAACCAAATAAAGAAGGAGATTAAGATCTTTAGAATTATTTTCCCTTTCATAAGATGTTAGGAAACCCCATTCAGGAGTGATTTGTTTTCATAGACCTTCTGTAAAAGATGTTAGACTCTGGACAAGTGAAATTAAAACGTTCATCAGCTCAAGTTTCATGTGTTACTGCTATTAATATAGAGGAAGAGGGAGAATGAAAAGAGGTCAAAAGTAAAAAATTTCATAAATATGATGACTAGATGATCAAGAAAATAATCAACTAGAATCATGTTATTTTACAAACACAGTTGAGGCAACCGATTGTATCTTCTACCACTCCTGCCACAGCAAAACCATCTTCATCAAAAGAACATTCTTCAAAGAAGCTAAGTGATCATAAAGACAAAGAGCAGTCAGAAGAATATGAACTCGTGTCAAGGCCAAAGTTATACTTGACACTGGAAGATTTTATGCCATCTGTTTCAAAAGCACAGGCACCACCCTACCAAATGGCACAATCAGAATTGACCTGTCAAGAAGAATCTTTGTCAGATGAAGAATTGTTCTTTGGTTCTGTTAATGTTATCCATTTAACGAATCCTTATGCCAATGGTGATTCTGATTATAATGATCTAGAATTCATTGTACCTAATTGGGGAACAAGAGGAAGGGTCCAAGGTCAAGGATACAGGGTAAGACGTGGGAATTACAAAAACCACCATTTTAACTCTACCCCTGCTCGAACCATATATGCGGAAAAAACTCATGGAAGGTCCCTTCAGCGGGCTCAACAGAAACAAGAAGTTTATTCCATGAAAGAAAAGTTTAGTTCTAACACAATTATTTTAGAAGACTTATTATAAGTAACTTTGTCTTCCTCTCAGCAAATGAACAGACCTAGTCCGTCTAGTTTACCAAAGCCATCAGTATTTCCAGCTTCTGCTCTAACACAGAGTACATCTACAAAAAAGGCATTAACTTCCAAAGCAACTGAAAAACCACATACCCATGTTGGGAAACACAGAACTTTGGACCAAAAGTATGATTTCTTGAAACAATTGTCCCAAGTACCGGCCAAGTTTTCAATTATGGATTCTTTAAATTTGTCAAAACATATTCGAGAGGCACTCATTGAGGCTTTGTCAAGTCCTTAAGAGTTTGAAACCGAATTTGTTGCTGCTGAGGTTTACTGTATAGATAATGATCCTTCAGAATTTCATGCAGTCATATCTTTTATAGATAAAGATGAAGACGATGTTTTACATGTACGTATCAGATCTTTTTATTTGTATGGAAAGTTCAATGACGTAGACATCTGACGAGCCTTCATTGATAATGGCTCTAGAGTCAACCTCATTTCTGCTTGTACACTTCGTCGATTGGGCCTAACTAAATCTGACTTATATCCTTCGACTATAATGTTTCAAGGATATGACAAGAATGAACAAGAACCTCTGGGCGAGATTACACTCAAAACTCAGTTTGGAGAGATTGTGTCTAATTCAGATTTAATGGTTGTTTGTCAGGACACAACCTTCAATATTATGCTTGGAAGGCCTTGGTTGCATCAACATGAAGTCATACCACCAATGTATGAAGTACTGTTTCAATGGTCAAATTGTGACATTGTATAGTGACAAGGATCTATTCAAAACATGTGAATCTCAATATATTGAGGCAGATTTTTATCACACAAAAGGAACGAAGCCCATGACAAAGGAGATAACCAGAGTTAATGCTCCAAATGGACTGAAAAAGATCCCAAAAAATCCATTCATACATTTGAATAAAGAATATGGGTTACCCATCAATCAAATTGAAAGTGTAAAACCAAATCTAAAGACTCGTCCAGTAACTTCCATAATGTCAATTACGGTAATTGAGCCTGATAACATGGAAGAAACCGTTGATCCACCAAGAAATGATGAAAGTATAAATGGAGATGTTTTAATTTCATCTGCTGAACTTAAACAAGCCTCTACTTCATTGATCAGAGTAGAAGAAATTGTAGTAATTTTATATAAAGACAAAGATGTTGATTCTCAATCCATCAATCTCTATTTATTACCACAGGAAGACCCTTTGTCATTAGTTGGGTCAGATATGGTGGCCTCTTCTTCGGGATGTTCAAATACTAATTTCCCCTCTAACTCTGGCATTTTTTATTCTTCATCCACTATTAAAGTGGAAACAAAAGAGGTAACACATAATAAAAAAGAAGAGGAAGATATCAAGGATGATCCTCTAGTATTTGAGAAAGGTGTCTCGACCACTGTGGATGAGCTTAGAGAAATAAATCTGGGTATAGAAGAAGATCCAAACCCCACTTTAATTAGTGTGTCCATGACCTATGAAGAGAAAGAGGTGTATACTTCCTTTATAAAGCAACATCAAGATATATTTTCTTGGAATTATACAGAAATTCCAGGTCTTAATCCTGATGTATCCACCCATCATTTGGGTTTTCCAAAAGAACATCGTGGATTCAAGCAAGCAGCAAGAAAAACGCACCCAAATCATGCCTCTAAAATTGAAGTTAAAGTTGATAAGCTTATAAAGGCTAATTTTCTTAGGGAAGTTCAATATCCCAAATGGTTGGACAATATTGTCCCAGTGAAAAAGAAGAATGGGAAAATTAGATTCTTCTTTGATTTCAGAGATCTTAACTAACATTGTCCTAAAGATGATTTTCCAGTTCTGATTACAGAGCTCCTAATTGATGCAACAACTAGATATGAAGCTCTTTCCTTCATGGATGGATACTTTGGGTATAATCAAATCCAAATGGATCTAGAGGATGAAGAATCTATAGCCTTAAAATCCCTTCAAGGTGTGTTTTTCTATCAAGTAATGCCCTTTGGCCTAAAGAATGTAGGTACAACATATCAACATGCCATTCATCATATCTTCAAACCCTTATTGGAGAAATTTATTGAATTTTATGTGGATTATTTGGTGGTCAAATCCAGAAAATGTTCCAATCACTTGGCTGATTTGGAGACTATATTCAATAAACTTCAGTAACATAGTTTGAAGATGGATCCCTTGAAATGTGATTTCTGGGTAACCTTAGAAAAATAACTTGGCTTTATTAGACGCCATTGTGGTATCAAATTTGATCATGAGAAAACAAAATCAATCCTTGGTATGTTACCTCCTCAAAATTTGAAAGAATTAAGAGGACTCCAAGGACACTTGGCCTATATTCGGCGCTTCATCGCCTATTTGGCAGGTAAGTGTTTACCCTTCACCAGATTAATGAAAAAGTGAGTTACCTACCAATGGACTAAAGATTGGCAAGAAGCATTTGATACCCTCATGAAATATCTCTTGAGTCCACCAGTATTGATGCCATCTGTTGAAGTAAGACCACTTATTCTCTATGTGACAGCTTTAGAGAAATCACTAAGTGCCTTCCTTGCCCAAAAGAATGATGTTGTGAGTGAAAACAACCTTTACTATCTCATTACCACTATGCTTGATGCGAAAACTTGATATTTAAGTATTGAAAAGTGATTCCTGGCATTAATATTTACAGTTCATAAATTGAGACACTCCCTGCAACATCATGAGGTCCAATTGCTATCTCATAATAATCCTCTTAAATTTATCCTCATTCATCCTATGCTTATAGGGAGTCTGGCATGGTGGGCAGTTATTTTGAAATAGTTTGATATACAATTTGTGCCTCAAAAGGAAATAAAATGCCAAGATCTGGTCGACTTCCTTGCTGAGAATCCACCTGTGGAAGATACATTGTTTAATACTGAACTTCCTGATGAAGAGGTCTTCTCTATTCAAGATAATCCCCAAAAATGGAAAATGTATTTTGATGCTGCTTATAGAAGTCCAACAGGGAAGAGAATGGAAAACCCTAAACTCAACAAAGTTGGGTTAGGAATTGTACTTATTTCCCTAGAAAAAGGCAGTATTGCCTTATTCTTTCCTATTATTAGAAGGTGGTACCAATAATGAGGCATAATACCAAGCTCTCATCACAGGTTTGGAATTGGCTCTTCAGGTGAAAATGGATCATTTAAAGGAAAAAGGTGATTCGGAATTGGTAATCAAACAAATAAATGGGGAATATTATATTATAAAAGAAGATTAAATCCCTTTGTGTGATTAAGTTAGAGGGTTAATGGATGAATTTCCCTCAGATCCAACATTGTCTTATGTCCCACAAACACAAAATTCCCAAGCAGATGCACTGGCTAATGCAACTACAACCTTGTAAGATCTAAATCGAGATGAGACAATTATCCATATAACCCATCTCCATGTGCTCTCACCTTTTTTTCAAACTAGAATGGAAGAAATTAATGAAATTTGCCCTATTTCTAAACCATATGGTCATACCACTGGATGGAGAACATCCATCATGTAATATCTTCAAAATAGGTTACTTCCACCAGATAGGGCTGAGAAAGAACTAATCCAACGACGAGCGGCCAATTTTACTCTTTATGATAGTCCAGACCACCAAAAGATCCTTTACAAGCGAGGCTTTGATGGAATTATCTCCAAATGTATTGATGGAGAAGAGACTACAGCTATTATGAAATAAGTACATTCAGGAGCTCGTGGTGCCCACCAATTTGGGCATAGACTCTCTGATCAGATCCGAAGGCTTGGATACTTTTGGCCTTCAATGACACATGATTGTACAGATTTCACTAAAAAATGTCATCCCTGCCAAGTACATTCCAACTTCATTCATCAACCCCCAGAGTTTCTACATAAAACTAAATACTCTTGGCCATTTTCTACATGGGGAATGGATATAGTAGGACCTTATCCTTCATCCACGACTAAGAAGTTCAAGTATATTCTCACTGCTACTAACTTCTTCTCTAAATGGGCTGAGGCAATACCTCTTAAGGAATTTGGGTCCAAAAGCATTTTTAGTTTTGTCAAAACTAATATCATCTCCAGATTTGGTGTCCCTCATACTATTTTTATGGACAATGGCACCAATTTTTGATCTTATGAATTAAAAAAGTTATATCAGGAACGTAATATCAAGTCCAACCACTCATATCGCTATCATGCGGTGACCAATGGACAAATAAAGGCCTTCAACAAAACTCTATAAAATATACTCCAGAAGATGGTGGATAAAGATAAGAAATCATGGCCTGATAAACTTTTTAATGCTTTATGGGATTATCGGACAACTACTCAAACTACTACCCAAGAAACTCCTTATTCATTAGTATATGGAACCGAAGTGGTTTTTCCAATTGAAATACAATTGATTTCACTTAGATTTGAAATCCGTGATCAGTTATCTACAGATTAGAGTTCTCATAAATGGTTCAATGAGTTGGAATGATTAGACGAGAAAATATTGTATACTTTGCATCATTTAGAAGTCTATAAGAATAGAATAGTGCAAGATTTTAATAAGAAAGTTCACCTTCATTCATTCCTTTAAGGAGAATTGGTATTAGTCCTTAGGACTCCAATGATACCAGGAAAGAAACCTCCAACTTGATCCAAAGTGGGAAGGACCTTACTCCATACATAAGGTCTATTCAAATGGAGCTTATGATTTAATCTCAATGGATGAGGAGATTATTACAACTCCAACCAATGCGAGATTATTGAAGAAATACTTTGTGTAATTATACATCTTCGTCCTCACTACAAGACTTTAAATTGCACAGTAAAATGTCCTTGCTGAAAGACTTAAAACTACACAGCCCCTGCATCCTAGTTGCAAGACATTAAACTGTATAATAACCATCAGTGTCCATGATTCATGACGTTAAAGTGCATAGCATCTTCATCCATGTCGCATGACGTTAAACTGCATGACATCATTTGTACAACTAACGTTCTCTATATTTGACATTGGAAGCTTCCATAAGCAAACATCATTGACATCATTGCTACTCCTTAGTTGCACATGAGTCCCTACTTTCCTTATACCTAAGTCAGATCTGCATAGGGACATTATTTCAAGAACTATGTATGGATTGATTCTCATTTTCAATGTGATACATAGAGGTGCCTAAATCTCCAATTTTGGGCCCAGCCGTAAACACAGAATCTTTTTATTTTCTTTTCAACTCCTATGTATGAATCAGATCTATACAGAGTGATTCCTTAAGATATATGATTTGGTTTTTATACTATTTTATGTCTTAAGATTTACCATTCTATCATAATGTGTCAAAATACCCCATTCTTAATGTTAATATCGATTAGCATGAGGAATGATTGTTTCAAGAACTACGTATGGATTGATTCTAATTTTCCAATGAGATATGTAGATACACCTAGTTTTATAATCTTGGGCCCAACTAAAATAAAAAAACCTTTATTTATTGTATAAGAATCAAATTTTCATAGGAAATGTTTTAAGAACTATGTATGACTTGATTATTTCCCCAGCAAGACATATAGTGACACTTGGGTTTTATCTATTAATTTAGTTACAATATGTATTTCCTTTCACATCGGTTCATTGTCATCCTTACCATATGATGTTAAACTGCATGGAAATCTAACACCCATGTTCTTAATTTGCATCACCTTTGCATTATAAAAGAAACCCTTAATGTTCCTTGTTTCTCACACCGAGCATCGCTCACGTGGTCTTAGGAATTAGGTAAATGGATTATTTATATAAATAAGGTATTTTAATTTATTATGGGGTTATTAAGGTCTTCACTACATGACTTAAAACTGTATAGTATAATGTCCTCATTGCATGACTTAAAACTTCACATCACCATATTCATTCAGAGAAAACAAAGAAAGTCTTCATTTTTACATATGTGTCAGATCTATGTAAAAGACATCAAACTTATGGTCAATATTAATTCAAAAATTTATCATGTGCATTAAGAAAAACCCCCTTATATATTCCACACTCTTAATCTTTAATATTTTCAGATCCTCATAATCTTTCTTATGGTTTCTGGTGAGAGAGTTTCTAATACCTGAGAGCTCTTTTTCCTGACTATGTAGCACATGCCCTTAGGTGGCCTTGAATAAGTTGCCTACATAACAGGAATTCCAGTCAAAATATGCCACTATTTTTCTATGTAGCATATTCCCCAGTTGGCCCTACATAATACAACCCCCATAACGGGTTTTTCCAATAATGGTAATTTCATTCTTGGTTATATTATCTTTGTCCCCTTTAATATTTGATGACAATATACAAGAATATGTATTTTAAAATATTCATTCAAGTATACTTGTCCCATTATATTTCTCACAATCTGAAAGTCTTCACGACCATGGTTTACACATTTCCCTCACCATGTGTTCAATATAATATGAAATAACCTTGAAATCACTTGGCCACATATTATATATTGTTTCCATTTTTGGTCCTAGTTGTATGACCTAAAACTATAGACACCATGTCTCTTATGTTTGGGTAAGACCTTCATAAAAGTACTATTCCTATGATTCTTTTGACATCTTGGTTGAAAATACCCTTTCCATATTCAGGTACCTTCTCCATAAACCAAACTCTATGCTTTGGAAAATATGAATCTCCATAAACTTTCTTCGACTTTTGGAAATAGAACATTAAACTTCTAGGAACTATTTTTTCCTGACTATGAAGCACGTTCCCTTAGGCGGCCTTGCATAAGTTTCCCACATTACAGGATTATCAGTCAAAAGATTCCACTATTTTGCTATGAAACATATTCCCTAGTTGGCTCTGCATAATACAACCCCCATAATGGCTTTGTCAAGTAATGGTAACTTTTTTCTTGGAAAAGACTTCCTCTAATGCTTTTAGCCCTCTTTCCCAAATCATTCCTTGGTTCCAGAAATTTCCAAATCATAGTTTACAATTTTCCCTTCCATACCTGAATATGATGGTATGTTTCTGAACAAATTATCAATAAATTAAGAGATTTTTCTAATACCTTTGGTCAGAGATAAAGACCTTAAATTAAAGCCACAAAATGTCCTCACTGCATGACTTAAAACTGCACAGTACAATGTCCTCACTACATGACTTAAAACTGCACAAGAACAATGTTCTCACTGCATGACTTAAAACTGCACAGTACAATGTCATCACTACATGACTTAAAACTGCACAGTACAATGTCTTCACTGCATGACTTAAAACTGCACAATACCATATCAGAAATTCCCCTTTTTGATAAAATTTTAACCATTACTCATACACCAAATTTGTATAGAGATGATTTTCCTATTCATGACTTATGTTTGTCTAAAATAGCCCTTTTTCATTTTTAAAATTCCTTTCCTTGTAAAAACCACCCACTATGGTCTTGAGTCACCCAAATCTTATTTTCACCTATCTATCAACAAAAAATGTTAAACTTCAAAGATCTCTTTTGCTTGACTATGCAGCACATGCCCTTAGGTGGCCTTGCATAAGTTGCCTATATAACAGGCCTATCAGTCAAAAGATGCCACTATTTGGCTATGCAGCATATTCCCTAGTTAGACCTACATAAAACAGCCCCTATAATGGTTTTTTCAAGCAATGGTAACTTCGTTCCTAGAAAAGATACCCCTTATGCTGATACAGGTTTTAAATTTGGTGACTATAAAAATCATGGATCAATATTCCCCATGGAAATATTTAAATAATATTAAAGAAATTCTTAGCCACAGAGTTTTGTTTTGTATCTAATTCAAAGTTTATGGTCAAAGATATTTCGACCCTAAATATTAGCCCATTATGCTTACTGGGCCCAATGGCCTAGGTAAACCAAAATAAATTAGCGAAAGTGAAAAAATAAATGATTAAAGACAAAAAAAAAATCATTTATGAAAATTTTCATAGAGGAGAATCCACAAATTGGAGTCTCTCTCAAGAATTACAAAAGGATTTATACATAATTCCTCATTTGTTTAATAGCTTCCCGAGCCCCATAAACTACTTGTTGGAGTTTGTTTATCTGACTAGCCTCGCTCTCTTTAGCATGATGAAGTGATTCTTTAGCATCTGTCACCTTTCTTAGGGACTTCTCCAAATGAGCTATGATGCTGGTCAAGCTCCCTTGTAATGATATCTAACTCATGTTGAAGGCACAGTTGCTAAGAAGTCTTTTCTTTAATTGTCTTCATTAGTCCCTTCAAATTTTCATTATGATTAGCCTCATCTTGGGACAGTACTACTTGGAACTCTTCAATATTTATAGACAGTTTGGCTTTTATCAAGTCTTGTTGAAACTTTTGTTCTTACTCCCTTCTCCAGATAATCTCTTTCACCATAGTATGAATTTCGCGGTATTCAAAACCTTCAAATCCTAGCGTGAAAAACATAGATGAAATTTTTGGAATTCTTGAAGGTAGTTCATCAAGGATAATCTCAGATATTATATTCCAGATACTTTTCCATGCTTTGTGATGATCAAGACGAAGGGACTTCTGCAGTTCTGGGTCTATTTCAGAATCACTATCATAAGGAGAGGTATATTCTGGGACTAATGCACTTAAAGAAGTGCCATGTTCTATTCCTTCTTGAACAATGGTTTCTCCATCTCCTAACGTTGTTTGGGTTGATACAGAGGCTTCACCTCCAGACCTAGCCATTGAAGTTGGTATCCCTATATGGTAAATCAATAATTATGGTTATATTCAAGAGATAACAAAGTGAATGCAATCACAATATCAGTATCTCTTACCTAGAAGTAGGTAAGTAGATTGAGAAGAATCCTCCCCAACATTATTAGTTTTAGAAATTTTGTTTGATGTCTCTGGTTGAGGAGTGCTATCTTTAATATGCTTAGGATTTTCAGAGTGAATCTCAGGAAGATCTGTTATCTCAAGATTCACCTGAGCCAATATCTCCGCAATGGTGGGGTTGATGTTAATATCAATTCTTCCTTCAAGAACTATATAAACAATAGTTTCTTTATATGGAACTGCATATTTAAATCAACCATGGTTAATAGGTTAATCATAAGAAGATTAACAGGACGAATAATGAGAACTCACGTCCAGTTGATTCTATATAAGGAAATCCAAAATCTTCTAAAGCATTTTATATTTTAACATGTTCTAATAGTTCTTCAAAATTCATGCCAAGTTTAATCATTTCATTCAATGATATCTTATATCCCAAGTTAATCTCACCTATGGGAGCACTTGGCATGTTTGCTTCACAACATTCCTCCAGCAATTTGTGACCCTGAGTAGCTTCTTCAGAAACAATTGTGGGGTCAACGTTAATTGTTACCAGATGTTCTGGTGCATGTGATGAATCTAAAAGTATCACAGAATGGAATTAATATATTGTTACATTTGATACATTATGAAATATTATTGATTTACTAGAATATTCCTCTCCTCTGATAGCAGGAATCAGAGTCGTGCTGGGAACAAATGTTGGTTCCTTTGGCTTCAATGCCTCTTCAGGAACAACTAGATTTACCGGAATTTGTGTTTGGTCAGTAGCACCTTCTACGACTCCTTGAATCTTATCAGTGGGTTATTTAAAAGAAGAAACAGAAGAATCCCCTGAAATCTTAAAAATTTTAAACACTTTTTCATGAATAAAGACTAAAATTCATGATTATCAGGGAGACTTACCACTACTAAGAAAGCGCTTAACCATGGTTTTCTTTCTTTGATGCTTTTTCTTATTCATCTTTTTAGGAGGGCTTTCATCTTCATCTATAAAGACATGTTTTAGATATCCCAGTACCCTTTCTATTTCCTCTTCCATGGCTTGTTGGCCCGGGGATATTTCTCTTGATTCACGGGGTGATCCGGTAGCTCCAAGAGCAGTGCCTCTAAGGCTATATTGTGGTCAAGGAACTTCAATTATCTTTCCTTTACCCAACTGTATGATTAAGACAATATTTCTCCTAAGTAACAATGTATTGATTAAAATTCAAGTTACAAAATGGAAGAAGATGCAAAAGAAAGGGAACTTACATCCTCAGGATCTACAAAATCATGCCACTCTTCATCTAATGAAGGATTAATACCTTCATTGGTACCACGATCTATCATTTCCTTTACCTTCTTTGTGGTAGGAATTGATTTATCAGTGGAATATATGATCATTTACATCTCTCGAATGTAGGTCCTAACCTCATTGGGATTATCTTCAAAAATAATGTCAGAAGAAGCCCGAAAATACCCTACTCCTAAAATATGCAATCCTTCGCACAGATCCATCCACATGGTCTCAGCATAACAGTATAGAATATTCCATGTTCGAACAACCTATAGTCTTATATATTCATCATGTATGTCCGAGGGTTGTGACAAGGATCCTACAACCTTGGACTTGAGTTTCTTCCCAGCACCCGCAGTCATAGATGAAGGATTAAAAAATGGAACTCGCCACTCTTCAGAATGATGGAGACTAGATTGCCTTGATACAACTTTAGTATGGATTGATGGAGTGTATATTTTTATTCTAGTAGGATGATTATATCTAGATCAAGGTATCTTTGGTGAATTTAGAGCATCATCACTTCCATCCTATGATTCTTGTAAGTCGGCCCCTGATGATGAAGAATTACCTTCCAAATGATGGGGTTACTTCCTGCTACTTCTCTTTATCCCGACTCGAGGGACGACATGATTTAATACCCCTTCAGGGTACAATGAAACCTAGTTTTTAGTATACTAGATGGTAAATCTGCTTACTGCACCAGCAATGGGTAAATTAAAAACTACCCCAGTCTTTTCTGCAGATGTCAACAACCATAATTTTTGGGAAACCATTGGGAATTGCTCTAATCTGACATGCACAAGATGAGATATAGTATTATATTATCGACATTTGAATTGACATAAAAATATATAATGAGAATAGGCCTCACATATGATTTCTCCATCGATTCTGGTGGTCAACATGCCATCTCTGCAAGCTAGCATGTATGCCCTCAGTTCTAAAATGGCAGTACCATCATCATAAAATTTCCATGTAGGTGGATTCCCATAAGGAAATAAATTAAATTCATTATTCATGCTCAATATTGCCTTGTTTTTACAAGCATTCAAGTATAAGGGTGAAATACCAGAAAAGTCTTGAATAGATGGTCAGAAAGAACTTCCAAAAACCTGTACTCCACTTTGTAAAACATAAGTTCTAAAATGAGTAACAATCCATCCCCACAACACGTGGAATGGTCCTTCTATTATAAAAAAAATATTTCCCTTTGTAAATATGTAGCAAAATCATATGAATCTTGGCCAAAAGAGAAGTATCCAACCCTACCATCCTTTTCTCTTCCAGCTTTACTGCAATAACAAAGGTTTCTGGCCTCACACTTCCTTTAGAGTCTCGAACTGGTAATAAATACACACTGAGACACATGGATAAGAAACCTACCAAACATGTATTTGCAGGAATTTTTGGGTTTATATCATATCCCCATATTTCAAATTCTCCCTTCTCCAATGTCGGCCAAAAGGTGTTAGGAGTGCCCCTCTTCTTTTCCCTTAGACAACTAGTTGGACGGGTGTAAGTGGATCCATTTTCCTTCTTCTTTAGCAAAAGTACTTCCATCCATTCCGCTGGATGAATATCCCTCCTAGTGTGAGTTTTCGCGGTGCTTGAATTATTGAGTTTGGTAAATATCTCCATCAACTCACGAACCAAATATGGTGTCTTTTTTGGATCATTCCATGTCACATTAGGAGGAATAAACTCATCATACATATCTCCAAGTATTGGAGCTCCATAAATATTGTAAACATCCCATAAGCTGATACCTACCTCTCCATGTGTTAAATGGAAGGAATTGTTCTATGGGATCCACCGACTTAATAACTATGGGGAGAAATCATCATTCCTATACACATAGGTTTTCCCAACCCAGAAAACTTCATAAATCCTAAAAAATCTCAAATCATTTGCAAATTATGCACATGTTTTTCACACCCAGTATGCCCACATCCTTGCGGCTTTTATGCCTCCTCCTGGGTAGAAATCCCAACTTTTCTTCCAAACCTTGGACTGATCTGTCTGAGAATCTTAGAAGATGGATGAATAGTAGTGTGGCTGTAGCTCGGATGTGTATACCTTCAAATCTAGAGCCCACAGGCTATGATGTATAATATGATCTTCCTCTACTATCCCAACACTGAAAAATGATCCCCCAATGGAAACATTGGCTGACGAGAAGTTGGTATAATCCTGAAACAAAGAATGTGGGACATAGTTCTTTGGATCTGGAATGTTAGCATCTTGAAAATGGACATAGCTATACAAAGGCAGATAGGTGCTCCGAGGAAAGTTGAAATGAAACTTCTTCAAATAATTTTCTAGTTTTGGAAGGGTGGTTTCGCAAACATCAATGTAATCATGACCAACGAGGTTCATCATGTCATCAATTCTCTTGCTAGCGAGATCATCAACAGTTCCAATTCTTTTGGGAGCCATTAAACCTGAAAAAATATAGATATCATCTTTTAAAATTAAGTTCATTTTTTTTGTTTTACAAAAAAAATGGCAAAGGCATTAAGGCGCGCAAGTTTAAAACTTGGCGCACAAGTATAAGTCGGTGTGCAAGTATGGTGCTCCACTTATGAAGTGGAGCTAAAAAAATTACAGAAGCATGGCGAATCAAAAGCATTTGAATAGTCACTTGCGCACCGGGAGCTGAGAATTAGGAAGTTGCGAGACTTTTCATAGAAGTGAATCCCCTTATATATAAGTGACAAATATCACCCTGCGTGCCAGAAATCTTATGCATTGAAAACTTGCATGCCCAAGTCTACTTGAACACCAAATACTTGCACGCCCCAGTGCCCTTGTCTTTATCCTTCATTACTTTACCTCATTACAGGATCCTATTTTCATTTTGGATCTAATTACAAGGGGGTGGGGGGATTTTTTTGACACTCCATTCCTTTAAAGAGTCGAAAAAATGACAAAGGTAATCCCATTAGAAAGAAAATGGGAAAATACATGAATAAGAATCAATATGTGCAAAGGCATAGATTTTAAACCGCCTTACTCAAGTCAAAACACCATTAGCGTGAAACTTACTTGCACGCCCCTATATGGTGCGCAAGTGTACTTGTGCACCCAAATAATTCTTCCCAAGGTCACCTATTTTCCTATAAATAGACCCTTGGTTCCCTCATTTGTATGGAAATTTTTTTTTGAAGCCCAATTTCTGCTCTCGTCCCCCTAGTACTTCTCTCCCTAGTCTTTCAAAACTTTCAAGGTAGTTATTCAACACCTTGAGCGGAGGATGTTAGGGAGGATCATTGGAATTAAGTCCTTTTAGTGTTTGAAAACCATAACACTCACACGTCTAAAGTTCCCAACCTCAAAAAGTTAGAAATACTTGAACGCCGCCCATTCCTTTCAAAGGAACTTGAGTGCCCCACTTCTTGGATCACCTGTGAATACTCTTGAAGGCTTGAGCAAGGTCTCGCCCAAGTATTACCATATAGGTTGTTCTTCACCTAAGTGAACATCAGGTCACCCAAGTGCACTTGAGCGCCCATAATTGCATGCCCTTCTCTACTTGGGAGACCCTCTTTAATTCAGTTACTCTCTTCACTATCTTTAGTTTATAATCCATTAAGCCTTCCTCAGAGCCATTCATGGAAAGGCTTCTTCTTCATTGGATCCCTTGTATGAATGGGATTCTGTTGATACCTCCACAAAAACCTCCTGACTTATCAAACCTTTGGGAAAGGCACATCAACGTGTCTCCTATTTGGGTTTGTATTTCCACAGTCAGAGGTTTCCCACATTTTTTCACAATGGGGTTAGGATTCATGGAATGTATGTGGGTTTGTATATCCACAGTCACATGAACTTTTCTCCTAGGAACAATGCTGGGAAGTTCCCAATTCTGAGAATAAGGGTTTGGGCACCGACCTCACCCTTCTCAAAGAGATGGAAACCTCAAATTCTGGTAGGGAAGGTATGGTTCACACCTACTTTTATTCCTTTTAAAATAAAAGAGAAGTCTCCATTTCCTACTAGGATCAATTTTAAGGCTACCATCTTGGCATAGGCCCCTATCTTTTCTTGCAGGAGGTAGCATCACTGCTTCTCCTCTCTTCTATGGTGCCAAAGACTATAGGGGAGATGGGCACATGGACTCTTGTTACCCTTTCCCTCTCTCGCTGTGCTTTGTCACCATGGGAAGCCATCTAGGTGTAATCCCCTCACCTTAATCCCTTCCTCCTTACATTGGACCCTTTTCCAATGTAAATAGAACAGAGGGAAGGATTGTTTCCTCGCCCTCTTCCATGGTCACCTCAACCTCGTTCACCTTGAACACCATAGGTGCACCGTCTTCCACCAACAGAGGAGGAAAAAATTAAAAGTGTGAATATATTTGTTGAATCTTTGAAATTAACTTGTTTCTCACACTGAGCATGAATCACGTGGGCTTAGAGATTTGTTATGATCACAACATTTTCACAATTGAAGGAACTACGAGGACTCTTATTCTTGTTCAAACCAGGATACGTAGGAATCCCTTTCAGGGCCCGATCTCACCAAATATCCTCTTCAGGAATCCAACCTCAATTCCCTTAATCTAGGCATCCTCCTTAGGAATAATACACAAATTAAACCCTTAAGTTACCAAGGCATCCTTTTCAGGAAGTAATCCCAAACTCATTTCTCTCAAAGGATTATACTCTCCTTTGAGACTTATCAAACTACTTGGTCTTTGATTCCCATTTATATGGGATACGTAGGAAGCCTCCTTGAGGTTCAAACCCAACGCTTCAAATCAACCCTGTTCTCCTTGGGCCATATTCCCAATAGGGTATGATTCTACTTGGAAACCCATATCCTTTCCAAGTTCCTTGGGATGCTTCAGAATAAGTCCCATATCAAGTTTCAACTAAGAATATTCCTCTTATAGGTCCTTATCACATGACCTTAAAAGGTATGATGTGTCCCATTTAGTGGCACTGAAATACAAGGGTTATGATTCCTTTCACAAGGATACGTAGGTATCCTATCTTATGGGTATGATCCCACAATCAAATCAAAACTTCATCTTCCTATATGACAATAAAATTCTAGAGTGCACCACTAAGTGGATTAAAACCCAGTATCATCACAACGATGGTTAAAAGAATCTCTAAGCAGTATATTAGAGGATACCATTGATGGAAAACCTCGAATACATATGGATATTTCCATTAATGAAGAACCTTGAATGTGTACTGATGATTCTAAAATTTTACACATTTTAATAAGTGATTATAAATTCCAAGGGATACTTATGATATACTTGGTGAATTAATAAGGATTCATGAAAATATTTTAATTTTACAAAGAGAGACCTGAAGTAAACAATAATTCCCCCCAAAAGGGTGTGATGAGTCCGACCTCCCATCCTCTCGACCAATGCACGTTCTTAAGTATCATAAAGTTCAAAACTTAACAAACACTTGCCTCTGGAAAGCAGGTCCTCTTTAGATAAAGAACTGTTTGAAGTTTCTGGTTCCATGAATAAATCCAATGGAAACCACCTGGAAATAGTGATTCTTAAATCTATAACACATGTTTCAAGGAACTACGTGGCCTAAGTGGCCTAATGGGCCTAATGGTCCTAAGTTTCCTAATGGGCCTTAGTGGCCTAATGGGCCTTAGTGACCTCATGGGCCTCAGTGGACTAATGGGACTAATGGGACTGAGTGGCCTAAGTGGACTAATGTGCCTAATGGTCCTAAATGGTCTAATGGACCTAATGGGACTTACTGGCCTAAGGGCCTAATGGGTCTAATGGGCCTAAGTGGACTAATGAGCCTAATGGTCCCAAGTGTCCTAATGAGACTAATGGGCCTAAGTGGCCTAATGGGCATAATGGGCCTTAGTGGCTTATGGGCCTAATGGGTCTAATGGGCCTAAGTGGACTAATGGGCCTAATGGTCCTAAGTGGCCTAATGAGTATAATGGGCCTTAGTGGTTGAATGGGCCTCAATAGCCTAATTATCCTAATGGACCTAAGTTGTTGAAGTGGCCTAATGGGAATAATGTGCGTAAGTGGCCTAATGGGCCTAATGGGACTAAGTGGACTAATGTGACTTATGGGCATAATGGGACAAAGTGACCTAAGTGGCATAATGGGCCAAATGGGCCTAAGTGGCCCAATGGGCCTAAGTGGAAGAATGGGCCTCATGGGCCTAAGTGGCCAAATGGGCCTCATGAGACTAATGGGCCTCAGTGGCCTAATGGGCCTAATGGGCCTAAGTGGCCTAAGTGTCCTAATGTGCCTAATGGGCCTAATTGGCCTAATGGGAATCTGTGGACTAATGGTCCTAAGTGTACTAATGTGCCTAATGAGCCTAATGGGACTCGGTGGTTTAATGGGCCTTGGTGGAATAAGTGGAATAATGTGCCTAATGGGCCTAAGTGGCATAATGGGTCGAATGAGATTAAGTGGACTATGTTGCCTAATGGGCCAAATGGACATAATGGGTTCGATGGTCCTAATGGGACTAATGGGCTTAATGGGCCTAAGTGGCCTAATGAGACAAATGAGCCTAAGTGGTCCAAGGGGCCTGATGGCCATAATGGGCCGAATGGGCCTAAGTGGTCTCATGGTCTTGATGGGATTGATGGGTCCAATGGGCCTAAGTGGCCTAATGAGCACAATGGGTCTAAGTGGCCTAATGGGACTAATGGCCATGATGGGCCAAATGAGTCAAATGGGCCTCATTGGCCTCATTGGTCTCATGGGCCTAATGGGATTAATGGTCATAATGGTTCTAAGTGTCCTGTTGCACCTAATGGGCCTTAGTGGCCTAATGGGCCTAATGGGCCAAATGGGCGTAATGGGCCTAAGTGGATTAATGGGCCTAAGTGGCCCCAATGGCTTAATGAGATGAATGGGCCTAAGTTGCCTAATGTGCCTAATGGGCCTAAGTGGCCTAATGGGATTGATGGACCTAATGGGCCTTAGTGTCCTCATGGGACTCATGGGACTCATGGGCCTAAGCGACATAAGTAGCCTAATGGGAATAATGGGCATAATCTGCCTAATGTGCCTAAGTGGCCTAATGGTCCTGATGGACCTAATGGGGCTCTATGGCCTAATGGGCCTAATGGGCCTCATCGACCTAATGGGCATAATGGTCCAAAATGGACTAATGGGGATAAGTGGTTGAATTGGCCTGATGGGCCTAATGTGCATCATGGGCCCAGTGGACCTAAGTGGCTTAAGTGTCCTAATGGGCCTCATGGGCCTAAGTGGCCTAATGGGTCTAGTGGGACCAATGGTCCTAAGTGGCCTAATGGGCTTGATGGTTGTAATGGGACTAATGGGCCTAAGTGGCCTAATGGGCCGAATGAGCCTAATAGGCCAATGGGCATAATGGGCCTCATTGGCCCAATGGGCCTAATGGGTCAAATGAGCCAATGAGGCGAAGTGGTCTAATGATCCTGATGGGCCTCATGGGCCTCATGGGCCTCATGGGCCTAATATGCCTAAATGGACTAAGTGGCCTAATGGTCATAATGGGCCTAAGTGGCCTAATGGGCCTAATGGGCCTCATTATCTAAATGGACCTAATAGGCCCGATTAGCATATTGGGCCTAATGGGTCTAAGTGGGGTTATGGGACTAATGGGCCTAATGGCCTTAATGGGCCTAAGTGGATTAAATGGAAAAATGGGCCTAAGTGGCCGAATGGGCCTAATGGGCCTAAGTGGTGGAATGGGCCTAATGGGACTAAGTGGCAGAATGGTCATAATAGGCCTAAGTTGCCTAATTGGACTAGTGGGCCTAATGGGCCTACGTGGCTGAATGGGCATGATGGGCCTAATGAGCCTCAAGTGCTCTAATGGTCGAATGGGCTTCATGGTCCAAATGGGTCGAAGTGGCCTCATGGGCCCAATGGGCCTAATGGGCATAAGTGGACTAATGGGAATAATGGGCCTAATGGGCCTCACGGGACGAAGTGGCCTCATGGGCCTAATGGGCCTATAGGGCCTCATAGGCCTAATGGACTGAATGGGCCTCCTCGGCCTAAGTGGCCTAAGTATCCTAATATACCTAATGGGCCTAAGTTGTCGAATGGGCCAAGTGGGCCTATAACGCATAATGGGACTAAGTGGCCCGATGAACCTAATGGGCCTCATGGTCCTAATGGGTCGAATGGGCCCAATGGATCTAGGTGGCCTAATGGGACTAATGGGCATAAGTGTTCTAATTGGCCTGATGGGTCTAATGGGCCTTATGGGCCTCATGGACCAAAGTGGCCTAAGTGGCATAGTGAGATGAAGTGGCCTAATGGGATGAGTGCGCCTAAAGGGCCTAAGGGGCTTAATGGGACGAATGCACCTAATTGGTCGAATGGACCTATTGGGCCTCCTGGGACCAATGGGCATAATGGGCCTAATGGGTCTAAGTGGCCTAAGTGGGCCTAAAGGGCTGAATGGACCAATGGGACAAAGTGGCCTAATGGGCCCAATGGGCCTCAAGGGCCTAAGGGGCCTAAGGGGCCTAATGGGCCTAATGGGACTAATGGGATGAATGGGCCTAGTGGGCCCAATGAGCCCAATGGGTCTAAGTGGCCTAATTGGTCTAAGTGGTCTAAAGGGCTTAGTGGGCCTAATGGGATTAACTTGCCTAAGGGGCCTAATGAGCCCAAGTGGATGGATGGGGAGAATGGGCCTCATGGGCCTCATGGGACTAAGTGGCCTCATGGGGCTAATGGGCCTAAGTGTCCTAATGGGATTGATGGGCCTCATGGGATGAATAGGCCTCATGGGCCTGATGGGCCTCATGGGCGGAATGCCCCTTATGGGCCTGATGGGCCTGATGGGCCTAATGGTCCTAGTGGCATAATGGTATGAATGGGCCTAAGTTACCTAATGGGCCTAGTGGGCCAAGTGGTCCTAATGGGTCTAATGGGCCTCATGGGCCTCGTGGAACTAAGTGGACTCATGGGCCTAATGGGCCTAAGTATACTAATGGACCTCATGGGCCTCATGGGTGGAATGCCTCTCATGTGACTAATGTTCCTGATGGGCCTAATGGTCCTAAGTGGCCTAATGATATGAATGGGCCTAAGTGACCTAATGGTTCTAGTGGGCCTAGTGGACCTAATGGGCCTAATGGGGCTAATGGGCCTGATGGACATAATTGGCGTAAGTGGCCTAATCGGGATAATTGACCGAATGGTCCTAATGGTCCTAAGTGTCCTAAGTGGATTAATGGGCCTAATGGGCCTAGTGGGACTAATGGGTTTAATGGGCCTAATAGGGCTAAGTGTCATGATGGGCCTAATGGGCCTATGTGGCCTAATGGGCCCAAGTGGTCTAATCGGGCTAATCAATCGAATTGGCCTAATGGGCCTACATGGCCTAATGGTCCTAACATGCTTATAGGAATAATGAGTTTAATGGGACTAATGGGCCTACATGGACTAATGGGCCTAAGTTTCCAAATGGGCCTAATTAGCCTAATGGGACTAATGGGTTTAATGGGCCTAAGTGGCCTAATGGGCCTACTGGGCCTAAGTGGACCAACAGGCCTAAGTGGCCTAATCCCCTTAATCGACTGGATGGGCCTAATGGTCTTAATGGGCCTATGTGGCCTAATGGGCCTAATAGGCCTAATGGGCCTAATTGACCTAAGCAGCCTAAGTGGCCTAATGGGCCTAATTGGCATAATGGGCCGAAGTGACCTAATCCCCCTAATCGACTGAATGGGCCAAATGAGCCTAATGAGACTAAGTGGCCTAATGGGTCTAATGGTCCTAATGAGCCTTAGTGGCCAAAGTTTCCTAGTCGGCATAATCGGCTGAATGAGACTAATGGGCCTAAGTGGCCTAATGGGCATAGTGGGCCTAATGGCTAAGTGGCCTAAGTGGACTAATGGGCCTAATGGGCCTAATGAGAATAATGGGAATAATGGGATTAAGTGGCCTAAGTGGTCTAACTAGATTAATCAGCCGAATGGGCATAATGAGACTAAGTGGCCTAATGCGCCTAATGGGCCGAAGTGGCATAATGGGCCTAATGGAACCAAGTGGAATATCAGCATAATCGATCAAATGGGAATAATGGGCCTTAGTGGTCTAATCTGCCTAATCGACTGAATGGGTCTAATGGGCCTAATGGGACTAACTGGCCTAATGGGCCTAAAGTTCATAATGGGCCTAAGTGGCCTAATTAGACTAATCATCCAAATGGGCCAAAGTGGCCAAGTTGTCCTAATCGATCAAATGAGCCTAATGGGCCTAAGTGGCCTAATGGTCCTAATAGGATTAATTGGGTCTAAGTGGCATAATCAACTGAATGGGCCTAATGGGCCTTAGTGGCATAATGGGCCGAATGAGCCTAATGGGCTTAATGGGTCTAAGTAGCCTAAGTGGATGAATCAGTCTAATCGACCAAATGGGACTAATGGGTCTTATGGGCCTAAGTGGCTGATTGAGACTAATTGGCCTATGTGGCTAAATGGGCCTAATGGGCCAATTTGGCCTAATGTGGTTAATGGGACAAATGAGCTTAAGTGGAAGAATGGGGTTAAGTGGCATAATGGGCCTAATTGGTAGAATGGGCATAAGTGGCCTAATGGGCCTCAGTGGCCTAATGGGCCTAGTGGTCCTAAATGGTTGAATGGTCCTAATGGGCCTAATGGGCGTAAGTGGCCTAATGGGCCTAATGGGCCTAAGTGGCTGAATGAGCCTACTGGACATAATGTGCCTAATGAGCCTAATGGCCCTAATGGGACGAATGGGCCTAATGTTTCCAATGGGCCTAAGTGGCATTTTGGGCCTAATGGGCCGAATGGGCCTAATGGGCCAAATTGGACCAATGGGCCTAATGGGACTACTGAGCCTAAGTTTCCAAATGGGCCAATGGGCCTAAGTGACCTAATGAGTCGAAGTGGACTAATGAGCCAAATGGGACGAATGAGCGTAATGGACTTAAGTTTCCTTATGGACTAAATGAGCCGAATGGGCTTAATGGGCCTAATGGGACGAATGGGCCTAATGGGCCTAACTGTCCTAAGTGGCCTAATCGGCCTAAGTGGCCTAAGTGGCCTAATCGGCCTAATTGAATGAATGAGACTAATGGGCATGATGGACCTAAGTGGAATAATGGTCCTAATAGGCTGAAGTGGTTGAATGGATCTGATTGGCCTAATGGGCCGAAGTGTCCTAAGGGCCTCATGGGCCTCATGGGCCTAAGTGGCCTAATGGGACTCAGTGGCCTCATGGGTCTAATGGGCCCAAGGGGCCTAATAGGCCTAATGGGCCTAATGGGATTAATGAGATTAACAGGATTAACGGGCCTAGGTACCAAATGGGCCAAATGGGCCTAACTGGCCTATGGAGCCTAATGGACCTAAGCATCCTAATGGACCTAGGTGGCCTAATAGGATTAATGGGATTAATAGGTCTTGGGTCCAAATGGTCCTAATGGGCCTAATGGGTGGAATGGGCCGAATTGGCCTAAGTGGCCTAATAGCCCTAGGTGGCCTAATGGGTCAAAGTTGCCTAATCGGACTAATGGGATTAATGGGCCTAATGGGCCTAAGTGGCCTAATGGGACTAATGGGGTGAATGGGGTGAATGGGACTAATGTGACTAAGTGGCCTAATTGGCCTAATGGGATTAATGGGCCCAGTGGGCCTAAGAGGCCTAATGGGCCTAATTGGCCTTAGTGGCCTAATCGTCCTAATGTGACTAATCGTCTTAATGGGCCTAAGTGGCCCAATTGGTTTAGTGGGATTAATGTGCCTAGGGAAACAATGGTCAAAATGAGCCTAATGGGTCTAATGGGATGAATGGTCCTAGTTAGCGTAAGTGGCCTAGTGGGTCGAATGAGCCTAAGTGGCCTAATGGGCCTAAGTTTCCTAATCAACCAAATGGGATTAGTGGGCATAAAAGGACTAGTGGGCCTAATGGTCCTAATGTGCCTAAGTGGACTAATCGACCTAATGGGATAATGGGCTCAGTGGGCCTAAGTGGATGAATGGACCTAATGGGCCTAAGTAGCCCAATCAACCTAAGTGACCTAATAGCCTAAGTGGCTAAATGGGCCTAAGTGTCCTAATGGTCTTAATGGGCCTAAGTGTCCAAATTCCCAATGGGCCTAATGGGCCTAATGGACCTAAGTGGAATGATGGCCCTAATGGGACTGAATGGCCTCATGGGCCTAAAGGGACTTAGTGGCCTAATGGGCCTTAGTGGCCTCATGGTCCTAATGGGCCTAATGTTCCTAATGGGACGAATGGAAATAATGGGCCTAGTGGTCCTAATGGGCCTAAGTATCCTAATGGGCCTAAGTGGCCTAATGGGACTAATGGGATGAATGGGCATATTGGTAAATGGGCCTAATGGGCCTAAGTGCCCTAACGGGCCTAATGGGCCTAAGTGGCCTAAGCAGCCTAATGGGCCTAACGGGCTTAATGGTCCTAAGTGGCCTAATGAGACCAAGTGGTATAATGGGCCTAGGTGGCCTAATGGGTCTAAGTTTCCTAATGGGCCTAAGTTTCCTAATCGGCCAAATGGTCTTAATGTGCCTAAGGGGCCTAATGGGCATAATGTTCCTAATGTGCCTAAGTGGCCTAATAGGCCTAATGAGATAATGGGCTTAGTTGTCCTAAGTGGATGAATGGGCCCAATGGTCCCAATGGGCCTAATGGGCCTAAGTGGCATAATGGGCCTAATGGGCCAAAGTGTATGAATGCCCAATGGGCCTAAGTGGAATGATGGGCCTAATGGGCCTCAATGGCCTCATGGTCCAAAAGGGCCTTAGTGGGCTCATGGTCCTAATGTGCCTAATTGGCCTAATGGGCCTAATGTGATGAATGTGAATATTGGTTCTAGTGGGCCTAACGGGCCTAAGTAGCTGAATGGGCCTCTGTGGCCCAATGGGACTAATGGGACAAATGGGCATAGTGGCAAATTGGCCTAATGGG
The DNA here is from genome assembly GCA_963277665.1 of Viscum album. Lineage (NCBI taxonomy): Eukaryota > Viridiplantae > Streptophyta > Magnoliopsida > Santalales > Viscaceae > Viscum > Viscum album. The sequence continues at coordinate 1,781,075,028 of OY728156.1, forward strand.
CCTAAGTTGCCTAATGTGCGTAATGAGCCTAAGTGGCCAAATGGGCCAAATGGGCCTAAGTTGCCTAATGGGCATAATGATCCTAAGTGGCGTAACGGGCCTAATGGGCCTAAGTTCCCTAACGATCTTAAGTGGCCTAAGTGTCCTAATGGGCCTAATGTGATTAATGGGACTAAGTGGCCTAATGGGCCCAATGGGTCGAAGTGGCCTAATCGGCCTAATGGGCCTAAGTAGCCTAATGGGCCTAGTAGGCATAATGAGCCTAAGTGGATGAATGGGCCTAATGGGTCAAAGTGGCCTAATGGGGTGAATGGGCCTAATGTGCCTAGTGGACCTAATGGGCCTAAGTGACCTAGTGGGCCTAATGGGCCTAAGTGGCTCAAGTGCCCCAATGGGGAAAAGGGGCCCAAGTCGCCGAATGGTACTAATGGGCCTAATGGGCCTAAGTGGACTAATGGGCCTAATGGGACCAAGGGGCCTAATGGGTCTAATTGGCCTAAGTGGACTAATGGGCCTAATTGGATAAATGGGCCTAAGTGGCCTAATGAGCCTATTGGGTCTAAGTGGCCTAATGGTCATAATGGGCCTAACAGGGCTCATGGGAATCGTTGGCCTAAGTGACCTATTGGGTTTAATGGTACCAAGGGGTTTAATGGGTTTAATTGGTCCAAATTTTCCTAATCGGGCTAATGGGATTAATCGGACAAATGGGCCTAATAGGCCTAATGGTCCTAAGTGGCCTAATGGGCCAAATGGGCCTGATTGGCCTAATGGGCCTGATTGGCCTAATCATCCTAATAGACCTATGGGCCTAAAGGGTCTAATGGGCCAAAGTTTCCTAATCGACCTAATGGGTTTAATTGTCCTAATGGGCCTAATGGCCTGAATGGGCCTAAGTGGCCTAATGGGACTAAGTGTCATAATCATCCTAATGGGTTTAATGGGTCTAGTGGACCTAAGTGGATTTATGGGTATAATGGGACTAATGGACCTTAGTTTCCTAGTCGGCCTAATGTGCCTAAGTGTTCTAATGGGCATAAGTGACATAATGGGCTTAATGGGCATAATAGGCCTAGGGGCCAAATGGTCCAAATGGACCTAACGGGTTGAATGGGCCTAATTATCCTAAGTGGCCTAATGGGCCTAAGTTGCCTAATTGACATAATGAGTGTAATGGGCCTAAGGGGACTAATGGGCTGAATGGGACTAATGGGCCTAAATGACCTCATCGGCCTAATGGTAATAATGGGCCAAGGGGGCCTATGTGGCTGAATGGGCCTCAATGGCCTAATGGGCCTAATGGCCCGAAGTGGCTGAAGTGGCCTAATGGTCATAATGGGACTAATGGGACTAAGTGGCCTAATGGTCCTAATGGGACTAAGTGGTATAATGGGCCTAAGTGGCCTAATTGGCCAAATGGGAATAAGTTCCCTAATGGGCCTAATGGCTATGAGTGGCCTAATGGGACTAATGGGCCTAAGTGGCCTAATGGGCCGAAGTGGATGAATGGGCCTAATGGAAACAATTTTCCTAAGTTTACTAAGTGGATTAATGGGCCTAATGGGCCTAAGTGGCCTAAGTGGCCTAATGGGCCTAATGGGCCTATGTGGCCTAATGGGCCTTAGTGGCCTAATGGGCCTAAGTGGCCTAATGGTCCTAAGTGGTCTAAAGGGACTAAGTGGCATAATGGGCCTAATGGGACTCAGTGAACTAATGGGCCTAATGGGATTAAGTGTCCTAGATGACCAGATGGGCCTTAGTGGTGAAATGGGCCTAATGGGACTTAGTGGCATAATGGGTATAATCATCCTAAGTGGCCTAATGGGCCTAATAGTTCTAAGTGGACTAAGTGGCCTAATGGGCCTAATGGGACTAAGTGGCCTAATGAGCCGAATGAGCCTAAATGGCCTAATGGGCCTAAGTGACCTAATGGACCTGATTTGCCTGATGGGCCTAATGGGCTTCATGGACCTAAGTGACCTAATGAGACGAATAGGCCTTAGTGGCCTGATGTACCTAATGGTCCTAATGGACCTAAGTGGCCTCATGAGCTGAATGGGCCTAAGTGGCCAAATGGGCCTAATGATCCTAATAGACCTAAGTGACTGAATGGGATTGATGTGCATTATGGTTATAATGGGCCCAAGTGTCCTAATGAGATGAATGGACCTAAGTGGCTTGATTGGCCTGATGGGGTGAATGGGGTGAATGGGCTGAATGGGTCTAAGTGGATGAATGGGCCTGATGGGATGAATAAGCATAAGTAGCCTAATGAGCCAAATTGGCCTAAGTGGCCTAATGTGACTAATGGGCCTAAGTGGTCTGATGGGTTAGATGAGACTAATGGGACTCATTTCCCTCATGGTCCTGATGGACTAATGGGAATCATGGGCTTAAGTGGCCTAATGGGCCTAATGCAGCTAATGTGTCTAAGTATACTAATGGGCCTAATGGTCCTTAGTGGATTAATCGGACTATGTGTCCTAATGGTCCTAGTGGGACTAATTGACCTTATGAGATGAATGAGACTAATATACCTAAAGGGACTAAGTGACCTAATGGGCATGATGGGCCTCAGTGCCTAATTGGCTTAATGGGACTAATGGGATTCAGTGGCCTGAGTAGCATAATGGGCCTAATGGGCCTAAGCGGCCTGATGGGAATGATGGGCCTAATGGGCCTAATGGGCCTTAGTGTACTAGTTGGATTCATGGGCCTAATTGTCCTAATATTCCCAATGGGCCTCAGTGGCCCAATGGGCCTTATGGGCCTAAGTGGACTAATGGGCCTTATGGGCCTAAGTGGCCTAATCGGCCTCATCGGCCTGATGTGCCTAATGGGCGTAATGGGCCTCACTGGTCTCAATGGTTCAGTGGGCTCCCTTGCGCCTTAGTTTTCTAATGGGATGAGTGAGCTTAATGGGCCTAAGGGGCCTTATGGGATTGATTTACCGAATGAGCCTCTATGGCCGAATGTGCTTAATGAGCCTAATGGGCCTGGTAGGCCTAATGGTCATAATGGTCCCAAGTGGCCCAATGGGCCTAATGGGCCTAAGTTTCCTAATGGGACTTGATGAACCTAAGTGGCCTAATAGGCCTGATTGGCCTAATGGGGCGAATGGGCCTAAGTGGATTAAGTGAACTACTACAATTTGGGCTTTTAATAGCGCTAAAAACCGCCTTTAACAATACTAAAAAAGCACTGTTAATCGCGGTGAAGATAGGGGTCCCCTTAGTTAGCACTAAAAATAGCACTGATAAAGGAGGACCTTTATCAATGATTTTTTAGTGCTGATAAAGGTATTATTTATCAGCGCTTAATTATCTATGATAAAGGCCAAATTGCCTGTGCAAACCTAGAACCTGCACAGCACCTGCACACATGAGACAGAACCTGCACACACAGCACAAACAACACCTACACACAAAGCACAAAAGAACAAAAATTCTATATACATTTACTAGAAATCCTGAATAGAAAACAATACACTGCTATATACATTTCAAACAATGTTTAATTTGGTTAGAATTACAATTATCCAACTAACAGTTAAAAACATTGATGGTTTATCCTTTTTGCATCCATGATCCGCTCTAAAAAAGTTTCGTCCATGGTATTAGTTGCTGAAAAAAGCATTCAAACTTAGGAAAAATATTTAACCTATATAAGAAAAAAAATTATGTTAGTAATACAATAATGAAATAAATTAAACATTAATATGACAGAATACATTAATAAAATGTCAATTGTTACCTGTTATAACCTTTACATGTCCATATTTTCTTGGATTGAATTAATATTTTAGAAGAGGCTCAACATGATTCATTGACTTATAAATATTGTTTTGTTAGGATTATATGGATGAGAAAAGAAGAGGAATAAATGTCAACAACAACATGGAATCCAAAAGGTTTCATTTATTGACAATCATTACGATTCACTTTTCTTTTGATCTCTTAGTTCTTTAGTGTGATTAGCCAAACGCCCCTCCCTCCCCTCCCTAAGACATCCCCCCTGGATATCCCCCTCCCTACCCCTGGGAATCCCCCCTACCACCACTCCACCTGTAGCCCCCCTCCCTCCTCCTGGACAATCCCCCTCCCTTCCCCTGCATCCCCCCTCCATTTCCCTGGATATCCCCCTTACCAATCCCTGGATAGCCCCTCCCCTCCTGGACAACCCCCTCCCCTCCCGAGACAGCCCCCCTAGACATCCCTCTACCCTTGGACAGCCCCCCATCCCACCACTCCACCTATAACCCCTACCTCCTCCTGAAAACCCCCCTCCCTTCCCTTGTATCCCCCTTCTTTTCCCTAGACAACCCTCTTCCCACCCCCTAGACAACCCCCTCCCCTATTGGATAACCCCCCTCCCCTCTTGAACACCCCCTCCCTCCTCCTGGACAACCCCCTCCCTTCCCTTGCAGCCCCCTCCCTTTCCTTGGACAACCCCCTTCCCACCCCCTGAACAGACCCATCCCCTCCAGGAAAACCCCCTCCCCTCCCAAGACAGCCCCCCTAGACATCCCTCAACCCCTGGACAGCCCCCCCTCCCACCACTCCACCTGCATCCCCCTTCCCTCCTCTTGGACAACCCCCCTCCCTTCCCTTGAAGCCCCCTCATTTTCCCTGGATAGCCCCCTTCCCACCCCCTGGACAGTCCCCTACTCTCCTGGACATCCCCCTCCCCTCCTGGACACCCCCTCCACTCTCGGACACCCCCTCCTTCCTGGACAACCCCCTCCCTCCCCTCCCTGATACATCCCCCCTGGAAATAACAAAAACATATTGTTATGAAACTCTATAGTGAACTTGAACCAGCAAAAACCAAATTATATCTTTGGATAATGAAAGAAAATCAACTACAAATCTATAAATGACAATAGTAACAATAATAATAATAGATTTTAGTAGGTATGTGCAAATGAACATATTGTCATAAAAAACTTTTCTATTATAAAAAGAGGAAGAAACGCCTTAAATTTTCAGAATTAATCCATTTTATCCAAAATGGAAGCTCTCACGTTGCACCAACAGCGGTGGGATCAAGAGCAGCGAAGGTGGGAACATGAGTTGACAGAGCAAGCTGAATACTGAAAACACACCACTAATATGCTGCACAACATGGAGAAAGTTCCGCAACAAGAGGGGGAAGGACTTACATTGGAGATGATAATGACTAAGATACAGGCAAAGGAAGATGATCGGTTGATGTTGGATACGGAGGAGAATGACACGTTGTGACGAAGGCAGAAATAGGGAGATGAATGGGAGAGATGCGATTGAGATTCCGGTCACATCTTTGGTAGAAAATGTGATTAAAACTAAGAAAGAGGATCCATCTACACTTTGTTTTCCATGGGAACATGTGCGAAAGCTGGAAAGTATGGTGAAACTGGAAAAGAACATGTTTGGACTTGAAGAAACTACGACAGAAAATGCTTGGTCAACAATGATCATGGAGGATATAGCACAGAGGTGAGAACAACATGGAGAATGTGATCACAGTCACATGCGATGGGAACCAAGTTTCCCAAGGAACTGAAAAACCTTTGTTCAATGTAAGGGAACTAAGGAGATGGGACACATGAGTGGAAACATGCAAGAACTTATCCATAAAAGATGTTTGCACTACCATTCAGACCGCGGCAGATTATGAATTAGTGTTGTTTAATCCAGTGGTACCGTCTGACGTTCTTGTTCGGAGGAAAAAACCCCATTGATGAAACCACACCATCACTCTTGAGACAGTGAACTGCAACAACTTCTTATTTTAAGCACCTGGGTGAAACTTTTGGAAAAAACCTGGCACAAAATTCATGGCTTCTACAGCCTACGTTTGAGTGAATTTCAGTCTTATATTTTGGTTTTTTAGTCATGTCTTTAATGGACTAAATTAAGATATTAAATTCTATTTAAAGGCAACATGGTGATCTTGTTAAAGGCTCAAAATAGTCTTTTATCATGTTTTCTAATCTACCTCGACACTCCGGTTAACATCAATGCCCCCTCCCTACCCCTAGACAGCACCCCCCCCACACCACTCCACCTGCAGCCCCCCTTCCTCCCCCTAGACAACCCCCGCTCCCTCCCCTTGCAGCCCGTTTCCCTGGACAACCCCCTTCCCACCCCCTGGACAACCCCCTCCCCTCCTGGACAGCCACCCCTCCCTGCCTAGACCCCCCCACTCCTGGATAGCCCCCTCCCCTCCTGGACACCCCCCCTCCTGGACACCCCCTCTACCCCTGGACACCCCCTCCTTCTTAGACAACCCCCATCCCTCCCCTCCTCGAGACAACCCCCTAGATAGCCCCCTCCCTACCCCTAGACAACCCCCCTCCCACCACTCCACCTACAACCCCCTCCCTCCTCTTGGAAAACCCCCTCCCTCCCCTTACAGCCCCCTCCCTTTCCCTAGACATCCCCCTTCCCACCCCATAGACAGCCCCCTTCCCACCCCCTGGACAACCCCCCCTCCACTCCTGGACACCCCCACCCTCCCACATAGACACCCCCTCCCTTCTGGACACCCTCCCTCCCAGTTCTTTAGTGTATACCCATTAATAACCTTCTTTATCCAACTATATTTTCATAATCTAATTTATAATGGAATAAATATTATTCATACACCATCATTAAATAATATGAATTATAAAATCATATATATTTTTAAGAGATACAGTTCAACAAATCAAGGAAAAACACCAAACAAAAAATATATTGGAGGAATAGGAACGAAATTTCACATAAATCTAATGTGAGAAAGGTAAATTCTACATATGTTGGGTATTTATGACATTAAATAAGATATATTGGGCCTCAAATTGAATTGGAATATAATTCTTGGGCCTTTACATGGGGCTTGGAATTGGTTTGGTTGGTTGGAACTTTTGATGCCTCACTACGGACCCACTTCAAGCTACTCTAGAAGTGATCTACCCATTGTATATTATTAGTATTGAATGGAATTAAATGGATCTTTGTCTGGACACCCCCTCCCTCCCCTCCTCGACACCCCCCTGGACACCCCCTCCCTTTTGGACTCCCCCCACTCCTAGAAACCCCCTAGATAGCCCCCCTCCCTCATGGACACCCCCACCCACCCTCACACCTGGACAACCCCTCCCTCCTGGACACACCCCATCCTAGACACCCCCCCACTTCTGGACACCCCCACCCACATATAAGGGAAACTAATTATAAAATTGAAAATCCAAGATATTGGTTCCCATCAAGCTCTTAAGATGCTCGTGAGTGGACTGAATGACTATGCATTGGTCAACTTCCACACTATCAACCAGTGTAGTCCAATGAGTTATGATTTACTGGAAAGAAAATTCATTTCTAAAACCATTCTTCATAACCTAGGGATATAAAACATAATAAAGAGTGATCATATATTCTCAATAAATGTAAACAAGGGAGATATCAATGATCATATATGGATAACATAAGTAGTAGGAATTCACCTTCATCCAATTTGTGTACAATCTTCCATCAGGTATGCTGCCCATTTGTTTCTAAACACATCTATATCATCTTTTGAATATGATTTTTTAGCGAGAGTCATGGTAGTACTGAAAAAATATAAATACATAAAGGATTAATAAATATCTTAAATGAAATCATAATTATTTTCGAAAATACCTCCCCAGGGATGCTAGTTTTTTGATGAAATACGATCTCTTTCATAAATTTACAAACATAATAACCACATTCCTTTCCGTTTTTTTGTTTTGGACACTACAGAAACATCGAAAAAAATAAGTAATTTTTTTTATATGTGTTTGGATAGTGAAATGTTATTATATATACCAGGATACTTTTCCAGTTGTAGATCATGTAGGAATTCTCATCCTTAGGCCCTGGATTCTTTCCATGCAGTAGAAGATATTGATGCACCACCCTATCATAATAGAATCCTCATTAAAAGATAATATAAATTATATAACTACATGTTTAGTTTTAAAATTTTGGATCTAGTGTATTAAAAATTAACAAACTCCATCATGCGTGGTTGGTTTGTTGGATATCCATGCATTGAATCCAGAAAATAAATCTTCAGAGTATCCAAATTGACTGCATTCAGCATCCAATGCTGCCTAAAAACATAAAAAGGAATAAGTAAAGAAAGAAATGAAAATATAGTTTATATGATTAAATTTTAGAGTTTTACCCCTGCATCATTGGTATTAAAAATAGTCTGTCATCCGTAATTTTGTTTTCAAATGATTTGAGCAAGGATGACAATATTGCATCTTATTTATCAAAATCTATTTTGTCTTTTGAAGAGGTGATGTGAGGACTAACGAGTCCAAATTTTTGTTCATGGGGAAATCCCTTCAATTGTTTTTCATATATACGCCTGTGAAAAATATAAAATTTATTTATTCATAATTATCAGAGTATCTCAAAATTTGTAAAATCAAATCATGAAAACATACCTCATGTATACATTTAAAACTGAGGTGCCTAGTGATTCATACTTGAGGATTTCATTTACATTTTCAGCACTAATGAAATCTGATGTTTCATCTCCGTACATATTTTTTTCAAAATAAACTGTGTGAGCATTTTTGTTTACCAACTTTGTATCCACATGATCCTACAATGATATTAACTATGGATATAGAACGGGTGGGGTAAATGTGTTCTTAGTAGATCGTTTCAATCGGTTAGTTGATCCTTGAGATAGTTTTGAGCTGATATTTCGTTTCACCCCCTTATCTTTATTGTTCTATAATAAAATTCATCGGTTTAGACCTTTTTTCATTAAATGTCAAAGTTCCAGCTTGAAAATTAAATTGGAAATGGATACCTCCTTGTCGACATGTTTTTAACAAGAATTGTCGGCCATGCGATTGTTCCAATAGCTTGTTCAACCATATGAATGTCATCATCGTCATTTGGAACATGTAGCTCAGCACTCAGCTCATTAGCTATGTTAATTGACACTCTTAAATGATCTGTTGGAAGTTGTCTATTGTGTATCATGTCGTTCTACATATTGAACACCGTAGCCCTCACAACAAGGCGATAGGTGGGAGCTGATAGATATAAATCACACTCATTTTCACCCTGTATAATATTAGTACAAGAAAGGTATCAGTGTCTATGTGATTAACATTTCACAGAAACAATTATTAAAACATTTATTACCTCAGGTAAGTCAGGTTTTCTAGGGGAATGGCTCACCTCAAAGTTGGTGGGGGTGGGGCGGGATCGTCACGCATGGGTTGTTGTTGAGTTGTTTCTTCTCTTTGACTCTCCCCCATAAAACTTTCTATCATCTCTCTATGGTATTGTAATTCTTCTTGAAAAATAAATAATTTTTCTTATAGCTTTTCCATTATTTCATTTTGATCCTCCACTTGTTTTTTTAAATATGTTTGGGGTGTCACCCCAAAACCCGCACCTCTGACGCGGCCATATTGTTCTGGATGCTTCAAGTCTGTTGAAAGTATGTCTTCATCTGGTGCGGGTGTTGTTGATTCCTGTGACTATGTCAGATAGAAAATAATGAAAAATAAGTATTCATTGTAATGTAATAGCAATTTAAAGCAAATCAAAATTATATTATGTCATACTTACACATGTTTCCCACAATTTTTGTGTGTTTTTATCTATCAGTATTCCCTCTTTATTTACACGAGCCTCCTTCCATAGCACATGGCATGGGATGGATATGGTTTTTGATTTTGATTCATTAATATTCATATAAACATAGAAACATGGTTATAGTTTTGTTTTATGTCACATACAAGTAGTAAGGTAGATTTGAAAGACGTACCAATTTTTTCTCAAGTGAAGCGTGCCCCATCCTTGCTTCATGGTAAGGGTAAGCTGGTTCTGTTGCGTGTTTTTTATTTTCAGCACTCAGTTGCTATTTCATAAATAAAAAATTGTGAATCAAAGTGATGAATACAAGAAACGTCAAACAACATATTACCCCACACAATGTACCTGAAAAGTATACTCCCCACGATGGTTTCTAAACGCATCCCACGCTCCTTGGGATATAAAGTGTGCATAAAGAGGAGGTGGGTGCGGCTTGATTTTTCCTTCAGTGTCTTTATGATGATATTTTGTTAAAATTGTGCAGAAACCTCTATGAATCCTTCCCACAACTCTTAATACATATTCCTTGTGCGAGACATCTACTATAAATGAACTCTGCAATGGATGATGAAGATTAAGTCAATGTTTTCATATTTTATTTTATTTTAATAAATTAAAAAATGATATCATAATGTTACCGTAATCTCTTCCCACATTAATGTCTTAAGCCTGATGACAACATGGTTCCATGACTATACATCAATCGGCACACGTTGCCGAGTGATGATTCCAATGTAGCTACAAAAGATGGCTCTATTGGGGTTAACATGTTGGCCTCGCTTATTCTATCCCACCTCAAATTTGATACCTTTTTCTTTTGACTTAAGTATTTTGGCTAACACTATCAAACTACGATGCTCTTGTTTTTTTTTCTCTTTCAGGGTTTCATTTCCTACCATTTTTTCAGAAGTATCATCATTATGTTCTTCCAAAGCACTAGCATCAGCACTGGGACCAACAACAACAGGTTGAGAAACATGTTGTACCTCAGTAATGGGACCAGCAACAATAGGTTGAGAAACCTATTATACCTCAGCACTGGGACCAGTAGCAATAGGTTGAGAAACTTGTTGTACCTCAGCACTGGGACCAACAACAACAGGTTGAGAAACCTGTTGTTTCTCTACACTGGGACCACCAGCAGCTAGTTGAGAGACCTTTTGTGACTTGGGATTGGGCACATTAGCAGGTGAAGAAGTCATTATCTGCAAAAGTGGTTTAACATTTAATTTAGATTACATAAAAGCAACAGCGAACAGATAATAACATAACGTAACACAATGTATATTACAATAAACAAATAACCTGATTATTGTACTCTCTTTTTTTAAAGGCTGAAGAGATTTGACCCCTCTATCAACTATGTAAATCCCTTCATTGTGGTCTCCTATGACATAAAAAAACCCATCTATATTGGGACCATTGTGGAATGATTGTGAAGTCCCTTTAAAAGGTTCATCCTCCATTGAACTTTTATCTAACCCTTTAGTTGTTTTTGGCCGATAACAGAACAATTGACCAATTAAAGTTTGCGGGGTCTGGAACATAAAATACATGTACTGCCTATGATGCCATTATAAATGGTTCGTCTTTCTCCGCTTCCTTACTAAAATCAACTTTCATGAATCCTAATTCATCTATTTTAATAGCACTCCTGTTATCAACCCACTTTCATTGAAAAACCGGCACTTTTAATTTCATATAATACAACTCCCATATGCATTTGATGATGCCAAAGTATGACATATTCACATAAATTGGATTTCTATCCTTAGCACCAGAAACATGCATCGCCTCAACCACAAGTGTAACCCCACTATTCTTCATGGTATTGTCTTCATCATGTTCATTAGTATAGAATTTATAACCATTAAATACATAAGCATTGTAAGATAATACATACACACTTTCTCCTTCGACTAGTCATCGAATTCATTCTGAAATTGAGTCTAGATTTTCATCTAACTGCTTAAAAATATGGTCCCGAAACCATCCTATAAACTGTTCTGATATCCATTTTACAGCCATATAAGTATTCAAATGCCTAAGAATTTCTTTGTGGGTTTGAACATATGGGTCAACATTGAAACTGTTATGAAAAATGTAAAGGTGAGCCTGCTCCCGATCTGTAATATTGATTGTGACAACATCTCTTCCAGAAATTCCTTTACCCTTAAGCCACTCAGTGTGACAAGATTTTAGTAGGCCAACATTTTCCACACGAGACAGGTATTCGGTACAGAATTCAATGGCTTCCTCATCAATATATTGCACTGAAATACAACCCTCTGGCCGAATTCGATTTTTGACATACCCTTTAAAAATATTCATATATCGTTCAATGGGGTACAACCATCTATAATGTATAGGACCACATAGTCAAATATCTCTCACCAAATGAACCATCAAATGAACCATCATATCAAAAAAATTCAGTAGCAAGAACATTTCTAATTCACATAATATGATGACAATTTATCTTTCCATAGCTGGTAATTTTGTCGGGTCTATAACTTTGCTGCATATAGCTTTGAAGAAAAAACAGAGCTTCATTAATGTATGGTGGAAATTCTTGGAAAAAATTCAACGTAAAGCTATAGAAATTAGATCTTTCATCAAAACACGACAGTCATGTAATTTCAGACCCTTTAATTGTAAATCACTCATTGACACGATGTTCTTGATATTTGATGAATAACCCTCTGGAACCATTATGTCATTCAATAAGTTGAAAAATTGATATCTCTCCTTCCTGGAAAGAGTGTAAGCATTAGGAAGAATAAATCTTCATTTTTCACCCTTCACTGGTGCCAACTCTTATCATATTATCATCTCAACCATGTCCAATCTAGCCTCAATTCCATCCTTTGTTTTTCCAGGTGCATTTAGCAATGTACCGATGATACTGTCACATACATTTTTTTCAACATGCATAACATCAAGAAAATGTATGACATATAGACAATTCCAGTATGGTAATTCAAAAAAAACTGATCTCTTTTTCCAACGAGTTTTTGTAAGGTTTTTTGAAAACAGTTTACCAAAATTAGTGTACAAATCTTTTACTTTCTCAAAAAATTGATTACCTATTAGTGGAGACAGTGTTGTACATTCTTCTGAACTTCCGTTGAATGATTTCATCCAAGATCAGTACTTATATCATCGGGGTAGAAATCTGTGATGTCCTAGAAACATGGTTTTTGATGAATGTTTCAACCTAATTGACTATGTACCTTGTTCTCAAACAGGAAACCCTTGAGTTCCTTTAATGCTATATCATGAAAATTTTCCATAAGCAGGAAAGTCATTTATCATCCCGTACAACATGGATTTCAAAGTGAAATATTTATTTTTGTAAGCATCATACAACGTAACACCTGAATCCCACAATATTTTCAAATCCTTGATCAATGGAGCCAAATAAACATCAATATCATTACTCGGTTGTTTTGGTCCTGATATAAGCATAGATAACATGATGTATTTTTGTTTCATGCATAACCATGGTGGTAAGTTATAATTTACCTACATAACGTGCCATGTACTATGATTGCTGTTTTGAAAACCAAAAGGATTCAACCAATCTATAGATAACTCCAGACGAAGGTTTCTCAGCTCATTTCCAAATTCAAGATACTCATGATCAATTCTCTTCCACTGAGGAGAGTCTTCTGGGTGATGTAGTTTCCCATATTTAATTCTTATATCTGCATGTCATTTCAATTGTCTTGTAGTCTCCTCACTTCCATATAGGCGCCTAAACCTTGGAATTATTGTAAAGTTCCATACAAATTTCATAGGACTGAAATCATCTTTCTTGTATCAAGAAGAACCGCACTTTGGGAATTCTTTAAGTGATTTGTGGTCCTTACGAAACAATATAAAGTCATTTGGGTAGGTGTGTATTCTTTCAGAGATCATACCCATCAATCGTAGAATTCATTTGGCATCGTATGTTCGAATTGGGAGATCATTATCTTCTGGGAGCATGTCATTCAGGAGAGAAAGTAGTTCTGTAAAACTGGCATCACTCCGCCCATTTCCTTCTTTCAAATTATACAGCTTTAGTACAGCTGAAAATGCTATATATTTAGTGCAACCAGCATACAATGGCGTTTTTGCACAAATCTTTAACTTCTCAAACAATTTTGGGCAATCACAAAGTTCATATTCAATTTTCCTTGTCATTTCCTCAATATGATCTCCATCATCATTCAAATATTTAATAGCATCCTCTATACGATCGTCTTCACTGTTCAACCTTGTAATCATATTAGATGATCCATAAAACACCGTGTTATCCAAGCCACTACCTACATTCATTTTTCCCCATGTTTATTCCAACATTTATAACTTTGATCTATTCCGTGACAGATCAGGTGTTCTTACAACTCCTCTGGACTAATTTATCTTGAATAACAACTGCATAAACACAGACAAAGGATTTGATAAGGGTCACATGCATGATCTTCTGCAATCTTGATAAACTATTTCACACCATCTTCATACTCTTTTGTCAACCGATTGGAATTCATCCATTCTTTATTCATATTCATCGTCTTTATGGGTTCGATCTTGAACTTTCATAATATTATGTTTTAATTAATCAAGTAGCATTTTTTGGGTTTTATAAAAAAAATCATGGTACAAATGCCTCTACCATGAACCATCGTTGGATATAATTTAACTGTTACTCTAACCTCACTAACTCTACATGAGAAGATATTTATAATGGGCTACTCATACATGAAATACTATCATCTAAGTTAAAAATAAATAATAATAATGAAAATAACATAGTACACAATTTGTTCAATGGATACACAATGTGTAGGGTTCTAAGTCAAGGTTAGTTGTGTACTACAATTTCTAAACTCATTTGAAATAAATATACATGGTGTGTCCAGTTGGGTGAACATCATGTATGGATAAGATTTACCTGATTTAATCTGACATATATAAAATTAATTCCAAGTTAGTCTTACAAAGACTGCATAATGCCACTAAAAATACATGACAAATAGAACAAATTGAGCTAAAGGCATGTACTTTAGATACATATTGAGTCACCTCACCGGCTATGCATCACATTTTTGTGGAATACACAGTGTGTAGTCCTTACATGGCCACGAGGATTGTATAGTCTATACACATCAAGTTTCTATGGTATCTATACATGGCGTGAGTGAAGTAAAACACATATCATGTGTTTCCATTACCAACCAAAATTTTCAACCTCATAGCATCCAATGAACCTTGTTGGGTTAATATCTTTCCAACTATCATCGTCTAATCCATCATCATCCAACTGTTCTTTAAAATAAACCTAGAACTCACCATATCATTATCATCATGCTTCTAAACCCAAGAACTCTTTGATTTTACTCTATTTTGACATTGCCGAAAAACCATCAAACTCAAATGTGTATTACATATGAATATTTGTGACGGTGGTGGTGGAAAAAATAATCAACCACCCATGGGTGAGCTCATGTTTAGGTTCATCAAAGAACATTAGTATTAGAAAATATTATAATTATCTATTCATGGGGGAAAAGGTTCTTAATGTATTACAATTATTTGAACTAAAATTTATTCCACAAAGAAATAAATTACCAAATAATAATATTATTGAGGATAATTTTTAGTTTAAATAATCATCAATATGAAAAACCCACATTATAAAAAAAATACAAGGAAAAATCCATGAAATAAAATTTTAGAAAACATGTGAAAGCTTCATCCTCATGTTCATCCCATGATAGAAATAAAATATTAAAATAATTAAACTAGCATGAACATAGGTAAAATTTAATCAAAGTAAACATATTACTTTATTTATGTGTTTATAAAATAATATAACTCAATTATTTAATCTCATTTTATTTAAAAACCTTATTATTTACATGAAATACAAATCCTAAAATAATTAAAGTCACATAATGATAATTTTTTCAGAAAAGATGAAGTATTTAATTTTGTGCACCTTACAAGAAGAAGAATAATTTATTTAATTATTATTCATTTTCATTATTTTCTCACTATAATCATTTTATCATAAAAAATGGTCATCATTGACAATTTTTTAAGAAGAATAAGTGAATTTTAGGTTTATAGAGAATGATTCAAACACATAAATAATAAAATCATATCTCATTGGAATTTCCCTAAAGCTCGACGATCACATCACATTCCTTAATTTTTTTTGTCTCCACCACTGCATTGAAAATGAGCAACACAAAGAATTGTTTTTTCTATAAATAGAGAGGAATGTGAGTTTTTATTCTCCAATAGTTTTTCCCACACAAAAAAGAATTGGTGAAATCCATTTTTGACTAGGGTGTCCATAAAGTGTCCCATAGAGTCCTCTAGAAGTGGTTTTCTAGTATTCAATGGAATTTCACTAGTAACAAAGTGGTGGTGCCATTGAAATGGGCAAAGTTTGGATTAATATTCAATGGTGGAAGAACTACAACATGGAAAAAAATGGAATATCAATCATTCCAACAACTACAACAGCATACAAAAACACAACTATGCTCACAACCGCAACACCATACAAACTAAACAATCACAATTTCAGATTTTACAAAGCATCCCTTATTCAATTTTGTTTATTAATTCATGGGTTATCACAAAATTTTTATCATCCTGGGGTGTTCATTCATAAGTCAAGTATATGTAAATTACCAATTTTTATATTCAAATGTTCAATAGGAACCAACCAACATGCAATTCATTTAGTGCGCAAACTAGAACCACCAACGAACACGATTTTCAGCGGGGCGTTTAGCCCATACATTTCACATTATAACCATCAATATCAAACAGTAATAACATGATAACAAGATGAAACCAATGAGTAATAGGAGAAAAATCACCGCGAAGGTGTCATTCAACACACGGCAGAGGTGTGTTCATGGCAGAGGAGAGGCGCACAACAGAGGAGATTTCCAACTGAAAAGAAAACATAAAATAGGAAAAACCCATGAGAATAAAATAATCTAAAACTGATTACACCATTTACCGTATCCCACAAACCCCAATAACCCACTAAAATAGAAATCAACCCACACCATGGTCAAACATACCTTAAGATAACAAGAAATTATAGAACCCACCTACGATAGAACGAGTTCAACGGACTTTTAAAATATAAAAGATGAACATAAAATAGAAATAAGGTTGAAATAAGTAAACTTTAGATATTTCATTCCCATTGCTAAAACCAGGACCCTGGCTAAGGTTTCATACACCGGAGGCAGCGGCGGTGGAGGCAGCGGCGGAGGCGGCAGCTACGATGGAGGCAGCCGCGGAGGAGGCAGCGACGGAAGAAGAGGATGACAGTCGTGGTGGAGGAGAAAAACCCAACGGAGGCAGAGGATGAGGAGGAGGAGGAGGAGGAGGAGGAGGAGGAGAATAGGTCGCGGTAGAAAAGGGGCTTGGTTCAGCTTCCGCGAAAGCTTGAACGGGTACGAGAGAGGAGGGGCATGTTAGGGTTCTTAAATAAAAACTGCTAGAACCTTTATCAGCGCTCGTTAAAAGCACTGATAAAGGTATGTTTTATTAGCGCTAAAGAGTATATATTTATAAATATTGGTATATTATTGTTAATCTATACAAAAAAATTATTTTTTATTATAAATATTATAATTTTATATAAATTAATAATAAAAACATTTATCAGCACTAAAATTAGCGCTGATAAAGGTGTTCCCTTTATCAGTGCTAAAAAAAGCGATGATAAAGGGTATACCTTTATAAGATCTTATTTTAGCACTGATAAAGGTTAGCTTTATCTGCACTTTTATCTAGCATTGATAAAGGCACACCCCTTTATCAGTGTTTTCTATTTAGCGCTGATAAAGGGCAGTTCTTCCCTTGCCCTGTTTTGTGGTAGTGGTGACCTAATGGGAATAATGGGCCTAAGTAGCCTAATGGGCCTAAGTTTCCTAATGGGCCTAATGAGATTAATGGGCCGAATGAGCCTCAATTTCCGAATGGGACTCATGGGCATGATAGGACCAATGGGAATAAGGGGCCTAATGTTAAGAATGGGCCAAAGTGGATTAATGGGCCCAATGGGACCAAGTGGTCGAATGGGCCTAATGGCCTAAGTGGCCTAATGGGCATAATGGGCCTAAGTGGTCAAATGGGTCTAATAGACCTAAGTGGTAGAATGGGCTGAATGAGCCTAAGTGGCCTAATTTTCCTAAGTGGTCTCATGGGCCTAATGGGCCTAAGTGGATAGATGGGCCCAATGGGCCTCATTAGTCCAATGGCCCTTATGGGCCTAAGTGGCCTAATGGGCATAGTAGGCCTAATGAGAGTAAGTAACCTAATGGGTCTAATGGGTTTAAGCTGCCTAATGGGACTAATGGGCCTAATGTGACTAGTTGGCCTAAGTGCCAATGGGCCTAATGGGCCTAAGTGGGACTAATGGGCCTAAGTGGCCTAATTGGCCTAATTGGCCCTGGTGGCCTAATGGTCCTAATGGGCCCAAGGGGCCTAATGAGCCTCATGGGATTAATGGGATTAATAGCCCTATGTGCTAAATGGGCCGAATGGGCATAATGGGCCTAAGTGGACTGATGGGCATAAATGGCCTAAGTGGCCTAATCGACTGAATATGATTAATGGTTCTAATGGGCCTAATGGGCTTAATGGGCATAAATGGACTAATGGACCTAAGGTGTCTAATTGGCATAAGTGGCCTAATGGGCCTGGGTGGCCTAATGGGATTAATGGGCTTAAGGGGCCTAAGGGAAAATGGTCCTAATGGACTAAATGGGCCTCAGTGGCCTAATGGACCTAAGCAGGCTAATGAGGCTAAGTGGCCCAATGGGCCTAATGGTCATAGTGGGTCGAATGGGCCTAATGGCCTAAGGGGCCTAATGGGCACAAGTTGTCTAATGGTCCTAGGTGGCCTAATGGTCTTAATGGGCTTAACCGGCCTAGGTTCTAAATGGGCTAAATGGGCCTAATTGGCCTTAGTGGACTAATGGGCCTAATGGGTGGAAGTGGCCTAATGGACCAAAGTTTCCAAATCAGCCTAATGGGAAAAATGGACCCAATGGGCTGAATGGGCCAAATGGGCCTAAGTGGTCAATGGGATTAATGGACCTAATTGGCATAAGTGGACTAATGGACCAAAGTGGCCTAATGGGCCAAAGTTTCCTAATCGGCCTAATGGGCTTAAGGGGCCTAATTGACCTAAGCGTCCTAATGGGCCTAAGTGGCCAAATCAGCCTAATGGTCTTAATGGTCCTTGTGGGCCTTAGTGGCGTAATAGGCCTTAGTCACCTAATCGGCCTAATGGGGATAAGTGGCATAATTGGCATAAGTGGCCTAATGAGCTTAATGGGATTAACGGTCCTAGGGTCCTAATGGGCCTAATGGGATGAAATGTCATGATTAGCCTAAGTGGCCTAATGCTCCTAATTGTCCTAAGTGGCCTAATGGGCCTAAGTTGCCTAATCGGACTAATGGTATTAATGGGCCTAAAGTGCCTAATGGGACTAATGGACCTAATGTGCCCAATGTGCCTAATGGGACTAAGTGGACTAATGGGCCTAAGTGGCCTAATTAGCCTAATGGCCTTCATGGGCCTAGTAGGCCTAAGTGGCCTAATGGGCCTAATGGACCTAAGTGGATTGATCAAGCTAATGATCCTAAGTGGCCTAATAGGCCTAAGTGGCCTAATGGGCATAATGGGACTAAGTGGCCTAATGGGCCTAATTGGCCTAAGTGACCGAATGGGCCTAATTAACTGAATGGGACTAATTGGTGTAAGTGGACTAATGGGCTTAATGGGTCTAAGTGGCCTGATGGAGATAATGGTCCTAAGTGGTCTGATGAAGCTAATGGGCCTAAGTGGCCTCAAGGGCCTAAAGGACCTTAGTGGCCTCATGGGCCAAATAGGCTTAATTGGCCTAATGGGCCTAAGTGGCCTATGTGGTCCAATGGGCCTAATGGGCCTAATGGGCTATATGGTCCTAATTTGCCTAATGAGCATAATGGGACTAAGTGGTCGAACGGGCCAAATGGCCTAATGGGACCAATGGTTTAATGGACCTAAGTGGCCTAATGGGCCTAATGGGTGTAATGTCCTGAAGTGGATAAATAGGCATAATGAGACTAGGTGGCCTAATGGGCCAAATGGGCCTATGTGTCTTAATGGGTCAAATGGGCCAAATGGGCCTAAGTGGAACAATCGGCCTAAAGGGCCTAATGGACCAAAGTGTCCTAATGGACCTAAGTGGATGAATGTGCCTAAGTGGCCTAATGGGGATAATGGGCCGAAGTGGGTGAATGGGCCTAAGTGGACGAATGAGGATAATGAGACTATGTGGCGTAATGGGATTAAGTGGCCCAATGGGTCTAATGGGCCTAATGGGTGTAGGAGGCCTAATGGGCATAATTGTTCTAATAGACTGAAGTGGCCTAATGGGATTAATGGGACCAAGTGGCTAAATGAGACAAATGGTCCTAAGTGGCCCAACTAGCCCAATGGGCCAAATGGGCCTAAGTGGCCTAATGGGCCGAATGGGCCTAAGTGGCGTAATGGGCCCAATGGACCTAAGTGGCCTCTGGGCCTAATAGGCCTAAGTGGCCTAAGTGGTCTAATCAACCTAATTGATCGAATGGACCTAATGGGCCTAAGAGGCCTAAGGGTCCTAATGGCCTCAAGTTTCCAAATGGGCCTATTGGGCTGGCCCAATGGGCCTAATTTTCCTAAGTGGCCTAATGGGCCTAATGGGATGAATGATATGAATGGGGATAATGGGACTAAGTGGACTAATGGGCCTAATTGGTCTAATGGGCCTAAGTGGCATAATGGGCCTAAGTGACCGAATGAGTCGAAGTGGCCCAAATGGGCCTAATGGCCTGAATGAGGCTAAGGGCTCGAATGGGCCTAACGTATCGAATGGGCCTAACGTGTCGAATGGGCTGAAGTGTCCTAATGGGAATAATGGAACGAATGGGCCTAAGGGGACTAATGGGACAGTTGGGCCTAATGGGACAAAGTGGACTAATGGGCCTAATGGTCCTAATGGGTCTAAGGGGCCTAATGGGCCGAACGGGCCTAATGGGCCATATGGGCCAAAGTGGCCTAATCGGCCTAAAGGGCCTAAGTGGCCTAATGGACCTGAGTTGCCTCATGGGAAAAAGTGACCAAATGGGACTAATGGTTCTAAGTGACCGAATGGGCCTAAGTGGCCTAATGGGCCCAATGGGCCTAAGTCGCCTAAGTGGTATAATGGGACGAAGTGGCCTATTGGACCTAATGGGCCTAAGTGGCCTAATGGGGATAAGTAGTCTAACGTGCCTAAGTGGACTCATGGGCATAATGGGCCTATATGGCCTAATGGGCCCAATGGTCATGATGGGTCTAATGGGCCTAATGGGCCTAATGGGTTGAAGCGACCTAATGGGCCTAAGTGGCATAATGGGTCTAAGTGGTCTAATGAGACTAAGTGTCCTCATGGGAATAATGGGACTAAGTGGCCTAATGAGCTAAATTGGCCTAATGGGCCTAATGGTTCTAAGTGTCCTAAGGGGATTAATGGGCCTAATGTGCCTAAGTGGCCTAATCGACCTAATGGGCTTAGTGGGCCAAAGTGGCCTACTGGTCCTAATGGGCCAAAGTGGCCTAATGTGCCTAATGGGACAAAGTGGACGAATGGTCCTAAGTGGCCCATTGGGCCTAATGGGCCCATGTGGCCTATTGGGCCTAATGGGCCTAAGTGGCCTATTGGTCCTAATGGGCCTAAGTGGCCTAATCAGCCTAATGGGATTAATGGGCCTAAATGGACTAATGGGAATAATGGGCCGAAGTGGCCTAATGGACCTAATGGGTCAAAGTGTCCTAATCTTCCTAGTGGGCCTAAGTGGCCTAATGGACCTAAGTGGCATAATAGGCTGAAGGGGCCTAAGTTGCCTAATGGGCCTATGGGGCCTCAGCGACCTGATGGGCCTAATGGGCCTAAAGGGCCTAAGTGGCCTCATGAGCCTAATAGGCCTCAATGGACTCATGGGCCTAGTGGACCTAAAGGGCTTAAGGGGACTAAGTGACCTAATGGGCCTAATTAGCCTAATGGGATTAAGTAGCCTAATGGGCCTAATGGGCTTAAGTTGTCCAATCGGCCCAATAAGATTAATGGTCCTAATGGGCCTAAGTGGTATAATGGGCCTAAGTGACATACTCAACCTAATGTGCCTAATGGGTGTAATGTGCTTAAGTGGTCGAATGGGCCTAATGAGATTAATGGGACTAAGTGGGCTATTGGGCCTTAGTGACCTAATCATCCTAATGGACCTAATGGGCATAATGGGCCTGAGTGGTTGAATGGGACTAATTAGTAGAATGGTCCTAATGTTCCCAGTGATCCTAATGGGCCTAAGTGGCTGAATTGGCCAAATGGGCCAAATGGGCCTAAGTGGCATAATGGGCCTAATGGGCTAAATAGACCAAATGGGCCTAATGTTCCAAGTATTCCTAATGGGACTAATGGGCCTAATGGTCCTAATCAACCAAATGGGCCTAATGGTCCTAAGTGGCCTAATGGGCTTAATTGGCCTAATGGTAAAAATGTGCTGAGTGGGACTAATGGGTCTAAGTGGCCTAATGGACCTATTGGGCCTAGGTTTCCTAATGGGCCTATTGTGCCTAAGTGGAATAATGGGACTAAGTTTTCTAATGGTCCTAATATGACTAATGGGCCGAAGTGGCCTAATGGTTCTAATTGGCATAATGTGATTAATGGGCTTAATGGGCCTAATGGGTATAATGGGTTTAGTGGCCTAATGAGCCTAAGTAGCCTAATTATCCCAATGAGTGTAATTGGATTAATGGGCCAAACGTACCTAAGTGACCTAAGGAGACTAAGTGGACTAATGGTCTCAATGGGCCTAAGTGGCCTAAAGGGACTAATGGGCCTAACGGGGCCAATGGGTCTAATAGGACGAATTGGCCTATGTGGCCTAATGGACCTAGATGTACATATGGACCTAAATGGACTAATGCCCCTAAAGAGCCTAATAAGACAAAGGGAAATAATGGGCCTAGGCGGCATAATCATAGCCTAATGGGCCTAAGTGGTCTAATGGGTCAAATGGGCGCAGTGGGCCTAAGTGGTCTAATGGGATTAATGGGCCTAAGTGGCCTAATGGGCCGAATGAGACGAATGGGCCTAAGTGGCCTAATCGACCTAAAAGGTATAATGGGACAAATCAACCTAATGGGCCTAAGTGGCATAATTATCCTAATGGGACTAAGTGGCCTAATGGGCCTAAAGGACCTAATAGGCCAAAGTGGCCTAATGGGCCTATATGGCATAATCGTAACAAAATGGGCCTAAGTGGCCTAATGTTCCCAATGGTCCTAAGTGTCCTAATGGGCCTAATGGGCCTAAGTGTCCAAATGTTCCAAATGGGCCGAAGTGGCCTAAAGGGCCTAATGGGCCAAAGCAGCCTGATGGGCCTAAATGGAATAATCAGCATAATGGGCCTATTGGCCTAAGTGGCCTAATGGGCCTAATGGGAAGAAATGACCAAATTGTCCTAATCAGATTAAGGGGCCTAATGTACCAAAGTGGTCTAATGGACTTAAGTGGCTGAAGGGACCGAATCAGATGAATGGGCCAAATGGACTGAATGGGCCTAATGGGATTAAGTGACCTAATGAGTTGAATGAGCCTATGTAGCCTAATGGGCCGAATGGGCCTAATGGACCTAAGTGGCCTAATGGGACTAATGGGCCTAATGGGATAAATGGACCTAATGGTCTTAATTGGACTAAGTTTACTAATGGGCCTAAATTTCCTAATAGGCCAAATGGTCCAAATGGGCCTAAATGGCCTAATGGGCCTAATAGGTCAATTAGGCCTAAGTGGCGTAATGGGCCTAATGAGACGGATGGGTTTAAGTTGCACAATGGGCCTAATGGGATGAATGGGTGAAGTTTCCTAATGGTCCTAAGAGGTCGAATGGTCTTAATGGGCTGAATGGGCCTAATGATCCTAATGGGCCGAAGTGGCCTAATAGTCCTAATGGGCCTAAGTGGCCTAATGTAACTAAGTGGCCTAATGGTTCTAATGGTCCTAATGGGTCGAATGGACCTAATGGGCAGACGTGGCCTAGTGGGGTGAATTGGTTGAATGGTCCTAACTAGCCGAAGTGGCCTAATGGGCCTAATGGGCCAACTAGTTTGAAGTGGCCTAATGGGATGAATGGGCCTAAAGGGTCCAATGCACGTAATGGGTCTAATGGGACTAAAGGGTCCAATGAGCCTAATGGGCCTAATTAGATGAATGGTTCAGATGCATCTAATGGGCCTAGTGGGTCAAAGTGGCTTAATGGACTTACTAGGCCTAATGGACCTATTGGGCCCAATGGATCTAATGGGACTAAGTGGCCCAATGGTTTTAAGTGGACAAATGGACATAATGTGCCTAATGGGTGTAATGGGCATAATAAGACTAAGTGAACCAATGGGCCTAGTGGGCTTAAGTGGCCTAATGGGCCTAATGTGCATAAGTAGACCAATGGGCCTAATGGTCCTAATGGGCCTATTGGGTTGAATGGGCCTAATGGGTCTAACTGGCCTAATGTTCTGAAGTGGCCTAATGGGACCAATTTGCCTAACGGGCCGAAGTGGACTAATGAACCCAATGGGCCTAATGGGCTAAATGGTCAAAATGGGCCTAAGTGGCCTAATGGGCCTAAGTTCCCTAATGGGTTGAAGTGGCCTAATAGATACAATGGTCCTAAGTTGCATAATGGGCCTGAGGGGCCTAAGTGGCCTAATTGGCCAAAGTGGATGAATGGGCCTAATGGATCTCAGTGGACAAATCTGCCTAATGGGCATGATAGGCCTAAGTGTCCAAATGGGACTAATGGGCCTAAGTGGACCAATGGTACGAATGGGACAAATGGGCCTAATGGTCCTAATGGTCCTAAGTGGGCCTAATGGTCCTACTGGACCTAATGGGCATACTAGGTCTAATGGGACTACTAGGCCTACTTTGCCTAATGGGCCTAAGTGGCATAATGTGCCTAAGTGGCCTAATGGTCATAAGTTTCCTAATGGGTCTACTAGGCCTAAGTGGCCTAATGGGTCTAATGGGACTAATGGGACAAAGTGGCCTAATGGGCCAAAGTGGACGAATGTTCCTAATGGGATTAATGGGCCGAAGTGGCCAAATGGGCCTAAGTGTCCTCATGGGCCTAATGGGACTTAGCGGTCTAATGGGCCTAATGAGCCTATTGGTCCTAGGTGGCCAAATGGGTCAAAGTGAATGAATGGACATATGATCCTAGTGGGGATAATGTGCCTAATGGGACTAATGGACCTAATCGTCCTAAGTGGACTAATGGGACTAATGGTCCTAATGGGACAGTGGACGAGTGACAATAATGGGCCTAATAGGAAAAAGTGTCCAAATGGGCCTAATGGGCCTAAGTGGCCTAATGGGCCTATTGGGCCTAAGTGCCTTAATGGACCTAAGTGACCTAATTGGACAAAGTGGATGAATGTGCCTAATGGGATGAATATTCATAATGGGCCTAATGGGCCGAAGTGGCCAAATGGGTCAAATGTGCCTAAGTGGCCTAATGGGCCTAATGGGACTAATGGGCCTAAGTGGGTACGATTTCACTTTTCGATTGCACTGGGTACGATTCCTTTTCGATTATCATCATCTCTTTCTTTTATTCAACCTAGATAATATAAATCTGGATACGATTTGAAATACCACTTTTCTCATTTCTTCCATAGAGGTTGCATGATAAGTTCTCCAATCAACTTATTATTTATGAAATATGAATCATCAAAGCATAGTAACATTTAATTTTATCACAGTCAGGAGACTTTGATACTTCCTCAAATCAAACACTTCTTTCATACTAGATCCACTGGGAATTCTATGACCATTTACTTCTAGCAAGATGCATTCTCCATGTGACCGATTCTCTCTTTATAGATAACGATCAATTCCTCATTACAATCTTTTCACATACCAAACCAAATATAAGTCTAGTTAGAGCCTTTTCTTTTAAACATCTTTCCCTCATTAAAATGGACAGAGTGAGTCTGATTCTTTTAAAAATAATGGACAATAAGATTTCAACCAAATAAAAAGTGATTTTATTTTATTTCTTTAAAATCTATCCTTGAAAACAAAAGACAACACATGAAAACAAAAACCTTCCTCATCAGCATGGTCCCAACAATCCACCCCCCATTTGGATTTTTTTCAACAAAGTTTCATAAATCATTGAAATTAGGACCCTTAGGCTACTTAGGCCCATTTCCCACCTAGTCTCATTAGGGAACTTAGGCCTATTAGGTCTATTAGGCCACATTCGCCCATTAGTCTCATTAGGCCACTTAGGCCCATTATCCCATTAGGCCCATTTTTTCACATAGTCCCATTAGGTCCATTGGTCCACTTAGGCCCATGAGGCCCATTAGTCCACTTCAGCCCATTAGGCCCATTAGTCCACTTAGGCACTTGATTCCCATTATGCCACTTCGTCCCAATAGGAAACCTAGGCTACTTAGGCCCATTGGACCCGTTAGGCCCATTAGGCCTATTCATCCCATTGGTCCCATTATGCAACTTAGGCCACTTAGGCCCATTAGTCCATGTAGGCCCATTAGAACCATCAGGACCATTAGATAACTTAGGCCACTTATGCCCATTAGGATTCTTAGTCCCACTCGATCCATTCGACCCATTAGGCCACTTAGGCCCATTCGACCCATTTGGCCCATTAGGCCCATTAGACCCATTAGGCCGATTAGGAAACTTAGGCCCATTAGACCCATTAGGACCATTAGTCCTATTAGGAAACTTAGGCCACTTTGTCTAATTGAGCCACTAAGATCCATTGGACCCATTATTCCCATTAGGCAATTTAGGCAATGTAGGCATATTAGGCCACTTAGACCTATTAAACCCATTCGGCCCATTATTCCCATTCGACCCATTAGGCATGTTAGGCCACTTATGTCCATTAGGCCCATTTGGCCACTTCATCCCATTAGGCCCATTAGGAAACTTAAGCCCATTAATCCCATTAGGCCACTTCGACCCATTAGGAAACTTAGGACAATTAGGCCCATTGGACCCATTAGGCCCATTCATTCCATTAGGCGCATTAGGTAACTTTGGCCACTTAGGCCCATTAGACCCATTAGGCCCATTGGACCCATTAAGCCCATTAGGACCATTAAGAAACTTATTTCACTTAGGCCCATTAGGCCACTTAGGCCCATTGGACCCATCAGGCCCATTAGGCAACTTAGGTGAATTAGGCCCATTTATCCCAATAGGCCACTTAGGCCCATTCCACCCATTCATCCCATTAGGACCATTAGACCCATTAGTCCCATTAGGCCACTTAGGCCCATTAGACCCACTATTCCCATTAGACCCATTAGGCAACTTAGGCCACTTAGGCCCATTCGAACACTTAGACCCATTGGACCCATTAGGAAACTTAGACCAATAAGTCCCATTAGGTCCATTGGACCCATTAGTCCCATTGGACCCATTAGGCCCATTCGGAAACTTAGGCCACTTAGGGCCATTAGGACACTTAGACCCATTAGACCCATTAGGCCCATTAGGAAACTTAGGCCACTTAAACCCATTGGAACCATTAGGCCCATTAGGCTCATTAGAAAACTTGGGGCACCTCGACCCATTAAGCCACTTAGGCCCATTAGACCCATTAGGATGAATTATCCATAATGGGCCAATTAGGCCCATTGGCCCCATTAGACCAATTAGGCCCTATATGCCCATTAGGCCACTTAGGAATATTAGGCTACTTAGTCCCATTAGCCCCCTTACACCCATTAGGCCCATTGGGCCCCGTAAGCCCATTTATCCAATTAGGCCATTAGGCCAATTAGGCTGAATTGTCCATAATGGGCCCATTCACCCCATTAGGTCACTTAGGCCTAATGGGTCCAATCATCACATTAGGCCTATTAGGTCACTTATTCCACTTAGTCTCATTAGGACACTTAGGCTCATTAGGTCCCTTAGACCCATTAGCCCCATTGGGCCCCTTAGGCCCATTAGGCCAATTAGGCCATTGGTCCCATTAGGCCCACTAGGTCACTTAGTACCAATAGGCCCAATAGTCCCATTAGGTCTATTAGATCACTTTGGCCACTTCGGCCAATTAGGCCCCTTAGGCCCATTAGGTCCCCTAGACCATTAGGCCCATTGGGCCTCTTAGGCCCATTAATCACATTAGTCCCATTATGTGCATTAGTCCACTTAGGCCTATTCGTCCACTTTTCCCCATTAGTCCCCTGAGACCCATTCGGCCCATTAGGTCCATTGGGACCATTAGGTCCATTAGGGCAATTTGGCCATTAGGCCCATTATGCTGAATTGACCATAATGGGCCCATTAGGCCACTTAGGCCCATTAGGACCATTATTCCAATACACCTATTAGGAAAATTATTCATAATGTACCCATTAGTCCACTTAGTCCCAATAGGCCCATTAATCCCATTAGGCCCATAAGGCCACTTAGGCCCAACTGGTCCACTCAACCCATTAAGCCCATTAGGCCTATTAGGCCGAATGGTGATTAATGGGACTATTGGGACAATAAGGCCCAATAGGCCCATTTGGCCACTAGGCCACTCAGGGCCATTGGGCCAATTTGGCCAAGTGGACCCATTATGCCCATTAATCCCATTAGGCACATTAGACCCATTAGGCCACTTAGGCCCAATTGACCGATTAGGCCACTTAGGACCATTTGGACCATTAGGCCACTTAAGCCCATTAGACCCATTTGGACCATTTGGCCCATTTGTCCACTTAATCCCATTAGACCCATTATGCCACTTAGGCTACTTAGACCCATTCGATACTTAGTCCCATTAGGCCATTTAGGTCAATTTAGGTCATTTAGGCCAATTAGTTCGTTTAGGCCATTTAGGCCAATTTAGGCCATTTAGGCCAATGAGGCGAACGAGACCAATTCAGGTAAATTTAGGACCTTTAGGGAATTTAGGAAAATTAGAAGATTTAGTCCATTTAGGCCAATTTAGTTCAATTAATTCAATTAGTTCAATTAGGCCCATTAGCCCAATTAGTCCAATTAGACAATTTAGTTTATTTACGCCATTTAGGCTAATGAGGCCATTTAGGACAATTTAGGTTATTTAAACTATTTAGGAAAATTTATACCATTTTGAACAATTCATCCAATTATTCCATTTAGGCCAATTTAGGCAATTTAGGCCAAATAGGTCAATTAGGTTAATTAGGCCATTTAAGCTGATTAGGCCAATTTTGACCATTTGGGCCAATTAGGCCAATTATGCAATTTAGAAAATTTAATCCAGTTAGTCAATTTAGGAAATTTTTTTCCATTTAGGCTATTTAGAAAAATTTAGGCCATTTAGGTCAATTTGGCCAAATAGGCCAATTAGATAATTTAGGCAGTTTAGGCCAATTATGCCATTTGGGCCAATTTAGGTCATTTAGGAAAATTAGGCCAATTGGACCAATTCTTTTTTCCATTTATGCCATTTAGTCCAATTAGGCCATTTAGGATAATTTATCTCATTTATACCAATTAGAAAAATTAGGTCAATTAGGCAATTCAGGCCAATCCGACCAATTAGACCATTTAGGCCAATTTATGCCATTTAGGCCAATTTAGGCCATTTTGGTCAATTTAGGCCACTTAGGCCAATTAGACTAATTAATTAATTTAGGAAATTTATGATAATTATTCAATTTAGGATAATTATATCAATTAGTCCATTTATGTTATTTAGGCCAATTAGGCCATTTAGATCAATTTAGGCCATTTAGACCAATTTGGATAATCTAGGCCATTTAGGAAAATTTAGGCCAATTACCCCAATTAGGAAAATTAGGAAAATTAGTCCATTTAGGCCATTTATGCCAATTTGGACAATTAGGCCATTTAGGCCAATTAAGCCATTTAGGCCAATTATGCCAATTAGACCATTTAGGCCAATTTAGTCCATTTAGGCCAATTAATCAATTTGTTCGTTTAGGTCATTTAGTCCATTTAGGTCAATTATGAAATTTAGTCAATTTATTCCATTTTGGCCAATTAGGCCAATTAGATCATTTAGGTCATTTAGGCCCTTTAGGTCAATTTAGGTCATTTAGTCTAATTAGGCTAATTTAGACCATTTAAGCCAATACGGCCAATTAGTCCATTTAGGACGATTTAGGCTATTTAGGCCGATTTAGGATATTTAGGCCAATTAGTCCAATTATTACATTTAATCCGATTTGTTAAATTTATTTCATTTAGTCCAATTAGGTCATTTGGGACAATTAGACCAATTAGACAATTTAGGGAATTTAGGTCAATTAGGCCAATTAGACCATTTAGGCCATTTAGGACATTTAGGAAAATTTAGGTCATTTAGGTCAATTAGTCCAATTAATAAAATTAGTTAATTTATGAAATTTAAGCCAATTAGGCCATTTAGGCCAATTTAGACCATTTAAACCAATTAGGCCAATTAGGCCAATTTTGTCCATTTAGGCCAATTTATACCAATTAGGACATTTAGGAAATTTGGATAATATACTATTAAGGGAAACACAATACATATACTTTCAGGTACGAGTACTCATAAGGAGACGAGGTTTCTTCTCATGAAGTTTGCACTTGGTAATCTCCAAGACCGGAGATTATGAGAACAAACTCATCAGTAGGAATTCTGTATGTTTTGGTGTCATCTAATATTCCTATCTATGAATGTGTGTGATGGTACTTAGACTTTAAGATTATTATTAAAGCATGTCATAAATTTCATACTTAGATTTATGTTGTAAACCAGGATGATAAGATCTCATGGAAAAGTTGGATACGTTGGGTGCGTCACGAGTGACATGTCATTAATGAATAAGTTAAGGAATGATTTGTACCTTCCATCTTTGTAGAAGATGATATCTCAACCATTTTATTGGAATAAAACTGTTACATTAAATTCCATGGACATGGTGTAATGGTGTGTTTATTTCATCTAGTCAAAGGATGACATATTGAACATATAGGTTAGTGACATGGATGTGAAACCTTCTTGATGAGATATTATGGAAAAGAGATTATATTACACAATGAGCATTTGTATTTGGTTTTCGATGTTGTGACATCAAGTTCTTTCTCTTTGGTGCCTTGACCCATTACTAGACAGTAATCTTGGACTTTAGGAAAGTCTTCCTAATGTCAATGAGAAAGAATCCTAGAGGGTTACACACTAAGTGTTTTCATTGATCTCGATTAAATTCTATTTGAGTTTAATTAATGGAATAAATATTATTCTCAAGTACGAGGAATAATTTTATTTAATTTATATTGATCGCATAAAGTAAATAAATATTTATTCACCGACATGTGAATAAAATATTTATTGTATTTATTG
The DNA here is from genome assembly GCA_963277665.1 of Viscum album. Taxonomy (NCBI): domain Eukaryota; kingdom Viridiplantae; phylum Streptophyta; class Magnoliopsida; order Santalales; family Viscaceae; genus Viscum; species Viscum album. The sequence continues at coordinate 1,781,106,098 of OY728156.1, forward strand.
AATATTTTAATAAATATTTATTTTCTATTTTTTAAAAAAATATTTATTTATGAATAAAATTTTTATTCAGTTTTTCAATAAACAATAGAGGAGCGTGAACATACCAAGACTGAGTCCATTAACAAATACAAATTAACAAGACTGTTATATAATTTTTTTTATCGCTCAAGTTGGTGTGCACCAAAAAATAATTATTATATAATTATTATTATGCGGTGTGAGATTTATTAAAGGTAATTAATTTTATTTAACGGCTGATATGCAATTAAATAATATTATAACTTAAATCTCAACTCTATAAATAGGCGGTTATGTCAATTTTGTAAAGCATCCAAAAATTGAGAATAGAAAATTGTTGCACACAAATAATTCTCCCTCAACTCCTCATTATCTCTCTCTCCCAAGAATGAGAAGTGCAAGAAATATTTCTTCAAGACCAAAGAATGACTGATCAAGAACGAACAACATAAGACATTGGACTCACCGCACTAGCACCTAAAGATTGAGTGGTGTTTCTCGGAGATCATAGGAGCACGTGTGGATCGCCTCTATAGGGATTTTACTTTTGGATCCTCACATTGAAATGTTGGTAACTTAAAAGGGTCTTTTCGAATTATAAAAATTCACTAATGAAGAAAGTCCCTAAGAACAGGTATTTATTTCTTTAAATATTAAATAAATTAAATTTAAATTTGACATGAAAGATCCTTGTTCTTGGTTTCGAGCAACAATTATTAAAATAAATTTTAATTCATCATCCATCTTGGAATGCTTTTGTTATGCCGAAAACCACCACCACCACTGCTATCGCCACTAACTTTGTCGCCCCCCACCCCCACCCCCACCCCACCACCACTGCCACCGCCACTGTCATCAGCTTGACTACCACTAGGACCCTCATTTAAATCACTCAAGGTATCATATAAGGAGCACATTGATTTTATACATGAATCAAAAGTAATAACAGTCTCTGATGAAAGTGGTGGACTTATAACTGACATGCCTTTCAGGAAGTGTTCAGTAACCAATTTACTTCTTTCACACTCCCTTATGTCTATTTTTTGGCCTCATCTACTTCTGCATGATCGTTTTTCATCTTTGGGTTCTGATAGGTTTGATAGGCACTCAATGAGGTCCAATACCTAGTGGGGATGATGTTTTTCATGGGTTGACATCATACTCTCCCATGGTTCTTCTCCCCTAATACTTGTCTCAAATGATCATTTCGCCTAAATTTTTCAACTTCTTTCTCATCGAGGGCCTCTAGGACACACTATTGAAAATATAAACAAGATATTTAATTATGAATTATGTATCAAAATTGAAAATATCAATAAATAACTTATAATATTTTCTTGTGTTTGTGCATTTACAACTCTTCTATTATTTTTCTTCCTAGTCAAGGAAAATGATTTTGCTCGAGGCACACGACCTTCGATGCCAAATTATTGTTACTTCAAATGACATTGATTAGTATAATACTACATTATTGAATAATTTTAAAGTGATAAACCTAGAATGGATTAAAATTGTATATGTTGAATAAATCCATAAAATTAGGAAGCATCTAAATATAAATTTAATTATAAATTTAATACTAGTGACATAACATAAACAATGCATACTAATTATCATGATAAACATGTTTATGGTATAGATTATTCTTGTTTGTTCATTTAATTATAATTCCATTTATGTTGTGTAATTTGGTTATTCAGTAACTTGGTAATTTTGATCATTTTTCCATTTGTATATTTGGATAATTGGCCAATTAGTCCATTTAGGAAAATTAGGTAAATTAGTCCAATTAGTCTAATTAAGATATTTAGGCCAATTGGCCCATTTAGGGAAATTAGTTCATTTAGGCCAATTAGGTATGCCCGAATGGCCCGAAGGCCTTCTTTTTATTTATTTTTTTGATAACCCCCCTTTCAAGGGATGAGGGGGAACCCTTACAAGGCTCGTAGGCTTAAAGATTATATGACTCGTAGGTCTTAGGAAATATTCAGACTATAACTACATGGAACTTCTTCTTCCCACCTTCTTCATCATGATGTTGGATATCCACCTTTGCATGGCTTGTTTGGCTAGGATTCCCGTGCATGCACATGCTAGTCTGATGGCAATTGCATACCCTCTCTTTTTGAAAAATCTGCTTTGCTTCTGCTCTAGTGAAAGCACATGCTCTGAATCCTCATCTGGAGTCTCCTCCTTGTAGATTATGTTCGGTCATTAAGCACAATTTCAGGTGGTCTGAAGGCCTTGAGGTGTCCCTAAGGCCTTGAAGTGGCCCAAAGTCCTTAAGGTGGCCCAGAGACCTTGAGGTGGCCCAAAAGCCTTACCATCCCAAAGTCCTTGTGTGGCGATTTGACCATTTATTCCAATTTAGTCCAATTATGCCAATTACTCTAATTAAGCCAATTAGACCATTTAATCCAATTGGACCATTTAATCCATTTCAACTAATTGAAACATTTAGACCCATTTGAAAGTTTAGGACAATTTAGGCCAATTATGCCATTTAGGTCAATTGGGCCAATTAGGCCAATTAGACCATTTAATCTAATAAGACCATTTAATCCATTTAGACTAATTAGACCAATTAATTCATTTATGTCAATTAGTTCATTATGCCAATTATGACATTAGGCTATTAGTACATTAGGTTATTTACTCCAATTAGGTCATTTAGGTCATTGGGCCATTATCCCATTAGTTCAGTGGGCCATTAGGCTAATTGGTCATTTGGCCATTTGGTCATTTAGGCCAATTTAGACCAATTTAGGCCAATTAAAACCAAAAAATCCGAAAACCTAGAACCAAAATACTATATCTGAAACACTAATAGCTAAGGTCTAATTAGGCCCATTAGGATGATTAGTCCACTTAGGCCCATTATGTCACTTAGGCCCATTTGGCCCATTCATCCCATTCGGCGAAATAGGTCACTTAGGACCATTAGGCTCATTAGGCCACTTAGGCCAATTAGGACCAATAGGACCATTCACCCCACTCGACCCATTAGGCTACTTAGGCCCATTGAGCCCATTACGATGATTAGGCCGCTTAGGCCTATTAGGCTCATTACGCCAATTAGGCCACTTAGGCTCATTATGCCCATTAGGCCCATTATGCCACTTATGCCCAATTGGCCCATTAGTCCCATTAGTCAACTTAATCCCATTAGGATGATTAGGCCACTTAGGCCCATTGGTCCACTTAGGCCCACAAAGGCCCATTAGGTGTGTTACGCCCATTAGGCCTATTAGGCCACTTAGGCCCATTAGGCTTATTAGGCGCATTCGGCCCATTAGGCCCATTAGGCCACTTAGTACCATTCATACCATTAGGTACATTAGGATGATTAGGCCACCTGGGCCCATTCGGCCAATTAGTCCACTTAGCCCTATTAGACCACTGAGGCCCGTTAGGCCCACTAGGCCATTAGGCCCATTCAACCCATTAGGACAATTAGAACCATTAGCCCCATTAACACCATTATACCCATTAGGACACTTAGGTACATTATTCCCATTAGGCGATTTAGGCCCATTAGTCCCATTAGCCCACTTAGGCCACATAGGCCCATTAGGCCACTTAGGCCCATTTAGACACTTAGACCCATTACCAAACTTTTGTCCATTGAGACCATTTTTACCATTTGGCCCATTAGGACACTTAGGCCCATTTGTCCCATTAGGCCACTTAGGCAACTTAGGCCCATTAGTCCACTTAGGCCCATTGATACCATTATGAATGTTTGGCCCCTTAGACCACTTAGGTCGCTTAGGCCCATTAGGCCACTTAGGCCCCTTAGGCCCATTAGGACACTTAGGCCCATTGATCCCATTAAACACATTAGGCCCCTTAGGTCACTTATGACGCTTAGGCCCATTAGGCCCACTAGGTCACTAAGGCCACTTAGGCCCATTATGCCACTTAGGCCCATTGATCCCATTATGACACTTAGGTTTCTTAGGCCCATCTGACACATTTGGCCACTTAGCCCCATTAGACCCATTAGCCATTGGGCCCATTAGGCCATTAATTACCACTGGGCCACTTAGGCCCATTGGGCCACTAAGGTCCATTAGTCCCATTAGAACACTTAGGCCCATTAGTACACTTATGCCCATTGGGCCCATTGGGCCTATTAGGCCACTTTGACCCACTCGGCCACTTAGGACCATTAGACCCATTAGGCCCTTTAGGCCACTTAGGCCGCTTATGCCCATTAGGCCCATTGTACATTAGGACCATTAGGACCCTTAGACCCATTAGGCCCCTTAGGCCCATTGATCCCATTAGGACACTTCATCTCATTAGGCCACCCATTATGCCACTAAGGCCCCTTAGGCCCATTAGGCATATTAGGCCACTTTGGCCCATTAGGCCCTCCAAATCATTTTTTAAATTTTCATAAAATCCACTTCGAGGAAAAAGTGGGAACTGTACACTATACAACATGAAACATATCCAAATTTCAAAAATAGTCTACATGTTTAAAATTTTAAATGAGTATCATCATCGCTGGAACCGTCGCATCAGTGACAGATCCCACAAATCACGCAGCCACTGCATCAAAGATAGCACGTCAAAGAAGTTGTCTTCATCATCGCCACCACCACATTGTCTTCCACTCAAAACATCATTGTTGTAACCATTATCTCCCGAGTCACCACATCCCTGGAAGGAACACCACCTTTATCATCGTCTACCATCATCGTTGGAGCCAAGAACCAGAGAAAAACGAACTAATATGTTCACTAATCACCACTAATGACTTCATATATTTTCCATATAACTCCAACATCACCACCAAAAAAACATCAAAGCATAACATCACAACCATTTGAACCTTCAAAGATGGTCCATTTTCCCTCTCAGAGACCCTAATCCCCTCGATCCACACCACCCAAAACCTCCATGAAGACTCGTTCACCATACTGAAAGGGAAAATAGCACAACAAGGATGAGAAAATGGAGGCCTCGGTAGGGGACCAAGCCAGAAAACAAATCAGTCAAAAAAATAGAGAACCAATAATAGAGAAACAAAATTGATCCCAAACAAAATCACCATACAATACCTTAATCCACATCCTCAAAATAGAGAAGGAGACAAATTGTGGAATGAACCCGAGCTGAGACCACTATCATCACTACTCCAGCACTATCCCAAGTAGGCCTAGATCTCAAATCAAGATCAACCAAAGTGGATTCCAACGTGATGGGTAGGCCAGCATGGGTAGAGGAGAAAGAAGGAACCGGACACACTCACCAGTGTTGACCCAAGCCGTCTAAAGCACCTACACACACATACCCATAATGGGGTTCCGATGTGTAGGGATAGATCGAAAGAGGGGTGGTGAGAGATGCACGATGACCACAAAAAAATCCAAATCCTTCAAGAGGGAAGAAAAATAAAGAAAGAGAAATAAGAGGATGGACGAGGTGAAGCACCACCACCATCATCGAGAAGACCCTTAAAACCCTAGGAGGGGAATTGGAGGCACTGGGAGCATTGGGATTCAGGAGGGTGCGGAGCCATCAGGTTTATTCATTAGGCTCATTAGGACCATTAGTACACTTAGTCCCATTAGTCCCATTAGAACCATTTGGACCATTACACCCATTCAACCACTTAGGCCCATTAGGCCCATTGTTCCACTTCAGCCCATTAGGCCCATTCATCCCATTATGACACTTAGGTCCATTTGGACCATTGAACCCATTAGATTAGGCCTATTAGGCCACTTAGGCCCATATGTCCCATCATGCCAATTAGGCCAATTATACCCATTAGGCCTATTAGGACCATTAGACCCATTAGGCCACTTAAGCCCTTTAGGCCACTTTGGCCCATGAGGCACATTAGGTCTGTCACGACCCGCCTTCACCAAGATGAGTAAAGGGATAGATGAGACCCTTCCTTATTCAAGTTTAAGGAGAGATAATGACCCCTGAATCCCATCTTCAATAGGCCTCGGAGTGGATACTAGCACCAAGGGTATATAATATCACGTAAAATGGAAATCATTACCATTTTTATTTAATAAGATCAGGATATAAGACGGTAAATATAAAACAACTCCAAAAACAGAAAGTAAAATAAATCCAAAAACCTTTTTTCCACATGCATGTTCAAAATAAAGTGCTAAAAAGTATAAGAAAACTCTAAAGGAAAGTACCAAAAGAAAGAAAGGAAACAACGAAGACTATCCTGACGTCTAAGCTAGTAAGGTCTAACACGGTCCTCAAAGTCCTCCTGGAAACCTAAAAGTATTTTTATATACATAGGGTGAGTATACAGGTATACTCAGTAGGGAAAACCAAAAAATCCCATGCACAAGTGGGGAGGAATTCTAATTCCCCATGAGAAATATAGATAACCAAAACACCTAGAAAGGAAACTATCCACCCAGCCTCACCAAGGCACACTCACCAAATCACGCAAATTAGGTAAAGTAATAGTAATAGTACATTGATATTTGGGTACCCCACACCAACTTCCCATTGGTTATTTAGGAAATCCAACACATCAAACTTCCACTATAAGTTTCACTACAGTCCCACTGCTTCCCCAACACCAACCTTATGGGATACCACAACCACGCATCCTGCGCACAGACACCTAGGCCACAACAACCACACATCACTACACCCGCAAACACCTAGGCCACAAAAACCACACATCACTAAGCCCACAAACACCTGGGCCACAACAACCACTACCATGCCTAAATACATCTGATCCTCATCCCAAAGACACTTGGGAAACAAACATGCCCGCACACACCTAGTCTAACCACCACAACACACCCTGCCCAAAGAGTTTTGGGTCATATTGAACCTTAGGCTATCATATCCTACCTGAAGAGTCATGGTCTACCTGGGAGAGGGATCATAAAGGAGCTAATAACGAGCCACTTATAAGAATGTTGGAAAAAACACCCTCCCCCATGAAATGGGGGTGTTCAACATAGAGTACTCAACATGGGTGGGGTGAGAATAAGAAACACAAGAACTAAATTTATACATATAATTAACAAAAACTCATCTGAACCTAAGAGTTCCAAAAAAGATAGTCATCCCATACACAACCAGAGCACAGCCTCCCTTGTTACTATTCCTACACGCACGAACACACAACAACCACAACCAGAGTACAACCCATTTCTGGAAAACAATACCATAGTGTACCCATTATTGTTATCATGTTCAAGTGATTACATTTAAATATTACTTCACTATCAGGAAACTAACAAGCATATCCATAATCCAAGACAATAACTGAAGGAAAACAACCAAACAACAATTTAAGCATTCACACCGAGTTCTATTGTAAAGTCACGACAACAAAAGGGATCTATGATATCTCTCTAAGTACTGGAACCAAACTAAGATCCAACATATGTCCCCACACGAACTCATATCCAAAAACAATAACTAAACAAAAAAAGATCCCACCCCCATCCATGTCACCCTATAATAATCAAGCAGAACAACCATGTGCTTTTTAATAGAACAGAACAAGGTAGTTTCCAGATTTAGCCACACCATTTATAAAGTTCCTTATTTCCATTTGATTAACCGGGGTGTTCACAAAAGGATTACTATTCATTGGGCATCCATTTTATCGACCAAGTTTATGTGATTAACCAGTTACCACGTTACATCCATTCAATCACAAGATTATTTAGAAAAACAGAGGTTCATTAGTGCGCAATAAATTACCACCAACAGCCATGATTTTCAGTGGGAATAAGCCCACAAAATTCAAAAAATAAATAAAATATGATAAATTAATACAAAAACATTATCACCATTCACACCCCTTCATTATCTAAAGGTATGTTTATTATCTTCATTAAGGTTTGGTTTCATCCACGTCCTGAAGGAAACATTATCACACCCACCCTGAATGATACACAATAAATAGAGACAAAGGAAGAACCCTACTTGGATGATCAATGATTGAAAATTTATCCTTACATCAAGAACTAAGGATGCCTGAATTATAGGAAAATAAAACTCAAAGGCTTCAAGGATGAGTGGGAATAGCCCTAGCAGGGGCGTATAATTCATCTCCAAAATAAAGAATCCAAGCGCACCAAGGAAAAGAGAGGGACCAAGGAATAATAAGATCTCTGTGAGATAAAAGGATATATCTTAGAGTTATGGGATATGAAATCTAAAACCGCTTAAAAGTTGGATCATGGTTTCACCATGTAGTTGGTTAGTTACACACGGTGTAATTAATTTATATTTAATAATTCTACTCTGACATGGTGAAGATAGACCCACAGACAGCTGAAAGTTGATGAATATCCTTTAAATATAGAAAACATGTAAGAGGGGCTAAGCTAGAAACATGGAAAAGGTGTGACATGGGGTCGCTCCACTGTTAGAGGATTTCAGATACCATTTATGGGATTAAATGACCTTAAATCACTTTAAAATAGGTAATAGAACTTAAAAGAGGTGTTATGTGAAAACTAGGGGAATGAACCCTGACACTCCATAGTGGCACCATTCGGGTGTGGCACTGGTTGGTGGGACTGATCAGTGGAACCTATAGACAACACCATGGTGACACCCCACCACTGACACCGACGCCCTCCTGAATCACCCATGGCATCCAGGTCACTCCAAGCACCAGAATTTGACAAAGTAATGGACCAAGAGGGTACGTTCCATTACATCAGATACATCTCAAACTATTCTCATCCTTGAGAATCTAGACTAAACCCGATGAAAAGAGAGGGGTACAAACAACCACCTCTTAAGATACCTCTCAGGGAAAAACAACCCTAGAGTTGTTTGAAAGTGGGAACAAACCTCAATATCTAGGAACACCCCTCCCTCATCTATCTCCTGAACAACCAAAGATACATTACCACTCTTCTTCCCTAAGATACCACACAAACACATAAAGGTCACACCAACAGGACATGTGGATTAGGGAGTCCCTTCCTCCATGTCAAGATATTATCTACTTTGGGTGGCATTAACTCGCTCGTACGGGTTTAATCACATCCACCTTAATGCATCTCGATTAGGGATCAGGTCTTCCCCCCCATGGTCAAGAATTTTCACACACATTCAGAGAACAAGGGAAACAACTCATCTCATAGAAAATGAGGTCAATAATTACATCATAGAAACTAAAAAACAACACAAAACAAAACTCAAAACAACTCTGGGTACTGGGCACACATCTATGCCACCCATTTCCAGGTACTCTCCTTAAGGCCACCACGCCTCCATAACAAACAAAACAAGGGAATGTTTCATCCATGAAGCACCTTATCCTCATGATCCTTGATCCTCATTGGACACTCTACAAACATCGCATCATCCTCAATATCCATCTCTCCCCAGTCAAGGATGTGTGATTCATTGTGTAGATATTGACGGAGCTGAGACACCCTGCCACCGACACTGACACCCTCCTAACTCACCCATGGCGTCCAAGTCACCCCAAGAACCAGAATTTGACAAAGTAATAGACTATGAGGGTTCATGCCATTATAAGGACAATTAGGCCACTTAGGTCTATTCGGACCATTAGGCCAATTTGGCCCATTAATCCCATTGGATTAGGTCCATTATACAACCTAGGCCCATATGGACCATTAGGCCTATTAGGCCAATTATCCCAACTAGGCCCATTATGAACATTAGTCCCACTAAACCCATTAGGCCACTTGGGCCCATTAAGACACTTAGGCCCATTAGGCCACTTAGGCCTATTCAGCCACTTGGCCCCATTAGGACACTTGGGCCTCTTAGGCCCATTATGCCACTTAGGCCCATTCGGGGAATTATGACCATTAGGACGCTAAGGCCCATTAGTAAAACTAGAAGCATTAGGCCCATTAGTCCCATTAGGACCATTAGGACCATTAGGCTGCTTAGGCCACTTAGTCTCATTAGGCCCATTAGGACCCTTAGGCCCCTTACGCATGTTAGGACGCTTAGGCCGATTAGGCCACTTAGGCCCATTCCTCCCATTAAGGCCATTATGACACTTAGGACAATTCAGTGCATTAGTCCCATTAGACCACTAAGGCACATTAGACCCATTAGGCCCATTAGGCCACTTAGGCCCCTTAGGCCACTTAATCACCTTGGGCCCATTAGTCCACTTATACCCATTAGGTTCATTAGTCCACTTAGTCCCCTTAGGCCACTTTGGACCATTAGTCCACCTAGGCCCATGATGCCCATTAGGCCCATCAGGTCCATTAGGCCCATCTAGCCCATTAGTCCCATCTGGCCCATTAGTCCTATTAGGCCACTTAGGCCCCTTAAGCCACTTAGTCCTATTCAACCCATCAATACCATTAGTACACTTAGGACCATTAGGACACTAAGCCCCATTAGGCCACTTAGGCCCATTAGTCCACTTAGGATCATTCATCCTATTAGGCCCATTAAGCCACTAAGGCCCATTAGGCCCATGAGGCTACTTAGGGCCATTTGGGACATTTGACTCATCAGTACACTTAGGCCAATGAGGCCCATTAGGCCCATTAATACACTTAGGACCATTAGGCCAGTGAGGTCCATTTATCCCATTAGGCCACTTAGGCCAATTAGCCCACTTAGGCCCATTAGGCCCATTAGTCCACTGAGGCCCATTAGTCACAATAGGCCACTAAGGCCCATTAGGCTCATTAGTCCCATTATTATTATTAACCCATTAGGTCCATTAGGCCACTTAGGCCCATTAGGCCACTTCGGTCCATTAGGCTAATTCAACCACTTAGGCCCATTAGGCTCATTCAGCCACTTAGGCCCATTAGGTCCATTAGTCCCATTTGGCCACTTAGGCCACTTAGGCCCATTAGTCCACCTAGGCGCATTTGTAACATTAGGCCCATTAGGCCACTTAGGTCCATTTGGACCATTTGTACACTTCATCTGATTAGGCCCATTATTCATATTTGGCCCATTAGGCCCATTCATTCACTTTGTCCCATTAGTCCAGTTAGGCCCATTTGGACCATTAAGACACTTAGGCCCAATAGGCCCATTAGGATACTTAGTCTCATTAAGAAAGTTTTCCCACTTTGGACCATTATTCCCATTAGGTCCATTATGCCCATTCATCCATTTTGGCACATTAGGACCATTAGACCCATTAGGAGACTTAGGCCCATTAGGCTCATTGGCCACTGTGGCCCATTAGGCCCATTATTATCATTCATCCACTTTGACCCATTAGGAAACTTATTACCATTAGGTGCATTAAGGATCATTAGGTGTCATACCCATATTTTTAATTCCATTCTTTGTTTGAAGTTCTCTTTTGGTTCTTAGATTTCCCTTGGTTTTCGGGTGTTTTGGGTTTGGAATTTTGGCATCTCTTGTGTTTTGGATCTATGAACTTGGTCTTGGGGGTATTTTATGGTAATTTTTCTCTTATTTTTTCAAAGGTATGGTGTGAGGTTGTAGTGTTTTGGTGTTGGATTAGTGACACTCCTAGTGGCACCACTTATGGGGTCAGTTGTTGAGGTGGTTTTCACCCAAGAGTTGGATGAGTTTTCGGTTAGAAAGAGTGATTTTTTTTTTGGAATTTTCTACCTTATCCTTGGACTATATTTCCCCCTTGGTTTATCTCTCGGAAACCTCTGAATTTGGAGGATTATGGGAGGTTTTTAGGTGCCCAGAACAGGCTGCACGGTTTGGCCGCATGGTTTACTAAACCGTGCAGCCAAACAGAGCAAGGGTGTCCAGGTCATTAAAAACATTTTGAATTTACAAATTTTCCCTTCCGGAATAAACCCAAATCCTCCCCATTATTCCCCCATTTCGTACCCTACCTCTATGGATAGCCTCAAAGGTCACTCACCCTCCCTTGGACCTCAACTTTGAAGGGAGATTTGATGGTAGAAACATCAAAATAATGAAAGTAAGTCTTCATCTCTTTGATTTCTTCCCTTTACATAGGGTTTCCTTCACCATTTCTTGAAGTTATAATGTTTAAAGTATCTAGGGTTCATACCTAGGGTTTAACCAGTGGTATTTTTGGTGAAATCTTGGAGTTTAGGGTTGGTTTTTACCCCCTTGTGGTGCGGTGGTGGTGCGGTTGATGTATCGCACGAAGTTTTGAGGGTTTCAACACAAAAGGTAGGTAATTCCATATGTATACATTCCTTTATGAGTTATAATGCTTTATTTAATTATTTTTCACGTTCTTCAAATGTTTTTTGTGGTGAAAAAACTATTTTTGATGGATTTGGTTAATCATTTAATTTTATAGTTTCATTTTAGTTTGAAATTGGATGCTTTTCATGTGTGAATCTTGGGGTTATATTTGGGTTTATTTTATAACATATAAAATTGATTTATTAGTGTTTAAATGGGATTAAAATTCATGTTTTTTAATTCTTTGGTGTCATTTGGGCCTCAAAAGGAGGTTCTTGAATGTGTGTTATGTGTAAAACCTTATTCCACTCCTTGAAAGTGTTTTATGAAAATGTGTGTTTTTCATGGGTATCTTTTGTGGTATTATTTGGGATAATTTCATATAACTTGATAATGGTTTAATAAATGTTTAAATGGATTCCTATTTATGATTTGGTAGGGTCTTGGTGTGATTTTTTCCTTGAAAGAGGGTTTTGAAATGGGTGTTGTGTGCAAGACATAGTTACACCCTTTGGGTTTGTTTTATGAAAATTATAAATGTTTTATTTGGTTAAACAAAGTTGTAAAAGGGTTTTTATGTATTTTTTGGTGAGTTTTTCACCTAATATGTTTTTTTAAAGTTAAATTGGTTATTTAAGATGTCAAACATTTTTAGAATGTTTTATAAAGTGTGGAAATGTTTTATCAAATGGAAAGAGAGGTGTGAAACATGGTTGTGGGCTGTTTTGTGTGAGTGTGATGTGAAAATTGAATTTTTTAGATGAAATAAGTATTATGTGTTATTTTTGTGGGTTTTTATGTAAATTGGACTATCTTGGAATGGTTTTGCAGATTTTTTTAAAGGATTTGTTGAAGTGTTTAAGAGATGTGAAAAGTGTTGTGGGATATTTTGGTGTGAGTTTGATTTCAAAATAAATTTAAATAAAAAGGGGGATTATGTGAATTGTGTGATGTAAATGTGGTATATTTGGTGAATGTGTGATGTGGAAGTGGTATTTTATTGTGAAAATTATGTTTCATGGCTTGTTGAACTTGTTTGATCACAAGAGGGAAACTCGGGTACTAGGTGGTTGGACGTGTATTAGTATGCTAGTTATCCCATGGGGTTTGTGCTCATTGGATGATTTATGATTACCGTAGTCATATGTTATTATTGGATGAAAAAATTAAGTATCTTCGGTGTTTTATTTAAAAGTGTTTATTATTTAAAATATCCCACTTGAAAACTTTTTTTATTTAAAGTTGCATCCTTTAGAAATTGTAACTAGCATTTCTTGTTTACCAAAACTTGAAAGATTTTCATCTTTGAATTTCTATCACATGGAATATATTAGTTTTGGTATCCTATTTGGATTTTTATCACACCCTAATTACACCTTTTTGTGTAAGTAGAATTGCTTATTTTGTTGTCCGGGTTTGGATACAGCTTTTGTGCCAATGGTTCGGGTTTTTAGCAGTCCTTCATGATGAAGTGTTGTGGAGATGGATTGAGGGTAGTGCCTCTTGACATGAGGAGGTTATTGGGATGTAATGTTTGGTTTTTTAACTTTGTAATGGTATTTTAACATTGTTTTAAATTGTGTAATTCAATTATGAAATTTTTTAAAGGGTGATTTTGTTTGAAAAATCCAGATTCGTTTTATTGGATTCGTTTGTTGTTTTATGTTTATAAACTTCTATAAATTGTTCCCAATTTTTAGTTTATGATACCTGGGAACTTTTTACAGCCTATTGGGATCAGTAAATTCCTTCGGGCCTTATCACGGGCCGGGTATAGTGCCGGTTTTGATAGAGACTGGATTCGGTTCGTGAAAAATGGTATCAAAGGAGGTTCAAGTTAACTCTATGGGTCATGTTATTTGGGGAATATTCGGGATAGTTTGGAGCTAGGATTTTCAGGTCTTGACATTCCAGTTATGGGTAGTGTACCTATACAGCACAACTTCTGAAGGGATTCATGTCTCCATGGGAATTAGATATTTATCTAAGTCCATTGGTTTTCTTGGTTTGATGATGATTAGGGGAAATGAAAAGAGAGTTGGGTTAATGGTCTGAATGATCTTGCAAGACCCAGAAATCCATGTGGAGATGGGGATATTTCCCTAGAAAACTCTCTGTGACAGTTAATTTAGTGGAATATGGCTACAAACCATATGTCTAAGGCACCCACCGAAGCTAGTTTCCCCTTGCACTGTCTTGTGCCCTCGGTTTTAAAGCAAAAAATGAGATGGTTTTAAGAAGTGTAAAGTTTTTGTGAAATGATTTTATAATAAAGAGGGAAGGGTTTGATTTTTGAAATGGTGGAACTAAAATTTCATAATTGTTTTGAAAGGGAACATGGTGTGTTTACACCTCTTTTGAAAGCAGTAACTATGTTAAAGTTGGTTTTGAAAAAGCGTTTCCAATAGAGTTTTTTAAAATATTGAAAGGTGTTTTAATGGGATGAGATGTTTTTAAATTGATGTAAATATATTTAAAGTGAGTTTTATTTTGAATTATTATTCATTTCTAAAAAATTTGGTAATTTTTAATTTGGGTTTGATTCCATGGTTAGCGGTTTTGAGAAAAAGGAAGTATTGGTTGACTGTTTTGGTTTTGAAAAGTGGAAAGAATTTTTTGTTTTAACATTTGGTATTTCTGTGAACAACCACATACATGGGGTTATATGGGATTATGTATAGTTGATGTCATTAATGGATGAGTGTTGGTATGGATATGAGGAGGGTGCTCGGTGTGGCATATAAACATGAATGTGTGAGGCCTATGGGGTACCATTGTTGGATGCACTAACCACTGAACCGTTTATGTTCAAAAAGATGATTTTAAAGGAAAACATGATGTCTTGATGACTAGTTTGGGATGGTTTTAATTATGTGTTTTTGAAAATGTCCATTTTTTGTTATGTTTTGAGTCCAAGAACCCCTCTTGTTTGAATGGTGTTTTGGGTTTGTGTTTGGTCGGTAAGCTGGGTTAAAGGTCCGGTTAGTGGTCTCTCCTGAGAAATGTTCCGGGAATCCTTTATGGTGGTTCCCCTAATATGTTTGGATATTTTTTTGGTATGTCTTGACCAATGTATTAGGTTGGTTGGGTCCTTGGGTTCTCTTATTGGATAAGTTACACCCCCATTAAGGGTTAGTGCACAACTGAAGTGAAACCTGAATTGTTTCTCTACTGGAAGACCCTCCAGTTGATCAATATAAGGAATATTTTTCTCAAGATTTGGTGATTGAGTCTAAACCATTTCCTTTATTGGTTTTTTGGATCCTCTTGTAGTGGGATAGTTCTTGTAGAAGGATGAAAGAGACCTTAGTTTCTTAAACTACTTGATTCACCGAATGTGAAAGTGGTCTGAGGTTGTTAGTGTGGATGAGTATCTGGATGGTGTCTAAGAGGGCCTTTGGGTCCTTAGTAGTCTCTTCAAAGTAGAAGTTCATATTAAACCACCATCATAGTAAATATGGTCATGGGTAGATATTATGGCCACTTTCCAGAATTGTGTGCTATTTGGGACTTGGAATAAGATCCCTTTCCTTGTATTGTTCATGTCAGTCACAATGGTCATGTCTGGTGATGCATTGTGATGTCATGTGATTGTTTGACTGTAATGGTGAAGGTCATACAAACCTCTGAGAGTCTATGTTATTTTGGGAGTATGTCTCCCTTGGAAAGACTTCAAAATCATCTGTTTCAGAGGAAGGTGTTTATATGTGTCCTTTGCTTCTGTCGTTTCTCACCCAAAGAAACAAGTTGTAATGTGTGTACATCCTCTAAGACCTTGTTTCAGTGAAATTTAGGTTTAGGTTAAAGTGAGTTTTGTATTGGTAAACCCATCAGGGTTTGTGGTGTATTTGTTTGTAGCACCGAAAGAAGAATTTCTATTTAGGGGTTTCCAAAGCCTAACTGCGAGGCTGAAGATGCTTTAACCATTTGAGCTCTATTCATAGGTCTCAGAGAGAAGATGGTATATATTCAGGGGAAATCCCAGGTTCGTTCAAAGAGTTTTTAGAGAAAGGATTGAAATTTGGATATACAGGTTGAGTGCATGTTATGCACATGGTTAGTAGTAATCATTCCCCAAAAAACCATGCAAGTAGAAGGATCCACACAGTTAGTTCATGATTTCCCAAACTATGTGGATTGACCGTGATACCATCTAAAATCTTTAAATTTGGGTTTTTCCTATGATGGACCATGTTGGTCGGTTAATATGGTTGGTTCTTATGGCGGGGAGAACCACTATGATTATCATGTATGTTCCTTTGGAAATTTCGAATGTAAGTCTACCCCTTGTACAAGGGAGTCTATTCCGGCCTCCCCCTATTAGTGTCCCAATCCTGTCTCAGGATAACTTGAGTTGTCTCTTATGGTTGGGAACCCATTTGTGTCTGCAAATACTAGGAACTCATATTGGTCCTCAATCTTGGATTAGTGGTAGGTATTCTTGTTTGGAGCTATCTAACAACCTACATCTTCCTTTGGTAAATGTTGGGATTAGAGAACACCCAACAGTTTGGTTAAAGTAGGGTAAGTGTAACATTGTTCATTGTTGTTGTTCTTTTGGGTAAATTGATAAAATATTGTTCGAATAGGGTTTGAGGAGTTTTATTTTGGGATAAAATCTGAATGTGCTTGATCATTTCTGGAAAGTAATGTAAGTTTTGGTTGTGAGAGTATTCCTTCCTTAATTGATCACTGGAGGTGTTTTGGCCTTTAGGGGAGAAACTTGGCAGGGGAGTCCATCTTGGTCTATCGGTTTGGTTTGGTTTTTTCTTTTGTAATTTATGCGGATTTCAGGGGGCATAAATCTTTGTTGTGTCCAGATTTTTCACACCTGGATTTTCAATTCCATGCTTTGTTCAAAGTTCTCTTTTGGTTCTTAAATTCCCTTGGTTTCTTGGTGTTTTGGGTTTAGAATTTTAGTGTCTCTTGTGTTATTGACATATAAAATTGGTATTGGGGGTATTTTATGGTAATTGGACTCCTATTTTTTCAAAGTTATGGTGTGAGGTTGTGGTGTTTTGGAGTTTTATTAGTGACACTCCTAGTGGCACCACTTGTAGGGGAAGTTGTTGAGGTGGTTTTTACCCAAGAGTTGGATGAGTTTTGGGTGGTAAAGATTGATTTTTTTTGGGAATTTTTCTCCCCTAACCTTGGATTATCTTTCCTCCTTGGTTTCTCCCTTGGACCCCCATGAATTAAAAGGATTATGTATGGTTTTTGGGTTCCCAGAATAGGACGCACGATTTACTAAACTGTGCAGACAAACCGTTCAAGGGTGTCCAAGTCATTAAAAAAAAATTTAATTTCCAACTTTTCCCTTCCGGAATAAACCCAAATCTGCCCCATTATTCCCCATTTCGTTCACTACCTCCATGGAAAGCCTCAAAGGTCGCTCACCTTCCCTTGGACCTCAACTTTTAAGGGATAATTGATGGGGAAACATCAAAGCCATGCAAGTAAGTTTTTTTATCTTTGATTTCTTCAATTTCCATAGGGTTTCCTTCACCATATCTTGAAGTTATAATGTTTCCAGTAGCAAGGGTTAGTACCTAGGGTTTAAACAATGGTATTTTTGGTGAAATATTGTGGTTTATGGTTGGTTTTCACCCCCTTGTGGTGCGGCGGTGGTGCAGTTGATGTTTCACACCAATTTTGAGGGTTTCAACACAAAAGGTAGGTGATTACATATATAAAAATTACTTGATGATTTATAATGCTTTATTTACTTATTTTTCATGTTCCTCATATGTTGTGTGTGGTGAAAAAATTGTTTTTGATGTATTTTGTTAAGCGTTTAATTTTATAGATTCATTTTAACTTGAAATTGGGTGCTTTTCATGTGTCACTCTTGGGGTAATATTTGGGTGTATTTTATAAAATATGAAAGTGATTTATTAGTGTTTAAAGGGGCTTACAATTTGGTTTTTTTAATTCTTTGGTTTCATTTGGGCATCAAAATGGGGTTTTTGAATGGGTGTTATGTGTAAAAACTTGTCCCACTCCTTGAAAGTGTTTTATGAAAATGTGTGTTTTTCATGGGTATCTTTTGTGGTATTATTTAGGGTAATTTTATATCACTTGAGAATGGTTTAATAAATGTTTAAAGGGATTCCCATTTTTGATTTGGTAGGATCTTGGTGTGATTTTTGCCTTGAAAGAGGGTTTTGAAATGGGTGTTGTGTTCAAGACATAGTTACACCCCTTGGGTTTGTTTTATAAAAATTGTAAATGTTTTATTTGGTTAAAAAAAGATGGAAAAGGGTGTATATGTACTTTTTGGTGAGTGTGTTCACCTAATATGGGTTTTTAAAAGGTAAAATTGTGATTTAAGATGTCAAATATTTTTAGAATTTTTTATAAAGTGCTGAAATGTTTTATCAAATGTTAAGAGAGGTGTGAAACATGGTTGTGGGATGTTTTGTGGGAGTGTGATGTACAAAATGAATTTTTTCAATGAAAGAAGTATTATGTGTTATGTGTGTGGGCTGTTATGTGAATTTTAATATCTTGTAAAGGTTTAGTAAAAAAAATTAAAGGATTTTTTGAAGTGTTAAAGAGACGTGAAAAGTTTTGTGGGCTATTTTGGTGTGAGTTTGATTTCAAAATAAATTTGAATAAAAAGGGGGATGATGTGACTTGTGTGATGTACATGTGGGATTTTTGGTGAATGTGTGACGTGGAAGTGGTATTTGCATGTGAAAATTATATTTCATGGCTTGTTGAACTTGTTTTATCACAATAGGGAAACCCATATATCTAGGTGAGTGGATGTGTACTAGTATGCTAGTGATCCCGTGGGGTTTGGCCTCAATTTCACGTAGCAAGTTTGACACTTACAACACTAAATAAACTATGATGATGATGATGATGATGGGGGACCACTAGGTAATGGGTATGTTATCTACTAGTTTCTCATGCCTGATAATGGATATTTGTGATGGTTATTTTCACCGAGATACGAGGTACCTGGGACCCACAACGAGCTAGTGCCTAGGGGTTATTTTCCCATTGTTTGAGATCATTGGATGATTTATTCTTACTATTAGCATAAAGTATGATTAGATGAAAAAATTTAGTAGCTTTGGTATTTTTTTAAAGTGTTGATTCTTAAAAATATCCCACTTGAAAACTATTTTTATTTAAAGTTGCATCCTTTGGAAATTGTAACTAGCATTTCTTGTTTACCAAAACATTAAAGCTTTTCGTCTTTGAATTTCTATCACATGGAGTCTCTTAGTGGTGGTATTCTACTAGTATTTGTCTCACATCCTTGTTAAACCTTTTGATGTAAGTATACTTAATTATTTTGTTGTCGTAATTTTGGGTACAACTTTTGTGCCAATGGTTCGGATTTTTAGCGGTCCTTCATCATGAAGTGTTGTGGAGATGGCTTGAGGGTGATGCCTCTTTCCATGAGGAGGTTCTTGGGCTGTCATTTTTGGTTTTGTACCTCTTTAATGGTCTTTGAACATTGTTTTAAATTGTGTAATTAAATTATAAAATTTTTTAAAAGATGATTTTGTTTGAAAAATCCATATTCCTTTTTTTGGATTCGTTTGTTGTATTAATTTTACAAACTCGGGTAAATCATTCCTAATTTTCAGTTTATGATACTGAGGCACTTGTGCCAGCCCGTGGGGATCGAGAACGCCCTCCGGGCCTTGCCACATGCTGGGTATGGTGCCAGTTTTGTTGAAGACTATATTCAGTTCGTGACATTAGGCTAGTGAGGACCATTAGGCCAGTGAGGCCCATTAAGCCACTTAGGCCCATTAGGCCCATTTGGACACTTCTCCCCATTATTCCCATTAAGACCATTAGGCCCATTCCTCCACTTTGTCCCATTAGGCCACTTAGGCCCATTAAACCAATAGGGGAATTTATGCCCATTAGGCCACTTAGGCCCATTAGTCCCATTAGGCCCATTAGGCCTAGTAGGCCCAGTATTCCCATTAGGACCATTGGGCTTAGTAAGCCCATCAGGACTAGTGGGCCCACTTGGGCCTATTTGTCCCATCAGGCCCATTGGTCCACTTAGTCCCATTAGGCCCATTAGGCCACTTAGGCCCATTATGCTCATTCGTCCACTTAGGTCCATTAGGCCCGTTCATCCCAATATGACCATTAGGCCCCTTAGACCTATTAGGTCCATTATCCTAATTAGGCCACTTGGTCCCATTAGTCCCATTCGAACCATTTGGGCCATTAGGCCCATTGGGACAATTAGGCCACTTAGGAACATTAGGCCACTTTAGCCCATTAGGCCAATTCAGCACATTATTCCCATTCAGTCATTAGGCCATTTTGGCTATTATGCCCATTCGGGTCACTTAGGCTCATTTGTCCACTTAGGCCCATTAGGCTACTTAGGCCCATTACCCAATTAGACCCATTAGTCCACTTAATTCCATTTGGCCCATTCATCTTGTTCGTCCCATTAGGAACATTAGGCCACTTTTGTAAATTAGGCCCACTAGGCCATTAAGGCCCAATAGGCCCATTTGGAAACTTTGGCCCATTAGGAAACTTAGTCCCATTCAGTCGATTAGGCCTATTAGGACACTTAGCCACATGAGTCCCATGAGGCCACTTAGAACCATTATTCTTATCAGGACACTTAGTCCCATTAATCCCATTAGTCCACTTAGGCCCATTCGGCCTATTGAGCCCAATGGGCCAGTTGGGCCACTTCGGCCCATTTAGCTCATTCAGCCACTTGGGCCCATTAATCCCATTAGACCACTTCATCCCATTAGTAAAATTAGGCACATTAGGACACTTACACCCATTAGGCCCATTAGGCCACTTAAGACCATTCGACCACTTAAGCCCATTAGCCCCATTAGTCCACTTAGGTCCATTTATCCACTTAGGCAAATTCACCCCATTAGGCCACTTAGGCTCATTCGGAAACTTAAGTCCATTAGGCCACTTTGGAAAATTAGGCCCTTTAAGCTGATTAGGACACTAGTCCCATTTGACCCATTTGACCCCTTAAGCCACTTAGGCTCATTGTGCCCATTAGGTCACCTAGGCCCATTATGCCCATTAGGCCAAATTGTCCCATTACACCCATTAGGACACTTAGGCCCATTGAACTCATTAGGCCCATTGGTACACTTAGGCCCATTCGGCTCATCCGTCCACTTAGGCCCATTAGGCCTATTAGGCCTGTGAGGCCCCTGAGTCCCACTTGGCCACAAAATCCCATGAGTCCACTTAGGCCCATCAGGCCAATTAGTACCATTTGAGCCATTAGGTCACTTACAGCCATTAGGCCCATTGGGATCATTAGGCCACTTATGTCATTCATCCCATTTGACCACTTAGGCCAGTTAGTCCCATTTGGCCACTTAGGCCACTTAGGACCATTAATCCCATTGGGACACTTAGTCCTATTAGGAAACTTAGGAAAATTAGGTTGATTAAGTCGCATAGGCCCATTAGGCCACTTAGGCCCACTAGTCCCATTAAGCCCACTAGGCCGATTAGCCCACTTAGGCCCATTAGGCGCACTAGGTCCATTAATCCCATTAGGACCCTTAGGCCCATTAATCCCATTAGGCCTATTAGGCAACCTAGTCCCATTAGGACACTTAGGCCCATTAGGCACATTAGGCCACTTAGGGTAATTAGGCCCAATCGTACCATTAAACCCATTAGGCCAACTAGTCCCATAGCCCAGTTAAGCCTAATAATCCCATTAGGACACTTAGGCCTATTAGGACACTTATCCACATTTGGACGATTAGGAGACTAAGGCCCATTAGGCCACTTAGTCCCACTAGGCCCATTAATCCCATTAGACTGATTAGGGCACTTAGGCTCATTAGGCAACTTAGGCCAATTAGGCCCATTTGGCCTATTGATCCCACATGACCAATTAGTCTACTTTAGCCCATTAGGCCTCTTTGGAACATTAGTCCACTTAGGATAATTAGGCCCATTATGCCCATTAGGCCACCCAGGCCCATTTGGCCCATTCTGACCATTGGGCCCATTACGCCCATTAGGCCGATTAGGAAACTTTGGCCCATTAGGCCACTTCGACCCATTATGCCCATAAGACAAATAAGCCCATTGAGGCTAATTAGGCCCATTTGGTCCCCAGGATCGTTAATACCATTAAGCCCATTAGGCCACCTAGGCCCATTAGGCTACTTAGGTCCATTAGGCCCCTTAGGCCCATTATGCCCATTACGCCCATTACACCCATTAGGCCACTTAGGCCCATTAGGATTATTAGGCCCATTAGTCCACTTAGGCCCACTAGGCACATTAGGACACTTAGGATAATTAGGCCCATTCATCCCATTAGGCACATTAAGCCCATCAGGCCCCTAGGCTCGTTAAGCCCCTTAAGCCCATTAGGCTACTTAGGCACATTAGGCCACTTAGCCCCATTAGGCCGATTAGGTGACTAAGTCACATTAGTCCACTTAGTCCCACTAGCCCCCCCTAATCCCATTAGGCCGATTAGGCCACTTAGGCCCATTAGGCCCATTAGGCCACTTAGGCCAATTAGGCCCATTAGGCCCATTAGTCCTATTAATCCCATTAGGTCAATTAGGAAACTTTGGCCCATTAGGCCACTTTGGGCCATTAGTCTACTTAGTCCAATTAGTCCCATCAGGCCCATTAGGTCCATTAGACCCATTAGGCCACCTAGGCCCATTTAGCCCATTCGACCTATTAGGCCCATTATGACCATTAGGCTGATTAGGCAGCTTTGACCCATTAGACCACTTCGACCCATTAGGCCCATTAGACCCATTAGGCCACTAAGGCCAATTGGGCCCATTTGGACCCTAGGCCCGTTAATCCCATTAAGCCCATTAGGAAATCTGGCCCCATTAGGCCACTTATTCCCTTTAGCCCCCTTATGCCCATTAGGCCCCTTAGGCCCATTCGTCCCATTACACCCATTATGACCATTACACCCACTACGACCATTAGGCCACTTAGGCCCATTAGGCCACTTAGGCTCATTAGGCCGTTGAGGCCTATTTAGCCCATTAGGCCCATTTTTTCCCTAGGAACGTTAAGCCCATTAAGCCCATTAGGCCACCTAGGCCCACTAGGCAACTTAATCCCATTAGGACTCTTAGATCCATTAGGCCACTTAGGTCCATTAATCCCATTAGGCCCATTAGGACCATTAATCTAATTGATCAATTAATCCAATTAGGACCATTAGGCCACTAAGGCCCATTAGTCCCATTAGGTCACTTAGGCCTATTTGGACCATTAGGCCCATTAGGCAAAATAGGCCCATTTGGAACCTAGGCTCGTTAATCCCATTAGGTCCATTAGGCCCCTTGGGCCCATTTGGACCATTAGGCCACTTAGGCCCATTCAACCCGTTAGGACACTAAGACCCATGAGGCCCATTGTGCCCCTTAGACATATCTAGCCTATTAGGACCATTCGACCACCTAGGCAAATTAGACCCATTCGGCCACCTAGGACAATTTGGCCCATTAGGACACTTAGGTGCAATTGTTCGATTAGGCCGATTAGGCCACTTAGGCTCATTGGTCTCATTAGGCCCATTGGCTACTTAGACCCTATAGTCACATTAGGCCCATTCAGCCAATTAGGCCACAAAAAACCAATTGTCCCATTTGGCCACTTAGGCTCATTAGGCCCACTAGGACCGTTTGGCCACTTTGTCCCTTAGGCCCATAAGTCCCATTAGGCACATCAGTCCACCTAGGCCCATCATGCCCATGAGGCCACTTAGGACAATTAGGCCACTTGGGCCCATTAGGACCATTCTTCCACTTAGGTCCATTAGGCCCATTAAGCCAATTGAGCCCAATCATTCACTTAGGCCCATTCGGTCCATTATGCCCATAGGGACTTTGGACCCATTAGGCCCATTAGGCCACTGATGCCCATTCATCCCATTAGGCCACTTAGGCCCACTAGGCCACTTAAGCCCATTATTCCAATTAGACCACTTAGACCACTTATGTCCATTCATCCCATTAGACTTTACAGGCCCATTAGGCCACTTAGGCCCATTAGGGCCATTAGGCCCATTCATCCCATTGGCCCACTTAGGCCCATTATGCCCATTGGTCCTATGAGACCCATTAGGCACATTCGACCATTGAGGTACATTAGGCCCATTTGGAAAATCAGGCCCATTAGGCCCCTTAGTCCCATTAGGCTCACTCATCCCATTAGAAAACCTAGGCCCATGAGGCCCATTGGGCCACTTAGACCAGTGAGGCCCATTAGGCCCATTAGGCCTATCAGGCCAATTAGGTCACTTAGGCCTCATTGTCCCATTATTCCCATTAGGCCCATTGGGTCTATCATGCCAATTAGCCCCATGAGGCCAACTAGGCCACTAAGGCCTATGAGGCCCATCAGGCCCATTAGGCCAATGAGGCCCATTAGACCCATTAGGTCACTTAGTCTAATTTGGCTCATTAGACCACTTAGGCCCATTTGACCCATCAGGACCATCAAGCCCATAAGGCCACTTAGGCCCATTAAGCCCATCATGCCCATTAGGCCACTTAGGGCCATTCGGGTCATTAGGTCACTTAGTCCCATTAGGCCCTTGAGCGCCATTAGGTCCATTAGGCCACTTAGGTCCACTCATCTCATTAGGCCGATTGGGCCACTTAGGTCCATTTGTCTCATTATGCCACTTAGGCCCATCAGACTCAGCAGATTCATTAGGCCACTTAGGCTAATTAGGACCATTAGACCCATTATGAGACTTAGACCCATTCGTCTCATTAGGCACATTAGGCCCATTAGGCCACTTATGCCAATTAGGCACATTAGGCCACTGAGGGCCATTAGGCCACTTAGGACCATTTGGCTCATTTGGCCACTTAGGCCCATTAATCCCATTAGGCCACTTAAGACACATAGGATGATTAAGCCCATTAGTCCACTGAGATCCATTAGGACCATTAGGCCACTCAGGCCCATTAGGCCACTTAGGACACATAGTCCCATTAGACACATTAGGCCACTGAGGCCCATTAGGTCACTTAGACCCATTAGGCCACTTAGGCCCATTAGGCATATTAGGCCACTGAGTCCCATTAGGACCATTGGGCCAATTAGGCCCATTAGGCCAATTAGGCCACTTAGGACACTTTGGCCCATTAGGCCCATTAATCCACCTAGTCCACTTAGACCCATTATGTCCATTAGGCCCATTCGTACAATTCGTCCCATTCATCCACCTAGGCCCATTAGGCCCGTTAGGCCACTTAGGCTCATTAAGCCCATTAGGCCCCTTAGGCCACTTAGAAGCATTAGGCCGATTAGGCCACTTAGGCTCATTGGGCCACTAATGCCCATTAGACCTATTCAGCCACATTGGCCCACTTGGTCCATTAACCCCATTAGGCTGATGAGGTAACTTAGGCCCATTAGGTGACTTGGTCCCATTAGTCTCATTATGCCCCTTAAGCACATTAATCCCATTAGGTCAATTATGAAACTTAGGCCCATTAGGTCACTTAGTCTCATTAGGCCCATTAGGCCACTTTGGTTACTTAGGCCCATTTGGCCCATTCAGCCCATTTGGCCCCTAGGTCCATTATGCCCATTAAGCCCATTAGGCCACTTAGTCCCATTAGGCACTTAGGAACATTAGGTCGATTAGGCCACTAAGACCCATTAAGCCCATTATGACCATTAGGCCACTTAGGTCCACTAGGCCCATTATGCCCATTAGGTCGATAAGGCCACTTAGGCCCATTCGACCCATTTGGCCCATTATGCCAATTAATCCCATTGGGTCGATTAGGAAAATTTGTCCCATTAGGCCCTTTAGTCCCATTAGGTCCATTAGGGCCATTAGGTCACTTATTCCAATTAGGACCATTCGGCCCATTATGCCACTTAGGCCCATTCGGCCAATTCGTCCCATTTGGACTATTAATCCCATTAGGCCGATTCACCAACTTTATCCCATTAGGCCACTTTGGCCCATTTGGACATGTAGTCCCATTTGGCCCATTTGGATCATTAGGAAACTTAATCCACATAGTCCCATTAGTGCCATTAGTCCCATTAGTCCCATTAGGCACATTAGGCCACTTAAGCCCACTAGGCCCATTAGGCCACTTTGACCCATTCGGCCCATTCAGGCACATAGGCTCATTAGGACCACTAGGCCCATTAGGCCACTTAGTCTCATTAGGCCACTTTGACCCATTAGGCCACTTCGACCCATTAACCCATTAGTCCCTTTAGGCCACTTAGGCCCATTAGGCCACATAGGACCATTAGTCCAATTAGGCCACTTAGGCCCATTCAACCAATTAGGAAACTTAGGCCCATTTGACCCATTTGTCCACTAGGCCCATTCGTCCAATTAGTCCCATTAGGACACTTAGGCCCATTAGACCCACTAAGCCCATTATGCCCAGTCATCCCATTAGGCACATTAGGCCCATTAGTCCCATTAGTCCACTTAGTCAATTTAGGCCCATTAGGCCTTTTAGGCACATGAGTCCACTAAGGTCCATTAGGCCCGTTAGTCCACATAGGACCATTAGGATCATTTGGCCACTTAGGATCATTAGGCCCATTCTAAAACTTAATCTCATTAGGCCCATTCAGCCACTTAGGCCACTAGGGCCACTTAGTTTCATTATGTCACCTAGGCCCATTAGGCCACCTCAGCCCATTGGGCCCATTCAGCCACTTAAGACCACTAGGCCCATTAATATCATTAGGCTGATGAGGCTACTTAGACCGATGAGGCCACTTTATCCCATTAGGCCCATAAGGCACATTAGGCCCATTCGACCCTTATGCCCATATAACCACTTAGTCCAATTGGGACCATTAGGCGCATTAGGACCATTAGAACCATTTGGACACTTTGGACCACTTGGCCCATTAGACCCATTAGTCCACTTTCACCCATTAGGCCCATTAGGCCAATTAGGTGCATTAGGCCCATTTGGTTCATTTGGCCATTCAGGCCCACCAGGCCCATTAAGACACATAGGCCCATCAGGCCAATTCATCCCATCAAGACACTTATGCCCATCAGGACCATTAGGCCACTCAAGCCCATTCGACCACTTAGGCCCATTGGGCCCATTAGCCCTAGTATACAATTTTTCCAATTAGTCTCATTCAGTAACTTATGACCAATCGACTACTTAGGCCCATAAGTCCCATTATGCCCATTCAATCGATTAGTTTGATTCATCCACATAGACTCATTAGTCCCATTAGGCCCATTAGGCACATTAGGCCCATTGGGCCCATTAGGCCCCTTAGGCACATTAATCCCATTAGGCAAATTAGGCAACTTAGGCCCATTAGTCCTATTTGGTCACTTAGGCTAATTAGGACCATTAGGCCCACTAGGACCATTTAGCCCCTGGGCCCATTAATCTCATTAATCCCATTAGGAAACTTAGGCAAATTAGGCCAATTAGGCCTCTAAGGCCCATTAGGCCACTTAGGCCCATTGGACCCATTAAGCCCATTAGGCCAATTAGGCCACTTAGACCAATTAGGCCACCTAGGCCCAATAAGACAATTAGGCCCATTATGATACTTTGGTTCACTAGGCCCATTAATCCCATTATGAAAATTTCTCCCATTAAGAAACTTAGGCCCATTAGGCCACTTAGGAAAATTAGGCCCATTCGGCCCATTTTCCCCATCGACCCGTTAATCCCATTAAGCTCATTCAGCCACTTAGTCCCATTATGCCCCTTAGGTCAGTCAGGCCCATTTGGCACCATGTACTGTTAATTCCATTAATCCCATTAGGCCCATTAGGTACATTAATACACTTATGCCCCTTGGCCCCCTTGGGCCCATTAGGTCCATGAGGCCACTTGGGACTATAAGTCTCATTAGGCCACTTCAGCCCATTAGGCCACTTAGTCCCATTAGGCCACTTAGACCCATGAGGCCTGTTGGGACCATTAGTCCCCTTAGGCTACTTAGGCCCATGAAGACCATTAGGCCACTTAGGCCCATGAGGCCCATTAGGCAACTTCGGCCCATCATACCCATTAGGCCCATTCATCCACTTAGGCTTATTCGGCCGATTATGTCACTTAGGCCCATTATTCCCATTTAACCAATTCATTCAATTAGGCTAATTAGGTTCCTAAGGCCCCTTAGTCTCATTAGGCCTCTTAGGCCCATTGGCCCGTTAGGCCACTTAGGCATGTTAGGCCCATTAGGACCATTAGTCCCATTAGGCCAATTCAGACCACTAGGCCCATTGGTCCCCTTAGGCCCATTCGGCTCATTAGGCTCATTCATGCACTTAGGCCCATTAGGCCACTTAGGACCATTAGGCCCTTTGGTCCCATTAGGACCATTCGACCCATATAGCCACTTAATCCCATTCGGCCCATTAGGCCCATTCGGCCCATTAGGCACATTAGGCTCATTATGCCTATTAGGCCTATTCGTCCACTTAGGACCACTGGGCCCATTAGTCCACTTAGGCCCATTAGGCCACTTATTCCCATTAGTCCCATTAGGCAAATTATGTGCATTAGGCCCATTCCACCACTTAGGCCCACTAGGACCATTGGGCCACTTAGGCTCATTAGGCCACTTAGGCCCACTGGTCCCTTTAGGATACTTAGTTTCATAAGGCCACATATGCCCATTAGACACATTAGGTAAATTTGCCACATTAGGACCATTAGGCCCATTCAGCCACTTAGGCCCACTAGGCCCATCAGGCCACTTACGCTCGTTAGGGCACTTCAACCCATTTGGCCCATTTGGCCACTTACGCCCATTACACTCATCAGGCCCATTAGGCCACTTAAGCTCATTCATCCACCTAGTCCCATTAGGTCCATTAACCTCATTAGGCCAATTTGGACCATTAGTCCCATTTGGCCACTTAGGCCCATTAGTCCCAATCAGCCACTTAGGCAGATTAATTCCATTTGGCCCATTCAATCGATTAGGCCAATTAGGCAACTTAGACCCATTAGTCCTGTTAGGGCCATCAGGCCCATTAGGCCCATTCAGTCAATTAGGCCGATTAGGGAACTTAGACCCATTAGTCCCATTAGGCCTCTTAGACCCATTAGGCCCAATAGGCCCATTTGATTGATTAGACCATTTTGGTCACTTCGGCCCATTCGGTCGATTAGCCCGATTGGGCCACTAAGGCCCATTTGGCTCATTTGGTCGATTAGGCATATTAGGTCACTTAGACACATTAGGCCCACTATGCCACTTAGGCCTATTTATGCCCATTAGGCCCATTCGGTTGATTTGGCTGATTAGGCCACATAGTCCCATTAGGCCACTTAGGCACCTTGGGCCACAAAGGGCCATTAGGCCCATTCACCCAATTAGGCCCATTAGACCACTTAGGCCACTTAGGACCATTATGCACATTAGGCCAATTAGGCCACTTAGGCCACTTAGGCATTAGGCCCATTATGCCACTTTGGCGCATTAGGCCCATTTTGTCCCATTAGGACCATTACGCCACTTTGGCTCATTAAACCCATTATTCCCATTAGGCCCATTAGGAACATTTGACCACTTGGGCCCATTAGGCCCATTAGGCCATTAGGCCCATTAGGCCCATTAATCCACTTAGGCTACTTAGGCCCAATTAGGATCATTCTGTCAATTAGCTCGATTAGGCTACCTTGTCCCATTAAGCCATGTAGGCCCATTAGGTCCATTCAACCCATTAGTCCAACTAGGCCCATTAGGCCCGTTAATCCACTTAGGCCACATAGGCCCATTAGGCCCATTTAGTCAATTAGCCAAATTAGGCCACTTAGGCCACTTAATCCAATTAGACCCATTAGCCCCATTAGGCCCACTAGGCCCATTAGGGCACTTAGGACCATTAGGCCCATTATGCCACTTATGGCCATTAGTACCATTAGGCCCATTAGGCCCATGAGATGCATTCCGCACAAGAGGCCCATAAGACCCATTAGGACCATGAGGCCCATCAAGCCCATTAGGACTCTTAGTCCCATTATGAACATTGGGCCCATGAGGCCATTTAGGCCCATGAAGCCAAATAGGCCCATTAGACCCATTAGTCCCATTAATCCCATTAGGTCCGTTAATACACTTAGGATACTTAGGCCCATTCGGTCGATTAACTCGATTAGGACACCTTGGCCCATTAGGCCATGTAGGCCCATGTATGCCCATTAGGCCCATTCAACCCATTATTCCCACAAGGACCATTAGGCATGTTAATCCACTTAGGCCATATATGCCCATTAGGCCCATTCGGTCGATTAGCCCAATTAGGACACTTAGGCCACTTTGGCCAATTAGGTCGATTAGCCCCATTAGCCCCACTAGGCCCATTAGGGAGCTTGGTCCCATTAGGCCCATTAGGACACTTAGGACCATTAGGGACATCAGGCCCATTAGTCCCATGAGGTGCATTCCTCCCAAGAGGCCCATGAGTCCCATTAGAACCATGAGGCCCATCAGGCC
Source organism: Viscum album (assembly GCA_963277665.1). Lineage (NCBI taxonomy): Eukaryota > Viridiplantae > Streptophyta > Magnoliopsida > Santalales > Viscaceae > Viscum > Viscum album. The sequence goes on from OY728156.1 coordinate 1,781,136,710, forward strand.
CATTTGGACACTTAGTCCCATTAGGAACATTGGGCCCATGAGGCCACTTAGGCCCATGAGGCCAATGAGGCCCATTAGACCCATCAAGTCACTTGGGCCCATTATGCCCATTAGTAACATTAATCCAATTAGGCCCACTAGACCCTTTAGGCCGCTTAGGCCCATCAGGCCACTTACACTCATTAGGCCCATTAGACCAATTAGGCCCAATAGGCCCACTCAGCCACTTAGTCCTACTAGGCCCATTAGGCCACTTAGTCCTATTAGGCCTCTTAGGAACACTAGGACCATTCGTACACTTAGGCCCATTAGGCCACTTACACCCATTAGCCCCATTAACCCAATTAGGAACATTAGGTCCATTACACACATTCAGCCACTTAGGACCACTTGTCCCATTCATCCACTTAGGTCTATTAGGTCACTTCGGCCCACTCGGCCCATTATTCCACTTACACCCATTAGGCCCATTAGGCCCATTATGCCACCTAAGCCCATTCATCCACTTAGGCCCTTTAGTCCCATTAACACTCTTAGGCCAATTTGGACCATTAGGTCCATTCGACCACTTAGGCTCATTCTTCCTAATCATCCACTTAGGCCCATTAGGCCCATTAGGTCCATTCGATTGATTAGGATGATTAGCCCACTTAGGGCACTTAGACCCATTAGGCCATAAGGCCAATTAGGCTCATTAGGACAATTCGATCGATTAGTATGATTAGGCCACTTAAGCCACTTAAACCCATTAGGCCCATCAAGACACTTAGGCCCATTAGGCCCATTTAATCGATTAACCCGATTTAGCCACATTGGGCCATTCGGTCGATTAGCTAGATTAGGACACTTAGGCCAATCAGGCCCTTTAATCCCATTGGGCCACTTAGGCCCATTAGGCCCATTTGGTCGAATAGGCAGATTGGACCACTTAAACCCATTAGGCCAATTAGTCCCATTAGGACACTTAGTCCCACTAGGACCATAAGGCCCATTCAGTTGATTATGTAGATTAGGCCACATATTCCCATTAGGCCCATTAGGCCACTTAGTCCCATTAGTCCCATTCTTCCGGTTAGGCTGATTAGACCAATTAGGCCACTTAGACCCATTATGGCCATTACGACCATTAGGCCCTTTAGGCCCATTAGGCCCATTAGGCCCATTAGGCCACTTAGGCCAGTTAGGTATTAGGCTCGTTTGTATCATCGGTTGATTAGGCTAATTAATCCACTTAGGCCACTTAGGACCATTAGTCCCATTAAACCACTTATACACATTAGTCTCATTAGGCCACTTAGGACCATTAAGCCCATTAGGCCCATTCAGTCGATTAGGGGAATTAGGCCACTTAGTCTCATTAGGTCCATTAGGCCACTTAGGCCCATTAGGCCCACTAAGACACTTAGTCCATTAGAACCATTAAACCCATTAGTCCCATTGGGCCCATTAATCCACTTAGGCCACTTAGCCCCCTTAGGCCCATTCAGTCGATTAGCTCGATTAGGCCACCTAGGTCCATTGGGTCCGTTAGGAAATGTAGGCCCATTAGGACCATTAGGAAACTTAGGTCCATTAGTCCCATTAAACCCATTAGTCCAACTAGGCCCATTAGGTTCATTTATCCACTTAGGCCACTTAGGTCCATATGGTCGATTAGCCCGATTAGGCCACTTAGGCCAATTTGGTCTATCTAGCCCAATAGCCCCATTAGGCCCATCAGACCCATTCAGCCTACTAGGCCCATTAAGAAACTTAGGCCCATTGATCTTATTTTTTCCATGAGGCTCATTAGGCCCATCAAGCCCATTAGGCCCATGAGGCATATTCTACCGATGAGGCCTATTAGGCCCATCAGGCCCATCAAGCCCATTATGACACTTAGGCCCATTCGCCCCATTGGTCCATTGAGTCCACTTAGCCCCATGAGACACATGAGGCACATTGGAACCATCATCCCACTTTGTCCCATTAGGCCCATTAGGCCCATTAATCCCATTAGGCCCACTGGTCCCTTTAGGCCACTTAGGCCCATTAGGCCACTTAGGCCCATTAATCATGTTGGGACCACTAGGCCCATTTTTACCATTCATCCCACTGATCCTAGTAGGACCCTTAGGCCCATGAGGCCCATTGGGCCCATTAGGCCCATTCAGCCACTTAGGCCCATTCAGACCATTAGGCCCTTTAGGACCACTTCGGCCACTTAGGCCCATTAGGAACATTATGGGAATTAGGACCATGAGGCAACTTAGGACCATGAGGCCCATCAGTCTAATTAGCCCCATTCGTCTGACTATGCCCATTAGGCCCTTTAGCCCCACTAGGCCCATTAGGCCACTAGGGCCATTGGACCACTTCAGCTTAGAAGGCCCATTAGGCTCATTAAGCCCATTAGGCCCACGAGGCCACTTAGTCACATGAGGCCCATTAGGCTCATTATGACCATTAGGCCACTTATGCTCATTAGGGCCATTAGGCCCATGAGGCCACTTAGGCCCATTCGGACCTTGAGTCCCATTCAGCCCATTCGGACCATTCCGACACAAAGGCCAATTCCGACACTAAGGCCCATTCGGCCCGTCAATCCACTTAGGCGCATTAATAACATTATTCCCATTAGGCCCATTAGGGAACTTAGGCCACTTAGGCCTCTTAGGTCCATCAGGCCCATTTTTCCCATTGGGCCTATCATGCCCATTAGGACACTGAGGGCCATTAGTCCCATTAGTCCCATTAGGCCACTTAGTCCCATTTCGCCCATTAGCCCACTTAGGCCACTTAGCCCCATTATGACCATTAGGTCCAAGAGGCTCATCAGACCCATTAATCCCATTAGGCCACTTAGGCCCATTGGGCCCATTAGGCCCATTCAGCTATATAAGACCATTCTTCCCATTGGGCCTATTAGGCCAATTTGTCCCGTTGGGCCACTGATACTCATTATAGCCATTAGGCTGATTAGACCCATGAGACCCATTAGGCCCATCAGGCACATTAGGCCACTTAGGCCCATTAGGCCCATGAGGCCCATTATGTTACTTCAGCCACTTAGGCCCATTAGGAAAATGAGGCCACCGAGTCCCAAAGGCCCATTTGGCCCATCAATCCTATTAGCCCATTAGGCCACTTAGGCCCATTCGGGGTATTATGCCACTTAGGCCCATTAGGCCATTGAAGCCACTTAGGACCATTAAGCCCTTTAGGCCCATTAGGCTCGTTAGGCCAATCAGGAACATTAGGCCCATTAGGCCACCGAGGCCAATTTGGCCCATCAGGCCACTTAGGCCCATTAGGCCCATGAAGCTAGTGAGGCCCATTTAGCCTATTTTCCCCATCAGGCCCATCAGGTAGATTAGGCTACTTAGGCCCATTAGGCCCTTTAGGTCAATTAGGATCATTAGTCCACTTAGGCTCATTCAGCTCATTAGGCCACTTAAGCCCATCATGCCCATTAAGCCCATGAGGCCACTTAGGCCCATTCAGCCTATAATGCCCATCAGGACCATCAAGCCCATTAGGCCACTTATGCCCATTCGTCTCACTAGGCCACTTAGTACCATTAAGTCCATTCTGTCCATCAGGCCTATTGGGCCACTTAGGCCCATTAAGCTCATTGGGACCTTAGGCCCATTCGGCTCATTAGGCCACTTATGCCCATTAGGTCCATTAGGCCACTTGGGCCACTTGGGCCCATTAGGCCCATTAGGACACTGAGGCCCATTAGGACCATTCGTATCATTAGGCCACTTAGGCCCATTTAACCCATTAGGCCACTTAGGCCCATTTATCCCATTAGGCCACTACGGCTCATTAGTCCCATCAGGCCACTTTGGCCCATTCTTTCACTTAGGCCCATTAAGCCCATTAGGCCACTTAGGCTCATTATCCCACTTAGGCCCATTAAGCCACTTAGGCCCATTAGTCCCATCAAGCCACTTAGGTCCATTAGACCACTTAGGCCCATTATGCCAATTAGGCCACTTAGGCCCATTTGGCAATTCCGGCCACTTAGGTCGATTAGGCCCATTAGGCCCAGTAGGCCCATTAGGCCATTTCGGCCACTCAGGCCTATTAGAACCATTAGTCCATGGTGGCCCATTAGGACCATTAGGCCATTGAGGCCCATTAATCCCATTAGGCCACTTAGGCCCATTCGACTTATTAGTTCATTTAGTCCCATTAGGCCCATTATGCCACTTAGGCACATTGAGACCATTAGGCCCATTTGGAAACTAAGGCCAACTAGGCCCATTAGGCCCATTAGTACACTTAAGCCCATTTGGGCCATTAGTCTACTTAGGCCCATTTGGCCAATTTGGCCACTTAGGTCCATTTGGCCCATTAGGCCACTAAGGCCCATTAGGCCCACTAGTCCACGTAGGCCAATTAGGCCACTTCGACACATTAGGCCACTTAGGACCATTAGGTTCATTAGGCCCATGTGTCCATAGAGGCCCATTAGGCCCATTAGGCCCAACAAACCCCTGAATCCACTTAGGCCAATTAGCCTGCTTAGGCCCATTACGCCACTTAGGTCAATCAGGCCACTTAGGCCCATGGGGCTACTTAGGCCCATTATACCAATTTGGTCACTTAGGACCATTAGGAAATTTCATCCACTTAGGCCCATTAGGCTAATTGGGCCCATTGGGCCACTACGACCCATTAGGCCATTTCGACCCCTCATTCCCATTAAGCCCATTAGGCCACTTAGGCCCATTCAGCTCATTAGGCCACTTAGGCCCATTAGGACCATTAGGCCCATTTTTTCATTGAGGCCCATTAGGGCCATTAAGTGACTTAGGCCACTCAGTCTTATTGGGCACATTAGGACCATTATGCTATTGAGGCCCATTTGTCCCATTAGTCCACTTAGGCCAACTAGGCCACTTAGTCCCATTAGGCCACTTAGGCACATTATCCCAGTTCATCCCATTAGGCACTTGTTTCCATTAACGCCCATCAAGCCCATGAGGCAACTTAGGCCCATTAGAAAACTTAAGACCATTAAGACCATTAGTCAACTTAGGCCCATTCTACTCATTAGGCCACTTAGGCCCCTTAGGCTCACTAGGCCATTGAGGCCACTTAGGAGCATTAAGGCATATAGGCCCATTTCACCCATTAGGGCCATCGAGGCCATTAGGCTAATTAGGCCCATTAGGTCCATTGGTCCCATAAGTCCACTGATGACCATTAGGCCCTATAGGCCCATTAGGACATTTAGGCCCATTAGGCCCATTAGGCCCATGAGGTCCATGAGGCCACTAAGGCCACTGGGGCCATTAGGCCCATCAGACCCATCAGACCCATAAGGCCACTTAGGCCCATCAGGCCCATGAGGCCAATTTGGCCCATTAGGCCACTTAGGAACTTTGAGCTCATTAATCCACACAAGCCCATTAGACCCATCAACCCCATCAAGCCCATCAGGCCACTTTGGCCCATTTGACACATTATGCCCATATGGCCCATCAGTCCACTTAGGCCCATTCAGCGCATTAGGCCACTTTGACCATTAGGCCCATCAGTCAACTTAGGCCCATTTAGCGCAATAGGCCACTTTGGACCATTAGTCCCATTAGTCCCATCAGGCCCATCATTCCCATTAGGCCACTCAGGCCCATTAGGCCACTTAGGCTCATTCAACGCATTAGGCCACTTAGGCCATTTAGGCCTATTATTCTCATTAGGCCACTGAGGCCCATTAGGCTCATTAGGCCACTTAGGCCCATTTTCCTCATTAGGACACTTAGGCCCATTAGGCCACTTAGGTCCATTTGGCCCATTAGGACCATTAGGACCATTAGGCCACTAAGGACCATAAGGTCCATTAGTCCCATTAGGACAAATATGCCCATTAGGCCACTAAGGCACATTAATCCCATTAGACCACTTAGTCCCCTTAGACCCATTTGGTCACATAGGACCATTAGGCCACTTAAGCTGATTAGGCCCATTAGGCCACTTATCCCACTTAGGCTCATTATGTCCATTAGGCCAATTAGGCCACTTAGACCCATTAGTCCAGTTAGGCCCGCTAGGACACTTCGGACCATTAGGTCACATAGTCCCATTATGCCACATAGGCCACTTAGGCCCATTAGGTAATTTCGGACACTAAGCAGGCCACTGAGGCCCATTCGGCCACTTAGGCCCTTTAGTCCCATTATTTCCATTAGTCCCACTCGGTCGATGAGGCCGATTAGGCCACTTCGTCCACTTTGGCACATTATACCCATTAGGCCCATTAGGCCCATTAGGCCCGTTGGGCATCTTCGACCCATTAAACCCATTAGGAAACTTAGGCCCATCATTCCTATTCAGTTGATTAAGGGGATTAGGCCACTTGGGCCCATTAGGCCCCTTAGTCCACTTAGGCCCATTAGGACCCTTAGGCTAGTTAGGTCCATGAGGCAAATTTGGCGTGTTCATCCTCTTAGGCCCCTTAGGCCCATTAAACCCATTATTCCCATTAGGACCATTTGGCCCATTTGGAAACTTAGGCCCATTTAGACCATTAGGCCACATAGGCCCATTAAGGCCATTAGGCCACTTAGTTCCATTAGGCCCATCAGGCCGTTAATCCACTTAGGCCACTTAGGCCCAATAGGCCCATTTGTTCAATTAGCCCGATTAGGCCACATAGGCCCATTAGGCCCATTGTGATAGTTATTCCCATTAGGCCCATTAAACCCTCTAGTCCCATTAGGCCCATTAGAACCGTTAAGCCACTTAGGCCACTTAGGCCCATTCGGTCGCTCAGCCCGATTAGGCCACTTTGGACCATTAGGTCCATTAGTCCCATTAGGTCCATTAGGCCCACTAGGACCATTATATAACTTATGCCCATTAGGCCACTGATGACCATTAAGCCTATTAGGACATTCAGGCCCATGAGTCGCATTCCGCCGATGAGGCCCATTAGGACCAGGGGGGCCATCAGGCCCACTAGGCCACTTAAGCCTATTATTCCAATTAGGCCACTTAGACCACTTAAGTTCATTCTCCCCATTAGACTTATCAGGACCATTAGGAAACTTATGCCCATTAGGGCCATTAGGCCCATTCGGCTCATTGGTCCACTTGTACCCATTATGCCCATTGGGCCTACGAGACCCATTAGGCACATTCGACCATTGAGGTCCATTAGGCCCATTTGGAAAATCAGGCCCATTAGGCCCCTTAGTCCCATTAGGCTCACTCATCCCATTAAGAAACTTAGGACCATGAGGCCCATTGGGCCACTTAGACCAGTGAGGCCCATTATGCCCATTAAGCCCATTGGGTCTATCAGGACAATTAGGCTCATGAGGCCAACTAGGCCACTGAGGCCCATGAGACCCATCACACCCATTATGCCAATGAGGCCCATTAGGTCACTTAGTCCAATTAGCCTCATTAGGCCACTTAGGCCCATTCGACCCATCATGCCCATTAGGCCACTTAGGCCCATTAATCCCATCAGGCCCATTAGGCCACTTAGGGCCATTCGGGTCATTAGGTCACTTAGTCCCATTAGGCCCTTGAGCGCCATTAAGTCCATTAGGACACTTAGGTCCATTCAGCTCATTAGGCCGATTAGGCCACTTAGGTCTATTTGTCTCATTAGGCCACTTAGGCCCATTAGGTCCATCAGACCCATCCAACCCATCAGATTCATTAGGCCACTTAGGACAATTAGGCCCATTAGACCCATTATGAAACTTAGTCCCATTCGTCTCATTAGTCCACCTAGGCCCATTAGGCCCATTAGGCCACTTATGCCAATTAGGCACATTAGGCCACTGAGGGCCATTAGTCCCCTTAGAACCATTTGTCTCATTTAGCCACTTAGGCCCATTAATACCATTAGGCCACATAGGCCGATTAGGCCCATTAGGCCACTGAGGGCCATTAGGACCATTAGGCCACTCAGGCCCATTAGGCCACTTAGGCCACATAGGCCCATTAGACCCATTAGGCCACTGAGTCCCATTAGGCCACTTAGACCCATTAGGCCACTTAGGCCCATTAAGCCTATTAGTCCACTGAGGCCCATTAGGACCATTAGGATAATTAGGCCCATTAGGCCCATTAGGCCACCTTTTCCCATTAGGCCACTTAGGCCACTTTGGCCCATTATGCCCATTAATCCACTTAGTCCACTTAGACCCATTATTTCCATTAGGCCCATTCAGCCTCTTCATCCCATTAATCCACCTAGGCCCATTAGGCCACTTAGGCCCATTAAGCACATTAGGCTCCTTAGGCCACTTAGAAGCATTAGGCCTATTAGGCCACTTAGGCCCATCAGGCCACTTAGGACTATTGGGCCACTGAGGCCCATTAGGCCTATTCAGCCACATTGGCCCACTTGGTCCATTAATCCCATTAGGCTGATGAGGTAACTTAGGCCCATTAGGCCACTTGATCCCATTAGGCCCATTAGGCGCCTTAGGCTCATTAAGCTCATTAGGTCGATTAGGAAACTTAGGCCCATTAGGTCACTTAATCTCATTAGTCCACTTTGGTTTCTTAGGCCCATTTGGCCCATTCAGCCCATTTGGCCCCTAGGCCCATTATACCCATTAAGACCATTATACCACTTAGGCCCATTAGGCACTTAAGAACATTAGGCCAATTAGGCCACTAAGGCATATTAGGACCATTATAACCATTAGGCCACTTAGGTCCACTAGGACCATTATACCCATTAGGCCGATAAGGCCACTTAGTCCCATTAGGCCACTTAGGCCCATTTAGCCCATTTGGCCCATTAGGCCAATTAAGCCCATTAGGTCGATTAGGAAAATTTGTCCAATTAGGCCCCTTTGGCCCATTAGGTCCATTATACCCATTAGGTCACTTAGTCCAATTAGTTCCATTCGGCCCATTAGGCCACTTAGGCCCATTCGACCAATTCGTCCCACTTGGCCTATTAATCCCATTAGGTCGATTCACCAACTTTGGCTCATTAGGCCACTTAGGACCATTTGGCCGTGTAGTCCCATTTGGACCATTTGGATCATTAGGAAACTTAATCCACATAGTCCCATTAGTTCCATTAGTCCCATTGGTCCCATTAGGTCTATTAGGCCACTTAGGCCCACTAGGCCCACAAGGCCCATTAGGCCACTTCAACCCATTCGGCCCATTCAGTCACATAGGCTCATTAGACCCACTAGGCCCACTAGGCCACTTAGGCCTATTAGTCCACTTCGACCCATTAGGACACTTTGACCCATTATCCCATTAGGCCCATTAGGCCACTTAGGCCCATTAGGCCACTTAGGCCCATTCAACCAATTAGGCAACTTAGGCCCATTTGGCCTATTTGGCCACTAGTCCCATTTATCCCATTAGGCCCATCGGGCCACTAAGGCCCATTCAACCCACTAGGCCCATTATGCCCATTCATCCCATTGAGCACATTAGGCCCATTAGTCTCATTAGTCCACTTAGTCAATTTAGGCCCATTAGGCCCTTTGGTCCAATGAGGCCACTAAGGTCCATTAGGCCCATCAGTCCACTTAGGACCATTAGGCTCATTTGGCCACTTAGGCCCATTAGGCCCATTCTGCCACTTAGTCTCATTAGGCCCATTCACCCACTTAGGCCACTAGGGACATTAGGCCCATTGGTCCCATTCATCTGATTAGCCCACTTAGTCTCATTACATCACTCGGGCCCATTAGGGCACTTCATCCCATTGGGCCCATTCAGCTACGTAGGACCACTAGGCTCATTAAGCCCATTAGGCTGATGAGGCCACTTAGACCGATGAGGCCACTTGGTCCCATTAGGCCCATAAGGCACAATAGTCCCATTCAACCATTATTCCCATATAACCACTTAGGCCCATTGGTCCCATTAGGCACATTAGGACCATTTGTCCCATTTGGACACTTAGGCCCACTAGGCCCATTAGACCCATTAGTCCACTTTCTCCCATTAGGCCCATTAGGCCAATTAGGCACATTGGTCCCATTTGGCACATTCAGCCATTGAGGCCCACCAGGACCATTAAGACACTTAGTTCCATTAGGCCCATTCATCACATTAAGACACTTACGCCCATCAGAACCATTATGTCACTCAATCCCATTCAGCCACTTAGGCCCATTAGGCCCATTATCCCCACTATGCCAATTTGGCCCATTAGTCTCATTCAGCAACTTATACCCAACCAACTACTTAGGACCATAAGTCCCATTAGTCCCATTTAGTTGATTAGTTCGATTCATCCACTTAGACCCATTAGGCTCATTAGGCCCATTAGGCCACTTAGGCCCATTAGGCCCATTCGGTCGATTCGGCCAATTATGCCACTTAGGCCACTTAGACCCCTTAGGTCCATTTGTCCCATTAGCCCACTTAGGCCCATTAGGACCATTGGTCCCATTAGGACCCTTAGGCACATTAATCCCATTAGGCAGATTAGGAAACTTAGGTCCATTAGGCCACTTAGGCCCATTAGGCTTATTTGGTCACTTAGGTTAATTAAGACCATTAGGCCCATTGGGCCCATTTGGGCCCATTTGTCCCCTGGTCCCATTAATCCCATTAATCCCATTAATCCCATTAGTCCACTTAGGCAAATTAGGTTGATAAGGCCACTAAGGCCCATTAGGCCACTTAGGCACACTAGACCCATTAAGCCCATTAGGAAAATTAGACCACTTAAACCCATTAGGCCACTTAGGCCCAATAAGAAAATTATCCCCATTAGGCCACTTAGGATCATTAGGCCCATTATGACTGTTAGGAAAATTTCACCCATTAGGACACTTAGGCCCATTAGGCCACTTAGGAAAATTAGGCCCATTCGACCAATTTGTCCCATCGACCCATTAATCCCATTAAGATCATTCGTTCACTTAGGCCCATTAGGCCCCTTAGGCTAGTTAGGCCCATTTGGCACCTTGGCCTCTTAATCCCATTAATCCCATTAGGCCCATTTGGCCCATTAAGCCACTTAGGCCCCTTGGGCCCATTAAGCCCATGAGGCCACTTGGGACTATAATTCCCATTAGGCCACTTAGGGCCATTAGGCCACTTAGACCCATGAGGCATGTTAGGCCCATTAGTCCCATTGGGCCAGTTAGGCCCATGAAGACCATTAGGCCACTTAGGCCCATGAGGCCCATTAGGCCACTTCTTCCCATCAAACCCATTAGACCCATTCATCCACTTAGGCTTATTCGGCTAATTATGTCACTTAGGCCCATTATTCCCATTAGGCCAATTTATTAGATTAGGCCAATTATGCTCCTAAGTCCCCTTAGTCTCATTAGGCCTCTTAGGCCCATTGGCCCATTAGGCCACTTAGGCACATTAGGCCCATTAGGAACATTAGTCCCATTAGGACAATTCAGACTATTAGGCCCATTGGGCCACTTAGGCACATTCGGCTGGTTAGGATCATTCGGGCACTTAGGCCCATTAGGCCACCTAGGACCATTAGGACCATTGGTCCCATTAGGGCCATTCGGCCCATATAGACACTTAGGCTAATTGGGCCCATTAGGTCCATTCGGCCCATTAGGCACATTAGGCGCATTAGGCCCATTCGGCCCATTCGAACACTTAGGCCCACTAGGCCCATTAGTCCACTTAGGCCTATTAGGACACTTATGCCCATTAGTCCCATTAGGAAAATTATGCGCATTAGGCCCATTAGGCCCATTCCACTACTTAGGCCCATTGGTCCACTTAGGCCATTAGACCACTTAGGCCCACTGGGCCCTTTAAGCCACTTAGTCCCATTAGGCCACTTACACCCATTAGACCCATTAGGACAATTAAGCACATTAGGCACATTAGGCCCATTCAGCCACTTAGGCCCACTAGGCCCATCAGGCCACTTATGCTCATTAGGGAACTTCAACCCATTTGGCCCATTAGGCCACTTACGCCCATTACACCCATCAGGACCATTAGGCCACTTAATCCCATTCATCCACTTTGTCCAATTAGGTCCATTAACCCCATTAGGCCAATTTGGTCCATTAGGCCCATTCGGCCACTTAGGTCCATTAGTCCCAATCATCCACTTAGGCCCATTAGGTCCATTAGGCCCATTCAATCGATTAGGCTAATTAGGAAACTTAGACCCATTACTCCTGTTAAGGCCATCAGACCACTTAGGCCCACTAGGCCCATTTGGTCGATTATGCCGATTAAGGCACTTAGAACCATTAGGCCCATTATGCCTCTTGGACCCATTAGGCCCATTAGGCCTCTTAGGCCCACTAGTCCCATTCGATTGATTAGATCGATTTGGTCACTTAGGCCAATTCGGTCGACTAGCCCGATTAGGCCACTAAGGCCCATTTGGCCCATTTGGTCGATTAGGCATATTAGGACACTTAGACACATTAGGCCCATTATTCCACTTAGGCCTATTTATACCCATTAGCCCCATTTGGTTTATTAAGATGATTGGGCCACATAGTCCCATCAGGACTATTAGGCCACTTAGGCACATTGGGCCACAAAGGGCCATTAGGCCCATTCGGTCGATTAGGCCCATTAGACCATATAGGCCACTTAGGCCTATTTTTCCCATTAGTCCAATTAGGCCACTTAGGCCACTTAGGCATTAGGCCCATTAGGCCCATTAGTCCACTTTGGCCCATTAGGCCCATTTTGTCCCATTAGGACTATTACGCCACTTTGGCTCATTAAACTCATTATTCCCATTAGGCCCATTAGGAACATTTGACCACTTAGGCCCATTAGGCCCATTAGGCCACATAGGCCCATTAGGACCATTAATCCACTTAGGCTACTTAGGCCCAATTAGGCCCATTCTGTCGATTAGCTCGATTAGGCCACCTTGGCCCATTAGGCCACGTAGGCCCATTAGGCCCATTCAACCCATTAGTCCAACTAGGCCCATTAGGCCCGTTAATCCACTTGGGCCACATAGGCCCATTAGGACCATTCGGTCGATTATCCCAATTTGGCCACTTAGCCCACTTAGTCGAATTAGGCCCATTAGCCCCATTAGGCCCACTAGTCCCATTAGGGCACTTAGGCCCACTAGGCCCATTAGGCCACTTAAGACCATTAGACCCATCAGACCCATTAGGCCCATGAGGTGCATTCCACAAAAGAGGCCCATGAGGCCCATTAGGCCCATGAGGCCCATCAAGACCATTAGGACACTTAGTCCCATTAGGCATATTGGGTCCATGAGGCCACTTAGGCCCATGAATCCAATGAGGCCCATTAGACCCATTAGCCTCATTAATCCCATTAGGCCTGTTAATCCACTTAGGCTACTTAGGCCCATTCGTTCGATTAGCTCGATTAGGCCACCTTGGCCCATTAGTCCACGTAGGCCCATTAGGCCCATTCAACCCATTAGTCCCACTAGGACCATTAGGCCTCTTAATCTACTTAGGCCATATATGCCCATTAGGCCCATTCGATCGATTAGACCAATTAGGCCACTTAGGCCAATTAGGTCAATTAGGCCCATTAGCTCCATTAGACCCATTAGGCCCACTAGGCCCATTAGCGCACTTAGGACCATTAGGCCCATTAGGGAACTTAGGACCATTAGAGCCATCAGGCCCATTAGGCCCATAAGGTGCATTCCTCCCAACAGGCCCATGAGGCCCATTAGGCCCATGAGGACCATCAGGCCCATTAGGACACTTAGTCCCATTAGGCACATTGGGCCCACGAGGACACTTAGGCCCATGAGGTGCATGAGGCCCATTAGACCCATTAGTCCACTTGGGACCATTAGGCCCATTAGGTAAATTAATTCAATTAGGCCCATTGGACCCTTTAGGCCACCAAGTCCCATCAGGCCACTTATGTGCATTAGGCCCATTAGGCCAATTAGGCCCAATAGGCCCACCCAACCACTTAGTCCTACCAGGCCCATTAGGCCACTTAGGCCCATTAGGCCACTTAGGAACACTAGGCCCATTCGGTCACTTAGGCCCATTAGGCCACTTACACCCATTAGCCCCATTAGCCCAATTAGGCACATTAGGTCCATTACACCCATTCGACCACTTAGGACCACTTGGCCCATTTAGCCACTTAGGTCCATTAGGTCACTTCGGCCCCCTGGGCTCATTATTCCACTTATGCCCATTAGGCCCATTAGGCCCATTATTCCACCTAAGGCCATTCATCCACTTAGGCCCATTAGTCCCATTAACCCTCTTAGTCCAATTTGGCCCATTAGGCCCATTCAGCCACTTAGACTCATTCGTCCAAATCAGCCACTTATGCCCATAAGGTCCATTAGGCCCATTCGATGGATTAGGTTGATTATTCCACTTAGGGAACTCAGACCCATTAGGCCCATTAGGCCCATTAGGCCCATTAGGATCATTAGGAAACTTAGGCTCATTAGGCCCATTCGGTCGATTAAGCCGATTAGTCCACTTAGGCCACTTAAACCCATTAGGCTCATCAATCCACTTAGGCCCATTAGGCCTATTAGGCCCATTCAATCGATTAACCCGATTTAGCCACATTGGGCCATTCGGTCGATTATCCAGATTAGGCCACTTAGGCCCATCATGCCATTTAATCCCATCGGGCCACTAAGGCCCATTAGGCCCATTTGGTCGATTAGGAAGATTATACCACTTAGACACATTAGTCCCATCAGTACCATTAGGACACTTGGTCCCACTAGGCCCATTAGGCCCATTCGGTTGATTAGGACGATTAGGCCGCATATGCCCATTAGGCCCATTAGGCCCATTCTACCGATTAGGCTGATTAGAACAATTAGGCCACTTAGACCCATTATTCCCATTATGACCATTAGGCCCTTTAGGCCCATTAGTCCACTTAGTCCACTTAGGCATTAGGCCCATTAGGCCCATTTGTACCATCGGTTGATTAGACCGATTAAGCAAATTAGTCCACTTAGGCTGATTAGGCCCATTAAGCCACTTAGGTACATTAGTCCCATTAGGCCACTTAGGACCATTAGGCCCATTAGCCCCATTCAGTCGATTAGGGGAATTAGTCCACTTAGTCTCATTTGGCCCATTAGGCCACTTAGGCCCATTAATCCCATTAAGACACTTAGGCCATTGGACCCATTAAAACCATTAGTCCCATTAGGCCCATTAATCCACTTAGGCCACTCAGGCCACTTAGGACCTTTCAGTCGATTAGCTCGATTAGGTCACCTAGGCCTAGTGGGCCCATTAGGCAACGTAGGCCCATTAGGCACATCAGGAAACTTAGGCCCATTAGTCCCATTAAACCCATTATTCCAACTAGGACCATTAGGTCCATTAATACACTTAGGCCACTTAGGCCCATACGGTCGATTAGCCCGATTAGGCCACTTAGGAAAATTTGGTTCATCTAGCCCATTAGCCCCATTAGGCCCATCAGACCCATTCAGCCTACTAGGACCATTAACAAACTTAGGCCCATTAATCCTATTATGGACATGAGGCTCATTAGGCCCATCAAGACCATTAGGCCCATGAGGCGTATTCTACCGATGAGGCCTATTAGGCCGATCAGGCCCGTCAGGCCCATTATGACACGTAGGCCCATTCGGCCCATTGGTCCCATGAGTCCACTTAGTCCCATGAGACACATGAGGGACATTAGAACTATCATCCCACTTGATCCCATTAGTCCCATTAGGCCCATTAGGCCCATTAATCCCATTAGGCCCACTTGTCCCTTTAGGCCACTTAGTCCCATTAGGCCACTTAGGCCCATTAAGCCCGTTGGGCCCAGTAGGCCCATTTGTACCATTCATCCCGCTCAACCTAGTAGGCTTATTAGTACCATGAGGCCCATTGGGCCCATTAGGCTCATTCAACCACTTAGTCCCATTCAGACCATTAGGCCCTTTAGGCCCACTTCGGCCACTTAGGCCCATTAGGCACATTATGGCCATTGGGCCCATGAGGAAACTTAGGCCCATGAGGTCCATCAGTCCAATTAGTCTTATTCGTCCAACTAGGCCTATTAGGCCCTTTTGGCCCATTAGGCCACTTTGGCCCATTAATCCCATTAGGCCACTTAGGTCCTTGAATCCATGAGGCCCATTAGGATCATTAGTCCCATCAGGCCACTTAGGCACATTAGGTCCATTAGGACCATTAGGCCCATTAGGTCACTTAGGCACATTAGGACCATGAGGCCACTTAGGCCCATTAGGCCCATTAGGCCCATTAGGCCCATCGGGACACTTCGGCCCGTTGGTCCCATTAGGCCCTTTAGGTCCACTAGGCTCATTCAAGCACATAGTCCCATTATGTCCATTAGGCCCACTAGGCCCATTGGGCCACTTTAGCCTAGAAGGCCCATTAAGCCCATTAGGTCCACGAGGCCACTTAGTCACATGAGGCCCATTAGGCCCATTATGAACATTAGGCCACTTATTCTCTTTAGGCCCATTAGGCCCATTAGGCCACTTAGACCCATTCGGACCTTGAGGCCCATTGGGCCAATTCGGACCATTCCAACACATTGGCCAATTCCGACACTAAGGTCCATTCTTCCCATCTAGCCACTTAGTCCCATTAATAACATGAGGCCCATTAGGCCCATTAGGCCACTTAGGACTCTTAGGCCCATCAGGTCCATTTTCCCATTGGGCCTATCATGCTCATTGGGCCGCTGATGTCCATTAGGCCCATTAGTCCCATTAGGCCACTTAGGCCCATTACGCCCATTAGCCCACTTAGGCCACTTAGGCCTATTAGGACCATTAGTCCTAAGAGGCCCATCAGGCCCATTAGGCACATTCGGCCACTTAGGCCCATTGGGCCCATTAGGCCCATTCGGCTATATAAGACCATTCTTCCAATTAGGCCTATTAGGCCAATTAGTCCCATTAGGCCATTGAGACTCATTAAGGCCATTATGATGATTAGACCCATTAGGCCCATAAGGCCCATCAGGCACATTAGGCCACTTAGGCCCATTATGCCCATGAGTCCCATTAGGTTACTTCAGCCACTTAGGCCCATTAGGCCAATGAGGCCACCGAGGACCATAAGGCCCATTTGGCCCATCAATCCCATTAGGCCCATTAGGAAAATTAGGTCCATTCAGTGCATTAGGTCACTTAGGCCCATTACTCCATTGAATCGACTTAGGCCCATTAAGACCATTAGGCCCATTAGGCTCGTTATGCCCATTAGGCACATTAATCCCATTAGGCCACCGAGGCCCATTCGGCCCATCAGTCCACTTAGGACCATTAGGCCCATGAGGCCAGTGAGGACCATTTGGACCATTTTCCCCATCAGGCTCATTAGGCCCATTAGGCCACTTAGGCCTATTAGGCCCTTTAGGCCAATTAGGACCATTAGGCCACTTACGTCCATTCAACTCATTAAGCCACTTAAGCCCATCAGGTCCATCAAGCCCATGAGGCCACTTAGGCCCATTCAACCTATAATGAACATCAGGCCCATCAAGTCCATTAGGCCACTTAGGCACATTTGTCTCATTAGGCCACTTAGGACCATTAAGCCCATTCGGCCCATCGGGCCTATTGGGCCACTTAGGCCCATTAGGCCCATTAGGCCCCTTAAGCCCATTCGACTCATTAGGCCACTTATGCCCATTAGGTCCATTAGCCCACTTGGTCCCATTAGACCCATTAGGTCACTTAGGCCCATTTGTCTCATTAGGCCACTTAGGCCCATTTGACCCATTAGGCCACTTAGGCCCATTCAGTCCATTAGGCCACTACGACCCATTAGGCCCATCAGGACACTTTGGCCCATTCTTCCACTTAGGCCCATTAATCCCATTTGGAAACTTAGGCCCATTAGGCCAATCAGACCACTTAGGCCCATTCGGACACTTAGGCCCATTATGCCAATTAGACCACTTAGGCCCATTTGGAAATTCCAGCCACTTAGGTCGATGAGTCCCATTAGAATACTGTGGCCCATTAGGCCCAATAGTCCTATTAGGCCATTTCGAACACTCAGACCTATTAGGAACAAAAGGAAATGATGACCCATTAGGCCCATTAAGCCATTGAGGACCATTAATCCCATTAGGCCATTTAGGCCTATTCGACTCATTAGGCCATTTAGTCCCATTAGGCCCATTAGTCCACTTAGGCACATTGGGACCATTAGGCCCATTTGAACACTAAGGCCAACTTGGCCCATTAGGCCACTTACGCCCATTTGGTCTATTAGGCCACTTAGGCCACTTAGGCCCATTTGGCCCATTAGGCCCATTAGGCCACTTAGGCCCATTTAGCCCATTAGGCCACTAAGGCCCATTAGGCCCACTAGTCCACTTAGGCCAATTATGCCACTTAGGAACATTAGGACACTTAGGCCCATTAGGTTCATTAAGCCCATGTGTCCACAGAGGCCCATTAGGTTCATGAATCCACTTAGGCCAATTAGCTTACTTAGGCCCATTACGCCACATAGGCCAATCATGCCACTTAGGCCCATTATACCAATTTGGCCACTTAGGCCCATTAGGAAATTTCAACCACTTGGGCCCATTAGGCTGATTAGGCCCATTAGGCCACTATGACCCATTAGGCCCATTAGGCCATTTTGACCCCTCATGCCCATTAGTCCCATTAGGCCACTTAGGCCAATTCATATCATTAGGCCACTTAGGCCCATTAGGCCAATTATGCCACTTAGGCCCATTAGGACCATTAGGCCCATTTTTTCACTAAGCCCCACTAGGCCCATTAGGGCCATTAGGTGACTTAGGCCACTTAATCTTATTGGGCCCATTAGGCCCATTATGCTGCTGAGGCCCATTCGACCCATTAGTCTACTTAGGCTAACTATGCCACTTAGGCCACTTAGTCCCATTAGGCCACTTAGGCCCATTATGCCAGTTTGGCCCATTAGGCACATGTGACCACTGACGCCCATCAAACCCATGAGGCCACTTAGGCCCATTAGTCCACTTAATCCCATTATCCCTATTGGTCAACTTAGGCCCATTCTGCTCATTAGGCCACTTAGACCCCTTAGGCCCACTAGGCCATTGAGGCCACTTAGGCACATTAAGGCACATAGGTCCATTTCGCCCATTAAGGCCATCAGGGCCATTAGGCTAATTAGGCCCATTAGGTGCATTGGTCCCATTAGGCCACTGATGACCATTAAGCCCTATAGGCTCATTAGGCCACTTAGGCCCTATAGGCCCATTAGGCCACTTAAGCCCATTAGGCCCATAAGGTCCATGAGGCCACTAAGGCCACTTAGGCCCATTAGGCCCATCAGGCCCATCAGGCCCATCAAACCCATTAGGCCACCTAGGCCCATCAGGCCCATAGGGCCCATTTGGCCCATTAGGCCACTTAGGCAAAATGAGATCATTAGGCCACACATTCCCATTAGACCCATCAAACCCATCAAGCCCATCCGGCCGCTTTGGCCCATTTGACGCATTATTCCCATATGGCCCATCAGTCCACTTAGACTCATCCAGCGCATTAGGACACTTTGGACCATTAGGCCCATCCGGCTCATTGTGCCCATTAGGCCACTTAGGCCCATTAGGCCACTTAGGCCTGTTCAACACATTAGGCCACTTAGGCCATTTAGGCCCATTATGCTCATTAGGCCACTAAGGCCCATTAGGCCCATTAGGCCACTTAGTCCCATTTATCCCATTAGGACCATTAGACCACTAAGGACCATAAGTCCCATTAGTCCCCTTAGGACACTTAGGCCCATTGGGCCACTAAGGCCCATTAATCCCATTAGACCACTCAGGCCCCTTAGACTCATTAAGCCACATAGGCCCATTAGGCCACTTAAGCTGATTAGGCCCATTAGGGCACTTATCCTACTTAGGATCATTATGTCCATTTGGCCAATTAGACCACTTAGGCCCATTAGGCCAATTAGGCCCACTAGGCCACTTAGGCTCGTTAGGCCACTTAGTCCCATTATGCCACTTAGGCCACTTAGGCCCATTAGGTAATTTCAGCCACTAAGACCCATTAGGCCGATTAATCCCATTAGGCCACTAAGACCCATTACCCCACTTAGGCCCATTAGGCCATTTCATCCACTTAGGCCCATTAGGCCAGTAAGGCCCAGTCAGCCACTTAGACCCTTTAGGCCCATTATTTCCATTAGTCCCACTCGGTTGATGAGGCTGATTAGGCCACTTCGGCCACTTCGGTCCATTAGACCCATTAGACCCATTAGGCCCAATAGGCCCATTGAGCCTCTTCGACCCGTTAAACCCATTAGGCCACTTAGACCCATTATGCCTATTCAATCGATATGGGGGATTAGGCCACTTGGGCCCATGAGGCCCCTTAGTCCACTTAGGCCCATTAGGCCCTTTAGGCCAGTTAGGCCCATGAGGCAAATTAGGCCCGTTCGGCCACCTAGGCCCCTTAGGCCCATTAAACCAATTAGGCTCATTATAACCATTTGGCCCATTTGGCCACTTAGGCCCATTTAACCCATTAGGACACATAAGCCCATTAATCCCATTAGGCCATTTATGCCCAATATGCCCATTAAACCCATTATTCCCATTAGTCCCATTAGGCCCATTAGCCCTGTTAAGCCACTTAGGCCCAATAGGCCCATTCTGTCGATTAGCCCAATTAGGCCACATAGGCCCATTAGGCCCATTAGGACACTTAGGACCATTATCCCCATTAAACCCATTAGTCCCATTAGGCCCATTTGAACCATTAAGCCACTTAGGCCAATTAGGCCCATTCGGTCACTCAGCTCGATTAGGCTACTTTGGCCACTTTCGCACATTTTGTCCATTAGTCCCATTAGGTCCATTAGGCCCACTAGGACCATTAGATAACTTAGGCCCATTAGGCCACAGATAACCATTAGTCCCATTAAGACCTTTAGGCCCATGAGTCACATTCCACAGATGATGCCCATTAGGATAAGGAGGACCATCAGGCCCATTAGGACACTTAGGACCGTTAGGCCATTTGGGCCCATGAGTCCACTTAAGCCCATGAGGCCCATGAGGCCTAGGAGGCCCATTGAATCCATCTGGAAACATGGGCCCATTAGGCCAATTATGCCCATTAATCCAATTAGGCCCACTGGACCCTTTAGGCCACTTAGGCCCATTAGGCACTTTGGGCTCACTGGGCCCATTCGTCCCATGAGCCCTGTTGGGTCCATTCGTCCCATTAGGCCCACTAAACCCATTAGGCCCCTTATCCCCATGAGGTTCAGTAGTCCCATTGGGCCCATTAGGCCCATTAGGCCACTTGGCCCCTTCGATCCATTAGTCCCCTTCGGCCCACTTAGCCCACTTAGTTTTATTAGGCCAATTATTCCCATTAGGTCCATGAGGCAACTTAGGCCCATTAGGTCCATTAGGGCCATGAGGACCACTAGGCCCATCAGGCCAATTGAGCTCATTCAGACCATTAGGCCCTTTAGGCCCACAAGGCCCATTATGGAACTAAGGCCCATTAGTCCACTTAGGTCACTTAGGGCCACGAGGCACATTCAGCCCATCATGCCCATTTGACCACTTAGGCCAATTAGGCCCATTGGGCCCATTATGCCCATTAGTCCACTTTGGTCCTTCAAGTCCATTGGGCCCATGAGGCCACTTAGGCCCATTTGACCCATTAAGACCATGAGGTCCATTAGACCCATCGAGCCACTTAGGCCCATTGGGCACATTAGGCCCACTGGGCCCATTCGACCACTTAGGCCCATTAGGCCCATCATGCCACTTTGGCCCATTGGGCCCACTATGACACTCAAGACTAGGAGGCCCATTAGGCCCATTATGTCCATTAGACACATTAGGCCCATTAGGACCATGAGGCCCATCGATCCACTGAGGCCCATTAGGCCCATAAACCCACTAAGGCCCATGATGCCCATTAGGCCCATTATGGGCATTATGCCACTTATGCCCATTAGGTTCATTAGGCCCATGAGGCCATATAGGCCCATTTGGCCCTTAAGGCCCTTGAGGCCCATTAGGCCCATCAAGACCATTCATCCACTTAGGTCCATTATGCCACATAAGCCTCTTAGGCCCATTCCACCACTTAGGCCCATTAGGTCCATTCCACCACTTAGGCCCATTAAGCTCATTCGGAAACTTAGGCCCACCGGGCCCCTTAAGCCACTTAGGCCCACTAATCCCATTAAGCCCATTAGGGAAATTAGGCCCATTAGGCAACTTAGGCCACTTCGGCCCATTAGGCCCATTATTCCCATTGGGCCTATCATGCCCATTCGGCCACTAAGTCCCATTAGATCCATTAGACCCATTAGGCCCATTAGGCCATTTATGCCCATTATACTGATTAGGCCACTTAATCCACTTAGTCCCATTAGGACCATTTGGACCATTAGGCCCATCAAGCCCATTAGGCCCATTAGGCCACTTAGGCCCATTGGGCCAATGAGGCCCATTATGACCATTGGGCCTATTATTCCCATTAGACCACAGAGACCCATTAGGCCCATTACGCCCATCAGTTTCATTCGAAAAGTTAGGCCTATTAGCCCACTAGGCTCATTAGGCCACTTAGGCCCATGAAGCCCATTAGGACACTTAGGCCACTTAGGCCTATTCAGCCCATGAGTCCATTCGGCCCATCAGGTCCATTAGACCACTTAGGCCCATTAGGCTCATTGGGCCACTTTGCCCCATTGTTCAAATATGTCTTATCAGGCCCATTACGCCCATTGGGCCACTTAGGCTCATTAGGACCATTCGGCCACTGAGGCTCATTGGCCCACTTAGGCACATTGAGCCACTGGGGAACATTATGGCCATGAGGCCAATCAGGCCCATTAGGTCCCTGAGGCCCATTAGGCCCATTCAGCCCACGAGACCCATTAGGCCCATCAGGCCACTTAGGCCCATTAGGCCAATGAGTCCCATTAGGCTAATTAAGCCACTTTGGTCCATGAGGTCCATTAGAACCATTAGGCCATTGAGGGACATTAATCCCATTAATCATATTAGGCCACATAGGCCCATTAATCGTATTAGGCCACCTAGGCCCATTAGGCCCATTAGGCCACTTAGGCCCATTAGACCACTTAAGACCATTAGGCCCATTTTGCCGATTAGGCCAATTAGACCACTTAGGCCACTTAGGCACATTATTCCCGTTAGGCACATTATGTCCATTAGTCCACTTAGGCCACTTAGGCATTAAGCCCATTAGGCCACTTAGGCACAGTAGTCCCATTAGTCACATTCGGCCGAATAGGCCAATTTGGACACTTAGTCTACTTAGACCCATTAGGCTCATTAGGCCCATTAGGCCCTTTAGGACACTTAGATCCATTAGACCCATTCAATCGATTAGGGGGCTTAGTCCACTTGGGACCATTAGGCCACATAGGCCCATTAAGCCCATTAAGCACATGAAACCACTTAGGCCCATTATGCCCATTTTTCCACTTAATCCCATTAGTCCACTTAGGACCATTATACCCATTAAACCCATTAGGACCACTAAGACAATTTGGCCACTAATTTCCATTAGGCCACCTAGTCACATTAGTCCACTTAGGCCCATTGGTCCCATTAAACCTATTAGTCTCATTCATCCGATTAGGCCCATTAGGCCCTTTAATCCACTTAGGACACTTTGGCCCATTAGGCCCATTCAATCGATTATCCCGATTAGGCCACTTAGGCCCATTTGGCCACGTAGGCCCATTAGGACACTTAGTCCCATTAGGCACATTAACCCATTAGGCCTATTAGGCCACTTAGTCCCATTGGTTATCATAGGCCGATTACTCCCATTAGGCTATTAGGCTGCTTATTCCCATTAGGACCATGAGGCCCCTTAAGCCCATTCAGCCCATTCGGCCCTTTAGAATCATGAGGCCCATTATGACCATCATGCCACTTAGGCCCATTAGGCCCTTTAGGCACATTGGGCCCATTCAGCCCCTGAGGCCCATCAGGCCCATCAGGCCCATTAGGCCTATCATGCCCATGAGTCCACTTAGGACCATAAGGCCCATTAGGCCCATTATTCTCATTATATCACTAATTCCCATTTGGCCCATTGGGCCCATGAGGCAACTTAGGCCCATTCGGCTCATTAGGTCCATTGGGCCCATTAGGCCACTTAGGCCCAATGGGACACTTTTCCCATTGTTCCCATTTGGCCTATTTATCCCATTCAACCCATTATTCCATTGAGGCCCATTAGGACACTTAGGCCCATTAGGCCCATTGGGCCATTGGGGCCCATTGAGACACTTAGACACATTAGGCCACTGAGAACCATTATGGCTATTAGGCCAATCAGGCCCATTAGGCAAACTAGGCCCATTGGGACCCTAAGGTCCATTAAGTCCATTATTCCCATTGAGCCCATTAGGCCACTTAGGCCCATTAATCCAATTAGTCCCATTAGGCCCATGAGGCCCATTAGGCTACTTAGGCCACTTAGGCCTATGAGGCCTATTAGGCCCATTAGGACTATGAGGCCACTAAGGCCCATTATGCCCGTCAATCCCATTAGGACACTTAGACCCATTAGGCGCATTAGGACCATTAGGCCACTTAGGCCCATTAGGCACATAAGGCCACTTAGACCCACCCAACTCATTAATCCACTTAAGCCTATTAGGCCCATTAGGCCACGAATTCCATTTAGACCCATTACGCCCATTAGGCCCATTAGGCGCATTAAGACACTTAGGCCACTTAGGCCCATTAGAATCATTAGGCCCATGAGGCCCATGAGGCCATTGAGGCCCATTTTTTCCATTTTTTCCACTAGGTTCATTAGGCCACTTAGGCCCATTAGGCCCATAACGCCCTTGAGGACCATTAGGCCATTTTGGCTCATTCATCTCATTAGGCCACTTAGGCCCATTAAACCCATCAAGAGCATTAGGCCCATCAAGCCCATGACGCCACTTAGGCCCAATTGGCCCATTATTCCTATCAGATCCATGAGGCCCATTAGGCCCATCAATCCCATTAATCCCATTAAGACCATCAAGCCACTTAGGCCCATTAATCCCATTAAGACCATCAAGCCACTTAGTCCCATTAGGCACATTTGGCCTATCAGGCCACTTAGGCCCATTAGGTCACTTAGTCCTATTAGGCCAATTAAACCCATTAGTCCCATCAATCCCATTAGGCCACTTTGGTATATTTGACTCATTAGGCCACTTAGGCCCATTAGGATTATTAAGCCACTTAAGCAACTTAGACCCATTCATCCCATCAGGCCCATTAGGCTACGAAGGCCCATTAGACCCATTTGGAAACTTAAAACCATTCAACTCATTAGGCCACTTAGGCCCTTTATTCCCATTAGGCCCATTAGGCCACTTCAGACACTTAGGCTCATTCAGCCACTAAGTCCCACTAGAACCATTAGGTCAATTAGTCCCATTAGACCCATTTAGCCATATAGGCCACTTCGTATCATTCGGTACATTAGACCCATTAATCCATTAAGGCCCATTGTGCTCATTAGTCCACTTAGGCCCATTAGTCCCATTTGGCTACTTAGGCCAATTAGGCTCATTTGGCCACTTAAGCCTATTATGCCAGTTAGGCCCATTAGGCCGCTTAGGCCCATTAGGCCACCTATTCCCATTAGACCACTCAGGACACTCAAGCCCATTAGGCCCATTAGGCATATTAGGCCCATTAGACCCCTTAGGGACCATTAGGCCCACTAGGCCACTTAGGCCCATTAATCCCATTAGGCCACTAAGGTCCATTAGGACCATTCGTCCAATTAGGCTTATTAGGCCACTTTGACCATTTAGGCCCATTAGGCCACTAAGTCCAATTAGGCCCATTAGGCCACTTAGGTCCATTTGGACCATTAGGCCACTTAGGCCCATTTTCCCCATTAGGCCACTCATTCCACTTTGGCCCATTATGCCCATTGGTCCCATTTAGCCACTTAGGCACATTAGGACACTTAGGCCCATTATGCCACTTAGGCTAATTAGGCTCATTTTCCCACTTAGTCCCATTAGGTCCATTAGTCCACATAGGCCCATCTGACCCATTAGGACACTTTGGCCACTTAGTCCCATTCATCCAATTAGAACATTGAGTCCCATTAGGTCCATTCATCCACTTAGGCTCATTCGGCTTATTAGGCCACTTAGGCTCATCAGGCCTATTAGACCACTGGTCCATTAGGCCCATTAGTCCACTTAATCCCATTAGGCCACTTAGGCCACTCAGGCCCATTATTCCCATTAGGTCGCTAAGGCCCATTAGGTCACTGAGGCCCATCAGACCTATTAGGACACTTAGGCCCATTAGGCACATTATGCCACTAAGTCCACTTAGGCTCATTTGGCCACTTAGGCCCATTAAGGCCGTTAGGCCACTTAGGCCAATTAGGCCCATTATTCTTATTAGGACCATTATCCCACTTAGTCCCATTACAACACTTAGGGTCATTAGGCTACTTCGTCCCATTAGGCCCATTATGCCACTTTGGCCCATTCTGCAACTTTGACCCATTAGTTCCATTAGGCCACTTAGGCCCATTAGGCCACTTCGACCACTTAGTTCCATTAGTCCCATTAGACCCATTAGACCCATTAGGTCACTTAGGCCCATTAGTCCCATTAGGATACTTAGGACACTTAGGTCCATTAGGCCACTAAGGCCGATTAGGCAACTTAGGCCCATTAGGCCACTTAGGCACATTAAGACCATTAGGCCCATGAGGCCACTTAGGACCATTAGGCCACTTAGGCCCATTTGTCCCATTAGGCCACTTAGGCCCATTTGGTCACTTAGGTCACTTAGGCCACTTAGGCCCATTAGGCCACTTTGGCTCATTAGGCCCATTAGGCCCATTAGGCCCATTAGGACACTTATTCCCATTAGGCCCATTAGGCCCATTTTTCCACTTAGGCCCATTATTCCCCTTGATACCATTTGGACCATTCGTCCACTTAGGCCCATTAGGCATATTAGGCCCATTAGGACACTTAGGACCATTAGGACATTTAGGCCCATTTAGCTCATTAGGCCCATTCATCCATTAGGCCCATTGGTCCACTAAGGCCCTTTCAACCCATTGGGCTACTTAGGCTAATTTAGCCAATTATGCCACTTAGGCTCATTCTTTCCATTAGGACCATTATGCCACTTAAATCTAGTTAGGCTCATTAAGACACTTTGGCTTGTTAGGCCCATTAGGCTTATTGGTCCCATTATGCCACTTTGGCTTGTTCAGCCCATTAGGCCCATTGGGCCACTTAGTCTAGTTATTCCCATTATGCCACTTTAGCCAGTTAGACGAATAAGGCTCATTGGGCCCATTAGGAAAATTTGTCCAGTTAGTCCAGTTGGGCCCTTTGGGCCCATTGGGTCCATTTGGACACTTAGGCTCGTTAGGCTCATTAGGCACATTCAGCCCATTAGGCTACTTAGGCCCATTTAGCCTATTTAGCCACTTAGGCCGGTTAGGCCCAGTTGGCCCATTGGGCCCATTAGGTCCCTTAGACTAGTTAGGCCCATTAAGACCATTAGTCCCATTATTCCCATTAGGCCACTTAGGCTAGTTAAGACCATTCACCCACTTAGGCCCATTAGGCCCATTCATCCATTTAGGCCCATTAGTCCCATTAGGCCCCTTGGTAGGCCACTTGAAAGTGCCCAATGGATGATTGTATCACTAAGAGGGGTAGGGGGTGAATCAGTGATACTTTTTTCTCTTATATTTATTTTCAAATGAAACAACCTTCACCTCTTGTTAAAGATTATATTACCTACTAAAAACAATTCAAACACATATCAACATGAACTCAAGTGTTTATAAGATTCACTATTCAATAAGAATAGTTACATCCTTGGTTTGGTATGTAAGTGATCCACTACCACAAAATCCACTAGAAAAAAATCATTGGATTAAAATGAGTAGGATATACCCTTTCACTCATGTAGCACTATGTAAATAATCTAATAGTGCATTTTCACCCTCTTAGCACAAATAGGGTAATGCAATGATTGTGTAACTACTCATGTTACCTATGATTATTTTTAATTCCACAAATGTATTCAATTGAAAACACTTCATCAATTTCTTACCCAGAATATGGTAAGAACATTCTGAATTTTGTTCATAAAAAAATCAAGTTTGATATTCCCAGTATGATTTTCCCAGTCTGATTCCTCCGAGTACGATTCTCTCTAATTATAAAAACTGAGTACGATGATCAACTGAATATAACATTGTGATTTTTTCTCTTCTATTTCACTTCAATCCGTCAAAAATTCTTCAACAAAAGTGAATAGGTAAACTTCTTCTTCTCTCTAAAACTTCGAGCTTTTCTCTTATGAACAACACATGAGTCCACCTCAAGTACAACGTTTGGCACATTTGGACCTCTTGTCCACTTAAATCCCATTTGGTCTATTTTTCCACTTAAAGTCCATTAGACCCATTAGGCCACCTAGGCCACTTAGGACCATTCAACCCTTAGGCCCATTAGTCAATTTAGGCTAATTTAATTCATTTAGGCCAATTAGTCCAATTAGTTCATTTAGGATATTTTGGAAAATTAGGCCATTTATGCCAATGAGGCCAATAAGACCAATTCAGGACAATTGGGCCAATTTAGGGCCTTTAGGGTATTTAGTCCAATTAAAAGATTTAGTCCATTAATGCCAATTTAGTCTAATTAATCCAATTAGGCCAATTAGGCCAATTAGTCCAATTAGTCCAATTTAGTTCATTTAGGACATTTAGGCCAATTTAGGACATTCAGCCTAATTAGTCTATTTAGGCCAATTTAGGTCATTTAGGCTATTTAGGCCAATTTAGACCATTTAGGCCAATTCATCCAATTATTCCATTTAGGCCAATTTAGTCAATTTAGACCAATTAGGTCAATTAAGTCTCTTAGTCCATTTAAGCCGATTAGGCCAATTTTTACCATTTGGGCCAATTAGGCCAATTATTAAATTTAGGAAATTTAATCCAATTAGGCCATTTTGGAAAAAAAATTTCCATTTAGGCCATTTAGAACAATTTATTCCATTAAGGCCAATTATGATAATTAGGTCAATTACACAATTTAGGCAATTTAGCCCAATTATTTCATTTAGGCCAATTTAGGCCAATTAGACCAATTTTGGACATTTAGAAAATTTAGGAAAATTTGTCCATTTAGACCAATTAGAAAAATTAGGCCAATTAGGCAATTCATTCCAATTAGACCAATTAGGTCATTTAGTCCAATTTATTCCATTTATGCTAATTTTGGCCATTTAGGTCAATTTAGGTCACTTAGGACAATTAGAACAATTAGGTAATTTAGTCCAATTAGTCCATTTAGGCCAATTATATCAATTAGGCCATTTAGGTCATTTAGGCTATTTAGACCATTTAGACCAATTTAGTCCATTTAGACAAGTTAGGCCAATTTTTGCCATTTAGGTTAATTTAGACCATTTAGCCTAATTAGGCCAATTAGGACAATTATTCCATTTAGGCCATTTATAACAATTATTCCATTTAGACTAATTAATCCATTTAGGCCAATTATACCATTTAGGAAAATTTAGGCCATTTAGGCCAATTAATCAATTTTTTTTTCATTTAGGCCATTTAGGCCATTTAGTCCAATTAGGCCATTTAGGCCATTTAGTTCATTTATTCCAATTAGAAAATTAGACAATTTAAGTCATTTGGTCCAATTTAGGCCATTTAGGCCAATTTAGGACATTTAGGCTATTTAGGATAATTTAGACCCATATGGCCAATTAGTCTCATATGGCCAATTAGTCCATTAATCCCATTAGTCCCATTAGACCCATTAGGCCACTTAGGCCCAATTGGCTCATTAGTATGATTAGGCCACTTAATCCCATTAGGCCACTTAAGTCCATTAAACCCATTTGGCCCATTTGGCCACTTAATCCCATTATACCTATTAGGCCACTTAGGTCACTTAGGCCCATTTGATCCTTAAGTCCATTAGGACATTTAGGCCAATTTAGGTCATTTAGGCTAATTAGCCCAATTAGGCTATTTAGGTCATTTTGGCCATTTTGGAAAATTTAGACCATTTTGGATAATGAGGCCAATGAGACCAATTCAGTCCAATTAGGCCAATTTAGGCGCTTTAGGTCATTTTTTCCAATTAGATTATTTAGTCCATTTAGGCCAATTAATCCAATTAAATCAATTAGTCCGATTACGCCAATTACACCAATTAGGCCAATTAATCAATTTAGTTCATTTAGACCATTTATGCCAATTTAGTACATTTAGGCTAATTAGGCCATTTAGTCTAATTTAGATCATTTAGGCTATTTAGACTAATTTATACCGTTTAGGCCAATTCGGTCAATTATGCCCTTTAGGCCAATTTAGGCAATTTAGAACAATTAGTTCAATTAGTTCGATTAGGCCATTTAATTTGATTAGTCCAACTTTGACCATTTGGTACAATTAGGCCAATTATGCAATTTAGGCAATTTAATCCAATTAGGCAATTTTGGAAAATTTTGTCCATTTAGGCCATTTAGACCAATTTAGGCCATTTAGTCCAATTAGGCCAATTCGGCCAATTACACAATTTTGGTAATTTATCCCAATTGTTCCATTTAGTCCATTTAGACCAATTAGTCCAATTAGACCAATTTTGGCCATTTAGACCATTTAGGACAATTTGGCCATTTAGGTCAATTTAGCACATCTAGACCAATTAGGTAAATTAGGCCAATTAGGCAATTCAGGTCAATTAGACCAATTATGCCATTTTGGCCAATTTATTCCATTTAGGCCAATTTAGGTTATTTAGGTCAATTTAGGCCACTTAGGACAATTAGACCAATTAGGTCATTTAGTCCATTTAGGCCAATTAGCCCATTTAGGCCATTTAGGTCATTTAGACAATTTATACCAATTTAGGCCATTTAGACCAATTAAGACAATTTAGGACATTTAGCCTAATTAGGACAATTATTCCAATTAGTAAATTTAGTCTATTTAGGCCAATTTGGCCAATTTGGCAATTTAGGCCAATTAAACCATTTTGGCCAATTCGGCCAATTAGACCATTTTGGCCAATTTAGGCCATTTAGGTCATTTCGGCCAATTAATCAATTTGTTCATTTAGGTCATTTAGACCATTTAGGACAATTAGAACATTTATTACATTTAGTTCATTTAGGAAAACTATTCCAATTAGAAAATTTGGGTCATTAAGTCCAATTTAGGCCATTTAGACCAATTAGTTCATTTAGGCCAATTTAGGCCATTTTGGCCATTTTGGCTAATTAAGACCATTTAATCCAATTTGGAAAATTAGTCCATTTATTCCAATTTAGTCCATTTAGGAAAATTAGGCCGATTAGGACATTTAAGATGATTTGGGAAATTTAGGCCATTTAGGCTAATTAGGCCATTGAGGACAATTCGACCAATTAGACAATTTAGGCAATTTAGGTCAATTAGGCCAATTAGGTTAATTTAGGTCATTTATGAAAATTAGGCCATTTAGGCCAATTAGGATAATCTAATACATTTAGATCAATTAAGAAAATTAATCCAATTAGGCAATTTATTCAATTTAGGCCAATTGAGCCATTTAGGCCAATTTAGACCATTTAGACCAATTAGGCCAATTAGGCCAATTTTGGCCATTTAGTCCAATTTAGGCCAATTAGGCCAATTAGTACATTTAGGAAATTTAGATAACGTACTATTAAGGGACACACAATACATAGACTGTCAAGTATGAGTACTCATAAGAAGATGAGACTTCTTCTCATGAAGTTCAAACTTGGTAATCTTCAAGAGGGGGGATTATGAGAACATACCCGCCAGTAGGAAATCCTCATGTTTTGGTTTCATCGGATATTCCTATATAAGAGTGTGTGTGATGGTCCATATACTTTAAGATTATTATTAAATCATATCACAACTTGCATACTTAGATGTATGTAATAGACCAGGATGATAACAACTCATGGAGAAGTTGGATACGTTGGGTGCATCATGAGTGACCTGTCATTAATGAGTAAGTCAAGGAAGGATTTTTCCCTTCCATATATTATAGAAGATGATATATAGAACCTTTGATTAGAATAAAACCATCGCATTAAATTCAATTTCCATGGTGTAACAATGTGTTTATTTTAGATAGTCAAAGCAATAAATATCTATTATATAGGTTGGTGACACAAATGTGAAACCTTATTGATTAGATATTGTGACAAAGAAATTATATTACACAGTGAGTGTTTGTATCTGGTTTTTGATGTTGCGACATCAAGTTCATTTTCTTGGGTGCTTCGACCCATTTCTAGATAGTAATCTCAAACTTTAGGCAAGTCCGCCTAATGTCAATGATAAGGAATCCTAGAGGGTCACACACTAAGTGTTTCCTTTGATCTTCATTAAATTCTATTTCAGTTTAATTAATGGAATAAATATTATTCTCAAGTTTGAAGAATAATTTTATTCAATTTATATTGATCAAATAAATTAAATAAATATTTATCCACCGACATGTGAATAAAATATTTATTTTATTTATTTAATATTTTAATAAATATTTATTCGATAGAATGCAAATGAAATATTTATTTATGAATAAAATATTTATTCGGTTGTTCAATAAATGATAGAGGAGTTTGAAAGGACCAAGACCGAGCCATTGACGAATATTAATTAACAAGCCCATTATATAATATTTGTTATTACGCAAGTTGGAATGTGCCAAAATATAATAATTATATAATAATATTACGCGGTATGGGATTTATTGATGGTAATTAATGTTATTTAATGGATGGTATGCAATTAAATAATATCTTAACTTAAATCTCAACTTTATAAATAGGAATCTAGGTCTATTGTGTAGATCATTAAAAAATTGAGAATATAAAATTGTTTTGCACAACAAATTCCCTCTCAACTTCACCTTCTCTCTCTCTATCAAGAATGAGAAGTGCAAGAAATATTTATTCAAGACTGAAGAACGATCTATCAAGAACGAATAACATAATACATTGGACTCACCATACTAGCACCTAGAGGACCCTCATTGAAATTAATTGAGGTATCATATAACGAGTTCATTGATTTCATACATGAATCAAAAGTAATAGAAGTATTTGATGGAAGTGGTGGACTTATAACTGAAATATATTTTAGGAAGTGTTTGGTGACCAATTAATTCTTTCACACTCCTTTATAGTTATTTTTTTGGCCTCATATGCTTCTGCATGAGAGTTTTTCATCTTGGTGGTCTGATAGGTTTGAGAGGCACTCGATGAGGGCCAATACCTAGTGGGGATGATGTTTTTCATGGGTCGACATGAGACTCTCCCATGGTGATCCTCACCTAATACTTGTCTCAAATGATCATTTGGCCCAAAGTTGTCATCTTATTTCTCATCAAGGGCCTCCAGGACACATTGTTGAAAATATAAACAAGATATTTAATTATGAATTACGTATCAAAATTTTAAATATTAATAAAAAACTTACAATCTTTTCTCGTGTTTGTGCATTTACATTACTTCCATTATTTTTCTTCCTAGTTAAGGAAAATAATTTTTCTCGAGGAACACAACCTTTCATTCCAAATTCTTCTTACTGCAAATGACATTGATTAGTATAATAAGACATTATTGAATAATATGAAAGTGATAAACCTAGAATGAATTAAAATTGTAGCTTTTTAATAAATCCATAAAATGAAGAAGCATCTAAATGTAGATTTAATTATAAATTTAATACTAGTGACATAACATAAACAATCCATAACAATTAGCAAGATAAACCTGTGTATGGTATGGATTCCTCTTGTCTATTCATTTTAGTCTGATTCTATTTATGTTGTGTTATTTGGTTATTCAGTCACTTGGTAATTTTTATCATTTTTCTATTTGGATACTTGGCTAATTGGCCAATTAGTCCATTTAGGTGAATTGGGAAAATTAGGGAAATTAGTCCAATTAGAAAATTTAGTCCAATTAGGCCCTTAAGTCCAATTAGGTCATTTAGGACAATTAGTCCATTAGTCCAATTAGTTCATTAGGCCATAGAGAATTTAGGCCTTTAATCCAATTAGGCCAATTAGTACATTAGGCCATTTAGTCCATTAATCCATTTATGCCAATTAGACTGATTAAACCATTTAGGTCAATTATGCCAATTAGGCTAATTAGACCATTTAATCCAATTAGATCATTTAATCCATTTGGACTAATTAGTCCATTTAGAATAATTAGGTCATTTATGCCAATTTGGTCATTTGGCTATTTTGACCAATTTGGTCATTACACCATTATCCCATTAGTTCATTACACCATTAGGCTAATTGGTCATTTGGTTATTTGACCATTTATGTCAATTTAGGCCAATTAAGAAAAATATGCTAATTAATCCAATTTGACAATTTAATACAATTGGATCATTTAATTCATTTGGATCAATTAGGCCAATTATACCCATTTGGCCATTTAGGCTAATTAGGCCAATTAGGCCAATTAGGCCAATTAGGTTAATTAGACAATTTAATCCCATAATACCATTTAATCCATTTAGACTAATTATTCCATTTAGACCAATTAGTTCAATTATGCCAATTAGGCCATTATGTCAATTATTCTATTAGGATATTAGGCCATTAGGCTATTTAGATCAATTAGGTCATTTAGGTCATTAGTACATTATAACATTAGTTCATTGGTCTATTAGTCCCATTGGTTATTTGGCCATTTGGTCATTTGGGAAAATTTGGACCAATTTAGGCCAATTATAACCAAAAAATCCTAAAACCAAGACCCAAAACACTATATCTGGAACACTAATACCTAAGTCCTAAATAGGCCCATTATGCTGATTAGGCCACTTAATCAAATTAGGTCACCTAGGCCCATTATTAACATTAGGACCATTAGGCCCATGAGGCCACTTAGGCCCACGATGACCATTCGGCCACTTAGGTCCATTAGGCCCATTAGGGCGATTTGGCCACTTAGGCCCATTAGCCTCATTAGGCCACTTAGTTCCATTAGGCCCATTGGGCCACTTAGGACCATTAGGACCATTTATCCCACTCAACCCATTAGGCCCATTCAAAAAATTAGGCCACTTTGGTCCATTGGCCCACTAGGCCACTTAAGACCATTAGGCCCATTATGATGATTAAGCCGCTTAGGCCCATTAGACCTATTACGTCGATTAGGCCACTTAGACTCATTTGGCCCATTTGGACCATTAGACCACTTAGCCCCAATTATACCATTAGGACCATTAGGCCAATTTGTACTATTAGGTCGATTAGGCCACTTAGGCCCATTTGGCCACTTAGGCCCATAAAGGCCCATTAGGCCACTTAGGTCCATTAGGCCCATTAGGCACATTAGGCCACTTAGTCCCATTAGGCTCATTAGGAACATTCATAGCATTGGGACCATTAGGACAAATAGGCCCATTCATCCCATTAGGTCGATTCGGCCACTTAGGCCAATTAGGCCACCTGGGCCCATTAGGCTAATTAGGCCACTTGGGCCCATTAGGCCACTAAGGTCTATTACGCCCACTAGGCCCATTAGTTCCATTCCTACCATTAGGCCAATTAGGCTCATTATCCACATTATACCCATTAGGACCATTAGACCATTTATTCTCATTAGTCCCATTAGGCCACTCAGGCCCATTTGGCTTATTAGGCCGCTTAGGCCTCGTTGTCCCATTAGGCCACTTAGGCCCATTCAGACACTTAGGCCCATTAGGCCACTTAGGACCATTGATCCCATTTGTTCTATTTTCCCCTTAGACCACTTAGGATACTTTGGCCCATTAGGCCCACTAGGCCCATTAGGCCACTTAGGCCCATTAGCCCGCTTAGGCCCATTGAGCCCATTAGGCCCATTTGACCCCTTAGGCCACTTTGGCTGCTTATGCCCATTAGGCCACTTAGGCCACTTAGGCCCACTGAGTCCATTAGGCCTATTAGGCCCCTTAGGTCACTTAGGCCACTTCGGCCCATTAGGACCATTAGGCCGCTTAGGCCCATTATGCAACTTAGTCCCATTGATCCCATTAGGCCCATTAGGCCAATTAAGCCGATTAGGCACGTTAGGCCCATTAGGCCGCGTAGGCCACCTAGGAACATTATACCCATTATCCATTAGGCTCATTAGGCCACTTAGGTCCATTAGGTCACTAAGGCCCATTAATCCCATTATGCCACTTAGGCCCATTAGTCCACTTAAGCCCATTGGGACCATTAGGACACTTAGGCCCACTCATCAACTTAGGCCCATTAAGCCCATTAGGCCCTTGAGGCCACTTAGGCTGCTTAGGTCCATTAGACCAATTAGGGAAATTAGGTCCATTATGCCAGTTAGTCCCTTTAGGCCCATTCATCCCCTTAGACCCATTGGGCCCATTAGGATACTTAGGCCCATTAGGCCACTTAGACCCATTAGGCCACTTAGGACCATTAGGCCCATTAGTCATATTACTCCACATTGGCCACTTAGTCCCACTTAGGCACATTAGGCTACTTAGGACACTTAGGCCCATTAGGCCTCTTAGGCCCATTGAGCCCATTAGGCACATTTGGACCCTTAGGCTACTTATACCCATTAGGCCACTTAGGCCACTTAGACCTATTGAGCCCGTTAGGCCCATTAGTCCCCTTAGGTAACTTAGGCCACTTAGGCTCATGAGGCCCATTAGGTCACTTAGGCCACTTAGGCCCATTATGCCACTTGGGCCTATTGAGCCCATTAGTCCCATTAGACCACTTTGGACACTTAAGTGCTTTATTCCCATTAGGCAACTTAGGCCATTTAGGCCCATATGGCCCATTATACATTGGACCCATTAGGCCACTCAGTCCCATTATTCCACTAAGGCCCATTAGGACCATTAGGCCACTTAGGCCCATTAGGCCACTTATTCCCATTAGGCTCAATAGTCCTATTAGAACACTTAGGCTCACTCAACCACTTAGGCCCATTAGGCCCTTTATGCCACTTAAGATGCTTCATCCCATTAGGCCCATTAGGACCATTAGTCCCATTAGACATTAGGCTCATTAAGACACTTAGGCCCATTCGTCCCCTTAGGCCCATTGGGTGCAGTCATTGCATCGAAGATAACACATTGAAGAAGTTGTCGCCAACATCATAACTCATTGTAATTATCACCTCATTGTCATCCACTCAGAACATCATCCTCATAACCATCACTGTCAGAGTCACCACATCGCCGGTGGGAACACCACTTTCATTATTATCGACCATAATTGTTGGAGCTTAGAACCAGGGAAAAATGAACTAGGATGTCCACTAATCACCACTGATGTCTTCATATCGCCGCTGTAAAACTTCAACTTCACTTCCAAAAAACCATCAAAACAAAACATCACAACCATTAAAACCTTCAAATATGGGCCATTATCCCTCAAAAAGACCCTAAGACACTCGATCCGGACCTACCAAAACCTCCATGAAGACCGACACACTAGAATGATAGGGAAAGGATCAAAGCAAGGATGAGCAGATAGAGGCATCATTAGGGGACCAAGCTGGAAACTGCATCGATCCAAGGAAACAGAGAACCAATAACAAAGAAACAAAATCAATCACAAAAAAAAAATCACCATACGAGAACTCAATCCGCATATTCAAAATAGATAAAGAGCCATCCCTACTCCAACATGATCCCAAGTAGGCCCAGATCCCGAATCAAGTGCAACTAAAGTGGATTCAAACGTGATGGGTATACCATCATGGGTAGATGAGAAAGAAGGCACTGAGCACACTCACCAGAGCTAACCCAAGACGTCTAAAGTACCCACACACACACACCCATAATGGGGGTTCGATGCACAAGGATAGATTGAAAGAGGGGTGGTGAGTGGCACACGATGACCACACCAGCAAGCCACATCATTTGGGAGGTAAGAAAAAGAAAGCAAGAGAAGGAAGATGATATATCAGGTGAAGTGGACCCATCACCGTCAAGCAGACCCTCAAAACCATAGGAGGGGAAGAGGAGGCAGCGAGACCATTGAGAGCCAAGAGAGTGCAGAGCCATCAGGTTCATTTATTAGGGTCATTAGGCCAATTAGGACACTTAGGAACATTAGTCCCATTAGACCCATTTGGACCATTACACCGGTTAGTCTCATTCAGAAACTTAGGCCAATTAGGACCATTAGGGCACTTCAGCCCATTAATCCCATTCAGTCCATTAGGCCACTAATGCCCATTTGGCCCATTAATCTCATTATATTAGGCCCATTAGGCCACTTGGGCCCATATAAACCATTATGACCATTACACCAATTAGGACCATTAGGCCACTTAGGCCCATTAGGCCCATTAGGGAACTTAGTCCCTTTAGACCAATTAGGACCATTAGGCATATTAGGCCAATTAGGGAACCTAGTCTCATTAGGCCAATTAGGCTCATTCAGCTCATTTGGACACTTAGGCCCATTAGGCCCATTAAGTCCAATATTCCCATTGGATTAGGCCCATTAGGCCACTTAGCCCCACATGGAACATTAGGCCCATTAGGCCAATTAGCCCAATTAGGCACATTAGTCCCATTAAACCAACTATGCCACATAGACCCATTTTTCCACATGGGCCCATTAGGCCACTTGGGCCCATTAGGCCACTAAGGCCCATTTGGCCACTTAGGCCAATTATACCAATTATGCACATTCGGTGCATTAGGCCCAATATGCCATAGATGCCCATTAAGACACTTAGGACCATTAGGACCATTAGTTCTATTAGGCACATTAGGCCACTTAAGCCCATTAGGCCACTTAGGCCCATTAGGCCACTTAGGCCCCTTAGGCCCATTAGGCCACTTCGGCCTATTGTTCCGCTTAGGCCCATTAGGACCATTGAGCCCATTATGCCACTTAATCCCATTATGTGCATTAGGCCCATTAGGCCACTAAGGCCCATTAGGACACTTAGGCCCATTAGCCCCATTAGGCTAATTAGGCACATTAGGAAACTTAAGACCATTAGGCCACTTAGTCCCCTTAGGCCCATTAGGCCACGTAGGCCCATAAGGAAACTTAGGCTCATTAGGACCATTAGTCCACTTAGTCCCCTTAAACCATTTAAGCCTATTAGGCCACTTAGGCCCATTAGGCCACTTAGGCCCATTAGGCTCATTAGGTCACTTAGGCCCATTGGGCCCATAAGGCCCATTAATCCACTTAGGCCCATTAGGACACTTGGGATAATTGTTCCAATTAGGTCCATTAGGCCAGTTAGGTCCACTCATCATATTTGGTCCATTAGGCCACTGAGGCCAATTAGGCCACTTAGGCCCATTTGGCCAATTTGGTCAATTTGGCCCATTAGGACACTTAGGCCACTGAGGACCATTAGTCCACATATGCCCATTAGGCCTATTTGGAACATTATGCCACTTATTCCCATTATTCCCATTAGTCCAGTGAGGCCCCTTCAACCCATTAGGCCACTTAGGCCCATAATTCCCATTAGGCCACTTAGCCCCATTATGCCCATTAGGAAACTTAGGACCATTAAGAAACTAAGTCCCATTAGGACACTAAGCCTCATTAGGCCCATTATGTTCATTAACCCATTAGTCCCATTATGCCACTAAGGCCCATTAGGCCACTTAGTCCCATTAGGCCACTTAGGCCCATTAGGCCACTCTGGCCCATTAGCACCATTAGGAAACTTAGTCAACTTAGGCCCGTTAGGCTTATTAGGCCACTTAGGACCATTAGGTACATTTGTCTAATTAGGCCACTTTGGCCCATTAAGCCCATTAGGCCACTTAATCCCAATAGGCCCATTGGGTCCATTAATCCACTGAGGCCCATTAATACTGTTAGGTCAATTAGGCCACTAAGGCCCATTAGGCCCATTCATCCCATTCACCCCATTAGGCCCATTAGGCCCATTAGGCCACTTGGGACCATTAGGCCCATTAATCTACTTAGTCCCTATAGGCTACTTTGGCCCGTTAGGAAACCTAACCCCATTAATACCATTAATCCACTTAATCCCTTTCATCCACTTTGTCCCATTAGGCCACTTAGGTGCATTAGGCCGATTAGTCCACGTTGTCCCATTAGGCCCATTTTTTCACTTTGGTCCATTAGGCGCATTAGGCCACTTAGTCCCATTAGTCCACTTAGGCCCATTAGGCCACTTAGGCCCATTAGGCCCATTAATCCCATTACAATGATTAGGTCACCTAGGCGCATTAGGACCATTAGGCCACTTAGGATTATTAGGACCATTCATCCCATTAGGCCCATTAGGCCCATTATACCACTTAGGCCCATTAGGCCACTTAGGCCTATTAGGCACATTCGTCCCATTCATCCTATTATGCCCATTAGTTCACTTAGGAAAATTATGCCCATTGGGCTATTAAGGCTCCATAGGCCCATTTGGCCACTTGGGCCCATTAGTCCCATTAGGCCACTTAGGCCCATGAGGCCCATGAGGCCTATCAGGCCCATTAGGCCACTTAGGCGCATTTTCCCATTAGAACACTTAGGCCCATGAGGCCTATTTTGTCCATTTAGCCCATTAGGCCCATTAGACCCATTAGGCCACTTAGTCTCATGAGCCCCATTAGGCCCCTTAGGCCCATTCGGCCACTTAAGCCTATTAGGCCACATTGGCCCATTAGGACCATTAAGCCAATTTAGCCA
The DNA here is from genome assembly GCA_963277665.1 of Viscum album. Taxonomy (NCBI): domain Eukaryota; kingdom Viridiplantae; phylum Streptophyta; class Magnoliopsida; order Santalales; family Viscaceae; genus Viscum; species Viscum album. The sequence continues at coordinate 1,781,177,347 of OY728156.1, forward strand.
CTTAGGACCATTAGGCTCATTCGACCCATACAACCCATTTAACCCATTAGACCACCTAGGCCCATTGGGTCACTTAGTCCCACTAGGCTCATTAGGCCACTTTGGCCCATTCGGCTAAGATTATGCCACTTAGGCCCATTAGGCCACATTGTCCCATTAGTACCATTAGTTTTATTAGGAAAATACATCCCATTAAGCTCATTAGGCCCATTATTCCACCAAGACCCATTTGGCCACCTAGGCCCATTAGGCCACCTAGGCCCATTTGACCACCCAAGCCCATTAGTCCATTAGGCCCACTAAGTCCCATAAGGCCCCTTAGGCCCACTTAGGCTCATTAGGATGATTAGGAAACTTAGGTCCATTATGCCACTTAGGCTCATTAGGCCCATTATGACCATTAGGCCACTTAGGTTAAATAGGCCCATTTGGCCCACTATTCCCATTAGGCCCATTCGGCCTATTTGTCCCCTAGGTTCATTAATCCCATTAATCCAATTAGGCCACTTAGCCCCATTAGGGAATTTATCCCCATTAAGCCACTTAGGCACATTAGTCTGATGAGGCCACTAAGGCCCATTAGGCCCATTAATCCCATTAGGCTGATTAGGCCACTTAGGCCCATTCGGCCGATTTGGCCGATTTGGCCCATTTGACCCATGCGGCCCATTCGACCTATTAATCCCATTAGTCCGATTGGGAAACTTTGTCTCATTAGGCCCCTTCGGCCTATTAGACCCATTAGGTCACTTAGTCCATTTAGTCCAATTCAACCCATTAGGCCACTAAGGCCCATTCGACCCATTAATACCAATATGATGATTATGTAGATTTGGCTCATTTGGCCACTTAGGCCCATTTGGACACTTAGGCCAATTGGTCCCCTTCGGTCCATTAGGCCCATTTGGACCCAAGGCCTGTTAAGACCATTAATCCCATTAGGCCACCAAGTCCCCTTAGGCCCATTAGTCCCTTTAGGTCCATTAGGCCACTTAGGCCCATTACACCCCTTAGGCCGATTAGGAAAATTAGTCCCATTAGGCCACTTATGCCCATTAGGCCACTTAATCCCATTCCTCCCATTAGTCCACTTAGTCCACTTAGGCCAATTAGGCCTTTTAGGCCACTTAGGCCCATTAGACCCATTAGGCCCACTAGTCCACTTAGTTCCCTTAGGCCACATAGGCCCATTAGTCCACCTAGGCCCATTAGGACACTTAGTCCCATTATGGACCCTAGGCCCATTAGGCTACTTAATCCCATTAATCCCATTAGGCTACTTAAGCCCATTAATCCCCTAAGGCCCATTAATCACATTAGGCCCATTTGGAACCAAGGACCATTAAGCCCCATGATCCAATTTATCCCATTAGGCCCATTTCCCCCTTGGTTCCATTAGCCCTTAGTCCCATTAGGCCCATTAGGCCACTTCATCCCATGAGGCTACTTAGGCCCATGAGGCCCATTACGTCCATCAGGGTACTTAGGCCCATTCAACCACTTAGACCCAATATGCCCATTAGGCCACTTAGGCCCATGAGGCCCACGAGGCCCATGAGGCTCATTAATTCAATTAGACCCATTCATCCAATTATTCCCATTAGGCCCATTAGGCCACTTAGTCCCATTAGTCCAGTTAGGCCCATTAGGCCTATTAGTACACTCGGGCACATTAGGACCATTAGGCTTATTAGTCCCCTTAGGACCAGTTGGCCCATTAGGTACATTTGGTCCATTAGGTCACTTAAGCCACTTTGGCCAATTAGCCCCAGTAGGCCCATTAGGTCACTTAGGACCATTAGGCCCACTAAGATCATTAGTCCCATTAGGCCCATTAGGCCACTTCGACCCATTAGTCCCATTTAGCCACTTAGGCTCATTGGGCCCACTATGCCTATTAGGCCACTTAGATCCATTATTCCCATTAGGCGACGTCGACCCATTAGGCCCATCAAGCCACTAAGGCCCTATAGGCCCATTAGGCTCATTAGGACACTTAGGCCCCTTAGGACTATTAGTCCCCTTTGTCCACTTAGGCCACTTACGGCCACTAGACCCGTTAGTCTTGTTAGGCCACTAAGGCTCATTAGGCCCATTAAGACACTTAGGCCCATTACACCCATTATGCAACTTAGGACCATTCGACCCATTAGGCCACTAGTCCTATTCAACCCATTAGGCTCATTGGGCCACTTAGGTGCATTATTCTAATTTGGCTACTTAGGCCCATTAGGCCCATTAGGGCCATTGGTCCCATTATGCCACTTAGGGTATTTAGCCCATTAGGCCCATGAGGCCACTAAGGACCTTTAGGCCCATGAGTCCACTAAGACCCATTAGGCCCATTAGTCCACCTAGGTCCATTAGGCCCATTGGGCCACTTAGGCCCATTAGCTTCATTCGGCTACTTAGGCACATTCGGCCCATTAGGCCCATTAGGACCATTGTGCCAATTCAGCCCATTGGACCACTTAGGCCTATCAGGCCACTTAGTCCCATTAGGCTGATTAGGCCAGTTAGGCCGATTAGGCCCATTCACCCACTTAGTCCCACTAGGCCCATTAATCCCATTAGGCCGATTAGGCCACTTAGGCCCATTTGTCCAATTATGCCCATTAGGCCCCTTAGGCCCATTAATCCCATTAGGCCGATTAGGCAATTTAGGCCCATTAGGCCACTTAGGCCCATGAGGCACATTCAACCCATTGGGTACTTAGGATAACTAGGCCCATTTGGAACATTAGGCCCATTAGGCCAATTTGGACCCTAGGATCGTTAAGACCATTAATCACATGAGGCCACTTAGGCCTATTAGGCCGATTAGGCCACTAACCCCCATTAGACAATTTGGGCCCATTAGGCCCATTAAGCTCATTATGCCAATTAGGCCAATTAGGCCCATTAGGCCCATTATGCCCATTAGAACCATTAACCCCATTGAGTCGATTAGGAAACTTTGGACCATTAGGCCACTTTAGCCCATTAGGATCATTAGTCTCATTAGGCCACTTAGGCCAATTAGGCCCATTCGGCCCATCAGAACCATTAGGCCCATGGGTCCACTTAGACCCATTAGGCCCATTTAGCCCATTAAGACCATTAGGACGATTAAGCAACTTTGGACCATTAGGAGATTGAGCCCCATTAGGCCACTTAGGCCACTTAGGCCCATTCGGCCCATTTGGACCATTTGGCCCCTAGACTTGTTAAGCCCATTAATCCTATTAGGCCACCTAGGCCCATTCATCTACTTAGGCCCATTAGGCCACTTTGGCCCATTTTGAACCTAGGCCCGTTAATCCCATTAATCCCATTAGGCCCATTAGGCCACTTAGGCTCCTTGGGTCCATTAAGCCCATGAGCACATTAGGCCACTTAGGCCCATGAGGCCCATTAGAACCATTAGGCATCTTAAGAAACTTAGGCCCATGAGGTCCATTAGGCCACTTAGGTCCATGAGGCCCACTAGTCCACTACAACCCATTATGCCCATTAGGCCCATTCGACAACTAAGGCCTATTCGGAACATTATGCCACTTAGACCCATTAGGCCCATTCATTCGATTAGGCCGATTAGGCCACTTAGTCCTATTAGGCCCATTAGGCCCATTAATCCACTTAGGCCCATTGGCCCATTAGGCCACTAAGCCCCATTTATCCAAATAGGCCCATTTATCCCATTAGGCCCATTCGGCCCCATAGGCGCATTAGGTACATTAGGCTCATTTGTCCACTTATGGCCACTAGGCCCATCAGGACACTTAGGGACATTAGGCCCATTAGGCCACTTATGCCCATTAGTCCCATTATAACACTTAAGCCCATTCAACAACTTAGGCCCATTAGCCCCATTAGCCCCATTTGGCCAATTTGGCCCATTAGGCCCATTCAGCCACTTAAGTCCATTAGGCCCAACCACTTAGTCACATTCGGTCTATTAGCCTGATTAGGCCACTCTGGCCCATTAGGATCTGTAGGCCCATTAGACCATTGAGGCCCATTCATTCGATTAGGCATATTAGGGCACTTAGACCCATCGGTCCCATTCGTCCACTTAGTCCCATTAGGCCCATTCAGTCGATTAGGCCGATTAGCATGATTAGGCCACTTAGGCCTATTAGGCCTATTCAGTCGATTAGGATGATTAGCACGATTAGGCCACTTAGGCCACTTAGGCCCATTAGGACAATTAGGCCACTTAGGCCCACTGGGCCCATTAGGCCACTTAGGTCCAATAGGCCAATTCGACTAATTAGACCACCTAGGCCACTTAGGTCCATTATGACCATTAGGACCATTATGGCCATTAGGACCATTCGTCACATTGGGCCCATTAGGCACATTGGGCCCATTAGGCCACTTGGGCATTAGGCCCATTAGGCCCATTAGGCCACTTGGGCATTAGGCCCATTAGGCCCATTAGGCCACTTAGGCCCATTAGACTCATTCCTTCGATTGGGACGATTAGGCCACTTTAGCCACTTAGGCCCATTATGCCCAATAGGCACATTAGGCCCATTAGGCTATATAGGTGCATTAGGCCCATTATGCCCATTTTTCCTATTTAGTCGATTAGGGAGATTAGGCCACTTAGTCCCATTAGGCCCATTAGGTTCATTAGGCCACTTAGGCCCATTATGCCAATTGGTCCTATTAGATCCATTAGGCCCCTTAGGCCCATAAGGCCACTTAGGCCCATTATGCCCACTAAACCCATTTGTCCCATTATGCCCATTAGTCCCATTAGGTCACTTAGGCCCATTAGGACCCTTAGGCCATGTAGGCCCATTAGGCCCATTAGGCCATTTAGACCCATTAATCTAATTAACCCATTAGACCCAGTAGGCCCATTGGGCCCATTAAGCCAATAGGCCACTAAGGTCCATTAGGCCAATTCTATCGATTAGCTCGATTAGGCCCATTACTCCCATTAGGCCACCTAGGCCCATTAGGATGCTTAGGACCATTAGGCCCATTAAACCCAATAGTCCCATTAGGCTAATTAGGACCATTAATCCACTTAGGTCACTTAGTCCCATTATCCCCATTGGGTCAATTATACCTATTCGGCCACTTAGGCCCATTAGGTTCATTAGGCCCATTATCCCCATTAGGACAATTAGGTCCATTAGGAAACTTAGACCCATTAGGCCCACTAGGCCACTTTGGAACACTAGGCCCATTAGGCCCATCTGGTTTGTAAGGCCCATGATGCACATTCCACCCATAAGGCCCATTAGGCCCATGAGACCCATCACACCCATGAGGCCCATCATGCCCATTAGGACACTAACACCCATTGGGCCCATGAGGCCACTTAGGCCCATTAGGCCCATGAGTCCCATTAGACCCATCAGGCCACTTGGTCCTAATAAACCCATTCGACCCACTAGGCCCTTTAGGCCACTTAGTCCAATTAGGCCACTTTGGCCCATTAGGCCCATTGGGCCCACTAGGCACATTCATCCCATTAGGATCATTGGTCCCATTAGGACCACTCATTCTATTATTCACCATATTCCCCTTCATCCCATGAGGCCTATTGGTAACATTAGTCCCATTAGGCCACTTAGGTCCATTCGACCCATTAGGCCCTTTAGGCCCACTTAGTCCACTTAGGCCCACTATGCCCATTATTCCCATTGGGCCCATTAGGAAACTTATGCCCATTAGTCCCATAAATATAATTAGGCCCATTGGTCCCATTACATCCTTTAATCCCATTAGTCCCATTCGACACATATTCCCATGCAGCCCATTAGGCCACTTAGGCCACTAAGGCCCATGAGGCCCATTAGGACCATCAGACCCATTTGGACACTTAGGCCCATTAGGACACTCAGGCCCATGAGACCACTTAGGCCCATTAGTTCGTTCAGTCCCATTAGGCCACTTAGGACTATTGGGTCCATCAATCTCTTTGGGCCACTTAGGCCCATTCGGCCACTTAGGCCCATTAGGCCCACTAGGCACATTAGGTCCATTCAGCCAATTAGGCCCATTCGGCCACTTAGTCCCATTACTCCCATTAGGTCCATTAGTCCAATTAGGTCACTTAGGAACATTAGGCAACTTAGTCCCATTAGGCCACTTAATACCATTCGACCCATTAGGCCCCTTTGGCCCATTAGGCCCATTAGGCCCCTTAGACCCATTCGGACACTGCGCCCCATTAGTACCATTATCCCCTTAGGCACATAAGGCCCATTAGAACCATTAGGCCCATTAGATCCATTAGTCTACTAAGGCCCATTGGGCTCATCAGGCCCATTACGCCACTTAGGCCCATTAGGCCCATTAAGCCACTTCATCCACTTAGGCCAGTTAGGCTCATTAGGCCCGTTCAGCCCATTAGGCCACTTGGGATCATTGGGATAATTAGGCAACTTAGTCCCATGTGGCCCATTAGGCCCATTAGGCCACTTAGGACTAGTATACCCATTAGGTCCGTTAGGCCCATTAGGCTACTTTGCCCCATTGGGCTAATTAGGTCACTTAGTCCCACTTAGTCCTTTAGGCCCATTAGGACACTTAGTCCACTTAGGCCCATTTTGACCCATTAGGACCATTAGGCCCATTAATCCCATTAGGCCACTTAGGGCCATTATGCCACTTAGGACAACTGGGCCCATTAGGCCCACTAGGCCACTCATGTCCATTAGGCCACTTAGGCCCATTCATCCCATTCGGCCCATTTGACCACTTAGAATTATTCGGCCTAGTAGGCCCATTAGGCCACTTAGGCCCACTAGGTACATTAGTCCCATCAGGTTCATTAAGCCACTTAGGCCCTTTTGAAAACTTAGGACCATTAGGACCATTAGGCACATTCATCCACCTAGGGCCATTAGGCCCATTCATACCATTCATCCAATTAGACCCATTATGCTACTTAGGAAAATTAGGCACATTAGGTCCATTTCGCCACTTAGGCCTATTAGGCCCATTAGGTCCACTAAGCACATTAGGATCATTCATCCAATTAGGCCCATTCATCCACTTAGGCCCATTATGCCCATTAGCTCCATTAGGCCGATTATGTCACTTTGGACCATTAGGCCACTTAGACCCACTAGGCCCATTGGGCTACTTAATCCCATTCGACGCATTAAGCCCCTTAGTCCCATTCAACCAATTAATCCCATTACGCCCATTAGGCTGATTAGATCACATAGGCCCATTAGGCCACTTAGGTCCAGTAAGCCCATTAGTCCTATTAGGCCCATTAGACAACTTTATCCCAATTGGCCCATCATGCTACTTAGGCCCATTAGGCTGATTAGGCCCATTAGGCTACTTAGGCCACTTAGGCCCTTTAGGCCCATTAAGCTCATGAGGCCACTGAATCCCAATAGGCCCATGAGGCAACATAAGACATTTAGTCCCATTAGGAAACTTAGGCCCATTAGTCTCATCAAGCCATCTAGGCCCATTAGGCCCATTAGACCACTTAGGCCCATTAGGCCTGTTGTTCCACTTAGGCCCATTAGGGTGATTAGGCTACTTTGGCCCATTAGTCCCATTAGTCCACTTATCCCACTTAGGTCCATTAGGCCCATTAGGCTATTTAGGCCCATTAATCCAATTAGGACGATTAAACCACTTCGACCCATTAGGCCCATTATGCCCATTAGGCCACTTAGGTCCATTAGGCCACTTTGTCATATTAGGCTCATTAGGCCACTTAGGCCACTTAGGTCCATTACGCCAATTCGGCCAATTCATCCCATTAAGCCCCTTAGGTCGATTAGGTCACTTAGGCCCATTAGTCCTATTAAGCCCCTTAGGCCACTTAGGCCCACTATGCCCATTCATCCCATTAGGACCATTAAACCCATTAGGCCACTTAGGCCCATTATACCCATGAGGCTACTTAGGCCCATTTGGCCCATTAGGCCACTTCGCCCCATTAGTCCCATTCGACCACTTTGGCCCATTGGACCACTTCGGACCATTAGCCAACTTAGCCCAATTAGACAAGTTAGGCCCATTAGGTCAATTAGGCAACTTTGGACCATTAGGCCCATTAGGCCCATTCGGCCTATTCGACCACTTCGGCCCATTCAGACACTTAGGCCCAGTAGCCCACTTAGGCCCATTAAGACCATTATGCCACTTAGGCCCATTAGGCCACTTCGACCCATTAGGCCACTTAGGCCCATTAGGCCCATTAGTCTCATTAGTCCCATTAGGACACTTAGACCCATTAGTCCACTTAGGCCCATTGGGCCACTTAGGCCCATTCGGACACTTAAGTCCATTAGGCATGCTCAACCCATTAGGCCCATTAGGCTCCCTAGACCCATTAAGCCCGTCTAACCCATTAGGACCCTTAGGCCAATTTGGCCCATTAGGCCCATTCATCCCATTAGGCCCATTCGGGATATTATGCCTATTCACGCCATTGGTCCCATTAGGCCACTTAGGCCCATTAGGCCACTTCGTCCAATTAGATCCTTTAGGCTCATTTGGCTCATTAACCCCATTTGGGACACTAACCCCATTCTATCCATTAGGCACATTTGGCCACTTAGGCCCATTAGGCCACTTCGTCCCATTAGACCCATTCAGCACATTAAGCCCATTTAGATCATTAGGCTCATTTGGTCCATTTGGGCCACTTAGGGGCATTAAGCCACTTAGACCCATTAGGCCACTTAGGCCCATTATCCCAATTAGGCCAATTAGCCCTCTTAGTCCCATTAGGCACATTCATCTCATTCTTACCATTAGGCCCATGAGGCCACTTAGGAAAATTAGGTCCACTATGACACTAAGGCCAAATTGGCCCATTTGGAAATATGGGCCCATGAGGCCCTTTAGGCCACTTAGGCCCATTAGGCTCATTCTGCCCATTGGGCAAGTTGGCCCACTTAGCCCCACTTGGCTCATTCATCCACTTGGGCCCATTTATCCCATTGGGCTACTTCATCCCATTAGGATAATAAGGACCATTAGTCTCCTTACACCCATTAGGACCATTAAGCCCATTAGGCCACTTAAGCCCATTCTGCCACTTAGGCCCATTATCCCCATTAGGCTACTTAGGCCCTTTAGTCCCATTAGGCCACTTAGGTTCATTCGACCACTTCGGTTCATTCAGCCACTTTGGCGCATTAGGCCCTTTAGGCTGATTAGGCCACTTAGGCCCATTAGCCCCATTAACCCACTTAGGCCCATTGGCCCCATTAGGCCACTTAGTCCCATTTATCCACTTAGTCCCATTAGCCCCATTAGGCAACTTAGGCCCATTCTACCACTTAGGTCCATTCGGTCGCTTTGGCGCATTAAGCCCTTTATGCCGATTAGGAAACTTAGGCCCATTCGGCGCATTCAAAAAATTTGACCCATTAAGCCACTAAGGCCCATTGGGAACATTAGGCCACTTAGTCCCATTATGCTCATTAGGCCACTTCAGCCCATTACACCCATTAGTCCCACTAGGTCACTTTGTCCCATTAAACCCATTCAGCCCATTCGGCCACTTAGGCCCATTAGGCCCATTAGGCTAATTAGGCCACATAAGCCACTTAGGCCCATTAGGCCCCTTCGGCCTATTAGTCCCACGAGGCTAGTTGGGGCCATTAGGCCACTCATGCCCTTTAGGCCCATGAGGCCACTTAGGTCCATTAGGCCCCTCAAGCCAATTAGGCCCATTAGGCCCATTATGCCCCAAGACCCGTTAAGCCCATTAAGACCATTGGTCAACTTATGTCTACTAGGCTAATTTGGCGACTAAGGCCCATTAGGCCACTTAGCTAACTAGGCCCATTAGGCCGATTATGCCACTTAGGCCCCTTAGGCCACTTAGGCCCATTAGTCCCATTATGCCCATTAGGCACATTAATCCCATTATGCCGATTAGGAAACTTTATACCATTAGTTCACATATCCCAGTTAGGCCCATTTGGCCACTTAGGCCCATTCAGCCCATTGGGCCCATTATGCCCATTAGGTCGATTAGGCTACTTTGGACCATTAGTCCACTTCGACCCATTAGACCCATTAGGCCACTAAGTCCAATTAGGCCCATTTGTATCCTAGGTCTATTAGTCCCATTAAGACCATTAGGCTAGCTAGGGACATTAGGCCATTAGGCCCATTGGGCCCCTTAGGCCCCTTAGGCCCCTTAAGCCCATTAGGCCCATTAGGCTCATTATGACCATTATGCCCATTATGTCGATTAGGCCACTTAGGCCCATTAGGTCTCTTATGTCGATTAGGCCGTTGAGGCCCATTCAGCCCATCATTCCCTTTTTCTCTAGGCCCGTTAAGCCCATTAAGCCCATTAGGCCACCCATACCCATTAGGCCACTTAGGCCCATTAGACTCCTTATTACCATTAAGCCACTTAGGCCCATTAGTACCATTAGGCCCATTTGTACCATTAAGCCCATTAGGTCAATTAGGCCACTTAGGCCCATTAAATCACTTAGGCCCATTCCGCCCATTAGGCCACTTAGGCCCATTAGGCCCATTAGTCTCATTTTATCCATTTAGAATCTAGGACCAATAACCCATTAATCCCATTAGTCCCCTTGGGACCATTAGGCCAATTAGACAAGTTAGGCCAGTTATGCCCATTTGGCCACTTAAGCCCATTAGGCCCCTTAGGCCCATTAGGCCACTTAGACCAGTCAGGCCCATTAGTCTCATTAGGCCACCAAGAAAAATTAGGCCCTATGGGCCACTCAGGCCCATTTGTCCACCTATGCCGATTTGTCCCATTAGGCCAATTAGGCCTATCAGCCCCATTAGGCCCATTCAACCACCAAGGAAAATTAGACCGTGTGGGCCACTTAGGCCCATTCATCCACCTAGGCCGATTTGGAAAATTACGCAACTTAGGCCCATTAGGTCCAATTGTTCGATTAGACCGATTCGGCCACTTAGGCCACTTAGGCCGATTAGGCTCATTGGCCACTTAGGCCCACTAGGCACATTAGGCCCATTTGGCCCATTTGGCCACTTAAATCCATTAGGACACTTAGGCTCATTAGGCCCACTAATCCCATTAGGTCACATTGGCCTCTGAAGCCCATTAGGCCCATGAGGCCCATTAGGCCGATCAGTCCACATAGGCCCATTGGGCTCATGAGGCCACTTAGAACCATTAGGACACTTAGGCCCATTATGACCATTCAATCACTCAAGTCCTTTTGGACCATTCATCCACTTAGGCCCATTAGGCCCATTCAGTCAGTTAGGCTCATTACGTCCATTTGGACACTTAGTCCACTTTCCCCATTATGCCCATCAGGCCCATTAGGCCACTTAGACCAATTAGGCCCATTAGGTCAATTAGGCACATTAGGCCACTTAGGGCTATTTGGCCCATTGTGACACTTGGGCCCATTATACCCATTGGGCCTATCAGGACCATTAAGCCCATTAGGCACATTCTACCATTGAGGCCCATTGGGCCCATTAGGCAAATCAGGCCCATTCAGACCCTTAGGCCTATGAGGCTCACTCATCACATTAGCACACTTAGGCCCATGAGGCCCATTGGAAAACTTAGACCAGTGAGCCCATTAGGACCATGAATCCAATCAGGCACATGATGCCACTTAGGCCCATTAGGTCCATTAGGCCACTTAGGTCCATTAGGACCATTGGGCCACTGAGGTCCATTAGTCCCATGAGGCCTATGAGGCCACTGAGGCCCATTAGGTCCATTAGTCCTATAAGGCCCATTAGGACACTTAGGACCATTAGGCCCATTAGAATCATTAGGATACATTGTCTACCTAGGCCCATTAGGCCCATGAGGGTACAAAGGTCCATCATGCCCATTAGGCCGCATAGGCCACATAGGCCCATTAGGGATATTTGGCCCATTATACCACTTAGGCCCATTATGCCACTTAGGCCAATTCAGCTCATTATGCCACTGAAGCCCACTAGGCCTGTTAGGACACTTAGGACACTTCGTCCCATTATGCCATTGGACCTTTAGGCCAATTAGGCCACTTAGGCCCATTAGGCACATTAGGTCCATTAGGCCATTGAGTCCCATTAAGCCCATTAGGCCACTTAGTCCCATGAGGCTCGTTAGGCACATTAGACAATCAGGACCATTGGGCCAATCAGGCCCATTAGGACACTAAGTCCCATTAGGCCCATGAGGCTCATTAGACCCATTAGGCCACTTAGGCCAATTCAGATCATCAGGCCCAACATGCCACTTTGACCCATTCAGCCCATTAGGCCCATCAAGCACATCAGGCCACTTAGGTCCATTCATCTTAGTAGACCACCTAGGACCATTATGCCCATCAAGCCCATCATCCCCATTGGGCCACTTAGGTCTATTAGGCTCATTAGGCTCATTAGTCCACTTAGGCCCATTCAGATCATTAGGCCACTTAGTCCCATTAGGTCCATCAGGTCGATCAGGCCACTAAGGCTTATTCAGTTCATTACGCCACTTAGGCCCATTAGGCCCATTAAGCCCATTAAGACACTTAGGCCCATTAGGATCAGTAGGCCCATTAGGCCACTTAGGCCTATATGACTCATTAGGCCACTTAGGCCCATTAGGAAACTGAGGAAACCTAGGCCCATTAGGCCCATTAGGCCATTGTGGCCCATTAGGACCATTAGGCCACTTAGGCCTATTTGACTCATTTGGCCACCTTGTCCCATTAAGCTGATTAGGCCTATTAGTCCACTGAGGCCCATTATGCCACTTAATCCCATTAGACCCATTATGCCCATTAGGCCACTAGGGATCATTAGGTCCATTAGGACACTTACACCCATTGGACCACTTAGGCCCATTAGGCCCATTAGGAAACTTAGGCCACTTAGGCCCATTAAGCCACTTTGGCCCATTATGTTCATTAGGACCATTCTTCCACATCGTCCCATTATGCCCCTTAGGCCCATTAAGACCATTATTCCACTTAGTTCCATTAGTCCCATTAGACCACTTATGCCCATTAGGTCCATTAGGCCACTTAGGCCCATTAGGCCACTTGGCCCCATTAGGCCACTTAGGCCCATTAGGCCGCTTAGCCCATTCATCCACTTCATCCACTTCGTCCCATTAGGCCGATTAGGCCACTAAAGTCCATTAGGCCCATTTATCCACTTAGGGCCACCTGTCCCATTAATCTCATTTGGTCGATGAGGCCACTTAGGCTCATTAGGCCACTTAGGCCAATTTGGCCCATTAGGACCCTTAGGCCCATTAATCCCATTAGACCGATTAGGAAACTTAATACCATTAGGCTACTGAGACCCATTCGTCTCATTAGTACCATTAGGATCATTAGGCCACTTAGGTTAATTAGGCCCATTCAGATCATTAGGCACTTTCGTCCCATTATGCCCATTTGGCCCCTAGGCTTGTTATACCCATTATGCCCATTAGTCCACTTAGGCCCATTAGGCCACATAGGCACATTAGGATGATTAGGCCACTAAGGCCCATTAGGCCCATTGGGGAACTTGGTCCACTAGGTCCATTAAGACCATTAGACCGGTTAGGCCACTTAGGCCCATTCGTCCCATTCGGCCCATTAGGCCAATTACACCCTTTAGGTTAATTAGGTAGCTATGGCCCATTAGAGCCATGCGGTCCAATAGGAAAATTAGGCACATTTTTTCCATTAGGACATTTAGGCCCATTAGGCTCATTAGGCCTATTAATCCCATTAGGCTGATCAAGAAACTTTGGCCCATTGGGCCACTTAGGTCGATTTAGCCACTTAGGATAATTAGGCCCATTCGACCCATTCGGCCCCTAGGATTGTAAATCCCATTAATCCAATTAGGCAACCAAGGCCCATTAGGCCACCTAGGCCCATTAGGCTCCTTAGGCCCATTAGTCCACTTAGGTCTATTACACCCCTTAGGCACATTAGGCCCATTAAGCCAATTAGGATGATTATGCCACTTAGGCCCATAAGGCCACTTAGGCTGATTAGGTTCATTAGGACACTTAGGCCTATTAGGCCCATTTGACCCATTAGGTCCATTCAACCTATTAGGCCCATTTGTCACCAAAGACCATTCATCCCATTCATCCCACTAGGCCTATTAAGCCCATTAGGCCCATTTGGCCACTTAGGCCCATAAGGCCCAAGAGGCCACTTAGGCCCATGAGGCCCATTATGCCCATTATTCCCCTTAGGCCCCATAGTCCCATTAGGCCACTTAGACCCAATATTATCATTCATACACTTTGGCCCATTATGACCCTTAGGCCCATTACACCAATTAGGTCCATTATGCCACTTAAGCCAATTACGCCCATTCAGCCCATTAGTCCACTTAGGCCCATTATTCCCATTAAGACCATTAGTCCACTTAAGCCCATTAGTCCACTTAGGCTCATTTGGAACATTAGGCCACTTAATCCACTTAGGCCCATTAGGCACATTGGTCCACTTAGGCCCATTAGGCCCACATGGTAAATTAAGCCCATTCGGCACATTATGCCACTTAGACTCATTTGGCCCATTAGGCCACTTAGGATTATTAGGCCACTTAGTCCCATTAGGCCCAATAGGGACATTAAAACAATTTGGCCCATTGGGCTACTTAGACCAATTAGGCCCATTCGGCCACTTAGGCACATTAGGCCCACTCGACCCATTAGGTAACTCAGGCCCATTAGGCCCATTAGGCCACTTCGAGCCATTAGGCCCATTAGGCCCATTAGGCCACTTCGAGCCATTAGGCCCATTAGGCCCCTTTTCCCCATTCAGTACATTAGGCCACTTTGTCCCATTCATCCCATTAGGCTGGTTAGGCCATTGAGGCCCATTAGGGCGCTTTGGCCCATTAGGCCACTTAGGCCCATTACGCCCATTAGGCAACTTAGGCCTATTAGGCCCATTATACCCATTTTTTCACTAGAACCATTTGCACAATTCTCCTCATTGGTCCACTTAGGCCCATTCAACAACTTATTCCTATTATCCTCACTATTCCCATTGTGCACATTCATCCCATTAGGCCTATTAGTCCACATAGTTCATTTAGGGCCATGAGGCCCATTAGTCCCATCAGGCCATTGAGACCCATTAGGCCACTAAGTCACTTTAGTCCCATGAGGCCATTGAGGCACATTAGGCCCATAAGTTCACTTAGGCCCATTAATCCCATTAGGCCCATTGGGGCACTTAGGCCCATTGGGCCACTTTGTCCTATTAGTCCCATTCGGCCACTTACGACCATTGGCTTATTAGGATACTTAGGCCAATTAGGCCTACTAGACCCATTGGGCCACTAAGGACTATTCAGCCACTTATCCCATTAGAACACTTAGGCCCATTAGGACACTTAATCCCATTAGGCCCCTTAGGCCCCTTAGGCCCGTTAAGCCCATTAGGCCGATTAGGAAACTTAGGCCCATTAGGCCACTTAGGTCCCATTAGGATCATTTGGACTATTAGGAAACTTAGTCTAATTAATCCCTTTCAACACATTCATCCCATTAGGTCCATTCATCCCATTAGGCCCATTTGGAACCTAGTCCTGTTAATCCCATTAAGCCCGTTAAGCCCATTAATCCCATTAGGTCACCTAGGCCCATTAGGATGATTTTCCCGCTAAATCCCATTTGGCCTATTTGGCCACTTGGGACCAATAGTCCAATTAATTCCATAAGTCCCATTAGTCCACTTAGGTTGATTGGGCCACTTAGGCCCATTAGCCCCACTAGCCACATTAGGCCCATTTGGCCCATTAGGCCACTTACACCACTAAGTCCCATTTGTCCCATTAGGCCCATTAGGCCACTTAGGACCATTAGGCCACTTAGGCCACCTAGGCCCATTATAGACATTGGGTCCATTGGGCCACTTAGGCCTATTAGGCCACTTAGGCCCATTAGGCTGATTGGGCCACTTAGGCCCATTCTGCCACTTAAGCCCACTAGGCCCATTAATCCCATTATGTCGATTCATCCACCTAGGCCCATTAGGCCACTTAGGACCATTAGGCTTATTAGACCCATTAGGAACATAAGGCCCATTAGGCGCATTAGGCCCAATAGGCCCATTCGGTCACTTAGGAAAACTAGGCCCATTAGGCCCATGAGGCCACTTATGCCAATTAGGCACATTAAGAGAATTAGGCGCATTTAGATCATTCGACCACTTAGGCCAACTAGACCCATTAAGCCACTTAGGCCCATCAGGCCACTTAGGCACATTAAGCCCATTATTGCACTTTAGCCCATTCGACCACTTAGGCTCATTAGGCCCATTACCCTCACTAGGAAAATTTGGCCCATTATTCCCATTCAACCAATGAGTCTCAATCGACCACTTAGGCCCATAAGGAACATTAGGCCCATTCGGTCTATTATGTTGATTAGGCCACTTAGGCCACTTCGACCCATTCGGCCCATTAGGCCCATTAGCCCCATTAATCCCATTAGGTCCATTAGGCCCATTAGGACCATTCGGTCGATTAGTCCCATTCAGTCGATTAGGACGATTAAGACACTTAGTCCACTTAGGCCCATTATGCCCATTAGGCCCATTAATCCCATTAGGCTGATTAGGCAACTTAGGCCCATTAGGCCCATTCAACCGATTAGGCTACTTAGGCTAATTAGGACCATTTGTCCCATTATACCCATTCATCCCATTAGGCCCATTAATCCCATTAGGTGAATTTTTCCCCTATTACTATTAATCCCATTATGCCCATTAGGCCATTTAGGCCCATTAGGCCACTTAGTCCCATTAGTCCGATTAGGACAGTGATCCCCATTAGGACCACTAGGCCACTTAGGCCCACTTGTCCCATTAATCCCATTAGGACACTTAGGATCATTCGTAAAATTAATCCCATTAGGCTGATTAGGAAACTGTGGCCCATTAGGCCATTTTTAGCCTATTAGCCCCACTAAGCAACTTAGGCCAATTTGGCCCATTAGGTTTATTAGGCCACTTAGGTCGATTAGTCCCATTAAAGTCATTAGGACTATTATGGAACTCTTCCCATTAGGCTACTTAGTCCAATTAGGACCATTCGACCCCTTAGGCCCATTTGACCCATCTTGCACCAAGGCCCTTTAAGCTCTTTAATCCCATTAGGCCCATTAGGCCCATTAGGCCACTTAGTCCCCTTAGGACCATTAGGCCCATACGACCACTTAGGCCCATGGGTCCCATTAAGTGACTTAGGCCCATGAGGCCCATTAGGACCATTAGGACTCTTAGCCCACTTAGGTCCATAAATCCCATTAGGCCACTTAGGCCCATGAGGCCCAATAGGCCAATACGGCCTGTCAGGATCATTCAGCCATGTAGGCCTATTAGGCTCATTATGCCACTTAGACCCATTAGGTCCATTAGTCTCATTCATTCGATTAGTCCAATTTTCCCACTTAAGCCACATAATCCCATTAGGCCCATTTGGCCCATTAGGCCCATTAGGCCCATTAGGCCACTTAGTCCCATTGGCCAATTAGGACAATTAGGTCCATTAGGCAAATTAGGCCCATTGGGCCCATTTAGCCCATTCAACCCATTCATCCCATTCGACCCATTCGACCACTTAGGCCCACTAGGCCCATTAGGCCACTTAGGCCCATTATGAAACTTACACCCATATGCCACTTAGGCCCATTAGGCAACTATGCCCCTAAGGCCCATTGGGCCTATTAGGTTAATTAGGCCCATTAGGCCCATTCGAACACTTATTCCCATTCAATCACTTAGGCTCATTAGGTCACTTCAACCCATTAAGCCCATTAGGTCACTTACACCCATTAAGCCCATTAGGCTAATTATGACCTTAATCCCATTAGTCCACTTAGGTCCATTAGGCCCATTAACCCCATTAGGCTAATTTAGCACATTAGGCCCATTTGACCACTTAGGCCAATTTGTCCCAATCAGCCACTTAGCCTTATAAGGCCCATTAATCCCATTCGATCAATTATGCCAATTAGGCCACTAAGACCCATTAGGCCCATTAGTCCTATTAGGTCCGTTAGTCCCATTCACCAACTAAGGCCCATTAGTCCCATTCGATCGATTAAGATGATTTGGCCACTTAGGCCACTTAGACCCATTTGGTCCATTAGGCCACTTAGTCCCATTATCCCTATTAGAACCATTCAAACGATTAGTCCGATTAGGCCACTTAGGGCCATTCAGTCGATTAGCCCAATTAGGACACTTAGGCCCACTTAGGCCCATTCAGCCCGTTAGGCCCATTCGGTCAATTAGGCTGATTAGGCCACGTAGTCCAATTAGGCCACATAGGCCCATTAGTCCCATTAGTCCACTTAGCCTCATTAGGCCCATTCAGCATATTAGACTGATTAGACCACATAGGCTACTTAGGCCCATTATTCCCATTAGGCCCATGAGGCCACTTACGCCACTTATGCATTAGGCCCATTAGGCCTATTAGGACACTTAGGCCCATTAGGCCCATTTGTCCCATTCAATTGATTAAGATGATTAGAACACTTAGGCCACTTATTCCCATTAGTCCCATTAGGCCCATTAGTCCACTTAGGCCCATTCGTCCCATTCGTCCCATTAGGCCAGTTGGGCCACCTAGGCCCATTTGGCTCATTTGGCCACTTGGTCCCATTAATCCCATTAGGCCACTTCAGCCCATTATGAAAATTATGCCCATTAGGCCACTTAAGCTCATTCCGCCATTTAGTCCCATTAGCCCCATTTGGCCACTTAGGCCCATTCGGCTAGTTAGGCCCATTACCACCATTAGGCCACTTAGTCCAATTCGGCCACTTAGGTCCATCAAGCCACTTTGGTCCATTAGGACCTTTAGGCCCATTAGGCCACATAGGTCTACTAGTCTCATTAGGCCACTTAGGCTGATTTGGCATATTCAGATGATTATTCTGATTAGAGCACTTAGGCTACTTAGGTCCATAATGCTCATAAGGCCCACTAGGCCACTTATGCCACTTAGGCATTAGGACCATTAGGACCATTATTCCCATTAGGACCATTAGGCCCATTAGGACCATTAGGCCACTTGGCCCATTAGGCCCATTAGTCCCATTCATCCAATTGGGCCAATTAGGACACTTAGGGAACCTAGGCCCCTTAGGCCCATTAGAACCATTAGGCCACTTAGACCCATTAGGCCCATTAGGCCACTTAGGCCCATTAGGCTTGTTAAGACACTTAGGACACTTAGGCCCATTCGGTCAATTAGCCCGATTAGGCCACTCAGGTCCATTAGGTCATATAGGCCCATTAGGACACTTAGTCCCATTAGTCCCCTTAAACCCATTAGTCCCACTAGGACCATTAGACTCGTTAATCCACTTAGGCCCATTAGGAACATTCGGTCGATTAGCCTGATTGGGCCAATTAGGCCAATTAGGTCCCTTAGGCCCATTGGCCCCATTATGCCCATTAGGCCCACTAGGCCCATCAGAGCACTTAGGCCAATTCGACTACTTTGAACCATTAGGCCCATTAGGCCCATTAGGCCCATCTCACACATTAGGCCCATGAGGTTCATTTTTCCCATGAGGCCTATGAGGCCCATCAGGCCCATGAGGCCCCTAAGGCCCATTAGGAAACTTAGTCCCATTAGGCACATTGGGCCCATGAGGCAACTTAGGCCCATGAGGCCCATTAGACCCATCAGGAAACATGGTCTCATTAGGCTCATTAGGATCATTAATCATATTAGGCCCACTAGGCCCTTTAGCCCACTTAGGCCCATTAGGCCACTTAGGTCCATTAGTCCCATTAGGACCACTAGACCCATTCATCCCATTAGGCCCATTGGGCTCATTATTTCATTTAGTCCCACTCAACCCATTAGAACCCTTATGCCCATGAGTCTAATTTGTTCCATTAGGACCATTAGGCCACTTAGGCCCATTCAGACCATTTGGCCCACTTAGGCCACTTAGGCCCTCTAGGCCCATTATGTCCATTGGGCCCATAAGGCAACATAGGACCATGAGTCCCATTAGGCCCATGAGGCCCATCTGGACTATCATGCCAATTAATCTAATTCAGCCCATTAGGCCTATTAGCCCCTTTAGGACCATTAGGCCCATTAGGCCCTTTAGGCCCTCTAAGCCTATTAGGCCCATTAAGCCACTTAGGCCCATTAGGCCACTTAGGCCCATTAGGCTACTTTGACCACTTGGGTCCTTGGGCCCCATGATTCCTATTAAGCCCATAAGGCCCATTCATCTACATAGACTCATTAGGCACATTAGGCTGATTATGCCCATTTGGGCTATTGGGCCAATGAGGCCACTTCGGCCCACTAGGCACATTCCTCCCATTATGACCAAGAGGCCCATTAAGACCATTGGTACACTTAGGCCTATTAGTCCCATTCGACCCATTAGGCCCATTAGGACCATTTGGCCTTCAGGCCCACTGGGTCCATTCAGCCACATAGGCCCATGAGGCAACTTAAGCCACTTCATCCAATTCATCCCACTAGGTCCATTATGCCACTTAGGCCTAAAAGGCCCATTAGGCCCATTAGGTCACTAATACGGATTAGTCCCATTGGGCCCATGAAGCCACTTAGGCCCATTTGGACCATGAGGCCGATTCGCCCCTTGAATCCCATTAGGCCCATTAGGCCCATTCAACCACTTAGGACCATTAGGCCACTTAGGACTATTCCCCCTATTCTGCCACTTAGACCCATTCCACCACTTAGACCCATTAGGCCCATTCAGCCACTTAGGACCATTTAGCCACTTAGGCCCATTAAGACCATTAGGACCATTAGGCCCACTAGGCCACATAGGCCAGTTCGGCACATTAGTCCCATTAGGCCCATTAATACCATCGGGAATGTCCATCCCATTAGGCCCACTAGGCCCATTAGTCCACTTAGGCTGATGAGGCCCATTAGGTCACTTAGGCCACATAGGCCCATTAGGCCCATGAGGCCCATTCGACCCATCAGGCCCATTAGGCCACATAGGCCCATTATTCCCATTCGGTCACTTAGGCCCATGAGGCCCATTGGGCCACTTCGCCTCATTATTCCCATTGGCCCTATTAGGCCCATTAGGCCCCTTAGGCCTATTCGACCACTGAGGCCCATTGGTCTAAGGAGGCCCATTATGATCCTTAGGCTTATCATGCCCATTAGGCACATTTGGCCCATTAGGCCAGTAGGGCCCATTCATCCCATCTGACCCATGAGTCCAATTTGACCCATTATGCCCATTGGGCCACTTAGACCCACTAGGCACATTATGCCACTTAGGCCACTAAGGCCCATCAGGCCACTTAGGCCCATTAGGCCCATTAGGCCCATTAGGCCCATTAGAACTCTAAGTCCCATTAGGCCAATTAGGCCCATTAGGCCACTTAGGCCCATTAGGCCACTTAGGCCCATTAGTCCCATTAGACCCATTAGGCCACTAAGGACAATTAGGCCACTTAGGCCCATTTGGACACTTAGGCCTATTTGGCCCATTTGGCCACTTGGGACACTTTTTTTCATTATGCCCATTATCCCATTCAGCCACTTAGGCCCATTAGGCCACTTAGGCCCATTAGGTCCCTTATTCCCATTAGCCCACTTAGGCTCATTAGGCCACTTAGGCCCATTAGGCCCATTGGGCCACTTCAGCCCCTTAGGCCCATGAGGCCAATTAGGCCACTGAGGTCCATTAGGCCCATTAGTCCCCTTAGGCCCATTCGGGTCATTGGGAAACTTAGACCCATTAGGCCTATTAGGCCTCTTAATCCACTTGGTCCCATTAGGCCCATTATGCACAATAGGCCACTTCGAACCATTAGGCCCATTTGGCCACTCGCGCCCATTAGGCCCATTCGGTCACTAACGCCCATTAGGAGACATAAGCCCATAAGGCCCATTAGGCCACTTAAGCCACTTAGTCCCATTAGGCCACTTCAACCACTTTGTCCCATTTTGCCCCTTATACCCATTAGGCCACTTAGGCCCATTAGTCCACTTAGGCCCATTAGGCCCATTAGGCCCCTTAGGCCCATTTGGACACTTAGGCCCATCGGGCCACTTAGGCACATTGGGCCCATTGGACCACTTAGGCCCATTAGGCCACTTCGGCCACTTAGGCTCATTAGGCCCATTTGGATACTAAGGCCCATTAGTCCACTTAATCCCATTATCCCAATTAGTCCACTTAGGACACTTAGACCCATTAGGTCACTTATTCCACTTAGGCCTATTCGGCCACTTAGGCCCATTTGGACCATTAGGACACTTAGGCCCATTAGGCCCATTAGGCCACCCAGTCCCATTTGGCCACTTAGGCCCATTAGGACCATTATTTAACTTAGGCCCATTAGGCCTATTAGGCCACTTAGGATACTTAGGCCACTTAGGCCCATTAGGCTACTAAGGCTCATTAGGCCCATTAGGCCACTTACGCCCATTATGCCCATTAATCCCATTAGGCCACTTAGACCCATTTGTCCACTCATGCCCATTAGGCCCATTCGTCCCATTAAGCCTATTCACCCCATTAGGCCCATTGGGCCACTTAAGCCCATTAGGCCACTTAGGCCCATTCAACCCATTGGGCTACTTAGGCTCATTCATCCCATTACGCCACTTAGGCTCATTCATCCCATTAGGCCCATTAGAGGACTTAGTCTAGTTAGGCCCATTAGGCCCCTTTGACCAGTTAGGCCCATTAGGCCACTTTGGCCAATTAGGCCCATTAGGCTCATTAGGCCCATTATGCCACTTAGGCCCATTATGCCACTTAGGCCCGTTCAACCCATTAGACTCATTAGGCCACTTAGGCCAGTTAGGACCATTGGGTCACTTTGTCCAGTTAGGCCCATTCGGCTCATTGGGCCCATTAGGCCACTTTGGCTAGTTAGACCCATTAGAACCATTAGGGCCATTAGAACCCTTGGGACCCTTATGCAAGCTAGACCAGTTAAGCCCATTCAGCCAGTTTGGGACCATTCAGCCAGTTAGGCCCATTAGGCTCATAGGTCCCATTGGGCTAGTTTGGCCACTTAGTCCAGTTCGACACATTAGGCCCACTGGGCCAACACTTATGCCAGTTGGTCCCATTAACCCACTTAGGCCCATTGGGACCATTGGTCCCATTAGGCCAGTTGGGCCAGTTGGTCCCATTTGACCCATTCATCCCATTAGTCCAATTAGGCCCATTAGGACACTTAGGCCTATTAGTCCCATTAGGCCCATTCGATCCATTAGGCCACTTAGGCTCATTCGGCCTATTAGGCTACTTAGGTCAGTTACACAAAGTCGGCCCATTGGGCCCATTAGGCCCCTTAGGCCAATTAGGTCATTAGGTCTGTTAGGACCATTAGTCCACTTAGGCCATTTAATACCATTCAACCACTTAGGCCCATTAGGCCCATTAGGCCAGTTGGGACCATTAGGCCCATTAGGCTGGTAAAATTTTCTTTCAAACCACTTTTACTTCTTCACTTCTTCTCTTGACCCAATTAAAAATATAAAACAATTCCACTCTGATATAATGTCTCTTGACGTAATTGAAACATATAAATTAATTAAAACCTTTTGAAATGGTTTACTGCATTGTTGATCTCATTATTTCTTTCTATTTTCAATCATTGGCCTCAAGAAATTCATTCTCTAAATATGATTTTCTAGAGTACAATCTTTCTGAGAATGGTTGGCCTAAATATGATTATACTGGGTATGATCTTTTTCTCCCTGAGCTTGAGTACGATCATCCTAGTTACAAAAGTTTTCTTATGCATACAATGGATAATCAGATGATAAAGTACATGACAATGATCATTATGGGAACGATCATTCTGATTACGATCCTCAGTACCTTCTTTCATTCCTTCTCATCCCGAATCTGATTGCACTGGGTAAAATTCCTTTTTGATTGGAATCATAACTTTCTTCTCTTCCACCTAGATATGATAAATCTCAATATGATTTGGAATACCACTTTTCCACTTTCTTCCATTAAGCTTGCATCATAAGTTCACCAATCAACTTATGATTTATGAAATAAGAATAAGTAAAGCATAGTCACATTTAATTTTATCATAGTTAGTGGACTATGATTCTTTATCAAAACAAACACTTCTTTCATACTAAATCCACTTAGGCCCATTGGAACCATTAGGCCCATTAGGAAATTACGCCACTTAGTCCCCTTCAACCCATTTGAACCATAAGGCCACCTAGGATCATTCAATTCATTAGGCCCATTAGACCCATAGTCTGAATAGGCCACTAAGGCTCATTAGATTAATCCCATTAGGCTCATTAGGCCCATTATGCCTATTAGGAAACATAGACCACTCAGGCCCATTGAGCCACCTAGAACCATTGGACCCCTTAAGCCCATTAGGCTCATTCGGCAACTTAGGTTCCTTAGGCCCATTAGGCCACTTAGACCTATTAGACCCATTAGAAAAATTAGGCCCATTAGACCCATTAAGTTCATTAGGCCCATTAGTAAACTTAGAACACTTGGGACCATTAGGCCCATTAATCCACATAGGCCCATTAGGCTCATTAGTCCACTTAGGCCCATTAGGTCCATTAGTCCACTTAGGCCCGTTAGGAAACTTAGTTCACTTAGGCCCATTTGACCCATCAGGACAATTAGGCTACTTAGGCCCATTAGGCCCATTAGGAAACTTAGGTACATTAATCCCATCAGGCCACTTTGGCCCATTGGACCCATTAGACCCATTAGGCCCATTAGGCCCATTACCCCCATTCAGGCCATTGGGACCATTAGGTAACTTTGTCCACATAGGACCATTTGACACATTAAGCACATTGGTCCCATTAGGAAACTTAGGTCACTTAGGACCATTAGGCCACTCAGGCCCATTAGACCCATCAGACCCATCAGGCCCATTAGGAAACTTAGGCCACTTAGGCCCATAAGGCCACTTAGTCCCATTAGACCCATTCAGCCCATTAGGCCACTTAGTCCCATTCAACCCATTCATCCCATTAGGCCTATTAGACCCATTAGGTGGATTATGCCACTTAGGCCCATTAGACCCATTTGGCCCATTTGGCTCATTAGGAAACTTAGGCCACTTAGGCCCATTCGACCACTTAGACCCATTGGACCCATTAGGCCCATTAGGCAACTTAGGCCACTTAGGCTCATTAGGCCTATTAGGCAACTTAGGCCACTTAGGACCATTAGGCCACTTGGACCCATGGGACCCGTTAGACCCATTAGGCCCATTAAGAAACTTGGGCCACTTTGACCCATTAGGCCACTTAGGCCCATTGGACCCATTAGGATGAATTATCCATAATAGTCCCATTAGGCCCATCAGGATCATTGGCCACATTAAACCACTTAGGCCCAATAGGCCCAATATGCCCATTAGGCCACTTGGGCCCATTAGCCCACTTCAGCCTATTAGTCCCCCTGGACCCATTAGGCCCATTGGTCCCATTGGGCCCCTTAGGCCCATTAGGCAAATTAAACCATTTGGGACATTAGGCCAAATTGTCCATAATGGGCCCATTAGGTCACTTAGACCCAATAGGCCCAATAGACCCATTGGGCCTCTTAGGTCCATTAGGCCAATTAGGCCAATAGGACTAATTGGCCCATTGGTTCATTAGGCCCAACAGGCCCATTTATCCTATTAGGTCACTTAGTCCACTTATGACCATTAGGAAACTTAGGCCCATTAGGCCACTTAGGCCCATTAGTCCCCTTAGAACCATTAGGCCCATTGGGCCCCTTAGTCTCATTGGGCCTATTACACCACTTAGGCCCATTCAGCACATTAGGCCACTTAGCCCCTTTGTCCACTAAGGCACATTAGTCCCCTTATACCCATTAGGCCTATTGGTCCCATTGGGACTATTAGGTCCACTATTCCAATTCAGTCATTAGGCCCATTAGGATGAATTGACTGTAATGGGCCCATTAGGCCACTTACGCCCATTAGGCACATTTGGCCCATCAATCCACTTAGGACCAACTTTTCTATTCAACCCATTAATCCCATTAGTCCCATTAGGTTGAATTGGACTTAATGGGCCCATTAGTATGCTTAGGCCCAATAGGCACATTGGGCCACTTAGGCCCAATAATCCCATTCATCCCATTTGGCCATTTAGGTCCATTAGGCCACTTTTGACTAGTGGACCCATTAAGCCTATTTATCCCATTAGGCCCATTAGACCCATTAGGCCACTTAGGCCCAATTGGCCCATTAGGCCGATTATGCCACTTAGGTCCATTAGGCCCATTAGGCCACTTACGCCCATTAGAACCATTAGGCCCATTAGGCCACTTAGGCCACTTCGTCCCATTCAGACCTTAGGTCCATTAGGCCCATTAGTAAATTTAGCCCAATTTAGGTCATTTAGGCCAATTTGGCCAATTTGGCCATTTAGGCCATTTGGACTCATTAGGCCATTTTGGCCATTTTGGCCAATGTTTTCCATTGAGGCCAATGAGACCAGTTCAGAACAATTACAACAATTTAGTCTCTTAAGTCCATTTAGGCCAATTAGAAGTTTAGGCCATTTAGTCCAATTTGGGCCAATTAAGCCAATTAGGCCAATTAGGCTAATTTTAAAACTAGGAAATTTAGTTCATTTATGCCATTTAGTCCAATTTAGGTCATTTAGGATAATTAGGTCATTTAGGCCAATTTAGTTCATTTAGGCTATTTAGGCCAATTTAGACCATTTAGGCTAATTAGGCCAATTAGGCCAATTATTCCCTTTAGGCCAATTTTGGCAATTTAGACCAATTAGGTCAATTAGGATGATTAGGACATTTGGGGCGATTAGGCCAATTTAGACCATTTGGCCAATTAGGACAATTATGAAATTTAGGAATTTTAGGCCCATTAGTCCATTTAGGAAAATTTAGGCCATTCAAGATAATTTTGACCATTCAGGCCATTTAGGACAATTTAGGAAATTTAGGACAATTTAGGCTATTTAGACCAATTAGGCTAATTTTGGCCATTTAGTTCATTTAGGCCAATTCAGGCCATTTACACCAATTAGGATATTTATACCAATTTAGCTGATATAGACCAATTAGGAAAATTAGGCCAATTAGTCCAATTAGTCCAATTAATCAATTCATGTCAATTAATCCAATTAGGCCATTTAGGCCAATTTAGGCCATTTAGGTCAATTCAGGCCATTTAGGCCAATTAGACTAATTAGGGAATTTGGGCCATTTATGCCAATTAGGACATTTAGAAAATTATATCAATTTTCCATTAGGTCATTTAGGCCAATTTTTCCATTTACACCATTCAGACCAATTTAGGCTATTTAGACCAATTAGGTCAATTATGACAATTTAGGCCATTTAGGCTAATTTAGGACATTTAACCCAATTAGGCCAATTAGGTCAATTAGTCCATTTAGGCCATTTAGTACAATTAAGTCCATATTGGCCAATTAATCCATTTGTCCAATTAATCCACTTAGCCCCATTAGACCACTTAGGCCACTTAGGCCACTTAGGCCACTTAGGTTGCTTAGGATCATTAGGCCACTTAGGCACCTTAGGCCCATTATGCCCATTATGCCCATTATGCCCATTATGCCCATTAGGACCCTTAGTACCATTAGGCCACTTAGGCCCATTAGGCCACTTAGGCCTATTAGGCCCATTAGGCCCATTAGGCCGCTTAGTCCCATTAGGCCGCTTAGGTCCATTAGGCCACTAACGCCCATTAGGCCCATTAGGCCACTAAGGCCACTTAGTCCCATTAGGCCACTTAGGCCTATTAGGCCACATAGGCCCATTAGGCCTGTTAGGCCACTTAGACCACTTAGGCCCATTATGCCCATTAGGACCACTAGGTCACTTAGTCCCATTAGTCCACTTAGGCCCATTAGGACCATTATGCTACTTAGACATGTTAGGCCTAGTAGGCCAGTAAGGTCCATTATGCCCATTAGACCGCTTAGGCCCATTATGCACATTTGGCCCATTAGGACCGTTAAGACCTTTCATCCACTTAGTCCCATTAGGCCCATTAGGAAACTTAGTCCTGTTTGGTCATTCAGGCCCATTATGCCCATTTGGCCCATTAATCCCATTTGGCCCATTGGGCCACTTAGACCCATTCATTCCATTAGGCTACTTAGGCTCTCATTCATCCCATTATTCCACTTCGGCACGTTCAAACCATTAGGCCACTTAGGTTAGTTAGGCCCATTATGACACTTTGTCTAGTTAGGCCCATTAGGCCCATTAGGCCCATTTTCCCAATTAGGCCCGTTCAACCCATTAGGCTTATTAGACCACTTAAGGCCAGTTAGGCCCATTATTCCACTTTGTCCAGTTAGGCCCATTAGGCTCAGGGGGTCCATTAGGCCACTTTGGCTAGTTGGGCCCGTTAGGCCACTATGGCTAGTTCGACCCATTGGGCCCATTGGTCCCATTGGACCCATTATGCCCATAGGTCCCTTACACGAGTTAGGAAAATTAGACCCATTCGTCCCATTGGGCCTGTTAGGCCCATTGAGAACATTCAGCCAATTAGGCCCATTAGGCCCATTGGTCCCATTGGGCTAGTTAGGCCACTTTGGCTAATTAGATCCATTAGGCCCATTGGGCCGACAATTATGTCAGTTAGGCCCATTCGGCCACTTAGGCCCCTTAGGCCTAATGGGCCCATTAGGATAGTTAATCCAGTTAGGCCAATTCCACCCATTGGGCCCATTAGGCCACTTAGGATTGTTAGGCCCACTAGGCCCATTCAAACCATTAGGACACTTAGGACCATTCGGCCTATTAGGCCACTTAGGCCAGTTATGCACAGTTGGCATATTGGGCCCAATAGGCCCCTTAGTCCAGTTAGGCCCATTAGGTCTATTAGGCCCATTAGGCCACTTAGACCAATTAACCCCATTCAACCACTTAAAACCATTAGGCCCATTAGGTCAATTAGGACCATTAGGCACATTAGGCCCCTTGGGTCCATTAGGCCACTTGAAAGTGCCCAACGGATGATTGTATCACTGAGAGGGGGGAGGGGTGAATTAGTGATAATTTTTCCTCTTATGTTTCTTTTCAAATGAAATAACCTTTGCCTCCTATTAAATATTTTATTCCCTACTAAAAACAATTCAAACACACATCCACCGGAACAAAAGCAAGATTCACTTTCAATAAGAATAGCTACATCCTTGGTATGGTATGGAAGTGATCCAATACCGCACATTCCACTAGAAATCAATCATTGTATTACAATGTGTATGACATACCCTTTCACACATGTATCACTATGTAAAAAATCCAATAGTTCATGTGCACCCTCTTAGTATAAATAGGGTAATGTAATGATTGTGTAACAACTCATGTTACCAGTGCTTATTTTCAATTCCACAAATGTATTCAATTGAAAAAAAAATCTTCAATTTCTTACCTAAAAGATAGTAAACTTCCTAGACTTTGTTGAGAAAAAAACCAAGTACCATTTTCCCAGTCCAATTCCTTCGAGTACGATTCTTCCTGATATGATTCTTCCCAATAAGATTTTCCCAATACAATTATTCTCGGTACGATATTACCCAGTATTAAAAGTACAACTATGATAGAATGCGATATAGATGAATCGACACTACTTCAATTCTCAATATTCCTCAGTTCGGAAGAACCAGTATAGAAATCATGACCTGATTAATCTATCCCGATATAATGATCATCTTAAAACTATTGACAAGACGAATACAATAATATTTTGAGTATGAAAAACATTGAGTACGATGATCATCTGAATAAAATGTTGTGATATTGTCTCTTCTCTTTCACTTTAATTCATCAAAAATCCTTCAACAAAAGTTAATACAGAAACTTCTTCTTCTCTCTAAAACTGGGATCTTCTCTCTCATGAACTGTACATCGGTCCACCTCAAGTACAACATAATTTTATCCTTTTATAGGTGAACCTTGGTATTCTTTGGCGGGAATCCCAAAAAATTTCCCGCTAATCTCAATTTCCCCTAAAATATGGGGTGTATTTTGACTTCATCAACTTTTCTCGAAGCTTTTCAATTCTTATAAAACTTTCACTTCTCCTTCTGAATGCCAAATATGATAATTCTTTTAAATGTGTATCTCCCCCTCAATTTCACTTCTAACAAACTTTTATTTCAAACCAATTTTACTTATTCACTTCATCTATTGACCCACTTGAAAATATAAAACAATTCCACTATGATACAATGACTCTTGACCCAATTGAAACCTACAAAGTAATTCAACCATTTTAAAATGTTCGAATACATTTTTGATCTCATTATATCCTTCTATTTTCAATCATCGGCCTCAAGAAATTCTTTCTCTGGATATGATTGTCCAGAGTATGATCTTTCTTAGAATGGTTGGCCTTAATACGATCATATTGGGTATGATCTTTTTCTTCCAAAGCCTGAGTACAATCATCCGAGGTATGAAAGTTTTCATATGCATATGATGGATAATCGGATGATAAAGTACCTGATAGTGATCATTCTGGGTATGATCATTCTGATTATGATCCTCAGTGCCTTATTTCTTTCCTTCTCATCCCGAATCCGATTACAATGGGTATGATTCCTTTTCAAATGGAATTATCTATTTCTTCTCTTCCACCTAGATATGATAAATCTGGATATGATTTCGAATAACACTTTTCCCATTTCTTCCATCAATCTTGAATCGTAATTTCTCCAATAAACTAATGATTTATGAAATACAAATCAGTAAAACATAGTCACATTTAATTTTATCATAGTCATCAGACTCTAATACTTCATCAAAATAAACACTTCCTTCAAACCATAACCACTTAGTTCCATTGGAACCATGAGGACCATTAGGAAACTTTGGCCACTTAGGCCCATTAGGACACTTAGTCCCATTCAAACCATTTGAAACATTAGGCCACTTAGGCTTATTTAACCCATTACGCCCATTAGACCCATCATGCCGATTCAGCCACTTAGGAACATTAGACCAATTAATCCCATTAGTCCCATTAGGTAATTTAGGCCACTTGGGCCCATTGAGCCAGCTAGAACCATTTGGCCCATTTGGCCCATTAGGCCTATTAGGCAACTTAAGATACTTAGGCCCATTAGGCCACTTAGACATATTAGACCCATTATTCTCATTAGTCCCATTAGACCCATTAGGCCTATTAGGCCCATTAGCCAAATTTGGCCACTTAGTCCCATTAGGCCCATTAATCCACTTAGGCCCATTAGGCCCATTAGGCCCATTAGGCCCATTTGGACACTTAGGCCCATTAGGATCATTAGGCCACTTTGACCCATTAGGAAACTTATTTCACTTAGGCACATTGGACCCATTAGGCTAATTAAACCACTTAGGCCCATTAGGCCCATTCGGACACTTAGGCCCATTAAGCCCATTAGGTCACTTCGGCCCATTAGGCAACTTTGGCCACTTAGGACAATTGAAACCATTAAGCTCATTAGGCCAATTGGGCCCATTAGGCCCATTGGACCCATTAGGACCATTGGGCCCATTAGGCAACTTAGGGCACTTAGGGCCATTATGCCACATAGGCCCATTATGCCACTTAGGCCCATTAGACCCATCAGGACCATCAAGCCCATTTGGAAACTTTGGCCACTTAGGCCCATTAGGACACTTAAGACATTAGGCCACTTAGGCCCATTGGACCCATTTAGCCCATTAAGCCACTTAGTCCCATTCCATGCATTCATCCAATTAGGCATGTTAGACCCATTAGGCCAATTAGGCCACTTAGGCCCATTAGAACCATTAGACCCATTAGGCCCATTAAGCTCATTAGGAAACTTAGGCCACTTAGGCCCATTCAACCACTTAGGCCCATTGGACCCATTAGGCCCATTAGGAAAATTAGGCCACTTAGGCCCATTAGGCCACTTAGACCCATTGGACCCATTATGCCCATTATAAAACTTAGGCCACTTAGGTCCATTGGGCCACTTAGACCCATTGGATTCACTAGGTCCATTAGGAAACTTAGGCCACTTAGACCCATTGGACCCATTAAGCCCATTAGGCTCATTAGTAAACTTGGTCCACTTCAACCCATTAGGCCACTTAGGCACATTGTATCCATTAGGCTGAATTATCCACAATGGGCCCATTAGGCCTCGTGGGCTTAATAGGCCTGGTGGGAATAATGGGCCCAAGTGGCCTATTACGCCTAATGGGCCTCAGTGGCCTAATGGGTCTAATGGCCCTGATGGGACTAATGGGCATAATGGGCCTAAGTGGATTAATGGGCCTAAGTGGCCTTAGCGTCCTAATGAGATGAATGAGCCTAAGTGGCATAATGGGCCTAAGTGGCCTAATGGGCCTAAGTGGTCTAATGGGCCTAATAGGCCTAAGTGGCCTAATGGGATTGATGGGACTAATGGGACATAGTGGCCTCATGGTCCTAATTGTCCTAAGCGACACAAGTAGCCTCATGAGCCTAATGGGCATAATCAGCCTAATGGGCCTAAGTGGCCTATTGGGCTTGATGGGATTAATGGGCCTTAATGGCCTAATGGGACTAATGGGATTGATCGGCCTAATGGGAATAATGTTCCTCACTGGCACAATGGGCCTAATGGGCCTCATGGCCCTAATGGTCTTGATTGGCCTAATGGCCAAAATCGGCTTCACTGGCCTAATGGGCCTAAGTGGCCTGATGGGCCTAATTGGCCGAATGGGCCCAATGGGGTGAAGTGGACCAATGGGTCTAATGGGAATAAGTGGTTGAATGGTCCTAATGGGCCTAAGTGGCCTAATTATCCTGATGGGACTAATGTGCATCATGGGCATAATGAGCCTAAGTGGCCTAAGTGTCCTAATGGGCCTCATGGGCCTAAGTGGCATAATGGGACTAGTGGGACCAATGGGCCTAAGTGTCCTAATGTCCCTGATGGGTGTAATGGGACTAAAGGGACTCAAGGGTCCAATGAGCCTAATAGGCCCAATGGGCATAATGGGCCTCATTGGCCCAATTGGCCTAATGGGTCAATGGGCCTGATGGGCCTCATGGGTCTCATGGTTCTAATGGGCCTAAGTTTCCTAAGGGGACTAATGGGAATAATGGGCCTAAGTGGCCTAATGGTCCTAATGGTCCACAATGGCCTAATGGGCCTGATATGCCCAATTAGCATGTTGGGCCTAATAGGCCTAATGGGCATAAGTGGTCTAAGTGGTCTAATGGGATAAATGGAACTAATGGGACTAATGGTATTAATGTACCTAACAGATTTAATTGACCTAATGGGCCTATGTAGCCAAATGGGTCGAATGGTCCTAATGGGCCTAAGTGGCGGAATGGGCCTAATGGGCCTAAGTGGTGAAATGGTATTAATAGGCCTAAGTTGCCTATTGGGACTAATGGGCCTAAGTGACTGAATCGACCTGATGAGCCTAATGGGCCTAATTATCCTCATGGGACTAAGTGGCCTCATGGTCCTGATGGGACTAATGGGCCTCATGGGCCCAATGGGTTGAATGGGCCTCCTAGGTGTAAGTGGCTGAATAGACCTAGTGGGCCTAATGGGACTAAGTGGCCTAAGTGGCCTAATGCGTCGAATGGTCCTAAGTTTCCAAATGGGCCTAGTGGGCCTAATGGGACTAAGTGGCCTCTTAGGCCCAATGGGCCTACTTGGCCTAATGGGCCTAAGTGGCCTAATGGGCTTGATGGGCCTCATCGACCTAAGTGACCTAAGTGGCATAATGAGCCTAAGTGGCCTAATGGGCTGAGTGGTCCAAAAGGGCCTAATGGGACAGATGGTCTTATTGGGCCTCATGGGCCTAATGGGCCTCATTGGCCTAAGTTGCCTCATGGGACCAATATGCATAATGGGCCTAATGGGCCTAAGTGGCCTAAGTGAGCCTAAAGAGATTAATGGGATGAATGGGGTGAAGTGGAATAATGGTCCCAATGGGCCTTATGGTCCTAAGGGGCCTAATGGGCCCAATGGGCCTAATGGGACGAATGTGCCTAGTGGGTCCAATGGGCCTAATGGGTTTAAGTGGCCTCATTGGTCGAAGTGGCCTAAGGCGATTAGTGGGCCTGGTGGAATTAATGGGCCTAGGTGGCCTGATGGGGCGAATGGGCCTCATGGCCCTAAGTGGACTCATGGGCCAAATGGGCCAAATGGGCCTAAGTGTCCTAATGGGCCTGATGGGCCCCATGGGCCTAATGGTCCAAATGGGCCTCATGGTCCTAAGTGTCCTAATGGTCTGAATGGGCCTAAGTTCCCTAATGTGCCTAGTGGGCCTAGTGGGACTAGTGAGCCTAATGGGTCTAATGGTCCTAATGGGCCTAATAGGGATAATGGGTCTAATGAACATAATTGGCCTAAGTGGCAGAATCAGGCTAATTGACTGAATGGGCCTAATGGACCTAAGTGGCCTAAGTGGTTTAACGGGCCTAATGGGTCTAGTAGGAATAAGGGGTTTAATGGTTCTAATAGGACTCAGTGTCCTAATGGGACTAATTGGCCTACATTGCCTAATGGGCCTAAGTGGCCTAATCGGGCTAATCGATCGAACGAGCCTAATGGGCCTACGTAGCCTAAGGGGCCTAACATGCCTAATAGGACTAATGGTTTTAATGGGCCTAATGGGCCGAAGTGGACTAATGGGTCTCTGCAGTATAATCGTCCTAATTCTCCAAATGGACCTAATGGGCTTAATGGGAATGATGGGTTTAATGGGCCTAACTGGCCTAATGGGCCTAATGGGCCTAAATAGCCTAATGGGATTAATGTTTCTAAGTGTCCTAATGGGACTAATGGGACTAATGGGATTAAGTTGCCTAAGTGGCCTAATGGGTCTAATGGGCCTAATTGTCCTAATTGACCTAATGGGACTCTGTGGCCAAATGGGCCAAATGGGCCTAAGTGGCCAAATGGGCCTAAGTGGAATAATCCCCCTAATCAACTAAATGATCTTAATGGGCCTAATTAGCCTAATGGTACTAAGTGTTCTAATGTGAATAATGGGCCTAATGGGCCTAAGTGGCCTTAGTTCCCTAATCGGCCTAATCAGCCGAATGTGACTAATGGGCCGAATTTGCCTAAGTGGCCTAATGAGCCAAATGGGCCTAATGACTGAGTGGACTAAGTTTTCGAATGGGCCTAATGGTCCTAATGGGCCTAAGTGGCCTAATGGTCCTAATGGGACAAAGTGTCCTAATGGGAATAATTTACCCAAGTGGCCTAATCAACCTAATCAACCGAATGGGCTTAATGGGCCTAAGTGGCCTAATGGGCCTAAGTGGCCTAATTGGCCGACTGGGCCTAATAGGCCTTATTTTCCTAATGATCCTAAAGGGATTAATGGGCCTAAGTGGCCTAATCGGGCTAATCAACCAAATGGGACAAAGTGTCCTAGTTAGCCTAATTAATCAAATGGGCCTAATGGGCCTAATGGGCCTAAGTGGCCTTAAGGGTGTAAGTGATCTAAGTGGCCTAACCAGCCTAATCGATCAAATGGTCCTAATGGTCCTAAGTGGCCTAATAGGATGAATGGTCCTGATCTGCCTAATGGGTCTAAGTGGCCTAAGTGGTTGAATCAACCTAATCGACTGAATGGGGCTTATGGGCATAAGTGGCCGATTGAGACGAATGGGTCTAAGTGGATGAATGGGCCTAATGGATCAATTTTCTATAATGTGGTTAATGTGCCTAATGGGCCTAAGTGGAAGAATGGGATTAAGTGGAATAATGGGCCTAATTGTCCAAATGAACTTAAGTGGCTGAATGGACCGAATGGGCCTAAGTGGCCTAATGGGCCTAGTGGGCCTAAGTGGTCGAATGGGCCTAATGTGCCTCATTGGACTAATGGGACTAATGGGTGTAAGTGGACTAATGGGGATAAGTGTCCTAATGGGCCTAGTGGGATTAAGTGGACTAATGGGCCTAATGGGCCTAATGGGCCTAATGCGCCTAATGGGCTAATGGGTCAAATGGGCCTAATGGGTCCAATGGGCCTAAGTGGCCTTATGGGCCGAATGGGCCAAATGGTCGTAATGGACCTAATTAGAATAATGTGACTAATGGGACTAATGGGCCTAAGTGGCCAAATGGGCCAATGGGACTAAGTGACCTAATGGGCCTAAGTGGACTAATGGGCCAAATGGGACGAATGGGCCAAATAGACCTAAGTGGCCTTATGGGCTGAATGGGCCGAATGGGACTAATGGTTATAATGGGCCTAATGGGTCTAAGTGGTCGAATGAGATAGTGAGACTAAGTGACCTAATGATCCTAATGGGCCTAAGTCACTTAAGTCGCCTAATCGCCCTAATTTAACGAATGGGCCTAAGTTAAAAATGGGTTTAATAGGCCGAAGTGGTCGAATGGGCCCGATGGCCCTGATGGGCCTAAGTGGCCTCATGGGATTCATGGGTCCAATGGGACCAAGGGGCCGAAGAGGCCTAATTGTCCTAATGGACTTAATAGGCTTAATGGAATTAATGGGACCAAGTGGCCTAATGGGCCTAATGGGCCTAATGGGCCTAATGGGCCTAATTGGCCTAAGTGGCCTAATGGGACTAATTGGCTAAATGGTCCTAATGGTTCTAATGGGCCTAAGTGTCATAATGGGCCTATTGGGTCTAAGTGTCCTAATGGGCCTAATGGGCCTAATGGGATTAATGGGCCTAACGGGTCACATGGACCTCATGGGCCTAAGTGGCCTCATGGGCCTCATTGGCCTAAGTGGCCTAGTGGGTTTAATGGGCACATGGGATCTAATGAGTTTAAGGGGCCTAATGGGATGAATGGGATTAGCGATCCTGGGTGCCAAATGGGCCTAATGGGCCGAATGGACCTAATGTGATGAATGGGCCTAATGGGCCTAAGTACCTAATGGGCCTAATCGGCCGAAGTGGCCTAATGGGCCTAGGTGTCTTAAGCAACCTAATGGGAATAATGTGCATAATGGGACTAAGGGGTGTAATGGGACAAAGTTGCCTAATGCGATTAAGGGGGCTAATGGGCCTAAGTGACCTAATAGACCTAGGTGGCCTAACGGGCTTAATAGACTTAATGAGCCTAGGGGTAAAATGGGAATTATAGGCCTAATGGTCCTATGTGGCCAAATGGGGCTAATGGGCATAATGGGCCTAAGTTTACTAATGAGCCTAAGTGGCCTAATTGGCATAATGTGCCTAAGTGGCCTAATGGGCTTAATGGGATTAATGGGCCCAGGGCCCAAATGGGAAAAATGGGCCAGATGGGTCTAATTGGCCAAAGTGGCCAAATGAGCCTAAGTGGCCTGATGGGGAAAAGTTTCCTAATCGGCCTATTGGGATTTATAGTCCTAATGTTCCTAATGGGGCTAAGTGGCCAAATGTGCCTAATTTGCCTAATGGTCCTAATTGACCTAATGGGCCTAAGGGGTCTAATGGGCCAAAGTTGCCTAATCAACCTAATGGGTTTAATTTGCCTAATGGGTCTAATAGGTCGAGTGGGACTAAGTGGCCTAATAGGACTAAGTGTCATAATCATCCTAATGGGCTTAATGGGCCTAGTGGACCTAAGTTGCCTAATGGGCCTAATGGGCCTTAGTGTCCCAATCGGCCTAATGTGCCTAAGTGGCCTGATGAGCATAAGTGGCCTAATGGGATTAATGGGCATAAGAGGCCTAGGGTCCAAATGATCCTATGGGATAAATGGGCCTAATGGACTGAATGGGCCTAATTAACCTAAGTTTCCCAATGGGCCTAATGGGCCTAAGTGGCCTAATGGGCCTAAGTTTCCTAATCTGCCTAATGGGATTAATGGGCTAAGGGGCCTAAGTATCCTAATGGGACTAAATGGACTCATTGGCCTAATGGGATTAATGGGCTAAGGGGGACTAAGTGGTCGAGTGGGCCTCAATGGCCTCATTGTCCTAATGGGCCGATGTGGCCGAAGTGGTCTAATGGGCCTAATGAGCCTAACTGGCCTAATAAGCCTAATGGGCCTAAGTGGCCTAAATGGGATTAAGTGGCCAAATGAGCCTAATGGGCCTAAGTGGCCTAATGGGACGAAGTGGTCGAATGGGCCTAATGGACATAATGGGCCTAAGTTGCCTAAGTGGATTAATGGGACTAATGGGACTATGTGGACTAATGGGCCTAAGTGGCCTAAGTGGTCGAATGGGATGAATGGGCCTAAGTGGACTAATGGGCCTCAGTGGCCTAATGTTCCGAAGTGGCCTAATAGACCCAAGTGGTCTAATGGGCCTAAGTGGTCTAATGGGCCTAATGAGACTTAGTGGAATAATGGGCCTAATGTGCCTAGGTGGCCTAAATGGCCTGATTGGTCATAGTGGCCTAATGGGCCTTAGTGTCCTAAGGGCCCAAATCGTCCTAAGTGGCCTAATGGGCTTAATGAGCCTAAGTGGCCTAATGAGCCGAATGGGCATAAGTGGTCTAACGGGCCTAATGGGCCTAAGTGGACTAATGGACCTGATTAGCCTGATGTGCCTAATGGGCCTCTATGGCCTAATGAGCCGAATAGGCCTCAGTGGCCTAATAGGCCTAATGGTCCTGATGGGCCTAAATGTCCTAATGATATGAATGGGCCTAAGTGGCCAAATGGGCCTAATGAGCCTAGTGAGCCTAATGGACCTAAGTGGCCTAATGGACCTAATGGTCCGAAGTGGCCTAATTAGCTGAATGGAACTGAGTGGCCTAATGGGTCTGATGGGATTGATGGGTTGAATGGGCGGAATGGGTCTAAGTGGTTGAATGGTCCTGATGGGACGAATAGACCTAAGTGTACTAATGAGCCGAATTGGCCTAAGTGGCTTAATGTGCCTAATGGGCCTAAGTGGCCAGATGGTCCAGATGAGCCTAATGGGACTAATGGGCCTTAGTGGCCTCATGGGCCTGATGGCCTAATGGGCATCATGGGCCTAAGTGGACTAATGGGCCTAATGGGCCTTAGTGGCCTAATAGTCCTAATGCAGTTAATGGGCCTAACTAACCTAATGGGCCTAATGGTCCTTAGTAGCTTAGTGGGCCTGAGTGTCATAATGGGCCTAGTGGGCCTAAGTGACCTAATGAGATGAATGGTCCGAATAGGCCTAATGGGCCTAAGTGACCTAATGGGCATGATGGGACTTAGTGGCCTCATGGGCCTAATGGGACTAATGGGCTTCAATGGAATGAGTATCCTAATGGGTTTAATGGGCCTAAGTGGACGAATGGGCATGATGGGCCTAATGAGCCTTAGTGGCCTAGTTGGATTCTTAGACCTAATTGTTCTCATAGGACTAATGGGTCTAATGGGTGTCAGTGGCCTAATGGGCCTTATGGGCCTATGTGGTCTAATGGGCCGAATGGGCATAAGTGGTCTAATGGTCCTGAGGGACCTGATGGGCCTAATGGGCCTCATAGATCTAAGTGGTTCAATTGGCCCCATGGGTCTAAGGGGTCTAATGGGCCTAATTTTCTGAATGGGCCTCAGTGGCTGAATGTGCCTAATGAGACTAATGGTCTTAGTAGTCCCAATGGGTATAATGGGCCCAAGTGGCCCAGTGGGCTGAATGGGCCTAAGTGTTCTATTGGGCCTAATGGCCCTAATGGGCCTAAGTGGCCTAATGGGTTTGATGGGCCTAATGGGGAGAATGGGCCTAAGTGGCCTAATGGAAATAATGTGCCTCAGTGGCCTAATGGGCCTAATGGGCCTAAGTGGACTAATGGGCCTGATGAGCTTAATAGGTCGAATGAGCCTTAATGGCCGAATGGGACTCATGGGCCTAATAGGACCAATGGGAATAATGCACCTAATGGGAATAATGGGCCTTAGTGTCTTAATGATCCCATTATGCCTAAGTGCCTGAATGGGCCTAATGGTCCTAATGGGCCTAATGGGCTTAAGTGTCTGAATGGGTCTAATAGACCTAAGTGGCAGAATGGGCCTAATGGGACTAAGTGGCCTAATGGTTCTAAGTGGCCTCATGGTCCTAATTGGCCTAAGTGGATGGATGGGCCTAATGGGCCTTTTGGGACCAATGGGCCTCATAGGTCTAAGTGGCATAATGGGCCTTGTGGGCCTATTGATCCTAAGTCACCTAATGGGACTAATGGGTTTAAGTGGCCTACTGGGCCAATTGGGCCTAATATGACTAGTGGGCCTATGTGGCTAGTGGGCCTAATGGGCCTAAGTGGCCTAAGTGGCCAAATCAGCCTAATCGAACAATTGGGCCTAATGGGCCTAAGTGTCCTAATGGGACAAATCATCCTAGGTGGCCAAATGGGCCTAAGTGGCCCACTGGGCCTAATTTTCCTATGTGGCCAAATGGGCATGATAGGCCTAAGTGGCTGGTCTAATGTTTCTGATAGGCCTAAGTGGACTAATGGACCTAATGAGCATCATTGGGCCTAAGTGGGACTCTTGGGCCTCATGGTCCTAAGTGGCCTAATGGGCCCAAGTGTCCTAATGGAACTAATGGGCCTAATGAGATTAATTGGATTAACATGATTATGTGATAAATGGACCGAATGGGTCTAATGGGCCTAAGTGGATTAATGGACCTAAATGGACTAAGTGGCCTAATCGACTAAATGGGTTTAATTGTCCTAATGGGGTTAATGGGCTTAATGGACCCAAGTGACCTAATGAACCTAAGGGGACTAATTGGCCT
This sequence comes from Viscum album, assembly GCA_963277665.1. Classification (NCBI taxonomy): domain Eukaryota; kingdom Viridiplantae; phylum Streptophyta; class Magnoliopsida; order Santalales; family Viscaceae; genus Viscum; species Viscum album. The sequence goes on from OY728156.1 coordinate 1,781,217,917, forward strand.
AAGTGGCTCAACGGGCATGAGTGGCCTAATGGGCTTAATGGGATTAATGGGCCTAGCAGAAAAATGTTCTTAATGCGCTGAATGGGCCTCAGGGGCCTAATGGACCTAAGAATCCTAATGGGCCTAAGTGGCATAATCGGCGTAATGGTCATAGTGGGTCGAAAGGGCCTAATGGGCCTAAGCGGACTAATGGGCATAAGTTGTCTAATGGGCCTTGGTGGCCTAATGAGCTTAATGGGCTTAACGGGCCTAGGGTCCAAATGGTCCAAATGGGCATAATTGGCCTCAGTGGCCTAATGGGCCTAATGGTCCTAATGGGATTAATGGGTCAAAGTTTCCTAATGCGAAAAGTTGCCTAATCAGCCTAATAGGCATAATGTGCCCAATGGGTTGAATGGGCCAAATAGGACTAAGCGGCCTAATGGGCCTAATGAGCCTAATTTTCCTAATTGAACTAAGTGGACTAATGGGAAAAGGTGGCATAATGGGACAAAGTTGCCTAATCGTCATAATGGGATTAAGGGGCCTGATGGGCCTAATTGGCCTAAGTGGCCGAAGTGGCCAAATTGGCATAATGGGCTTATTGGGCCAAGTGGGCCTAAGTTGCCTAATGGACCTTAGTCGCCTAATAGGCCTAATGGGTCTAAGTAGCATAATGGTCCTAAGTGTCCTAGTGAGATTATTGGGCTTAAAGGTCCTAGGGGCCTAATGGGCCTAATGGAATGAATTGGCCTAATTATCCTAAGTGGCCTAATGCGTCTAATGGGCCTAAGTTGCCTAATCAGTCTAATGGGATTAGTGGGCCTAAGGTACCTAATGGTCCTAATGGGCCTAATGTACTTAATGAGCCTAGTGGGCCTAATTAGACTAATGGGCCTAGGTGGCCTAATCGACCTAATGGGCTTAATAGGCCTAGTGGGCCTAAGTGGTCTTATGGGACTAATGGGCCTAAGTGGCTTGATCGGCCTAATGGACCTAAGTGGCCTAATAGGCCTAAGTGGCCCAATGGGCATAATGGGACTTAGTGGCCTAATGGGTCTAATTGACCTAAGTGGCTGAATGGGTCGAATGGCCCTAATTAGCCCAATGTGTCTAATGGGCGTAAGTGGCCTAATGGGCCTAAGTTGTGTGATGGGGATAATCGGTCTAAGTGGCCTCATGGGCCTTAAGGGCCTTAGTGTCCTAATGGGCATCAGTGAACTCATGGGACAAATAGGATTAATAGTCCTAATGGGACTAGTGGGCTTAAGTGGCCTATATAGTCCAATGGGCCTAATGGGCCTAAGTGTCTTATGTAGGCCAATGGGCCTATTGGGCCTAATGTGCTATATGGTCCAAATTTGCTGAATGGGACTAATAGGACTAAGTGGTCGAATGGGCCTAATAGCCTAATGGACCTAATGGGTTTAAGGGGACTAATGTCCTAATGGGCCTAATGGGCGTAATGGGCTGAAGTGGCCAAATGGGCGTAATGAGCCTAGGTGGCCCAATGAGCCTGAGTGGATTAATCGGTCGAATGGGAAAAAGTGTCCTAATGGACCTAAGTTACTGAATGAACCTAAGTGGCCTAATGGGGCTAATGGGCCTAAGTGGATGAATTGGAATAAGTGGCCAAATGGGGCTAATGGGCCTAAGTAGTGGAATGGGATTAAGTGGCCCAATGGGTCTAATGGGCCTAATGGGTGTAAGTGGATTAATGTGAATAATTTTCCAAATGGACCGAAGTGGCCTAATGGGCTTAATGGGACCAAGTGTCCGATTGAGTCAAATGGTCCTAAGTGGCCAAATTGGCCCAATGGGCCTGAAGGGCCGAAATGGATGAATGGGCCTAAGTGGCCCAATGGGCCTAATGGGACTAAGTGGCTTGATGGGCCTAAGGGACCTAAGTGGCCTCACGTTACTAATGGGACTAAGTGGTATAAGTGGTCTAATCAACCTAATTGACCGAATGGGCCTAAGTGGCCTAATGTGCCCAAGTTTCAAAATGGGCCTTTTAGGCCTTAGTGGCCCAATGGGCCTAATTTGCCTAAGTGGCCTAATGGGCCTAATGGGATGAATGGTATGAATGAGCCTAATGGGACTAATTGGTCTAATGGGCCTAAGTGGCATAATGGGCCTAAGTTTCCGAATGAGCCTAAGTGGCCCAAATGGGCCTAATGGACTGAATGGGGCTTAGGGCCTAAATGGGCCTAACGTGCCCAATGGGCCAAAAGTGATGAAGGGTCCAAAGTGGCCTAATGGGCCAAATGGGATGAATGGGATGAATGCTTAAAGGGTCGAAGTGTCCTAATGGGCCTAATTGGTCTAATGGGTCTAAGTGGCATAATGGGTCTAAGTGGTCGAATGAGCCTAAGTGGCCCAAATGGGCCTAATGGTTTGAATGGGGATAAGGGACCAAATGGGACTAACGTGCCGAATGGTCCGAAGTGGCCTAATGGGCCTATGTGGTCAAATGGGCCTAATGGTCTGAATGGGATTAAGGGTCCTAATGGGACGAATGGGCCTAATGAGACAAAGTGGACTAATGGGCCTAATGGGTCTAAGTGGCCTAATGGGCCTAATGGACCAAAAGGTCATAATGGTCCAAATGGGACAAAATGGCCTAATCGACATAATGGGACTAAGTGGCTTAGTGGGCCTAAGTTGCCTAATGGGAAAAAAGTGGCCTAATGGGACTAATAGGGCTAAGTTTTATAATGGGCCTAAGTGGCCTAATGGGCCTAATAGGCATAGTGGGCCTAAGTGGCATAATGGGCATAATGGTCATGATGGGCCGAATGTGCCTAATGGGTCTAATGGGATAACGTTGCCTAATGGGCCTAATGGTCCTAAGTGGCCTAATGGGCCTAAGTTGTTTAATGGTCATAAGTGGCCTCATGGGCATAATAAGACTAAGTGGCCTAATGCGCCGAATGGGCCTAATTTCCTAATGGGCCTAATGGGTCTAAGTAGCCTAATGGGCTTAATTAGCCTAATGGGCCTAAGTGGCCTAATAGGAATATTGGGCTTAGTGGGTCGAAGTGGCCTAATAGGGATAATGGTCCAAAGTGGCCTAATGGGCCTAATTGACCAAAGTGGTCTAATGGGACTAAGTGGCCTATTGGGCCTAATGGTCCTAATTGGACTGATTGTACTAATGGGGTTAATGGGACTAAATGGACTAATGGGCATAATGGGACGAAGTGGCCTAAGTGGCCTAATGGGCCTAAGTGTCATAACGAGCCTAAAGGGATTAAGTGGACTAATGGTTCTAATGGGCCTAAGTGGCCTGATGGGCCTAATGGGCCTTAGTGGTCTCATGGGCCTAATGGGTCTCAATGGACTCATGGGCCTAATGGGCCTAAAGGGATTAGGGGGCCTAAGTTCCATAATGGGCCTAATCAGCCTAATGGGACTAAGTATCCTAGTGGGCCTAATCGGATTAAGTTGTCTAATGGGCCCAATAAGACTAATGGGCCTAATGGGCCTAAGTGGTTTAATGGGCCTAAGTGACCTAATCAACCTAATGGGCCTAACAAGTGTAATGGATTAAGTGGTCGAATGGGCCTAATGGGCCTAATGGGACTAATGGGACTAATGGGCCTAATGGGCCTAATGGACCTAATGCACTGAATGGGATTAAGTGGCCTAATGAGCCTAAGTCACCTAATCAGCTTGATGGACCTAATGGGAATAATGGGCCTAATGTGCCCAGTGGTCCTAATGAACATAACGGGCCTAAGCGGCCGAATTTTCCTAATGGGCCTAATGGGCCTAAGTATCATAATGGGCCTAATGGGATGAATAGAATTTTCTAAGTATTCCTAAAGGGCCTAAGTGGCCTAATGGGACTAATGGGCCTAAGTGGCCAAGTGGTCCTAATGGTCCTAAGTGGTCTAATGGGCCTAATGGGAAAAATGTTCCTAGTGGTCCTAATGGGCCTAAATGGCCATAAATGGCATAATAGGCTTAAATGGCCTAATGGGCCTACTAGGCCTAAGTGGAATAATGGGCATAAGTGGACTAATGGGACTAGTGGGCCTAATAGACCGACATGGACAAATGGGCCTAAGTGGTCTAATGTGATTAATGAGACTAATGGGACTAATGGGTATAATGGGCTTAAGTGGCCTAAGTGGCCTAAAGGGTCTAAAGGGACTAATGGGCCTAAGTGGCCTAATTATCCCAACATGCCTAAGTGGAGTAATGGGACAAACGGGCCTAAAGGGCCTAAGTGGCCTAAGGGTCTTAATGGGCCTAAGTGGCCTAAAGGGACTAATGGGCCTAACATGGCTAATGGGTCTAACAAGAAGAATGGGCCTATATGGCCTAATGGGCCTACATGGTTAAATGGACATAAGTGGACTAATGGACCTAAAGAACCAAATCAGCTAAAGGGGCCTAATGGGCCTAAGTGGCATAATCATAGCCTAATGGGCCTTGGTGGTCTAATGTGACCAATGGGTGCAATGGGCCTAAGTGGCCTAATGGGCCTAATGAGACTAAGTGGCCTAATGGTCTGAATGGGACGAATCAACCTAATGGTCCTAATGGGCCTAAGTGGCCTAATCAGCATAAAGAGCTTAATGGGCCAAAGAAACCTAATGTGCCCAAGTGGCATAATTGGCCTAATGGGCCTAATGGTCCTAAGTGGCCTAATGAGCCTAAATGACCTAATTGTACAAAGTCGCCTAATGGACCTAAGTGGAATAATTGTAACCAAATGGGCCTAAGTGGCCTAATGGTCCCAATGGTCCTAAGTGTCCTAATGGACCTAATGGGCCTAAGTGGGTGAATGGGCCAAATGGACTGAATGGGCCTAATGGACTAAAAGGTCTGAAGTGGCCTAATTGGATGAATGGGCCTAAGTAGCATGATGGGACAAATGGTCCTAATGGGCCTAATGGGCCTAAGTGACCGAATGGACATAATGGGATGAATGGGCCTAATGGTCCCAATTGGCCTAAGTTGCCTAATGGGCCAAATGGGTCGAATGGACCTAAGGGGCCTGATGGGGCTAATAGTTCAATTAGGCCTAAGTGGAATAATGGGACTAATGACATAAATGAGCTTAGGTTTCCCAATTTTCCTAATGGGATGAATGGGCTGATGTTTTTGAATGGGCCAATGGGCCAAAAGGTCTTAATGGTCCGAATGGGCTTAATGATTCTAATGGCAATAAGTGGCCTAATAGTCATAATGGGCCTAAGTGGCCTAATAGACCTAAGTGGCCTAATGGTTATAATGGGCCTGATGGGTCGAATGGACCCAATGGGTTGAAGTGGTCTAGTGGGGTGAATTAGCCGAATGGGCATAATTGGCCGAAGTGTCCAAATGGGCTTACTGAACTGAAGTTGCCTATTAGCCTGAATGGGCTAAAGGGTCTGATGGGTGTAATGGTCTGAATGGGTTGAATGGGACTAAAGGGTCCATTGGGCCTAATGGGCCTAATTGTCTGAATGGTTTGAATGGGTCTAATGTGCCTAGTGGGACGAAGTGGCTTAATAGACTTATTGGGCCTAATGGACCTATTAGGCCTAATGGACCTAATGGGCTTAAGTGGCCTAATGGTCTTAAGTGGAAAAATGGACCCAATGTGCCCAATGGGCATAATGGGCCTAAGTGAACCAATGGGCCTAATGGGATTAAGTGGGATAATGGTCCTAATGGGCCTAAGTGGACCAATGGGCCTAATGGGACTAAGTGGTCTAATGGGCCTAAGTGGCCGAATGGGCCTAATGGGCCTAGTGGGATGAATGGTCCTAATAGGTTGAATGGGACTAATGGGCCTAAGTGGCCTAATGGGCCAAAGTGGCCTAATGGTCCCAATGGGCCTAATGGGCCAAAGTTGCCTAATGGGCTCAATGGGCCCAATGGTCCAAATGGGCCTAAGTGGCCTAATGGGCCTAAGTTCCCTAATGGGTCGAAGTAGCCTAATGGATATAATGGGCCTCAGTTTCATAATGGGCCTGAGGGGACTAAGTGGCATAATGGTCCAAAGTGGATGAATGGGCCTAATTGGCCTAATGGGAATAATGGGCCTTAGTGGCCAAATCAGACTAATGGGCATAATGGGCCTAAGTGTCTGAATGGTCCTGATGGGACTAATTGAACCAATGGGATGAATTTTCCTAAGTGGACCAATGGTCTTAATGCGCCAAATGGGCCGAATGGGCCTAAGTGGGCCTATTGGGACTAATGGGACCACTGGGACTAATGGGCCTACTATGTGTAAGGGGACTACTAGGCCTACTAGGCCTAATGGGACTAATGGGACTAAGTGGCATAACATGCCTAAGTGGACTAATGGGCATAAGTTTCCAAATGGGTCTAATCGGCTAAGTGGCATAATGGGTTTAATGGGCCTAATGGGCCTATGTGGACGAATGATCCAAGGTGTACGAATGGGCCTAATGGGATTAATGGGCATAATGGGCCGAAGTGGCCAAATGGTTCTAATGGGCCTAAGTGTCCTCATGGGCCTAATGGGCCTCAGCGGCCTAATGGACTTGATGCACCTATTGGTCCTATGTGGTCTAATGGGCCAAAGTGAAAAATGTACATATGGGCCTAATGGGAATAATGGGGCTAATGGGGCTAATGGCCTAATGGGCCTAAGTGGAATAATGGGAATAATGGTCCTAATGGGCCAAAGTGGATGAGTGAGAATAATGGGCCTAATGGGACAAAGTGGCCAAATGATCATAATGGGCCTATTGGGTCTAATTGGATTAATGAGCCTAATGGGAAAAATGGTCCTAAGTTCCCTAATGGGACAAAGTTGATGAATGTGCCCAATGGGCCAAATATGTATAATGGACCTAATGGTTCGAAGTGGCCAAATGGGCCAAATGGACCTAAGTTGCCTAATGGACTAATGGGTCTAATGAGCCTAAGTGGGTACAATTGCACTTATCTATTGCACTGGGTATGATTCCTTTTTGATTAAAATCATCTCTTTCTTCTCTTCCACCTAGATATAATAAATTTGGATACAATTTGGAATACCTCTTTTCCCCTTTCTTACATCAAGCTTGAATGATAAGTTCTCCAATCAAATTATGATTTATGAAATACTAATTAGCAAAGAATCTTCAAATTTAATTTTATCGTAGTTAGTAGACTCTGATACTTCATCAAAACAAAACTTCTTCCATACCAGATCTAGTGTGAATCCGATGACCATTTACTTCCAACAAGATACATTCTCCATGCAACCAATTCTCTCTTTCCATATGACGATCAATTACTCATTATGATCATTTCACATACAAGACCCAAGAAAATTATGATCAGTTCCTTTTCTTTTAAAAATATTTACCTCATTATAATGGATAGAGTGAGTTTGGTTCTTTTGAAAACAATGTCCAGTACGATTTCCACCAAATACAAAGTGAGGTGATTTTCTTTCTTCAAAAGCTTTCCTTGACAAAAAAAGACAAAACCTGAAAACAAACACCTTCCTCATTAGCATGGTCCCAACAATCCCCCCTTTAGATTTTTTTGTCAACCAAGTTTCATAAATCATTGAACTTAGGCCCATTTGGCCCATTTCCCACTTAGGCCCATTAGGGAACCAAGGCCTATTAGGCCCATCATGCCACATACACCCATTAGACTCATTATCCCACTTAGGCCCATTATTCCCATTATCCCATTTGGCCCATTTGGCCACTTAGGCCCGTTAGGCACATGAGTCCCATTAGGCCACAGCAGCCATTAGGCCACTTTGTCCCTTTAGGTCCATTAGGCCACATTGGCACTTGAGTCCCATTAGGCCACTTCGACCCATTAGGCCACTTAGTCCTATTGGACCTGCTAGGCATATTAGTCCCATTCATCCCATTCAACCCATTAGGCACATTAGGCAACTTAGGCCCCTTAGGCCCATTAGGCCACATAGTCCCATTAGAACCATCAGACCCATTTGGTAACTTAGGCCACTTAGGCACATTAGGAAACTTAGTCCCAGTCAACCCATTCAACCTATTAGTCCACTTATTTGACTCATTAGGCCCATTAGGCCCATTAGACCAATTAGACTGATTAGGCTGCTTAGGCCCATTAGACCCATTAGGACCATTAGGCCCATTAGGAAACTTAGTCCACTTAGGGCCATTGAGCCACTTAGACCCATTAGACCCATTATGCCCATTAGAAAACTTAGGCAATGTAGGACCATAACTATTAAACCCATTATTCCCATTATGCCCGTTAGGATGCTTATGCCCATTAGGCCCATTTAGCCACTTTGACCCAATAGGCACATTAGGACACTTGAACCTATTAAGCCCATTAGGACACTTTAACCCATTAGGCAACTTAGGAAACTTAGGCCCATTGCGCCCATTAGGCCCATTCATCCCATTAGGCGCATTAGGTAACTTTGGCCACTTAGGCCCGTTGGACCCATTAGGCCCATTGGACCCATTAGATAACTTAGAACACTTAGTCCCATTAGGAAACTTAGGCCCATTGGACCCATCACGCCCATTAGGAAACTTAGGGAACTTAGGACCATTAATCCACTTAGGCCCATTCAACCCATTAGGTCACTTAGGCCCATTCCACACATTCCACCCATTAGGCCCATTATACCCATTAATCCGATTTGGCCACTTAGGCCCATTTTACCCACTGGTCCAATTAGACCCATTAGGAAATTTAGGCCACTTAGGCCCATTCGACCACTTAGACCCATTGGACCCATTAGTCCCATTAGGAAACTTAGTCCACTAAGTACCATTAGGCCACTTAAACCCATTGGACCCATTAAGCACATTGGACCCATTAGGCCCATTAGAAAACATAGGCCACTTAGGGTCATTAGGCCACTTAGACTCATTAGAACTATTAGGTCCATTAGAAAATTTAGGCCACTTACACCCATTAGAACCATTAGGCCCATTACACTAATTAGGCAACTTGGGCCACTTCGACCCATTAGGACACTTAGGCCCATTGGACCCATTAGGCTGAATTATCCATAATGGGCCAATTATGCCCACTAGGCCCATTGCCCCCATTAGACCACTTAGTCCCTATATGACCATTAGGCCACATAGGCACATTAGGCTACTTAGGCATATTAGGCCCCTTAGACCCATTAGGCCCATTGGGCCCCTTAAGCCCATTCGGCCAATTAGGCCATTAGGCCCACTAGGACGAATTGGCCATTATGGGACCATTAATCCCATTAGGTCACTTAGGCCCAATGGGTCCAATCGTCCCATTAGGCCTATTAGGTCAATTAGGCCCACTAGAACACTTAGTCCCATTAGTCCCCTTAGACCCATTCGACCCATTGGGCTAATTGGACCCCTTAGGCCTATTTGGCCAATTAGGCCATTGGGCCCATTATGCCCACTAGGTCACTTAGGCCAAATAGGCCCAATAGTCCCATTAGGTCTATTAGGTCACTTAGGCCACTTAGTCCTATTAACCCCCTTAGGCCCATTAGGCCCCTTAGACCCATTAGGCCCATTGGTCCCATTAGGCTCATTAGGTGTATTAGTCCACTTAGGCCTAGTTGTCCACTTTTTCCCATTAGTCCCCTTAGACCCACTAGGCCCATTGGGCCCATTAGGCACATTGGGCCCATTAGGACCATTAGGTCCATTAGGGAAATTTGTCCATTAGGCCCATTGGGACATTAGAAATATTAGGTTGAATTGGTCATAGTGGACCCATCAGGCCACTTAGGCCCAAATGATCCACTCGACCCATTATGCTCATTTAGCCTATTCATCCGAATGGGGCTTAATCGGCCCATTAGGACCCTTAAGCCCAATAGGCCCATTTAGAGCATTAGGCCACTCAGGCCCATTGGGACAATTTGGCCCAGTGGACCCATTAGGCCCATTAATCCCCTTAGGCCCATTAGACCCATTAGACCACTTAGGCCCAATTGGCCAATTTGGCCACTTAGGACCATTTGGCCCATTAGGCCACTTAATCCCATTAGACCCATTTGTCTCATTTGGCCCATTTGGCCACTTAATCCCATTATACCCATTAGACCACTTAGGCCACTTAGGCCCATTCAATCCTTAGGCTCGTTAGGCCATTTGGGTCAATTTAGGTCATTTAGGCCAATTAGACTAATTAGGCTATTTAGGTCATTTAGGTCAATTAGGCCGTTTAGGACATTTAGGCCAATTTAGGCCATTTAGGTCAATGAGGTCAATGAGACCAATTCAGGACAATTGTGCCAATTTAGGCCCTTTAGGGCATTTAGGCCAATTAGAAGATTTAGTCCATTTAGGCCAATTTAGGCCAATTAAGGCAATTATTTCAATTAGACCCATTATTCCAATTAGGCCAATTAGAAAATTTAGTTCATTTGGTCCATTTAGGCCAATTTTGGTCATTTAGACTAATTAGGCCATTTAGGCCAATTTAGGTCATTTAGACTATTTAGGCCAATTTAGACCATTTAGGAAAATTCATCCAATTATGCCATTTAGGCCAATTTAGAAAATTTAGAACAATTAGGTCAATTAGGTCGATTAGGCCATTTAAGACTATTAGGCCAATTTTGACCATTTGGGAAAATTAGGCAAATTATGAAATTTAGGAAATTTAATCCAATTAGTCCATTTAGGCTAATTTTGTCTATTTGAGCCATTTAGACCAATTAAGGCCATTTGGCCAATTTGGCCAAATAGGCCAATTAGATAATTTAGGCAATTTAGGCCAATTATGCCATTTAGGCCAATTTAGGCCATTTAGACCAATTAGGGCAATTAGACCAATTTTTTCCATTTAGGCCAATTTAGCCAATTTAGACCAATTATGAAAATTAGGCCAATTGGGAAATTCAGGCCAATTAAACCTTTTAGGCCATTTAGGCCAATTTATGCCATTTAGGCCAATTTAATCCATTTTGGTCAATTTAGTCCACTTAGGCCAATTATACCAATTAGGTCATTTAGTACATTTAGGCCAATTAGGCAATTTAGGCCAATTATATCAATTAGTCCATTTAGGTTATTTTGGCCAATTAGGCCATTTACACCATTTAGACTAATTTAGGCCATTTAGACCAATTAGGCCAATTTAGGACATTTAGGATAATTTAGTCCAATTAGACCAATTATCCCAATTAGGCTAATTAGTCCATTTAGTCCATTTAGAAAAATTAGTCCAATTAGGCCATTTAGGCCAATTAAGCCATTTAGGCCAATTAGAACATTTATTCCAATTTAGGCCATTTAGGCCAATTAATCAATTCGGTCATTTAGGTAATTTAGGCCATTTAGGAAAATTATTCCATTTAGTACATTTAGGTCATTTAGACCAATTAGGCCAATTAGACAATTTGGGTTATTTAGGCCAATTTAGGTTATTTAGGCCATTTAGTCTAATTTCGGTCATTTCGGCTATTTATGCTAATTTATACCATTAAGAAAATACAACCAATTAGCCCATTTAAGACAATTTAGGCCATTTAGTCCAATTAGTAAATTTAAGCTCATTTGGGAAATTTAATCCATTTAGGCCAATTAGGCCATTTAGGACAATTAAACCAATTAGGTAATTTAGGGAATTTAGGTCAATGAGGCCAATTAGGTTAATTTAGGTCATTTAATCCAATTAGACCATTTAGGCCATTTAGTCCATTTAGGAAAATGTAGTCCATTTAGTACAATTAATCTTATTAAGACAATTTTTTAATTTATGCAATTTAAGGCAATTAGGCCATTTAGGCCAATTTAGACCATTTAGACCAATTAGGCCAATTAGGCCATTTTTTCCATTTTTTCCATCTGGATAATGTACTATGAAGGGAAACACTATACGTAGACTTTTAGGTATGAGTACTCGTAAGAAGATGAGGCTTATTCTCATGAATTTTGCACTTGGTAATCTCCAAGATGGGAGATTATGAGAACAGACTCGTCAGTAGGAATTCTGCATGTTTTGGTGTCATTGAATATCTATAAGTGTGTGTGACAGTCCTTAGACTTTAAGATTATTATTAAATCATGTCACAACTTGCATACTTAGATGTATGTCGTAAACCATAACGATAAGAGATCATGGTGAAGTTGGATACGTTGGGTGCATCGTGAGTGACATGTCATTAATGAATAAGTTGAGGAAGGATTTGTCCCTTCCATCTTTATAGAAGATGATATCTCAACCCTTTGATTGGAATAAAACGGTTGTATGAAATTCCATGGACATGGTATAACAATGTGTTTATTTTAGATAGTCAAAGGAAGACATATTGAAAATATACGTTAGTGACATGGATGTGCAACCTTCTTGATGAGATATTGTGACAAAGAGATTATATTACACAGTGAGCATTCATCTATGATTTTCGATGTTGTGACATCAAGTTCTTTCTCTTGGGTTCCTTGACACGTTCCTAGATAGTAATCTTGGACTTTAGGCAAGTCTACCTAATGTCAATGAGAAGGAATCCTATAGGGTCACACACTAAGTGTTTCCATTTATCTCGATTAAATTCTATTTGAGTTTAATTAATGGAATAAATATTATTATCAAGTCCAAGGAATAATTTTATTCAATTTATATTGATCACATAAAGTAAATAAATATTTATTCGCCAAAATGTGAATAAAATATTTATTTTATTTATTGAATATTTTAATAAATATTTATTTTCAATATTGTAAATAAAATATTTATTCATGAATAAAATATTTATTCAGTTGTTCAATAGATGATTGAGGAGTGTAAACAGACCAAGACTGAGTCCATTGAAAAAAATTAATTAACAATAACCTTATATAATTTTTTTTATTGTACAACTTGGTGTGCACCACAAAATAATAATTATATAATTATTATTATGGGTTATGATATTTATTGAAGGTAATTAATGTTATTTAATGGAAAATATGCAATTAAATAATATTTTAACTTAAATCTCAACTCTATAAATAGTTGGTTGTGTCTACTGTGTAGAGCATCAAAAAAGTGATAATAGAAAATTATTGCGTGCAATGAATTCTCTCTCAACTCCCCCTCATCTCTCTCTCAAGAACGAGAAGTGAAATAAATATTTCTTCAATACCAAAGAATGAGTGATCAAGAAAGAACAACATAAGACATTGGACTCACCGCACTAGCACCTGGAGATCGAGTGGTGTTTCTTAGAGATCACAGGAGCATGTGTGGATCGCCGCTATAGAGATTTTATCCTAGGATCCTCACAGTGCAATGATGGTAACCTAAAAGGGTCTTTTTGGATGATTAAAATTCACTAACGAAGAAAATCCCGAAGCACATGTATTTATTTCTTTAAATATTAAATAAATTAAATTTAAATTTGACGTGAAAGATCCTCGAACTTGGTTTATGGAAACAATTTTAAAATAAATTTTAATACATCATCCATCTTTGCATACTTTTTTTATGCCTAAAACCACTCGATGAGGGCCAATACCTAGTGGGGATGTTGTTTTTGATGTGTTGACATCAGAATCTCTCATGGCATTGATCACCTAATACTTGTTTCAAATAATCATTTTGCCTGAATTTTCTATCTTCTTTCTCATCGAGGGCCTCCAGGATACACTATTGAAAATATAATAAAGATATTTAATTATGAATTATGTATCAAAATATGAAATATCAACAAGAAAACTTACAATCTTTTCTTGTGTTTGTGAATTTATAGCTCTTCTATTATTTTTCTTCCTAGTTAATGAAAATAATTTTGATCATGGAACATGACCTTTGATGCCAAATTCCTCTTTCTGCAAATGACATTAATTAGTATAATACTACAATATTGAATAATATGAAAGTGATAAACCTAGAATGAATTAAAATTGTATATGTTGAAGAAATACATAAAATTAAGAAGCATCTAAATATACATTTAATTAGAAATTTAATACTAGTGACATAACATAAACAATATATACTAATTATCATTATAAACATGTTTATGGTATGGATTCCTCTTGTATATTCATTACGGTATAATTCTATTTATGTTGTGTAATTTGGTTATTTGGTCACTTGGTAATTTTGATCATTTTTTCATTTGGATATTTGGATAATTAGCCGGTTAGGCCATTTAGGAAAACTAGGCAAATTAGGCCAATTAGTCCAATTAGTCCAATTAAGTCATTTAGGCCAATTAGTCCATTTATAAAAATTAGGTCGTTTAGGCCAATGAGGTCCTTAGGCAAATTAGGTCATTATGCCATAGGAAATTTAGTCCCTTAATTCATTTAGGACAATTAGTGCATTAGGCCATTTAGGCCATTCGTCCATTTATTCTAATTAGGCTAATTAGATCATTTAGTTTAATTAGGCCAATTAGGCTAATTAGACCATTTAATCCAATTAGATCATTTAATCCATTTAGACCAATTAGGCCATTTAGACCAATTAGGTAATTTATTCCAATTAGACAATCAGACTATTTAGACCAATTTTTCCATTATTCCATTATCCCAATAGTTCATTACACCATTATGCCAATTGGTTATTTGTCGATTTAACCATTTATGCCAATTTAGGCCAATTAGGATAATTAGGCCAATTAGACCATTTAATCCAATTAGACCATTTAATAATTTTCAACTAATTAGACCATTTAGACCCATTTTGAAGTTTAGGCCAATTATATCAATTAGGTCAATTAGTCCAATTAGGCAAATTAGACCATTTGATCCAATAAGACCATTTAATCGATTTAGACAAATTAGGCCATTTAGACCAATTAGTTCATTTATGTCAATTAGGACATTATTCCAATTATTCCATTAGGCTATTAGTACATTAGGATATTTAGACCAATTAGGTAATTTAGATCATTAGGCCATTAGCCCATTAGTTCAATGGGTTATTAGGGAAATTGGTCACTTGGCCATTTGGTCATTTAGGCCAATTTAGACCAATTTAGGCCAATTAGAACAAAAAAATCCTAAAACCTAGAACCAAAACACTATATATGAAACACTACTAGATAAGGCCTAATTAGGCCAATTATTATGATTAGGCCACTTAGGCCCATTAGGTCACTTAGGCTCATTCTCCCAATTCGGCCCAATAGGCCACTTATGCCCATTTTCCCATTCAACCACTTAGGCCCATTAGGCATGTTAGGTTGATTTGGCCACTTAGTCCCATTAGGATCATTAGGCCACTTAGGCGCATTGGGCCCATTAGGTAACTTTGGAACATTAGTCCCATTCATCACACTTGACCCATTAGGCCCATTCAAACCATTAGGCCACTTAGGCACATTACGATGATTAGGCCGCTTAGGCCTATTAGGATCATTACGCTGATTAGGCCACTTAGGCTCATTATGCCCATTATGCCCATTAGGTAACTTAGTCCCAATTGGACCATTAGGCCCATTAGTCCACTTAATCCCATTAGGCTGATTAGGCCACTTAGGCCCATTGGTCCACTCAGGCCCATAAAGTCCAATTAGGCCCATTAGGCACATTAGGCCCATTTGGACACTTATGCCCATTATGATCATTAGGCGCATTTGGCCCAATATGGCACTTAGCCCCATTTGGACCATTAGGACCATTAGGCTGATTAGGCCACCTGGGCCCATTAGGCCAATTAGGCCACTTAGGCCCATTAGGCCCATTAGGCCCATTCATCCCATTAGGGAAATTAGGCCCATTAGCCCCATTAACACCATTATGCCCATTATTCCCATTAGGAAACATAGGACCATTAGGCCCATTAGGCCCATTAGCCCACTTAGACCACTTAGGCCCATTAGTCCACTTAGACCCATTCAGACACTTAGGCCTATTATCCCACTTTGGTTTATTTACACCATTTGGCCCATTTGGCCCCTTAGGACACTTAGTCCCATTTGGCCCATTAGGCCACTTAGGCCACTTAGGCCCATTAGGCCACTTAGGTCCATTGATCCCATTAGGCTAGTTTGTCCCCTTAGGCCACTTAGGCCGCTTAGTCCCATTAGGCCACTTATGCCCATTAGGCCACTTAGGCCCATTGATCCCAGTAGGCCCATTAGGCCCATTAGGTTACTTATGCCACTTAGGCCCATTAGTCCTATTAGGCCACTGTAGAAACTTTGTCCTATTATGGAACTTGGGTGCATTAAGCCCATTAGGCAACTTAGGTTGCTTAGGCCCATTTGGCCCATTTGGCCACTTAGGCCCATTAAAACCATTATTCATTGGGCCCATTAGGCTTGTTAGGCCCATTAGACCACTTAGGCCCATTAGAACACTAAGGTCCATTAGGCCCATTAGGACACTAAGGTCCATTAGGCAACTTAGACCCACTCACCCACTTAGGCCCATTAGACCCATTTGACCGTTTAAGCCACTTAGGTTGCTTATACCCATTAGGCCGATTTGGCCCATTAGGCCCATTGGCCATTATGCCCATTAGGCTCATTCTCCACCTTAGGCCCACTAATCCCATTATACCACTTTGTATTATTTGGCCACTTAGGCCAATTAGGCCCATTAGGCCACTTAGGGCCATTAGGCCCATTAGGCATATTCGGCCACTTTGGACCATTAGGCCCTCCAAATCATTTTTTAAATTTTCATAAAAGCCACTTTGAGGAAAAAGTGGGAACCGTACACCAACAACATGAAACATATCCAAATTTCAAAAATAGTCCACATATTTAAAATTTTAAATGAGTATCATCATCGCGGGAACCGTCGTATTAGCGACAGATCATGCAAATCATGCAGCCACTTAATCGAAGATATAACGTTGAAGAAGTTGTCGCCATCATCATCACCTTTTGTCATCATCACAAAATTTTCATCCACTCCAAACATCATTGTCGTAACCATTATCTCAGGAGTCACCACACCTCCCAAAACCTCCATGAAGACCTGTACACCTGGGGAAAGGAGCACAGCAAGGATGGGAAGATGGAGGCCTCGGTAGGGGAGCAAGCCAGAAACCACATCGGTCAAACAAAATAGATAACCAACAATAGAGAAACAAAATCAATCCCAAAAAAATCACCATACGAGACCAGAATCCGCATAAGAAAAATAGATAAGAATCCAAACAGAGGTATGAACCCGAGCTGAGAGCACTATTAGTGCTACTCCAACACCATCCCAAGTAGGCATAAAACCCGAATCAAGCTTCACCAAAGTGGAGTCCAGGGCGATGGGTAAGTCGACATTGGTAGAGGAGAAAGAAGTCATCAGACACACTCACCAGTGCCGACCGAATCTGTCTAAAGAACCCACACACACATACCCAGAATGGGGGTTCAATGCATGGGGATAGATCAAAAGAGGGGTGGTGAGCGACGCATGATGACCACACCAAAAAATACACATCATTCGAGAAGGAAGAAAAAGAAAGAAATAGAAATAAGAGTATGGACCAAGTAAAGCAGCACCATTATTGTCAAGAAGACCCTCAAAACCCTAGGAGGGGAAGAGGAGGCAATAAGAGCATCAGGATCCAAGAGAGTGCAGAGCCATCAAGTTCATTCATTAGGCTCATTAGGACCATTAGGCCACTTAGCCCCATGAGGCCCATTAGGCCACTTAGGCCCACGAGTCCCATTAGGCCCATTAGACCCATTTGGACCATTATACCCATTAGGCCCATTCGACCACTAAGACCCATTAGGCCCATTGTTCCACCTCGATCCACTAGGCCCATTCACCCCATTAGGCCACTTCGATCCATTTATCCCATTAAACCCATTAGATTAGTCCCATTAGTCCACTTAGGCCCATATAAACCATTATTCCCATTAGGCCAATTAGACCCATTAGGCCACTTCATGCCCATTCGTCCCATTAGGCCCATTAGACCCATTAGGCCACTTAAGCCCTTTAATCCACTTTGACCCATGATGCACATTAGGCCAATGAGGCCACTTAGGATAATTCAGCCTATTAGGACACTTAGGACCATTAGGATAATTTGGCCTATTGAGCCCATTGGATTAGGACCACTAGGCCACTTAGGCCCATATAGCCCATTAGGACCACTAGGCCAATTATCCCAATTAGGCCCATTATGAACATTAGGCCCGCTAAACCCATTTGGCCACTTAGGCTCATTAGGCCACTTTGGCCTATTAGGCCACTTATTCCCATTATTCCACTTAGGCCCCTTATTCCCATTAGGCCACTTAGGCCCATTTGGGGCATTAGGCCCATTAGGCCACTAAGGTTAAGGTTCCAGGCACAAAAGAAGCATGGTTAGGATGGAACCCAACTTTGATTTTTAACATGATCAATGATTATTCCAGGATCAATAAGATGATGAACGCTAGTCTCTACGGAATAGAATCAAAGATTTAGATAAATAAGTAAGAGGCCTGAAACCTTTATAGAGGATCTTTCACATCATGTTTATAATTAATTTAATTAATTTCATAAAGAAAAATAATATCTGGATATTTGGTATTTTTCTTCATTGATGATGTTCATCATCTGGAATGACCCTTCTGGATTATCTCATTGCTCTTATAAGGATCCATAATAAAATCCCTCTAGCGGTGATCCACACGTGCTTCGATGGCCTCTGATCGACACCGCTCATTCTTCATGTGCTAGCGTGGTGAATGGGGTGTCTTGTGTCGGTCATTCTTAATCACTTGTTCTTAATCCTTGAAGAATGTATCTCATTCTTGAGAGGGGTGGGAAGAGGATTTGAGAGATAAATTGTTTAGCTCAACAATTATAAATTCACCAGGTGTACAATTCGATGTCGTGTGGTGTCTGGCACAATAGGCATACTTTTCTATTTATATGCATGGAACTTCAGTTAAAATATTTAATTTCATAATAGCTATTAAATACATTCATGAACTTAGAGAAAATCCATGCTCATAATAATAATTCCTCATCATTATTTATGGTGAATCAATATGCCCAAAATGAAATTATAAATAATATTCTATGTCACAAAAATAATAGCAGCGTCATTATAATTTTAACTTGTTCCAACTAGTTAAATAATTATTTATCATCTTGAAAATAATTATTTTACCACCTAAATAGCCTTGGTCCGCTCTAACTACACTTCCATTTATTGAACACCCAAATAAATAAATTAATAATTTATTCTCTTAAATAAATATTTTACTTACAAACAAGTAAATAAATATTTATTAAATGTTCAATAAAATAAATATATTTTATTTAATTTATGAGATCATTTTAAATTGAATAAAATTATTCCACGGTCCTGAGAATAATATTTATTTCATTAATTAAATTCAAATAGAATTTAACCGAGACCACCAAAAACACTTAGTGTGTGACCCCTCTAGGATTATTTCTCGTTGGCATTAGGTGGGCTTGACTAAATTCCAATAGTACTATCTTGAAATGGGTCAAGGAACCCAAGAGAAAGAACATAATGTCGCAACAATGACATCCACATATGAACACTAACTATGTAATATAATCCCTTTATCGCAATATCTCATCAAAAAGGGTTCATGATAGTGTCATAAACTTTTATGCCTGATACGTCTTTCTTTAAATACCTGAAATAAACTCATCGTTACACCATGGTCATAGAATTTTGCGTGACAGTTCTATTTCAATCAAAGATACGAGATATCAACTTCCATAAATGGAAGTGACAAATCCTTCATCTACTTATCCATTAATAACATGCCACTCATGATGCACCCAATGTACCCTACTTCCCGCCAACTATATGCATAATGATTTTCATCAGTAAATAAAAGTGCATGAGTTGTGACACATTTTAATGACAATGTGAAAGTCTAAGTATATTTATTTTGGAGTTGGTGGCCTAGAACCAACTAATTTTTACTTTATTCATTAATAAATACCTTATCACATTTTGATTTTTCTTCTACGTGAAAATTCATGTGATAATGTCCTAAGGACAACTATTGCATTAAACGGTCATAGTGGATCCCTACTATGACGGGAACCCAGAAATTCCATAACATTGTTCTTGAATATATGTTCTATGGCCAGATTATGTTATTTGAGAGACACAAATAATACAGTCCATTAGGGGTGATGACTCATAAAACTTTGAGTCACCTTCTCATGGTGTGCTCCCTTGGTAATATCCAGGAGGATATTACGAGAATGATACCCGCCAGTAGTAAATCCACATTTCATAGTGTCATTGGATGTTCCTATCTGCAGACATGTGTTTTGGTCCTTAGACATTAATATTATTATTAATGGGAATTACAACTCACACACTCAGATGTATTAACAAAAACTGTGATGACACACTGTTCGCAGTGAGGCAGGATACGTTGGGTATGTCACGAGTAATACTGCATTAATAGATAATGAGAGAAAGGATTTTCCCTTTTGTTCCATAATAGAAGTAGATATCTTAGGCCCTTTGATGGAATTGATATAGCCTAAATAAATCCATGGCCATGGTGAGGAATGGGAAAGTTCAATTCTGGGAAGTCAAAGAAAGAATGATGGATCACATGGGTTGGTGGGACTAGCATGCAACCCACTTGATTCGAGATATCGAGACAAAGGGATTATATTACACGGTAAGTGTTCGTAGGAGGTGACATGTCATTGCGGCGTTAACTTCTTTCTCTATGGGTTGCTATACGTTAACCTTAGACTTTACGCAGGCTCCACCGAATGCCATTGAGAAAGAGGGCTAGAGGGTAACACATTAAGTTTTTCCAAGTATCTCAGTTAAATATTAATTTAACAAGTTAAATAAAGATTATTCATATTGTGTTTTAATAATTATTTATGGATGCTTGATCGCATTTATTTTGAAACTAGTTATTCGAGAGAATATATTATGGTTGAAATAATATTTATTAGCAAGTAATGTAGTTACATTTATTTAAGAAATAAATATCCATTACTCAAGGTCTAATAAATGTGGTGAAGGAAATAAATAAAATGGAAAAATAAAAGTAAACGCCATATATATTAATATATACACACTGTGTAGTTTTTTTTGGGATTTGTGAGAAATAAGATTATTTATTTATTTAATTAATATTAG
This sequence comes from Viscum album, assembly GCA_963277665.1. NCBI lineage: Eukaryota > Viridiplantae > Streptophyta > Magnoliopsida > Santalales > Viscaceae > Viscum > Viscum album. The sequence goes on from OY728156.1 coordinate 1,781,238,863, forward strand.
GTGTAATTCGCTGGGCACATGTCAAGTAATAACAATAGTCAACTATTATTATTAGACATGGGGACTTACTAAGAATTAAATGAAATGAATAAATGATTTTGGTTAATTAATTAAATTTATTATTATAAGTATTATAAATCCCAATTACATTATTCTCATTTATGCCTAGCCATTTTGTGGTTGTGAAAAATAGATTTGGAAAAGCTCTCAATCCAAGTGAGAATTCCTTTTCCACCCAGAACACTCTCAAGCTACGAGAGAGAGATCCACCCCCAATGGATCAAGGCAATCAAAGGAAGACATCGTAAGAGAAGTCTCTTCTGCATTAGCACCCGAAGATCCCTTCGGAAACATCCAAAGATATGTGAAGCACCTGTGGATCACCACTAGAGGAATCCTACACTTGGATTCTACAAAGCAACGATGGATCACATCAGATCGTGACTAGAGACATCAACGAAGAAAGAATTCCATCAAGGTAATTCTTGTCAATTAATTAAATTAATTATAACCAACATATGATGATCCTATCAATGGTTCTGGCACCCTACTCTTTTTTTACGTTCTTCATTCTATTCCGAAGATCTAGCGTTTTATTATCGTGATGGATCTCGGATTGAATGGTGTTTAACGCTAAAATTAAAGTTGGAAAAACCCACCAACATGCTTCCGCTGCACCCAAAACCTAAAAGTGGTATCAAAGGGGTCATATCATTGATTACAATTATTTATTTTTTTTGTTGGTGATTTACGTATTTAATAATTTAGTTTTTTCAATTCAAGTTAATCATTCTTTAAATCTGAATCTCAAGATCTGTTCCTCCACTCGTTTCTCATTCACCTTACAGAAACAAATTTTTCTTTTAATTTTGATTAAAATAAAATATAGGATCTCATCTGGAGGTGCCAAATGTTTCTGGCCGTACAACACCAGAATACACGGTGTGTATTCTGAACTACACACAGTGTAGTCTAGGTTCAATACATCATACCGATCCACCAAACCAGGCTGTGTATTGGTGTATACCTAGTCATTTATGACACCGTGTGTTGAACAAGAACAGGTGGCACACAGTTTCCTAATTACACGTTGTGTGGTCCACTGAACACGGCGTGTAGTCCCTTCAGGTTAGGGTTAGACCGTGTACCCCGTACACGGCTTGCCTGGCTGGAAACCGTGTAATGCGAAAACTACACAGAGTGTGTCCCACTGAACACGCTGTGTACTCCGAAAATTTCCGAAGTACATCCACACGCCATGTCCCTGGCGTGTACTTAGAATGTATGGTGAACAAAAGTGCACGCCATGTAGTCAGAACTACACGTCCTGTACTCATCCAAATTAAGCAAATTTATTAAAATTTATTATTATATTATACAAACCCTTGAGACGTGTACCATAGTGTAGGCGTAAAGCTGAGGCACAAAACATGATAGGTTTTTTATATATATGTGTTTAATTTAACAATCTGTATAATGTTCATTTTACTCATTGGGTAGTTATGAATGAGAATTCATCGGGTTGCCTCCAAGATACAAGTTACGTACAAAGATAATTTTAAATGAATTTTTTTGTTTAAAATTATGATGGATGAGAATCTCAAGGAAATTCATAAAAAGGGTTTCAGATAAAAGGATTGATTAATTAAAGATAATTAATTGATTTGAGCATGATTTATCTTAAACAAGAACGATTAAAGAATTGAATACTTGTTTTATTTATGTGTAAATATCATTATATGTATGGATGATCATGAGAAATACCAAGACCTTTGTATGTGAATGGTTTCTTTTAATTTATTTATTTAAATTAAATTTGTTGGCTTGCGAGCCTTCTCCTCATTAATATGTAGGGCTTGCGTGCCCAAGGTTTCTTTTATGTAAAACCCCCTTTTTACCCCTCACCTATGTGTAAGATAAATGCATATGTAATGGATGGAGCTCCCAATCTAGTGGAGGTGTCTCAATTCAGAAGCCAAGGTGAAACCAATCCAAGGAGATACAAAGGTGGACAGGTGGAAAGATATAAACACGAACCCAAAAGGTTCAAGGTTTTTCTCCCCTAGGTATTGGGTTAGTTTATCAACCGTTAGATAAACTAACAAATAGAACAAGCTCATGATCATACCATTTATTTTATTTTTATCATTTTCATGGTTTATTTATTGTGGGTATGTTGTCACGATCACACAATTAATGAATTAAACAAGCATGCAAGATGGAACTAAAATAAGACCGTATTATGCGTAAATATTATCTTAGACATGGTTAATCAATTAAGTATATCCCACTTAATATTAAAAATCATTTAATCAAAGATAATAAAATATAAATTTACGTATAAGGATAAAATCCCTCAAAGAAATATTAAGTCAGTATAACATTCCATAATATTGGTTAGAATCGAACCATAGTTCAAAGTGCTTGACCAACCCTAGTTGGGGTGCTTTCAATTATCATGGGATTCTAATTTAAGGTTTTGGGTTGACTTGACTTGGTTCTTATCAAGGGTTGACTTCCATAGTAGGACTTGGTGTGACCAAGAGACAAAGGTTAAGGAAATCCAAAATAAAAGGATTTCAGGATTGGGGAGTCCACTCAGCGGATCAAGGAGCTATGAGTTAATGCAATTGGCATTTGGAATGACTACCTAAAACCCTTAAAGTTTCTTGAACAACCCTATTTGAGGTAATTCAAAGGTAAATATGGATCCTTTCCACTAGAATATTCAGGAAACAGAATATTCTAAAGTCAATGGTGAGGGCTGTTGGATTTCGATAAAATAGTAGGAGACTAATAAGTATTAATTTATTTATTTGTCTCAGTTTTATAATAAAGTACTAAAACCTTTTCTCATCTTAATTTTTAGAAATGGCAAGAAAAAATGATTTCAAACATATCATTGCAAACCATACTCAAGAAGTAAAACCTTTTCAACGACACAAATTTCCAAGAGTGGAAGAGGCGTCTATGCGTCATCCTTCGCCCTGAGAGAAAATTGTATGTGCTGGAAGAGCCTATTCCAGTTGCTCCTGGAAAAGAGGCCAGTGATGAAAAAATATCTCTCTATGAGAAACATATGGATGATTCCATATATGTACAATGTTTCATGTTATCATCCATTTCTAATGACCTCTTAAAGCAACATAAAAACATGGACGCGTATTGTATGATGTCTCACTTTAAGGATCTCTACCAAGAGAAGGAAAGACAGGAGAGATAAGAGATCTCCAATGCTTTGTTTACAACTAATCTTGGAGAGTCTGCACCAGCTGGGCCTCATGTATTAAATCTTATTGGCTACATTGAACACCTGAACATATTAGGGATTAAATTCTCAGATGAGTTGCGTACAGATCTCAACCTATCATCACTGCCCAAGACCTTCTCTAGCTTTATTGTAAACTAAAACATTAGAAACAATGATAAGAGTCTATCAGAACTTATGACCTTAATTCACAAGGTAGATAAGGACATGGGGCATGACAAAACCACAATCTTTATGGTGAATAAGAAAAGGAAGGACAAGGAAAAGGGTCCAAAGGCTTATAAACAGTCCGAAGCCACCGAGCACCGTCCTTCCAAGAAGGGAAAGATCCAGAGGTAGGGAAAGGAATGGTAGGCGGTATGTTTTGCATGTGGAAAACAAGGACAATGTAAGAGTAATTGCACCCAAAAGCGTGGGGATACTAAAGGTGCATTTGTTATCAAGTGTAATCTTTCTATTTCTACACATTGGGTATTAGATACAGCTTGTGGGGATCACATCTGTATTCAAATGCAGGAACCAAGTAAATTTAGAAAGATTACCAGAGGAGAGGTAGATCTTTGAGCTGCCAATGGTGCAAGGATGGTTGCGTTAGCCATTGGAGATTACCTCCTCTCATTTCCGACTGGGATGATTTTGGTTTTACATAACTATTATTATGTGCCTAGTGTTACCAAGAACATAATTTCTGTATCTTGTTTGGATATGAATGGATTTATTTTCAAGTTTGTAAATAAGGGTTGTCTCTTTTATATAAACAACGTATGTTATGGTATGACACATTTAAATAATGGTTTTTATGTATTAAATTACGAAAACCAAGTGTTGGAAATCGATAACGAAACAAACTCACATGACTCATACATCACCCAGTTGTGGCATCATCGTATCGGTCAAGTAAATGAGAAGCGCTTGATAAAGCTCTACCAAGATAGATATTTAGACTCTACTGAGCTAAAAACACTTGATAGATGTCGCGCTTGTTTACAAGGTAAAATGACCAAGTCGCCTTTCGGTGGACAGGGTGAAAGGGCCACATAGCTTCTAGGATTGGTGCACACGAATGTATGTGGACCATTTCTAGTAGAAATTAGATGTGGATATTATTACTTCATTAATTTTACTGATGATTTGAGTAGATATGGATATGTCTACTTAATGAGTTATAAGTCATAGGCCTTAGATAAATTTAAGGAATTCAAGAATGAAGTAGAGACTCATCTTGGTAATAAGATAAAGAAACTTTGATCGGATCGAGGTGGAGAATATCTGAACCAAGAGTTCATCGATCTTCTATGGGAGTCTGGGATTCTATATCAGCTCAATCCTCCTTATACACCATAGTGGAATGGTGTTAGTGAAAGGAGGAACAACACCTTGTTGGACATGGTGAGGTCAATGATGATTCATACAGATCTTCCATTATCCTTTTGGGGACATGCATTACAAACTACATCACACACATTAAATCGAGTACCAACTAAGGAGGAAAATGTAATTCCCTCCGAGTTATAGAATGTAAAGAAACCCATTTTGTCACATACAAGTGTATGGGGATGTGAGGCATTTGTTAAGGCCTTATTAGGCAACAAACTAGCACCCCAGGGCATGAGGTGTATCTTTATAGGATATCCCAAGGAAACGAAAGGATATTACCTATATAACGCTTCAGAAAAGAAAGTGTCTATCACCAGACAAGCCATATTTCTTGATAAGGAGCACATACTCAAAAAGGATAGTGGGAGAAAGATTGACTTCAACCAAGTTGATTCTCAAGATACATAGGAGTTGGTACAGGAACAAGTTCCACAGGTCCCTGTGGAAGAGGTTCCATAAACACAAGTACTGCGTAAGATCTCAAGAGAGGTAAGGTAACTAGAGAGATTTAGTTTCCTAGTCACCGAGGATAGTGAATCATTATTGTTGGACAATGATGAACCTATCTCCTACAAGGAAGTAGTATAAAGATCATAAGCTACAAGATAGCTAGAAGATATGAATTATGAGATGGATTCCATGTATCAGAACAAAGTCTGGGTTCTGGTCAATGAGCTAGTTGATGTAAAGACCATTGGATGCAAATGGGTATTCAAGAGAAAACTGGACATGGAAGGTAAATTTAGCACCTATAAAGCAAGGCTAGTGGTTAAAAGATTTAGACAGTGTCAAGGAATTGTCTATTATGAAACCTTATTGCCAGTTTCCATGTTTAAATCCATAAGGATCATACTTGCCATAGCAGCTTACCATGACTACGAGATTTGGAAAATGGATGTCAAAATAGCATTCCTTAATGGTAACCTTCAGGAAGATGTCTATATGACACAACCAGAAGGGTTTGTGAAGCCAGGTGAATCCAAACGGGTTTCCAAGTTGCAGAAACCTATTTATGGGTTAAAGAAAGCATCCAGGTCATGGAACATTCGATTTTATGAATCCATAAAGGAATTTGGTTTCATTAAGAACAAATGCGAGCCATGTGTTTATAAGTGGTTTAATGGGAATGTGATCGTTATCCTAGTAGTATATGTTGACAACATATTGCTTATTGTAAATGATGTACCAGTCTTATAGTTAGTTTAAGGACTGGTTGAACAAGTGTTTCTCTATAAAGGACTTGGGTGAAGCAACCTACATTCTAGGGATCAAGATCATTCATGATAGATCCAAGAGGATACTTAGGCTAAGTCAAGGTACATACATTGACCAGATACTAAATAGATTTAGTATGGAACAATTCAAGAGGGGATTAGTTCTAGTGTCACATGGCCTATATCTTTCTAAGAAAATGTGTCCTCGGACACAACAAGAGAAAGATAGAATGAGTAAGATCCCATATGCTTCGGCTATAGGATCCATCATGAATGCCATGTTATGTACCAGGCTTGATGTTGCCTATGCACTGAGCATGGTAGGAAGATATCAAGTATGTTCAGGAGAACAACATTGGACTGCTGTTAAGACTATCCTTAAGTATCTGAGAAGAACTAAGGATATGTTCTTGGTGTATGGAGGATACTGGGAGCTTGTCATCAGAGGGTATGCTAATGATGGTTTTTAGACAGATCAGAACAATCTGAAGTCGTAATATGGACATGTTTCTGTCTCAATGGAGGAGTTGTGAGCTCAAAGAGTTCAAAGAATCTGGTTGTTGCTGATTCTATAGTGGATTCTAAATATATAGCGGCTTCTGATGTAGCCAAGGAAGTTGTATGGATTCAGAACTTTGTCCATGAGCTTGATGTGGTGCCTAGTAGTAAAGATCCCATCACATTGTGTTGTGATAATACTACAACGGTGGATCTTGCAAAAGAACCAAGGTTACATCAACAGACTAAGCATATACTCCATAAGTATCACCTATTGAGGGATTTCTATCAAAGGGGTTAATTTGTAGTGAGAAGAGTGTCCAAAGAAGAGAATGTGGCAGACCCCATGACTAAAGGACTATCTCATCAGAAGCATGAATATCATGTGAGAGAAAGTGAGTTAAAGGTTGTGAACAGTTGGCTCTAGTCTAAGTGGGAGTATGTTGGAGTTGGTGGCCTAGAACCAACTACTTTGTACTTTATTCATTAATAAATACCTTATCACATCTTGATTGTTCTTCTACGTGACAATTCATGTGATAATGTCCTAAGGACAGCTGTTGCATTAAAGGGTCATAGAGGATCCCTACTATGATGAGAACTCGAAAATTCCATAACAATGTTCTTGAATATATGTTCTATGGTCGGATGATGTTATTTGAGGGACACAAATAATATAGTCCATTAGGGGTGAGGACTCATAAAACTTTGAGGCACCTTCTCATGGTGTGCACCCTTGGTAATATCCAGGTGGATATTATGAGAACGAGACCCGCTAGTAGGAAATCCATATTTCACAGTGTCATTAGATGTTCCTATCTTCGGACGTGTGTTTTGGTCCGTAGACTTTAAGATTATTATTAATGGGTATTACAACTCACACACTTAAATGTATTGATGAAAACTTTGATGAAACACTATTTTCAGTGAGGTAGGATACTTTGGGTGCTTTACGAGTAATACTACATTAATATATAATGTGATAAAGTATTTGTCCCTTTTGTTCCATAACATAAGTAGATATCTCAGGCCCTTTGATGGAATTGATATAGACTAAATAAATCCATGGCCATGGTGGGGAATGGAAAAGTTCAATTTTGGGAATTCAAATAAAGAATGATCGAACACATGGGTTGGTGTCACTATCATGCAACCCACTTGATTCAAGATATCGAGACAAAGGGATTATATTACATGGTAAGCGTTCATAGGAGGTGACATGTCATTTTGGCGTTAACTTAATTTTCTATGGGTACCTTGGCATGTTTCTAGACGCTAACCTTGGACTTTAGGCAGGCTCCACCTAATGCCACTGAGAAAGAGGCCTAGAGGATCACACACTATGAGTGTCCAAGTATCTCAGTTAAATATTAATTTAACAAGTTAAATAAAGATTATTCTCGATTATGGTTTAATAATTATTTAAGGATTCCTGATCTCATTTATTTCGACACTAGTTATTCGAGAGAATATATTGTGGTTGAAATAATATTTATTAGAGAGTAATACAATTATATTTATTTAAAAAATAAATAGCCATTACTCAAGGTCTAATAAATGTGGTGGAGGAAATAAATAAAATGGAAAAATAAAAGTACACGTCGTGTATATTAATATATACACGCCATGTCATTTTTTTCCCAAGATTTGGGAGAAATAATATTATTTATTTAATTAAATAATATTAGGTGTAATTCGTTGGGCGCATGTCAAGTAATAATAATAGTCAACTATTATTATTAGACATGGGGTTTTACTAAGAATTAAATGAAATGAATAAATTATTTCGGGTAATTAATTCATTTTATTATTCTAAGTATTATAAATTCCAATTACATTATTCTCATTTTTGCCTAGTCATTTTGTGGTTGTGCATAATGGATTTGGAAAAGCTCTCAATCCAAGAGAGAATTATTTTTCCACCAAGAACGCTATCAAGCTATGAGAGAGACATCTACCTCCACCGGATCAAGGCGATCTAAGGAGGACATCACAAGTGAAGGCTCTTCCATGCTAGCACTTGGAGATCCCTTCAGCGATGTCCAGAGATATGTGGAGCACGTGTGGATCACCTCTAGAGGAATCCTACACTTGGATTCTATGATGCAACGACGGATCACATCGGATCATGATCGAAGACATAAACGAAGAAATAATTCCATCAAGGTAATTCTTTTCAATTAATTAAATTAATTATAACCAACATATGATGATCCTCTCAATGGTTCTGGTACCCTCCTCTTTCTTTTTCATTCTTCGTTCTATTCTGAAGATCCGACATTTTATTATCGTGATGGATATCGGATTGAACATTATTTAACACTAAAATTAATGTTGGGAAAACCCACCAACGTTCTTCATCTATGTCCAGAACCTACACTATACACACGCTCATAGATAGAAATATCCTATGGCACCAAAACATGTAAAATTCCTACTGGCGGGTATGTTCTCATAATATCCTGTCTTGGAGATTACCAAGTGAAAACTTTATGAGCAGAAGTCTCATCTTCTTATGAGTACTCACACCTGATGGTATTCATGCTATCTGTCCCATCATAGTATGTCATCCAACCGTAGAACTATATTTAAGAATATTGTTATAGCATTTCAAGGTTCTCATCGTAGCGGGGAACTACCATGACCTTATTAATGCAATAAATACTCTAGGACATTATTACATCATAGTCATAAAGAACAATGAATAATATGTAATAAGATGTTTAATATTTAAATACATTAAATGTCCATGTAATCAAAGTACAACCAGTTAGTTCTAGGACACCAACTCTTACAAACTCCCAATTGGACTAGAGCCAACTACCTACAAATTTCAGTCTGCTAGAACTCACATGGTGATTATATTTTTGCTGATTCAAGGATTTAGTCAAGGGGTCCACCACGTTTTCTTCCATGGAAATAATTCTCACTGCAACTTCACCTATCTGAGAAAAATTCCTTAAGAGATGATACTTATGAAATATGTGATTCATCCTCTGATGTGACCTTGGATCTTTTTCAAGAGCCACTGTTGCAGTATTAGCATAGTACAGTGTGATGAGATCTTTACTTCTAGGTATCACATCCAGCTCATGGATGAAGCTTCACATCCAAACTACTTTAGCCACCTCAGAAGCTGGGATATACTCAGACTCTATTATAGAATCTACAACCACACTTTTCTTTGAGCTCTTCCAGCTCACTTTACCTCCATTCAAAGTGAAGATGTATCCTCTTTCCAACTTCATGTCATCTTGATCAGTTTGGAAACTAGCATCCGCATATCCCCTGAGGACTAGTTCCTCATCTCCTCTATAAACCAGGAACATGTCCTTAGTACGCCTCAAATAATTTTGGATAGTCTTGACTGCCATCTAATGGTGGTCACCTAGGTCAGCTTGATATCTACCTACCACACTCAATGCATAGGCAACATCTATCCTAGTACATAGCATAGAATACATGAATGACCCAATCGCTGATGTGTATGGAGTACTTTCCATTATCTTTCTTTATTCATGTGTCTGAGGACACATTTCCTTGTAAAGATGAATGCCATGTGATGTTGGCAACAATCCCCTATTGGATTGTTCCAAACTGAATCTCTTCAGTATCTTATCAATGTATGTAATTTGACTTAGGACCAAAAATCTCTTGGATCTATCATGATGTATCTTGATCCCAAGAATATATGATGCCTCACACAAGTCCTTCATTGAGAATCATTGATTCAACCATGACTTAACATATTGTAAGACTGTTATCTCCTTTCCAATAAGTAATATGTCATCAACATATACTATTAAAAAAATGATTACACTCCCACTAAACTATTTGTAGACACAAGGCTCACATTCGTTCTTGATAAAACCAAATTTTGTTATGGCTTCATCAAAACGAATGTTCCATGACCTAGATGCTTTCTTTAATCCATAAATGGATCTCTGCAACTTTCATACCTTATTGGAATCTTTTGGAGTCATAAACCCTTTAGATTGTGTCATGTAGAAATCTTCCTGAAGGTTCCCATTAAGGAAGGATGCTTTTACATCCATTTTCCAAATCTCATAGTCATGGTAAGTGGCAATAGACAATATAATTATGATGGATTTCAGGATTGTAACTGGTGAAAAGGTTTCATCGTAGTCAATGCCTTGATGTTGTTTGAACCCTTTTGCAACCAGTCATGCCTTATAGGTGATGACTTTTCCTTCCATATCCAGTTTATTTTTGAATACCCATTTGCAACTAACATGCTTTACATCAACTGGAGGATCTACCAAAATCCAAACTTGGTTTTGGTACATGGAATCCATTTTTTAGAATTCATGGCTTATTGCCACTTGGAAACATCTGTGACACTTACTACTTCCTTGTAGGTTAGAGGATCATTATTATCAACTAATAATGAGTCACCATACTCAGTAACTATAAAACCGTACCATTCTAGTTCTTTAACCTCTCTTGTACTCCTACGTAGCTCTTGTGTTTGTGGAATAGTTCTTTCTTCCATGGGGCTTTGTGGAATCTGTTCCTGTACCAAATCTTATGTACCTTGAGCCTCAACTTCATCGAAGTCTATCTCGCTCCCACTATCTCTTTTGGACATGTGCTCCCTCTCAAGGAATGTGGCATGTCTTTCCACTATAACCTTTTTTTTCTGAGGGTTTTATAGGTAATATCCCCTTGTTTCCTTGGGGTATCATATAAAGGTGCACTTTGTTCCTAGAGGTTAAAGTTAGTTACCTAAAGAGGCCTTAACAAATGCATCACTTCCCCACACATGTAAATTAGATAAAATGGATTTATTTCCACTCTAGTACTCATATGGAATACCATTTATCAATCTAGTTGGTACTTGGTTTAGTATGTGCGCCACTGTTTGTAACGCATATCCCTAAAAGGATAATGGAAGACTCACATGACTCATCATTGATCTCACCATGTCCAATAGGGTGTGGTTCCTCCTTTTTCTCACACCATTTCACTGGGGCATGTATGGAGGAGTGAGTTGGGATAGGATCCCAAACTCCCATAAGTAATCAATGAAGTCTTGATTAAAATATTCTTCAACTCGGTCTGAGTGGAGTTTCTTCATATTCTTACCAAGATGATTCTCAACTTCGTTCTTGTATTCTTTGAACTTATCAAAAGAATCCAACTTATACCTCATTAAGTAGATATATACATATCTACTAAAATAATTAGTAAAAGTTATGAAGTATGAGTACCCTCCCCTTGCTTCAACTGGAAATGTTCCACACACATCGGTATGAACTAATTCAAGAAGTTATTTAGCCCATTCACCTTTACCTCTAAATGAGGCTTTGGTCATTTTTCCTTGTAAACATGCATGACATACACCAAGTGGTTTTAGTTTTAAAGAATATGAATATCCATCTTGATGTAACTTTGTCAAGAGTTTCTCATTTACATGACCTAGCTGGTGATGCCAAATTTGGTAGTGGTATGAGTCATGTGAATTATCTTTGTTATCGATTTCCATTACATGGTTTGTATAATCCTACACATAAAGACTGTTGTATAAATGTGCTCTACCAAAAAAAATCTATATTTGCAAAAGAAGAAACATTCATTTCCAAACTTGAAAAAAAAATCCATATGTATCTAATCTGGATACAGAAATAATGTTTTTAGTAACAAATGACACCTAATAAAAACCCTATAACACTAAGATCATCCTAGTTGGAAACGTGAGGTGGTAGTCCCTGACAGCTAGAGCAGTAAGTCTGACTCTGTTTGCTGCTTGTAGATCTACCTCTCCTTAGTTAATCTTCCTGAATCTACTTGGTTCCTATATTTGGATACATATGTGATCACCACAATCTATATCCATTACCCAATTTTTAGAAATAGATAGATTTCATTTGATAAAAAATGCACCTAAAGCTTCCCCTTTATTCTTAGGCTAGGTTCATTTCTTCTTCCAGTGGCCCTTCTTGACACATGTAAAACAAACATCCTCCTATTCCCTTGCCTCCCTTTTGATATTCCTTTTCTTGGAAGGTCATGATGAAGATTTGAGCTTAAATCTCTTCGCCTTCCCTTTCCTCTTATTCACCGTAAGGACATAATGCTTTTCGCACTTCATATATTTGTCTAATTGGTGAAAGAGGATAAGAATATTAGATAGATATTTCTCAATGTTGTTCATATTGAAATTGACAACAAAGTTAGAGAAGCTCTGAGGGAGTGATGAGAGAATGAGATCAATGCCCAGTTATTTTGGGAGTTTAAACCCTAGAACTTCCAGGCGCTCAATGTATCCAATGATCTTGACTATATGAGGCCCAGATGGGGAACTATCTCCAAGATTACTCTGAAAGAGTGCCTTAGAGATCTCGAAACTTTCCTGTCTTGATCTCTCCTGGTAAATATCACAGAGGTGATCGAGCATGCTATAAGAATCCATGTTTTCCCAAGACTTCATGAGATCACTAGACATTGATGATAACATCAAACATTGAACATCAACCACGTTTTTCATATGTTTCTCATATACCAATAAATCCTCATCACTCGCCTCTTTAGTAGGAAGATCAGGTAATGATAACTCTAGAACGTAAGACTTCTGTTGATGTCATAGGATGGCCCGAAGGCATCTAAACCATTCCTGGAAGTTACTACTAGTGAGGATGTTGTCTTTATCTAGAATTGATCACAGTGATAGTGTGGTTGATGAGTTTTTCATTTTTATTCTACAATTAAAAGAGCAGATCATTAGTACTTTCTTGATTACATTTTATATGAAATAATAAATTTTATTAAGTCTCCCACTATTTTATCAAGTCACAATAGCCCTCACCATTGTACTCAGAATGTCCAGTTCCTATGACATTCTAGTGGAAAGGATCCATATTCCCCTTCTCATAACCCCACCAAGGGTTGGTCGAGCTATTGGAAGATATTTAGGTAGGCAGGTCTTTTCCAACTATGGGCTTGCAGCTCTTTGATCTTTTGAGTGGACTCCCCAATATTAAAATAATGACTTTGGATTTTCTCAACTCTTACCTCCAATATTACACCAAGTCTAGAAAGGGATACTCCTCTTGATGCAATATGGTTAATTCAACCTGAAACCTTTCATAAGGGCTTCCTCTATAAAAGTATGTTTCCCAAAAAGTGTTGGTAAAACACATAGTTTTATTGAGTTTTATTTGAGGTATTTTTATCTCTTATGTGTGAATTGATTATTATAATTATCACATGCTTGATAATATTATGTGGAACTTACTTAAGTTATTAACCATGTCTTGATAATATTTATGCATAAGTCTGGTTTATTTTAGTTCTATCTTGCATGCTTGTTTAATTCATTAATTATGTGATTGTGACAACACATCCATAATGATAAACCATGAAACTGAGAGAAATAAAATAAAGAGGATGATCATGAGATTTTCTAAGGGTTAGTTTATTTAACAATCAATAAACTAACCCTGAACTAGGGGAGAAATATCTTGAACCATTTGGGTTTGTGTTTACAACTTTCCACCTATCCACCTATGTATCTCCTGAGATTGGTTTCATCTCAGATCTAGCTTGAACTTCCACCACTATCTTAGGAGTTCCATCCATTACATATGTCTTTTTTAAACTCACATACAGGTGAGGGGTAAAAATTGGTTTTATATAAAAGAAACCTTGGGAACACAGACCCTATATATTAATGAGGAGAGATAGCTCGCAGGCCAAAAAAAATAATTTAGATAAATAAATTAAAAGAAAACATCCACATAAAAATGTCTTGGTATATATCATTATCATCCATACATTAAATGATGTTTACGCATAAATAAAACTAGAATTCAATTCTTTAATCATTCTTGTTTAAGATAAATCACATTTGAATCAATTAATTGTCATCTTTAATTAATAAATCCTTTTATCTTAAACCCTTTTTCTGAATTTCCTTGAGATTCACATCCATAATAATTTTAAAAAAATAAATTCATTTAAAATTATCTTTGTACGTAACTTGTACCTTGGATGCAACCCAGTGAATTCCTATTCATAACTATTCAATGAGAAGAAATGAATATTACACAAATATTAAATTAAACACATATATATAAAACACCTATCACGTGTTGTGCCTCAGCTTTACGCCCACATGATGGTACACGTCTCAAGGGTTTGTATAATATAATAATAAATTTTAATAAATCTGCATAATTTGGATGATTACACAGTGTGTAGTTCCAACTATATGACATGTACTATTGTTTCACCATCCATATGAAGTACACGCATGTGGAAATGGCATGTGAGTGTACTTTGGAAATATTTGGAGTACACGGCTTGTTCAATGGGCCACAAACCATGTATTATCCACGTTACATAGCTTCCAACCGGGCAAGCCATGTACGGGGTACACGGTCCAACCCTAACCCCAAGGAACTATATGTTGTGTCTAGTGGACTACACGGTGTGTAATCTGGAAACCATGTGTCACCTGTTCCTGGTCAACACACGGAGTCATTTAAGACTTAGAAAGACTCCAACACATGGCTTGGTTTGGTGGACCAATCTGATGCATTGAATATTGACTACACGATGTGTACTATTGAATACACGCCATGTGTTCTGGTGTTTTATGTCCAGGAAGATTTGGCACCTTCATATGAGATCCTCTATTTTATTTTAATCAAAATTAAAAGAAAAGATTGTTTCTATAAAGTGAACGAGAAATGAAAGAGGAAGAATAGATCTCGAGATTCAGATTTGTAGAATGATTAACTTGAATTGAAACAACTAAATTATTAAATGTATAATTCATCAACGAAATATTCAAATAATTATAAACTATGATGTAACCCCTCTGATACCACTTGAAGGTTCTGGGCGTAGCAGAAGCGTGGTTGGGACAGAACACAACTTTGATTTTTACCATGATCAATGATTATTACGGGATCAATACGATGATGAACGCCAGTCTCCACAGAATAGAATAAAAGATTTAGATAAAGAAATAAGAGGCCTAAAACCTTTAGAGAGGATCTTTCACATCATGTTAATAATTAATTTAATTAATTTCATAAAGAAAAATAATACCTGGATCTTTGTTATTTTTCTTCTTTGATGATGTTCATTGTATAGAATGACCCTTCGGATTATCTTGTTGTACTTGTAAGGATCCAAACTAGAATACCTCTAGAGGTGATCCACATGTGCTCCGATGTCCTCCGATTGACACCGCTCGTTCTCCAGGTACTAGCACGGAGAAGCCAGTGTCTTATGTTGGTCGTTCTTGATCACTTGTTCTTTAGACATGAAGAACGTCTCTAGTTCTTGAGATGGGTGGGAAGAGGATTCGAGAGATAATTTGTTTATCTCAACAATTCTCAATTCACCGGGCATACGATTTGGTGTCATGTGGTGTCTGGCACAATAGACGTACTTGTCTATTTATATGCGTGGAACTTCAGTTAAAATATTTAATTTCATAACAACAATTAAATACATTCACGAACCTTGAGAAAATACATTCTCATAATAATAATACCTCGTCATTATTTATGGTGTTCCAACTTATGAAAAACGGAATTATAAATAAAATTTCATGTCACAAAATAATAGCAGTGTCATTATTATTTTAACTTGTGCCAACTAGTTAAATAATTATTAACCATCCTGTAAATAATTATTTTACCACCAGACCGGCCTTGGTCCACTCGAACTTCACTATAAGAACCCGGTTTTTGCTACGAAAGACTTTGGAATATTCTTGATGATATTCCAGAGCATCGCCTTTAGACGGCGTGCGATTCCGGGCCCCGGAGTGGCCGGAATTAAATTTTCAGTGCATTCACACTGGAAATGCTAAATAAATGGGATAACTCCAAAACGGAGTTCCGGATCAGAGATCCGAGTGTACAGATGGGTCCGGAATGGGGTTTTTACCCTAGGAATGACATAAAACTTGTCGGCGCGGGATGTTTGGACCCCTCGCCCGCTTCTGGAACGTTAAACGGATTAATTGATTAATTAATTAATTCGTTTAATGTCGAAACACTAGTATCTCCTAAACGGTGGCTCAGATTGGAAAACCGAGGGCACCGTTGAGTTTGGATCGTTCTGTTTACCCTAGGAGGGGTGTAAGTTTCATGGGCGAGGGTCGTTTGTGAAAAATGGCCCCAGGGGCGTTTTCGTAATTTGGCGGCCTCGAACGCTAAGTTTAGTAAATTTTGAACGGGGTCTCGAAATAAAATTCTGAGACCACCGTTGCGCTCAGAGCGTGGTTCTTACCCAAGGGGAGGCTAAATCTCGACCCTGTCGGGAGTTCGGGTTCGGGGCCGTCGGGCGGGCGTTTAAGTGATTTGTACTTAAACACCCCCACCCCCCTTCTTCTTCTTCTTCTTCCTCACCCTCTCCCCTTACCTCCTCCATTCCGGAAAGCTCTGGCGAGCCAACTCCAGCGAGGCAACGGCGCGGGGCGGATCGCGCGGGAAGCGTCGGGCGAAGCCCCACGAGGTAGGTGGCGTTGTTTGAGTTTTAAATCTCGAGCTCCCTTTTGAACCCCAATTTTAGCGTCTAATTGTTGTTGGATCTTCGAACGAACCACATATTTGTGTATTATAGTTTTTCCTCTTTCCGATGCTTTTTTCGGATTTGAAATCGGAGGTCGGAGGCATCCGCCATCATTCGCCAAAGTTTGCAGGAAATTCGGGTTTTCTGGGTGTTTCCGGCGGGTTCTGGCGGCGGCAGGGGCTTAGGCGCGGCGGCGGAGCGGCTCCGGCGGTCGGTCGGGGCTTCAGCAGGTGGCGGCGGCGCTTCTGAGAGGTGGTGGCGGCCTTCGGCGGTGGCTGTCTAAAGTCGGCCGCGGCGCCGGCTGCGGGCGCCGGCAAACAGAGGAGGGGTCGCGAGGCGGCGGCCCCGTGCAGCGCAGCAACGACCCGCGCTTTGCGGGTCGTTGCGTGGAAGAGGCGACCGGCCCTCGTGGTCGGTCGGTGGGGAATCCCACGCGGCAGGCGTGCGGGTGTGAGGGGGGAGCAGGCCGCGGAGCGGCGGCCCACGGCTCGGCTGGACCAGGCCGGCCGGCGCGGGCCGGCCCAAGCAGGGCGGACCGGCCGGACCAGGCCGGTCTGGCCCAAGGGGCCTTGCCCCTCATTCTTCGGACGCCCGTATTTCGGGCTACGGGCGTCCGTTTTGCGCACCGTCTACCGCAGCGCAGATCTTCCGTCAAGGAGGAGTTTTTTTTAGATGGTTTTGGTAATTTTTAATTCCCGAAACGAGGGGCCGCTGAGGCGCGATGCGTCCTTATGTGGACGAGCGTTTTTTCCGGGATTCTTGTTTTGGACGGCGCGGATGCGTCCGACATCCGTTTTGAGCGCCGTCAGCGGCGTTGTGACCCTGGCACTGAGCCGGAGATTTCCAGTGCGGTTTCGGGTGTTGAAACCTGAGTGGAGGTGCGGGCCCCACGGCCCGTCCTTTGAGCTGCGGGCAGCATTTCACGCCTTTTTCACCGGACGTCCGTTCGGGGCGTGCGAGCAGTCGTTTCTGGGTGTTTTGCCGAGGAGATTACAGTGGTGTAATCCGTCCGCCCTAATTCCACACGATGGTGCGGGGCCCGCGAGGGACGTTTGGGCGTCGGCGGTGATTTTTCCATCTTACTCACCGGGCGACCGTTTTGTACAAGTGGATAGTCCATTTCATGTACTTTTTCGAGAGGTTCACAACGGTGTGATCCGTTCGTTGAGTTTCAGGACCAGGTTGCGGGTCCCGTGTGGCACCGCTCGTGCGCGGTATGCCGGAAGGCATCTTTTTCTCTGGGTACCTGTCCCACGCAAGTAAGCAGTCAATTTGACGTGCTTTTCCGAGAGCTTTGCGATGGTGCAGTTCGCCCGACCTTTTTCGGGGACATGGTGTGGGTCCCACCCGACCCGGCTACGGTGAATAGTGCCCTTTTAACCGGGTGTCCGTTTTGGGCGATTGAGTACTCAATCTCGTGTGTTTTTTCAAGGGGATCGCAGTGGCGTGATCCGTTGGTTCAGTTTCGGGATCTTGGGGGTGGGCCCCACACGGGTTTGGTCATGGTGAATAGTACCTTTTTCACCGGTTGACCGTTTCGGGCGAGTGGGTAGTCTAACTCGTGTGTTTTTCTGCAAGGACTACAACAGTGTGATCCGTTTGGCCGTATGGAGCCTCTTGCGCGATCTTGAGTAATGTGGAAGCATGAAAGGTACTCCAGTGGTGGTTCGCCCAACTTTTCTTGTAGCGGACCTTTGGCGAGTGATCACGTGCACTCCCGTGTGAGTGATGTAAATGGTTGAGGTGACGTGGTTGGTCGTGCCTGGGCCTTTGAGGTGGAGTTGTTACGTCACGCCATCGCGCTAACGTTGGGTGCCGTGGGCACGATAGCCTATGGGCTGGAACGAGGTATACTCTGGGAGTATACGGGAGTGCTTGGAGGTACGCATGGTTTGTACCTAAGATGTTCGTGCACTTGGTTGGGGTTGACTTGGGGCCACACGTCGTGTGGGCCCCATGTGCATGCCGTGTTCTGCCTTACGTACTTGGACCTCTCGCGGCGTAGAGGGTACCTTTGTGCTCTTTTGTTTGACCAGTGGGATGGAGCTCTTCCCCTGCCTCTATGCTCGTTTGTTGACCAGCAGGGTTGAGTAGTCTCCCCCTGGTTTTGCTCGTGATGGATTGGCCGGTAGTGGTGCTAGTGACACCCAGTGCTGGAGCAGACGCTGCACCTCTTTTGGGAGAGTTGTTTTGGAGTTGGGTGGTTGCGCGACACCCACTCCGTGTTCGGTTGGCCAGTGTTGTACCCTCCTGTAGAGATGGTAGAGCGGTTCTGAGTTTTACCCTCCAGCGGGGCTGGGAAGTGGGTTACTCATCGACTTCCTCGGGCTTACCATCCAGCAGGGCTGGGCAGTGGGTTGCTCACTGACTTCTAGGGTTTACCCTCCAGCAGAGACTGGGCAGTGGGTCACCCGACGAACTCTTAGGGTCTACCCTCCAGTAGGGCTGGGCAGTGGGTCGCCCGTCGTCATGTTCTAGGTCTACCCTCCAGCAAGGCTGGGCAGTGGGTCGCCTGTCGACTTATTCCAGGTCTACCCTCCAGCGGGGCTGGGTAGTGGGTCGCCTGATAATGTAATTTGGTTTACCCTTCAACAGGGCTGGGTAGTGGGTCGCGTGATGATGTGTTAGGGTTTACCCTCCAGCAGGGTTGGGCAGTGGGTCACCCGATATCTGATTATGGTTTACCCTCCAGTGGGGCTGGACAGTGGGTTGTCTGACGATGTATTATGGTTTACCCTCCAGCAGGGCTGGGCAGTGGGTCACCCGATATCTGGTTATGAATTACCCTCCAGCAGGGCTGGGCAGTGGGACACCAGTTGGCATTCCAGACTCAGTACTTCCGACTAGGCTAGTCTATGGCTTTCCTACATGATTACCGGAGCGGGACCCTTGGTTGTACGGGTCGGTGATGGGACGACTTGACTTTGAGAAGACCTCTCGACTGCAGGGCAGTGATGAGGTGTGGTTTGACTTTCCAAGAACTCTCAAGTACAAGGGGCGCTTTCCCCACCGAGACGCGTTCTTGCGACGCGATCTAAAACCATGCGGGCGAGTCAGTGCCGCCCAAAGCGGATAGTATCAAGGTACGGTGACTGATCCCCTTGGCTTGTGGTTCAGGGCAGACGTGCAGGATGTTGGGCATCAATGATGAGGTTCTGTCTGGGAATGTTGGCTACTTTTTTTCTTGGTCTGAGCTACGGGACAGAGATCCCCTTACGAGTTTGTTCTGGATTCTTGGTTGAGCATAAAGATATGTATATACCTTGTTCTAGTACCCACTTCTTAGGTTTGGTTACTCTCCTTCCAGGAGAGGCGAAGATGCACGGCGTATGCCACATGCTTTCCATGTCTAGCTTCTCATGGTTGGACGAGTCTACTCTCCTGCTATAGGCAGCGAAATCTCGACGAGAAGTGCATCTTCTCACCATTCCTAGCTCCTTGTGTTAGGACGAGTCTTCTTAATTTCTCTTGTTATGTTGAGCTGGAATCTCTACTTCACTTTCAGTTGTACTCCCTTACCTTTCCCTTGTTCGCTCTACCGCTCACCCTTCAGTACCTCCTTTTGTTGCTCACTCGTGCCTTTGGGGTATCCTACTGAGTATTTTTATACTCACCCCTGCTTGGGCATTGCCCACACTTGGTGTTCCCTTGCAGACGACGGACAGGTGGAGCGTGACTTCAGTAGAGCGTAGGAGCTTGGGAGCTTGGACCGCGTGCGGTGGTCGTGGCCGGGTTCCAGGTGGCAGACCCATCAGCTGTTTCTTTTTGTTTACCTGTTGCCGGGTTGTGGCACTTTTTGGTTGGGCGCGTGTTTTTCCCCTTTTTCCTTTTCATCACTTTACTTGTATCTTGTAGAGGTCGATGCACTCTGTGGTTTATATATAGTAGTTGTTCTTTTTTACTCTGCTTGTCTTTTATTTTACTCTGTAGTTTGGCATTGAGTGTGCTGCGTGTGTGTGTACAGGTGCTTAGGAAAAGGCCTCCTTGAGTTATTGTGCCTTTGGCGCTGATCGCCAGCCCCTGGCCTATGGAGGCAGGCTTGGGGTAGTTGCGGCTCGAGCCCGGGTAGGGTCAGGTCGTGACAAAGTGGTATCAGAGGTGGTTCGTTCCTTGGGATGTTGTGCGGACGTCCCTAAAAGAGGAATTGGTTGGTATTTAGGGCAACAGTGTTAATGTGTCTCGAGAGCAGCTCTCAGGCCAGGGAGTCTAGTGATGGTGCGGCGGCCGACGTATCCATTCACCAGGACCTTGATAACCCGCTTGTCGACTTGGAACGCTGAGACACTTGTTGCCGGGAAATTTGTTTGTGCATCACATAGGACCGAGTCTTGACTGTCCTTCTTGAGTCATCTCCCCATCGTTGTTATCGGTATACACATATATGCTCATTTGACCGCGACACTCCTTGATGATAATCAGGATGTCTCCGCGAAGACATCCAGCCCAGATACCATCTTTGGTTCATGACGACGACCCTATGAGCTATGAGGCCACAGTCCAGGACCCATCATGCAAGCCCCTTTCTCCGGGTGGGCCGGTAGAAGCACCCCCACCTGTTGAGAAGCAGGCAGTTTCAGCAGAGCAGGCTGAGCTTGAGCGCAGGTTGAGCGCGCTCCATGAGTTCCAGCGGCAGAGACCGCTGAGGTTCAGTGGTGAGCCAGACCCTCAGGCAGCAAAGGTTTGGCTCGAGGCAGTGGTTTGCCTTTTCAGGCTTGTGCAGACACTGACAGATCAGAGAGTGGCTTTGGCAGCCACCCTTTTTCATGGAGCAGCTCGGCGTTGGTGGAGTCTGGTGACTCAGTTTCCTGACGAGTCGTTGCTTTCGTTGGATGACTTCCAGTTGTTGCTCCGTGAGGAGTTTTGCAACTCCTTCTTGCGCTCCGTTCGGATTCAGGAGCTCCTGCAATTTCAGCAGGGAGGGATGATGGTGGCCGAGTACGCAGCTAGTTTTGCGGACCGTGCACGCTTTTACCCGGACTTGGTCCATGACGACAACCTCCGAGCGCGGAAGTTTGAGCAGGGTCTCAACCGAGAGATTCGTGCTTTCATAGTACCCTTGGGAATTTCCACATATGTCGGGGTGCTAGAGCAGGTGCTAGTGACAGAGGGCTACCTGTAATGTTTTGCGGTTGGGAGTGGCAGTGGGGGCGATGGGGGATGTCTGCCATAGCTAGCAGGCACCGAAGGATAGGACCTTGATGCAGGTGGCCTTCCCACTGCCGGTTTCAGAGACGTGGTCGTATACCACTATGGCGAAAAGGCGCAGGGCCTCAGCCGAGGATTCCCTTCCATGAGTGGATCTCGGGCCATGGTCGTACACCACAGTGGCGCCAGAGGGCACCAGGGTAGCTCAGAGAGAGTCGGTGCTATTCTTGTGACGGGCGAGGTCACTTGGCACGAGACTGCCTGACCCGAGTTGCTGGGAGCTTCGGGCAGGCAGCAGGCGCACCGCCACGGCAGAGGCAGCGCTGTGATCGGAGTAGTGGCCAGATGGGTGGTACTAGTAGAGGAGCGGGAGGAGCTGGAGGTGGGGGACGACGTTACGAGATCTCCCCATCACCACTAGGCGATCCACATCAGGCTCCGGGAGCTGACTGTTGGGACCACGGACAGCCGCGAGCTTTGGATGTCTACGATTCTGCAGAGCATGGGACGGTGAGAGGTACCCCATGCGACTCTTCTACTTTTGCAGTGGAATTGTTAGGCTCTGCGTGGGAAAGGCTTTTCTCCCTGCTCCTTGTTTGAGGTGTTACCAGGGTGACGCAGGGCGTCGGGTGTAACCCTGTGTTGGTAAGGGAAAAAGGCGTGAGACCTTTTCCTTTAGTCGATGGTGTTGACTCCTTCGCCTTTTGAGCGTGTAAGAGAGCATAGACTATGGAACCTTGCGTGACCAGATATCCTTGGGTGTTTCACCATATGGATATTCTGAAGGAGGGAATCACCAGGCCTTGTTTCAGGTGCGGGCGGTGATTCCAGTCGCGGTGTGCGACGTAGAGGTTTGACCGGGGAGGTGAGCTACCCCCGAGGGCCTTCGGGTCGTTTGAGACCGTGCAAAGGGATGGAGAGGTACCCTACCGCCTTGTCCTAACCCCAAAGTCTGGAGTGGTTGCACGATGTTGGCATGGGCCGACCTAACGTGAACAGATCAATCCTTTGGTCTGTGCGCAGTGACGCAGAGCTGTGCGTGGGTCCTTCTGGGTGTGAGAAAGCCAGGTGTGGGCTTAGTACCCAGTGTTGCTCCCTAGTTTTGCTTTTCGAGGAAGAAAAGCTTGAAGTAGGGAATTATTTAAGAACCCGGGTTTTGCTACGAAAGACTTTGAAATATTCTTGATGATATTACAGAGCAGTGCCTTCATACGGCGTGCGATTCCGGGCCCCGGAGTGGCTGGAATTAAATTTTCAGTGCATTCACACTGGAAATGCTAAATAAATGGAATAACTCCTAAACAGAGTTCCAGATCAGATATCTGAGTGTACGGATGGGTCCGGAATGGGGTGTTTACCCTAGGAACGAGATAAAACTTTTCGGCGCGGGATGTTTGGACCCCTCCCCCGCTTCTGGAACGTTAAACGGATTAATTAATTAATTAATTAATTCGTTTAACGTCGAAACGCTAGTATCTCCTAAAAGGTGGCTTGGATTGGAAAACCGAGGGCACCGTTGAGTTCGGAGCGTTCCTTTTACCCTAGGAGGGGTGTAAGTTTCGCGGGCGCGGGCCGTTTGTGAAAAATGGCCCCAGGGGCGTTTTCGTAATTTGGAGGCCTCAAACGCTAAGTTCAGTAACTTTTGAACGGGGTCTCGAAATAAAATTCCAAGACCTCCGTTGCGCTCAGAGCGTGGTTCTTAGCCTAGGCGAGGCTAAATCTCAACCCCGTCGGGAGTTTGGGTTCGGGGCCGTCGGGCGGGCGTTTAAGT
Source organism: Viscum album (assembly GCA_963277665.1). Taxonomy (NCBI): domain Eukaryota; kingdom Viridiplantae; phylum Streptophyta; class Magnoliopsida; order Santalales; family Viscaceae; genus Viscum; species Viscum album. The sequence goes on from OY728156.1 coordinate 1,781,262,687, forward strand.
GATTTGTACTTAAACACCCCCACCCCCCTCCTTCTTCTTCTTCTTCTTCACCCTATCCCCTTCCCTCCTCCATTATGGCGAGCTCCGGCGAGGCGAGCTCCATCGAGCCAACTCCGGCGAGGCAACGGCGCAGGGCGGATCGCGCGGGAAGCGTCGGGCGAATCCCCACGAGGTAGGTGGCGTTGTTTGAGTTTTAAATCTCGATCCCCCTTTTGAACCCCAATTTTAGCATAGAATTGTTTTTGGATATTCGAACGAACCACATATTTGCGTAGTATAGTTTTTCCTCTTTCCGACGCTTATTTCGGATTTGAAATCGGTGGTCGAAGGCATCCGCCATCATTCGCCGAAGTTTGCGGGAAATTCAAGTTTTTTTGGTGTTTCCGGCGGGTTCCGACGGCGGTAGGGGCTTAGGCACGGCGGCGGAGCGGCTCTGGCGGTCGGCCGGGGCTTCAGCAGGTGGTGGCGGCGCTTCCGGGAGGCGGCGGCGGCCTTCGGGGGTGGCTGTCGGAAGCCGGCCGCGGGCGCCGGCAAGCAGAGGAGGGGCCGCGAGGCGGCGGCCCCGTGCAGCGTAGCAACGACCCGCGCTTTGCGGGTTGTTGCGTGGAAGAGGCGATCGGCCCTCGTGGCCGGTCAGTGGGGAATCCCGCGCGGCGGGCACGCGGGTGTGAAGGGGGAGCGGGCCTCGGAGCGGCGGCCCGCGGCTCGGCGGGACCGGGTCGGACGGCGCAGGCCGGCCCAAGCAGGGCGGACCGGCCGGACCGGGCCGGTCTGGCCCAAGGGGCCTTGCCCCTCATTCTTCGGACGCCCGTATTTTGGGCTACGGGCGTCCGTTTTGCGCACCGTCTGCGGCAGCGCGGAGCTTGCGTCAAGGCAGAGTTTTTTTTTGAGATGGTTTTGGGAATTTTTAATTCCCGAAACGAGGGGCCGCTGAGGCGCGACACGTCCCTAAGTGGATGAGCGTTTTTCCCGGGATTCTTGTTTTGGACTGCGCGGACGCGTCCGACATTCGTTTTGAGCGCTGTCAGTGGCGTTGTGACCATGGCACTGAGACGGAGGTTTCCAGTGCGGTTTTGGGCGTTGAAGCCTGAGTGGAGGCACGGGCCCCATGGCCCGTCCTTTGAGCTGCGGGCAGCATTTCACGCCTTTTTCACTGGACGTCCGTTCGGGGCGTGCGAGCAGTCGTTTCTGGGTGTTTTTCCGAGGAGATTACAGTGGTGCAATCCACCCGCCCTAATTCGGCACGATGGTGTGGGGCCCGCGAGGGACGTTTGGGCGTCGATGGTGATTTTTCCATCTTACTCACCAGGGTGACCGTTTTGGACAAGTGGATAGTCCAACAGTGTGATCCGTTTGGCCGTATGGAGCCTCTTGCGCGATATTGAGTAATGTGGAAGCATGAAAGGTGCTCCAGTGGTGGTTCGCCCAACTTTTCTTGTAGCGGACCTTTGGCGAGTGATCACGTGCACTCCTGTGTGAGTGATGTAAATGGTTGAGGTGACGTGGTTGGTTGTGCCTGGGCCTTTGAGGTGGAGTTGTTACGTCACGCCATAGCACTGACGTTGGGTGCCGTGGGCACTATAGCCTATGGGTTGGAACGAGGTATACTCTGGGAGTATACGGGAGTGCTTGGAGGTACGCATGGTTTGTACCTGAGATGTTCGTTCACTTGGTTGGGGTTGACTTGGGGCCACATGTCGTGTGGGCCCCATGTGCATGCCGTGTTCTGCCTTACGTACTTGGACCTCTCGCGGCGTAGAGGGTACCTCTGTGCTCTTTTGTTTGACCAGCGGGATGGAGCTCTTCCCCTTCCTCTGTGCTCGTTTGTTGACCAGCAGGGTTGAGTAGTCTCCCCCTGGTTTCGCTCGTGATGGATTGGCCGGTAGCGGTGCTAGTGACACCCAGTGCTGGAGCAGACGCTGCACCTCTTTTGGGAGAGTTGTTCTGGAGTTGGGTGGTTGCGCGACACCCAGTCTGTGGTCGTTTGGCCAGTGTTGTACCCTCCTGTAGAGATTGCAGAGCGGTTCTGAGTTTTACCCTCCAGCGGGGATGGGCAGTGGGTTACTCATCGACTTCCTCGGGCTTACCCTCTAGCAGGGCTGGGTAGTGGGTTGCTCACTGACTTCTAGGGTTTACCCTCCAGCAGAGACTGGGCAGTGGTTCACCCGACGACCTCTTAGGGTCTACCCTCCAGCAGGGCTGGGCAGTGGGTCGCCCGTCATCTAGTTCCAGGTCTACCCTCCAGCAAGGCTGGGCAGTGGGTCACCTGTCGACTTATTCCAGGTCTACCCTCCAGCGGGGCTGGATAGTGGGTCGCCTGATGATGTAATTTGGTTTACCCTCCAGCAGGGCTGGGCAGTGGGTCGCCTGATGATGTGTTAGGGTTTACCCTCCAGCAGGGCTGGGCAGTGGGTCACCCGATATCTGATTATGTTTTACCCTCTAGTGGGGCTGGGCAGTGGGTTTCCTGAAGATGTATTATGGTTTACCCTCCAGTAGGGCTGGGCAGTGGGTCACCCAATATCTGGTTATGAATTACCCTCCAGCAGGGCTAGGCAGTGGGACACCAGTTGGAATTCCAGACTCAGTCCTTCCGACTAGGATAGTCTGTGGCTTTCCTTCGTGATTACCGGAGCGGGACCCTTGGTTGTACGGGTCGGCGATGGGACGACTTGACTTTGAGAAGACCTCTCGACTGTAGGGCAGTGATGAGGTGTGGTTTGACTTTCCTAGAACTCTCAAGTACGAGGGGCGCTTTCCCCACTGAGATGCGTTCTTGCGACGCGATCTAAAACCGTGCAGGCGAGTCAGTGCTGCCCAAAGCGGATAGTATCAAGGTGCGGTGACTGAGCCCCTTGGCTTGTGGTTCAGGGATGACGTGTGGGATGCTGGGCATCAATGATGGGGTTATCTCTGGGACTGTTGGCTACTTGTTTTCTTGGGCTGAGCTACAGGATGGAGATCCCCTTACAAGTTTTTTCAGGCTTCTTGTTTGAGCATAAAGATATGTATATACCTTGTTCTAGTACCCACTTCTTGGGTTTGGTTACTCTCCTTCCAGGAGAGGCGAAGATGCGAGGGGTATGCCACGTGCTTTCCATGTCTAGCTTCTCATGGTTAGACGATTCTACTCTCCTGCTATAGGTAGCGAAAGCTCGACGAGAAGTGCATCTTCTCACCATTCCTAGCTCCTTGTGTTAGGACGAGTCTTCTTCGTTTCTCTTGTTGGGTTGAGTTGGACTCTCTACTTCACTTTCAGTTGTACTCCCTTACCTTTCCCTTGTTCGCTCTACCTCTCACCCTTCGGTACCTCCTTTTTTTGCTCCCTCGAGCCTTCGAGGTATCCTACTGAGTATTTTTATACTCACCCCTACTTGGGCTTTGCCCGCACTTGGTGTGCCCTTGTAGAAGATGGACAGGTGGAGCGTGACTTCAGTGGAGAGTAGAAGCTTGGGAGCCTGGACCGCGTGCGGTGGTCATGGCCGGGTTCTAGGTGGCAGACCCGTCAGCTGTTTCTTTTTGTTTACCTGTTTCCGGGTTGTGGCACTTTTTGGTTGGGCACGTGTTTTGCCGCTTTTTCCTTTTCAGCACTTTACTTGTATCTTGTAGAGGTCGATGCACTCTGTGGTTTATATATAGCAGTTGTTCTTTTACTCTGCTTGTCTTTTCTTTTACTCTATAGTTTGGCATTGAGTGTGCTGCGTGTGTGTGTACATGTGCTTAGGAAAAGGCCTCCCCGAGTTATTGTGCCTTTGGCGCTGGTCGCCAGCCCCTGGCCTATGGAGGCGGGCTTGGGGTAGTTGTGGCTCAAGCCTGGGTAGGGTCAGTTCGTGACATCCACTTCCATTTATTGAACACCTGAATAAATAAATAAATAATTTATTCTCATAAATAAATATTTTCTTTACAAACTAGTAAATAAATATTTATTAAATGTTCAATAAAATAAATATATTTAATTTAATTTATGCGATCATTTTAACTTGAATAAAATTATTCCACGGTCTTGAGAATAATATTTATTTAATTAATTAAATTCAAATAGAATTTAACTGAGACCACCAAAAACACTTAGTGTGTGACCCTCTAAGATTCTTTCTCATTGGCATTGGGAGGGATTACCTAAAATCCAAGAGTACTGCCTAGAAATGAGTCAAGGAACCCAAGAGAAAGAATGTAATGTATCAAAAACAACATCCACAAACGAATTATCACTATGTAATATAATCCCTTTGTCTTAATATCTCATCAAGAAGGTTTTGTGATAGTGTTATCAAATTTTATGCTTGATACGTCGTTCTTTGACTACCTGAAATAAACTCATCGTTACACCATGGCCATGAAATTTTGTGTGACAGTTCTATTTCAATCAAAGGTCTGAGATATCAACTTCCATAAATGGAAGGGAAAAATCCTTCCTTGACTTATCCATTAATAACATGCCACTTGTGATACACCCAACATACCCTACTTCCCGCCAACTGTCTGCGTGATGATTTTTGTCAGTAAATCAAAGTACATGATTCATGACATGTTTTAATGATAATCTTAAAGTCTAAGGATCATTACACATGCTAGCATATAGAAGTATCCAATGACACCAAAACATGTGGAATTCAGACTGGCAGGTTTGTTCTCATAATCTCCTATCTTGGAGATTACCAAGTGCGAACTTTATGAGAGGAAGTCTCATCTTCTTACGAGTACTCACACCTAACAGTATGCATGCTATGTTTACCATCATAGTATGTCATCAAACAATTGAACTTTATTTAAGAATATTATTCTATCATTTCAAGGTTCTCATCATAGCGGGGAACTGCCATGACCTTACCAATGCAACAAATACTATAGGGCATTATTACATCATAGTCATGCAGAACAATGAACAATATGTAATAAGATGTTTAATATTTAAATACATTAAATGTCCATGTAATCAAAGTACAATCAGTTGGTTCTAGGACACCAACTCTTACATAAGGCCTATTAGGCCCATTAGGACCATTAGGCCGCTTAGGCCCCCAAGGCCACTTAAGCCCCCAAGGCCACTTAGGCCCATTAGGCCCATTAGGCCCCTTAGGCCCCTTAGGCCCCTTAAGCCTATTAGGATGCTTAGGCTGATTATGATACTTAGTCCCGTTAGGCCCATTAAGCCCATTATAACACTTAGGACCATTCGATACATTAGGACCATTGGACCACTAAGGCCCATTGGACCCATTAGGCCCATTAGAGCACGTAGGCCCCTTAGGTAACTCAGTCCCCTTATGCCCATTAGTCCACTTATTCCCATTAGGCTCATTAGTCCACTTAGGCCCCTTAGGCCACTTAGGACCCTTAGGCCACTTAGGCCCATGAGGCCCATTAGGCCCATCATGACCATTAGGCGCATCTGGTCCATTAGTCCCATTGGGCCACTTAGGCCCCTTATACCACTTAGGCCTATTAAGTCTATCAATCCCATTAGGACATTAGGCCTAATAGACCACTAAGGACCATTAGGACCATTAGTCCACTTAGGCCCATTTGGCCCATTTGGCCCATTAGGCCACTAAGGGCCATTAGTCCCATGGGGCCACTTAGGACCATTTGGCCCATCAAGCCACTTTGGCCACTGAGGCCCATTAAGCCCATTAGTCTATATAGGCCCATTCAACCTATTAATACCATTAGGCCACTTAGGTCCATTAGTACCATTAGTCCAGTGAGGTTCATTCAGCCCGTTAGACCACTTAGGCCAATTCTACCACTTAGGCCAATTAGCCCACATAGACCCATTAGGCCCATTAGGCCACTGAGGCCCATTTGTCCCATTATTCCATTGAGGACCATTAGTCCCATTATTAACATTAACTAATTAGTTTCATTAGGACACTTACTCTCATTAGGTCACTTCATCCCATTAGGCTAATTTAGCCACTTAGGCCCGTTAGGCCCATTCGACCACATAGGCCCATTAAGACCATTAGGGCACTTAGGACCATTAGGCCCATTAGGCCACCTAGTTCCATTATTCCACCTAGGCCCATTTGTACCATTAGGCCCATTAGGCCACTTAGTCCCATTAGGCAACCTAGGCCCATTAGACCCATTAGGCCACTTAGGCCCATTTGGCCCATTTGGCCACTTCATACCATTAGGCCCATTATTCCTATTTGGACCATTAGGTCCATTCATTCACTTAGTCCCATTAGTCTAGTTATACCCATTTGGCCCATTAAGCCACTTAGGCCCAATAGGCCCATTAGGCCACTAAGGCCCATTAGGCCAATTTTCCCACTTTGCCCCATTAGGCCCATTATTCCCATTAGGCCCATTATGCTCATTCATCCATTTTGTGCCATTTGAACCATTAGATCCATTAGGTTCATTAGGCCCATTTGGCCATTGTGGCTCATTAGGCCCATTAGGCCCATTAGGCCCATTCATCCACTTGGACCCATTAGGGAACTTAGTCCCATTAGGCGCATTAAGGCTCATTAGGCCACTAAGGCCCATTAGGCCCATTAGGAAACTTAGTCCCATTAGGCCCATTAGACCACTTGGGCCCATTAGTCCCATTTGGATACTTCGGCCCATTATGCCCAGTAAGCTCACTAGGCCAATTCGTCCACTTTGTCCCATTAGTCCACTTAGGCCCATTAGACCCATTAGGCCACTTTGGCCCATTAGACCCATTTGGAAACTTATGCCCATTAGTCCACTTAGTCCCATTACGACACTTAGTCCCATTAGTCTCATTAGGCACATTCGGCCTAGTAGGCCCATTAGGCTGAGTAGGCCTAGTAGGCCCATTAGAACCATTAGGCCTAGTAAACCCATTAGGATGAGTAGGCCCAATAGGCCCATTAGAACCATTAGTCCTAGTAAGCCCATTAAGACCAGTAGGCCCAATTTGTCCCATTAGGCCCATTGGGCCCATTGGTCCACTTATGCTCATTAGGCCCATTGGTTCACTTAGGCCTATTAGGCCCATTAAACCACTTAGGACCATTATGCCCATTCAACCACTTAGTCCCATTAGGCCCATTCAGCCCATTTGGCCCATTATACCCCCTTAGATCCATTAGGCCTATAAGGCCCATTAGGCCACTTTGGCCCATTAGGCCCATTTGAACCATTTGACCCATTAGGCCCATTCGACCCAGGAGGCACATTCGGGCCATTAGGCCCACTAGGACCATTAGGCCACTTGGGCACATTAGGCCGCTTTAGCCCATTAGACCCATTCGACACATTATGCACATTCATCCATTAGGCCATTCGGGCCATTAGGCTCATTCAGGCCACTTAGGCTCATTCAGCCACTTAGGCCCATTGGTCCACTTATGCCCATTAGCCTAATTAGGCCCATTAGGCCACTTAATCCAATTTGGCCCATTCATCTCATTTGTCCCATTAGGAAAATTAGGCCACTTTGGTAAATTAGGCCCACTAGGCCACTAAGGCCCAATAGGCCCATTTAGAAACTTGGGCCCATTAGGCCACTTAGGCCCATTAGGACCATTCGATCGATTAGTTCGATTGTTCCACTTAGGATACTAAGTTCCATTAGGCCCATGAGGCCACTTAGGCCCATTAGGCTCATCAGGCCACTTAGGCCCATTTGGACCATTAGGCCCATTAAGCCACTTAGGCCCATTCGGCCCATTCAGCCCATTAGCCAAGTTGGGCTACTTAGGCCCATATGGATCATTAGGACACTTGGTTCCATTAATCCCATTATTCCACTTCGTCCCATTAGTACAATTAGGCACATTAGGCCACTTACACCCATTGGGCCCATTGGGCCACTTATGATAATTCAGCCACTTAGGCCCATTAGCCCCATTAGTCCACTTAGACTCATTTATCCACTTCGGATAATTCTCCCCATTAGGCCACTTAGGCCCATTTGGCCACTTAGTTACATTAGGCCACTTGGCCCATTAATCCCTTTAGGCCAATTAGGCCACTTTGGCCCATTCAGCCAATTCGGCCCATTCGACCAATGAAGCCACTTAGGCCCATTGGGCCCATTAGGATACCTAGTCCCATTACACCCATTTTTACACTTCTTCCATTTATTCCCATTAGGACACTTTGTCCCATTAAACCCATTAGTCCCATTGAGACACTTAGCCCATTCGACTCATTCGTCCACTTGGGCACATTAGGCCCCTTAGGCCTATTAGGCCTGTGAGGCCACTGAGTCATTTTAAGAAACTAAGGCCCATGAGGCCACTTAGGACCATTAGGCCCATCAATCCACTTAGGCACATTCATCCCATGAGGCCACTTAGGCCCATTAGGCCCATTAGGCTCACCGGGCCACTAACTCCCATTCGGCCCATTCGACCAATTGGGCCAATTAGTCCCATTAGGCCACTATGTCCACTTAGACCAATTAGGACAATTGTTCCACTTAAGCCTATTAGGAAACTTAGTCCCATTAGGTTGATTAAGCCACATAGGCCCATTACACCCATTAGGCCACTTAGGCCCACTGGGCCCATTAAACCCATTAGGCCGATTAGGCCACTTAGGACCATTATGCCCATTAGGTGCACTAGACCCTTAGGACAATTAATCCCATTAGGCAAATTATCCAACTTAGGCCCATTAAGCCACTTAGGCCCATTAGGCTCATTAGGCCACTTAGGGTAATTAGGCCCATTCGTCCCATTAGGCCCATTAGGCCCATTATTCCCCTAGACCCGTTAAGCCCAGTAAGCCCATTATGACACTTAGTCCCATTAGGCCACTTAACCCCATTAGGTAGATTAGGCGACTATGGCCCATTAGGCCACTTAGGCCCACTAATCCCATTAATCCCATTAGACTGATTAGGCCACATAGGCCCATTATGCCACTTAGGCCAATTAGGCCCATTACATCCATTAATCCCAGTTGGCCGATTAGGCAACTTTGGCTGATTATGCCACTTTGGACCATTAGTCCACTTAGGCAATTAGGCCCATTAGGCCACCCATGTCTATTTGGCCCATTCGGGCTATTGGGCCCATTATGCCCATTAGGCCGATTAGGCAACTTTGGCCCATTAGGTCATTCAACCCATTAGGCCCATTTGACCCATTAGGCTACTACGGAAAATTAGGCCTATTAGGCACATTTGGACCCTAGGCCCGTTAATCCCATTAAGCCCATTAGGCCACCTAGACCCATTAGTCCACTTAGGCCCATTGGTCCCCATAGGCCAATTAGGACCCTTAGGCCCATTACACCCATTACACCCATTACACCCATTATTCTTATTACGCCCATTGGGCCACTTAGGCCCATTAGAATGCTTAGGCCCATTAGGAAACTTAGGCCCATTAGACACATTAGGACACTTAGGCTAACTAGGGTCATTCATCCCATTAGGACCATTAAACCCATTAGGCCCCTAGGCTCGTTAAGCCCCTTAAGCCCATTAGGCCACTTAGTCCCATTAGGCCACTTAACCCCATTAGGCCGATTAGACAACTAAGACCCATTAGGCCACTTAGGCCTACTAGGCCCACTAAGTTCATTAGGCCGATTAGGACACTTAGGCCCATTATTCCACTTATGCCAATTTGGACCATTATCCCCATTAGGCCCATTAATCCCATTAGGCCAATTAGGAAACTTTGTCTCATTAGGCCACTTTAGACCATTAGTCCACTAACGCCAATTAGGCCCATTCGGGCCATTAGGCCCATTAGGACACCAAGTCCCATTTGGCCCATTCGGCCCTTGGACCCATTATGTCCATTAGGCCGATTAGGAAACTTTGTCCCATTAGGCCACCCAGGCCCATTAGGACACTTAGGCCCATTAGGCCCCTTAGGTACATTAGGACACTTAGGCCCATTAATCCCATTAGGCTCATTAAGACCATTCAGCCCATTAGGTCGATTAGGCCACTTAGGACCATTAGGCCACTTAGGCCCATTAGGATCATTAGGTCACTTAGGCCCATTAGGACCATTAGGACGATTAGGGAAAATAGGCCCATTTGGTACCTAGGCCTGTTAATCCCATTAATCCCATTGGACCCATTAGTCCCACTAGGCCCCTTGGGCCCATTTAGCCCATTAGGCCACTTAGGCCCATTCAGCATGTTAGGCCACATAGGATCATTAGGATCATTAAGCCACTTAGGCATATCCATCCTATTTGGCCCATTCGACCACCTAGGAAAATTATACCCATTCGGCCACCAAGGCCGATTTGGCCCATTAGGCCACTAAGGCCCAATTGTTTGATTAGGCCGATTAGGCCACTTAGGCTCATTAGTCCCATTAGGACCATTGTCCACTTAGGCCCACTAGGCACATTATTCCCATTCAGTCAATTCTTCCACTTAAACCCATTTGGCCCATTTGGCCACTTAGGCACATTAAGCCCTGTAGTACCGTTAGGCCACTTCGGCCCCTAAGGCCCATAAGGCCTATTAGCCACATAGGTCTACTTAGGCCTATTAGTCCCATGATTCCACTTAGGACCATTATGACCCTTAGACCCATTAGGCCCATTATTCCACTTAGGTCCATTAGGCCCATTAGGCCAATTGGGCCCATTCATCCAATTAAGCCCATTCGGCCCATTAGGACCATTCGACCATTATGCCCATTACACCTATTAAACCCATTAGTCCCATTATTCAACCAAGTTCCATTCATCATATTAGGACCATCAGGTCCATTAGGACACTTAGGCCCACTAGGACACTTAGGCCCATTATCTCCATTTGGCCACTTAGGCCACTTACATTCATTCGCCCCATTAGGCCCATCATTCCCATTAGGCCACTTAGGGCCATTAGGGCCATTAGGCCCATTAGGAAACTTAGGCCAATTCGGACCATTGTCCCACTTGTGCCCATTATTTCCATTGGGCCTACCAGACCCATTGGGCCCATTAGGCACAATCGACCACTGAGGTCCATTGGGCCCATTAGGCAAATCCGGCCCATTAGGCCCCTTAGCCCCATTAGGCTCACTCAGCCGATTAGGAAACCTAGACCCATGAGTCCCATTGGACTAATTCGACCAATAAGGTCCATTAGGACCATTAGGCCCATTAGGTCACTTAGGCCCATTAGACCCATTAGCCAAATTGGGCCACTGAGGACCATTGGGGCTATCAAGCCAATTAGGCTCATGAGGACAATTAGGCCACTGGGGACCATGAGACCCGTCAAGCCCATCAATCCCATTAGGCCACCTAGGCCCATTAGGCCCATGAGGCCTACTAGGCCCATTAGGCCACTTAGTCCAATTCGACTCATTGGGCCACTTAGGACCATTCGACGCATCAGGACCATCCGGCCCATCGAGCCACCTAAACCAATTAAGCCCATCGGGCCCATTAGGCCACTTAGGCACATTTGGGTCATTAGGACACTTAGGCCCATTAGGCCCTTGAGGCCCATTAGTTCTATTAGGCCACTTAGGCCCATTCATATCATTATGCCGACTGGGCCAATTAGGTCCATTTGTCTCATTAGGACACCTAGTCCCATTAGGCACATTAGGCCCATTTGGCCACTTAGGCCCATTAGACCCATTAGTAAACTTAGTCCCATTCGTCTCATTAGGCCACTTAGGCCCATTAGACCACTTATTCTAATTAGGCCCATTAGTCCACGGAGGCCCATTAGGCCCATTAGGCCACTTAGCCCCATTTGGCGCATTTAGCCACTTAGGCCCATTAATCCCATTAGGCCACTTAGGTCACAAAGGCCGATTAGGTCGATTAGGCCATAGAGTCCCATTAGGCCCATTAGTCCACTCAGTCCCATTAAGACACCTAGGCAACTTAGGCCAATTAGACCCATTAGGCCACTGAGGCCCATTAGGCCACTTAGGCCCATTAGGCCTATTAGGTCACTAAGTCCCATTAGGTCACTTAGTCCCATTAGGCCCACTAGGCCCATTAGTCCCATTAGGACACTTTGTCCACTTTGGCCCATTAGGCCCATTAATCCACTTATGCCACTTAGTCCCATTATATCCATTAGTCCCATTCGACCACTTCAACCCATTCAACCACCAAGGCCCATAAGGCCCATCAGTCCACTTAGGCCTATTAAGCCCATTATGTCCCTAGGCCACTTAGGAGCAATAGGCCCATTACGCCGCTTAGGCCCATTGGGCCACTTAGGGCCATTAGGCCACTTAGGCCCATTCGGCCTATTAGGATACTTAGGCCCATTAGACCCATTCAGCCACTTAGTCCCACTTGGACCATTAATCCCATTAGGCCTATGAAGCCAATTAGGCCCATTGGGCCACTTAGGCTCATTTGGCCACTTAGGCCCATTAGGCCACTTAGGCCCATTAGGCCCCTTAGGCCCATTAATCCCATTAGGCTGATTAGTGAACTTTGGCCCATTATGATCCTTAGGACCATTAGGCTCATTAGGCCCATTTGTCCACTTAAGTTAATTAGGCCCATTAGGCCCATTTGGACCCTAGGCCCGTTATGCCCATTAATCCCATTAGGCCACTTAGGCCCATTAGGCCACTTAGTCAAATTATGCCGATTAGGCCACTAAGGCCCATTAGGCCACTTAGGTCCACTAGTCCCATTAATCCCATTAGGCCGATAAGGCCACTTAGTCCCATTAGGACACTTAGACCCATTTGACCCATTTGGCCCATTTGGCCCTTAGGCAAATTAAGCCCATTAGGTCGATTAGGCAACTTTGACCTATTCAGTACCTTAATCCCATTAGGTCTATTAGGCCCATTAAGAAACTTAGTCTAATTACACCCATTCATCCCATTAGGCCACTTAGGCCCATTCAGGTGATTAGGCCCATTTGGCCTATTAATCCCATTAAGGCGATTCAGCAACTTTGGCCCATTAGGCCACTTATGCCCATTTGACCACTTAGGCCCATTTGGCCCATTCAACCCATTTGGTCCATTAGGCCCATTTGGCCTATTAGTCCACTTAAGACACATAGGCCCATTAGGCCACTTAGGCCCATTCGGCCCACTAGACCCATTCAACCACTTTGACCGATTAGGACCATTAGGCTCATTAGGACCACTAGGCCCATTAGGCCACTTAGGCCCATTAAGCCACTTCGACCCATTAGGCCACTTAGACCCATTATCCCATTAGGCCCAATAGGCCACTTAAGCCCATTAGGAAACATAGGCCCATTAGTCACATTATTCCACTTAGGCCCATTCAACCAATTAGGCAACTTAGGCCCATTTGGCCACTAGGCCCATTCATCCCATTAGGCCCATTAGGGAACTTAGTCCCATTAGGCCCAATAGGCCCATTATTCCCATTCATCCCATTTTGCCCATTAGTCACATTAGTCCCCTTAGTCCATTTGGGACCATTAGGCCCATTCAGCCACTTAGTCCACTAGTCCCATTATGCCCATTGGGCCCATTGGGCCACTTAGGCCGATTAAGTAACTTAGGCCCATTGGGCCACTTCGGCCCATTAGGCCCATTTAGCAACTTAGGCCCACTAGGTCTATTAATCCCATTAGGCTTATGAGGCCACTTGAGACCATTAGGTCGATTAGGCCCATTAGGCCCATTGGGCCCATAAGGTCCATTAGGCCCATTCTGCCCATTAGGCCCATATGGCCACTTAGTCCAGTTTGGTCTATTAGGCACATTAGAACCATTAGGCCCACTTGTCCTATTAGACCCATTGGGCCACTTTTTCCTATTAGGCCCATTACGCCAATTAGGTGCATTAGGACAATATAGCCCATTCAGCCACTGAGGACCACTAGGCCCATTAAGACACTTAGGTCCATTCATCCCATTAAACCACTTATGATCATTAGGTCCATTGGGACCATTGTTCTACTTAAGCTCATTCGGCCACTTAGGCCCATTAGGCCCATTCGCCTCACTAGGCCAATTTGGCCCATTCAGCTCATTCATCCACTTATGAAAAATCGGCCACTTAGGCCCATAAGGCCCATTAGTAACATTCATTCTATTAGGTTGATTTAGCCACTTAAACCAATTATTCCCATTAGGCCACTTAGGCCCATTAGTTTGATTTGGTCGATTAGGGTGATTAGGCAACTTAGGCCACTTAGACCCATTAGGCCCATTAGGCCCATTAGCCCACTTAGTCCCATTAGACCCATTGGTCCCATTATGCCCCTTAGGCCCATTAAACAAATTAGTCCAATTAGGAAACTTAGGTCCATTAGGATACTTAGGCCCATTAGGCCAATTTGGCCACTTAGGCTAATTAGGCTCATTGGGCCTATTCGGCCCATTTGGCCCATTTGGCCACTAGTTCTGTTAAGCCCATTAATCATATTTGGTCACTTAGGCTAATTAGGCTGATTAGTCCACTAAGACCCATTAGGCCATTAGGACCACTTGACCCATTAAGCCCATTAGGTCAATTAGGCCACTTAGACCAATTAGGCCACTTAGGTCCAACAAAACCATTAGGCCCATTAGACCACTAAGTCCCATTAGGCCCATTACTCCCATTATGTCAATTAGGCAACTTTAGACCATTAGGAAACTTAGGCCCATTAAGAAACTTAAGACAATTAGGCCCATTTGGCCCATAGACCCGTTAATCCCATTAAGCCCATTTAGCCACTTAGGCCCATTAGGCCACTTAGGCCCATTAGGCCCCTTAAGCCAGTTAGGCCTATTTGGACCATTTGGAACCTTGTCATATAATCCCATTAATCCCATTAGGACCATTAGGCCCATCAAGCCACTTAGGCCCCTTGGGCCCATTAGGCCCATGAGGCCACTAGGAACCATGAGGCCCATTAGGCCACTTAGTCCCATTAATCCACTTAGGCCCATGAGTCCCATGAGGCCCATGAGGCCCCTTAGGCCACTTAGGCCCATGAAGACCATTATGACACTGAGGCCCATGAGGTACATTAGGCCACTTTATCCCATCAGGCCCATTAGGCCCATTGGGCAACCTAGGCCTATTCGTCCCATTATGTCACTTAGGCCCATTATTCCCATTAGGCTCATTCATTCAATTAGGCCGATTAGGCACCTAAGGCCCCTTATCCTATTAGGAACATTAGGACACTTAAGCCCATTGGCCCATTTGGACACTTAGAACCATTAGTCCCATTAGGCCCATTAGGCCCATTAGGACTATTGGTCCCATTAGGCTCATTAGACCCATTAGGCCCATTAGGCCCATTCGGACCATTAGGACCATAAGTCCACTTAGGCCCATTGGGCCCCTCAGGCCCATTCGGCCTGTTAAGCCCATTCGGCCACTTAGGCTCATTAGGCCACTTAGGCCCATTAGGCCCATCAAGACCATTAGGCCCATTGGTACCATTAGGACCATTTGGCCCATTTGGCCCATTCGGCCCATATACCCACATAGGACCATTGGGCCCATTAGGCCCATTAGGCCTATTCATCCCATTTGGCACATTAGTCCCATTAGGCCCATTGGACCACTTAGACAATCTAGGCCCATTCGGCCACTTACGCCCATTAGCCCCATTAGGCCCATTAGGCGAATTAGGCACATTAGGCCCATTAGAACTAGTCGACCACTTAGGCCCACTAGGATTATTAGGCCACTTACACCCATTAGTCCATTTTATCCTACTATCCCCATTAGGCCACTTACGCCCATTAGACCCACTAGGCCAATTAGGCGTATTTGGCCCATTGGGCCCATTCATCCACTTAGGCATACTAGACCCATTAGGCCACTTAGACCCATTAGGGCACTCTAGTCCATTAGGTCCATTAGTCCACTTATGCCCATTAGGCACATTATGCCACTTTATTCCATTTGTCCACTTAGGCCCATTAGGTCCATTAACCCCATTATGCCAATTTGGGCCATTAGGCCCATTCAGCCACTTAGGCCCATTAGTCCTAATCATCCACTTAGGCCCATGAGGCCCATTAGTCCCATTCAATCAATTGGGCCAATTAGGACACTTAGTCCACTTAGACCCATTAGCCCCACTAGGGCTATCAGGCCACTTAGGCCCATTCATCCAATTAGGCTTATTAGGGCACTTAAACCCATTAGGCCTCTTAGGTCCATTAGGACCATTTGTTTGATTAGTCCGATTCAAAGACTTAAGGCCCATTCGTTCGATTAGCCCGATTAGGCCACTTAGGCCCATTAGTCCATTTAGGCCCATTAGACCACTTAGGCCCATTTGGTCCATTTGGTTAATCAGCCATATTAGGCCACTTAGACCCATTAGGCCCATTTGACCACATAGGCCTATTACACCCATTAGGCTCATTCGGTTGATTAGGCCGCATAGGCCCATTAGTACCATTAAGACACTTAGTCCCATTAGGCCCATTCGACCAATTAGCTTGATTAGACCACTTAGGCCACTTAGGCCCATTATTCCCCTTAGTCCAATTAGGCCACATAGGCCACTTAGGAATTAGGACCATTAGGCCACTTAAGCCCCTTAGGCCCATTTTTCCGATCATTCGATTAGGAAAATTAGGCCAATTAGGCCACTTAGGCTGATTAGGCCCATTAGGCCCATTAGGCCACTTAGGCCCATTAGGCCCATTCAGTCAATTAGGGGGAATAGGTCCCTTAGGCCCAATATCCCATTAGGCCCATTGCCCCACTTAAGCCCATTAAACCCATTATTCCCATTAGGCCCATGAGGCCCATTTGTCCACTTAGGTCTATTAGGCCCATTAGGCCACATAGGCCCATTAGGCCAATTTACCCCCTTGAACCCATTAGTCCCATTAATCCCATTAGGCCCATTAATCCACTTAATCCACTTAGGCCCATTAGGCCCATTAGGCCCATTTGGTCGATTAAATCAACTAGGCCACCGTGGCCCATTAAACCATGTAGTCCCATTAGGTCCATTAGGCCCATTAAACTCATTAGTCCCACAAGGCACATTAGTCATGTTAATCCACTTAGGCTACATAGGCCCATTAGTCCCACTCGGTCAATTATCCCAATTAGGCCACTTAGGCCAATTAGTTCCATTAGCCCCATTAGACCGATTAGGCTCATTAGGCCCACTAGGCCCATTAGGGTACTTAGGCCCATTACTCCACTTAGGACCATTAGGGCCATCAGGACCATTAGGCCCATGAGGCACATTCTGCCCATGAGGCCCATCAGGCCCATTAGGACACTTAGTCTCATTAGTCACATTAGGACCATGAGTCCACTTAGGCACATAAGGCCCATGAGGCCCATTAGACCCATCAGGGAACTTGGGCCCATTAGGCCCATTAGGTCCATTAATCCCATTAGGACCACTAGGCCCTTTAATCAAATTAGGACCATTAGTCCACTTAATCCCATTGGACCCATTAGGTTCATTAGGCCAATTAGGCCTAATAGGCCCACTCGTCCACTTCGTCACACTAGGCCCATTAGGCCACTTAGGCCCATTAGGCCACTTAGGCACACTAGGCCCATTCATCCACTTAGTCCCATTAGGCCACTTACACCAATTAAGCCCATTAGTCCAATTAGGTGCATTAAGTCCATTACACCCATTCAACCACTTAGGTCCACTAGGCCCATTCGGCCACTTAGGCCCATAGGCCACTTCGGCCCATTAGGTCACTTACGCCCATTAGGCCCATTATGTCCATTATACCACTTAAGCCCATTTTTTAACTTAGGCCCATTAGACCCATTAACCCTATTAGGCCAATTCAGCCCATTAGGTCCATTGAGCCACTTTGTCCCATTAGTCCCAATCATCCACTTAGGCCCATAAGGCCCATTAGTCCCATTCGATGGATTAGGCCGAGTAGGCCACTTAGGCCACTTGGACCCATTAATCCCATTAGTCCCATTAGGAAACTTTGGAAAATTAGGCCCATTTAGTTGATTAGGACAATTATGCAGATTAGGCCACTTAGACCCATTAGGCGCATTAGGCCACTTAGCCCATTAGGCCCATTAGTCCCATTCGATCGATTAGCCCGATTTGGCCACTTTGGACCATTCAGTCGATTAGCCTGATTAGGCCACTTAGTCCCATTAGTCCCTTTAGTCCCATTAGGCCACTTAGGCCCATTCAGTCATTTAGGAAGATTAGGCCACTTAGACCCATTATTCCCATTAGTGCCATTAGTCCACTTAGTCCCACTTTTCCCATTAGGCCAATTTGGTTGATTAGGACGATTATGCCACATATTCCTATTAGTCCCATTGGGCCACTTAGGCCCATTAGGCCCATTCGGTTGATTAGGATGATTAAACCACTTAGGCCACTTATACCCATTAAGTCTATTATGACCATTAGGCCCTTTAGGCCCATTGGGCCACTAAGGCCACTTAAGAAATAGGCCCATTAGGCCCATTTGTCCCATTAGTTGATTAGGATGATTAAGCCACTTAGGCCACTTAGGTCGATTATTCCCATTAGGCCCATTAATCCACTTAGGCCCATTAGTCCCATTAGGCCACTTAGGACCATTAGTCCCATTAGTCCCATTCAGACGATTAGGGGAATTAGGATACTTAGTCTCATTAGCTCCATTGGGCCACTTAGGGCCATTAGGCCACCTAGTACCACTAGACCCATTAAACCCATTAGTCCCGTTTGTCCTGTTAAGACACTTATTCCACTTAGTCCCCTTAGGCCCATTCAGTTGATTAACTCGATTAGGCCACCTAGGACCATTGGGCCCATTAGGCAACGTAGGTCCATTAGGACCATTAGGAAACGTAGGACCATTAGGCCCATTAAACTGATTAGTCCCACTAGGCCCGTTAATCCACCTAGGCCACTTAGGCCCATTAATCCCATTTAGTCAATTGGCCTGATTAGGCCACTTAGGCCACTTAGGCCAATTTGGTCCATCTAGCCCATTATCCCCATTAGACCCACCAGGCCCATTAGGCCCACTAGGCACATTAGGGCACTTATTCCCATTAGGCCTCTTATGACCATAAGTCCCATCAGGACCATCAGGCCCATCAGGACCACGAGGTGCATTCTACCCATCAGGGCCATTAGGCCCATTAGGCCCATCAGGCCCATTATGTCACTTAGACTCATTCGTCCCATTAGGCCTATGAGTAAACTTAGTCCCATGAGACCCATGAGGAACATTAGACCAATCATGCCACTTAGTCCCATTCGACCCATTAGGCCCACTAGGCCCTTTAGGCTACTTAGGCCCATTAGGCCCATTAGGCCACTTAGGGCCATTAGGCCCATTGAAACAACTAGGACCATTTGTACCAATCGGCCAACTCAACCCAATAGTCCATTTAGGCCCATGAGGTTCATTGGGCTCATTAGGCCACTTAGGTCCATTCAAACCATTATGCCCTTTTGGCCCACTTCGATCACTTAGTACCATTAGGCACATTATGGCCATTGGGCCCACGAGGAAACATAGGCCCATGAGGCCCATCAGGTTAATTAGGCCTATTCAGTCGATTAGTCCCATTAATGCCATTAGGACCATTAGGACCATTAGGCCCTTTAGGCCCACTAGGCTCATTAGGCCACTCAGGCCCATTAAGCCACTTCGGTCCTTGTGGCCATGAGGGCCAATATGATCATCAGGCCCATCAGAACACTTAGGCTCATTAGATCCATTAGGCCTGTTAGTCCACTTAGGCCCATTAGGCCTATTCAGCCCATGAGGCCACTTAGTCCCATTAGGCCCATCGGGCCACTGCATCTCATTAGGCCCATTGGGTCCTTTAGGCCCACTAGACCCATTCAAGCACACATTCCCATTAGGTCCATTAGGCCACTTAGTCCACCTAGGATACTTAGGACCATTAGACCCACTAGGACCATTATGCCACTTCTGACTAGGAGTCTCATTAGGCTCATTAACCCCATTAGGCCCATAAATCCACTTAGTCCCATAAGGCCCATTAGGCCCATTATGCCCATTAGGACACTTATTCCCATTAGTCTCATTAGGACCATTAGGCCCATGAGGCCACTTAGGCCCATTTGGACCTTGAGGACCATTTAGACATTGAGGCCCATTCAGCCCATTCCACCACATAGGCCCATTCCGCCACTTAGGCACATTCGGTCCATCAAGCCACTTAGGTCCATTGGTCCTATAAAGCCACTTAGGCCCATTGGGACCATTAATCCACTTAGGCCCATTAATAAAATTTGACACAATATGCCCATTAGGACACTTAGGCCACTTAGGCCTCCTAGACCCATCAGGTCCAATTTTTTCCATCGGGCCTATCAGGCCCATTAGGTTGTTGAGATCCATTAGGCCCACTAGGGCACTTAGGCCCATTACGCTCATTAGCCCACTTAGGCCACTTAGGCCCATTAGGGACATTAGGCCCATGGGGCTCATCAGGCCCATTAGGCCAATTGGGCCCATTTTGACCATTGGGCCCATTAAGCCCATGGGGCCAATTAGGCCCATTAGGCCAATTAGGCCCATTTTGCCCATTGGGTCTATCAAGACAATTAGACCTGTCAGGCCATTGAGACTCATTATGGCCATTAGGCTGATCAGACCCATCAGGCCCATTAGGCCCATTTGGCCACTTAGGCCCATTTGGACCATGAGGCCCATTAGGTTACTTCAACCACTTAGGCCTGTTAGGAACATTAGGAAAATGAGGCCACTAAGGCCCATTTGTCCCACCAATCCCATGATTCCACTTAGGCCCAATAGGCCCATTAGTCCACTTAGGCCCATTCATCACATTAGGCCACTTAGGCCTATTATGCCCATTAGGCCATTAAGGCCACTTATACCCATTAAGCCACTTGGGCCCATTACACCCATTAGGCCCATTAGGTCCATTAGGCCCATTAAGGCCATTACACACATCAGGGCCATTAGGCCCATTAGGTCAATTAGGCCCATTAGGCCACTGAATCCCATTCGGCCCATTCGGCCACTTAGGCCACTTAGGCCCATTAGTCCCATTAGGAACATGAGGCCAATGAGGACCATTTGGCCCATTTGGCCCATCAGCCCCACCAGGTCCATTAGGCCACTTAGGCCCATTAGGCCCATTAGGCCAATTAGGACCATTAGGCCACATAGGCCATTTCAGCTCATTAGGCCACTTAAGTGCATCATGCCCATCAGGCCCATCAAGCCCATGAGGCCACTTAGGCCCATATGGACCATTATGCCCATCAGGCACATTAGGCCACTTAGGCTCATTCTGCTCATTAGGCCACTTAGGAACATTAAGCCCATCCAGTCCATTAGGCCCATCGAGCCCATTAGGCCACTTAGGTGCATTAGGCCCATTAGGCCCATTAGGCCCATTCAACTCATTAGGCCACTTATGCCCATTAGGCCACTTGGGCCCATTAGTCCCATTAGGCCACTTATGCCCATTCAGCCCATTTGGCCCATTAGGCCACTACATCCCATTAGGACCATCAGGCCACTTTGGCCCATTATTCCACTTTAGACCATTAATACCATTAGGCAACTTAATCCCA
Source organism: Viscum album (assembly GCA_963277665.1). NCBI lineage: Eukaryota > Viridiplantae > Streptophyta > Magnoliopsida > Santalales > Viscaceae > Viscum > Viscum album. The sequence goes on from OY728156.1 coordinate 1,781,284,087, forward strand.
TCATCCTACTTAGGCCCATTAATCCACTTAGCCCCATTAGGCCCATCGGGCCACTTAGGCCCATTAGGCCACTTCGACCCATTATGTCAATTAGGCCACTTAGGTGCATTTGGTATTTACAGCCACTTAGGTCGATTAGGCCCATTAGTCCCTTTCAACCACTCAGGCCCATTAGGCCCATTAGGCTATTGAGGCCCATTAGGCCACTGAGGCCCATTGGTCCCACTAGGCCACTTAGTCCCATTCAGTGCATTAGGCCACTTAGACCCATTAGGCTCATTCATCCATTTAAGCAAATTAGAACCATTTTTTTCCATTTGGCCACTAATCCCCACTAGGCCCACTAGGCCACTTACACCCATTAGAGCCATTAGGCCACTTAGGCCACTTTGGCTCATTTGGCCCATTTGGCCACTGAATCCCATTAGGCCCACTAGTCCACTTTGGCCAATTATGCCACTTAGGCCCCTTAGGCCCATTAGGCCACTTAGGCCATTCATGCCACTTAGGCCTATGAGGTCACTTTGGCCCATTATGCAAATTTTGCCACTTATGCCCATTAGGCTGATTATGCCCATTAGGCCACTACGACCCATTAGGCCCCTTAGGAACATTAGTCCCATTAGGCCACTAAGTCCCATTATGCCCATTAGGCCACTGAGATCCATTCGTCCCATTGGTCCACTAAGGCCAATTAGGCCACTTAGGCCCATTAGGCCACTTAGTCCCATTAAGTCACTTAGGCCCATTAGGCCACTTAGACCCATTAGGACCATGTGTCCACTAAGGCCCATCAAGACCATGTGGTCACTTAGGCCAATTAGGCACATTAGTCCCATTAGGCCACTTAGGCCTATTAGGCCCATTAGTCCACATAGGACCATTCCACTCATTAGACCACTTATGCCCCTTAGCCCCCTTAGGCCAACTAGGCCATTGAGGCCACTTAGTCCCATTAGACCACATAGGTCCATTTCACCCATTAGGCCCATCACATCCACTAGGCCAATTAGACCCATTCGATGCATTAGGCCAATTAGGCCACTAACACCCATTAGGCCCTATAGGCCCATTAGGCCACTTAGGACCATTAGTCCCATTAGGCCCATGTGGTCCATGAGGCCACTAAGGCCATTGAGGCCCATTAGGCCCATTTGTCCCATCAGACCCATTAGGCTCATTATGCCCATTAGGCCAATTAGGCCACATAAGACCATTAGGCCAGTTTGGCCGATTAGGTCACTTAGGCCCATTAGGAAACTTAGTCCCATTAGGAAACTTAGGCCCATTAGGAAACTTAGGACCATTAGGCCACTTAGGCCCATTATGCCAATTAGGCCACTTAGGCTCATTAGGCGATTTCGACCACTAAGCCCCATGAGGTCAATTCGTCCAATTAGGTAATTGAGGCCCATTAGAAAGCTTAGGCCCATTAGACCATTTTATCCAATTAGGCCCATTAGGCCAATTAATTCACTTAGACCCATTAGGACCATTAAACCCATTAGTCCCATTAGGCCTATTTGGCCCATTTGACCACTTAAGCCCATTAGGCCCATTAGGCCACTTAGGCTCATTAGGCCCATTATACCCATTATTCCCACTAGTCCCATTAGTCTCATTAGGCCCGTTAATCCAGTTTGTCCACTTAGGCTCATTAGGCCCATTTGGTCGATTATCTCGATTAGGCCATATAGGCCCATTAGGACACTTAGGCCCATTAAACCCATTAGTCCCATTAGGTCCATTTGGATCATTAAGCCACTTAGGACCATTAGGCCCATTCAATCGATCATCCTGACTAGGCCACTTAGGCCACTTAGGCCCATTATATCCATTAGGCCCATTAGACCCATTAGACCCATTATGCCAATTAGGACCACTAGGCCCATTAGGGAACTTAGTCCCATTAGGAAACTAATAACCATTAGTCCATTTAAGCCCATGAGCTGCATTCCACCGATGAGGCCCATGAGTCCCATTAGGCCTAGGAGGACCGTCAGGCGCATTAGGACACTTATGCATGTTAGGCCCTTTCGGCCCATCAGTCCACTTGGGCCCATGAGGCCCATGAGTCCCATTAAACCCATCCGGCCACTTGGACCCATTAGTCTCATTAGGCCCATTAATCCCATTAAGCCCACTAGACCCTTTAGTCCACTTAGGCTCATTAGGCCCATTGGTCTCACTAGGCCCATTTGTCCCATGAGGCCCATTGGGCCCATTTGTCCCATTAGGCTCACTCAACCCATTAGGCCCTTTAGCCCCATGAGGCCTGTTGGTCCCATTAGGCCCATTAGACCACTTTAACCCTTCGACCCATTAGTCCCTTTTGTCCCACTTAGCCCACATAGGCTTATTAGGCCCATTATGCTCATTGGGCCCATGGGGCAACTTAGTCCCATTAGGTCCATTAGGCCCATGAGGCCCACTAGGCCCATCAGGACAATTAGGCTCATTAGGCACATTAGGCCCATTGTGCCCATAGTCCCAATAGGCCACTTAGGCCCATTAGGCCACTTAGGTCACTTAGGGTCTTGAGGCCCATGAGGCCTATTAGGCCCATTAGGCCCATTAGGCCCATCATGCCCATGAGGTCCATTAGGCCTATTGTTGTCAGTTTAGACAATGAGAAGAGCATGAAATGGATGGTATTAATGACTTCCCACTAGGATTTTATATCTCGTTTGGAGTAATGACTTATGTTGTGATATGAATTTGTTGATATTTGAAAATTTTGGAAAGTGTTTTCAAATGTGTGATTTTGAAAAGAGAATGGTTGTGGTATTTTGAAAATGGGTCGATTTTCAAAACATGGTGGATGTTTATTCAAAAATTATTGAACATAGAAAATGTTGGATTTTGTAAATCATCGTTATGATAGTTGAATTGTGATAGAATTTAAAATTGTTAAGCCTTCTATTGCAAGAGAGTGAGACTTATGGTGTTTCTCATGTGAACAGAAAATGGAACCCAATAGGCATTGTAGAAACCAACCAGAGGAAGCTACTAAAAATGTGGTTGAACCTAAGCCCCAAGTGAACTTGTAGCTAGTGAAGAGAATAGTGCGAGCTTTTGAAGCTATCAATAGTGGTAATAAAAGAGATAAACCAAGTCATGTGGACCATTTGGTTCATTTCAAGAAGCAAAATCCACCCATCTTTTGGGGTGATTCAAAACTATAAAGGGTGGAGGCATGGCTAAGTAAGATGAATCAAATCTTAGATTTCCTAGGAACACTGATGAATTTAAAAGTCATTTTAATGACATACATGTTGTATGATCTACTATATTAGTGGTGGGAGTTAGAGATCTAGGATAAAGAGGACCAAGGTATGGCATGGGAGGAATTCAAGGAATTGTTCAACAAAAAAATCTATCCTTACACGTTTATAATTCAGAGAATGATGGATTTATTTAGATTGAAGTAGTAGAACCTTTATTTGATAGAATATGTGGATAAATTCATGAATTTAGTCTAGTTTTCACCCAAGGTTTCTAGTAGTGCATCTTTGAAAACACAATTTTTTTAATCTGGGATGAGGTAGGAAATTTGTTTGATGATTGCAGTAATCTGTATAACAGATTGTATGGAGATGGTCAATAGGGAAACCATGGATGAAATGGACATCTTAAGGGTGATGGGTGGAGGAGATATCCTGATACCTATGGGAAATGTTGGAAACTATAATGAGGGGAGAAAGTGGAAGAGGGAAACTTATTTCCAAGGTGAGAGTATGGCTTAGAATCCGATTGAAGGATCAATGAATCTTCCTATGAATCCTAAGATCAAGTTGGGATGTTTCAAATGTGGAGATCTAAGACACATAAAGCGAGAATGTACATCACCACCTAGAGCATTCCATAATTGTAATTAAATGGGTCATCTTAAGTGTTATTGTTTCCATGCTCTAAGGTCGGGTGTTCGGGACACTTCTCAAGGTTCACAGTTATCTTATGCCTTAACGGGATGAGGATAGAAGAATACCCCTCGTTAGAATAACAGAGTTAGTCATGGTGATTTGAGGAATACCATGAGCCCTCAGCCTTGGAAATTTCATCAGGGGAATAAAGATAAAAGTGTGCTGAGTAAGCAGGTATTTGGAGCTGAGCGAGTTATTGTGAATGGACAACTTGTACCGTCGATGGTGAGAGGTACAATTCTGTTGAATTATACCTTTATGCAAGCATTGTTTGATATGGGTGCATCTATGTTTCATTGCTTCACATGTTGTTGATTTGTTGGGTCTAAATGTGGAAATGATGCATTCTGTTTTGAAACTTCAAACTCCTCTGGGTCAAAGAAAGTGTTGAGCCTTTCTGTGTAGAGCTTCTTGTATAGTTGTCGGGTGGCCGGTTCAGGGTCGATCTGGGTTGGTTCGTGGCAGCCTAAGTGGCCTAATTTCACTAAATGGCCTAAATTATTCTAAATGGACTAAATTGAACCAAATGACCTAATTGGCCTAAATTGACTAATTGTCCTAAATGGCCAAATTAGACTAATTGGCCTAATTGGACTAAATGACCTAAATGGTCTAAATTGGCCTAAATGGCCTAAATGCCCTAAATGGCCTAATTGGCCTAAATGTACTAAATGACCTAAATTGCCTAATTGGCCTAATTGTACCATCGATGGTGAGGTACAATTATCTTGATTTCTACCTTTAGGAAAGCATTGTTTGATATTGGTGCATCTCACATTTCATTGCTTCACATGTTGTTGATTTGTTGGGTCTAAATGTTGAAATGATGCATTCTGTTTTGAAACTTCAAACTCCTCTGGTTCAAAGAAAGTGTCGAGCCTTTCTGTGTATAGCTTGTTGTATAGCTGTCGGGTGACCGGTTCAGGGCCGATCCGGGTTGGTTCGTGGCAGCCTAAGTGTCCTAATTTCACTAAATGACCTAAATTGTTTTAAATGGACTAAATTGGCACAAATGGCCTAATTTTCCTAAATGACCTAAATGGAATAATTGGCCTAAATGGCATAATTGTCCTAAATGGCCTAATTTTCCAAATTAGACTAATTGGCCAAATTGGACTAAATGGACTAAATGAACTAAATGGCCTAAATTGGCCTAAATGGCCTAAATGGCCTAAATTCCCTAAATGGACTAATTGTCCTAAATGAACTAAATTGACTAAATGGTTGAAATTGACCTAATGGCCTAATTGGCCTAAATTGACTAAATTGGCCTAAATTGACTAATTGGATTAAATGACATAAATTTCCCAATTGGCATAATTGGCCTAATTGGCATAAATGTCCCAAATTGTCCTAAATGGCCTAAATGGATTAATTGACCTAAATGGCCTAAATGGTCAGAATTTGCCTAAATGGATTAATTAACATAAATGGCCTAATTAGCCTAATTGACCTAAATGTCCTAAATTGTCCTAAATGATCAAAATGCCATAATTGGAAAAAATGTATTAATTGGCATAAATGGTATAAATGGCCTAATTTTCCTAATTAGCATAAATTGCCTAGTTGATCTAATTGGCCTAAATGGACTAAATTAGCCTAAATGGCCTAAATTGACCTAATTGTCCTAATTGGTCTAAATGGGCTAAATGGCCTAATTGGCCTAATTGGCCTAAATGGACTAAATGACCTAATTGGTCTAATTTGACTAAATAGACTAATTTTACTAAATGTCCTAAATGGCCTAAATTGTTGTAATTGGCTAAATTGGTCTAAATGGCCTAAATTGGTTTAAATGACCTAAATGGCCTAAATGACATAACTGGTCTAATTTTCCTAAATGGACTAATTTTCCTAAATGACCTAAATGGTCTAATTGGTCTAATTGGCATGAATGGCCTGAATGGTCTAAATGACCTAAATTGGTCTAAATGGCCTAGTTGGCCTAAATGGCATAAATTGCCTAATTGGCCTAATCAGACTAATTGGCCTAATTTGTCAAAATGACCAAAATTTTCCTAAATGGACTAAATATCCTAATTGTAAAAATTGTACTAAATTATCCTAAATGACATAAATGGAAAAAATTGGCTTAATTGGCCTAATTGGTCTAAATGGTCTAAATTGGACTAAATAGACTAATTGGACTAAATTGCATAAATTTCCTAATTGGATTAATTGGCCTAATTCATCTAAATGGCCTAAATTGTCCTAAATGGATTAAATGGTCTAATTAAAATAAATGACCTCAATTAGACTAATTTTCCTAATTGACCTAAATTGCCTAAATTGTTTAATTGGTCAAATTATCCTAATTCTCCTAATTGGCCTAAATGGACTAAATTTTCCAAATCAGCTTAAATGTCCTAATCGGCCTAATTGGCTTAAATGGCCTAAATTAGACTAAATGGACTAATTGGATGAATTAGATTAAATGGTATAAATTGGACTAAATAGCATAAATGACTTAAATTGGCCTAAATTGCCTAATTTCCCTAAATGGATTAAATAAACTAAATTAACTAATTGCCTAATTGTCCTAAATGGCCTAAATGGCCTAAATGGACTAAATTTTCCTAATTGGCTTAAATGGCCTAAATGGCCTAATTGGCATAATTGGCCTAAAAATTCTAAATTAAATAATTGGCCTAATTAGGCTAAATGGCCTAAATTGGCCTAATTGGCCTAAATGACCTAAATGGACTAATTGATATAATTGGACGAAATGACCTAAATGACCTAATTGACCTAAATTGACCTAAATGGCCTAAATTGGTCTAAATGGCCTAAATTCACCTAAATGGCCTAAATTGGCCTAAATGGCCTAATAGGCCTAATGGGTCTGAATTACCTAATTGGCCTAATTGGATTAATTTTACTAATTGGTCTAAATGAGCTAAATTGGCCTAAATGGCCTAAATGGCCTAATTGGCCTAATTTGCTTAAATTGTCTAATTGACATAATTGGACTAATTGGCACAAATGGTCTAAGTGGACTAATGGGCCGAATGGGCATATTGGGCCTAAGCATCCTAATGGACTTGAGTGTCCAAATGGGACCATTAAGTACAATTTGGTCTAATGGGACTAATGGGATTAGTGGGTTGAATGGACCAGTAGGGCCTAAGTGGCATGATGGTCCTAATTGGCCTAATGAGTCTATTGGGGCTTAGTGGATTAATGGGTCAAATGGGCCCATTATGGTTAATTCGACATAATGGGCCGAATGGACTAATTCACCTAAAGGACATAATGGGACTAATGGGCCTAATGGGTCTAAGGGGCCAAATAGGACTAATTGGATGAATTGGCCTAAGTAGAATAAGTGTCCTAATGGGCCTAAATAGCATAATGGTCCCAATGGTTCTAATGGGACCAATGGGTCTAAGGGGTCTAATGGGACTAAGTGGTAGAATAGACCTTAGTGTCCTAAGTGTCTTAATAGGATGAATTTTCCTAAGTGACCTAATGGGCCTAATGTGACCAATGGCCTAATTAGGCAAATGGTCCTAAGGGGCCCAATGGGTCTAATGGTTCTAAGGGGCTTAAATGGCCTAAGTCGCCTAATGGGCCTAAGTGGCCTAGGTGACCTAATAGGCCTAAAGGGCCTATTAGTCCTATTGGTCCTAAGTGGCCTAATGGTCCTAGTGGGCCTAATGGGCCCATTATGACCAATTACTTCTAAAGGGCCTAATGGATTAATGGCCTAATTGGCCTAATGGACCTAGGGGACCAATGGGCCTAATGGGCCTAAGTGGCATAATGAGCATATTGTACCTAAGTGGTCTAAAGGGGAAAATGGGCCTGATGGGCCTAACGAGCCCATTATGGATAATTTAGCCTAATGGGTCCAACGGGCATAAGTGGCCTAATGGGTTGAAGTGGCCCAAGTTGGCCAATGGGACTAATGGGTCCAATGGGTCTAAGTGGCCTAAGTTGCCTAATGGGCCTAATGGGTCCAATGGGTCTAAGTGACCTAAGTTTCCTAATGTGCCTAATAGGTCCAATGGGTCTAAGTCGTCGAATAGGACTAAGTGTACTAAGTTGCCTAATGAGCCTAATGGGCCTGATGGGTCTAATCAGTTTAATGGGCCTAAATGGCCCAATTGGCCTAATGAGACTAATGGGCCTAATGGGCCTAATGGGATGAATGGATTGAATGGGACTAAGTGGTATAATGGGCTAAAAGGGTCAAATTGGACTAGGTGGCCTAATGGGCCTAAGTGGCCTAAGTTGCCTAATGGGCATGATGGGTCCAATGGGCCTAAGTGGCATAATGGGCCTAAGTGTCCTAAGTTGCCTAATGGGTCTAGTGGGCCTAATGGGTCCAATGGACTTAAGTGGCCAAAGTTACATAATGGTCCCAATAGGCTGAATGTGCCGAATGGGTCCAATGGGCCTAATGGGCATAATAGGTCCAACGAACCTAAGTGGCCTAAGTTTCCAAATGGGGAAAAGTGGCCTAATAGGCTTAATCGTCCTAAGTGTCCTAATAGGTATAATGGGACTAAGTGGCCTAATTGGTCTAATTAGCCTAAGTGGACTAAGTTTCCTAATGGGCCAAAGTGGCCTAATGGGCCTAATGGGCCTAAGTGGCCTAAGTTGACTAATGGTCCTAATAGGCCTAATGAGTCTAATGGGTCTAATGGGTCTAATAGGTCAAAGTGGCCTAATGGGACTAAGTAGCCTAAGTTTCCTAATGGGACTAATGGGCCTAATGGATCCAATTGGTCTAAGTGGATTAATGGGCCTAAGTTTCCTAAGTTTCCTAATGGACCTAATGGGGCTAATCGGCGTAATGAGTTTAATGGGCCTTAGTGGCCTAATCGGCCTAACGGGTCTAATGGGCCTAATGGGTTGAATGGTCCTAAGTGGTCTAATGGGTCGAATGTGACTAAGTGGGTTAATGGGCCTAAGTGGGCTAAGTTTCCTAATGGGCCTAATTAGCATGATGGGCCTAAGTGGGCTAAGTTTCCTAATGGGCCCAATGGGATGAATGGGCCTAATGGGCCTAATGGGTCCAATGGGTCTTAGTGTCCTAAGTTTCCTAATGGGTCGAAGTAGCCTAATGAGCCTAATGTGTCTAAGTGGCCGAATGGGCCTAATGGGCCGAAGTGTCGTAATGAGCCTCATGGGCCTAATTGGACCAATGTTCCCAATGGTCTTAATGGACCTAACTGTTCTAATGGGCCTAATGGGATAATAGACCTAATGGGACTAAGTGTACGAATTGGCTTAATGGGTGTTAATAGCCTAATGGTTCTAATGGGACAAAGTGGCTTAATGGGACTAATTGGCCAATTGGGCTAATGGGCCTAAAATCATTAATTTATGAAACTTGGTTGACAACAATATCCAAAAGGGGGATTGTTAGAACTAAGATAATGAGGAAGGTGTTTGTTTTAATGTGTTTTCTTTTGTTGTCAAGGAAAGATTTTGAAGAAAGAAAATCACCTCACTTTGTATTTGGTGGAAATCATATTGTCCATTGTTTTCAAAAGAATCAGACTCACTTTGTCCATCATAACAAGGAAAAGTTTTTTGAAAGAAAAGGTATTGATCAGACTTGTCTTGGGTATGATATGCGAAGAAAGAGAAAAAAGTGGTATTCCAAATCATATACAGATTTATAATATCTAGGTGGAAGAGAAGAAAGATATTATTCCAATCAAAAAGGAATTGTACCCAGTGTAATCAGATTCAGGCAGAGAAGGAAAGAAAGAAGGAATTGGGGATCATAATAAGAATGATCGTACCCAGAATGATCATTGTCAGGTACTGTAGAATCCGATTATCCATCGTATGCATAAGAAAATTTCCGTACCTAGGATGATCATATTCAGGATCAGGAAGAAAAATATCATACCCAATATGATCTTATTTAGGCCAACCATTCTCAGAAAGATCATACTCTTAACAATCATATTCAAAGAAAGAATTGCTTGAGGTAAATGATTGAAAAGAGAAGGAAACAATGAGATAAACAATGTAGTAAACCATTTAAAAAGGGTTGAATTACTTTTTTGTTTTCAATTTCGTCAAGATTCATTGTATAAGAGTGGAATTGTTTTATATTTTCAAGTGGGTCAAGAGAAGAAGTGAAGAAGTAAAAGTGGTTTGAAATAATAGTTTTTTGGATGTGAAATTGAGGGGGAGCTCAACATTAAAAATAATTGTCATATTCATCATTTATAAGGAGAATTGAAACTTTTATAAGAATTGAGAAGCTTCGAGAAGAGTTGAGGAAGTCAAAATACACCCCATATTTTAGGGGAAATTGAGATTAGGGTGAATTTGATTAAGCAGAATTTTTTTTTGGATTCCCACAAAAGAATATCGAGGGTCACCTATAGAAGGAGAGAAGTATGTTGTACATGAGGTGGACCGATGTAACTCCTAGTTTTAGAGATAATAAAAGGTTCATGTATTAAATTTTTTTGTATAATTTTTGACATATTGAAGTGAAAGAGGAGAGAAAAGATCACAACATTGTATTCAGATGATCATCGTACTTAGTGTTTATCATACTCATCTGATTACTATATCCATCTTGTCAATCGTATTTGGCTGATCATCGTATTAGGCTGGATTAATCAGATCATGATTTCTATACTGGGTATTCCAGACTGGTGAAGATGGAGAATTGAAGTAGTGTCAATTAATCTCTAAATCATTCTATCAATGTTATAATTTTCATACTGAGGAATATCATACCGAGACGAATCTTATTAGGAAAATTACATCGGGAATAGTTGTATCAGGGAGAATCGTACTCAGGGGAATCAGACTGGGAAAATCAGACTTGGTTTTTTTCTTAACAAAGTCCAGAAAGTTCTTACCATATTCTGGGTAAGAAATTGAAGAAGTTTTTTCAATTGAATACATTTATGTAATTGAAAAGAAGCATAGGAAACATGATTTGTTATATAATCATTGAATTACCCTATTTATGCTAAGATGGTGCACATGTACTATTGGATTTTTTACATAGTGCTACACAAGTAAAAGGGTATATACTACTTTTTATAATCCAATGATTGTTTTCTATAGGATTGTGTGGTATTGAAACACTTCCATTCCATACCAAAGACGAAGTTATTCTTTTTGAATAGTGAATCTTGTAAATACTTGTGTTCCTGTGGATGTGTGTTTGAATTGCCTTAATTAGAGAATATAATCTTTAACAAGAGGTGAATGTTGTTTCATTTGAAAAGAAAAATAAGATAAAAAAGTATCACTGATTCACCCCTCCCTCTCTCAATGATACAATCATCCATTGGGCACTTTCAAGTGGCCTAATGGGCCCAAGGGGCCTAATGGGCCTAACTGGCTGAATGGGCCTAATAGGCCCAATGAGCCTAATGGACTTAATGGGCCTAACTGGCATTAGGGGACTAATGGGACCCATGGTCCAATTGGTCCTAACTGGTCTAAGGGGCCTAATAGGCCGAATGGGCCTAAGTGTCCTAATGGGCCTAACAGGCCTAAGTTTCCTAATGGGCCTAATGGGGTAAATGGGACCAACTAGCCTAACTGGCCTAACTATCCTAATGGGCCCAATGGGCCTAAGGGGCTTAAGTGGCCTAACTGGCATTTTTGTCAGCTCAATGGGCCTAATGGGTCGAACTCGCCTAAGTGACCTAACTGGCACAATGAGCCTAACGAGCCTAATGGGCCTAACTGGCCTAATAGGCCCAATTCGACTAACTGGCCCAATGGGCCGAATGAGCCAAACTAGCCTAACTCATGTATGGGGCCCAAGGTCCCGAAGGGTCTAATGGGTCCAATGGGCCTAACTAGATAAAGTGGACTAATGGGCCCAATGATCCTAATGGGCCTAACTGGACAAAGTGGCCTAATGGACCTAACTGGCCAAAGTGGTCTAATGAACTGAATGGGCCTATGTGGAATAATGGGCCCAATGGACCCAATGGGCCTAACTAGCCAAAGTGTCCTAATGGGACTAACTCACCTAAGTGTCCTAATGGGTCTAATGGGCTGAACAAGCCTAAGTGACGTAATGGGCTGAATGAGATTAAGTAGCACAATGGGCTGAATGGGGCTAAGTGGCACAAGGGGCCTCATGGGCCTAATAGGCCTAAGTGGCCTAATGGGCATAAGCTCCTAATCGTCATAAGTGGCCTAATGGTCCTAATGGGACTAAGTGGATGAATGGGCCTAATGAACCTAAGTGAAAAAATGGACCTAATGGGCCTAAGTGGGATAATGGGCCTAATGGGCCTAAGTGGGCCAATGAGCCTAATGGGCCTAAGTGGCCAAATGGGTCTAAGTGTCCTAATGGGTCGAATGGGCCTAAGTGGCGTAATGTACCTAATGTACCTAAGTGGCCTCATGGGCGTAATGGGCATAATGGGCCAAAGTGGCCTAATGGGCATAATGGGTCAAAGTGGCTTAATAGGCCAAAGGAGGCCCAAGTGGTCTCATGGTCCTAAGTGGCATAAGTGGACTAATTGGACGAATGGGCCCTATCGGCCTAATGGGCCCCAGTGGCCTAATGGGCCTAAGTGGTCAAAGTGGCCTAATGGGCCTAAGTAGCCTAATTGGCCTAATGTGTGTAGTGGCCTAATGGGCTTAAGTGCCTAATGGGCTTAATGGGCAAAATGGGCCTAAGTGGCCTAATTGGACTAATGGGCCTAATGGGCATAAGTAGCCTAATGGGCCTAAGTGGCCTAAGTGGCATAATGGGCCTGAGTGTCATAATGGGCCTACTGGGCCTCAGTGGACTAATGGACCTAATGGGCCTACTGGGCCTTAGTGGCCTAATAGTCCTAATGGGCCTGAGTGGACTAAGTCGCATAATGGGCCTAATGGGCATAAGTGGCCTAATGGGACCAATGGGACTTATTGGCCGAAGGGGCCGAATGGGTCTAATGGGCCTAAGTGGACTAATGGGCCCAATGGCCCTAAGTGGCCTAATGAACCTAATGGGCCTAAGTGGCTGAATGTGCCTTAGTGGCCTAATTGGCCTAATGGGCCTAAGTTGCTGAAGTGGCCTAATAGGCCTAAGTGGCCTAATGAGCATAATGGGATTATGTGTCATAATGGGACTAATGCGCCTAATGGACATAATGTGCCAAAGTGGCCTAAGTGGCCTAATGTGCTAAATGGGCCTAAGTGTCCCAATGAGCCTAAGTGGCCTAATGGGCCCAATGGGCCTAAGTGGCCTGATGGGCCTAATGAGATTAATAAGACTTAGTGTCCTAATGGGCCTAAGTGGAATAAGTGGACTAATGGGCCTAATTGGCTGAATAGGGCTTTAGCGACCTAATGGGCCTAATGGGCCTAAGTGGTCTAATGGGCCCAATGCGGCTAATGGGCCTCATTGGACTAATGGTCCTAATGGGCCTCGGTGAACTAAGTGTCATAATGTCCCTAATGGGCCTAATGGTCCTAAGTGGCCTAATGGGCCTAAGTGGCATAATGGGTCGAATTGGTTGAACGAGACTAAGTGGCCTAATGGTCCTAAGTGGCTTGAGTTGCCTAATAGGCCAAATGAACAAAATGGGCTCGATGGGCCTAATGAGCCCAATGGGATTAATGGGCCTAAGTGGCCAAATGAGTCGAATGGGCCTAAGTGTCCTAATGGGCCTGATGGCCCTAATGGGCCGAATGGGCCTAAGTGGCCTCATGGGTTTGATGGGCCTGGTGGGTCTAATGGGCTTAAATGTCCTAATGATCTGAATGGGCCTAAGTGACCTAATGGTCCTAATGGGCCTAATGTACTTAAGTGACCTAATGGGTATGATGGAACTAATGGGCCAAATGGGCCAAATGGGCCTTAGTGGCCTCATGGGCCTCATGGGCCTAATGGCCCTAATGGGCCTAATGGGCCAAAGTGGACTAATGAGTTGAATGGGCTTAAGGGGCCTGATGGGCCTAGTGGGCCTAAGTGTCCTAATGTTCCTATGTGGCCTAATGGGATTGATGGGCCTAATGGGCCTCAGTGGCCTCATGGGCCTAATGGGCATAATGGGCCAAAGGGGCATAAGTAGCATAATGGGCCTAATGGTCATAATGGGCCTAATGGGCCTAAGTGGACTAATGGGCCAGATGGGCCTAATGGGCCTTTGTGGCCTAATGGGCCTGATGGTCCTAATGGGTATGATCAACCTAATGTCTATAATGGGCATCAGTGGCCTAATGGGCCTAATGGGCCTAAGTGGCTTGATGGGCCTTAGTGGCTGAATGGGCTGAATAAGCCCAATGAGATTAATTGGCCCAATGGGCCCAATGGGCCTAATGGGCATAAGTGGTTGAATGGGCCTAATGGGCCAAAATGGCATAATGGGTCTAATTGGCCTAATAGGCCTGATGGGGCTAATGTGCCTCATGGGCCTAATGGGCCTAAGTTTCCAAAGTATCTTAATGGGCCTCATGGGCCTAAGTGACCTAATGGGCCAAGTAGTCCCAAAGGGCCTTAGTGGCCTAATTGGCCTGATGGGCGTAATGGAACTAATGGGCCTTAATGGCCTAATAGGCCTATTGGGCCTGATAGGCCCAATGGGTATAATGGGCCTCATTTGACTAGTTGGCCTAATGGGACTAATGGGCTTCATGGGCCTCATGGGACTGATGAGCCTCATGGGCCTCATGGGCCTCATGGTTCTAATGGGCCTAAGTGGCTTAAGTGTCTTGATGGGAATAATGGAACAAAGTGCCCTAAAGGGCCTTAGTGGCTGAATGGGCCTGATAGGCTCGATTGGCATATGAGGCCTAATGGACCTAATGGTCTTAATGGGCCTAAGTGGTCTAAGTGGCATAAGTGGCCTGATGGGCCAAATGAGCCTAATGGTCTTAATGGGCCCAAGTGGGTTAATTGGCCCAATGGGCCTAAGTGGCCTAATGGACCTAAGTGCTGGAATGGGCCTAATGGGCCTAAGTGGCGGAATGGTTCTCATAGGCCTAAGTAGCCTAATGGGACTAATGGGCCTAAGTGTCTGAATGGGCCCGATGAGCCTAATGGGCCTCAAGGGACCCAAGGGCCAAATGGGCTTTATGGGCCAAATGGGCCTAAATGGACTCATGGTCCCAATGGGCCTAATGGAAATAATGGGCCTCATGGGACGAAGTGGCCTCATGGGCCTAATGGGCTAAATGGGCCTCATGAGCCTAATGGGCCGAATGGGCCTCCTAGGTCTAAGTGGCCTAACGGGCATAGTGGGCCTAATGGGACTAAGTGGCCTAAGTGGCCTAATGGGCTTAATAGGCCTAAGTTTCTGAATGGGCCTAGTGGGCCTAATGGGCCTAATGGGACTAAGTGGCCCGATGGGCCGAAAGGGCTTCATGGTCCTAATGGGCCGAATGGGCCTAATGGGCCTAAGTGGCCTCATGTGCCTAATGGGCCTAATGGACCTAAGTGGCCTAATGGACCGAATGGGCCTAAGTGGCCTAATGGGCCTGATGAACCTAATGAGCCTCATGAACCTAAGTGGCCTAAGTGGCCTAATGGGCCAAAGTGGCCTAATGGACTGAGTGGGCCTAAAGGGTCTAATGGGCCTAATGGGACGAATGAGCCTAATTGGTCGGATGGGCCTATTGTGCCTCATGGGCCTAATATGACTAATGGGACTAAGTATCCTCATGGTCTCGATGGGAATAATGGGCCTAATGGGCCTAAGTAGCCTAAGTGGGCCTAAATGGCGAAATGGGTGAAATTAGCCTAAGTGGCCTAATGGGCCCAATGGGCCTCATGGGCCTAAGGGGCCTAATGGGCTCAATGGGATGAATGGAACTAGTTGGCCCAATGGGACTAATGGATATAAGTAGCCTAATTGGTCTAAGTGGCCTAAAGGGCTAAGTGGGCCTGATGGGATTGACAGAACTAATGGGCCTAATGGGCCCAAGTGGCCTGATGGGACTAATGGGCCTCATGGGCCTAAGTGGCCTCATGGGCCCAATGGTCCTGATGGGTCTAAGTGTCCTAATGGGCCTCATGGGCCTAATGGGCCTCATGGGGGGAATGCCCGTCATGGGCATAATGGGCCTAATGGTCCTAAGTGTCCTAATGGACCGAATGGGACTAAGTTCCCTAATGGTCCTAATGGGCCAAATGGGCCCAAAGGGCCTAATGCAACTAATGGGCCTAATGGAAATAATTCGCCTAAATGGCCTAAGTGGCCTAATCGAGCTAATCGACCGAATGGACCTAATGGGCCTAAGTGGCCTAAGTGGCTTAACGGGCCTAATGGGCATAGTGGGACTAATGAATTAAATGGGACGAATAGGACTAAGTTTAATAATGGGCATAATGGGCCTACGTTCCCTAATGGGCATAATGGGCCTAACTGGCCTAATCGGGTGAATCGACCGAATTGGCCCAATGGGCCTACGTGGCCTAATGAGCCTAACATGCCTAATTGGACAATTTTGTTTAATGAGCCTAATGAATCTAAGTGGACGAATGGGCTTATGTGGCCTAATGGGCCTAAGTGTCCAAATGGACCTAAGTGGCCTAATGGGCCTACCTGGCCGAATGGGCCTAAGTAGCCAAATGGGCCTAATGTGCCCAATGGGACTAATGGATTTAATGGGCCAAATGGACCTAAGTGGCCAAATGGTCCTAATGGACCCAAGCGTCCTAATGAGCCTAATGAGACTAAGTGGCCTAATCCCCCTAATCGTCCGAATGGGCCTAATGGGCCTAAGTTCCCTAATGGGTATAATTGACCTAATTCACTGAATGGGCCTAATAGGCCTCAGTGGACTAATGGGCCTAATGGGCGTAAGTGGATAATGGTCCTAATGGGCCTAAGTGGCATAATCCCACTAATTTACTAAATGGGCCTTCTGGCCTACTGGGCCTAATGGGCCTAAGTAGCCTAATGGGCATAATGGGACTAAGTGGCCTAATGGGCCTAATGGCCTGAGTAGCCTAATTGGCCTAATTGGTCAAATGTAACTAATGAGCCTAATGGGCCTAAGTGGCCTAATGGGCCTAATGGGACTAATAGGCCTAATGGGCCTAATGCCTAAGTGGCCTAAGTGACCTAGTGGGCCTAATGTGCCTAATGGGCCTAATGGGCATAATGGGCCTAAGTAGCCTAAGTGGTCTAATTGGCCTAATCATCCAAATGGGCCTAAGTAGCCTAATGGGTCTAAGTGGCCGAATGGGCCTAATGGGCTGAAGTGGCCTAGTGGGCCTAGTGGGCCCAAGTGGCCTAATCGACATAATCGAACAAATGTGCCTAATCGGCCTAAGTGGAATAATGGGCCTAAGTGGCCTAATGGGCATAATGGGCCCAAGTGGCCTAAGTGGCCTAATCTGCCTAATTGACCAAATAGGCTAAATGGGCCTAAGTGGAATAATGGGCCTAAAGGGCCTAATGGGCCTAAGTGGCCAAATCGGTCTAATCGACCAAATGGGCCTAAGTAGCCTAGTCATCCTAATTGATCGAATGGGCCTAATGGGCTTAATGGGCCTAAGAGGTCTAATGGGCCTAATGGACCTAATGGGTCTAAGTGCCCTAAGTGGCCTAATTGGCATAATCGACCGAATGGTCTTAATGGGCCTAAGTGAACTAATGGGTTGAATGGTCCTAATGGGTCGAATGGATCTAAGTGTCCTAAGTAGCTGAATTGACTTAATCGACCAAATGGGCCTAATGGGCCTAAGTGTCTGATTGGGACTATAAGTGGCTAAATGGGTGTAATAGGCAAAATTGGCCTAATGTGGTTAATGGGACTAAGTTGAAGAATGGGTTTAAGTGGCATAATGGACCTAATGGGCCGAATGGGAATAAGTGGCCTAATGGGCCAAATGGACCTTTGTGGCCTAATGGGCCTTATGGGTCTAAGTGGTCGAATGGGCCTAGTGTGCCTCATTGGCCTAATGGGCCTAATGGGCGTAAGTGGCCTATTGGCCTTAGTGGGCCTAAGGGGACGAATGGGCCTAATGCGCATAATGGGCCTAATAGTTCTAATGGGCCTATGTGGCCTTATGGGCCTAATGGGTAGGATGGTCCTAATTGGACCAATGGGCCTAATGGGAATAATGGGCATAATGGGCTTGAGTGGCCTAATGGGCCAATGGTCCTAAGTCACCTAATGGGTCTAAGTGGCCTAATGGGCCAAATGGGACGAATGGACCTAATGGACCTAAGTGGCCTTATGGGCCGAATGGGAATAATGGGCCTAATGGGCCTAATGGGACTAATGGGCCTAATTGGCCTAATGGGACAATGTGCCTAAGTTTCCTAATGGGCCTAATGGGCCTAAGTGGCCTAAGTGGCCTAATCGGCCCAATCGGCCTAATCAAACAAATGGGCCTATTGGGCCTGATGGGCCTAAGTGGAATAATGGGCCTAATAGGCCGAAGTGGCTGAATGGGCCTGATGTGTCTGATGGGTCGAAATGGCCTTAGGGGCCTAATGGGCCTTGTGGGCCTTAGTGGCCTAATGGGCCTCATGGGCCTAAGTGGCCCCATGGGCCTAATGGGACCAAGGGGCCTAAATGTCCTAATAGGCCTAATGGGATTAATGGTCTTAATGGGCATAATAGGCCTAGGTACCAAATGGACCAAATGGGCCAAATGGGCCTAACTTGCCTATGGGGCCTAATGGGCCTAAGCGACCTAATGAGCCTAGGTGTTCTGATGGTCTTAATGGGCTTAATGGTTCTAAAGGCCAAATGGGCCTAGGTGGCCTAATGGGCCAAAGTTTCCTAATCTTCTGAATGGGCTTAATGGTCCGAATGGGCCTAATGGGCCTAATGTGCCTAATGGACCGAATAGGACTAATTGGATTAAGGGTAATAATGGGCATAATGGGCTAAAGTTTCCTAATCGCCCTAATGGGCTTAATGGGTCTAATGGCCTAATGGGCCTAAGTGGCCTATTGGGCATAAGTGGCCTAATTGGCCTAATGAGATTAATGGGCCTAGTCGGCCTAAGAGGCCTAATGGGCCTAATGAGCCTTAATGGTCTAATCACCCTAATGTGCATAATCGGCCTAATGGGACAAAGTGGACTAATGGGCGTAATGGGCTTAATGGGCCTAGGGGCTAAATGGTCATAATGGGCTGAATGGACCTAATGGGCTGAATGAGCCTAATTAGCCTAAGTGGCCTAATAGACCTAATGGGCCTAATGGGCCTACTGTGCCTAAGTGTCCTAATCGGCCTAATGGGATTAATGGTCCTAGTGGGCCTAAGTTGCCGAATGGGCCTGATGGTCCTATGTAGCCCAATCAACCTAAGTATCCTAATAGGCCTAAGTGGCCCAATGGGCCTAATGGGCCTAAGTGGACCAAGTGTCTAAATGGGCCTAATGGGCCTAAGTGGCTGAATGGTCCAATGGTACTAATGGGCCTAAGTGGAATGATGACCCTAATGGGCCTCAGTGGCCTCATGGGACTAAAGGGACTTAGTGGGCAAATGGGCCTTAGTGGCCTCATGGTCTTAATGGGCCTAATGGGTCTAATGGGACGAATGGGCATAATGGGCCTAAGTATATGAGTGGGCCTAAGTGGCCCGATGGACCTAATGAGATGAATGGGATGAGTAGCCAAATGGGTATAATGGGCCTAAGTTGCCTAATGGGCGTAATGAGCCTAAGCGGCCTAATGGGCCTAAGTGCCTTAATTGGCCTAGTGGGCCTAAGTGGCCTAATGGGCCTAATGGTCCAAAGTGGCCTAATGGGCCTAAGTGGAAAAATGGGCCAAATGGGTCGAAATTTCCTAATGGTCCTAATGATCCTAAGTGGCCTAATGGGCTCAATGAGCCTAATGAGCCTAAGTGGCTGAATGGACCTAATGGGTCGAAGTGGCCTAATGGGCCTAATTGGACTAATGGGCCTAAGTGGCCTAATGTTCCTAATGGGCCTAAGTGGATTAAGTTTCCTAATGGTCCAAATGGGCCTAAGTGGCCTAATGGTCCTAAGGGGCCTAATGGTCCTAAGTGGCCTAATGGGCCTATGTGGCCTAATGTGTCTAAGTGGCCTAATGGGCCTAATTGGATTAATATACCTAATAGTTCTAATGGGCATATGTGGCCTAAGAGTTCTATTGGGTCTAAGTGGCCTAATGGGCCTAAGGGGCCGAATGAGCCTAACAAGCCTCATGGGCCTCATGGGACTAAGTGGCCGCATGGGCCTCATTGACCTAAGTGAATTAATGGTCTTAATGGGCCCAAGGGGACTAATGGGTTTAAGGGGCCTAATGGGATGAATGGGATTAATGGACCTTGGTTCCAAATGGGCCTAATGGGTTGAATGGACCTAATGAGCTGAATGGGCCTAATGGGCCTAAGTGGCCTAATGGGCTGAATTGGCCTAAGTGGCCTAATGGGCCTAAGTGGATTATTTGATCTAATGGGCCTAAGTGGCCTAATGGGCCTAAGTGGCCTAATGGGCCTAAGTGGCCTACTCTGCCTAAGTGGCCTAAGTGGCCTAATGGGCCTAAGTGGCCTAAGTAGCCTGATGGTCCTAATGGGCCTAAGTGGCCAAATAGGCCTAATGGGGATAATGGGCATAATTGGCCTAATGGGAATAAGTATCCTAATGGGTCTAAGTGGCATAATCAGCCTAATGGGCCTAGGTGGCCTAATGGGCTTAATGGGATTAACGGGCCTAGGGTCCAAATGGGAAAAATGGGTCTAATTGGCCTAATTGGCCTAAGTGGCCAAATGGGCCTAAGTGGCCTGATGTTCCAAAGTTTCCTAATCGGCTTAATGGGTCAAATGGGCTTAAGTGGCCTAATGGACCAAATGGGCCTAATTGGATTAATGGGCCTAACAGACCTAATGGGCCTAAGGGGCCTAATGATCCAATGTTTCCTAATCAACCTAATGTGCTTAATTGGACTAATGGGATGAATGGGACTAAGTGTCCTAATGGGCTAATGTGGCCTAATCTTCCTAATGTGCTTAATGGGCCTAGTGGGCCTAAGTGGCATAATGGGCCTAATGGGCCTTAGTGTATGAATCGACATATGTACCTAAGTGGCCTAATGGGCCTAAGTGGCCTAATGGGATTAATGGGCATAACAAACTTAGGGGACAGATGGGCCTAATGGGGGGCCAAATGGGCCTAATGGTCCTAATGGGTTGAATATGCCTAATTAATCTAAGTGGCCTAATGGGACTAATTGGCCTAATGGGCCTAAGTGGGATAATGGGTCTAAGTTTCCTAATCGTCCTAATGGGCTTAATGGGCCTAAGGGGATTAATGTGTCTAATGGGCCTAAGTGGCCTAATGGGACTAAATGGCCTCATTTTCCTAATGAGATTAATGGTCTAAGGGGGCCTAAGTGGCCGAATGGGCCTCAGTGGCCTATTGTGCCTAATGGGCCGAAGTGGCCAAAGTGGCCTAATGGTCTTAATGGGCCAAAGTGGCCTAATGGGATTTAGTGGACAAATGGGCATAAGTGACCTAATTGGCCTAATGGGGCTAAGTGGAATATTGCTCGTAATGGGCCTAGGTGGCCTAATGGGTCTAATGAGCCTAAGTGTCCTAATGGGCTAAAGTGGTCGAATAGGCTTAATGGACATAATGGGTCTAAGTGGCCTAAGTGGCTTAATGGGCCTAATGGGCCTAAGTGGACTAATGGGTATAAGTGGCCTAATGGGCCTAAGTGGCCTAATGGGCCTAAGTGACCTAATGGGCCTCAGTGGCCTAATGGGCCTAAGTGGCCTAATGGTCATAAGTTTTTGAATGGGCCTAAGTGGCCTAATGGGCCTAATGGGACTTAGTGGCCTAATGGGTTTAATGGGAATAAGTGGCCTAAATGGATTGATGGACCTTAGTGGCCTAATGGTCCTAATCGTCCTAAGTGGCCAAACTGGATTAATGGGCCTAACGGACCTAAGTGACCAAATGAGTTGAATTACCCTAAGTTGTCTAACGGGACTAATGGTCCTTAGTGGCCTAATGGGCCTAAGTTTCCTAATGTCCCTAAGTTGACTAATGGGCCTAAGTGGATTAATGGGCCTAATGGGACTCAATAGCCTAATGGGCCTAAGTGGCCTAAATGGAATGATGGGCCTTAGTAGCCTTATGGTCGCAATGGGTCTCAGTGGACTAATGGTCCTAATATTCCTAAGTGGACTAAGTGGACTAATGGGCCTAATGGTTCTAATGGACCTCAGTGGCCTAATGGGCCTAATGGACATAATGGGCCAAAGTTGCTTAAGTGTATTAATGGACCAAATGGGATTAAGTGTCCTAGTGGGCCTAAGTGGCCTAAGTGGACGAATGGGCCTAATGGGCCTAAGTGACCTAATGGTCCTAATGAGACTCAGTGGAATAATGGTCCTAATGGGCCTAAGTGGCCTAAAAGGCCCGATGGGCCTTAGTAGACTAATGGGCCAAATGGGCCAAATGGGCCTCAGTGGCCTAATGTGCCTAATCGTCCTAAGTGGTCTAATGGGACTAATGGTTCTAATGGGACTAAGGGACTAAATGAGATGAATGGGATTAATGTTCCTCAGTGACCAAATGGGCCTAATTGGCCTAAGTGGCCTAATGCGCCTAATGGGCGTAATGGGCCTAAGTGGCCTAATGCGACTGATTGGACTGATGGGCCTAATGGGATTGATTGGTGAGATGGTCCTAATGAACCTCATGGGCCTAAGTGTCCTAATGATCCAAATAGGCCTCATTGGCATAATGGGCCATATGGGCATGATGGGGCTAATGAGCCGAATGGGCCTAAGTGGCCAAATGGGCCCAATGAGCCTAATGGACCTAAGTGTCCTGATGGGCCTGATGGGAATGATAGGCCTAATGGGCCCAAGTGTCCTAATGATATTGTTGGACCTAAGTGGCCTAATGGTCCTGATGGGCCTCATGAGCATTCTGAATGGGTCTAAGTGGCTAAATGGGCCTAATGGTTCGAATATGCCTAAGTCGCCTAATGATCTGAATTAGCCTAAGTGGCCTAATTTTCCAAATGAACATAAGTAGATGAATGGGCCTGATAGGCCCAATGGGACTAATGGGCCTTAATGGCCTCATGGGCCTGATGGCCTCATGGGCTTTATGGGCCCAAGTGGCCTAATGGGCCTTAGTGGCCTAATGAGCCTAATGCATCTAACGGTCCTAAGTAGCCTAATGGGCTTAGTGGTACTCAATGTATTAGTGGGACTAAGTGTCCTAATGGTCCTAGTGGGCCTAAGTGGCCTAAAGAGCTGAATGGGGCTAAGGGGACTAATGGGCCTAAGTGGCCTAATGGGAGTGATGGGCCTTAGTGGCCTCATGGTCCTAATGGGACTAGTGGGATTAAGTGGCCTAAATGTCTTAATGGGCCTAATGGAACTAATGGATCTAAGTGGCCTAAGTATCTTAATAGGCCAAATGGGCCTAAGCGGCCTAATGAGAATGATGGGGCTGATGGACCTAATAGGGCCTTAGTGGCCTAGTTGGTCAAATGGGCCTAATTGGATGGAGAGAACCAATGGGACTAATGGACCTTATGGGCCTAATTGGACTAATGGGCCAAATGAGCCTAAGTGTCCTAACGGTTCTGATGGGCCTGATGGGCCTAATGGGCCTAATGGACCACACTGTTCTGAGTGGTCTAATGGACTTCATGGGCCTTAGTGTTCTAATGGGATGAATGAGCCTAATGGGCCTAAGGGGAATAATGGTCCTGATTTTCCTAATGGGCCTCAGTGGCCGAATGTGATAAAAGAGCCTAATGGGCCTGATAGGCCTAATGGGAATAATGGACCCTAGTGGTCTAATGGGCCTAATGGGCCTAAGTGGACTAATGGGCCTAAGTAGCCCAATGGACCTAATTGTCATAATGGGCCTAAGTGTGCTAATGGGATTGATGGGCCTAATGGGGAAAATGGCCCTATGTGTCCCAAGTGGCATTATGGGCATAATGGGTCTAAGTGGTAGAATGGGCCTAATGGGCCTAAGTGGCCTAATGGGCCTGATGTGCCTAATGGGTCTAGTGGGCCTCAATGGTCTAATGGGACTCATGGGAATGATAGGTCCAATGTTCATAATGGTCTTAATGGGAAAATGGGCCTAAGTGGCTTAATGGGCCCAATGGGACTAAGTGGACGAATAGTCCTAATGGGCCTAATGGGCCAAAGTGGTTGGATGACCCTAATGGACCTAAGTGGTAGAATGGGCCTAATGGTCCTAAGTGTCCTAATGTTACTAAGTGGCCTCATGGGCCAAATGGGCCTCATGGGACCAATGGCCCTAAGGGGCATAGGTGGCCTAACGAGCCTAGCAGGCCTAATGAGCCTAAGTCACCTAATGGTCCAAATGAGTTTAGATGGACGAATGGGCTAAATGGGCTTAATGTGACTAGTGGGACTAAGTGGATAATGGGCCTAATGGGTCTAAGTGGCCTATGTGCCCTAATCAATCTAATCGAACAATTGGGATAATGTTCTAAATCGGCCTAGGTGGCTGAATGGGCCTAAGTGTCCCACTGGGCCTAATTTTCCTGGGTGGCCGAATGGGCCTAATGGGCCTAATAGGCCTAAGTGATTGGCCTAATGGGCCTAAGTGGCCTAATGGGATGAATGGGAACAATGGGACCAATGGGTCTAATGGGGCTAATAGGCTTAATAGGCTTAACAGATCTAGGTGATAAATGGGCCGAATAGGCCTAATGGGCCTAAGTGGACTAATGGGCCTAAATGGCCTAAGTGGCATAATTGACCTAATGGTCTTCATGGTCCTAATGGGCCTAATGGGCCTAATGGGATTAATGGGACTAATTAGAATAATGTACCTAAGGGGTCTAATGGGCCTAAGTGGCCAAATGGGCCTTGGTGGCCTAATGGGATTAAACGGGCCAAGGGGAAAAAATGGTTCTAATAGGCTAAATGGGCCTCAGCGGCCTAATGGGCCTAAGCAGCCTAATGAGCCTAGGTGGACTAATTGAACTAATGGTACTAGTGGTACTAAAGGGCCTAATGGGCCAAAGGGGGATAATGGGGATAAGTTGTATAATGGGATTAGGTGGCCTAATGGGATTAATAGGCTTTACGGGCATAGGGTCCAAATGGTCCAAATGGGCCTAATTGACCGTAGTGTCCTAATGGGCCTGATGGGTCAAACTGGCCAATGGACCAAAGTAGCCTAATTTTCATAATGGGTATAATGGGCCCAATGGGCCCAATGGACCTAAGTGGCCTAATGGGCCTAATGGGCCAAATGGGCCTAATTGACATCATTTGACTAATGGGCCAAAGTGGACTAATGGTCCAAAGTTGCCTAATCTGCCTAGTGGAATTAAGGGGCCTAATGGGTCAAATGGGCCAAATTATCCTAAGTGGCCTAATGGGCTAAGTGGCCAAATTAGTCTTATGGGATTAATGGGAAGAGTAGGCCTAAGTGGCCTAATGGGACTCAGTCACCTAATCGGCCTAATGGGGCTAAGTGGCATAATGGGCCTAAGTGGCCTAATGATCTTAATGGGCTTAGCAGGCCTAGGGGCCTAATGGGACTAATGGGATGAATGGGCCTAATTAGCCTAAGTGTCCTAATGCGCCTAATGGGCCTAAGTGGCCTAATGGGCCTAAGTGACCTAATGGGCCTAAGTTGCCTAATCAGACTAGTGGGGTTAATGGGCCTAATGGTCCTGATGGGACTAATGGTCCTAGTGTGCCTAATGGGCCAACATGGACTAATCATCCTAATGAGATTAATTGGACTAGTGGGATGAAGTGGCTAAATGGGCCTAATGGTCCTAAGTGGCTTGATCATCCTAATGGGTCTAAGTGGCGTAATAGGCCTAAGTGGCCCAATGGGAATAAGGACCCTATGTGGCCTAACGAGCCTAGTTGGCCTAACTGGATGAATGGGCCTAAGTATCCCATGGGCCTAATGGTCCTAATGAGTGTAAGTGGCATAATGGACCAAATGGGACTAAGTGTCCTGATAGGCCTAATGGGCCTAAGTGGCCTCATGGGCTAAAGAGACCTTTGTGTCCAATTTGGCCTTAGTGGCCTCATTGGCTAAATAGGTCGAATAGGAATAATGGGTCGCAGTGGCCTCATGGGCCAAATAGGCCTAATGGGCATAATGGGCCAAATGGGCCTAATTGGCCTAATGGGACTAATGAGACTAAGTGGTCGAATGGGCCTAATGGCCCAATGGGCCTAATGGGTTTAATGGTCTTTAGTGGCCTAATGGCCCTAATGGGTGTAATGGGATGAATTATCCAAATGGGTGTAAAAAGACTAAGTGGACTAATGGGCCCAATGGTCCTAAGTGGCTTAATGGGTCGAATGGGCCAAATGGGCCGAATGGGCCTAAATGGCCCAATTGGCCTAAAGGGCCTGAAGGGCCTAATGAGACAAAGTGGTTTAATGGACCTAAGTGGATAAATGGGCCAAAGTGGCCTAATGGGGTGAATGAGCCTAAGTGTATGAATGGGCCTAAGTGGCCAAATGAGGCTAATGGGCCTAAGTGTCGAAATGGGCTTAAGTGGCTCAACATGTCTAATTGGCCTAATGGGTGTAAGTGGAATAATGGGTCTAATTGTCCTAATGGTTCTAAGTGGCCTAATGGACTTAATGGGGCCAAGTGTATGAATGAACCAAATGGGCCTAAGTGGACCAACTAGCCCAATAGACCTAATGGGCTGAATGGGCTGAATGGGCCTAAATGGCCTAATGGGATTGATGGGCCTAAGTGGCCAGATGAGCCTCATGGGCCTAAGTGTCCTAATCGATCGAATGATCCTAATGGGACTAAGTGGCCTAATGTGCCTAATGGTCCCAAGTTTCAAATGGGCCCATTGGGGCTTAGTGGCCCAGTGGGCCTAATTTCTTTAAGTGGTCAAATGGTCCTAACGGGACGAATGGGATGAATGGGACAAATGGGACTAAGTTTTTAAATTGTCCTAATTGGTCTAATGGACCTAAGTGTAATAATGGTCCTAAGTGGCGTAATGAGCTTGCGTGGCCCGAATGGGCCTAACATGCTGAACGGGCCTAATGGGCCTAAGTGGCCTAATGGGCCTAATTGCCCGAATGTGCCTAAGTGAACCAATGGGATGAATGGGCCTAATGGTCCAAAGTGGACTAATGGGCCTAATGGGCCTAACGAGTCTAAGGGGGTGGATGGGCCTAATGGTCTGAACGAGCCTAATGGGCCACATGGGCCAAAGTGACATAATCGGTCTAATGGGCCTAACTGGCCTAATGGGACTAAGTTTCCTCATGAGAAAATGTGGCATAATATGCCTAATGGGCCTAAGTGGCCTAATGGGCCTAAGTGGCCTAATGGGCCTAAGTGGCCTAATGGGCCTAAGTGGCCTAAGAGGCCTAGTGGACCAAAGTGGCCTAATGGGCCTAATGGGCCTAAGTGACCTAATGTGGCTAAGTGGCCAAATGGGCCTAAGTAGCCTCATGGGCGTAATGGTCCTAATTGGCCTAATGGGCCTAATGGTCCTGATAGGCCGAATGTTCCTAATGGGCCAAATGGGCTGAAGCAGCCTAATGGGCCTAAGTGGGCTCATGCGCATAAGGGGCCTAAGTGGCCTCATGGGTGTAAGGGGCCTAAGTGGCCGAATGGGCCCAATGGGCCCAATGGGCCCAATGGGCCAAATGGGACTAATGGTACTAGTGGGTCTAAGTGGCCTAAGGGGCTTAATGGGCCTAATGGGCCTAAGTGTCCTGATCAACCTAATGGGCTTAGTGGGACGAAGTGGCATAATGGGCCTAATGGGCCAAAGTGGCCTATTGGGCCTAATGGGCCTAAGTGGCCTAATCAACCTAATGGGATTAATGGTCCTAAATGTACTAATGGTCCTAATGGACCTAAGTGGACTAAGTGGCCTAATTGGCCTAATGGACCAAGGTGGCCTAATCAACTTAATGGTCATAAGTGGCCTAATGGGAGTAAGTGGCATAACATGCCTAAAGGGCATAAGTAGCCTAATGGGCCTAATGGGACCAATGGGCCTAAGTGGAATGGTGGGCCTAATGGTCCTAGGTTTCCTCATGGGCCTAAAGGGCCTAAGTGTCCCCATAGGCCTAATGGGACTTAATGGCCTCATGGGCTTAATGGGACTAAAGGGATTAAGGGGTCTAAGTGGCCTAATTGGCCTAACCAGCCCAATGGACCTAAGTAGCATAATGGTTCTAATGAGATTAACTTGTCTAATGGGCCCAATAGGACTAATGGGCCCAATGGGCCTAAGTGGTCTAATGGGCCTAAGTGACCTAATCAACCTAATTGACCTAATGGGCATCATGGTATTGAGTGGATGAATGGGCCTAAGGAGCCTAATGGGCCTAAGGAGCCTAATGGGCCTAATGCGTGGAATGGGCATAAGTGGTCTAATAGGCCTAATGGTCCTAAGTGGAATATTGGGACGAAGTGACCTTATCAGCCTAATGGACCTAATGGGCATAATTGGCCTAAGTGGCCGAATGGGCCTAATTGGATGAATGGGCCTAATATACCTAGCGGTCCTAATGGGAATAATAGGCCTAAGTGGCATAATGGGACTAATGCGATGAATAGACCGAATGTGCCTAATGTACACAGTAGGCCTAATGGGCCTGAGTGGCGTACTGGGCTAAATGGTCCTAATTGGCCTAAGTGGCCAAATGGGCCTAATGGGAATAAGTGGCCTAATGGGACTAATGGGCCTAATGGTACAAAGGTTCTTAGTGGTCCTAATGGGCCTAAGTGGCCTAATGGGCCTACTGGGCCTAACTGGCCTAATGGGACTATGTTGCCTAATGGGCTGAATTAGCTGAAGTGGCCTAATAGACCTAAGTGGCATAATGGGATTAATGGGCCTAAGGGGACTAATGGGTATAGTGGGTCAAAGTGGACTAATTCTCCCAACAGGGCTAAGTTTCCAAATGGGTTGAACGGGCCTAATAAGCCTAAGTGGCCTAATGGTGCCAATGGGCCTAAGTTTCCTAATGGGAAAAATGGGCCTAACTCTAATAATTGTCCTAACAGGACGAATACACCTAGGTGGCCTAATGAGCCTACATGGAAAAATGGTCTTAAGTGAACTAATGGGCCTAAAGAGCCAAATCGGCCAAAGGGGCCTAATGGGCCTAAGTGGCATAATCGTAGCCTAATGTGACTAATTGGTCAAATGGTCCTTACAGGTGTAATGGTCCAAAGTGGCCTAATGGTAAGAATGGGCCTAAGTGGAATAATGGTCCAAATGGGCCTAATGGGCCTAAGTGACCTAATCATCCTAAAGGGAAAATGGGTCAAAACAGCCTAATGGGCCTAATTGGCATAATAGGCCTAATGGCCTAAGTGGCATAATCGTAACCAAATGGGCCTAAGTGGATGAATGGTACAAATGGACCTTAGTGGCCTTATCATCCTAAAGGACCAAGAGGCTAGTTAGGACAATTAGACCCTTCAGGCCACTTAGGCCCATTCGACCCATTCGGCTACTTACACCCATTAGGCCCATTGGGCCACTTACGCCCATTTGGCCCATTCGACCACTTAGGCCAATTAGTCCCATTAGGACACATAGTCCACTTAGACCCATTAGTCCCATTGGTCCACTTAGGCCTATTAGGAAACTTAGGCCCATTAGGTTGATTAAGCCACTTCAACCCATTAGGCCCATTAGGAAACTTAGGCCCACTAGGCCCATTAAGACCATTAGGCCGATTAGGCCACTTAGGCACATTAGGCCCATTGGTCCCATTAGGCCCACTAGGCCCATTAATCCCATTTGTACGATTAGGCAACTTAGGCCCATTAGGCGCATTAGGCCACTTAGGGTAATTAGGCCCATTCATCCCATTAGGCCCATTAGTCCCCTATACCCGTTAAGCCAAGTAAGACCATTAGGCCACTTAGGTCCATTATGGAACTTAGCCCCATTAGGAAGATTAGGCGACTAAGGCCCATTAGGCCACTTAGGCCAAATAGAACCATTAATCCCAATAGGCTGATTAGGCCACTTAGGCCAATTAAGCCCATTAGGCCCATTATGCCCATTAAGCCCATTTGGCTGATTAGGAAACTTTGTACTATTAGTCCACTTTGGTCCATTAGCCATCTTAGGCAATTTGGCCTGTTAGGCCCATTAGGCCACACATGCCCATTTGGCCCATTCGGCCCATTGGGCCCATTATGCCCATTACGCAGATTAGGCAACTATGGCCCAGTAGGCAACTTCAACCCATTAGGACCATTAGAACCATTAGGCCACTGAGGAAAAATAGGCATATTAGGCCCATTTGGACCCTAGTCCAATTAATCCCATCAAGCCAATTAGGCCACCTAGGCCCATTAGGCCACTTAGGCCCATTAGTCCCCTTAAGCCAATTAGGCCGCTTAGGCCCATTATACCTATTACGCCCATTAGGTCCATTAGGATTCTTAGGCTCATTAGGCCACTTAGGCCCATTAGGCGCATTAGGCCACTTAGGCTAACTAGGCCTATTCTTCCCATTAGGCCCATTAGGCCCATTAGGTTCCTAGGCTCATTAAGCACCTTAAGCCCACTAGGCCACTTAGGCCCATTATGCCACTTATCCCCATTAGGCCGATTAGGAAACTAAGGACTATTAGGACACTTAGGCCCACTAAGCCCATTAGGCCGATTAGGCCACATAATCCCAATATTCCACTTATGCCAATTAGGCCCATTAGGCCCATTAGGCCCATTAATCCTATTCGGCCGATTAGGAAACTTTGTCCCATTAGGCCACCTTGAACCATTAGTCCACTTACGCCAATTAGGCCCATTTGGCTCATTAGGCCCATTGGTCCCATTAGGCCACCAAGTCCCATTTGGCCCATTCGGCCCATTAGACCCATTATACTCATTATGCCGATTAGGAAAATTTGTCCCATTTAGTCACTTTGACCCATTAGGCCCATTAGACCCATTAGACCACTAAGGCCAATTAGTCCCATTAGGCCCATTTCGACCCTAGGCCCGTTAATCCCATTAATACAATTAGGTCACCTAGGACCATTAGGCCACTTAGGCCCATTAGGCCCCTTTTCCCATTAGGCCTATTAGGCCCCTTACACCCATTACGACCATTACGCCCATTACATCTATTAGGACACTTAGGCTCATTAGGCCGCTTAGGCCCATAAGGCTGTTGAGGCCCATTCATCCCATTAGGCCCATTTTTTCCATAAGCTCGTTAAGCCCATTTAGCCCATTAGGCCACCCAGGCCCATTATGCCACTTTTTCCCATTAGGGCCCTTAGGTCCATTAGGACACTTAGGCCCATTAAGACCATTAGGCTCATTAGGAACATTAATCCCATTAGGTCGATTAGGCCACCTAGGCCCATTAGGCCACTTAGACCCATTAGGATCATTAGGTCACTTAGGCCCATTAGGCCACATAGAACCATAAGGTCGTTGAGGCCCCTTCATGCCATTAGGCCCATTTTTTCCATAAGCTTGTTAATCCCATTTATCCCATTAGGCCACCCAGGCCCATTAGGCCACTTAGGCCCATTAAGCCCATTAGGCTCATTAGGACCACTAATCCCACTAGATTGATTAGGCCACTTAGTCCCATTAGGCCACTTAGACCCAATTGGATCATTAGGTCACTTAGGCCCATTAGGACCATTAGAACCATTAGGATAAATAGGCCCATTTGGTACCTAGGCCCGTTAAGCCCCTTAACCCCATTAGGCCCACTAGGCCCCTTGGGCACATTTATCCCATTAGGCCACTTAGGCCCATTCGGTCTGTTAGACCACTTAGACCCATAAGGCCCATTAGGCCACTTATCCATATCCATTCTATTCAGCCCATTTGGACAAATAGGAAAATTAGGCCCATTCGGCCACCAAGGCTGATTTGGCCCATAGGCCACCTAAGTCGATTTGGCCCATTATGACACTTATGCCTAATTGTTTGATTAGGTGGATTAGGCCACTTAGGCTCATTAGTCCCATTAGAGACATTATCCACTAAGTCCCACTAGGACCATTAGGCCCATTCATTCAATTAGGCCACTTAAACCCATTTTTCCCATTTGGCCACTTAGGAACATTAGGCCCACTAGTACCGTTAGGCCACTCAGTACCATTATGTCCACTAGGCCCATTCGGCCACTTCAGCACATTTGGTCACCTAATCCCTTTAGTCCCATTAGGACACTTAGGCCCATTAAGCCCATTATGCCCCTTAGGCCACTTAGGAGCATTAAGACCATTATGCCACTTAGGCCCGTTGGACCACTTAGGCCCATTCGGACCATTAGGCCACTGAGGCCAATTAGGCCCATTCCACCACTTATTCCCACTTGTCCCATCAATCCCATTATCCAATGAGGCCACTTATGCCCATTAGGACACTTAGTCCCATTAGGCCCCTTAAGCCCATTAGGCTCCTTAGGCCCATTAGGCCCCTTAGGCCGATTAGGAAACTTTGGCCCATTAGGCCACTTAGGAAGATTAGGCCTATTAGGTCACTTAGGTTAATTAGGATCATTAGGCCCATTTGTCCCATTCAGTCCATTTGTCCCCTAGGCCAGTTATGCCAATTAATCTCATTAGGCCACTTAGGACCACTAGGCCCATTAAGTCCATTAGGCCGATAAGGCCACTTAGGCCCATTAGGACACTTCGGCCCATTTGACCCATTTGGATCATTAGGCCAATTAATCCCATTAGATCGATTAGGAAACTTTGGCCCATTAGGCCACTTAAGCCCATTAGTTCTATTAGGCCCATTAGGCCACTTAGTCTAATTAGGTCCATTCATCCCATTAGCCCACTTAGGACCATTTGGGTGATTAGGCCCATTAGGCATATTAATCCCATTAAGGTGATTCAACAACTCTATCCCATTAGGCCACTTAGGCCCATTTGGACACTTAGGCCCATTTGGCCCATTCAAGCCATTCGGGCCATTAGGCCCATTTGGCCAATTAGGCCACTTAAGCCACATAGGCCCATTGGTCCCATTAGGCCCATTAGTCCCATTAGGACACTTAGGCCCATTAGTCCCACTAGTTCCATTAGGCCGATTCAGCCCATAAGGCCACTTTGACCTGTTAGGCCCATTATGCTCATTAGGTCCACTAGGCCCATTAGGCCACTTAGGCCCATTAGGCCACTTCGACCCCTTAGGCCACTTAGACCCAATAGCCCATTAGTCCCATTAGGACACTTAGTCTCATTTGGGAACTTAGTCCCATCAGTCACTTTAGGCCACTTAGGTACATTCAACCAATTAGGCAACTTAGGCCCATTTGGCCCATTTGGCCCATTTTCCCACTAGGCCCATTCATCCCATTAGGCCCATTGGGCCACTTAGTCCCATTTGGACCACTAGGACCATTATTCCCATTCATCCCATTAGGCCCATTCTTCCCATTAGTCCCATCAGTCCACTTAGTCCATTTAGGCCCATTAGGCCCATGAGGCCCCTGAGGTGCATTAGGCCCCATCAGTCCACTTAGGCCCATTCTGCCACTTATTCCCACTTGGCCAAATTTTCCACTTAGTCCACTAGTCCCATTAGGC
The DNA here is from genome assembly GCA_963277665.1 of Viscum album. Classification (NCBI taxonomy): domain Eukaryota; kingdom Viridiplantae; phylum Streptophyta; class Magnoliopsida; order Santalales; family Viscaceae; genus Viscum; species Viscum album. The sequence goes on from OY728156.1 coordinate 1,781,317,438, forward strand.
CCATTGGGCCACTTCGTCTCATTAGGACCATTCGACCACTTAGGCCCAATAGGCCCATTAATCCCATTAGGCCGATGAGGCCACTTAGGCCGATAAGGCCACTTTGTCCCAAATTTAATAGTAGTGACATAACATAAAGAATACATACTAATTAGCATGATAAACATGTGTATGGTATGGATTCCTCTTGTATATTCATTTCGGTCTAATTCCATTTATGTTGTGTAATTTGGTTATTTGGTCACTTGGTAATTTTGATCATTTTTCCATTTGGATATTTGGATAATTGGCCAATTAGTCCATTTAGGAAAATTAGGAAAATTAGTCCAATTAGTCTAATGAATTCATTTAGGCCAATTAGTCCATTTATAAAAATTAGGTCGTTTAGGAAAATTAGGCCATTAGGAAAATTAGGTCATTATGCCATAGGAAATTTAGGCCTTTAATTCATTTAGGCCAATTAGTCCATTAGGAAATTTAGGACATTAGTCCATTTAGTCCAATTAGGCTAATTAGACCATTTGTGTCAATTAGGCCAATTAGGCTAATTAGACCATTTAATCCAATTAGACCATTTAAGCCATTTAGACCAATTAGGCCATTTAGAAAAATTATGTCATTTATTCCAATTAGTCAATTAGACTATTTAGACCAATTTTTCCATTATTCCATTATCCCATTAGTTCATTACACCATTATGCCAATTGGTCATTTGTCGATTTGACCATTTATGCCAATTTAGGCCAATTAGGCCAATTAGGCTAATTAGGCCAATTAGACCATTTAATCCAATTGGATCATTTAATACTTTTTGAATAATTATACCATTTAGATCCATTTGAAATTTTAGGCCAATAAGTTAAATTATGTAAATTAGTTCAATTAGGCAAATTAGACCATTTAATCCAATAAGACCATTTAATCGATTTAGACTAATTAGGACATTTAGACCAATGAGTTCATTTATGTCAATTAGGACATTATTCCAATTATTCCATTAGGCTATTAGGCCATTAGGGTATTTAGACCAATTAGGTCATTTAGGTCATTAGGCCATTATCCCATTAGTTCAGTGAGCCATTAGGCCAATTGGTCACTTGGAAATTTGGTCATTTAGGCCAATTTAGACCAATTTAGGCCAATTAGAACAAAAAAAATCCTAAAAAATAGAACTAAAACACTATATATGAAACACTAATAACTAAGGCCTAATTAGGCCCATTATGCTGATTAGGCCACTTAGGCCCATTTGGTCACTTAGGAACATTCGCCCCATTTGGCCCAATAAGCCACTTAGGACCATTTTCCCATTCGGCCCGTTAGGTCAATTTGGAAAATTTGGCCCATTAGTATCATTAGGATACCTAGGCCCATTAGGCCCATTAGTACACTTAGGATCATTAGGTCCATTCATCCCACTCGGCCCATTAGTCCCATTCAAACCATTAGGCCACTTAGGCCCAGTGTGATGATTAGGCTGCTTAGGCCTATTAGGATCATTACGCCAATTAGGCCACTTAGGCTCATTATGCCCATTATGCCCATTAGGCCACTTAGGCCCAATTGGACCATTATGACCATTAGTCCACTTAATCCCATTAGGCTAATTAGGCCACTTAGGCCCATTGGTCCACTTAGGCCCATAAAGCCTCATTAGGCCCATTAGGATCATTAGGCCCATTTGGCCACTTAGGCCCATTAGGATCATTAGGAACATTTTTCCAATTAGGCCTGTTATTCCACTCAGACCCATTCCGACCATTAGGCCCATTAGGCTAATTAGGCCACCTGGGACCATTAGTCCAATTAGGCCACTTAGGCCCATTAGTCCCATTAGGCTCATTCATGACATTAGGGAAATTATGTCCATTTGTCCCATTAGCACCATTATTCCCATTAGGACACATAGGCCCATTAGGCCCATTATCCCACTTAGACCACTTAGGCCCATTAGGCCACTTAGACCCATTTGGAAACTTAGGCCCATTATACCACTTTGGTTTATTTAGACCATTTGCCCTATTTGGCCCCTTAGGCCACTTAGTCCCATTTGACCCATTAGGCCACTTTGGACACTTTGGCCCATTAGGCCACTTAGGCCCATTGATCCCATTAGGCTCATTTTTTCCCTTAGGCCACTTAGGCCGCTTAGGCCCATTAGGCCACTTAAGCCCCTTAGGCCCATTAGGCCACTTAGTCCCATTGATCCTATTAGGCTCATTAGGACCCTTAGGTCACTTATACTGCTTAGGCCCATTAGGCCTATTAGGCCACTAAGGAAACTTTGGCCCATTATGCCACTTAGGAGCATTAAGCCCATTAGGCTACATAGGCTGCTTGGGCCCATTAGGGCCATTAGGCCACTCAGCCCCATTAGAACCATTAGCCATTTGGCCCATTAGGCCTGTTAGGCCCATTGGGCCACTTAGGTCCATTAGAACACTAAGGCCCATTAGGCCCATTAGGACACTAAGGCACATTAGGAACATTAGTCCACTTAGGTTCATTAGGCCACTTATTCCCATTAGGCCCATTGGGCCCATTAGGCCACTTAGACCTAATCATCCACTTAGGCCCATTTGGCCCTTTAGGCCACATAGGATGCTTATTCCCATTAGGCCGATTTGGACCATTAGGCCCATTGTCCATTAGGCCCATTTGGCCCATTCGGTCCCTTAGGCCCACTAAGCCCATTATACCACTTTGGCTCATTTGGAAAATGAGGCCAATTAGGTCCATTAGGCCACTTAGGCCCATTAGGCCCATTAGGAAAATTAGGCCACTTCTCCCCATTAGGCCCTCCAAATCATTTTTTAAATTTTCATAAAAGACACTTTGAGGAAAAAGTGGGAACCGTACACCAACAACATGACACATATCCAAATTTTAAAAATAATCCACATATTCAAAATTTGAAATGAGTATCATCATCACGGGAACTATCATATTAGAAACAGATCCTACAAATTGTGCAGCCACTTAATCGAGGATAGCACGTCGAAGAAGTTGTCTCCATCATAATCACCTTTTGTCATCGTCACCACATTGTAATCCACTCAGAACATCATTGTCGTAACCATTATCGCCAGAGTCACCACATCATCAGTGGGAACACCACCTTTGTCATCGTCGACCATCATCGTCAGAGCCGAGAACCAGAGAAAAACGAATCGGGATATCCACTAATCACCACTGATGTCTTCATATTGTTTCCGTAGAAATCCAACATCACCGCAAAAAAACCCATCAAAATAGAACATCACAACCATTTGAACCATCAAATATGGGCCATTCGCCCTCCCAGAGACCCTAATCCCCTTGATCCACACCTCCCAGAACCTCCATGAAGACCCATACACCAGACTGATAGGAAAAGGAGCACAGAAAGGATGAGAAGATGGAGGCCTCGGTAGGGGAGCAACCTAGAAACCACATCTGTCAAAAAAAATAGAAAACCAACAATAGAGAAACAAAATCGATCCCAAACAAAATCACCATACGAGACCTGAATCTGCATATGCAAAATAGATAAGGATCCAAATAGGGAAATGAACCGGAGCTGATACCACTATTAGTGCTACTCCATCACCATTCCAAGTAGGCCTAGAACCTGAATCAAGCTTCACCAAAGTGGATTCCAAGGTGATGGGTAAGCCAGAATTGGTAGAGGAGAAATAAGGCATCAGACACACTCACCAATTCCAACCCAAACTGTCTAAAGCACCCACACACACATACCCATAATGGGGGTCCAATGCATAGGGATAGATCAAAAGAGGGGTGGTGAGCAACGCACGATGACCACACAAAAAAATCCACATCAGTTGAGAAGGAAGAAAAATAAAGAAAGAGAAATAAGATGATGGACCAAGTGAAGCAGCACCATTATCATTGGGCAGACCCTCAAAACCCTGGTAGGGGAAGAGGAGGCAGCAGGAGCATCGAGATCCCAGAGAGTGCAGAGCTATCAGGTTCATTCATTAGTCTCATTAGGACCATTAGGCCACTTTGGCCCATGAGGCCCATTAGGACCATTAGACCCATTTGACCCATTACACACATTAGGCCCATTTGACCACTTAGTCCCATTAGGCCCATCGGGCCACCTCGTCCCATTAGGACCATTCACCCCATTAGGAAACTTAGGACCATTTATCCCATTAAAACCATTAGATTAGTCCCATTAGTACACTTAGGCCTATATGGACCATTATTCCCATTAGGACAATTAGACCCATTAGGCCACTTTAGGCCCATTCATCTCATTAGGCCCATTAGACCCATTAGGACACTTGAGCCCTTTAATCCACTTTGGACCATTAGGCATATTAGGCCAATTGGGCCACTTAGGCCCACTCGGCCTATTAGGCCACTTAGGACCATTAGGCTAATTTGGCCAATTAAGCCCATTGGATTAGGCCCACTAAATCACTTAGGCCCATATGGACCATTAGGAACATTAACCAATTATCCCAATTAGGCCCATTATGAACATTAGGCCCAGTAAACCCATTTGGCCACTTAGGTCCATTAGGACACATTTTCCTATTATGCCACTTAGGCCCATTAGGCCACTTAGGCCCCTTATTTCCATTAGGCCACTTAGGCCCATTTGGAGCATTAGGCCCATTAGGCCACAAAGGTGAAGGTTCCAACCGTAGTGGAAGCGTGGTTGGGATAGAACCCAAATTTGATTATTACCATGATCAATGATTATTCCGAGACCAATATGATGATGAACGACAGTCTCCATGGAATAAAATCAAATATTTAAATAAATAAGGAAGAGGCCTGAAACCTTTAGAGAGGATCTTGCACATCATGTTTATAATTAATTTAATTAATTTCATAAAGAAAAATAATACCTGGATCTTTGGAATTTTTCTTCATTGATGATGTTCATCATTCGGAATGACCCTTCTGGATTATCTTTTTGTTCTTGTAAGGATCCAAACTAAAATCCCTCTAGCGGTGATCCACACGTGCTCTGATGGCCTCTGATCGACATTGCTCATTCTTTAGGTGCTAGCATGGTGAATCAGGTGTCTTGTGTCATTCATTCTTAATCGCTTATTCTTCGACCTTGAAGAATGTATCTAATTCTTGAGAGGGGTGGGAAGAGGATTTGAGAGATAAATTTTTTATCTCAACAATTATCAATTCACCGGGTGTACGATTCAGTGTCATGTGGTGTCTCACACAATAGGTTTACTTTTCTATTTATATGCATAGAACTTCATTTAAAATATTTAATTGCATAACAGTAGTTAAATACATTCATGAACTTAGATAAAATCCATTCTCATAATAATAATGTCGTGTCATTATTTATGGTGCGACAACTTGTGAAAAATGGAATTATAAATAAAATCACACATCACAAAATAATAGCAGCGTCATTATTATTTTAACTTACGCCAACTAGTTAAATAATTATTTACCATCTTGAAAATAATTATTTTACCACCAAAACAGCCTTGGTCCGCTCGAAGTCCACTTCCATTTATTGAACACCCAAATAAATAAATTAATAATTTATTCTCTTAAATAAATATTTTATTTACAAACTAGTAAATAAATATTTATTAAATGTTCAATAAAATAAATATATTTAATTTAATTTATGAGATCATTTTAAATTGAATAAAATTATTCCATGGTCTTGAGAATAATATTTATTTCATTAATTAAATTCAAATAGAATTTAACTGAGACCACCAAAAACACTTAGTGTGTGACCCTCTAGGATTCTTTCTCATTGGAATTAGGTCGGCTTTCCTAAAATTCAAGAGTAATGTCTAGAAATGGGTCAAGGAACCCGAGAGAAAGAACATAATGTCACAACAAAGACATCCACATACGAACACTCACTATGTAATATAATTCCTTTGTCACGATATCTCATCAAGCAGGTTCCATGATAGTGTCATCAACTTTTATGCTTGATACGTATTTCTTTAACTACCTGAAATAAACTCATCGTTAGACCATGGCCATATAATTTCACACGACGGTTCTATTTCAATCAAAGGGATGAGATATCAATTTCCATAAATAGAAGGGAAATTTCCTTCATCGAATTATCCATTAATAACATGACACTCATGACGCACCCAATGTACCCTACTTCTAGCCAACTGTTTATGTGACGGTTTTCATCAGTAAATTAAAGTGCGTGAATTGTGACACGTTTTAATGATAATATTAAAGTCTAAGGATATTTACTCATGCTTGTAGATATAAATATTTGATAAAACCAAAACATGCATAAATCCTAATGGCGGGTTTGTTCTCATAATCTCCTGTCTTGGAGATTACCAAGTGAAAACTTTATGAGAGGAAGTCTCATCTTCTTATGAGTAATCACAGCTAATGGTATTCATGCTATGTGTCCCATAATAGTATATCATCCAACCCTAGAACTATATTTAAGAATATTGTTATATCATTTCAAGGTTCTCATCATAGCTGGGAACTTCCATGACCTTATCAAAGAAACAAATACTCTAGGACATTATTACAACATGGTCATGCAGAACAATGAAAAATATGTAATAAGATGTTTAATATTTAAATACATTAAATGTCCATGTAATAAAAGTATAACCAGTTAGTTCTAAGACACCAACTCTTACGAACTGACACTTGGACTAGAGCCAACTGCCCACAACTTTCAGTCCGCTAGACCTCACATGGTGATCATATTTCTACTGAGTCAAGGCTTTAGTCAAGGGTTCCACCACATTTTCTTCCATGGAAATATTGATCACCATAACTTCACCTCTCTGAGAAAAATCCCTCAAGATATAATACTTCTGAAATATGTGCTTTGTCCGCTGATGTGACCTTGAATCTTTTGCAAGAGCCACCGCTGTAGTATTATCATAGTACAGTGGGATGAGATCTTTACTACTAGGTATCACATCCATATACTGGATGAATATTCGCATCCAAACTACTTATTTATCTACCTCAGAATCTATGATATACTCGGACTCTATTGTCGAATATTCCACCACACTTTTCTTTGAGCTCTTTTATCTCACCACACCTCCATTCAAAGTGAAGATGTATCCTGTTTTCAACTTCATGTAATCTTGATCAGTATGGAAACTAGCATCTGCATATCCCCTAATTACTAGTTCCCCATATCCTCTATAAACTAGGAACATGTCCTTAGTATGCCTCAGATACTTTAGGATAGTCTTGACTGCCATCCAATGGCGGTCACCTAGGTCAGCTTGATATCTGCCTACAGCACCTAATGTGTAGGCAAAATCCAGCCTAGTACATAGCATGTCATACATGACCAACCCAATCACTGATTCTTATGGATTACTTGTCATTATCTCTCTTTACTCATGTTTCTGAGGACACATTTTCTTGGAAAGATGAATGCAATGTGATGTTGGAAACAATCCCCTCTTGGATTGTTCCAAACTGAATCTCTTCTATATCTTATCAATGTATGTACTTTGACTTAGGACCAAAAATCTCTTGGATCTATCATGATGGATCTTGATCCCAAGAATATATGATTCCTCACCCAAGTCCTTCATAGAGAATCATTGATTCAACCATGCCTTAACAGACTGTAAGACTGGTATCTCATTTCCAATAAGTAATATGTCATCAACATATACTATTAGGAAAATGACTACACTCCCACTAAACCATTTGTAGACACAAGGCTCACATTCATTCTTGATAAAAAAAAGTTGTTATGGATTCATAAAAATGAATGTTTCATGACCTAGATGCTTGCTTTAATCCATAAATGGATTTCTGCATATTTCATACCTTATTGGCATCCTTTGGAGTCATAAACCCTTCAGGTTGTGTCATGTAAAAATCACCCTGAAGGTTCCCATTAAAGAAGGATGCTTTGAAATCCATTTTCCAAATCTTAGATTCATGGTAAGTGGTAATGGACAATATAATTTTGATGGATTTCAGCATTGCAATTGGTGAACAGGTTTCATCGTAGTCAATGCCTTGCCATTTTCTGAACCCTTTTGCAACCAGTTGTTCCTTATAGGTGATGACTTGTCCTTCCATATCCAATTTCTTCTTGAATACCCATTTGAAACCAATAGGATTTATATAAACTAGAGGATCTACCAAAATCCAGACTTGGTTTTGGTACATGGAATCCATTTTTTAGAATTCATGGATTCTTTCCACTTGGCAACATCTGTGACACTTACAGCTTCCTTGTAGGTTAGAGGATCATTATTATCAACTAATAATGAGTCACCATCCTTGATAACTATAAAACCATACCATTCTGTTTATCTAACCTCTCTTGTACTCCTACGCAGCTCTTGTCTCTCTAGAAGAGTTCTTTCTTCTATAAGGCTTGGTGGAATCTTTTCCAGTACCAAATCTTGTGTACCTAAAGCCTCAACTTAATCGAAGTCTATCTCTCTCCCACTATCTATTTTGTAAATGTGCTCCCTCTCAAGGAATATGTCATGTCTTTCCACTAGAACCTTTTTTTATGAGGTTTTGTATAGGTAATATCCCCTTGTTTCCCCCTTGTTTCCTTGGGGTATCATATAAAAGTACACTTTGTGCCTCGATGTGAAAGTTTGTTACCTGAAGAGGCCTTAATAAATTCATCACTTCCCCACACATGTAAATTCGATAATATGGATTTCTTTCCACTACATAACTCATATCTAATACCATTTATCAATTTAGTTGGTACTTGGTTTAGTATGTGTGCCGATGTTTGTAATTCATATCCCCAAAAGGATAATGGAAGACTCGCATGACTCATCATTGATCTCACCATGTCCAATAGGGTGCATTTCCTCATTTTTCTCACACCATTCCATTGGGGCATGTATGGAGGAGTGAGTTGGGATAGGATCCCAAACTCCCATAAGTAATCAATGAAGTCTTGATTAAGATATTCTCCACCTCAGTCTGAGTGGAGTTTCTTAATCTTCTTACCAATCTAATTCTCAACTTCATTATTGTATTCTTTGAACTTATCAAAAGAATCTGACTTATAACTCATTAAGTAGATATATCCATATCTACTAAAATCATCAGTAAAAGTTATGAAGTATGAGTACCCTACCCTTGATTCAATTGGAAATGGTCCACACACATTAGTATGAACCAATTCAAGAAGTTATTTAGCCCTTTCTACTTTACCACTAAATGGGGCTTTGGTCATTTTCCGTTGTAAACATGAATGACATACACCAAGTGGTTTTAGTTTGAAATAATCTAAATATCCATCTTGATGTAACTTTGTCAATCGTTTCTCATTTACGTGGTGATGCCAAAGTTGGGTGTGGTATGATTCATGTGAAGTATCTTTGTTATAGATTTCTATTACTTGGTTTGTGTAATCCTACACATAAAGACCATTGTATAAATGTTCCCTACCAAAACAAATTCTATCTTTGAAAAAGAAGAAACATTCATTTCCAAACTTGAAAAAAATCCATCTGTATCTAATCTGGATACATAAATAATGCTTTTAGTAACAGATGAAACATAATAAAAACCCTTTAACACTAAGATCATCCTAGTTGGAAAATTGAGGTGGTAGTCCCCGACAGCTAGAGCAGCAATTCTGGCTCCATTGGCTGCTCGTAGATCTAACTCCCCTCAGTCAATCTTCTTGAATCTTCTTGGTTCATGTATTTGGATACATATGTGAGTACCACAAGTTGTATCTAATACCCAATTTGTAGAAATAGATAGATTTAATTTAATAAAAAACACACCTAAAGCTTCCCCTTTCTTCTTAGGTTGGGTTAATTTCTTCTTCTAGTGGCCCTTCTTGACACATGAAAAACAAATAGCCTCCTATTCCCTTTCCTCCCCTTTGATCTTCATTTTCTTGGAAGGTTGTAAAGAAGCTTTGGGCTTAAATCTCTTTGCCTTCCATTTCATCTTATTCACCATAAGGACATAAGGCTTTTCTCTCTTCATATCTTTGTCTACTTGGTGAATGAGGATAATAAGACCAGATAGAGATTTCTCAATGTTGTTCATATTGAAATTGATAACAAAGTTAGATAATCTTTGAGGGAGTGATGTGAGAATGAGATCGGTGCCCAATTATTCGGGGAGTTTAAACCCTAGAACTTATAGGCACTCAATGTAGCCAATGATATTGACTATATGAGGACCATCTGGGGAACTATATCCAAGATTACTCTGAAATAGTGCCTTAGAGATCTCAAACCTTTCCTATCTTGATATATCCTGGTAAAAATCACATAGGTGCTTGAGCATGCTATAAGAATCCATGTTTTCCTGAGACTTCATGAGCTCACTAGACATTGATTATAGCATAAAACATTGAACATAGACCGCGTCGTTCATATGTTTCTCACAGAACAAGAAATCCTCATAACTCGCCTCTTTAGTAGGCAGATCAGGTAATGTTGACTCTAGCACGTAAGACTTATATTGATGTCGTAGGATGACCCGAAGGCATCTAAACAATTCCTGGAAGTTACTGCTGGTGAGGATGTTGTCTTTATCTAGAGTTGATCGCAGTGATAGTGATGTTGATGAGATTTTCATTTTTATTCTACAATTAAAAGATCAGATCATTAGTACTATCTTGATTACATTTTATAAGAAATAATAAATTTTATTAAGTCTCCCACTATTTTATCAAGTCCCAATATCCCTCACCATTGTGCTAAAAATGTTCAATTTCCATGACATTATAGTGTAAAGGATCCATATTCCCCTTCGCATAATCCCAACATGGGTTGGTCAAGCTATTGGAAGGTATTTAGGTAGGCAGGTCTTTGCCAACTGTGGGCTTGTATCTCTTTGATCTGTTGAGTGGACTCCCCAATCCTAAAATCACAACTTTGTATTTTCTCAGCTCTTGCCTCCAATATTACACCAATTCTAGCAAGGGCTACTCCTCTTGATGCAATATGGTTAAGTCAACCCGAAACCTTTCATAAGGGCTTCCTATATAAAATTACGTGTCCCAAAAAGGGTTGGCCAAACACATAGTTTTATTGAGTTTCTCCATTAATCAAGTAACAGAAGGCTTGGTCTGACTTAATATTTTATTTGAGGTATTTTTATCTCTTATGCGTGAATTGATTAGTCCCATTCAGCCGGCTAGGGGAATTAGGCCACTTAGTCTCATTATGCCTATTGGACCACTTAGGCCCACTAGGCACATTAGGACACCTAGGCCCATTAGACCCATTAAACCCATTAGTCCCATTTGTCCTGTTAATCCACTTATTCCACTTAGGATCCTTAGGCCCATTTAGTCGATTAGCTCGAGTAGGTCACCTAGGCCCATTAGGCAACATAGGTCCATTAGGACCATTAGGATACTTTGGACCATTAGGACCATTAAAACAATTAGTCCCACTAGGCCCACTAGGCCCACTAGGCCCATTAATCCACCTAGTCCACTTAGGCCCTTCAATCCCATTTAGTCGATTAGCCTGATTAGGCCACTTAGAACAATTTGTTCCATTTAGCCCATTATCCCCATTACACCCATCAAGACCATTAGGACCACTAGGCCCATTAGGGAACTTATGCCCATTAGGCCTCTTATAACCATTGGGCCCATTAGGCCCATCAGGCCCATCAGGACCATGATGAGCATTTTTCCCATCAGGTCCATTAGGCCCATTAGGCCCATCAGGCCCATTATGTCACTTAGGCTCATTCTCCCATTAGGCCTATGAGTCAACTTATTCCCATGAGACCCATGAGGCACATTTGACCAATCATGACACTTAGTCCCATTCAACCCATTAGGCCCTCTAGGACCTTTAGGCTACTTAGGCTCATTAGGCCCATTAGGCCACTTCGGCTCATTAGGCCCATTGGACCAACTATGCCCATTTGTACCAATCATCCCACTCAACCCAGTAGGCCATTTAGTCCCATGAGGTTCATTGGGCCCATTAGGCCACTTAGGCCCATTCAGACCATTATGCCCTTTTGGCCCACTTCAATCACTTAGTCCCATTAGGCACATTATGGCAATTTGGCCCATGACGCAACATAGGCCCATGAGTCCAATCAGGTTAATTAGGCCCATTCATTCGATAAGTCCCATTAGGCTCATTAGGTCCATTAGGCCCATTAGGCCACTTAAGCCCTTTAGACCCATTAGGCCACTCAGGTCTTTGAGGCCATGAAGGCCATTAGGACACTTAGGCTCATTTGGTCCATTAGGCCCATTAGTCCACTTAGACCCATTAGGAAAATTCATCCCATGAGGCCACTTAGGCCCATTAGGCCCATTAGGCCCATTAGGCCCTTTAGACTCACTGGACCCATTCAGGCACACATTCCCATTAGGACCATTAGACCACTTAGGAAACTTAGGCTACTTAGGACCATTAGGACCACTAGGCCCATTAGGACACCTCTGCCTAGGAGGCCCATTAGGCCCATTAACCCTATTATGCCCATAAAGCTACTTAGTCCCATGAGGCCCATTAGGCCCATTAGGCCCATTAGGACACTTATTCCCATTAGGCCCATTAGGAACATTAGTCCTATGAGGCCACTTAGGCCCATTTGTCCCTTGAGGCACATTCTGATATTGAGGCCCATTCAGCCCATTCCGCCACATAGGCCCATTCTGCCACTTAGCCCCATTCAGCCCATCAATCCACTTAGGCCCATTGGTCCTATCAAGCCACTTAGGACCATTGGGACCATTAATCCACTTAGGCCCATTAAGAACATTTGGCCCAGTTGGCCCATTAGGACACTTAGGCCACTTAGGCCTCTTAGACCCATTAAGCCCATCAAGCCCATTTTTTCCATCGGGCCTATCAAGCCCATTAGGTTGTTGAGGTCCATTAGGCCCATTAGGCCACTTAGGCCCATTGCACCAGTTAGCCCACTTAGGCCACTTAGGCCCATTAGGGCCATTAGGGCCATGAGGCTCATCAGGCCCATTAGGCCCATCAGACCACTTAGGTCCATTCTACCCATTAGTCCTATCAGGACAATTAGGCCCATTGGGCCACTGAGGCTCATTATGTCCATTAGGCTGATCAGTCCCATCATGCCCATTAGGCCACTGAGGCCCATTAGGCCCATCGATCCCATTTGGACACTTAGGCCCATTAGGCCCATAAAGCCCATTAGGTTACTTCAACCACTTAGGCCCATTAGGAACATTAGGAAAATGAAGCCACTAAGGCTCATAAGGCCCATTTGGCCCATCAATCCCATTAGGAAACTTAGGCCCATTAGGCCTATTAGGTCACTTAGGCCCATTCAACACATCAGGCCACTTAGGCCTATTAGGACCATTAGGCCATTAAGGCCACTTAGGCCCATTAAGCCACTTGGGCCCATTACACCCATTAGGCCCATTAGGGCCATTAGGTCCATTAGGTCCATTAGGCCCATTAGGTCCATTAGGCCCATTAGGGCCATTACGCACATCAGGGCCATTAGTCCCATTAGGTGCATTAGGCCCATTAGTCCACCGAAGCCCGTTCGTCCCATTAGGACACTTAGGCCACTTAGGCTCATTAGGCCCATTAGGCACACGAGGCCAATCAGGACCATTTGGCCCATTTATCCCACCAGGACCATCATGCCCATTAGGAAACTTAGGCCCATTAGGCCCATTAGGAAAATTAGGACCATTAGGCTACTTAGGCCCATTCATCTCATTAGGCCACTTAAATGCACCATCAAGCCCATCAAGTCCATGAGGCCACTTAGGCCCATGTGGCCCATTATGCCCATTAGGCCCATCAGGCACATTAGGCCACTTAGGCCCATTCTGCTCATTAGGACACTTAGGAACATAAAGCCCATCTGGTCCATTAGGCCCATCGGGCCCATTAGGCCACTTAGGTCCATTAGGCCCATCGGGCCCATTAGGCCCCTTAGGCCCATTCAACTCATTAGTCCACTTATGCCCATTAGGACACTTGGGCCCATTAGGCCCATTAGGCCACTAAGGGCCATTAGGACACTTAGTCCCATTCGTCTCATTAGGCCACTTAGGCCCATTAGGTCCATTAGTCCCATTAGGCCACTTATGCCCATTCAGCCCATTTGGCCCATTAGGCCACTACATCCCATTGGGCCCATCAGGCCACTTTGTACCATTATGCCACTTTGGACCATTAATCCCATTAGGCCACTTAGGCCCATTATCCCACTTAGGCCCATTAATCCACTTAGGCCCATTAGGCCCATCAGGCCACTTAGGCCCATTAGGCCAATTCGGCCCATTATGCCAATTAGGCCACTTAGGCCAATTTGGAAATTTAGGCCACTTAGGTCGATTAGGCCCATTAGGCCCTTTCAAACACTCAGGCCCATTAGGACCATTAGGCCACTGAGGCCCATTAGGCCACTGAGACCCATTAGGCCCACTAGGCCACTTAGGCCCATTCATCGCATTAGGCCACTTAGGCCCATTAGGCTCATTTAGCCACTTAGGCAATTAATAGAATTTGTCCCATTTGGCCACTAAGTCCCACTAGGCCCACTAGGCCACTTACACCCATTAGGGCCATTAGGTCACTTAGGCCACTTAGGCTCATTTGGCCCATTTGGCCACAAAGTCCCATTGGGCCCACTAGTCCACTTTGGCCAATTAGGCAACTTAGGCCACTTAGGCCCATTAGGCTACATAGTCCCATTGGGCCCATTGGGCCCATGTGTCCACTGAGGCCTACTAGGCCCATTAGGCCCATCAAACCCCTGAAGTCACTTGGGCCCATCAGTCCTCTAAGGCCCATTAGTCCACTTAGGCCATTCATGCCACTTAGGTCTATGAGGTCACTTAGGCCCATTATGCAAATTTGGCTACTTAGGACCATTAGGCCACTATAGCCCATTAGGTCCATTAGTCACATTAGTCCCATTAGGCCACTAAATCCCATTAGGCCCATTAGGCCACTGAGGCCCATTCGTCCCATTGGTCCACTAAGGCCAATTAGGCCACTTAGGCTCATTAGGCCACTTAGTCCCATTAAGCCACTTAATCCCATTAGGCCACTTAGGCCCATTAGGACCATGTGTCCACTGAGGCCCATCAAGCCCATGCAGCCACTTAGGCCCATGTAGCCACTTAGGCCCATTAGTCCCATTAGGCCACTTAGGCCAATTAGGCCCATTAGTCTACATAGGCACATTCCGCTCATTAGACCACTTAGGCCCCTTTGGCCAACTAGGCCATTGAAGCCACTTAGGCCCATTAAACCGCATAGGCCCATTTCTCCCATTAGGCCCATCACGGCCACTAGGCCAATTAGGCCCATTCAACTCATTAGGCCCATTAGGCCACTAATTACCATTATTCCCTATAGGCCCATTAGGCCACTTAGGCCCATTAGTCCCATTAGGCCCATGAGGTCTGATAGAGACCTTCTACCAATTAGTTTGGGGGTATTATTGTCTTTGTAAGGGGTAGTTTGTTATAGGGGAGTGGGTGAGTTTGTTAGAGTTTGTTATGGGGAATATTCTTAGTTAGTGGGGTGAGTTTGTTAGAGTTTGTTATGGGGGAATATTCTTAGTTTGTTTGGGAGGGAGATTATAAATAAGTGGTGGAGGGTTAAGGTGATGGGATCCTGGAATTTATGGTTTAGTGGGCTGATTTGAGCAGATCGACCTTTTGTCTTGGGCGGGAGCCTCTCCAAATCTCCTTCTTCCTCATTTCTAATGTTATTTCCTCTTATTTTCTTTATTTCTACATCCCTTTTTATGTTAATACAAAGTAGCCAGTGTTGGGTTCATATCAATTGGTCCGACCTACCTCTTTCCTCCACACAACTAGATACCTGTTGCTGCCTCCTGACTCCTCAAAGAAGGTGCACTATAGGTTTCATCACATCCATAAGTAGCGCACACCATTGTGCTTGGAATTTACATGGAAGTAACGATGCAGGCCTGCTCGCCTCTCCTACAGGGGCACACGCAGCTGTTCTCCCACTGCTGGAGCACCTCCACCATTTATTCCTCTTCCAGTATTGTAGCTACACATCCAATGTTGGTTCTACTTAAACATCCGTTGCTGGAGTTGCTGGAGCCACTGTCGTGACTCCCTTGGACCTGCGATCCTCTGCTACTGGCCGTATGAGCAGTTCTGCAACGAGGTACTGGTTCATGGCTTCGTACAGTACCGAATCAGAGCCTTGCCTCTGCTGTTCATTTTTGAGAAGTTTCACCAGCGGTTTATGTGGGTTTCTTCACCTCCAGTGTCCAAGGACACAACAGCGGCAGCCGCAACACACTGTTTTTCTTTATCCTCTCCCTTGGACGCTCGAGCTGCTGTTGCGGCGACATAAGCACCTCTCGTTTCTTCCTCTTCTGCTGAAACAGACGCGTGACACCATTCGTCTCGTACAGGCGCACTACTGTTCTCCCACGGGCTTTCATCCAATATGATGAGGCGTCCTGCCTCGCACAGTCGATGCCTCCCCCAGCTAGTTTGTCTTCATCGTGAGGCACACTCCGCACCGGTCCACTCTTTTTCCCCGCACTACCATCATCTTCTGCACCAGTTGACGCACGCACCAAATGTGTGCACCATTCGCTCCGTCATGTCCGCCGACCACTGCTTTAACAGTGTGGAAAATTTTACCAGGCCACGTGGACCGCACGGGCTTCTGCGAGCAGCCGATCTGACGACTAGCCACGTTTGTTTTTCAGATATATCATTCGGCCTGGTTTTCTGACTCTGAAGAGACATGATGGAACAAAGGGAAAAACAAAAGAAAAGAGTGTGCCTGACTCTGTAAAAAAACGTGCAACTTGTTTTCAGACGCATCCCTTGGACAACCGACGCCGCTATGGACCAACGCCTCGAACCAATCGGCCAACAACTCAGGAGTGCTGCACTTCGGTTATTGTAGGGGCAAGCAGAATTTCGATCCAATCTCAAACTTCTGGAGCAGCATCTTGAGACTCTACTGCCACAAGAGGAGGTGACTCTACCTTATCACATAACCACGCTGCTTGCTGCACATACTGCGAGGTCTGGCGCTTTGACTGAAAACCAAATCCAACCTGAAGGGACAATTCCAGGCATGAGTTTCATCAAAGCCGACATGCCGCATCTGACGACCAAATTGGAAGATCCCCCTCTACACCAACAATAATGTGATCCGGATCAGAAACAGAGGGAACCCAAGCTGCCTTTTCTGGAGCAGCCAGAGCACATTACACCTGAGCAAGGGCACATTACACCCATTCTAGTTTTGCCGGATGGGTGGCCAAATAAGGGAACCGGTCATTCCACAATGATCATGGGTTCAAAACTTTGCGTTGTGGAAACTCTGCATGACACCACTGCTGACACTCCCACCAGCCAATTTTTGATTTCCTTCCTGGATATTGAGTAGTTGGACACTTAGAAGTTTGAAATGATGAAGCATGAGCCGCAGTGTATTGAGCCATCTCATACATGGGCTCTTTTTATTGTTCCACCGGTTGTACAAGGCTTGCCCACGGTGTCGGAATGGGGTCTCACCTTCGTCTCTCTATCCCTGATCTGTGACAGCGGCTGACATGTTTGGGAGATTGTGTGGTGAACACCTGTGGCACATGCACTTTATACCAAACTGCAGTGGAGGATATGTAAGATTTCCCGGCACCGTTGCCTGCCTAGCACCCCTTATCCTCCGTTCCTTGCTGCACAGATGATATGGAAGATCGCCTGGCATGCCTACATGATCCCCCACCTTGAGGACAAGGTGGTTTTTCAAAATGGTGGCAGTGATAGAGACCTGCTACCAATTAGTTTGGGGGTATTATTGTCTTTGTATGGGGTAGTTTGTTATAGGGGAGTGGGGTGAGTTTGTTAGAAGTTTGTTATGGGGAATATTCTTAGTTAGTGGGGTGAGTTTGTTAGAGTTTGTTATGGGGGAATATTATTAATTTGTTTGGGAGGGAAATTATAAATAAGGGGTGGAGGGTTAAGGTGACGGGATCCTAGAATTTATGGTTTAGTGGGATGCTTTGAGCAGATCGACCTTTTGGATTGGGTGGGAGCCTCTCCCGATCTCCTTCTTCCTCATTTATACTGTTATTTCCTCTTATTTTCTATATTTCTACATCCCTTTTTATGTGAATACAAAGTAGCCACTGTTGGCTTCCTATCAAGGTCCATGAGGCCACTAAGGCCACTAAGGCCCATTAGGTCCATTTGGCCCATCAAGCCCATCAGGCTCATTAGGCCACTTAGGCCCATCATTCCCATGAGGCCCATTAACCCATTAGGCCACTTAGGAACATTGAGATCATTAGTCCACATAGGCCCATTAGACCCATTAGGTCCATGAATCCCATTAGGCCACTTTGGCCCATTCAGTAAATTAGGTCACTTCATCCCATTAGGCCTATTAGGCTTTTCATGTCCATTAGGCCACTCAGGCCCATTAGCCCACTCAGGTCCATTAGGCACATTAGTCCACTTAGGCATGTTTAGTGCATTAGGCTATTTAGGGCAATTAGGCCCATTAATCCCCTTAGTCCACTTAGGCCCATTAGGACACTGAGGCCCATTAGTCTTATTAGGCCACATAGGCCCATTCGTCTCATTAGGCAACTTTGGCCCATTAGGCCCATTAGGCCACTTAAGCACATTTGGCCCATTTGGCTCATTAGGCCACTAAGGACCATTAGGACCATTAGTCCGAATATGACACTTAGGCCCATTAGGCCACTAAGGCCCATTAATCCCATTAGGCCACTCAGGCCCCTTATACCCATTAGACACATTAGGCCACTTAGGCTCATTAGGCCACTTAGGCCCATTAGGCCCATTAGGACACTTAGTCCACTTAGGATCATAATTTCCATTAGGCCAATTATACCACTTAGGCCCATTAGGCCAGTTAGGACCATTAGGCCACTTAGGCCAATTAGGAAACTTAGGCCCATTACTCAACTTAGGCCCATTAGGAAACTTATTCCCATTAGTCCAGTTAGGCCCATTCTTCCAATTAGGCCACTTAGGTCCATTAGGCAATTTTGACCACAAAGCCCTATGAGGTAGATTCATCCCATTAGGTCACTAAGGCCCATTAGGCAACTTAGGCCCATTATGACATTTCAGCCACTTAAGCCCATTAGGACCATTAGGAACATTAAGCCACTTAGGTCCATTAGGCTCATTAAACCCATTAGTCCCATTAGGCCCATTTGGCCCATTTGTCCACTTAGGCCCATTAGGCCCATTAGGCCATATAGGCCCATTAATACCATTAGGCCACTTAGGATCATTAGGCCCATTAAACCCATTAGTACCACTAGTCCCATTATTCCCATTAGGCTCGTTAAGCCACTTAGGCCACTTAGGCCCATTTGGTCGATTATCTTGATTAAACCACATATGCCCATTAGGCCACTTAGGCCCATTAAACCCATTAGTCCCATTAGGTCCATTAGGATCATTAAGCCACTATGGCCCATTAGGCCCATTCGGTTGATTATCCCGACTACGCCACTTAGGCCACTTTGGCCCTTTAGGTCCATTAGGTCCATTAGGCCCATTAGGACCACTAGGCCCATTAGGTAACTTAGGCTCATTCATCCACTAATGACCATTAGGCCCTTCAGACCCATGAGGTGCATTCCACCAATGAGGCCCATGGGGCCCAGGAGGACCATCAGGCCTATTAGGACACTTATGCCCGTTAGGCCCTTTCGGCCCATTAGTCCACTTAGGCCCATGAGGCCCGTGAGGCCCATTAAACCCATCAGTACACTTGGGCCCATTAGTCCAATTATGCCCATTAATACCATTAGGCCCACTAGACCCTTTAGTCCACTTAGGCCCATTAGGCCCATTGGTACCACTAGGCCCATTCGTCCCATGAGGCTCATTGGGACCATTTGTCCCATTAGGCCCACTCAACCCATTATGCCCCTTAGCCCCATGAGGCTCATTGTGCCCATTTGGCCCATTAGGCCACTTGTACCCTATGGACCATTAGTCCCCTTCATCCCACTTAGCCCACATAGGCCTGTTAGGCCCATTATGTCCATTGGGCCCATGAGGCAACTTATCCCATTTGGTCCATTAGACCCATGAGGCTCACTAGGCCCATCAGGCCAATTAGGATCATTCGGGCCATTAGGTCCATTAGACCCACAAGGCCCAATAGGTCACTTACGCCCATTATTCCACTTAAGTCACTTAGGGCCCTGAGGCCCATTAGACCCATTAGTCCCATTTGGCCCATGAGGCCCATCATGCCCATGAGGCCCATTAGGCCCATTGTTTTCAATTTAGACAATGAGAAGAGCATGACATGCATGGTATAAATGACTTCCCACTAGGATTTCATATATCATTTGGAGTAATTATTTATGTTGTGATGTGAATTTGTTGACATTTGAAAAATTTGGAAAGTGTTTTCAAATGTGTGATTTTGAAAAGAGAATGGTTGGGGTATTTTGAAAATGGGTCGATTTTCAAAACATGGTGGATGTTTATACAAAAATTATTGAACATGGAAAATGTTGGATTTTGTAAATCATGGTTATGATAGTTGAAGTGTGATAGAATTTGAAATTTTTAAGCCTTCTGTTTCTAGAGAGTGAGAATTATGGTGTTTCTCATGTGAACAGAGAATTGAACCCAGTAGGCATCGTAGAAACCAACCAGAGGAAGCTACTAAAAATGTGGTTGCACCTGAGCCCCAAGTGAACCAGTAGCTGGTTCAGAGCATAGTGAAAGATTTTTAAGCTATAAATAGTGGGAATAAAAGAGATAAACCAAGTCATGTTGACCATTTGGTTCATTTCAAGAAGCAAAATCCACCCATCTTTTGGGGAGATTCAAAACTAGAAAGGGTGGAGGCATGGATAAATAAGATGAATCAAATATTAGATTTCCTAGGCACACTGATGGAGTTCAAAGTCAATTTAGTGACATACATGTTGTAAGATCTTCTAGATTAGTGGTGGGAGTTAGCTATCTAGGATAAAGTGGACCAAATTATGGCGTGGGAGGAATTCAAGGAATTGTTCAACAAAAAAATCTATCCTTACATGATTATAATTCAGAGAATGATGGATTTATTTAGCTTGAAGAAGTAGAACCTTTCTGTGATGGAATATGTGGCTAAATTCATGAATTTAGTCTAGTTTTCACCCGAGGTTTCTACTAGTGCATCTTTGAATACACACATTTTTTAATCTGGAATGAGGTAGGAAATTTGTTTGAATATTGCAGTAATATATATAACAGATTGTATGGAGATGGTCAATAAGGAAACCATGGATGAAAGTGAAATATTATGGGTGATGGGTGGAGGAGATATCCTAATACCTATGGGAAATGTTAGAAACTATAATGAGGGGAGAAAGTGGAAGAGGGGAAATTATTTCCAAGGTGAGAGTATGGATTATAATTCGATAGAAGGATCAGTGAATCTTCCTATGAAGCCTAAGAGAAAGTCGAGATGTTTCTAATGTGGCTCTCTAAGACACATAAAGTGAGAATGTACATCACCACCTAGATCATTCCATAATTATAATTAAATGGAGAATCTTAAGTATTATTGTTTCCATGCTCTAAGGTCGGGTGTTCGGGACACTTCTCAAGGTCCACAGTCGTCTTATGCCTCAACGGGATGAGGATAGCAGAATACCCCTCATTAGAAGAAAAAAGTTAGTCATGGTGATTCCAAGAATACCATGAGTTCTTAGCATGGGAAATTTCATCAGGGAAATAAAGTTAAAAGTGTGCTGAGTAAGAAGGTATTTGGAGCTGCGTGGGTTATTTTGAATGGACAACTTGTACCATCAACGGTGAGAGGTACAATTCCCTTGAATTCTACATTTATGCAAGCATTATTTGATATGGGTGCATCTCATATTTCATTGCTTCACATGTTGTTTATTTTTTGGGTATAAATGTGGAAATGATGCATTCTGTTTTGAAACTTCAAACTCCTCTGGGTCAAAGAAAGTGTTGAGCCTTTCTCTGTAGAGCTTGTTGTATAGTTGTCGGGTGACCAGTTTAGGGTTGATCCGGGTTGGTTCATGCCAGCCTAAGTGGATTAATTTCACTAAATGACCTAAATTTTTCTAAATGGACTAAATTGTCCTAAATGTCCTAATTGGCCTAAATGGCCTAATTGGCCTAAATGGCCCAATTGGCCAAATTAGACCAATTGGCCTGATTGGACTAAATGGCCTAAATGGCCTAAATTGGCTTAATGGCCTAAATGCCATAAATGGAATAATTGGTCTAAATGGACTAAATTGCCTAAATGGTTGAAATTGACCTAATGTCCTAATTGGCCTAAATGGACTAAATTGTCCTAAATTGACTAATTGGCCTAAATGACCTAAATTTCCCAATTGGTATAATTGGCCTAATTGGCCTAAATGTCCCAAATTGGCCTAAATGGACTAAATGGATTAATTGAATGAAATGGCCTAAATGGTCAAAATTGGCCTAAATGGATTAATTGACCAAAATGGCCTAATTAGCCTAATTGACCTAAATGACCTAAATTGGCCTAAATGACCAAAATGCCATAATTGGACAAAATGGATTAATTGGCATAAATGGTCTAAATGTCCTAATTTTCCTAATTATAATTAATGGCCTAATTGATCTAATATGCCTAAATGGACTAAATTAGCCTAAATGGCCTAAATTGACCTAATTGGCCTAATTGGTCTAAATGACCTAATTGGCCTAATTGGCCTAATTGGCCTAAATGGACTAAATGGCCTAATTGGTCTAATTGGACTAAATGGAATAATTTTCCTAAATTTCCTAAATGGCCTAAATTGGCATAATTGTCCTAATTAGTCTAAATGGCCTAAATTGGTCTAAATGACCTAAATGGCCTAAATGACCTAACTGGTCTAATTGTCCTAAATGGACTAATTTTCCTAAATGGCCTAAATGGTCTAATTGGTCTAATTGGAATGAATGGACTAAATGGTCTAAATGACCTAAATTGGGCTAAATGGCCTAGTTGGCCTAAATGGCATAAATTGCCTAATTGGTCAAATCGGACTAATTGGCCTAATTGGTCAAAATGACCTAAATTTTCCTAAATGGACTAAATATCCTAATTGTACAAATTGGACTAAATTGGCCTAAATGGTATAAATGGAAAAAATTGGCTTAATTGGCCTAATTGGTCTAAATTGGCCTAAATGGCCTATTTGGCCTAAATTGTATAAATTACCTAATTGGCTTAGTTGGAATAATTCGCCTAAATGACCTAAATTGTCCAAAATGGATTAAATGGCCTAACTGGACTAAATGAACTCAATTAGCCTAATTGGCCTAATTGACCTAAATTTCCTAAATTTTCTAATTGGTCTAATTGTCCTAATTGATTTAATTGGCCTAAATGGACTAAATAGGCCAAATCAGCTTAAATGTCTTAATCAGCCTAATTAGCTTAAATGGCTAAATTGGACTAAATGTACTAATTGGATGAATTGGATTAAATGGTATAAATTATACTAAATATACTAAATGAATTAAATTGGCCTAAATTGCATAATTTCCCTAAATGGATTAAATGAACTAATTGCCTAATTGGCCTAAATGGCCTAAATGGACTAAATGGTCTAAATGGACTAAATTTGCCTAATTGGCCTAAATGACCTAATTGGCATAAATTGATTAATTGGACTAAATGGACTAATTGGCGTAATTGGCCTAAATGTTCTAAATTAACTAGTTGGCCTAATTAGCCTAAATGGCCTAAATTGGCCTAATTGGCCAAATTGGTCTAAATGGACTAAATTTGTCTAAATGGTCTAAATGGACTAATTGGCCTAAATGACCAAAATGGCCTAATTGATATAATTGGCCTAAATAGCCTAAATGAACTAATTGGCCTAAATTTACCTAAATGGCCTAAATGGGCCTAAATGACCTAAATTAGCCTAAATTGCCAAAATTGGCCTAAATGGCCTAATAGGCCCAATGGGCCTGAATTGCCTAATTGGTTTAATTTTGCAAACTGGTCTAAATGAGCTAAATTGGTCTAAATGGCCTAATTTACCTAAATTGCTTAAATTGTATAATTGACATAATTGGCCTAATTGGCTTAAATGGCCTAAATTGGCCTAAATAACCAAAATGGAAAAATTGTCCCAAGTGGTCTAAATTGGCCTAATTGGCCTAAATTGCCTAAATAGCATAATTGGATTAATGATCCTAAATGGTCTAAATCAGCCTAATTGTCCTAATTGTTCTAAATTTCCTAAATTGGCCTAAATGGAATAATTGGCCTAATTGGCCTAAATGTTTTAAATTGGCCTAAATAGCCTAAATGACCTAAATTGGCTTAATTGGACTAATTAACCAAAATGAACTAAATTGGACTAAATGGCCTAAATGAACTAAATTGCCTAATTGGCCTAATTGGCCTAATTGGCCTAAATTGGCCTAAATGGCATAAATCTTCTAATTGGCCTAAATGGTCTAAAGGGCCTAAATTGACCTAATTGGCCTGAATTGGTCTCATTGGACCCATCAGCCTAAACGAACCAAATTGGCTTAAATGGCCTAAATTGCCTAATTGGCCTAAATGGCCAAAATTGGCCTAAATGGACTAATGGGCCTAAGGGTCGAATGGGCCTAAGTGGCCTAATGGTCCTAATGGGTTGAATGGGATGAAGTGGCCCAATGGACCTAATGGGCCTAATGGGTCTAATGGGATTATTGACCTAATGGGCCTAATTGGCATAATCAGCCTAATGTGACAATTGGGCCTAAGTGGCCTAAGGGGTCTAATGGGCCTAATGGGATTAATGGGTCTAATGGGTCCACTGGTCCAAAGTGAGCTAGTGGGCCTAAGTGGCCTAATGGGATGAATGGGCCTATTGGGCCTAAGTGTCCTAATGGACCTGAGTGTCCTAATGGGACCATTAAGTCTAATTCAGCCTAATGGGACTAATGGGATTAATGGGTCGAATGGACCAGTTGGGACTAAGTGGCCTGATGGTCCTAATTGGCCTAATGGGACTATTGGGGCGTAGTGGATTAATGGGCCTAATGGGCCCATTATGGCCAATTTGACCTAATGGGACGAATGGACTAATTATCCTAATGAACCTAATGGTCATAATGGGTCTAAGGGACCAAATGGGACTAAGTGGAAGAATTGGAATAAGTGGCATAAGTGTCCTAATGTGCCTAATGGGCCTAATTAGCACAATGGTCCCAATGGGTCTAAGGGGCCCAATGGGCCTAATGGGTCTAATGGGCCTAAGTGGCACAATGGACCTAAGTGTCCTAAGTGACCTAATAGGCCAAATTGATCTAAGTGACCTAATGGGCCCAATGGCCTAATTGGCCTAATGGGCCTAAGGGGACCAATGGGTCTAATGTGTCTAAGGGGCTTAAATGTCCTAAGTGGCCTAATGGACCAAAGTGGCTTAAGTGACCTAAAAGGCCTAATGGGACTATTGGTCCTATTGGGCCTAAGTGGCCTAATGGTACTAATGGGCCTAATGGGCCCATTATGGCCAATTTGTTCTAAAGGGACAAATGGCCTAATGACCTAATTGGCCTAATGGGCCAAGGGGACCAATGGTCCAAATGGGCCTAAGTAGACTAATGGGCCTAAGTGGCCTAATGGGACTAAGTGGCCTAATGGGCATATTGTGCCTAAGTGGTCTAATGGGGCCAATGGGCCTAATGGGCCTAATGGGCCCATTACATATAATTCAGCCTAATGTGTCCAATGGGCCTAAGTGGCCCAATGGGTTGAAGTGGCCCAAGTTGGCCAATGGGACTAATGGGTCCAATGGCTCTAAGTGTCCTAAGTTGCCTAATGGGCCCAATGGGTCCAATGGGTCTCAGTGGCCTAAGTTTCCTAATAGGCCTAATGGGTCCAATGGGTCTAAGTGGTCCGATGGGACTAAGTGGACTAAGTTGCCTAATGAGCCTAATGAGCCTAATGGGTCTAATAGGTCTAATGGGCCTAAATGGACTAATTGGCCTAATGAGCCTAATGGGAATAATGGGCCTAATGGGATGAATGGATTGAATGGGACTAAGTGGACTAATGGGCCAAATGGGTCTAATAGGACTAAGTGGCCTAATGTGCCTAAGTGACCTAATTTGCCTAATGGGCATGATGGGTCCAATTGGCCTAAGTGTCCTAAGTTTCCTAATGGGACCCATGTGACTAATGGGTCCAATGGGCCTAATGGGTCTAATGGACCTAAGTGGCCAAAGTTACATAATGGTCCCAATAGGCTGAATGGGTTAATGGGTCCAATGGGCCTAATGGTCATAATAGGTCCAATGGACCTAAGTGGAATAGGTTTCCTAATGAGGCAAAGTGGCCTAATGGGATTAATCGTTCTAAGTGTCCTAATGGCTCTAATGGGCCTAAGTGGCCTAATTGGTCCAATTGGCCTAAGTGTCCTAAGTTTCCTAATGGGCCAAAGTGGCCTAATTGGCCTAATGGGCCTAAGTGGACTAAGTTGACTAATGGGCCTGATAGGCCTAATGGGTCTAATGGGCCTAATGGGTCAAATCGGTCTAACTAGCCTAATGGGCCTAAGTAGACTAAGTTTGATAATGGGCCTAATGGCTCCAATGGGTCTAAGTGGCTTAATGGGCCTAAGTTTCCTAAGTTTCTTAATGGACCTAATGGGCGTAATGGGCGTAATGGGTCTAATGGTCCTAAGTGGCATAATCAGCCTAATAGGTGTAATGGGCCTAATGGGTCGAATAGGCCTAAGTGGACTAATGGGTCGAATAAGAATAAGTGGGCTAATGGGACCAATGGGATGAATGGGCCTAATGGGCCTACTGAGCTGAATGGGCCTAATGGGTCCAATGGGCCTTAGTGTCCGAAGTTTCCTAATGGGTCGAAGTGGCCTAATGAGCCTAATGTGCCTAAGTGGATGAATGAGCCAAATGAACCGAAGTTGCCTAATGAGCCTCATGGGCCTAATTGGCCCAATTTTCCCAATGGTCCTAATGAACCTAAGTGGTCTAATGGGCCTAATGGGATAATGGGCCTAATGGGCCTAAGTGTACTAATTGGATTAATGGGCGTAGGTAGCCTAATGGGCCTAATGGGCCAAAGTGGTCTAATGGTACTAATTTTCAAATGGGACTAATGGGCCTAAAATCAGTGATTTATGAAACTTGGTTGACAACAAAATCCAAAGGGGGGGTTGTTAGAACCAAGATAATGAGGAAGGTGTTTGTTTTCATGTGTTGTCTTTTTTTGTCAAGGAAATATTTTGAAGAAAGGAAATAACCTCACTTTGTATTTGGCAGAAATCATACTGTCTATTGTTTTCAAAAGAATCAGACTCACTCTATCCATCATAACAAGGAAAAGTTGTTTGAAAGAAAAGGTACTGATCAGACTTGTCTTGGGTACGATATGTGAAGAATATCCATATTTATTTTATCTAGCTGTAAGAGAAGAAAGAGATGATTCCAATCAAAAAGGAATTGTACCCAGTGTAATTGGATTCAGGCTGAGAAGGAAAGAAATAAGGCATTGAGGATCATAATCAGAATGATCATACCCAGAATGATCATTTTTAGGTACTGTAGCATCTGATTATCCATCATATGAATAAGAAAACCTTCATACCTAATATGGTCATAATAAGGACCAGGAAGAAAAAGATCATACCCAATATGATCATATTTATGCCAACCATTATCAGAAAGATCATACTCTGGACAATCATATTCAAAGAATGAATTTCTTGAGGTCGATGATTGAAAATAGAAGGAACCAATGAGATCAACAATGTAGTAAACCATTTCAAAAGGGTTTAATTACTTTGTAGGTTTCAATTTGGTCAAGAGTCATTGTATCATAGTGGAATTGTTTTATATTTTAAAGTGGGTCAAGAGAAGAAGTGAAGAACTAAAAGTGGTTTGAAATAATATTTTTTTGGATCTGAAATTGAGGGGGAGCTCAACATTCAAAAGAATTATCATATTCATCATTCATAAGGAGAAGTGAAACTTTTAGAATAATTGAGAAGCTTCGAGAAGAGTTGATGAAGTCAAAATAAACCTCAGATTTTAGGGAAAATTGAGGTTAGGGTGAATTTGATTAAGCGGGATTTTTTTTGGGATTCCATCCAAAGCATCTCGATGGTCACCTATAGAAGGAGAAAAATATGTTTTACTTGAGGTGGATCAATGTAATTTTCATGAGAGAGAAGCTCCTAGTTTTAGAGATAATAAATGGTTCATGTATTCAATTTTTTTGTAAAAGTTTTGATAGATTGAAGTGAAAGAGAAGAGACAAGATCACAACATTGTATTCAGCTAATCATCGTACTTAGTTTTTATCATACTCGGCTGATTAATATATCCATCTTGTCAATCTTATTTGGCTGATCATCGTATCGGGATGGATTAATCAGATTGTGATTTCCATATTGGGTCTTCCAGACTGAGGAATATGGAGAATTAAAGCAGTGTCAATTAATATCTATACCATTCTATCAATGTTATAATTTTCATACTTAGGATTATCATACCTAGAAGAATTATATAGGGAAAATTGCATTGGGGAGAATTGTATCAGGGAGAATCGTACTCAGGGGAATCAGACTGGGAAAATTAGACTTGGTTTTTTTTCTTAACAAAGTCCAGAAATTTCTTACCATCTTCTGGGTAAAAAATTGAAGAATTTTTCTCAATTGAATACATTTTTGTAATTGAAAATAAGCACATGTAGCATGAGTTGTTACATAATCATTGCATTACCCTATTTATGCTAAGAGGGTGCACATGTACTATTGGATTGTTTACATAGTGCTACACAAGTAAAAGGGTATATCCAACTTGTTATAATACAATGATTGTTTTCTAGTGTATTGTGTGGTATTGAAACACTTCCATTCTATACCAAAGACATAGTTATTCTTATTGAATAGCGAATCTTGTAAATACTTGTGTTCCTGTGGATGTGTGTTTGAATTATTTTCAGTAGGGAATATAATCTTTAGCAGGAGGAGAATTTTGTTTCATTTGAAAAGAAACCTAAGAGAAAAAAGTATCATTGATTCACCCCTCCCTCTCTCAGTGATACAATCATCCATTAGTCACTTTCAAGTGGCCGAATGGGCCCAAGGGGCCTAATGGGCCTGACTGGCCGAATGAGCCTAACAGGCCCATTGGGCCTAATGGACATAATGGGTCTAACTAGCCTTAGGGGACTAATGGGACCCATGGTCCAATTAGGCCTAACTGGTCTAAGTGTCCTAATAGGCCGAATGGGCCTAAGTATCCTAACGGGCCTAACGGGCCTAAGTGTCCTAATGGGCCTAATGGGCTAAATGGGACCAAATGGCCTAACTTTCCTAACTATCCTATTGGGAACAATGGGCCTAAGTAGCCTAACTAGAATTTGTGTCGGCCCAAGGCCTAAGGGGTCAAACTTGCCTAAGTTGCCTAACTGGCCCAATGGGCCTAATAAGCATAATGGGCCAAACTGGCCTAACTTGTGTAAGGGGCCCAAGGTCCCTAAGGGTCTAATGGGTCCAATGGGTTTAACTAGCCAAAGTGGCCTAATGGGACCAATGATCCTAATGGGCCTAACTGGACAAAGTGTTCTAATGGGCATAACTGGCCAAAGTGGTCTATTGGACTGAATGGGCCTATGTGGAATAATGGGCCCAATGAGCCCAGTGGGCCTAACTGGCCAAAGTGGCCTAATGGGCCTAACTCACCTAAGTGACCTAATAGGTATAATGGTATAAACGAGCCTAAGTTTTGTAATGGGCCAAATGAGCTTAAATAGCACAATGGGCTGAATGGGCCTAAGTGGCATAATGGGCCTCATGGGCCTAACGGACCTAAGTGGCCTAATGGACCTAAGTGCCTAATGGTCATGAGTGGCCTAATGGTCCTAATGGGACTAACTGGATAAATGGACCTAATTGGCCTAAGTGAAAAAATGCGCCTAAGGGGCCTAATGGGCATAATGGGCCTAAATGGGATAATGGGCCAAATGGGCCTAAGTGTCCAAATGGGTCTAAGTGGCCTAAGTGACCTAAGTGGAATAATGGTCCTAATGGGCCTAAGTGGAGTAATGGACCTAATGGGACTAAGTGGCCTCATGGGCCTAATGGGCATAATGGGACTAAGTGGGCTAATGGGCATAATGGGTCAAAGTGGCTTAATATGCCTAAGGGGCCTAAGTGCCCTAAGTGGTCTCATGGGCCTAAGTGGAATAAGTGTCCAAATGGGACGAATGGGCCTAAGTGGCCTAATGGGCCCCAGTGGCCAAATAGGCCTAAGTGGTCAAAGTGGCTTAATGGGCCTAAGTAGCCTAACTGGCCTAATGGGCATAGTGGCCTAATGGGCCTAAGTGGCCTAATGGGCCTAATGGGAAAAATGGGCATAAGTGGCCTAATTGGCCTAATGGGCCCGAGTGTCCTAATGGGCCTTATGAGACTCAGTGGCCTAATGGGCCCATTGGGCCTCAGTGGCCTAATGGGCCTAATGGGTCTGAGTGGCCTAAGTTGCCTAATGGGCCTAATGGGCATAAGTGGCCTAATGGTCCCAATGTGCTTTGTGGCCTAAGGGACCTAATGGGTCTAATGAGACTAAGTGGACTAATGGGCCCAATGGTCCTAAGTGGCCTAATGAGCCTAAGGGGCCTAAGTGTCCTAATGGGCCTTAGTGGCCTAATTGGCCTAATGGGCCTAAGTTTCTGAAGTGGCCTAATGGACCTAATGGGATTAAGTGGCATAATGAGCCTAATGGGCCTAATGGACATAATGGGCCAAAGTAGCCAAAGTGGCCTAATGGGCCAAATGGGCCTAAGTGGACCAATGGGCCTAAGTGGCCTAATGGGCCTAATGGGACTAAGTGGCCTAATGGGCCTCATGAGCCTAATGGGCCTTAGTGGCCTAATGGGGCTAAGTGGCCTAAGTGGACTAATTGGCCTAATGGACCTAATTGGCCTAATAGGGCCTTATCGACCTAATGGGACTAATGGGACTACGTGGCCTAATGGGCCTAATGAGGCTAATGGGCCTCATTAGACTAGTGGTCCTAATGGCCTCAGTGGACTAAGTGGTATAATGTCCCCAATGGGCCTAATGGGCCAAAGTGGCCTAAGTTGCCTAATAGGTCAAATGAACAAAATGTGCTTGATGGGCCTGATTAGCCTAATGGGATTAATAGGCCTAAGTGGCCTAATGAGTCAAATGGGCCTAAGTGGCATAATGGGCCTGATGGCTATAATGGGCCAAATGGGCCTAAGTGGCCTCATGGGTTTGATGGGCCTGGTGGGTCTAATGGGCTTAAATGGCCTAATGAGTTGAATGGGCCTAAGTGACCTAATGGGACTAATGAGCCTAATAGGCTTAAGTGGAATAATGGATCTGATGGACCTAATGTTCCAAATTGGCCCCAGTGGCCTCATGGGCCTAATGGGCCTAAGTGGCCTCGTAAGTTGAATGGGCCTAAGAGGGCTAATGGGCCTAATGGGCCTAAGTAGACTAATGGGCCTATGTGGCCTAATGGGATTGATGGGACTGATGGTCCTCAGTGGCCTCATGGGACTAATGGGCATAATGGGCCAAAGGGGCATAAGTAGCCTAATGGGCCTAATGGGCATAATGGGCGGGCCTAAGTGGCCTAATGGGCCTGATGGGCCTAATGGGCCTTTTTAGACTAATGGGTCTCATGGTCCTAATGGGCATGATCGACCTAATGTCCATAATGGGCATCAGTGGCCCAATGGGCCTAAGTGGCTCAATGGGCCTTAGTGGCCGAATGGGCCGAATAGGCCGAATGGGACTGATAGGCCCAATGGTTCCAATTGGCCTAATGGGCATAAGTGGTTGAATGGGCCTAATGGGAAAATTTTTTTTAATGGGCCAAATTGGCCTAATAGGCCTAATGGGCCTAATGTGCCTCATGGGCCTAAGTGGCCTAAGTGTCCTAATCGCCCGAATGGGCCTAAGTGGCGTAATGGGCCAATGCGGCCTAATATTCCTAATGGGCTTAATGGTCCTAGTGGACCTAAGTGGCCTAATGGGCCTAATGGGCCTTAGTGTTCTAATCGGCATAATTTACCCAAGTGGCCTAATGGGCCTAAGTGGCCTAATGGGGTTAATGGGCATAACAGACTTAGGGGACAGATGGGCCTAATGGGGGGACTAATGGGCCTAATGGGCCTATTGGGTTGAATGGTCCTAATTAATCTAAGTAGCCCAATGGGCCTAATTGGCCTAATGGGACTAAGTGGGATAATTGGTCTAAGTTTCCTAATCGGCCTAATGTGCTTAATGGGCCTAAGGGGCCTAATGGGTCTAATGGGCCTAAGTGGCCTAATGGGCCTAAATGGACCCATTTTCCTAATGAGATCAATGTGATAAGGGGGCCTAAGTGGCCTAATGGGCCTTAGTGGCCTAATGGGCCTAATGGGATAAGGGGCCAAAGTGGCTTAATGGTCCTAATGGGCCAAAGTGGCCTAATGGGCCTAAGTGGACAAATGGGCCTAAGTGACCTAATTGGCTGAATGGTACTAAGTGTCCCATTTGGCTTAATGGGCCTAGGTGGCCTAATGGGACTAGGTGGCCTAATGGGTCTAATGAGCCTAAGTGGCCTAATGGGCTGAAGTGGTCGAATGGGCTTCATGAACATAATGGGTCTAAGTGGCCTAAGTGGATTAATGGGACTAATGGGCCTAAGTGGACTAATGGGCCTAAGTGGACTAATGGACCTAAGTGGCCTAATGGGCCTAAGTGGCCTAATGGGCCTAAGTCTCCTAATGGGCCTAAGTTTTCGAATGGGCCAAAGTGGCCTAATGGGACTCAGTGGCCTAATGGGTCTAATTGGACTAAGTGGCCTAAATGGCTTGATGGGACTTAGTGGCCTAATGGTCCTAATGGGCCTAATGGTCCACAGTTTCCTAATTGTCCTAATTGTCCTAAGTGGACGAAGTGGCTTAATGGGCCTAATGGGCCTAAGTGACCAAATGAGCTGAATTACCCTAAGTGGCCTAATGGGCCTAATGGTCCTTAATGGCCTAATGTACCTAAGTGGCCTAATGTGCCTAAGTTTCCTAATGGGCCTAAGTGGACTAATGGGATTAATGGGACTCAATGTCCTAATGGGCCTAATGGGCCTAAGTTGCCTAAATGGCCTGATGGGCCTTAGTGGCCTTATGGGCCCAATGGGTTTCAATGGACTAATGGGCCTAATCGTCCTAAGTGGCCTAAGTGGCCTAATGGGTCTAATGGTCTTAATGGTCCTCAGGGGCCTAATGGGCCTAATGGGACTAATGGGCCTTAGTGGCCAAATGGTCCTTAATAGCCTTAGTGGACTAATGGGCCTAATGGGCCTAAGTGGCCTAATGGGCTGAAGTGGATGAATGGGAATAATGGACATAATGGGCCTAAGTTGCCTAAGTTTCTTAATGGGACTAATGGGACTAAGTGTCCTAATGGTCCTAGGTGGCCTAAGTGGCCGAATGGTCCTAATGGGCCCAAGTGTCCTAATGAGCCTTAGTGGCCTATTGTGCCTATGTGGCCTAATGGACCCAAGTGGTCTAATGGGCCAAAGTGGCCTAATGGGATTAATGAGACTCAATGTACTAATGGTCTTAATGGGACTAAGTGGCCTAAAAGGCCCGATGGGCCTTAGTGGCCTAATGGGCCAAGTGGGCCAAATGGGCCAAATGGGCCTCGGTGGCCTAATGGGCCTAATCGTCCTAACTGGACTAATGGGCCTAATGGTCCTAATGGGTCTAAGTGAAAAAATGAAATGAATGGTCCAAACGGTCCTCAGTGACCAAATGGGCCTAATTGGCCTAATGACCTAATGGGCCTAATGGGCATAGTGGGCCTAAGTGGCTTAATGGGGCTGATTGGCCTGATGGGCCTAATGGGACTGATTGGCCTGATGGGCCTAAGTGTCCTAATGATCCACATAGTCCTCAGTGGCCTAACAAGCCTTTTTGACATGATGGGGCTAATGATCTGAATGGTCCTAAGTGTCCAAATGGGCCCAATGAGCCCGATGGACCTAGGTGGCCTGATGGTCCTGATAGGCATAATGGGCCTAATAGGACCAAGTGTCCTAATGAGATGAATGGAACTAAGTTTCCTAATGTTCATCATGGGCCTGATGGGTGTGATGGTATGAATGGGTCTAAGTGGCTGAATGGGCCTGATGGTTCTAATCGGCCTAAGTCACCTAATTATCTGAATTGGCCTAAGTGGTATAATTTTCCAAATAAACATAAGTGGCTGAATGGGCCTGATGGAAACGATGGGACCAATGGGACTAATGGGCCTGAATGGCCTCATGGTCATGATGGCCTCATGGGCTTCATGGGCCCAAGTGGCCTAATGAGCCAAATTTAGCTAATGGGCCTAAGTAGCCTAATGGGCCTAGTGGTCCATAGTGTATTAATGGGCCTAAGTTTCCTAATGGTCCTAGTGGGCCTAATTGGCCTAAAGAGTTAAATGGGGCTAAGGGGTCTAATGGGCCTAAGTGTCCTAATGGGCATGATGGGCCTTAGTGGCCTCATGGGCCTAATGATACTAATGGGCCTAATGGGCTTAAGTGGCCTAAATATCTTAATGGGACTAATGGACATAATGGTCCTAAGTGTTCTACGTATCTTAATGGACCTAATGGCCCTAAGTGGCCTAATGGGAATGATGGGCCTGATGCGGCTAATGGACCTTAGTGTCCTAGTTGGTCTCATGGGCCTAATTGGCTGGATAGACCCAATGGGACTAATGGGCCTTATGGGCCTAAGTGGCCTAATGGGAAAAATGAGCCTAAGTGGCCTAATGGTCCTGATGGGCCTGATGGGCCTGATGGACCACACTGGTCTAAGTGGTGCAATGGACCTCATGGGCCTTAGTGTTTTAATGGTATGAGTGAGACTAATGGGACTAAGGGGTATAATGGTCCTAATTTTCCTGATGGGCCTCAGTGTCCGAATGTGACAAAAGAGCCTAATGTGCTTGGTAGGTCTAATGGGCATAATGGACCCTAGTGGCCCAATGGGACTAATGGGACTAAGTGTCATAATGGGCCTAATGGTCCTAATGGTCCTAATGGAACTAATGGGCCTAAGTGTCCTAATGGTCTTGATGGGCCTAATGGGGAAAATGAGCCTAAGTGGCCTAAGTGGCCTAATGGGCATAACAGGCCTAAGTGGTATAATGAGCCTAATGGGCCTAAGTGGTCTAATGGGTCTGATGTGCCTAATGGGCCGAATGGTCCTCAATGGTCTAATGGTCCTCATGGGTGTGATAGGCCCAATGGTCATAATGGGACTAATGGAAAAAAATGTTCCCAAGTGGCTTAATGGGCCAAATGGGACTAAGTGGCTGAATGGGCCTAATGGGCCTAATGGGCCTAAGTGGATGAATAGCCCTAATGGAGATAAGTGGAAGAATGGACCTAATGGGCCTAAGTGGACTAATTTTCCTAAGTGGCCTCATGGTCCTAATGAGCCTCATTAGACCAATGGGCCTGAGGGGCCTAAGTGGCCTAACGAGCCTAGTAGGCCTAATGAGCCTAAGTCGCCTAATGGGACAAATGGGTTTAAGTGGCCGAATGGTCTAAATGGGATAAATGTGACTAGTGGGACTAAGTGGATAATGGGCCTAATGGGCCTAAGTGTCCTATGTGGTCTAATCAACCTAATCGAACAATTGGGCCTAATGGGCCTAAGTGGCCTAATGGGCCAAATCGACTTAGGTGGCCGAATGAGCCTAAGTGGCCCACTGGGCCTAATTTTCCTGGGTGGCCAAATGGGTATAATGGGCCTAATAGTCATAAGTGACTGGACTAATGGGCCTAAGTGTCCTAATGGGCTGAATGGGACCAATGAGACCAATGGGTCAAATGGGCCTAAATGGCCTAAGTGGCCTAATCGACCTAATGGTCTTAATGGTTCTAATGGGCCTAATGGGATTAATGGGACTATGTATCCTAATGGAAATCAGGGGACTAATGGTACTAAGTGGCCAAATGGGCCTTGGTGGCCTAATGGGCTTAATGGGATTAATGGGCCTGGGGGAAAATGGTTCTAATAGGCTGAATGGGCCTCAGCGGCCTAATGGGCCTAAGAAGCATAATGGGCCTAGGTGGACTAATCGACCTAATGGTCTAAGTGGGTCTAAAGGGCCTAATGGGCCAAAGGGGCCTAATGGGTATAAGTTTTCTAATGGGGTTAGGTGGCCTAATGGGATTAATGAGCTTTATGGGCATATGGTCTAAATGGTCCAAATTGGCCTAATTGACCTTAGTGACCTAATGGGCCTAATGGTTCGAACTGTCCTAATGGTCCAAAGTAGCCTAATTGGCATAATGGGCATAATGGGCCCAATGGTCCAAATGGGCCTAAGTGGCCTAATGGGCCGAATGGGCCGAATTGGCCCAATTGGCCTCATTGGACTAATGGGACAAAGTTTCCTAATCTGTCTAATGGGATTAAGGGGCCTAATGGGTAAAATGGGCCAAATTTTCCTAAGTTCCCTAATGGGCCTAAGTGTCCAAATCGGTCTAATGGGCCTAATAGGCATAGTGGGCCTAAGTGGCCTAATGGGCCTTAGTCACCTAATCAGCCTAATGTGGCTAAGTGGAATAATGAGCCTATGTGGCCTAATCATCTTAATGGGCTTAGCAGGACTAGGGGCCTAATGGGCCTAATGGGATGAATGGGCCTAATTAGCCTAAGTGTCCTAATGAACCTAATGGGCCTAAGTGGCCTAATGGGACTAAGTTTCATAATCAGACTAGTGGGATTAATGGGCCTAATGGGCCTAATGGGTCTAATGGGTCTAATGGGACTAGTGCGTCTAATGGGCCTAAGTGGCCTAATCGACCTAATGAGATTAATGGGACTAGTGGGCCTAAGTGTTTTAATGGGCCTAAGTGGATTGATCGTCCTAATGGGTTTAAGTGGCCTAATAAGCTTAATTGGCCCAATGGGCATAAGGTGCCTAGTGGCCTAATGAGCCTAATTGGCCTAAGTGGCTGAATGGGCCTAAGTGGCCCATGGGCCTAATGGGCCTAATGGGTGTAAGTGGAATAATGGGCCCAATGGGACTAGGTGTCCTGATAGGCCTAATGGGCCTAAGTGGCCTCATGGGCCAAAGGGACTGTTGTGTCCTATTGGGCGTTAGTAGCCTCATTGGCTAAATAGGTCGAATAGGCATAATGGGCCTCAGTGGCCTCATGGGCCAAATAGTCCTAAGGGGCCTAATGTGACTAATTGGTCTAATTAGCCTAATGGGCCTAATGTGACTAAGTGGTCAAATGGGTCTAATGGCCCAATGGGCCTAATGGGTTTAATGGGCCTTAGTGACCTAATGACCCTAATGGGCATAATGAGATAAAGTAGCCAAATGGGTGTAATGAGCCTAAGTGGACTAATGGGCCCAATGGGCCTAAGTGGATTAATGGGTCGAATGGAACGAATGGGCCTAAATGGACCAATTGGCCTAAAGGGCCTAAATGGCCCAATGGGCCTAAAGGGCCTAATGGGACAAATTGGCCTAATGGACCTAAGTGGATAAATGGGACAAAGTGGCCTAATGGGGCTAATGAGCCTAAGTATCTAAATGGGCCTAAGTGTCCAAATGGGGCTAATGGGCCTGAGTGGCGGAATGGGCTTAAGTGGCTCAATGTGTCTAATTGGCCTAATGGGTGTAAGTGGACTAATGGGTCTAATTTTCATAATGGGTCTAAGTGTCCTAATGGACT
Organism: Viscum album; assembly: GCA_963277665.1. Lineage (NCBI taxonomy): Eukaryota > Viridiplantae > Streptophyta > Magnoliopsida > Santalales > Viscaceae > Viscum > Viscum album. Next base: position 1,781,355,119 of record OY728156.1, read on the forward strand.
TAATGGGGCCAAGTGGATGACTGAGCCAAATGGGCCTAAGTGGACCAACTGGCCCAATGGACCTAATGGGCCGAATGGGCCTAAGTGGTCTAATGGGCTTGATGGGCCTAAGTGTTCTGATGAGCCTCATGGGGATAAGTTTCCTAATCAATCAAATGGCCCTAATGGGACTAAGTGGCCTAATGGGCCTAATGGGCCCAAGTTTCCAAATGGGACTATTGGGGCTTAGTGGCCCAGTAGGCCTAATTTCCCTAATTGGCCTAATGGGCCTAACAGGATGAATGGGATGAATGGGCCTAATGGGACAAAGTTTCCAAATGGGAATAATTGGTCTAATGGAACTAAGTAGAATAATGGGCCTAAGTGGAGTAATGAGAGGATGTGGCCCAAATGGGCCTAACATGCTGAATGGGCCTAAGTGGCCAAATGGGCCTAATGGCCCAAATGGTCCTAAGGGGACCAATGGGATGAATGGGAATAATGGTAAAAATTAGACTGATGGGTCTAATGGGCCGAACGGGTCTAAGGGGCCATATGGGCCTAATGGGCCGAACGAGCCTAATGGGCCACATGGGCCAAAGTGGCCTAATCGGCCTAATGGGCCTAAGTGGCCAAATGGGACTAAGTTGCCTCATGAGAAAATGTGTCCTAATGTGCCTAATGGGTCTAAGTGTCCTAATGGGCCTAAGTGGCCTAATGGACCTAAGTGGCCTAAGTGGCCTAAAGGACCGAAGTGGCCTAATGGGCCTAATGGGCCTAAGTGACCTAGCTGGGCTAAGTGGCCAAATGGGCATAAGTCGCCGAATGTGCCAAATGGGCCAAATGGGTTGAAGTTTCCTAATGGGCCTAAGTGTCCTAAAGGTCCTTAAGGGCCTAATGGGCCTAAGTGGGCTCATGGGCATGAGGGGCCTAAGTGGCCTCATGGGCGTAAGGGGCTTAAGTGGCCTAATGGGCCAAATGGGCCCAATGGGATGAATGGGCCTAATGGAACTAATGGGTCTAAGTGGTGTAAGGGGATTAATGGGGATAATGGTCCTAAGTAGAATGATCTACCTAATTGGCTTAGTGGGCCGAAGTGGCCTAATGGGCCTAATGGGCCAAAGTGGCCTAAGGGGCCTATTGGGCCTAATGGGCCTAAGTGGCCTAATAAACCTAATGGGATTAATGGTCATAAATGGACAAATGGTCCTAATGGACCAAAGTGGCCTAAGTGACCTAATGGTCCTAATTGGCCAAGGTGGCCTAATCAACTTAATGGACCTAAGTGGCATAACAGGCCTAAAGGGCCTAAGTGGCCTAATGGGCCTAATGAGCCCAATGGGTCTAAGTGTCCCGGTGGGCCTAATGGTCCTAAGTGGCCTCATGGGCCTAAAGGGCCTAAGTGGTCTCATGGGCCTAATGGGACTTAATGGCCTCATGGGCCTAATGGGTCTAAAGGGATTAAGGGGTCTAAGTGGCCTAATTGGCCTAATCGGCCTAATGAACTTAAGTATTCTAATGGTTATAATGAGATTAAGTTGTATAATGGGACCAATAAGACTAATGGGCCTAATGGGACTAAGTGTTATAATGGGCCTAAGTGACCTATTCAACCTAATGGACCTAATGGGCATAATGGGATTAAGTGGAAGAATGGGCCTAAGGTGCCTAATGTGCCTAAGGGTCCTAATGGGCCTAATGTTTTGAATGGTTATAACTGGACTAATAGGCCTAATGGTCCTAAGTGGCATATTGGGCCGAAGTGACCTTATTAGCCTAATTGACCTAATGGGCATAATTGGACTAAGTGACCGAATGGGCCTAATTAGCCGAATGGGCCTAATGTGCCTAGCGATCCTAATGGAATAATGGGCCTAGGTGGTTGAATTGGCCTAATGAGACTAATGGGCCTAAGTGGCATAATGGGACTAATGGGATGAATAGACTGAATGGGCCTAATGTGCCTAGTAGGCCTAATGGGCCTAAGTGGCCTACTGGAGTGAATGGGCCCAATTGGCCTATGTGGCCAAATGTGCATAATGGGCCTAAGTGGACTAATGGGACCAATGGGCCTACTGGTACAAATATTCCTAGTGGGCCTAATGGGCCTAAGTGGCCTAATGGGCCTACTGGGCCTAAGTGGCCTAATGGGCCGAATTGGCCGAAGTGGCCTAATGGACCTAAGTGGAATAATGGGATTAATGGGACTAATGGGCCTAATGGGTATAATGAGCCTAAGTGGAATAAGTGTCCTAATGGTCCTAAAGGGCCTAATTGGCCTAAGTGGCATAATTCTCCCAATGGGGCTAAGTTGTCAAATGGGTTGAACGGGCCTAAGTGGCCAAATGGTGCCAATGGGCCGAAGTGACCTAAAGGGACAAATGGGTCTAATGAGACTAATGGTCCTAACGGGACGAATAGGCCTAGGTGGCCTAATGGGCCTACATGGCCAAATGGGCTTTAGTGAACTAATGGGTCTAAAGATCCTAGTCGGCCAAAGGGGCCTAATGGGCCTAAGTGGCATAATTATAGCCTAATGGGACTAATTGGTCTAATGGGCCTTATGGGCGTAATGAGACAAAGTGGCCTAATGGGTCTAATGGGCCTAAGTGAACTAATGGTCCAAATGGCCCAAATGAGACTAATGGGCCTAAGTGACCAAATCGGCCTAAAGGGACTAATTGGCCAAAGCAGCCTAATGGGCCTAAGTGGCATAATCGGCCTAATGGCCTAAGTGGCATAATCGTAACCTAATGGGCCTAAGTGGTCAAATATTCCAAATGGTCCTAAGTGTCCTTATCGTCCAAAAGGGACATGAGGACACTTAGGCCCATTAGACCCATTAGGCCACTTAGGCCCATTCGGTCCATTAGGCCGCTTACACCCATTAGGCCCATTAGGCCCATTGAGCCACTTACACCCATTCGGCCCATTCGACCACTTAGGCCACTTATTCCCATTAGGCCACTTAGGCCATTAAGAACCATTAGGCCCATTGGTCCACTTAGGCCTATTAGGAAACTTAGGACCATTAGGTTGATTAAGCCACTTAGACCCATTAGGCCCATTAGACAACTTAGGCCCACTAGGCCCATTAAGCCCATTAGGCCGACTAGGCCACTTAGGGACATTAGGCCCATTAGGACCACGAGGCCCATTAATCCCATTTGACCGATTAGGCAACTTAGGCCCATTAGGCGCATTAGGAAACTTAGGGTACTTAGGCCTATTCATCCCATTCGGCCCATTAGGAACATTAGTCCCCTATACCCGTTAAGCCCAATAAGTCCATTAGGCCACTTAGGTCCATTAGGCCACTTATCCCCATTAGGCAGATTAGGCGTCTAAGGCCCATTTGGCCACTTAGGCCCAATAGACCCATTAACCTGAGTAGGATGATTAGGCCACTTAGGCCCAATAGACCCATTAACCTGAGTAGGATGATTAGGCCACTTAGGCCAATTAGACCCATTAGGCCCATTATTCCCTTTAAGCCCATTTGGCTGATTAGGAAACCTTATCCCATTAGGCCACTTTAGTCCATTAGTCTTCTTAGGCAATCAGGCCCATTAGGCCACCTCGGCCCATTTGGCCCATTTGGCCCATTGGGCCCATTATGTCCATTACACCGATTAGGCAACTTTGGGCCATTAGGCCACTTCAACCCATTAGACCCATTAGACCCATTAGGTCACTAAGGCAAAATAGGCCTATTAGGCCCATTTGGACCCTAGGCCCGTTAATCCCATTAATCCCATTAGGCCCCATAGGCCCATTAGACCACTTAGTCCCATTAGTCCCCTTAGTCCAATTCGGTCCCTTAGGCCCATTATGCTCATTATGCCTATTACGCTCATTAGGCCCATTAGGATGCTTAGTCCCATTAGGCCACTTAGTCCCATTAGGCGTATTACGTCACCTAGGCTAACTAGGCCTATTCATCCCATTAGGCCCATTAGGCCCATTAGGTTCCTAAGCTCATTAAGCCCCTTAAGCCCATTAGGCCACTTAGGCCCATTAGGCCACTTAACCCCATTAGAACGATTAGGAAACTAAGGCCTATTAGGCCACTTAGTCCCACTAATCCCATTAGGCTGATTAGTCCACATAGGCCCATTATTCCACTTATGCTAATTAGGACCATTAGGCCCATTAGGCCCATTAATCTTATTAGGACGATTAGGCAACTTTGGCCCATTAGACCACTTTGGACCATTAGTCCACTTATGCCAATTTGGCCCATTAGGCCACGAAGGCCCATTTGGCCCATTCGGCCCATTGGACCCATTATGCCAATTAGGTCAATTAGGAAACTTTGTCCCATTTGGCCACTTCGACCCATTAGGCCCATTGGACCCATTAGTCCACTGAGGCCAATTAGGACCATTTGGCCCATTTGGACCCTAGGCCCATTAATCCCATTAATCCCATTAGGCCTCCTAGTCCTATTAGGCCACTTAGGACCATTAGGCCCATTTTTCCATTAGGCCCCTTAGGCCCCTTATACCCCTTAGGCCCCTTACACCCATTACACCCATTACAACCATTAGGCCACTTAGGCCCATTAGGCCGCTTAGGCCAATAAGGCCGTTGAGGCCCATTCAGTCCATTAGGCCCATTTTTTCCATAAGCTCGTTAAGCCCATTTATCCCATTAGGACACCCATGCCCATTAGGCCACTTAGGCCGATTAGGGACCTTAGGTATATTTGGAAACTTAGGCCCATTAATCCCATTAGGTTCATTAGTACCATTAAGCCCATTAGGTCGATTAGGCCACTTAGGCCCATTAGGCCACTTAGAACCATTAGGATCATTAGGTCACTTAGTCCCATTATGACCATTAGGCCCATTAGAAAAAATAGTCCCATTTGGTACATAGGCTAGTTAATCCCATTAACACCATTAGGCCCACTAGGCCCCTTGAGCCCATTTATCCCATTAGGCCACTTAGGCCCATTCGGCCTGTTAGAACACTTAGGCCCATGAGGCCCATTAGGCCACGTAGCCATATCCAGCCTATTCGGCCCATTCAGCCACATAGGAAAATTAGGCCCATTTGGCCACCAAGCCCGATTTGGCCCATTACGCCACCTAAGTCGATTTGGCCCAATATTACACTTAGGCCTAATTGTTTGATCAGGCAGATTTGGCCACTTAGGCTCATTAGTCCCATTAGGCCCATTATTCACTAAGGCCCACTAGGCCCATTAGGCCCATTCAGCCAATTAGGCCACTTAAACCCATTTGTCCCATTTGGACACTTAGGCACATTAGTCCACCTCATCCCTTTAGGCCCATTAGGTCAGTTAGGCCCATTAAGTCCATTTTTCCCCTAAGGCCACTTAGGATTATTTGGACCATTATGCCACTTAGACACATTGGGCCACTTAGGCCCATTCGGCCCATTAGGCCACTGAGGCCAATTAGGCCCATTTGGCCACTTACACCCACTTGTCCCATTAATCCCATTAGGATGATGAGGCCACGTAGGCCCATTAGGCCACTTAGGCCCATTAGGCACCTTAGGCCCATTAAGCCCATTAGGCTAATTAGAAAACTTTGGCCCATTTTCCACTTAGGCTCATTAGGACCATTAGGCCACTTAGGTTAATTAGGCTCATTTGGCCCATTAGACTCATTTGGCCAATAGGCCAATTATGCCCATTAATCCCATTAGGCCACTTAGGCCCATTAGGCCACTTAGGCATATTAGGCCGATTAAGCCACCAAGGCCCATTAGGCCACTTAGGTCCACTAGGCCCTTTAAGTACATTAGGAAGATAAGGCCACTTAGGCCCATTCGACCCATTTGGCCCATTAGGCTAATTAATCCCATTAGGTCAATTAGGGAACTTTGGCCCATTAGGCACCTTAAGACCATTAGTTCTATTAGGCCCATTAGTCCACTTAGTCTAATTAGGTCCATTTATCCCATTAGGCCACTTAAAACCATTCCGGTGATTAGGACCATTTGGCATATTAATCCCATTAAGGCGATTCGGCAACATTGGCCCATTAGGCCAAATAAGCCCATTTGGCCACTCAGGCCCATTTGGCCCATTCAGGCCATTCGGGTCATTAAGCCCATTTGGCCCATTAGCCCAATTAAGGCACATAGGCCCATTGGGCCCATTGGTCCCATTAGGACCATTAGGACACTTAGGCCCATTAGGCCCACTAGGCCCATTAGGCTGATTCAGGCCATTAGGCCACATTGACCCATTAGGCCCATTAGGCTCATTAGGCCCCACTAGGCCCATTAGGCCACTTAGGCTCATTAGGCCACTTCGACCCATTAGGCCATTTAGACCCATTGGCCAATTAATCCCATAAGGCCACTTAGGCCCATTTGGGAACATAGGCCCATTAGTCACTTTTGGCCACTTAGGCACATTCAACCAATTAGGCAACTTATGCCCATTTGGCCCATTTGGCCACTAGGACCATTCGTCCCATTAGGCCCATTGGGCCACTTAGTCCCATTTGGCCCCATAGGCCCATTATTCCCATTCATACCATTAGTCCCATTAGTCCCATCAGTCCACTTAGTCCATTTATGCCCATTAGGCACATGAGGCCCCTGAGGCGCATTAGGCCTGTCAGTCCACTTAGGCCCATTAGGCCCCTTGGGCCACTAAGGGCCATTCCTCCACTTAGTCCCACTAGGCCCATTCATCCACTTAGTCCACTAGACCCATTGGGCCCATTGGGTCCATTAGGCCACATAGGCCGGTTACTCCACTTAGGCCCATTGGGCCACTTCATCCCATTAGGCCCATTCAGCAACTTAGGCCCAATAGGCACATTAATCCCATTAGGCTGATGAGGCCACTTGGTCCCATTAGGCCCATTAGGCCCATAAGCCTCATTCGGCCCACTCGGACCATTCTAACCATATGGAAACTTAGGCCCATTTGGTTAATTAGGCATATTAGGATCATTAGGTCCACTGGTCCCATTAAACCCATTTGGACACTTTTTCCACTAGGCCAATTAGGTTCACTAGGCCAATTTGGCCCATTCGGCCACTGAGGCCCACTAGGCCCATTAAAACACTTAGGCCCATTCATTCTATTAAGCCACTTACGCCCATTAGGCCCATCAGGACCATTATGCCACTTAATCCCATTCAGCCACTTAGGCCCATTCGCCCCACTAGGCCAATTTGGCCCATTTGGCCCATTCGGCCCATTCCGCCACTCAGGACCAATCAACAACTTAGGCCCATAAGGACCATTAGGCCCATTCAGTCGATTAGTATGATTCATCCACTTAAACCAATTAGGACCATTAATCCCTTTAGTCCACTTAGTCCTATTAGGCCCATTTTGTTGATTATACTGGTTAGGCCACTTAGACCCATTAGGGCCATTAGCCCACTTAGTCCCATTAGGACCATTGGTCCCATTAGGCCCCTTAAACCCATTAGGCCGATTAGGAAACTTAGGTCCATTAGGAAACTTAGTTCCATTAGGCCCATTTGGCCACTTAGGATAATTAGGACCATTTGGCCCATTTGGCCCCTAGTCATGTTAAGCCCATTAAGCCCATTAGGCCACTTAGGCCAATTAGGCCGATTAGGGCACTAAGGCCCATTAGGCCACTTAAGCCCACTCAACCCATTAATTCCATTAGGCCAATTAGTCCACTTAGACCCATTATGCCACTTAGGCCCAATAAGACCATTAGGCCCATTAGTCCCCTTAGGCCCATTACACCCATTAGGTCGATTAGGCAACTTTGTCCCCTTAGGACACTTAGGTCCATTGGAAAACTTAGGATAATTAGGCACATTCGTCCCATTTGGCCCTTAGACCTGTTAATCCCATTAAGACCATTTGGCCACTTAGGCCCATTAGGCCACTTAGGCCCATTAGGACCCTTAAGCGAGTTAAGCCCATTTAGACCATTTGGCACCTTGGCCTGTTAATACCATTAATCCCATTAGGCCCATTAGGCTCATTAAGCCACTTCGGCCCCTTAGGACTATTAGGCCCATGAGGCCACTAGGGACCATAAGGCCCATTAGGCCACTTAGTCCCATTAGGACACTTAGGACCACGAGGCCTATTAGGCCCATGAGGCCCCTTATGCCACTTAGGCCCATGAAGACCATTAGGGCACTTAGGCCCATGAGGCCCATTAGGTCACTTTATCCCATGAGGCCCATTAGGACCATTTAGCCACTTAGGCCTATTCGGCCCATTATGTCACTTAGGCCCATTAGGCCACTTAGGAACATGAGGCCACTTAGGCCTATTCATCCCATTATGTCGCATTAGGCCCATTCGACAACTTAGGCCCATTAGTCCTAATCATCCACTTAGGCCCATGAGGCCCATTAGTCCCATTCAATTGATTAGGCCAATTAGGCCACTTAGACCCGTTAGTCCCATTAGGGCCACCATGAAACTTAGGCCCATTAGGCCCATTTGACTGATTAGGGCACTTAGACCCATTAGGCCCATTACACCTCTTAGGCCCATTAGGCTCATTCGATTGATTAGGCTGATTCAACAACTTAAGGCCCATCCGGTCGATTAGCCCGATTAGGCCACTTAGGCCCATTAGGCCATTTAGTCCCATTGGACCACTTAGGCCCATTCTAACAATTAGGCATATTAGGCCACTTAGACCCATTAGGCCCATTAGACCACTTAGGCCTATTATTCCCATAAGGACCATTTGGTTTATTAGGATGATTAGGCCACATAGGCCCTTTAGGCCCATTAGGCCCATTCGGCCGATTAGACCACTTAGTCCACTTAGGACCATTATTCCCCTTAGGCTAATTAGGCCACTTAGTCATTAGGCCCATTAAGCCACTTAGGCCCCTTAGGCTAATTTGTTCCATCATTTGATTAGGCCAATTAGGCCAATTAGTCCACTTAGTTCGATTAGGACACTTAGGCCCATTAGTCCCATTAGACCCATTAGGCTGCTTAGGCCCATTAGGCCCACTAGCCCATACAGTCGATTAGGGGGGATTGGGAACTTAGGCCCATTAGGCCCCTTAGGCTGATTATCCCATTAGGCCCATTACCCCACTTAGGCCCATTAAACCCATTATTACCATTAGGCCCATTAGGCCCATTTGTCCACTTAGGCCTATTAGGTCCATTAGGCCACGTAGGCCCATTAGGCCAATTAGGCCCATTGAACCCATTAGTCCCATTAAACCCATTATTCTTGTTAAATTACTTAGGCAACTTAGGCCCATTAGTCCCATTCGGTCGATTAACTCGATTATGCCACCTTGGCCCATTAGGCCACGTAAGCCCATTAGGTCCATTAGGCCCATTAAACCCATTAGTCCCACTAGGCCCATAATCCACTTAGTACAAATAGGCCCATTAGGCCCATACAGTCTATTAGCACAATTAGGCCACTTATGCCAATTAGGTCTATTAGCCCCATTAGACAGATTAGACCCATTAGGCCCACTAGGCCCATTAGGGCACTTAGGCCCATTACTCCACTTAGGAGCATTAAGTCCATCAGGACCATTAGTCCCATGAGGCGCATTCCCCCCATGAGGCCCATCAGTCCCATTAGGACACTTAGTCTCATTAGGCACATTGGGCCCATGAGTCCACTTAGGCCCATAAGGCCCATGAGGCCCATTACACCCATCAGGCCACTTGGGCCCATTAGGCCCATTAGGTTTGTTAATACCATTATGCCCCCTATTCCTTTTAGCCCTCTTAGTCCCATTAGGCCACTTACACCACTTAGACCCATTAGGCTCATTAGGCCAATTAGGCCCAGTAGGCCCACTCGACCACTTTGTCTCAACGAGCCCATTATGCCACTTAGGCGCATTAGGCCACTTAGGCAAACTAGGACCATTCATCCACTTAGGCCCATTAGGCCACTTATGCCAATTAGGCCCATTAGGCCAATTAGGCACATTAGGTCCATTACACCCATTCAGTCACTTAGGCCCACTAGGCCCATTCAACCACTTATACCCATTAGTCTCATTAGGCCACTTATGTACATTAGGCCCATTTGGGCCATTATACCACATAAGCCCATTTTTTCACTTAGGTCCATTAACCCTATTTGGCTTATTTGGCCCATTAGGCTCATTCAGCCACTTAGGCCCATTAGTCCCAATCAGCCACCTAGGCCCATAATTCCCATTAGTCTCATTCAATGGATTAGGCCAATTAGGAAACTTAGACCCATTAGGCCCATTAGGACACTTAGGCTCAGTAGGCCCATTCGGCCGATTAGGCCAATTAGGCCACTTGAGCCACTTAGACACATTAGGTCCATTAGGCCACTTAGGCACATTAGCCCCATTAGGCCCATTCGATCGATTAGCCTGATTTGGCCACTTTGGACCATTCGGTCGATTAGCCTGATTAGGCCAGTTAGGCCCATTATCCCCTTTAGGCCCATTAGGCCCTTTAGGCCCATTAGTCTACTTAGCCTCATTTGGTCTATTAGGAAGATTAGGCCACTTAGACCCATTAGGTCCATTAGTCTCTTTAGGCCACTTAGACCCACTTAAACCCATTAGACCCATTGTTCCTGTGGATGTGTGTTTGAATTTTTTTAGTAGGGAATATAATCTTTAATAGGTAGTGAAGGTTGTTTCATTTAAAAAGAAACATAAGAGAAAAAAGTATCACTGCTTCAACCCCTCCCCCTCTCAGCGATACAATTATCTGTTGGGCACTTTTAAGTGGCCTAATGGGACCAAGGTCCAAATGGTCCTAATGGTCCAAACTGACCTAATTAGCATAATGGGACTAAGTGGTCAAATGGGATTAACTAGCCTAAGAGGCCTAATGATAATAATGGACCTAATGGGCCTAATTGGCCTAAGGGGCCTAATGGGACCAATGGGCCAACTATGCCTAACTAGCCTAAGTGTACTAATAGGCCAAATGGGCTTAAGTGGTATAATGGGTTGAATGGACCAAATCGGCCTAACGGGTCTAAGTGGCCTAATGGACCCAATGGGTCGAATGGGATCAACTGTCCTCACTATCCTAATGGGTTCAATGGGCCTAAGGGGCCTAAGTGGCATAATGGGCCTAATCCGCATAAGTGTCATCCCAATGGGCATAATGGGTCTAATTGAACTAATTGGCCTAACTGAACTAATGGGACAATTGATCATAATGGGCCAAACATGCCTAATGGGACCAATGGGCCTAAGAGGCCTAATGGACCAAATGGTCCTAACTAGCCTAACTCACATAAGGGGACCAAGGGGCCTAATGGGTGGGTCGAATGGGCCTAACTGGCCAACGTGGCCTAATGAGCCTAATGGTCCTAATGAGCCTAACTGGCCAAAGTGGCATAATGAGCCTAACTGGCCTAAGTGGCCCAATTTTCATAATGGGATGAACAAGCCTAGGTGGCGTAATGGGCCCAATGAGCCTAATGGACCTAACTAGCCAAAGTGGCCTAATGGGCCTAACTAGCCTAAGTGGCTTAAAGGGCCTAATGGGCAGAATGGGCCTAAGTAGCATAATGAGATGAATGAGCCTAAGTAGCCCAATGGACTGAATGGGCCTAGGTGGCCTAATGGGACAATTGGTCCAAATGGGCTTAATGGGATGAATGGGCCTACTGGGCCTAAGTAGCCAAAAGGGCTTAAGTGGCCTAAGGGGCCTAATGGGCCTAAGTGGATGAATGGGCCTAATGGGAGTAAGTTGAGAATGGGCCTAATGGGACTAATGGGCCTAAGTGGCCTAATAAGCATATTGGATCTTAGTGTCTGAATGGGCCTAAGTGGCCTAATGGGCCTAATGGGCCTAAGTAGCCTAATTGGCCTTAGTGGCCTAATGTGCCTAAGTGATCTAATGGGCCTAATGGGCATAATGGGCCTAGTTTCCTAATGGGCCTAAGTAGCCTAATGGGCCTAAGAGGACTTATTAGCCTAATGGGCCTAAGTGGCCCAATGGGCCCAATGGGCATAAGTGGCCTAATGGGCCAAGTGGGTCTTAACGGCCTAATGGTCCTAATGGGCCTAAGTGGCTGAAGTTTCCCAATGGGCCTAAGTGGCCTAATGGGTCTAGTGTGCCTGAGTGGCATAATGGGCCTAAGTGGCCTAATGGGCCTAGTGGGCTTAAGTCGCCGAATGGGCCTAATGCGCCTAACGGGCTAATGGGTCGAATGGCCATAATGGGTCTAGTGGGCCTAAGTGGCCTTATGGGCCTAATGGGTCGAAATGGCCTAAGTGACCTAATGGGCCTAAGTGGACTAATGGGCCAAATGGGACGAATAAGCCTAATGGACCTAAGTGGCCTTATGGGCCAAATGGGCCAAATGGGATGAATGGGACTAATGGGCCTAATGGTCCTAATGGGCCTAAGTGACTGAATGGGACAATGGGCCTAAGTGACCTAATGGGACTAACTGGACTAATGCACCAAATGGGACGATGGGACAAATGGACTTAAGTAGCCTTATGGGCTGAATGGGTCGAATGGGACTAATGGGACTAATGAGACTAATGGGCGTAATGGGTCTGGTGGGTCTAGTGTACCTAAGTGGCCTATTGGGACTAAGTGGCCTAATGGGCCTAAGCGACCTAATGGGCACAGTGGGCTTAAGTTGCCGAATGGGCCTAATGGGCCTAATGCACCTAATGGGATAATGGGTCGAATGGGCCTAATGGGTCCAATGAGCCTAAGTGACCTTATGGGAAGAATGGGCCTAATGGACCTAATTGGACTAATGGAACTAATGGGCCTAATGGTCCAAAGTGGCCAAATGGGCCAATGGGCCTAAGTGACCTAATGGGCCTAAGTGGACTAATGGTCCAAATGAGATGAAGTGTCCAAATGGACCTATGTGGCCTTATGGGTCGAATGGGCCGAATGGGACTAATGGGCCTAATGGGCCTAAGTTTCTGAATGGGGCAATGGGCATAAGAGACCCAATGGGCCTAATGGTCCTAGGTTGCCTAAGTCGCCTAATCAGCCTAATTGAACAAATGAGCCCAATGGTCCTGATGGGCCTAAGTGGAATAATGGGCCTAATAGGCCGAAGTGGTCGAATGTGCCTTATGGCCCTGATGGGCCGAAGTGGCCTAACAGGCCTTGTGGGCCTCATGGGATCAATGGGACTAAGGGTCCAAAGAGGCCTAATTGGCCTAATGGGCTTAATAGGATTAATGGGATTAATGCACTTAATGGGCCTAGGTACCAAATGAGCCAAAGGGGCCAAATGGGCCTAGCTGGCCTGTGGGGCCAAATGGGCATAAGCGACCTAATGGGCCTAGGTGGCCTAATGGTTCTAATGGGATAAACGGGTATAGGGGGGAAATGGTCCTAATGGGCCTAAGGGGATGAATAGGCCTAATTGGCTTAAGTGGCCTAATAGACCTGGGTGGCCTAATGGGCCAAAGTTTCTTAATTGGCCTGATGGGCTTAATGGGACTAGTGGGCCTAATGGGTCTAAGTTTCCTAATGTGCCTAATGGGACAAATTGGTCGAAGTGGCCTAATGGGCCTAATGGCCTTAAGTGGCCTAATTGGCTTAATGGGCTTAATGAGCCAAGTGGGCCTAAGAGGCCTAATGGACCTAATAGGGCTTAGTGACCTAATCACCCTAATGTGCTAGTCGGCCTAATGGGCCTAAGTAGCCTAATGGGATTAATGGACCTGTGGGCCAAATGGGCATAATGGGCCAAATGGTCCAAATGGGAAGAATGGGCCAAAGTGGCCTAGTGGGTCGAATGGGCCAAAGTGACCTAATTGGCCTAAGTTGCATAATTTGCCAAATGGCAATAATGGGCCTAAGGGGCCTAATGGGAATAGTGGGCCTAATGTGCCTTAGTGGCCTAATCGGCCTAATGGGATAATGGGATCAGTGGGCTAATGGGCCTAATGTGCCATGTGGGCCTAATGGGACTAAGTGGCCTAATGGGTCTAAGTGGCCTAATGGGCTTAATGGGCCTAAGTGGCTTTAGTTACCTAATGGGCCAAATGGGCCTAATGGTATTAATGGGCCTTAGTGTCCTAATGGGCCTAATGGGACCAAGTGGCCTAATGGGTCTAATGGGAATAATGGGCCTAATTGGCCTAAGTGGCTTAATGGGCCTAATTGGATAAATGGGCCTAATGGTTCTAATGGGCCTAAGTGGCCTAATGGACCTATTGGGCCGAAGTGGCCTAATGGGCCTAAGGGGCCTAAGGGGCCCAACGGGCCACATGGACCTCATGGGCCTAAGTGGCCTCATGGGCCTCATTGGCCTAAGTGGCCTAATGGGTTTAATGAGCCCAAGGGGTCTAATGGGTTTAAGGGACCTAATGGGATGAATGGGATCAACGATCATGGGTGCCAAATGGGCCTAGTGGTCTAAATGGACCTAATGGGCCTAATGTTCCAAAGTGACCTAATGGGCCTAATCGGATGAAGTGGCCTAATGGTCCTAAGTGTCTTAATAAACCTAATGGACTTAATGGGCCTTAATGGGCCTAAGTGGCCTAATGGGCCTAAGGGTCCTAATGGGACCAAGTGACCTAATGGGCCTAGGTAGCATAACAGGCTTAATAGACGTAACGGGCCTAGGGGGAAAATGGGCATATGGGCCTAATGGGCCAAATGGGCCTGATGGGCCTAAGTGTCAAATGGGCCTAATGGAGCTAATGGGAATAAATGGCCTAATGATCCTAAGTTACCTAATGGTCTTAAGTGGCATAATCTTCTTAATGGGACTAAGTGGACTAATGGGCCTAGGTGGCCTAATGGGCTTAATGGGATTAACGGGCCTATGGGACAAATAGAAAAAATGGGCCGAATGGGCCTAATTGGACTAAGTGGCCAAATGGGCCTAAGTGGACTGATGGGCCAAAGTTTCCTAATCGTCCTATTGGGATTAATATTCATAATGGGACTAATGGGCCTAAGTGTCCAAATGGGCCTAATTGGCCTAATGGGCCTAATCGACCTAATGGGCCTAAGGGGTCTAATGGGCCAAAGTTGCCTAATCGACCTAATGGGTTTAATTCGCCTAATGGGACTAATGGGTCGAGTGGTCCTAAGTGGCCTAATGGGGATAAGTGTCATAATCATCTTAATGGGATTAATGGGCCTAGTGGACCTAAGTGGCCTAATTGGGCAAATGGGCCTCATGTGTCTTAGTGTCCTAATCGGCCTAATGTGCCTAAGTGGCCTATTGGGCACAAGTGGCCTAATGGGATTAATGGGCATAAGAGGCCTAGGGGCCAAATGGGCCTAATGGGATTAATGGGCCTAATGGATTTAATGGTCCTAATTAACATAAGTGTCCCAATGAGCCTAATGGGCCTAAGTGGCCTAATGGGCCTAAGTTGCCTAATCTACCTAATGGGCTTAATGGGCCTAAGAGGCTTAATAGGCCTAATGGGCCTAAGTAGCATAATGAGCCTAAATGGTCTCATTGTCCTAATGGTATTAATGGGCTAAGGGGGCCTAAGTGGCCGAATGGGCCTCAATGGCCTAATGGGCCTAATGGGCCGAAGTGGTCTAATGGGCCTAATGGGCCTAATGGGCCTAACTAGCCTAATGCGCCTAATGGGCCTAAGTGGCCTAGTGGGACTAAGTTTCCTAATTGGACGAATGAGCATAAGTGGCCTAATGGACCTAATGGACATAATGGGCCTAATAGCCTAATGGTTGAATGGGCCTAAGTGGCCTAATGGCCGAATGGGCCTAAGTGGCCTAATGGGCTGAAGTGGCTGAATGGGCCTAATGGACATAATGGGCCTAAGTTGACTAAGTGGCTTAATGGGCCTAATGATACTATGTGGTCTAATGGGCCTAAGTTGCCTAAGTGACCTAATGGGCCTAATGGGCCTCAATGGCCTAATGGGCCTCAGTGGCCTAATGTGCCTAAGTGGCCTAATAGACCCAAACGGTCTAATGTTCCTAAGTGGCCTAGTGGGCCTCAGTGGCCTAATGTGCCTAAGTGGCCTAATAGACCCAAGTGGTCTAATGGGCCTAAGTGGCCTAATGGGCCTAATGAGACTCGGTGGAATAATGGGCCTAATGGGCCTAGGTGGCCTAAATGGCCTGATGGGCCTTAGTGGCCTAATGGGCCTAATGGGACTTAGTGGAATAAGGGCCCAAATCATCCTAAGTGGCCTAAGTGGCCTAATGTTCCTAATCATCCTGAGTGGCCTAAGTGGCCTAATGGGCCTAAGTGGGATAATGGGCCTGATTGGCCTGATGGGCCTAATGGGCCTCAGTGGCCTAATGAGCCGAATGGGCCTTAGTGGTCTAATGGGCCTAATGGTCCTGATGGGCCTAAGTGGCCTAATGAGCTGAATGGGCCTAAGTGGCCAAATGGGCCTAATGAGCCTAATGGACCTAAGTGGTGTAATGGGATTAATGGGCCCAAGTGGCCTAATGATCCGAATGGACATGAGTGGCCTAATGGGCCTGATGGGCTTGATGGGCCGAATGGGTTGAAGGGGTCTAAGTGATTGAATGGGACTGATGGGACGAATAGGTCTAAGTGGCCTAATGAGTTGAATTTGCCTAAGTGGCCTAATGTGCCTAATGAGCCTAAGTGGACAGATGGTTCAGATGAGCCTATTGGGACTAATGGGCCTTAGTGGCCTCATGGTCCTGATGGCCCAATGGGCATCATGGGCCTAAGTGGCCTAATGGGCCTTAGTGGTGTAATGGTCCAAATGTAGTTAATTGTCCTAAGTAACCTAATGAGCCTAATGGTTCTCTGTGGTTTAAGGGGTCTAAGTGTCATAATGGGCCTAGTGGGCCTAAGTGACCTAATGAGATAAATGGGCCGAATAGGCCTAATGGGCCTAAGTGACCCAATTTTCATGATGGGCCTTAGTGGCTGCATGGGCATAGTGGTACTAATGGGATTTTGTGGCCTGAGTAGACTAATGTGCGTAATGGGTCGATGTGGTCGGATGGGCATGATGGGCCTAATGGGCCTTAGTGACCTAGTTGGCTTCATGGACCTTATTGGCCCGATAGGCCCAATGGTTCTAATGGGTCTCAATGTCCCAATGGGCCTTGTGTGCCTATGTGGACCAATGGGCCGAATGGGCATAAGTGACCTAATGGGCCTGATGGGCCTAATGGGCCTCACAGGTCTAAGTGGTTCAATGGGCCCCATGGGCCTTAGTGTTCTAATGGGATGAGTGAGCCTAATGGGCTTAAGGGGCCTAAAAGTTCTGATTTGACAAATGGGCCTCAGTGGCCAAATGTGCATGATGAGACTAATGGTCCTAGTAGTCCCAATGGGCATAATGGGCCCAAGTGGCCCAATGGACCTAATGGGCCTAAGTGTTCTAATGGGCCTAATGGGCCTAAGTGGCCTAATGGGTCTCATGGGCCTAATGGGGAAAATGGGCATAAGTGTCCTAATGGGAATAATGGGCCTTAGTGGCCTAATAGGCCTAATGGGCCTAAGTGGCCTAATGGGCCTCATGGGATTAATGGGTCGAATGAGCCTTAATGGCCGAACGGGACTCATGAGCCTGATAGAACCAATGGGAAGAATGGTCTTAATTGGAAGAATGGTCTGAAGTGGCTTAATGGGCACTATAGGCCTAAGTGCCTAAATGGTCCTAATGGGCCTAATGGGCCTAAGTGGCTGAATGGGCCTAATGGACCTAACTGAAAAAATGGGCCAAATGGGCCTAAGTGGCCTAATGGTTCTAAGTGGCCTCATGGTCCTAATTGGCCTAAGTGGATGGATGGGCCTAATGGGCCTTTCGGGACCAATGGGCCTAAGTGGCCTAACAGGCCTAGTGGGCCTAATGAACCTAAGTTGGCTAATGTTCCTAATGGGTTTAATTGGCTTAATGGTCCAAATGGGCCAAATGGGCCTAATGTGACTAGTGGGCCTATGTAGCCAATGGGCCTAGTGGGCCTAATGGGCCTAAGTGGCCTAAGTGGCCAAATCAGACTAATCGAACAATTGGGCCTAATGGGTCAAAGTTTCCTAATGGGGAAAATCAGCCTAGGCAGCCGAATGGGCCTAAGTGTCCCACTAGGCCTAATTTTCCTGGGTGGCTGAATGGGCTTGATAGGCCTAAGTGGCTGGCCTAATGTCCTGATAGTCCTAAGTGGCCTAATGGACCTAATGAGCATCATGGGCCTAAGTGGGACTCTTGGGACTCATGGTCCTAAGTGGACTAATGGGACCAAGTGGCCTAATAGGCCAAATGAGATTAATGGGCTTAACATGCCTAGGTGCTAAATGGGATGAATGGGTCTAATGGGCCTAAGTGGACTAATGGGCCTAAATGGCCTAAGTGGCCTAATCGACTAAATGTGCTTAATTTTCCTAATGGTATATATGGTCTTAATGGGCCTAAGTAGCCTAATGGACCTAAGGGCCCTAATTGTCCTAAGTGGCTCAACGGGACTAGGTGGCCTAATGGGCTTAATGGGCTTAATGGGCCTAGAAGAAAAATGGTCTTAATGGGATAAATGGGCCTCAGCGGCCTAATGGACCTAAGCAGCCTAATGGGCATAAGTGGCCTAATCGGCGTAATGGTCACAGTGTGTTGAAAGGGCCTAATGGTCCTAAGGGGACTAATGGGAATAAGTTGTCTAATGGGCCTAGGTGGTCTAATGAGCTTAATGGGCTTAACGGGCCTAGGTTCCAAATGGGCCAAATGGGCCTAATTGGCCTCAGTGGCCTAATGGGCCTAATGGGCCTAATGGGATTAATGGGTCAAAGTCGCCTAATGGGAAAAGTTGCCTAATCGTCCTAATGGGCATAATGTGCCTAATGGGCCGAATGGGCCAAATAGGCCTAAGTGGCCTAATGGGACTAACGAGCCTAATTGGCCTAATTAGACTAAGTGGACTAATGGGACAAAGTGGACTAATGGGACAAAGTTTCATAATCGTTTTAATGGGCTTAAGGGTCCTAATGGGCCTAATTGGCCTAAGTGTCCAAATCGGCCTAACGGGCCTATTGGGCCGAGTGGGCCTAAGTGGCCCAATGGGCCTTCGTCGCCTAATCGGCCTAATGGGGATAAGTAGAATAATGGGCCTAATTTTCCTAGTAATATTATTGGGCTTAAAGGTCCTAGGGTCCTAATAGGCCTAATGGAATGAATTGGCATAATTAGCCCAAGTGGCCTAATGCGTCTAATGGGCCTAAGTTGCCTAATCGGTCTAATTGGATTAATGGGCCTAAGGTGCCTAAGGTGCCCAATGGTCCTAAGGGGCCTAATGTGATTAATGGGCCTAATGGTCCTAATTGGACTAATGGTCTAAGTGGCATAATATGCCTAATGGGTTTAATGGGCCTAGTGGGCCTAAGTGGCCTTGATCAGCCTAATGGGCATAAGTGGCTTGATCAGCCTAATGGGCCTAAGTAGCATAATAGGCCTAAGTGGCCTAATGGGAATAATGGTCCTAAGTGGCATAATGGGTCTAATTGTCCTCAGTGTTTGAATGGGATGAACGGCTCTAATTAGCCCAATGGGCCTAATGGGCGTAAGTGGCCTAATGGGCCTAATGGGCCTAAGTTGTGTCATGGGGCTAATCGGCCTAAGTGGCCTCATGGGCCTTAAGGACCTTAGTGACCTAATGGGCCTCAGTGAACTCATGGGACAAATAGGATTAATATTCCTAATGGGACTAATGGGCTTAAGTGGCTTATGTGGTCCAATGGGCCTAATGGGCCAAAGTGGCATATGTGGTCCAATGGGCCAAATGGGCCTAATGGTCTATATGGTTCAAATTTGATGAATGGGAATAATGGGACTAAGTGTTCAAATGGTCCTAATGGCATAATGGGACTAATGGGTTTAATATGACTAAATGGCCTAGTGTGCCTAATGGGTGTAATGGGCCGAAGAGGCGAAATGGACGTAATGAGCCTAGGTGGCCCAATAGGCATGAGTGGCTTAATGGGTCGAATAGGCTGAATGGGCCAAAGTGGCCTAATTGATCTAAGTGGTCAAATGGGCCTAAGTGGCCTAATGGGGATAATGGGCCTAAGTGGCTAAATAGGCCTAAGTGGCCGAATGGGGCTAATGAGCCTCAGTAGTAGAATGGGCTTAAGTGGCCCAATGGGTCTAATGTGCCTAATGGGAATAAATTTCCAAATGGACCTAAGTGGCCAAATGGGATTAATGGGACCAAGTGGCCAATTAAGCTAAATGGGCCTAAGTGGCCAAACTGGCCCAATGGGCCCAGTAGGCCGAATGGGCTGAATGGGCTTAAGTTGCCTAATGGGACTAATGGGACTAAGTGGCCTAATGAGCCTAATGGGCCTATGTGGCATCATGGTTCTAATGGGCCTAAGTGGCATAAGTGGTCTAATCGACCTAATTGACCGAATGGGCCTAAGTGGCCTAATGGACCTAATGGGATGAATGGGATGAATGAGCCTAATGGGACTAAGTGGCCTAATGGGACTAATTGGTGTAATGGGGCTATGTGGCATAATGGACCTAAGCGGTCGAATGAGCCTAAGTGGCCAAAATGGGCCTAATGGCCCGAATGGGGCTAAGGGCCTGAATGGGCCTAACATGTCGAATGGGTCTAACGTGCCGAAGGGGCCTAATGGGCCTAATTTTCCTAAGTGGCCTAATGGGCCAAATGGGATGAATGGAATGAATGGGAGTATTGGAATGAAGTGGCCTAATGGGACTAATTGGTCAAATGGGCGTAAGTGGCATAATGGGCCTAAGTGACCGAATGAGCCTAAGTGGCCCAAATGGGCCTAATGGCCCAAATGAGGCTAAGGGCCCAAATGGGCCTAACGTGCCGAATTGGACTAACATGCTGAATGGGCCGAAGTGGCTTAATGGGCCTAAGTTTTCAAATGGGCCTAATGTCCTAAATGGGCCTAAGGGTTCTAATGGGACGAATGGGCCTAATGAGACAAAGTGGACTTATAGGACTAATGGGTATAAGGGGCCTATTGGGACAAACAATCCTAATGGGCCAAATGAGCCAAAGTAGCCTAATCGGCCTAATGGGCCCAAGTGTCCTAGAGGGCCTAAGTTGCCTAATGGGGAAAAGTGGCTTGATGGGACTAATGGGGCTAAGTTGCATAGTGGGCCTAAGTGGATTAATGGGCCTAAGTGGCCTAATGGGCCTAATGGGAATAAGTGGCCTAATGGGATGTAGTGGCCTAATGGGCCTAATGGGCCTAAGTGAACTCATGGACATAGTGGGCCTAAGTGGCATAATGGGCCTAATGGTCCTGATGGGCCGAATGGGCCTAATGGGACCAATGTGATGGATTTTCCTAATAGGCATATTGGGCCTAAGTGGCTTAATGGGCCTAAGTTGTCTAATGGTTCTAAGTGGCCTCATGGGAATAATGGGACTAAGTGGCCTAATACACCGAATGTGCCCAATTGCCTAATGGGCCTAATGGGTCTAAGTGGCCTAAGGGTCTTAATGGGACTAATGGTCCTAAGTGGCCTAATCGGCATAATGGGCTTAGTGGGTCGAAGTGTCCTAATGGGCCTAATTGGCCAAAGTGGCCTAATGGGCCTAAGTGGCCTATTGGGCCTAATGGTCCTAAGTGGAATGATTGTACTAATGGGATTAATGGGACTAAATGGACTAATGGGCATAATGAGCCGAAGTGGCCTAAGTGGCCTAATGAGCATAATGGGCCAAAGTGGTCGAATCGGCCTAATGGTCCTAAGTGGCCTAATGGGCCTAAGTGGCATAACGAGCCTAAAGGGCCTAAGTGGCCTAATGGTTCTAATAGGCCTAAGTGGCATGATGTGCCTAATGGGCATAAGTGGCCTCATGGACCCAAAGGGCCTAAGTGGCCTCATGGGCCTAATGGGTCTCAATGGACTCATGGGCCTAATGGTCCTAAAGGGATTAGGGGGACTAAGTGGACTAATGGGCCTAATCAGCCTACTGTGCCTAAGTAGACTAATGGGCCTAATGTGATTAAGTTTTATAATGGGCCCAATAGAACTAATGGGCCTAAGTGACCTAATCAACCTAATGGGCCTAATGGGTGTAATGGGATTAAGTGGTTGAATGGGCCTAATGGGCCTAATGAGCCTAATGGGCCTAATGCACTGAATGGGATCAAGTGGCCTAATGGGCCTAAGTGGCCTATTGGGCCTAAGTGACCTAATCAACTTGATGGACCTAATGGAAATAATGGGCCTAAATGGTCAAATGGACCTAATGTGCCTAGTGGTCCTAATGGGCATAATGGGACTAAGTGGTCGAATTTTCCTAATGGGACTAAGGGGCCTAAGTAGCATAATGGGCCTAATGGGATGAATAGACCGAATGAGCCTAATGTGATGAGTAGGCCTAATTGGCCTAAGTGGCCTAATGAGCCTAATGGGCCTAAGTGGCTAAGTGGGCCTAATGGTCCTAAGTTGTCTAATGGGCCTAATGGGCCCAATGGAAAAAATGTTCCTGGTGGTCCTAATGGGAATAAATATCCTAATGGGCCTAAATGGCCTAATGGGCTTAAATGGCCTAATGGGCCTAAGTGGAATAATGGACATAAGTTGACCAATGGGCCGATGTGGCCCAACAGGCCTAAGTGGCCTAATGGGATTAATGGGACTAATGTGACTAATGGGTATAATGGGTTTAAGCGGCCTAAGC
The DNA here is from genome assembly GCA_963277665.1 of Viscum album. Classification (NCBI taxonomy): domain Eukaryota; kingdom Viridiplantae; phylum Streptophyta; class Magnoliopsida; order Santalales; family Viscaceae; genus Viscum; species Viscum album. The sequence goes on from OY728156.1 coordinate 1,781,377,647, forward strand.
GGCCTAATGTTCCTAAAGGGCCTAAGTGGCCTAATTATCCCAATGAGCCTAAGTGGTGTAATGGGCTGAATGGGCCTAACAGTCCTAAGTGTCCTAAGGGGCCTAAGTGGCCTAGTGGTCCTAATGGGACTAAGTGGCCTAAAAGGACTAATGGGACTAACAGGGCTAATGGGTCTAACAAGACGAATGGGCCTATGTGGCCTAATGGTCCTACATGGACAAATGGGCCTAAGTGGACTAATGGGCCTAAAGAGACTAATTGGCCAAAGGTGCCTAATGGGCCTAAGTGGCATAATCATATCCTAATGGGCCTAAGTGGTCTAATGGGTCTAATGGGTGCAATGGGCCTAAGTGGACTAATGGTCCTAATGGGACTAAGTGGCCTAATGGGATGAATGGGACGAATCAACCTAATGGGCCTAAGTGGCCTAATCAGCCTAAAGATCTAATGGGCCAAAGAAAACTAATGGGCCTAAGTTACATAATTGGCCTAATTGGTCCAAAAGGTCTTAATGGTTTGAATGGGACTAATGATCCTAATGGGCCTAAGTGGCCTAATAGTCATAATGGGCCTAAGTGGCCTGATAGACCTAAGTGGACTAATGGTTCTAATGGGCCTAATGGGTCGAATGGACCCAATGGGCCGAAGTGGTCTAGTGGGGTGAATTATCCGAATGGACGTAATTGGATGAAGTGGCCTAATGGGCCTAATGGTATAACTCGACAGAAGTGGCCTATTGGGCTGAATGGGCTAAAGGGTCTAATGGGTGTAATGGTCTGAATGGGTTGAATGGGACTAAAGGGTCCAATGGGCCTAATGGGCCTAATTTTTAGAATGGGTCGGATGGGTCTAATGGGCCTACTTTGATGAAGTGGCTTAATGGACCTACTGGGCATAATGGACCTATTAGGCCTAATGGACCTAATGGACCTAAGTGGCCTAATGGTCTTAAGTGGAGAAAGAGACCTAATGCGCCTAATGGGTGTAATGGGACTAAGTAAACCAATGGGCCTAATGGTATTAAGTGGGCTAATGGGCATGATGGACCTAAGTGGACCAATGGGCCTAATGGGCCTAAGTGGACTAATGGGATTAAGTAGCCGAATTGGCCTAATGGATGGGATGAATGGACCTAATGGGTCGAATGGGACTAATGGTCCTAAGTGGCCTAATAGGAAAAAGTGGCCTAATGGTCCCAATGGGCCTAACGGGCCAAAGTTTCCTTTTCATAACCCCAATAAGGGTTGGTCAAGCTATTTGAAGGTATTTAGGTAGGCAGGTCTTTTCCAACTACGGGCTTGCAGCTCTTTGATCTTTTGAGTGGACTCCCCAATCCTAAAATCATGAATTTGTATTTTCTCAGCTCTTTCATCCAATATTACACCTATTCTAACAAGGGATACTCCTCTTGATGCAATATGGTTAAGTTAACCCAAAACCTTTCATAAGGGATTCCTATATAAAATTATGTGTCCCAAAAAGGGTTGGTCAAACACATAGTTTTATTGAGTTTCTACCTTAATCAAGTAACGAAAGGCTTGCTCTGACTTAATATTTTATTTGAGGTATTTTTATCCCTTATGCATGAATTGATTATTATCATTATCACATTCTTGATAGTATTAAGTGGAACTTACTTATGTGATTAACCATGTCTTGATAATATTTACGCATAAGTCTAGTTTATTTTAGTTCCATCTTTCATGCTTGTTTAATTCATTAATTATGTGATCGTGACAACACATCCATAATGATAAAACATGCAACTGATAGAAATAAAATAAATAGAATGATCATGATATTTTCTAAGGGTTATTTTATCTAGTTATATATAAACTAACCCTGAACTTGGGGAGAAATATCTTGAACCTTTTGGGTTTGTGTTTACAGCTTTCCACCTGTCCACCTCTGTATCTCATGGGATTAGTTTCATCTCATCTCTAGCTTGAACCACCTCCACTAGCTTGGGAGTTCCATCCATTACATATGTATTTTTTTAACTCACATACAGGTGAGGGGTAAAAATGGGTTTTACATAAAAGAAACCTTGGGCACGCATACCATACATATTAATGAGGAGAGATGGCTCACAGGCCAAAGAAATTAATTTAAATAAATAAATTAAAAGAAACCATCCACATACAATGTTCTTGCTCTAGATCATGATCATCCATACATGAAATGATGTTTACGCATAAATAGAACTAGCATTCAATTCTGTAATCATTCTTGTTTAAGATAAATCACATTCGAATCAATTAATTGTCATCTTTAATTAATCAATCCTTTTACCTTAAACCCTTTTTATGAATTTCATTAAGATTCACATGCATCATAATTTTAAACAAATAAATTCATTTAAAATTATCTTTGTACGTAACTTGTACCTTGGAGACAACCTGATGAATTCATATTAGTAACTACCCAATGAGAATAAATGAACAATAAACAGATGTTAAATTAAACACATATATATAAAAAAACCTATCACGTTTTGTGCCTTAGCTTTACACCGACACAATGGTACACGTCTCAAGGGTTTGTATAATATAATAATAAATTTTAATAAATATGTGTAATTTGGATGAGTACGCAGTGTGTAGTTCCAACTATATGACGTGTATTATTTTTCACCATCAATCTGAAGTACATGACCGAGGAAATGGCGTGTGAGTATAATTAGGAAATATTTGGAGTACACGGCATGTTCAGTGGGCCACAAACCATGTAGTATCCATGTTACACGGTTTCTAGTCAGGAAGTCCATGTACGGGGTACACGGTCCAACCCTAACCTGAAGGGACTACATGTCGTGTCTAGTGGACTACACGGTGTGTAATCTGGAAACTGTGTGTCACCTATTCCTGGTCAACACAAGGAGTCATTTTAGACTTAGAAAGACTCCAACACATGTATTGGTTTGGCGGACCGGTCTGATGCATTTAATCTTGACTACACGGTGTGTACTGCCGAATACACACTGTGTGTTCTGGTGTTGTATGACCAGGAAGCTTTGGCACCTTCGGATGAGATCCTATATTTCATTTTAATCAAAATTAAAAGAAAAGATCATTTTTGTAAGGTGAACGAGAAATGAAAGAGGAGGAATAGATCTTGATATTTAGATTTGCAGAACGATTAACTTGAATTGAAACAACTAAATTATTAAATGTGTAATTCATCAACTAAATATTTAAATAATTATAAACTATGATGTAACCCCTCTGATACCACTTGAAGGTTCCAGGAACTGTGGAAGCGTGGTTGGGATGGAACCCAACTTTGATTTTGAACATGATAAATGATTATTATGGGATCAATATAATGATGAACTCCAGTCTCCACAAAATATAATCAAAGATTTAGATAAAGAAAGAAGAGGCCCAAAACCTTTAGAGAGGATCTTGCACATCATGTTTATAATTAATTTAATTAATTTCATAAAGAAAAATAATACCTGGATATTTGGTATTTTTATTCATTGATGATGTTCATTGTATGGAATGACCCTTAGGATTATCTTTTTGTGATTGGAAGGATCCAAACTAGAATCCCTCTAGCGGTGATCCACATGTGCTCCGATTGACATCGCTTGTTCTCCGGGTGCTAGCATGGCAAAGCGAGTGTATTGTTTTGGTCGTTCTTGATCACTTGTTCTTCAGCCTTGAAGAACATCTCTCATTCTTGAGAGGGGTGGGAAGATGATTTGAGAGAGAAATTGTTTATCTCAACAATTCTCAATTCACCGAGTGTATGGTTTGGTGTTGTGTGGTGTCTGGCACTATAGGCATACTTGTCTACTTATATGCATGGAACTTCAGTTACAATATTTAATTAAATAACAACAATTAAATACATTCATGAACTTAGAGAAAATCCATGCTCATAATAATAATACCATGTCATTATTTATGGTGCACCAACTTGTGCAAAATTGAATTATAAATAAAATTCCATGTCACAAAATAATAGCAGTGTCATTATTATTTTAACTTGTGCCAACTAATTAAATAATTATTTACCATCTTTCAAATAATTATTTTACCACCATAACGACCTTGGTCCACTCGAACTCCACTTTCATTTATTGAGCACCCAAATAAATAAATAAAAAATTTATTCTCTTAAATAAATATTTTATTTACAAACTAGTAAATAAATATTTATAAAATGTTGAATAAAATAAATATATTTAATTTAATTTATGCGATCATTTTAACTTGAATAAAATTATTCCAGGTCTTGAGAATAATATTTATGTCATTAATTAAATTCAAATAAAATTTAACTAAGACCCCCAAAAACACTTAGTGTGTGACCCTATAGAATTCTTTCTCATTGGCATTAGGCGGGCTTGCCTAAAGTCCAAGAGTATTGTCTATCAACGGGTCAAGGCACCCAAGAGAAAGAACGTAATGTCTCAAAAATGACATCCACATATGAACGCTCACTATTTAATATAATCCCTTTGTTATAATATCTCATCAAGAAGGTTTCATGATAGTGTCATCAACTTTTATCTTGATACGTCATTCTTTGAGTACCTGAAATAAACTCATCGTTACACCATGGCCATGAAATTTCACACGATGGTTCTATTTCAATCAAAGTGATGAGATATCAACTTCCATAAATGGAAGGGAAAAATCCTTCCTAGAATTATCCATTAATAACATGCCACTTTTGATGCACCCAACATACCCTACTTGATGTGAACCATGTTGATGCAAACCATATTGAAGGCACTGGGCCAATTACCCAAGTGGAGGAGTTCGATTTGCAAGGCCTGATGATGTGTGGGAGATTAAAGAGGCTTAGTGCTACAATGGGTGCACATCTTGATTCATTAAAGTCCCAATGGATCTTTCCTTGCATTGATGGAAAAAATGGGCCTATAATATCACTTATTAAATCCCAAAATTGATGTTTAAAGCTTTTCCCACATGGTTGCACTAATTTGGATGCCTTTCCCACATGGAGGATTCTAGAAATGGCATCTTTGGACACCAAATTCAAATATGGTGGGCTATGAACTCAAAGTCAAATCTAGTGGGCTACGTTGGAAAGTTTTTTGATACTTATCCAAAAGTCTTTGTTGGACTTTATCTATTTGACTTTTAAGGGGAAAAGGTAGGTTTAGTCTTTATGACTTTAGGGTATTAGACCCTTGACCATTGTATCACCTCCTTGGCTATAAATAGCCACCCCATGGAATTGTATTCTCATTCAAGACTTAATTGAGAGCTTATGCTTTATTTATCTCTATTGTGTGAGTATTTTTCCAGTTTTTCTACTAGCTCTTATGCATTCTTGCCTTGTCAATCTACAAGTTAGATTGGTGATCCTAGATCACAAAGCCCCCAATTTCGTGACTCAACCCAAGTGTGTTGTTGTGTGGATTGGATATCAAATCCCTCCCTTGAGTGTATTGTCTAAGTAGTAGGTCGCACTCCTTATAGCGTTGATTGACTACTTTCATCCACTATCCGTACCCATTATCCACCACTTAGCCCCGAATCGCATCCTTCAACCACTACCCTACGCTGTGAAGATCAGGCCACCCCGTACATCTCACATCAGTTGGTATCAGAGCTCTGGTTGACACGGTAGGCATATAAACCTTAATTTATATTTATTTTATCTATTACCCTTCTCATATTTCCTTATTATCCACCCATTCAAAAAAACCCTTTTCTTTAAAAACAACCAAAATTGGCCTTTGTTGCGCAAGATTGAAATATTTTCACTTTGAGTCAATTGTTCATCCATCTTCTTTTCACTTTAAATTACCTATATGTGATTTGTATAAAAAAATCAAATTCTCTCAACTCATCATTTTGTGATTCTCAAAATTAAGCACATCCTTTTCTTTGAGAGATTTCAAAAAAAAATCTTACTCTCTATTCATCATCTTGTGCTTTAAAACTCCAAGCACAACACTCTTTGGGGAGATTTGAAAAAAAAAGAGAAAACAAAGAGGATACAATTACTTCATCATCATGATTTACATTATTAGCACTTTCCATTTCCGTACATCACTTTCTCCATCATTTTACTTCATCCCCATTTTATATTTGTCTCATATTGTTATTAATTTTTCTTATCTTGCACAATCGGGAAAAACCAAAATACCACCTTTCTACCCCCCTTTTCCACCCACCCTTTATCTATTTTCTACCCTCTTTTCAACCTTTACCCTTTATCACTCAAGTGGGTTGTGGTAAACCAGCCCCTGACACAATCTTGATTGGGGAAGGATTGGTAGAAAGTGATAACCCAAAACAAGGTATTATAAGATCTTGGAATTTGAATCGAGTGTTGAGAGTGGAGAGAAATAAGCAAAAAAAAATCTTATGTATGTGAGTGTGTGCATCTTATAGTGTGTGTGTGTGAGTGTGTACATATTTTGTGTGTGTGTGTGTGTGTCTCGTGTGTGCGAGTGAGTGTGTATCATTGTGTGTGTTTTCCCCTCCCGGTGTGTGTTTGTGTTTGTGTAATATATTATGGCTGAAGATCATGGGAAGAAAATTGTTCATGCTAGTGATGAAGGAATCTGAAGTAGGTCCCCTACACCGGAAGCTTATCCACTCCAAATGAAAGCTTTTTTGGGCCATTTTGAGAAGCTTATTGATCAAAAGTTAGAGGTTCTATATAAGAGGATTGATAACCTGGAGAATCAACCAAGCCCAAGGATGATCCATGATAACCTACGGCGAGCTCCGGCACCCCGTCGCCCCCACTTCATGGGAGAGGAGATGGAAAACCTTGATGGTGATTTTGAGGATGTCCCACAAAGGAGGAGGTTTTACCAACAACCTAGAGGAGGAAAAATGAGACAACATGATGATGACCTACTTGGCGGGATCAAGGTGAAGGTCCTTTCTTTTCAAGGGAAAAGCGATCCGGAAGCATACTTGGAGTGGGAGATGTGGATCGAGCAAGTGTTTTCATGTCATAACTATTCCAAGGAGAAAAAGGTAAAACTTGTAGCCCTTGAATTCATTTATAATGCTTTAATATGGTGTGATCAAGTTCAAAAGGAGAGGACTAGATATGGTGGATGTACCATCAACACTTGGGAAGACATGAAGTTCACCATGCGGAAACGGTTTCTTCCCACACATTACCATAGAGATCTCCACAAAAAACTTCAACACCTCACCCAAGGGAGTAAGAGTGTAGAATAATACTACAAGGAGATGAAAATTTCCATGATTTGGGAAAACTTTGAGGAGGATCTGGAGGCAACCATGGTACGGTTTTTACATGGGCTCAATTGGGAGATTGCCGATCAAGTGGATATGTATCACCATGTGGAAATACAAGATATGATCCATCAAGACAACAAGATCAAGCAAAAAATCAAAAGGAGGAGCAACATGAGGAAACCCGCTACCCCTTTCACGCCATGGAGAAATCTGGGGAAGGAGATTGGAGAACCATCAAAGGAAAAAGAGGTGGTTGATCACAAAAGTTACAAGGTAATTCTTCCACCTGAGAAACCTACTTTTTAGGCTAACCAAACCAGAAATCGGGATATTCGGTGTTTCAAATGTCAAGTAAGGTGTTACATTGATAGTGAGTACCCAAACTAGTGCACCATGACCATTAAAAAGTATGGAGAATGGGAGACTGATGGAGAGAGCTCGGAATAGGAGGAAGAATCTCCAAAAATTGATAGTGGAGAGTTTGTAGAAGATGGTGAGATTCTTGTCACTAGGAGAGTTCTAAGCCCAAAAATGACCATGAGAGAGAAGGAGCAGCGTGACAACCTTTTCCATACATGTTTCAAGATCCATGGGAAGGTATTTTGTGTTATTATTGATGGAGGAAGCTGTAGTAATGTTGTGAGCATCGAGTTAGTAGAGAAGTTGGGACTTCCTACTTTGAAGCATCAACATCCATATGAGCTTCAATGGTTGAATGACTTTGGAGAGTTAAAGGTTACCAAACAGGTGAAGGTATTGTTCTACATTGGTAAATACAAGGATGAGGTGTTTTGAAACATTGTTTCTATGAAGGCATTCCACTTGCTATTAGGTCGACCATGGAAGTATGATCGGCGTGTTACTCATGATGGTTTCTTGAACCGTCACTCTTTTGTACTACGAGGGGAACCTATAACCCTTAACCCCATAACCCCAAAACAAATTCTGGAATATCACATTTTGAGAGAAAATAAAAAAATGAGTGATGAGGAAAAAAAGAGTGAAAATGAAAAAGGAGAGAATGAGGGAAAGAGAGAAAATGAGAGAAGAAAAGAAATGGAGAGCAAAGAAAAATCAAGTGGGAAAAAGAATTTGGGAGAAGAGAAAAGTGTGATGTTGGAGAAAAAGAGTGAGGTTAAGGAAGATTTGTTTTCACAGAAATCCCTCCTAGAACTCATGTAAAAATAGGTGTTTCTAAATACCAACGACTTACCCCATTTTCCAAATGTTGTTGAGTCCTTATTGCAGGAGTATGATGATGTCTTTCCTGTAGAGGTTCCACCTAGTTTACCACCCATTAGAGGTATTGAGAATAAAATTGACATCATACCTGGAGCATCACTACTGAACCACCCTGCATATCACACCAACCTGGAAGAGACAAAAGAAATTCAAAGGCAAGTTCAAGAACTGTTGGATGTGGGATATGTTAGATAGAACCTTAGTCCTTATGTTGTACCAGTGATTCTAGTACCAAATAAGGATGGAACATGGAGAATGTTAATTGACTATAGAACCATCAACAACATCACGGTTAGGTATCTTCATCCTATCCCTAGGTAAGATTATATGCTAGATGAGTTAAATAGTTCAACTATTTTCTCAAAAACTAATTTAAGAAGTGGGTACCATCAAATTAGGATGAAAGAAGGAGATGAGTGGAAAACTATATTTAAGACAAAACATGGACTTTATGAATGGTTAGTCGTGCCCTTTGGTCTCACCAATTCACCTAGCACATTTATGAGGTTAATGAATCATGTCTTATGTGCATATATTAGAAAATTTTTGGTAGTTTACTTTGATGATATTTTGGTGTATAGTAGGACTTTTCATGAACATGTAGATTACTTAAGAAAAGTCCTAGAGGTGTTAAGGAAAGAAAAACTGATTGGAAACATAAATAAGTGTGAATTTTGTCTCGATAAGATTGTTTACTTTGGATTTGTTGTGAGAGGAAATGGAGTTAAAGAGGATACCTAGAAGATCAAATCAATACAAGAATGGCCAACTACAACCTTTGTTGGAGAGGTAAGAAGTTTTCATGGGTTTGATAGTTTTTATAGGAGATTTGTGGAGGACTGCAACACACTAGCAGCACCGTTGAATGAGTTGACAAAGAATAATGTTCCTTTCAAATGGGGGACAACTCAAGAGAAGCCATTCCATGCTCTTAAGGAGAGACTCATCCATGCCCCTCTACTTTCACTTCCAGACTTTGGTAAGTCCTTTGAAATTGAATGTGATGCAAGAGGAATTGGAATAGGAGGAGTACTCATGCAGGAAGGTAAGCCTATTTCTTATTTTAGTGAGAAGTTAAATGGACCAACTCTAAACTATGATACACATGATAAAGAGTTGTATGAATTGTTTAGAGTACTAGAGACATGGAAAATCTATCTTTGGCCTAAATAATTTATGATCCATTCTGATCATGAGGCTCTTAAATACATTAGGATCCAACATAAAATAAATAGGAGACAATATAGATGGATGAAATTCATTGAATCATTTCCATATGTCATCAAGCATAAAAAGGGTAAAGAAAATACTGTGGCTGATGCAATTTCATGTTGATATTCTATTTTATCCTTGTTGGATTCAAAACTTCTTGGTGTTGAATACATTAAGGATTTATATTCCACTGATAGTGATTTTAGATAACCTTATGAACATTGTAAACCTGGAGTTATTTGGGAAAAGTTCTATTTACATGATGGATTCTTATTCCAGATTGATAAGAATTGCATTACCAATTTCTCTATCAGTTTAATTTTACTAAAGGAATCAAATTCGGGTGGGTTAATGGGACATTTTGGTGTTTCAAAAACTCTAAGTGTTCTTAATGAGCATTTTTATTGTCCTAGGATATCTAGAGATGTTGAGAAATTTGTGGGAAAGTTCATTGTCAGCCATAAAGACAAATCAAAACTGAACCCACACAGACTATATCTTCCTCTCCCAATCCCCAACACCCCTTGGGAGGAAATATCAATGGACTTTATTGTGGGGTTACCATGGACCAAGAGGGAGAGAGATTACATTTTTTTGTGGTGGATCAGTTTAAAAAAAGTCACATTTTATTCCTTGTCACAAAACTGATGATGCCACTAACATTGCAACACTTTCCTTTCAGGAAGTGGTCAAGATTCATGGAATTCCAAGGAAGATTGAGTTGGATCGAGACACAAAATTCTTCAGCTACTTTTGGAAGAAATTATGCAGAAAACTAGGAACAAAGTTACTATTTTCTACTACTTTTCATCCAAAAACCGATGGACAAACCGAGGTGGTGAATCGGACACTATCATTCCTTCTGCGAACCATTGTGATGAAGAACATAAATAATTGTTAGGAGTGTCTTACACATGTGGAATTTGCATATAACATGGCCAACCATTCCACTAATCAATATTCTCCATTTGAAATTGTTTATGGATTTAACCCCCTTTCCCCTATTGATCGATTTCTTTTGCCTTTGCAGGAAGCAGTCAATAGGGATGTGAAAGGGCAGGCAGAATTCATCAAGAAAATGCATGAAAAGGCAAAGATAAATATCGAGTGAATGGCCTAGAAATACATTGATCGTGCAAACAAGGGTCGCAAGAAAATTTTGTTCGAGCCTGGTGACCTAGTCTGGGTTCATATGCAAAAGGAAATATTTTCCGACAAGAAGAGATCAAAAATCATGCCATGAGGAGATAGACCTTTCCAAGTGCTTGAGAAGATTAACAATAATGCTTACAAGATAGATTTTCCAGGTGAGTATGGTGTAAGTGCCACTTTCAATGTTTCTGATCTTTCTCATTTTTTGGGTGTAGAGGATGAAGAGTCAAGGATGACTCCTTTTCAAGAGGGGGAGGATGATGCAAACCATGTTGATGCGAACCATATTGAAGGAACTGGGCCGATTACCCAAGTGGAGGAGTTCGATTTGCAAGGCCCGATGACACGTGGGAGATTAAAGAGGCTCAATGCTACAATGGGCACACATCTTGCTTCATTAAAGTCCCAATGGATCTTTCCTTGCATTAAAGGAAAAAATGGGACTATAATATCAATTATTAAAGCCCAAAATTTATGTTTAAATCTTGGACCACATGGTTGCATGAATTTGGATGCCTTTCCCACATGGAGGATTCTAGAAATGGCATCTTTGGACACCAAAGTCAAATTTGGTGGTCAATGCACTCAAAGTCAACTATGGTGGGCTATGTTGGAAATTTGTGGGCTACTTTTCCAAAAGTCTTTATTGGACTTTATCTTTTTGACTTTTAAGGGGACAAGGTAGGTTTAGCCTTTATGACTTTAGGGTATTAGACCCTTGACCATTGTATCACCTCCTTGTCTATAAATAGCCACCCCATGGCATTGTATTATTCAAGACTTAATTAAGAGCTTATTCTTTGTTTCTCTCCATTTCATGAGGGTAGTCCCGGTTTTTCTCCTAGCTCATGTGAATTCTTTCCTTGTTAATATACAAGTTAGATTGGTGATCCAAGATCACAAATCCCCCAATTCTGTGTCTCAACCCAAGTGCATTGTTGTGTGGATTGGCTATCACATCCCTCCCTTGAGTGTGTTGTCTAAGTAGTAAGTCACGCTCTTTATAGCATTGATTGACTACTTGCATCCACTATCCGTACCCATCATCCACCACTTAGCCCTGAATCACATCCTTCAACCACCGACCTATGTCGTGAAGATCAGGCCACCCCATGCATCTCACATCACTACTTCCTGCCAACTGTCTGTGTGAAGATTTTCGTCAGTATATCAAACTGCATGATTCGTGACACATTTTAATGATAATCTTAAAGTATAAGTATCATTACACATGCTCGCAGATATAAATATCCAATGACACCAAAACATGTGGAATTTCTACTAGCATGTCTGTTCTCATAATCTTCTATCTTGGAGATTACTAAGTGCGAACTTTATGAGAGGATGTCTCATCTTCTTACAAGTACTCACACCTTACGGTATGCATGATATGTTTCCCATCAAAGTATGTTGTCCAACAATTGAAATATATTTAAGAATATTGTTATAGCATTTCAAGGTTCTCATCATAGTGGGGAACTGCCATGATCTTACTAATGCAACAAATACTATAGGTCATTATTACATCATAGTCATGCAGAACAATGAAAAATATGTAATAAAATGTTTAATATTTAAATACATTACATGTCCATGTAATCAAAGTACAATCAGTTGGTTCTAGGACACAAACTCTTACATAAGGCCCATTAGTACAGTTAGGCCCATTAGGCCCATTACGACCATTAGGCCCATTATGACCATTAGACCGCTTAGGCCCCTTAGGCCACTTAAGTCCATTTCGCCCATTAGGCCCCTTAGACCCCTTAGGCCCCTTAAGCCCATTAGGCTGCTTAGTCTGATTATGCTACTTAGGCCCATTTGACCTATTAATCCCATTATTCCACATAGGACCATTCGGTTCATCAGGCCCATTATACCTCTAAGTCCCATTAGACCCATTAGGCCCATTAGACCTCTAAGGCCCATTAGACCCATTAGGCCCATTAGACCACTTAGGCCACTTAGGCCACTTAGTCCCCTTAGGCCCATTAGGCCACTTATTCCCATTAGGCCCATTATTCCACTTAGGCCCCATAGGCCACTTAGGACCATTAGGCCACCTAGGCCCATGAGTCCCATTTGGCCCATCATGCCCATTTGGCCCATCTAGCCCATTAGTCCCATTAAGCCTCTTAAGCCCCTTAGGCCACTTAGGCCTATTCGATCCATCAATCCCATTAGGACATTAGGCCTAATAGGTCACTAAGTCCCATTAGTCCCATTAGTCCACTTAGGCCCATTTGGCCCATTAGGCCCATTTGGCCACTAAGGGCCATTAGTCCCTTGAGTCCACTTAAGACCATTTAGCCCATTTGGCCCATCAAGCCACTTAGGCCACTAAGGCCCATTAAGACAATTAGTCCACTTAGGACCATTAGGCCTATGTAGCCCATTAGGCCCATTAGGCCACTTAAGCCCATTAGGCCCATTAGGCCAGTGAGTTCCATTCAGCCCATTAGGCCACTTAGGCCAATTAGTCCAATTCAGCCAATTATGCCACTTAGTCCAATTAGCCCACTTAGACCCACTAGGCTCATTAGGCCACTAAGGCCCATTAGTCCCATTAGTCCATTGAGGCCCATTAGGCCCATTAGAACCATTAGGCTCATTAGGCCCATTATTTCCATTAACCCATTAGGTTCATTTGGCCACTTAGGCCCATTAGGCCACTTCATCCCATTAGGCTAATTAAACCACTTAGGCCCATTAGGCCCATTCGACCACATAGGCCCATTAATCCCATAAGGCCACTTAGGCCCATTAAGCCCATTAGGCCACGTAGGCCACTTAGGTCCCTTAGTCCACCTAGTACCATTTGAACCATTAGTCCCATTAGGCCACTTAGTCCCATTAGGTCACTTAGGCCCATTAGGCCCATTAGGCCACTTAGGCCCATTTGGCCCATTTGGCCACTTCATCCCATTATGACCATTATTCATATTCATCTCATTAGGCCCATTCATTCACATAGTCCCATTAGTCCAGTTAGTCCCATTTAACCCATTAATCCACTTAGGCTCATTAGGCCCATTAGGACAATTTTTTCCACTTTGGCCCATTATGCCCATTATGCCCACTAGGCCTATTATGCTCATTCATCCATTTTGGCCCATTTGGACCATTAGACCCATTAAGTCCATTAGGCCCATTTGGACACTGTGGCACATTAGGCTCATTATGCCCATTAGGCACATTCATCCATGTTGACCCATTAGGGCACTTAGTCCCATTAGGCGCATTAAGGCTCATTAGGTCACTAAGGCCCATTAGGCCCATTAGGACACTTAGGCCCATTAGGACCATTAGGAAAATTAGGCCCATTAGGCCCATTTGGATACTTCGTCCCATTATGCCCACTAATCCCATTAGGCTAATTCATCCACTTTGTCCCATTAGGCCACTTAGGCCCATTCGACCCATTAGGCCACTTAGGCCCATTAGACCCATTAGGCAACTTATGCCCATTAGTCCACTTAGGCCCATTATGACACTTAGTCACATTAGTCCCATTAGGACCATTAGGCCCAGTAGAACCATTAGGCCAAGTAGGTCCAGTAGGCCCATTAGAACCATTAGGCCTAGTAAACCTATTAGGCTGAGTAGGCCCAATAGGCCCATTAGAACCATTATGCCTAGTAAGCCCATTAGGACCAGTAGGTCCACTTGGTCCCATTAGTCCCATTAGTCCCATTGGTCCACTTAAGCTCATTAAGCCCATTGGTTCACTTAGGCCCATTAGGCCACTTAGGCCCATTATGCCCATTCATCCACTTAGTCCCATTAGGCCCATTCGGCCCATTAGGCCCATTAGACCCCCTTAGACCCGTTAGGCCCATAAGGCCACTTTGGCCCATTTGGCGTATTCGAACCATTATGACCATCTGGCCCATTAGGCCTATTTGGTCCATTAGGCCCATTATGACCATTAGGCCACTTAGGCCCATTGTGCCGCTTTAGCCTATTAAGCCCATTCGACACATTATTCCCATTCGTCCATTAGGCCATTCGAGCTATTAGGCCCATTCAGGCCACTTAGGCTCATTCATCCACTTAGGCCCATTAGGCCACTTAGGCCCATTAGCCCAATTAGGCCCATTAGGCCACTTAAGCCAATTTGGCCCATTCATCTCCTTCGTCCCATTGGAAACATTAGGACACTTTTGTAAATTAGGCCCACTAGGCCACTAAGGCCCAATAGGCCCATTTAGAAACTTGGTCCCATTAGGACACTTAGGCCCATTAGGCTCATTTGGTCGATTAGGCCCATTAGGCCAGTTAGTCCACTAAGGCCCATTAGGCCCATTAGGACCATTAGGCCACTTAGGCCCATTTAGCCCAGTTGGTCCACTTAGGCCCATATGGCTCATTCGGCCACTTGGGCCCATTAATCCCATTAGGTCACTTCAACCCATCAGTACAGTTAGTCACATTAGGCCACTTACACCCATTAGGCCCATTGGGCCACTTAAGACCATTCATCCACTTAGGCCCATTAGCCCCATTAGTCCACTTAGGCCCATTTATCCACTTCGTCCAATTCGTACAATTAGGCCACTTAGGCTCATTTGGACACTTAGGTCTATTAGGCCACTTTGGCCCATTAGGGCCTTTAGGCCAATTAAGCTACTTTGGCCCATTCAGCCAATTCATCCCATTCGACCCATTAAGCCGCTTAGGCCCATTGGGCCCATTAGGCCACCTCATCCCATTACACCCAATTGCAGACTTCTTCCCATTATGCCCATTAGGCCACTTAGGACCATTGATCCCATTAGGCTCATTGCGCCACTTATCCCATTCCGCTCATTTGTCAACTTGGGCCCATTCATCCCACTAGGCCCATTAGGCCTGTTAGGCTAGTGAGGCCACTGAGTCCCATTAGGACACCAAGGCCCATGAGGACACTTAGGCCCATCAGGCCCATCAAGCCACTTAGGCCCATTCGGCCCATTAGGCCACTTACACCATTAGGCCTATTAGGCCCATTGGGCCACTAACGCCCATTTAGTCCATTCGACCAATAGGTCCAATTAGTCCCATTAGGCCAATTTGGCCACTTAAACCCCTTAGGCCCATTGGTCCACTTAGGCCTATTAGGAAACTTAGGCCCATTAGGTTGATTAAGGCACATAGGCCCATTAGGCCCATTAGGCCACTTAGGCCCACTAGGCCCATTAAACCCATTAGGCTGATTAGGACACTTAGGACCATTAGGACCATTAGGTGCACTAGGCCCCTTAGGCCAATTAATCCCATTAGGCCGATTAGGAAACTTAGACCCATTAAGCCACTTAGGCCACTTAGGGTAATTAGGCCCATCATACCCATTATTCCCCTAGACCCGTTAAGCCCAGTAAGACCATTTTACCACTTAGGGCCATTATGCCACTTAACCCCATTAGGAAAATTAGGCGACTAAGGCCCATTAGGCCACTTAGGCCCACTAGGCCAATTAATCTCATTAGGCTGATTAGGACACTTAGGCCCATTATTCCACTTAGGCCGATTAGGCCCATTACACTCATTAAGCCCATTTGGCCGATTAGGAAACTTTGGACTATTAGACCACTTTGGACCATTAGTCCACTTAGGCAATTAGGCACATTAGGCCACCCAGGACCATTTAGCCCATTCGGCCAATTGGGCCCATTATACCCATTAGGCCGATTAGGCAACTTTGGCCCATTAGGACACTTCAACCCATTAGGCTCATTTGACCCATTAGGCCACTGTGACAAATTAGGCGCATTAGGACCCTTAGAACCATTATGCTCATTATGCCCATTATGCCCATTACGCCCATTAAGCCACTTAGGCCCATTAGGATGCTTAGGCCCATTAGGCCACTTAGGCCCATTAGGAACATTAGGACACTTAGGCTAACTAGGTCCATTCATCCCTTTTGGCCAATTAATCCCATTAGGCCCCTAGGCTCGTTAATCCCCTTAACCCATTAGGCCACTTAGGCCCATTAGGCCACTTAACCCCATTAGGCCGATTAGGCAACTAAGACCCATTAGGCCACTTGGGCCCATTAAACCCATTTAGCCGATTAGGCCACTTAGGCCCATTATTACACTTATGCCAATTAGGCCCATTAGCCCCATTAATCCCATTAATCCCATTAGGCCGATTAGGAAACTTTGGCCCATTAGGCCACTTTGGACCATTAGTCCACTAACACCAATTAGGCCCATTAGGCCCATTAGGACACCAAGTCCCATTTGTCCCATTTGGCCCTTGAACCCATTATGCCCATTATGCAGATTAGGCAACTTTTTCACATTAGGCCACTTCAACCCATTAGGCCCATTAGACCCATTAGGCTAGTGAGGCCAATTAGGCCCATTTGGACCCTAGGCCTATCAATACCATTAAGCCCATTAGTCCACCTATTCCCATTAGGCCACTTAGGCTCATTAGGCCACCAAGGCACACTAGGCCCTTTACACCCATTACACCCATTAGGCCACTTAGGCTCATTAGGCCGCTTAGGCCCATAAGGCCACTAAGGACCATTCAGCCCATTAGACCCATTTTTACATAGGATCGTTAAGCCCATTAATCCCATTAGGCCAACCAGTCCCATTATGCCACTTAGGACCATTAGGCCCCTTAGGTCCATTAGTAAATTTAGGCCTATTAAGCCCATTAGGCTCATTAGGACCATTAATCCCATTAGGTCGATTAGGCCACTTAGGCCCATTAGGCCACTTAGGCCCATTAGGATCATTAGGTCACTTGGGCCCATTAGGACCATTAGGTCGATTAGGAAAAATAATCCCATTTGGCACCTAGCCCGTTAATCCCATTAATCCCATTAGACCCATTAGGCCCAGTAGGCCCCTTGGGCCCATTTAGCCCACTAGGACACTTAGGCCCATTCGGCTTATTAGGACACTTAGGCTCATTAGGATCATTAGGCCACTTAGGAATATCCATCCTATTTGTCACATTCGTCCACCTAGGAAAATTAGTCCCACTCGTCCACCAAGGATGATTTGGCCCATTAGGCTACCTAGGCTGATTTGGCCCATTAGGCCACTAAGACCCAATTGTTTGATTATGCCAATTAGGACACTTAACATCATTAGTACCATTAGGAACATTTTCCACTTAGGCCCACTAGGCACATTAGGCCCATTCGGCTAATTCGGCCACTTAAACCCATTTGGCCCATTTGGCCACTTAGGCACATTAAGCCCAGTAGTACCGTTAGGCCACTTCAGCCCTTGAGGCCCATAAGGCCCATTAGGCACATTAGTCCACTTAGGCCTATTAGGCCCATGAGTCCAATTAGGACCATTATCCCACTTAGGACCATTAGGCCCATTCTTCCACTTAGGTCCATTGGGCCCATTAGGCCAATTGGGCCCATTCATCCACTTAAGCCCATTTGGCCCATTATGACCATTCAGCCATTATTCCCATTATGACTATTAGACCTGATAGTCCCATTAGTCCACTGAGTCCCATTCATCCTATTAGGCCCATCAGGTTCATTAGGCCACTTAGGCCCACTAGGACACTTAGGCTCATAATCCCCATTAGGCCACTTAGGCCACTAACGTTCATTCGCCCCATTAGGCCCATCATGCCCATTAGGCCACTTAGGGCCATTAGGGCCATTAGGGTCATTATGCCCATAAGGACACTAAGTCAACTTTGGCCCATTGGCCCACCTGAGCCCATTATTCCCATTGGACCAAACAAACCCATTGGGCCCATTAGGAACATTCGACCATTGAGGTCCCTTGGGTCCATTAGGCATATCAGGCCCATTAGGCCCCTTATCCCCATTAGGATCACCCAGCCCATTAGGAATCCTAGGACCATGAGGCCCATTGGGCCAATTCGACCAGTGAGGCCCATTAGGCCCATTAGGCCCATTAGGTCACTAAGGACCATTAGGCACATTAGACCCATTATCCAAATTGGGCCATTGAGGCCCATTGGGGCTATCAGGATAATTAGGCTAATGAGGCCAGTTAGGACACTAGGTCCCACGAGGCCCGTCAGGCCCATGAGGCCCGTTAGGCCCATCAGGCCCATCAGACCACCTAGGACCATTAGGCCCATGAGGCCCATGAGGCCCACTAGGCCCATTAGGCCACTTAGGCCAATTCGGATCATTAGGACACTTAGGACCAATCGACACATCGGGCCCATCAGGCCCATTGGGCCACTTAAATCCATTAAGCCTATCATGTCCATTAGGCCACTTAGTCACATTCAGGTCATTAGGCCACTTAGGCACATTCGGGTCATTAGGCCACTTAGGTCCATTAGTCCCTTGAGGTCCCTTAGTTCTGTTATGCCACTTAGGTCCATTCAGATCATTAGGCCAATTCGGCCACTTAGGTTCATTTGTCTCATTAGGCCACTTAGGCCCATTAGGCCCATTAGGCCCATCAGACCCATCAGGTCCATCATACTAATTAGGACACTTAGGACCGTTAGTAAACTTAGTCCCATTCAGCTCATTAGGCTACTTAGGTCCATTAGGCACATTAGGCCACTTATGCTAATTAGGACCATTTGGCCACTGAGGCCCATTAGGCCCATTAGACCACCTAGGCCCATTTTTCTCATTTATCCACTTAGGACCATTAATCACATTAGTCCACTTAGGCCACATAGTCTGATTAGGCCCATTAGTCCATTGAGGCCCATTAGGCCACTCAGGCCCATTAAGCCACTTAGAAAACAAAGCCCAATTAAACCCATTAGGCCACTAAGGCCCATTAGGCCACTTAGACCCATTAGGCCACTTAGGCCCATTAGGCCTATTAGGCCACTAAGGCCCATTAGGCCCATTATTCCACTTAGTCCCATTAGGACCATTAGCCCCATTAGTCCCATTAGGCCACTTTGTCCACTTTGTCCCATTAGGCCACCTAGGCCCATTAGGCCCATTAATCCACTTAGGCCACTTAGTCCCATTATGTCCATTAGGCCCATTCGACCACTTCGGCCCATTCGACCACCTAGGCCCATTAGGCCCATATTGGCCACTTAGGACCATTAATCCCATCATGCCCCTTAGGTCACTTAGGAGAATTAGGCCCATTGGGCCACTTAGGTCTATTCGGTCCATTAGGCCACTTAGGCCCATTAGACCCATTCAGCCACTTAGGACCACTTGTCCCATTAATCCCATTAGGCTGATGGGGCCAATTAGGCCCATTAGGTGACTTAGGCCCATTAGGCCCCTTAGACCCATTAAGCCCATTAGGTCGATTAGTGAACTTTTCCCCATTAGGCCACTTAGGATCATTAGGCTCATTAGGCCCATTTTGCCACTTAAGTTAATTAGTCCCATTCAACCCATTTGGCCCCTAGGCCCGTTATGCCCATTAATCCCATTAGGCCACTTAGTCCCATTAGGCCACTTAGTCACATTATGCCGATTAGAGCACTAAGGCCCATTAGGCCACTTAGGTCCACGAGACCCATAAAGCCCATTAGGCCAATAAGGACACTTAGGCCCAATAGGACACTTAGGCCCATTTGACCCATTTGGACCATTTGGCCTATTAGGCTAATTAAGCCCATTAGGTCGATTAGGAAACTTTGGCCCATTATGCCCCTTAAGCCCATTAGGTCTATTGGGCCCATTAGGCAACTGAATCAAACTAGGCCCATTCGGACCATTCGACCACTTAGGCCCATTCGAGTGATTAGGCCCATTTGTCCAATTAATACCATTAAGGAAGTTTGGAAACTTTATCCCATTAGGCCACTTAGGCCCATTTGGCCACTTAGGCCCATTTGGCCCATTCAACCCATTCGGGCCATTAGGCCCATTAGGCCCATTAGGCCACTTAAGCCACATAGTCCCATTATGCCCATTAGGACCATTAGACCAATTAGGCCCATTAGGCCTATTAGGCCCATTCAGCCCATTCATCCACTTTGACCAATTAGGCCCATTAGGCTCATTAGGCCCAATAGGCCTATTAGGCCACTTAGGCCCATTAAGCCACTTAGACTCATTAGGCCACTTAGACCCATTATCCCATTAGGCCCATTAGGCCACTTAAGATCATTAGGGAACATAGGCCCATTAGTCACATTAGTCCACTTAGGCCCATTCAACCAATTAGGAAACTTAGGCCCATTTGGCCCATTTGGCCACTAGGCCCATTCGTCCCATTAGGGCCATTAGGGCACTTAGTCCCATTAGGCCAAATAGGCCCATTATTCTCATTCACCCCATTAGTCCCATTAGTCCCATTAGTCCACGTAGTCCATTTATTCCCATTAAGACCTTTGGGTCCATGAGGCCATTGAGGCCTATTAGGACCATCAGTCCAATTAGGCCCATTAGGCCCATTGGACCACTAAGGCCCATTATGCCCATTTTTCCACTTAGTCCCACTAGGACCATTCATCCACTTAGTCCACTAGTCTCATTATTCCCATTGGGCCCATTGGGCCACTTAGGCTGATTACGTCACTTAGGCACATTGGGCCCATTGGGACACTTCAACCCATTAGGCCTATTTAGACACTTAGGCCCACTAGGTTCATTAATCCCATTAGGCCAATGAGGCCACTTAGGCTAATGAGGCCACTTGGGCCCATTAGGCCGATCAGACCCATTAGGCCTATTGGGCCCATAAGGTCCATTAGGCCCATTCATCCCATTAGGCACATATGGCCACTTAAGCCCATTTGGTCCATTAGGCACATTAGGACCATTAGGCCCACTTGTCCCATTAGACCCATTGGGCCACTTTTTCCCATTATGCCTATTAGGCCAATTAGGTGCATTAGGACAATTTAGCCCATTCGGCCACTGATGCCCACTAGGCCCAATAAGACACTTAGGCCCATTCATCCCATCAACCCACTTATGACCATTAGATACATTAGGACCATTTTTTCACTTAATCCCATTCGGCCACTTAGGCCCATTCACCTCACTAGGCCAATTTGGCCCATTGGGCCCATTCAGCCACTTCAGACAAATCGGCCACTTAGGCCCATAAGGCCCATTAAGCCCATTCATTTGATTAGACCGATTCAAACACTTAAACCCATTAGGCTCATCAGGCCACTTAGGCCCATTAGTCTGATTTGGTCGATTAGGCTGATTAGGCCACTTAGGCCACTTAGACCCATTAGGCCCATTAGGCCCATTAGGACACTTAGTCCCATTAGACCCATTGGTCCCATTAGGCCCCTTAGTCTCATTAAACCCATTAGGCCAATTAGTAAAGTTAGGTACATTAGGACACTTAGGCCCATTTTTCCCATTTTTCCACTTAGGCTAATTAGGCTCATTAGCCCATTGGGCCCATTTGGTCCCTAGTTCCATTAATCCCATTAATCTTATTTGTTCACTTAGGCCAATTAGGTCGATTAGGCCACAAAGGCCCATAAGGCCATTAGTACCACTCAACCCATTAATCCCATTAGGTCAATTAGGCCACTTAGACCAATTAGGCCACTTAGGCCCAACAAAACCATCAGGCCCATTAGTCCACTTAGACCCATTAGGCCCATTACACCCATTAGGTCAATTAGGAAACTCTGTCCCATTAGGAAACTTAGGCCCATTAGGTAACTTAGGACAATTAGGCCCATTCTGACCATTTGGCCCACAGACCCATTAATCCCATTAAGCCCATTAGGCCACTTGGGCCCATTAGGCCAATTAGGCCAATTAAGCCCCTTAAGCCAGTTAGGCCTATTTGGACCATTTGGAACCTTGGCCTGTTAAGCCCAATAATCACATTAGGCTCATTAAGCCAATTAGGCCCCTTGGGCCCATTAGGCCCATGAGGCCACTAGGGACCATGAGACCCATTAGGCCACTTAGACCCATTAGGCCACTTAGGCCCATTATGACACTTAGGCCCATGAGGACCATGAGGCCCCTTAGGCCACTTAGGCTCATGAAGACCATTAGGCCACTTAGTCCCTTGAGGTCCATTAGTCCACTTTAGCCCATCAGTCCCATTAGGCCCATTCAGCCACCTAGGCCTATCCGTCCCATTATGTCACTTAGGACCATTATCCCCATTAGGCTCATTCATTCAATTAGGCCGATTAGGCCCCTAAGGCCCCTTAGGCCCACTAGGCACAATAGGCCACTTAGGCCCATTGGAAAATTTGGACACATAAGCCCATTAGTCCCATTAGGCCCATTAGGACCATTAGTCCCATTCGGCCCATTTGGACCATTAGGCCTATAAGGCCACATAGGCCCATTGGGCCCCTCAGGCCCATTCGGCCCATTAACCCCATTCATCCACTTAGGCTCATTAGGCCACTTAGGCCCATTATAACCATTAGGACCATTAGGCCCATTAGTACCATTAGGACCACTAGGCCCATTTGGACCATTCAGTCCATTAGGCCCATATGGTCAGATATGCCCATTGGGCCCATTAGGCCCATTAGGCCTATTCAGCTCATTTAGTGCATTAGGCCCATTAGGCCCATTAGGCCCATTGTACCACTTAGACAAACTAGGCCCATTATTCCACTTAGGCTCATTCGTCCACTTACGCCCATTAGGCCCATTAGGCGAATTAGGCACATTAGGACCATTAGGACCAGTGACCACTTAGGCCCACTAGGCTGATTGTGCCACTTAGGATCATTAGGCCACTTTAGCCCATTAGGCCCATTAGGCCACTTACGCCCATTAGGACACTTACGCCCATTATACCCACTTGGCCAATTAGGTGCATTTATCCCATTGGGCCCATTCATCCACTTAGGCCCACCAGGCCCATTAGGCCACTTAGACCCATTGGGGCACTTTGGTCCATTAGGCCCATTAGGCCACTTACGCCCATTATGCACATTATTCCACTTAATCTCATTTGTCCACTTAGGCCCATTAGGTCCATTAACCCCATTAGGTCTATTTGGGCCATTAGTCCCATTCAGCCACTTAGGCCCATTAGCCCTAATCGGCCACTTAGGCCCATGAGGCCCATTAGTCCCATTCAATCGATTAGGCCAATCAGGCCACTTAGGCTACTTAGACCCATTAGCCCCACTTGGGCCATCAGGCCACTTAGGCCCATTAGGCCCATTCATCCAATTAGGCCGATTAGGGCACTTTGACCCATTAGTCCCATTAATCCCATTAGGCCTCTTAGTCCTATTAGGCCGATTCGATTGATTAGGCCGATTCAGTGACTTAAGGACCATTAGGTCGATTAGCCTGATTATGCCACTTATGCCCATTAGTCCATCTGGCCCATTAGACCACTTAGGCCCATTCGGTCAATTAGGCATATTAGGCAACTTAGACTCATTAGGCCCATTAGACCACATAGTCCTATTAAACCCATTAGGCCCATTCAGTTGATTAGGCCGCATAGGCCCATTAGGCCCATTAAGACACTTAGGACCATTAGGTCCATTTGACTGATTAGTCTGATTAGACCACTTTGGGAACTTACCCCCATTATTCTCCTTAGGCCAATTAGGCCACTTAGACCACTTGGGCATTAGGCCCATTAGGCCACTTAGGCCCCTTAGGCCCATTTCTCCCATCATTTGATTAGGATGATTAGGCCAATTAGGTCACTTAGCCCAAATAGTCCCATTAGGACCATTAGGTCACTTAGACCCACTAGGCCCATTAGGACCATTCAGACGATTAGGGGGAATAGGCCACTTAGGACCATTAGGTCCCTTAGGCCCAATAGCCCGTTAGGCCTATTACCCCACTTAGGCCCATTAAACCCATTATTCCCATTGGGCCCTTGAGGCCCATTTGTCCACTTAGGTCTATTAGGCTCATTAGTCCATGTAGGCCCATTAGGTCAATTAATCCCATTGAACCCATTAGTCCCATTAAGCCCATTAGGCCCGTTAAGACACTTAGGTCACTTAGGCCCATTGTGCCCATTCAGTCGATTAACTCAATTAGGCCATCGTGGCCCATTAAACCATGTAGTCCCATTAGGTCCATTAGGCCCATTAAACCCATTAATCCCACAAGGCCCATTAGTCCTGTTAATCCACTTAGGCCACATAGGCCCATTAGGCCCATTCGTTCGATTAGCACAATTAGGCCACTAAGGTCAATTAGGTTCATTATCCCCATTAGATCCATTAGCCCATTAGGCCCACTAGGACCATTAGGGAACTTAGGCCCATTACTCCACTTAGGACCATTAGGTCCATCATGCCCATTAGGCCCACAAGGCACATTCCTCCAATGAGGCCCATCAGGCCCATTAATACACTTAGTCTCATTTGGAACATTGGGACCATGAGGCCACTTAGGACAATAAGGCCCATGAGGCCCATTAGACCCATCATGTCACTTGGGCCCATTAGGCCCATTTGGTCCAATAATCCACTAGGACCACTAGGCCCTTTAAGCAACTTAGGACCATTAGTCCACTTAATCCCATTGGACCCATTATGCTCATTAATCCAATTAGGCCTAATAGGCCCACTCGGCCACTTCGTCCCACAAGGACCATTAGGCCACTTAGGACCATTAGGCCACTTAGGAACACTAGGCACATTCATCCACTTAGTCCGATTAGGCCACTTACGCCAATTAGGCCCATTAGGCCAATTAGATGCATTAGGTCCATTACGCCCATTCAACCACTTAGGCCCACTAAGCCCATTCATCCATTTAGGCCCATTAGGCCACTTAGGCCTATTAGGCCACTTATACCCATTAGGCTCATTAGGGCCATTATACCACTTAATCCCATTTTTTCACTTAGGCCCATTATGCCCATTAACCCAATTAGGCCATTCGGCCCATTAGGTCCATTTGGCCACTTAGGCCCATTAGTACCAATCAACCACTTAGGACCATAAGTCCCATTAGGTCCATTCGATGGATTAGGCCGATTAGTCCACCTAGGCCACTTATACCCAATAGGCCCATTAGTCCTATTAGGAAACTTAGGAAAATTAGGACCATTCGGTCAATTAGGCCAATTAGACTGCTTAGGCCATTGAGACCTATTAGGCCCATTAGGCCACTTTGTCATATTCGTCCCATTAGGCCCATTTGACCGATTATCCCGATTTGGCCACTTTGGACCATTCAGTCGATTAGCCTAATTAGTCCACTTAGGCCCATTCGGCCCTTTAGGCCCATTAGGCCACTTAGGCCCATTCAGTCGATTATCCAGACTAGGCCACTTATACACATTATTCTCATTAGGTCCATTAGGCCACTTAGGCCCACTTGGCTCATTAGGCCCATTTGGTTGATTAGGACGATTAGGCCACATATTCTCATTAGTCCCATTAGGCCACTTAGGCCCATTAGGCCCATTCGGTCGATTAGGATAATTAAACCACTTAGTCCACTTATACCCATTAAGCCTATTATGACCATTAGGCCCTTTATGCCCATTAGGCCACTAAGGAAATTTAAGAAATAGGCCCATTAGGCCACTTAGTCCCATTAGGACCATTTTTCTCATTACTTCATTAGGCCGATTAAGCCACTTAGTCCACTTAGGTCGATTAGGCCCATGAGGCCCATTAAGCCACTTAGGCCCATTAGTCCCATTAGAACACTTAGGACCATTAAGCCCATTAGTCCCATTCAGACGATTTGGGGAATTAGTCCACTTAGTCTCATTAGGCCCATTAGGCCACTTAGGCCCATTAGGCCCACTAGTCCACCTAGTCCCATTAGACCCATCAAACCCATTAGTCCCATTTGGCCTATTAAGCCACTTATGCAACTTAGTCCCCTTAGGCCCATTCAGTCGATTAGCTCGATTAGGCCACCTAGGCCCATTGGGCCCATTAGGCAACATAGGCCCATTAGAACCATTAGGAAACTCAAGACCATTTGGTCCATTAAACCCATTAGTCCCACTACGCCCACTAGGCCCATTAATCCACCTAGGCCACTTAGGCCCATTAAGCCCATTTAGTCGGTTAGCCCGATTAGGCCACTTAGACCACTTAGCTCAATTTGGTCTATCTAGCCCATTATCCCCATTAGGCCCATCAGTCCCATTATCCCCACTAAGACCATTTGGAAACTTGTGCCCATTAGGCCTCTTATTACCATGAGGCCCATTAGGCCCATTAGGCCCATCAGGCCCATGAGACGCATTCTTCCCTTTAGGGCCATTAGGCCAATTAGGCCCATCATGCCCATTATGTCACTTAGGCTCATTCAGCCCATTAGGCCTATGAGTCCACTTAGGCCCATGAGACCCATGAGGCACATTAGACCAATCATGCCACTCAGGCCCATTAGACCCATTAGGCCCATCAATCCCATTAGGCCCACTAGGCCCTTTAGGCTACTTAGGCCCATTAGGCCCATTGGACCAACTAGGCCCATTCGTCCTAATCGTCTCACTCAAACCAGTAGTCCATTTAGGCCCATGAGTTTCATTGGGCCCATTAGGCCACTTAGACCCATTCCGACCATTAGGCCCTTTTTCTCCACTTCGATCACTTAGTCCCATTAGGCACATTATGGCCATTGGGCCCACGAGGCAACACAGGCCCATGAGGCCCATCAATTTAGTTAGTCCCATTAATTCAATTAGTCCCATTAGTCCCATTAGGCACATTAGGCCCATTAGGCCCATTAGGCCCACTAGGCCCACTAGGCCCATTAGTCCCATTAGGACACTTAGGTCCTTGAGAGACCATGAGGGCCATTAGAATCATCAGGCCCATCAGGACACTTCGTCTCATTAGGTCCATTAGGCCCATTAGTTCACTTAGGCCCATTAGATCTGTTGGGCCAATGAGGCCACTTAGGCCCATTAGTCCAATTTGGCCCATTGGGCCACTTCCTCCCATTAGGCCCATTAGGCCCTTTAGGCCCACTAGACCCATTCAGGAACACATTCCCATTAGGCCCATTCGGCCACTTAGTCCACTTAGGCTACTTAGGACCATTAGGCCCACTAGGACCATGAGGCCACTTCTACATAGGAGGCCCATTAGAACCATTAAGCCCATTGGGCCCATAAATCCACTTAGTCCCACGAGGCCCATTATGACCATTATGCCCATTAGGCCACTTATTCCCATTAGGCCCTTTAGGCCCATGAGGCCACTTATGCCCATTTAACCCTTGAGGTTCATTCATACATTGAGGCACATTAAGCCCATTCCGTCACATAGGCCCATTCCACCACTTAGGCCCATTCGGCCCATCAAGACGCTTAGTCCAATTGGTCCTATCAAGACACTTAAGCCCATTAAGACACTTAGTCCCATTAAGAACATTTGGAATAGTAGGTCCATTAGGACACTTAGGGCACTTATGCCTTTTAGACCCATCAGGCCCATTTTTTCCATCAGGCCTATCGGGCCCATTAGGCTGCTAAGGTCCATTAGTCCCATTAGGCCACTTAGGCCCATTACGCCTGATAGCTCAATTTGGCCACTTTGGCCCATTAGGGTCATTAGACCCATTAGGTTCATTAGGCCCATTAGGCCCATTAGGCCACTTAGGCCCATTAGGCCCATTAGGCCCATGGGGCCAATTAGGCCCATTCTTCCCATTGGGCCTATCAGGAAAATTAGGCCCATTGGTCCACTAAGGCTCATTATGTCCATTAGGTCGATCAGACCCATCAATCCCATTAGGCCACTAAGGCCCATTAGGCCCATCAGGCCCATTTGGCCACTTAGGTCCATTAGGCCCATGAGGCCCATTAGGTTACTTCAACCACTTAGGCCCATTAAAAACATTAAGAAAATGAGGCCACTAAGACCTATAAGGCCCATCTGGCCCATCAATCCCATTAGGACACTTAGGTCCATTAGGCCCATTAGGCCACTTAGGCCCATTTAGCACATTAGGTCACTTAGGCATATTAGGCGCATTAGGCCATTAAGGTCACTTAGGCCCATTAAGCCACTTGGGCCTATTACACCCATTAGGCTCATCACGGCTATTAGGCCCATTGGGCCATTACGCACATAAGGTCTATTAGGCCCATTAGGTGCATTAGGCCCATTAGGCCACCGAAGCCCATTCGACCCATTAGGCCACTTAGGCCACTTAGGCCCATTAGGCCCACTAGGTACATGAGGCCAATGACGTCCATTTGGCCAATTTGGCCCATCAGGCCCATTAGGCACATTTGGCCACTTAGGCCCATTAGGCCAACTAGGCCAATTAGGACCATTAGCCCACTTAGGCCCATTCAGCTCATTAGGCCACTTAAGTGCATCATGCCCATTAAGCCCATCAAGCCCATGAGGCCACTTAGGCCCATGTCGCCCATTATGCCCATCAGGCACATTATGCCACTTAGGCCCATTCTTCTAATTAGGCCACTTAGGAACATTAAGCCCATCCGGTCCATTAGGCCCATCAGGCCCATTAGGCCACTTAGGTCCATTATGCCCATCAGACCCATTAGGCCCCTTAGGCCCATCCGAATCATTAGTCCACTTATACCCATTTGGCCAATTTGGCCCATTAGTCCCATTAGGCCACTGAGTCCCATTAGTCAACTTAGGCCCATTCATCTCATTAGGCCACTTAGGCCCATTAGGCCCATTAGGTCCATTAGGCCACTTATTCCCATTCATCCCATTTGGCCCATTCGGCAACTACAACCCATTGGGCCCATCAGGCCACTTTGGACCATTATGCCACTTTGGACCATTAATCCCATTATTTCACTTAGGCCCATTATCGCACTTAGGCCCATTAAGCCACTTAGGCCCATTAGGCCCATCAGTCCACTTAGGCCCATTAGGCCAGTTCGGCCCATTATGTCAATTAGGCCACTTAGGCCCTTTGGAAATTCCGGCTACTTAGGCCGATTAGGCCCATTAGGACCTTTCAACAACTCAGGACCATTTGGCCCATTTGGACACTGAGGTCCATTAGGCCACTAAGGCCCATTAGGCCCACTAGTCCACTGAGGCCCATTAGGCCCACTAGGCCACTTAGGCCCATTCAGCGCATTAGACCACTTAGTCCCATTAGGCTCATTCAGCCACTTAGGCAAATTAAGACCATTTGTCCCATTTCGCCACTAAGGCCCACTAGGACACTTATGCCTATTAGGTCCATTAGGTCACTTAGTCTACTTAGGCTCATTTGGGCCATTTGGACGCTGAGTCCCATTCGGCCCACTAGTCCACTTTGGTCAGTTAGGCCACTTAGGACACTTAGGACCATTAGGCTACATAGGCCCATTAGGCCCATTGGGCTCATGTGTCTACTGAGGCCCACTAGGCCCATTAGGTCCATCAAACCCATAAAGCCACTTAGGAAATCAGTCTACTTAGGTCCATTAGGCTACTTCGGCCCATCAGGCCACTTAGGTCTATGATGTCACTTAGGCCCATTATGCAAATTTGGCCACTTAGGCCCATTAGGCTGATTAGGCCCATTATGAAACTATGGTCCATTAGGCCCATTAGGCCATTGATTAGGCCCATTATGCCACTATGGTCCATTAGGCACATTAGTCCCACTAGGCCACTAAGGTCCATTAGGCCCACTAGGCCACTGAGGCCCATTCATCCCATTGGTCCACTAAGGCCAATTAGGCCACTTAGGTCACTTAGGCCCATTAGGCCACTTAGTCTCATTAAACCAGTTAGTCCCATTAGGCCACTTAGGCCCATTAGGACCATGGGTCCCCTGAGGACCATCAATCCCATGAGGGCACTTAGGCCCATTAAGCCCATTAGTCTCATTAGGGCACTTAGGCCTATTAGGCCCATTAGTCCACATAGGCTATTTTCTCTCATTAGACCACTCAGGCCCCTTAGGCCAACTAGTCCATTGAGGCCACTTCGGCCCATTAAACCACATAGGCCCATTTCACCCATTAGGCCCCTCACGGCCACTAGGCCAATTAGGCCCATTCAACGCATTAGGCCCATTAGTCCACTAAATCCCATTAGGCCCATTAGGACACTCATTCCTATTAGTCCCATTAGGCTCATGAGGTCCATGAGTCCACTAAGCCCACTGAGTACCATTTGGCCCATTTGGCCCATCAGGCCCATTAGACTCATTAGGCCACTTAGGCCCATGAGGCCCATTTATCCCATTAGGCCACTTGGCCCCATTAAGCTCATTAGGCCACATAGGCCCATTAGACCTATCAAGCCCATGAAGACCATTAGGCCGCTTTGGCCCATTCGAAACATTATGGCTATATGGACCATCAGACCACTTAGGCCCATTCAACGAATTAGGACACTTCATCCCATTAGGCCCATTAGGCCCATTAGGCTCATCATGTCCATTAGGCCACTCAACCCCATTAGGAACATCAGTCCACTTAGGGATGTTTAGATCATTAGGCCACTTAGGCCCATTAGGCCCATTAGGCCCCTTTGTCCACTTAGGCCCATTAGGCCACTAAGGCCCATTAGGCCCATTAGGCCACATAAGACCATCTGTATCATTAGGCCACGTAGGGCCATTAGTCCGATTAGGGCACTTAGGCCCATTAGGCCACTAAGGCCCATTAGGCCACTAAGGCCCATTAATCCCATTAGGCCACTCAGGCCCCTTAGACCCATTAGGCCCATTAGGACACTTAGGGTCATTCAAACACTTAGGCCCATTGGGCCACTTAGTCCACTTAGTCTCATTATACCCATTAGGCCAATTAGGCCACTTAGTCCCATTAGGCCAGTTAGGCCCATTAGGCCACCGAGGCCCATTAGGAAACTTAGGCCCATTAGGCAACTCAGGCCCATTAGGTAACTTAGGCCCATTAGGCCACTTAGGCCCATTATGCAAATTAGGCTACTTAGGCCCATTAGGCAATTTTAGCCACTAAGTCCCATGAGGTTGATTCATCCCATTAGGTCACTGAGGCCCATTAGGCCACTTAGGCCCATTAGGCCATTTCAGCCACTTAGGCCCATTAGGCCCATTATGCTACTAAGGCCCATTTGACCACTTAGGCCCATTAGTCTCATTAGTACCACTCGGTCGATGAGGCAGATTAGGCCGCTTCAGCAACTTCAGCACATTAGGCCCATTAGGCCCATTAGGCACTTCATCCCATTAGGACCATTAGGCCACTTAGGCCCATTAGGCCCATTTAATCGATTAGGGGGGTTAGGAAACTTGGTCCCATTAGGCCCATTCAGCCACTTAGGCCCATTAAACCCATTTGGCACATTTGGCCCATTTTTCCACCTAGGACCATTAGGCCCATTTAGACACTTAGTCCTATTAGGCCCATTAGTCCATGTAGGCCCATTAGGACCATTAGGCCACTTAGGCTCATTAGGCCCATTAAACCCATTAGTCCCACTAGTCCCACTCGTCCCATTAGACCCATTAATCCACTTAGGCCACTTAGGCCCATTTGGTCGATTAGCCCGATTAGGCCACATAGGCCCATTAGGTCACTTAGGCCCATTAAACCCATTAGTCCCATTAGGTCCATTTGGATCATTAAGCAACTTAGTCCCATTAGGCCAATTTAGTCGATCATCCCGACTAGGACACTTAGGCCACTTAGGCCCATTAGGTCCATTAAGCCCATTAAGCCCATTAGTCCCATTAGGACCACTAGGCCCATTAGGGAACTTAGGCCCATTAGGCCACTAATGACCATTAGGCACTTCAGGCCCATGAGGTGCATTCCACTGATGAGGCCAATGAGGCCCATTAGTCCCAGGAGGACTATCAGGCCCATTAGGACACTTATGCCCGTTAGGCCCTTTCGGCCCATGAGTCCACTTAGGCCCATGAGGCCTACGAGGCCCATTAAATCCATCCGAACATTAGGGACCATTAGTCTCATTAGGCCCATTAATCCCATTAGTCCCACTAGACCCTTTAGTCCACTTAGGCCTATTAGGCCCATTGGGCCCATTTGTCCCATTAGGCCCACTCAACCCATTAGTCCCCTTAGACCCATGAGGCTCGTTGGGCCCATTAGGTCCATTAGGCCACTGGCCCCTTAGACCATTAGTCCTCTTCAGCCCACTTAGCCCATATAGGCCTATTAGACCCATTATGCCCATTGGGCCCATGAGGCAACTTAGGCCCATTAGGTCCATTAGGCCCATGAGGCCCACTGAGCCCATTAGGCCAATTAGGATCATTCGGCCCATTAGTCCCATTAGGCCCACAAGGCCCAATATGTTAATTAGGCCCATTAGGCCACTTAGGTCAATCTGGGCCATGAGGCCCATTAGTCCCATTAGGCCCATCATGCCCATGAGACCTATTAGGCCCATTGTTGTCGGTTTAGACAATGAGAAGAGCATGACATGAATGGTATAAATGACTTCCCACTAGGATTTAATATTTCCTTTGGAGTAATGATTTATGTTGTGATATGAATTTTTTGATATTTGAAAATTTTGGAAAGTGTTTTCAAATGTGTGATTTTGAAAAGAGAATAGTTGTGGTATTTTGAAAATGGGTCAATTTTCAAAACATGGTGGATGTTTATTCAAAAATTATTTAACTTGGAAAATGTTGGATTTTGTAAATCATGGTTATGATAGTTCAAGTGTGATATAATTTGAAATTGTTAAGCCTTATGTTGCTAGAGAGTGAGACTTATGGTGTTTCTCATGTGAACAGAGAATGGAACCCAGTAGGCATCGTAGAAACCAACCAGAGGAAGCTACTAAAAATGTGGTTGCATCTGAGCCCCATGTGAACTAGTAGCTGGTTCAGAGCATAGTGCAAGCTTTTGAAGCTGTCAATAGTGGGAATAAAAGAGATAACCCAATTCATGTGGACCATTTGGTTCATTTCAAGAAGCAAAATCCACCCATCTTTTGGGGTGATTCAAAACTAGAAAGGGTGGAGGCAAGGCTAAATAAGATGAATCGAATCTTAGATTTCCTAGGCATGCTAATGGAGTTCAAATTCAATTTGGTGACATACATGTTGTAAGATCTTCTATATTAGTGGTGGGAGTTAGTGATATAGGATAAAGTGGACCAAGGTATGGCATGGGATGATTCCAAGGAATTGTTCAACGAAAAATTCTATCCTTACATATTTATAATTCCTAGAATGATGGATTTATTTATCTTGAAGCAGTAGAACCTTTATGTGATAGAATATATGGCTAAATTCATGAATTTAGTCTAGTTTTAACCCGAGGTTTCTACTAGCGCATCTTTGAATACACACATTTTTTAATCTGGGATGAGGTAGGAAATTTGTTTGAAGATTATAGTAATCTGTATAATAGATTGTATGGAGATGGTCAATAGGGAAATTGTGGATGAAAGGGACATCTTATGGGTGATGAGTGGAGGAGATATCCTGATACCTATGGGAAATATTGGAAACTATAATGAGGGGAGAAATTGGAAGAGGGACACTTATTTCCAAGGTGAGAGTATGGCTTAGAATCCGATGGAAGGATCAGTGAATCTTCCTATGAAGCCTAAGATCAGGTCAAGATGTTTCTAATGTGGTTCTATAAGACAAATAAAGTGAGAATGTACATCACCACCTAGAGCATGTCATAATTGTAATTAAACGGGGCATCTTTAGTGTTAGTGTTTCCATGCTCTAAGGTCGGGTGTTCGGGACACTTCTCAAGGTTCATAGTCATCTTATGCCTAAACGGGATGTGGACAACAAAATAACCCTTGTTAGAAGATAAGATTTAGTCGTGGTGATTCTAGGAATACCATGAGTCCTCAGTATGGTAAATTTCATCAGGGGAATAAAGATAAAATTGTGGCGAGTAAGCAGGTATTTGGAGCTGAGAGGGTTATTGTGAATGGACAACTTGTACCATCGATGGTGAGAGTTACAATTATCTTGAATTATACCTTTATGAAAGCATTGTTTGATATGGGTGCATCTCATATTTCATTGATTCACATGTTGTTGATTTGTTGGGTCTAAATGTGGAAATTATGCATTCTGTTTTGAAACTTCAAACTCCTCTGGGTCAAAGAAAGT
Organism: Viscum album; assembly: GCA_963277665.1. Taxonomy (NCBI): domain Eukaryota; kingdom Viridiplantae; phylum Streptophyta; class Magnoliopsida; order Santalales; family Viscaceae; genus Viscum; species Viscum album. The sequence goes on from OY728156.1 coordinate 1,781,412,334, forward strand.
GTCGAGCCTTTCTGTGTAGAGCTTGTTGTATAGCTATCGGGTGACCCATTCAGGGTCGATTCGGGTTGGTTCGTGGGAGCCTAAGTGGCCTAATTTCACGAAATGACCTAAATTATTCAAAATGGACTAAATTGGCTTAAATGGCCTAATTGGCCAAAATGACCTAAATGGACTAATTGGCCTAAATGGCCTAATTGGACTAAATAGACTAATTGGAAAAATTAGACTAATTGGCCTAATTGGACTAAATGGACTAAATGACCTAAATGGTTTAAATGGCCTAAATTGGCCTTAATGGCCTAAATGACCTAAATGGCCTAATTGGCCTAAATGGACTAAATTGCCTAAATGGTTGAAATTGACCTAATGGCTTAATTGGCCTAAATGGACTAAATTGGCCTAAATGACCTAAATTTCCCAATTGGCAAAATTGGCCTAATTGGCCTAAATGTCCCAAATTGGCCTAAATGGCCTAAATGGATTAATTGACCTAAATGGCCTAAATGGTCAAAATTGGCCTAAATGGATTAATTGACCCAAATGACCTAATTAGCCTAATTGACCTAAATGGCCTAAATTGGCCTAAATGACGAAAATGGCCTAATTGGACAAAATGGATTAATTGGCATAAATGGTCTAAATGGCCTAATTTTCTTAATTAGCATAAATGGCCTAATTGATCTAATTGGCCTAAATGGACTAAATTAGCCTAAATGGCCTAAATTGACCTAATTGGCCTAATTGGTCTAAAATGCATAAATGACCTAATTGGGCTAAATAGACTAAATGGTCTAATTGTTCTAATTGGGATAAATGGACTAATTTTCTTAAATGGCCTAAATTGGCATAATTGGCCTAATTGGTCTAAATGGCCTAAATTGGTCTAAATAACCTAAATGACCTAAATGAACCAACTGGTATAATTGTCCTAAATGAACTAAATTTCTTAAATGGACTAAATGGTCTAATTAGTCTAATTGTCCCGAATGGCCTAAATGGTCTAAATGAATTAAATAGGCCTAAATGGCCTAGTTGGCCTAAATGGAATAAATTTCCTAATTGACCTAATCAGACTAATTGGCCTAATTGGTCAAAATGACCTAAATTTTCCTAAATGGGCTAAATAGCCTAATTGTACAAATTGGATTAAATTGGCCTAAGTGGTATAAATGGACAAAATTGGCTTAATTAGCCTAATTGGTCTAAATGGTCTAAATTGGCCTAAATGGCCTAATTGGCCTAAATTTCATAAATTACCTAATTGTCTTAATTGGCATAATTCACCTAAATGGCATAAATTATCCTAAGTGGATTAAATGGCCTAATTGGACTAAATGACCTCAATTAGCCTAATTGGCCTAATTGAACTAAATTTCCTAAATTTTCTTATTGGTCTAATTTTCCTAATTGGCCTAATTGGCCTAAATGGACTAAATTTGCCAAATCAGCTTAAATGTTCTAATCAGCCTAATTGGCTTAAATGGCCTAAATTGGACTAAATTGACTAATAGGATGAATTGGATTAAATGGTATAAATTAGACTAAATAGACTAAATGACTAAAATTGCCCTAAATTGCATAATTGTCCAAAATGGATTAAATGAACTAAATGAACTAATTGCCTAATTTGCCAAAATTGCCAAAATGGTCTAAATGGACTAAATTTTCCTAATTGGAATAAATGGCCTAATTGGCATAAATTGATTAATTGGACTAAATGGACCAATTGGAGTAATTGGCCTAAATTGTCTAAATTAACTAATTGGCCTAATTGACCTAATTAGGCTAAATGGCCTAAATTGGCCAAATTGGCCAAATTTTTCTAAATGGCCTAAATTTGTCTATATGGTCTAAATGGACTAATTGGCCTAAATGACCTAAATGGCCTAATTGATATAATTGACCTAAATGGCCTAAATTAACCTAATTGGACTAAATTGACCTAAATGGTCTAAATTGGCCTAAATGGCCTAAATTAGCCCAAATGTCCTAAATTGGCCTAAATAGCCTAATAAGCCTAATGGGCCTGAATTGCCTAATTGTCTAAATTGGTTTAATTTTACTAGTTGGTCTAAATGTACTAAATTGGCCTAAATGGACTAATTGGCCTAAATTGCTTAAATTGTCTAATTGACATAATTGGTCTAATTGGCCTAAATGGCCTAAATTGGGCTAAATATCCAAAATGGAAAAAATGGCCCAAATGGCCTAAATTAGCCTAATTGGAATAAATTTCCTAAATTTAATAATTGGCCTAACTGGCCTAAATGGTCTAAATTGTCCTAATCGGCCTAATTGGATTAATTGGTCTAAATTACCTAAATTGGCCTAATTGGCCTAAATGTTCTAAATTGGCCTAAATAGCCTAAATGAACTAAATTGGTTTAATTGGACTAATTAACCTAAATGAACTAAATTGGACTAAATGGCCTAAATGAACTAAATTGCCTTATTGGCCTAACTGGCCTAATTGGCTTAATTGGTCTAAATTGGCCTAATTGGCCTAAATCTTCTAATTGGCCTAAACGTTTTAAAGGGCCTAAATTGACCTAATTGTCCTGAATTGGTATCATTTGACCCATTAGCCTAAATATCCTAAATTGTCTTAAATGACCTAAATGGCCTAATTTCCCTCAATAGCCTAATTGGCCTAAATGGACAAAATGGCCTAAATGGCCTAATGAGCCTAATGGTCCAAAGGGTTGAATGGGCCTAAATGGACTAATGGGTTTAATGAGATTAAGTGGCCCAATGGGCCTAATGGGCCTAATGGGTCTAATGGTATTAATTGACCTAATGGGCCTAATTGGCCTAATGGGCCTAAGTGGCATAATTGGCCTAATGTTCCAATTAGGCCTAAGTGGCCTAATGGGTCTAATGGGCCTAATGGGATTAATGGGTCTAATGGGTCCACTGATCCAAAGTGATCTAATGGGCCTAAGTGGCCTAAGTGGCCTAATGGGGCGAATGGGCATATTGGGACTAAGTGTCCTAATGGATCTGAGTGTCCTAATGGGCCCATTAAGTCCAATTTGGTCTAATGTGACTAATGGGCTTAATGGGTCTAATGGACTAGTTTGGCCTAATGGATTGATGGTCCTAATGGGGCTAATGGGCCTATTGGGGCTTAGTGGATTAATGGGCCTCTTGGGCCCATTATGGTCAATTCGACCTAATGGAATGAATGGGCTAATTGGAAAAAAGGACCTAATGGGCCTAATGGGACTAATGGGTCTAAGGGGACAAATGGGACTAAGTGGATGAATTGGCCTAAGTGGAATAAGTGTCCTAATGGGCTTAATGGGCCTAATGGGCTTTAGTAGCATAATGGTCCCAATGGGTATAAGGGGTCCAATGGGTCTAATGGGTCTAAGGGGTCTAATGGGACTAAGTGGCCTAATGGGCCTAAGTTTCCTAAGTGACCTAATAGTTCGAATGGGCCTAAGTGACATAATGGGCCTAATGGGACCAATGGGTCTAATGGGTCTAAGGGGCCTAAATGGCCTAAGTGGCCTAATGGGCCAAAGTGGCCTAAGTGACCTAATAGGCCTAATGGACCTATTGTTCCTAATAGGCCTAAGTGGTATAATGATCCTAATGGGACTAATGGGCTCATTATGGCCAATTTGGTCTAAAGGGCCTAATGGCCTAATGGACTAATTCGCCTAATGGGTCTAGGGGACCAATGGTCCTAATGGGCCTAAGTGGCCTAATGAGCCTAAGTAGACTAATAGGAATATTGAGCCTAAGTGGTCTAATGGGGCCAATGGGACTGATGGGCCTAATGGGCCCATTTTGGATAATTCATCCTAATGGGTCCAATGAGCCTAAATGGCCTAATGGGATGAAGTGGCCCAAGTTGGCCAATGAGACTAATGGGTCCAATGGGTCTAAGTGGCCTAAGTTTCCTAATGAGCCTAATGGGTCCAATTGGTCTAAGTGGACTAAGTTTTCTAATGGGCCTAATGGGTCCAATGGGTCTAAGTGGTCGAATGGGACTAAGTGGACTAAGTTTCCTAATGAGCCTAATGGTTCAAATGGGTCTAATATTTCTAATGGGCCTAAATAGCCTAATCGGCCTAATGAGCCTAATGGGAATAATGGGCCTAATGGGATGAATCGATTGAATGGGACTAAGTGGACTAATGGGTTGAATGGGTCTAATAGGACTAAGTGGCCTAATGGGCCTAAGTGGCCTAAGTTGCCTAATGGGCATGATGGGTCCAGTAAGCCTAAGTGGCCTAATGGGCCTAAGTGTTATAAGTTTCCTAATGTTACCCATCAACCTAATGGGTACAATGGGAATATTGGGTTAATGTACCTAAGTGGCCAAAGTTACCTAATGGTCCCAATAGGCCGAATAGGCCTAATGGGAATAATAGGTCCAATGGACCTAAGTGGCCTAAGTTGCCTAACGGGTCAAAGTGTCCTAATGGGCTTAATCATCCTAAGTGTCCTAATGGGTCTAATGGGCCTAAGTGGCCTAATTGGTCAAATTGGAATAAGTGGACTAAGTTTCCTAATGGGCCAATTGGCCTAATGGGCCTAATGGTCCTAAGTGGCCTAAGTTGACTAATGGGCCTAATAGGCCTAATAGGCCTAATGGGCCTAATGGGACTATGGGTATAATAGGTCTAAGTGGCCTAATGGGCATAAGTAGCCTAAGTTTAGTAATTTTCCCAATGGGCCTAATGGGTCCAATGGGTCTTAGTGGCTTAATGGGCCTAAGTTACCTAAGTTGCCTAATGGACCAATAGGCATAATGGGCATAATGGGTCTAATGGGCCTAAGTGGCCTAATCGGCCTAATGGGTCTAATGGGCCTAGTGGGTCTAATGGGCCTAAGTGGACCAATGGGTAGAATTTAACTAAGTGAGATAATGGGCCTAAGTGGCCTAAGTTTCCTAATGGGCCCAATGGGATGAATGGGCCTAATGGTCCTAATGAGATGAATGGGAATAATGGGTCCAATGGGCCTTAGTGTCCTAAGTTTCCTAATGGGTCTAAGTGGCCTAATAAGCCTCATGTTCCTAAGTGTACTAATGAGCCTAATCGACCGAAGTGGCCCAATGAAACTCATGGGCCTAATTGTCCCATTGTTCCCAATGGTCCTAATGGACCTAAGTGGTCTAATGGGCCTAATGGGATAATGGTCCTAATGGGCCTAAGTGTCCTATTTGTCTTAATAGGCGTAAGTAGCCTAATGGGATTAATGGGAAAAAGTGGGCTAATGGTACTAATTGGCCAATGGGACTAGTGGTCCTAAAATCAGTGATTTATGAAACTTGGTTGACAACAAAATCCAAAGGGGGATTTTTAGAACCAACCTAATGAGGAAGGTGTTTGTTTTCATGTGTTGTCTTTTTTTGTAAAGGAAAGATTTTGAAGAAATAAAATCACCTCACTTTGTATTTGGTGGAAATCATACTGTACATTGTTTTCAAAAGAATCAGACTCACTCTGTCCATCATAACAAGGAAAAGTTGTTTGAAAGAAAAGGCACTGATCAGACTTATCTTGGGTATGATTTTTAAAGAAAGGAAAAAATAGGTATTCTAAATCATATCTAGATTTATCATATCTAGGTGGAAGAGAAGAAATATCTGATGCCAATCGAAAAGGAATTGTACCTAGTGTAATCAGATTCAGGCTGAGAAGGAAAGAAAGAAGGCATTGAGGATCATAATTAGAATGATCGTACCCAGAATGATCATTGTCAGGTACTGTAGAATCTGATTATCCATCATATGCATAAGAAAAACTTCATACCCAGGTTGATCATACTTAGGATCAGGAAGAAAAAGATCATACCCAATATGATCGTATTTTGGCCAACAATTCTCAAAAAGATCATACTTTGGACAATCATATTCAAAGAACGAATTGCTTGAGGTCGATGATTGAAAAGAGAAGGAAATAATGAGATCAACAATGTAGTAAACCATTTCGAAAGGGTTGAATTACTTTTTAGGTTCCAATTGGGTCAAGAGTCATTGTATCATAGTGTAATTGTTTTATATTTTTAAGTGGTTCAAGAGAATAAGTGAAGAAGTAAAAGTGGTTTGAAAGAATAGTTTGTTGGATGTGAAATTGAGGGGGAGATCAACTTTCAAAATAATTATCATATTAATAATTTAGAAGGAGAATTGAAAGTTTTATAAGAATCGAGAAGCTTCGAGAAGAGTTGATGAAGTCCAAATACACCCCAGATTTTAAGGGAAATTGAGATTAGGGTGAATTTGATTAAGCAGGAAATTTTTTGGGATTCCCGCCAAATAATATCAAGGGTCACATATAGAAGGAGAAAAGTATTTTGTAATTGAGGTGGACCGATGTAATTTTCATGAGATAGAATCTCCTAGTTTTAGAGATAATAAAGGGTTCATTTATTCAATTTTGTTTTAGAAGTTTTTATAGATTGAAGTGAAATAGAAGAGAAAAGATCACAACATTGTATTCAGATGATCATCGTACTTAGTGTTTATCATACTCAGTTGATTACTATATCCTTCTTGTCAATCATATTCAGGTGATCATCATATTGGGCTGGATTAATCAGATCGTGATTTCCATATTGGGTCTTCCAGACTGAGGAAGATGGAGAATTGAGGTAGTTCCAATCAATCTCTATATCATTCTATCAATGTTATACTTTTAATACTGAGGAATATCGTACTAAGCAGAATCATATTGGGAAAAACGCATCGGGAAGAATTGTATCAGGGAGAATCGTACTCGGGGGAATCAGAATAGGAAAATCAGACTTGGTTTCTTTTCTTAACAAAGTCTAGAAAGTTCTTACCATCTTCTGGGTAAGAAATTGAAGAAGTTTTTTCAATTGAATAAATTTTTGTAATTGAAAAGAAGCAAAAGTAACATGAGTTATTACACAATCATTACATTACCCAATTTATGCTAAGATGGGGGACATGTACTATTGGATTGTTTACATAGTGCTACACAAGTAAAAGGGTATATCCTACTTGTTATAATCCAATGATTATTTTCTATGGGATTGTGTGGTATTGAAACACTTCCATTCCATACCAAAGACGTAGTTATTATTATTGAATTGTGAGCCTTGTAAATACTTGTGTTCCTGTGGATGTGTGTTTGAATTGCTTTTAGTAGGGAATATAATCTTTAACAGGAGGCGATTTTTGTTTCATTTGAAAAGATTCATAAGATAAAAAAGTATCACTGATTCACCCCTCCCTCTCTTAGTGATAAAATCATCCATTGGGCACTTTCAAGTGGCCTAATGGGCCCAAGGGTCCTAATGGGCCTCACTGGCCTAATGGGCCTAATGGGATCAATGGGCATAATGGATCTAATGGGCCTAACTGGCCTTAGGGGCCTAATGGGCCCCATTGTCTAATTGGTCCTAACCGGTCTAAGTGGCCCAATAGGCCAAATGGGCCTAAGTGTCTTAATGGGCCTAACGGGCCTAAGTGTCCTAATGGACCTAATGGGCTAAATGGGACCAACTGACCTAATTGGAATAACTATTCTAATTGGCACAATGGGCCTAAGGGGCCTAAGTTGCCTTACAAGCATTTGTGTCGGCCCAATGGGCCTAATGGGTCGAACTCACCTAAGTGGCCTAACTGGACCAATGGGCCTAATGATCCTAATGGTCCTAACTGGCCTAATGGGACCAATACGACTAACTAGCCCAATGCGCAGAATGGGCCAAACTGGCCTAACTCATGTCAGGGGCCCAAGGGCCCTAAGGGTCTAATGGGTCCAATGGGCCTAACTAGCCAGAGTGGCCTAATGGGCCCAATGATCCTAATGGGCCTAACTGGACAAAGTGGCATAATGGGCCTAACTGTCCAAAGTGGTCTAACGGACTGAATGGGCCTATGTGGAATAATGGGCCCAATGAGCCCAATGGGCCTAACTGGCCAAAGTGGCCTAATGGTCAAAACTCACCTAAGTGGCCTAATGGGTCTAATGGGATGAATGATCCTAAGTGACATAATGGGCTGAATGAGCTTAAGTAGCATAATGGGATGAATGGGCCTAATTAGCCCAATGGGCCTCATGGGCCTAATAGACCTAAGTGGCCTAATGGTCCTAAGTGCCTAATAGTCATAAGTGGCCTAATGGTCCTAATGATACTAAGTGGATGAATGCACCTAATGGTCCTAATGGGCCTAAGTTAAAAAATGGGCCTAATGGGCCTAATGATCATAATGGGCCTAAGTGGGCTAATGGGCCTAATGGGCCAAAGTGGCCAAATGGGTCTAAGTGGACTAAGTGACTTAAGTGGCCTAATGTTCCTAATGGGCCTAAGTGGCATAATGGACCTAATGGGCCTAAGTGGCCTCATGGGCCTAATGGGCCTAATGGGCCTAAGTGGCCTAATGGGCATAATGGGTCAAAGTGGCTTAATAGGCCTAAGGAGCCTAAGTGGCCTAAGTGGTCTCATGGGCCTAAGTGGCATAAGTGGCCTAATGGGACGAATGGGCCAAGTGGCCTAATTGGCCCTAGTGGCCTAATGGGCCTAAGTGGTCGAAGTGGCCTAATGGGCCTAAGTAGCCTAATTGGCCTAATGGGTGTAGTGGCCTAATGAGCCTAAGTGTCCTAATGGGCCTAATGGAAAAAATGGGCCTAAGTGAACTAATTGGCCTAATGGGCCTAATGGGCATAAGGGACCTAATGGGACTAAGTGGCCTAAGTGGCCTAATGGGCCTAATGGTCCTGAGTATCCTAATGGGCCTAATGGGCCTCAGTGGCCTAATAGGCCTATTGGGCCTCAGTGGCCTATTGGGCCTGAGTGGCCTAAGTGGCCTAATGGGCCTAATTGGCATAAGTGGCCTAATGGGCACAATGGTCCTTAGTGGCCTAAGGGGGCTAATGGGTCTAATGGGCCTAAGTGGACTAATGGACCTAATGGTACTAAGTGGCCTAATGAGCCTAATAGGGATAAGTTGTCGAATGAGCCTTAGTGGCCTAATTGGCCTAATGGTCCTAAGTTGCTGAAGTGGCCTAATGGGCCTAAGTGTTCAAATGGGCCTAATGGGATTGAGTGGCATAATGGGCCTAATGGGCCTAATGGAAATAATGGTACAATGTGGCCTAAGTGGCCTAATGTGCCAAATGGGCCTAAGTGGCCTAATGGGCCTAAGTGGCCTAATGGGCCTCATGAGCCTAATGGGACTTAGTGGCCTAATGGGATTAAGTGGAATAAGTGGACTAATGGTCCTAATGGGCCTAATTGGCCTTATAGGGCCTTGGTGACCTACTGGTCTTAAGTGGCCAAATGGGCCTAATGAGGCTAATGGGCCTCATTGGACTAATGGGACTAATGGGCGTCGGTAGACTAAGAGGCATAATGTTCCTAATGGGCCTAATGGGCCTAAGTGGCATAATAAGACTAAGTGGAATTATGAGTCAAATTGGTTGAACAAGAATAAGTGGCCTAATGGGCCTAAGTGGCCTAAGTTTCCTAATTGGCCAAATGAACAAAATGGGCCTGATGGGCTTGATGAGCCTAATGGGATTAATGGGCCTAAGAGGCCTAATGAGTCGAATGTGCCATAATGGGCATTAGTGGCTCAATGGGCCTTGTGAGCCTAATTGGCTCGATGGGCCTCAGTAGCCGAATGGGCCAAATAGGCCCAATGGGACTGATAGGCCCAATGAGCCCAATTGGCCTAATGGGCATAAGTTGTTTAATGGGACTAATGGTCCAAATTGGCCTAATGGGCCTAATTGGCCTAATATGACTGATTGGCCTAATGTGCCTCATGGGCCTAATGGGCCTAGGTTGCCTAAGTGTCCTAATGGGCCTCATGGGCCAAAGTGGACTAATGGGACAAGTAGGCCCAAAGGGCCTTAGTTGCCTAATTGGTTTGATGGGAATAATGGGACTATTGGGCCTTAGTGGGCTAATGGGCCGAATGGGCCTGATAGGCCCAAGAGGCATAATGGGCCTCATTTGACCAATTGGTTGAGTGGTCCTAATGGGCTTCATGGGCCTCATGGGCCTCATGGGCCTCATGGTCCTCATGGTTCTAATGGGCCTAAGTGGCTTAAGTGGCCTGATGGGCATAATGGGAATAAGTGGCCTAATGTGCCTTAGTGGCCGAATGGGCCTGATAGGCCCGATTGGCATATTGGGCCTGATGGACCTAATGGTCTTAATGGGCCTAAGTGCCCTAAGTGGTATAAGTGGCCCAATGGGCCTAATGAGCCTAATGGTCTTAATGGGCATAAGTGGATTAATTGGCCCAATGGGCATATGTGGCCTAATGGGCCTAAGTGGAGGGATGGGACTAATGGTCCTAAGTGGTGGAATGGTCCTAATAGGCTTAAGTAGCCTAATGGGCCTAAGTGGCCAAATGGGCCCGATGATCCTAATGGGCCTCAAGGGACCTAAGGGATAAATGCGCTTCATGGGCCAAATGGGCCTAAATGGTCTCATGGGATCAATGGACCTAATTAGCCTAATGGGCCTCATGGGACAAAGTGTCCTCATGGGCCTAATGGTCTAAATGGGCCTCATTGGCCTAATAGGCTGAATGGGCCTCCTAGGCCTAAGTGGCCTAATGGGACTAGTGGGCCTAATGGGCCTAAGTGGCCTAAGTGTTCTATTGGGCTGAATAGGCCTAAGTTTCCGAATGGGCCTAGTGGGCCTAATGGGCCTAATGGGACTAAGTGGCCCAATGGGATGAATGGGATTCATTGTCCTAATGGGTCGAATGGACCTAATGGGCCTAAGTGGCCTCATGTTCCCAATAGCCCTATTGGGCCTAAGTGGCCTAATGGGACGAATAGTCCTAAGTGTCCTAATGGGCCTGATGAGCTTAATGGGCCTCATGGACCTAAGTGGCCTAAGTGGCCTAATGGGACAAAGTGGCCTAATAGACTGAGTGGTCCTAAAGGGTCTAATGGGCCTTATGGGACGAATGGGCCTAATTGGTTAGATGGGCCCATTGGGCCTCATGGGCCCAATGGGACTAATGGGACTAAGTAGCCTCATGATCCAAATGGGCATAATGCGCCTAATGTGCCTAAGTGGCCTAAGTGGGCCTAAATGGTCAAATGGGTCGAATTGGCCTAAGTGGCCTAATGGGACCAACGAGCCTCATGGTCCTAAGGGGCCTAATGGGCCCAATGGGATGAATGGGACTAGTTGGCCCAATTGTTCTAAGTGTCCTAAAGGGCTTAGTGGGCCTAATGGGATTGATAGGCCTAATGGGATGAATGGGCCAAAGTGGCTTGATGGGACTAATTGGCCTCATGGGCCTAAGTGGCCTCATGGTCCCAATGGGCATGATGAGCCTAAGTGTCCCAATGGGCCTCATGGGCCAAATGGGCCTCATGGGGTGAATGTCCCTCATGGGCCTAATGGTCCTGGTGGGCCTAATGGGCCTAATGGTCCTAAATGGCCTAAAAGGATGAATGGGACTAAGTGCCCTAATGGTCATAATGGGCTTAATGGGCCCAAAGAGCCTAATGGGGCTAATGGGCCTAATGGAAATAATTGGCCTAAGTTGCTTAATCGGGCTAATCGACCGAATGGCCCTAATGGGCCTAAGTCACCTAAGTGGATTAATGGGCCTAATGGGCCTATTTGGACTAATGGGTTTAATGGTTAGAATAGGACAAATTTTACTAATGGTCCTAATAGGCCTACATTCCCTAATGGGCATAATGGGCCTAACTAGCCTAATCGAGCAAATCGATCGAATTGGCCCAATGGGCCTACATGGCCTAATGGGTCTAACATGCCTAATGGGATTAATGGGTTTAATGTTCCTAATGGGTCTAAGTGGACGAATGGGCCTACGTGGCTTAATGGGCCTAAGTATCCAAATGGTCCTAAGTGGCCTAATGGGCCTACATGGCCGAATTAGCTTAAGTAGCCAAATGGGCCTAATGTGCCCAAGGGGACTAATGGATTTAATGAGCCAAATGGGCCTAAGTGGATTAATGAGCCTAATAGACCTATGTGGCCTAATGGGCCTAATGAGACTAAGTGTCCTAATCTCCCTAATCTACTGAATGGGCCTAATGGGCCTAAGTGGCCTAATGGGCATAATTGACCTAATTGGCCGAATGAGCCTAATGGGCCTCAGTGGCTTAATGGGCCTAATGGGCCTAATGGGATTAAGTGGATAATGGTCCTAATGGGCCTAATTATCCTAATCCCACTGATTTAATAAATGTGCCTAATGGGCCTAATGGGAATAATGGGACTAAGTGGCCTAATGGGCCTAATGGCCTAAGTGGCCTAATAGGCCTGATGGTCCTAATGGGCCTAATGCCTAAGTGTCCTAAGTGGCCTAATGGGACTAATGTTAATAATGGTACTAATGGGCATAATGGTCCTAAGTGGCCTAAGTGGTCGAATCGGCCTAATGGGCCTAAGAGGCATAATGGGCCTAAGTGGCCGAATGGGCTGAAGTGGCCTAATGGTCCTAGTGGGCCAAAGTGGCCTAATCGACATAATCGAACGAATGTGACTAATGGGCCTAAGTGGAATAATGGTCCTAAGTGGCCTGATGGGCCTAATGGGCCCAAGTGGCCTAAGTGGCCTAATATGCCTAATTAACCAAATGGGCCAAACGGGCCTAAGTGGAATAATGGGCCTAAAGGGACTAATGGGCCCAATTGGCCTTATCGGTCTAATCGACCGAATGGGCCTAAGTAGCCTAGTCGGGCTAATCGATCGAATTGGACTAATGGTCCTAAGAGTCCTAATGGGCATAATGGGCCTAATGGGTCTAAGTTCCCTAAGTGGCCTAATCAGCATGATCAACTGAATGGTCCTAATGGGCCTAAGCTGCCTAATGGGTCGAATGGGCCTAATGTGTTGAATGGATCTAACTAGCCTAAGTAACTTAATTGACCTAATCGACCGAATGGGCCTAATGGGACTTATGGGCCTAAGTGACCGATTGGGACTAATGGGCCTAAGTTGCTAAATGGGCCTAATAGGTTAAATTGTCCTAATGTGGTTAATGGGCCTAAGTTGAAGAATGGGATTTAGTGGCATAATGGGCCTAATGGGCCGAATGGGTGTAAGTGGCCTAATGAGCCTAATGGGCCTAAGTGTCCTAATGGGCCTTATGGGTATAAGTGGTCGAATGGGCCTAATGCGCCTCATTGGCCTAATGGGCCTAATGGGCGTAAGTGGCCTGATGGGATTAGTGGGCCTAAGGGGTCGAATGGGCCTAATGCGCCTAATGTGCCTAATGGACCTAATGATTCCAATGGTTGTAAGTGGCCTTGTGGGCCTAATGGCCAGAATGGGCCTAATGGGCCTAATTGGACGAATGGACCTAATGGGAATAATGGGCCTAATGGGCCTAAGTGGCCTAATGAGCCAATGGTCCTAAGTCACCTAGTGAGTCTAAGTGGCCTAATGGGCCAAATGGGACGAATGGGCCTAATGGACCTAAGTGGCCTTATGGGTTGAATGGTCCTAATGGGCCTAATGGGACTAATGGGCCTAATTGGCCTAATGGGACTGAGTGGCCTAATGGGACAATGGGCCTAAGTTTCTTAATGGGCCTAATGGGACTAAGTGGCCTAAGTGGCCTAATAACCCTAATCGTCCTCATCAAACGAATGATCCTAATGGGCATGAGGGCCTAAGTGGAATAATGGGCCAAATATGCCGAAGTGGCTTAATGGGCCTGATGGGTTTGATGGGAGAAAATGGCCTCAGGGAACTAATGGGCCTTGTGGGCCTAAGTGGCCTAATGGGCCTCATGGGACTAAGTGACCTCATGGGACTAATGGGTCCAAGGGGCCTAAATATCCAAATAGACCTAATGGGATTAATGGGCTTAATAGGCCTAGGTACCAAATGGGCCAAATGGGCAAAATGGGTCTAACTATCCAATATGGCCTAATCGGCCTAAGTGGCCTAGTGGTCCTAAGTGTCCTAATGGGCTTAATGGGTATAACAGGTCTAGAGCACAAATGGGCCTAATGGGCCTAAGGGGGAGAATGGGCCTAATTGGCCTAAGTGGCCTAATAGGACAAAGTTTCCTAATTTCCCTAATGGGCTTAATGGTATGAATGGGCCTAATGGGACTAATGTTCTTAATAGACCGAATGGGCCTAATTGGCTTAAAGGGCCTAATGGGCAGAATGGGCAAAAGTTGCCTAATCGCCCTAATGGGCTTAATGCGTCTAAAAGGCCTAATGAGCCTAATGGGACTAATTGGCCTATTGGGCCTAATTGGCCCAATTGGCCTAATGGGCTTAATGGGCCTAGTCGGCCTAAGAGGCCTAATGGGCCTAATGAGCCTTAATGCCCTAATCACCCTAATGTGCCTAATTGGCCTAATGGGATTAAGTGGCCTAATGAGCATAATGGGAATAGGTGCTAAATGGGCATAATGGACCGAATGGGCCTAATGGGCTGAATGGGCTTAATTAGCCCAAGTGGCCTAATTTCCCTAATGGGCCTAATGGGCTTACTGTGCCTAAGTGGCCTAATCGGCCTAGTGGGATTAATGGTCCCAGTGGGCCTAAGTCGTCGAATGGGCCTGATGGGCCTATGTATCCCAATCGGCTTAAGTAGCCTAATAGACCTAAGTGGCCCAATGGGCCTAATGGACCTAAGTGGCCTTAGTGTATTAATAGGCCTAATGGGCCTAAGTGGTCGAATGGTCCAATGGGACTAAGTGGAATGATGGTCCTAATGGGCCTCAGTGGCCATATGGGCCTAAAGGGACTTAGTGGCCTAATGTTCCTTAGTGGCCTCATGGTCCTAATGAGCCTAATGGGCCTAATGGGACAAATGGGAATAATGGGCCTAGTGGGAATAATGGGCCTAAGTAGTTGAGTGGGAAAAATTGGCTCGATGGGCCTAATGGGATGAATTGGCTGAGTATCCAAATGGGATTATTGGGCCTAAGTTGCCTAATGGGCATAATGAGCCTAAGTGGCCAAATGGGCCTAAGTGCCCTAATTGTCCCAATGGGCCTAAGTGGCCTAAGCGGCCTAATGGGCCTAATGGTCCAAAGTGGCCTAAGTGGCCTGAAGAGCCTAATGGGTCAAAATGTCCTAATGGGCCTAATGGGCCTAAGTGGCCTAATGTGCCCAATGGGCCTAATGAGGCTAAGTGGTTGAATGGGCCTAATGGGTCGAGGTGGCCTAATGGGCCGACTGGGCCTAATGTTCCTAGTTGGCATAATGGGCCTAAGTGGCCTAATGGGCCTAAGTGGCCTAATGGGCCTAATGGGCCTAAGTGGCTTAAGTAGCCTAATGGGCCAAATGGGCCGAAGTGGCCTAATGTTCCTAATGGTCCTAATGGTCCTAAGTGGCCTAATGGGCCTAATTGGACTAAGTGGCCTAATGGGTCTAATTGTCTTAATGGAACTAATGGTTTTAATGGGCCTAATGGGGATAAGTGGACCAATGGGCCTCATGAGACTAATGGACCTCATGGTTCTAATGGTCCTAATGGACCTTTGTGGGACTAAGTGGACCAATGGGCCTAAGTGGCCTAATGGCCCTAATGGGACTAATGGGCCTAAGTGATCTAATATGCCTAATGGTCCTAATGGACATAATGGGCCAAAGTGGCCTAAGTGGCCTAATGGGGAAAATGGGCCTAAGTGGCCTAATGGGCCTAATGGGCCTAAGTGGCCTAATGGGACTCATGAGACTAATGGGACTTAGTGTACTAATGGGCCTAAGTGGCCTAAGTGGACTAATGGGCCTAATGGGCCTAATTGACCTAATAGGGCCTTAGCATCCTAATGGGCCTAATGGGCCTAAGTGGAATAATGGGCCTAATGAGGCTAATGGGCCTCATTGGAATAATGGTCCTATTAGGCCTCGGTGGACTAAGTGTCATAATGTCCCTAATGGGCCAAACTGGCCTAATGGGCCTAAGTGGCATAATGGGTCGAATGGGTTGAACGAGACTAATTGGCCTAATGGGCCTAAGTGTCCCAAGTTTCCTAATTGGCCAAATGAACAAAATGGACCCGATGGGCCGGATGAGACTTATGGGATTAATGGGCCTAAGTGGTCTAATGAGTCGAATGTTCCTAAGTGGCCTAATGGGCATGATGGCTATAATGGTCTGAATGGGCCTAAGTGGCCTCATGGGTTTGAGGGGCCTGGGGGGTCTAATGGGCTTAAATGGCCTAATGAGATGAATGGGCCTAAGTGACCTAATGGGCTGAATGGGCCTAATGGGATTAAGTGACATAGTGGTTCTGATGGACCTAATGGGCCAAATGGGCCTCAGTGGCCTCATGGGCCTAATGGGCCTATGTGGCCTAATGAGTTGAATGGGCCTAAGGGGAATAATGGGCCTAATAGGAATAAGTGTCCTAATGGGCCTTTTCGGCCTAATGGGATTGATGGGACTAATGGGCCTCAGTGGCCTCATGGGCCTAATTGGCCTGATAGGCCTAATGGGACTTCCTGGCCTAATGGGCCTCATGGTTCTAATGGGCATCAGTGGACCAATGGGCCTAATGGGCCTAAGTTACTCGATGGGCCTTAGTGGTCGAATGGGGTGAATAGGCCTAATGGGCCCAATGGGCCTAATGGGCATAAGTGGTTGAATGGGCTTAATGGACCAAATTGGCCTAATGGGCCTAATAGGCCTGATGGGCCTAATGGGCCTTATGGGACTAATGGGCCTAAGTGGCCTAAGTGTCCTAATGGGCCTCATGGGACTAAGTGGCCTAATGGGTCAAGTAGGCCCAAAGGGCCATAGTGGACTAATTGGTATGATGGGCATAATGGGACTAATGGGCCTTAGTGGCCTAATGGGCTAAATGGTCTTGATAGGCCCAATGGGAATAATGTGGCTCATTTGACCAATTGGACTAATGGGCCTAATGGGTTTATGGGCCTCATGGGCAGGATGGGCCTCATGGGCCTCATGGTCATAATGGGCCTAATTGGTTTAAGTCGACTGATGGGCCTAATGGGCCTAAGTGGCATAATGGGCCTTAGTGGCTGAATGGGCTTGATAGGCCTAATTGGCATATTGGTCCTAATTGACCTAATGGTCTTAATTGGCCTAAGTGGCCTAAGTTGCATAAGTGGCCTGATGGGCCTAATGAGCCTAATGGTCTTAATGGGCCCAAGTGGATTAATTGGCCCAATGGGCCTAAGTGGCAGAATGGGCCTAATGAGATTAAGTGGCGGAATGGTTCTAATCGGCCTAAGTAGCCTAATGGGCCTAATGGGCCTAAGTGTATGAATGGGACCAATGAGCCTAATGGGCCTCAAGGTCCCCAAGGGAGAAATGGGATTCATGGGCCAAATGGGCCTAAATGGCCTCATGGGCCCAATGGGCCTGATGGGAATAATGGGCCTCATGGGACGAAGTGGCCTCATGGGCTTAATGGGCCAAATGTGCCTCATGGGCCTAATGGGATGAATGGTCCTCCTAGGACTAAGTGGCCTAGTGGGCCTAATGGGACTAAGTGGCCTAATGGGCCGAATAGGCCTAAGTTGCCGAATGGGCCTAGTGGATCTAATGGGCCTAATGGGACTAAGTGGCCCGATGGGCCGAATGGGCTTCATGGTCCTAATGGGCCGAATGGGCCTAATGGTCCTAACTGGCCTCTTGTGCCCAATGGGCCTAATGGACCTAAGTGGCCTAATGGGCCAAATGGGCCTAAGTGGCCTAATGGTCCTAATGAGCCTAATGGGCCTCATGGACCTAAGTGACCTAAGTGGCCTAATGGGACAAAGTGGCCTAATGGACTGAGTGGGCCTAAAGGGTCGAATGGGCCTAATGGGATGAATGAGCCTAATTGGTCGGATGGGCCTATTGGGCCTCATGGGCCTAATGGGCCTAATGGGACTAAGTAGCCTCATAGCCCCAATGGGAATAATGGGCCTAATGGGCCTTAGTGGCCTAAGTAGTCCTAAATGGTCAAATGGGTCGAATTGGCCTAAGTGGCCTAATGGGCCCAATGGGCCTCATGGGCCTAAGGGGTCTAATGGGCCCAATGGGATGAATGGGAATAGTTGTCCCAGTGGGAGTAATGGATCTAAGTAGCCTAATTGGTCTAAGTGGCCTAAAGGGCTTATTGGGCCTGATGGGATTGACAGGCCTAATGGGCCTATTGGGCCCAAGTGGCCTGATGGGACTAATGGGCCTCATGGGCCTAAGTGGCCTCATTAGCCCAATGGGGATGATGGGCCTAAGTGTCCTAATGGGCCTCATGGGCCTAATGGACCTCATGGGGGGAATGCCCCTCATGGGCCTAATGGTCCTGATGGGCCTAATGGGCCTAATGGTCCTAAGTGTCCTAATGGGACAAATAGGACTAAGTGCTCTAATGGTCCATTGGGCCTAATGGGCTTAAAGGGCCTAATGGGGGCTAATGGGCCTAATGGAAATAATTCGCCTAAGTGGCCTAAGTGGCCTAATCGGGCTAATCGACCGAACGGGCCTAATGGGCCTAAGTGACCTAAGTGTCTTAACGAGCCTAATGAGCCTAGTGGGACTAATGGTTTTAATGGGTCGAATTGGACTAAGTTTACTAATGGCCAAATGGGCCTACGTTCCCTAATGGGCATAATGGGCCTAACTGGCCTAATCAGGTGAATCGACCGAATTGGCCCAATGGGCCTACGTGGCCTAATGGGCCTAACATGCCTAATGGGACTAATGGGTTTAATGGACCTAATGGGTCTAAGTGGTTGAATGGGCCTACATGGCCTAACGGGCCTAAGTAGCCAAATGGACCTAAGTGTCCTAATGGGCCTACATGGTCGAATGGGCCTAAGTAGCCAAATGGGCCTAATATGCCTAATGGGACTAATGGATTTAATGGGCCGAATGGGCCTAATAGTCCTAATGGACCTAAGTGGCATAATGGGCCTAATGAGACTAAGTGGCCTAATCCCCCTAATCGACTGAATGGGCCTAATGGGCCTAAGTGGACTAATGGGAAAAATTGACCTAATTGGACGAATGGGACTAATGGGCCTCAGTGGCCTAATGTGCCTAATGGGTGTAAGTGGATAATGTTCCTAATGGGCCTAAGTGGCCTAATCCCCCTAATTGACTAAATGGGCCTAATGGGCCTAAGTGGCCTAATGGGCATAATGGGACTAAGTGGCCTAATGGGCCTAATGGCCTAAGTGGCCTAATTGCCCTAATCTGTCAAATGGGACTAAAGATCATAATGGTCCTAAGTGGCCTAATAGGCCTAATGGGCCTAATAGACCTAATTCTTAAGTGGCCTAAGTGGCCTAATGGGCCTAATGTGCCTAATGGGCCTAATGGGCATAATGGGCCTAAGCAGCCTAAGTGGTTTATTCGGCCTAATCAGCCAAATGGGCCTAAGTGGCCTAATGGGCCTAAGTGGATGAATGGGGCTAATGGGATGAAGTGGCCTAATGGGCCTAGTGGGCCCAAGTTGTCTAATCGACATAATCGAACGAATGTGCCAAATGGGCCTAAGTGGCATAATGGGCCAAAGTGACTAGTGGGTCTAATGGGACCAAGTGGCCCAAGTGGCCTAATCTGCCTAATTTACCAAGTGGTCCAAATGGGCCTAAGTGGAATAATGGGCCTAAAGGGGCTAATGGGCCTAAGTGGCCTAATCGGTCTAATCGACCAAATGGGCCAAAGTAGCCTAGTCGGCCTAATCGATCGAATGGGCATAATGGATTAATGGGCCTAAGAGGCCTAATGGGACTAATAGGACTAAGCCTAAAGTGGACTAATCGGTGTAATAGACCGAATGGTTTTAATGGGTCTAAGTGGCCTAATGGGTCGAATGGTCCTAATGGGTCGAATGGATCTAAGTGGCCTAAGTAGCTGAATCGACTTAATCGACGTAATAGGCCTAATGGGGCTTATTGGCCTAAGTGGCCAATTGGGACTAATGGGACTAAGTGGATAAATGGGCCTAATAGGAAAAATTAGCCTAATGTGGTTAATGGGCCTAAGTTAAAGAATGAGCTTAAGTGGCATAATGGGCCTAATGGGCCGAATGGGCGTAAGTGGCCTAATGGGTCTAATGAGCCTAAGTGGCCTAATGGGCAGTGTGGGTCTAATGGTCAAATGGGCCTAATGTGCCTCATTCGCCTAATGGGCCTAATGGGCATAAGTTTCCTAATGGGCTTAGTGAACCTAAGGGGCTGAATGGGCCTAATGCACCTAATGGGCCAAAGTGGCCTTATGGTCCTAATGGGAAGAATGGGCCTAATGGGCCTAATTGCACTAATGGGATGAATGGGCATAATGGGCCTGAGTGGGCCTAATGGGCCAATGGTCCTAAGTCACCTAATGGGTCTATGTGGCCTAATGGGCCAAATGGGCCAAATGGGCCTAATGCACCTAAGTGGCCTTATGGGCCGAATGGGCCTAATGGGACTAATGGGACTAATGGGCCTAATTGGCCTAATGGGAAAATGGGCCTAAGTTTCCTAATGGGCCCAAGGGGATTAAGTGTCCTAAGTGTCATAATTGGCCTAATCGGCCTAATCAAACGAATGGGTTTAATGGGATTGATGGGCCTAAGTGGGATAATAGGCCTAATAGGCCGAAGTGCCTGAATGGGCCTGATGGGTCTGATGGGCCGAAATGGACTCACGGGCCTAATGGGCCTTGTGGGCCTAAGTGTCCAAATGGACCTCATGGGCCTAAGTGGCCTCATGGGCCTAATGGGCCTAATGGGCCCAAGGGGCCTAAATGGACTAATAGGCCTAATAGGATTAATGGTCTTAATGGGCTTAATAAGCCTATGTACCAAATGAACCAAATGGGCCAAATGGGTCTAACTAGCCTATGGGGCCTAATGGGCCTAAGCGGCCAAATGAGCCTAAGTGTCCTAATAGGCTTAATGGGCTTAACGGGTCTAGAGGCCAAATGGGCATAATGGGCCTAAGGGGCAGAATGGGCCCAATTGGCATAAGTGTCCTAATGGGCCTTGGTGACCTAATGAGCCAAAGTTTCCTAATCACCCTAATGGGCTTAATGGTCCGAATGGACCTAATTGGCCTAATGCGCCTAATGGACCGGATATATATAATTGGCTTAAGGGGCCTAATGGGCATAATGGGCCAAAGTTTCCTAATCTCCCTAATGGGATTAATGGGTATAATAGGCCGAATGGACCTAATGGGACTAAGTGGCCTATTGGGCATAAGTGGCCTAATTGGCCTATTGTGATTAATGGGCCTAGTTGGCCTAAGAGGCCTAATGAGCCTTAGTGGCCTAATCGCCCTAATGTGCCTAATCGGCCTAATGGGCCAAAGTGGCCTTATGGGTGTAATGGGCTTAATGGGCCTAGGGTCTAAATGGTCATAATGGGCTGAATGGGCCTAATGGGATGAATGGGCCTAATTAGCCTAAGAGGCCTAATAGGTCTAATGGGCCTAATGGGCCTAATGTACCTAAGTGGCTTAATCATCCTAATGGGATTAATGGTCCCAGTGGGCCTAAGTTGCAGAATGGGCCTGATGGGCCTATGTAGCTCATTCAGACTAAGTACCCTAACAGGCCTAAGTGGACCAATGGGCCCAATGGACCTAATGGGCCTAAGTGGCCTAGGTGTATGAATGGGCCTAATGGGCCTAAGTGGCTGAATGGTCCAATGGGCCTAATGGGCCTAAGTAGAATGATGGACCTAATGGGTCTTAGTGGGCACATGGGCCTAAAGGGCCTTAGTGGCCTAATGGGCCTTAGTGGCCTCGTGTCCTCATGGGCCTAATGGGCCTAATGGGATGAATGGGAATAATGGGTCTAGTGGGCATAATGGCCCTAAGTAGCCAAGTGGGCCTAAGTGGCCTGATGGGCCTAATGGGATGAAAGGGTTGAGTAGCCAAATGGGCCTAAGTTTCCTAATGGGCGTAATGAACCTAAGTGGCCGAAGGGGACTAATGGGCCTAAGTGCCCTAATTGGCCCAATGGGACTAAGTGGCCTAATGGGCCTAATGGTACAAAGTGGACTAATGGGCCTAAGTGAACAAATGGGCCTAATGGGTCGAAATTTCCTATTGGGCCCAATGGGCCTAATGAGCCTAAGTGGCTGAATGGGCCTAATGGGTCGAAGTGGCCTAATGGGCCGACTGGGCCTAAAGTGTCAAGTTGGCCTAATGGGCCTTGGTGGCCTAATGGGCCTAAGTGGCCTAATTGGCCGAATGGGCCTATGTGGCTTAAGTATCCTAATGACCAAATGGGGTGAAGTGGCCTAATGGGCCTAATGGTCCTAAGTGGCCCAATAGGCCTAAGTGGCCTAATGGGCCTAAGTGGCCTAATTGGACTAAGTGGCCTAATGGGACTAATTGGATTAATATACCTAATGGTTCTAATGGACCTAAGTGGCCTAATGGTTCTATTGGGTCTAAGTGGCCTAATGGGCCCAAGGGGCCTAATGAGCCTAACGAGCCTCATGGGCCTCATGGGCCTAAGTGGCCTCATGGGCCTCATTGGACTAAGTGGATTAATGAGATTAATGGGACCAAGGGGCCTGATGGGATGAATGTTATTAACGAGCCTTGGTGCCAAATGGGCCTAATGGGTCGAATGGACCTAATGAGCCGAATGGGCCTAATGGACCAAAGTGGCCTAATGTGCCTAATTGGACTAAGTGGCCTAATGGGCCTAAGTGGATTAATCAATCTAATGGGATCAATGGTCCCAATGGTCCTAAGGGGCATAATGGGCCTAAGTGGCCTAATGGGCATAAGTGTCCTAATCTACATAAGTGCGTAATGGGCCTAAGTGGCCTAATGGGCCTAATGGGTCCAAGTGGCCAAAATGCCCTAATGGGGAAAATGAGCATAATGTGCCTAATGGGCATAAGTTGCCTAATGGGCCTAAGTGGACTAATCAACGTAATGGGCCTAAGTGACCTAATGGTCCTAGGTGGCCTAAATGGATTAATGGGATTAACGGGCCCAGGGGCCAAATGGGACGAATGGGACGATGGGCCTAATTGGCCTAAGTGGCCAAATGGGCCTAAGTGGCTTGATGGGACAAAGTTTCCTAATCGGATTTATGGGAAAAATGGTCCTAAGTGGCCTAATAGACCAAATGGGCCTAATTAAATTAATGGGCCTAACAGACCTAATGGGCATAAGGGGTGTAATGGGCCAAAGTTGCCTAATCGACCTAATGTTCTTAATTGGACTAATGGGCCGAATGGGACTAAGTGGAATAATGCGCCAATGTGGCCTAGTCTTCCTAATGGGATTAATGGGCCTAGTGGACCTAAGTGACCTAATGGGCCTTAGTATCCTAATCGGTATAATGTACCTAAGTGGCCTAATGGGCCTAAGTGTCCTAATGGGCTTAACGAGCATAACAGACTTAGGGGCTAGATGGGCCTAATGGGGGGCCAAATTGTCCTAATGGGCCTAATGGGTTGAATGAGCCTAATTAATCTAAGTGGCCCAATGGGCCTAATTGGCCTAATGGGCCTAAGTGGGATAATGGGTTAAAGTTTCCTAATCGGCCTAATGGGATTAATGGGCCTAAGGGGTCTAATGGGTATAATGGGACTAAGTGGCCTAATGGGCCTAAATGGAATCATTGTCCAAATGAGATTAATGGGCTAAGGGGGCCAAAGTGGATGAATGGGACTTAGTGGCCTAATGGGCCTAATGGGCCAAAGTAGTCAAAGTGTCCTAATGGTCCTAATGGGCCAAAGTGGCCTAATGGGCCTAAGTGAAAAAATGGGCCTAAGTGACCTAATTGGCCTAATGGGCCTAAGTGGACTACTGGGCCTAATGGGCCTAGGTGGCTTAATGGGCCGAGGTGGCCAAATGTGTCTAATGAGCCTAAGTGAATAATCGACCGAAGTGGCTGAATGGGCTTAATATAAATAATGGGTATAAGTGGCCTAAGTGGCCTAATGGGCTTAACAGGCATAATAGAATTAGGAGCCATATGAGCCAAATGGTGGGCCAAATGGGCCTAATGGGCCTAATGGGTTGAATGAGCCTAATTAATATAAGTGGCCCAATGAGCCTCATTGGCCTAATGGGCCTAAGTGGGATAATGGGTTTAAGTTGCCTAATCGGCCTAATGGGATTAATGGGCCCGAGGGGCCTAATGGGTCTAATGGGCCTAAGTGGCCTAATGGTCCTAAATGGCCTCATTGTCCAAATTAGATTAATGGGCTAAGGGGGACAATGTGGCTGAATTGGACTCAGTGGCCTAATGGGCTTAATGGGCTGAAGTAGCCAAAGTGTCCTAATGGTCCTAATGGGCCAAAGTGGCCTAATGTGCCTAAGTGACCTAATTGTCCTAATGGGCCTAAGTGGACTACTGGGCCTAATGGGCCTAGGTGGCTTAATGGGCCTAGGTGGCCAAATATGTCTAATGATCCTAAGTGCATAATCGGTCGAAGTGGCCGAATGGGCTTAATAGAAATAATGTGTCTAAGTGGCCTAAGTGGATTAATGTGCCGAATAGGCCAAAGTGGCCAAATGGGCCTAAGTGGCCTCATAGGCCTAAGTGGCCTAATAAGCCTAATAGGACTTAGTGGCCTAATGGGTCTAATGGTATGAAGTGGCCTAATTGTATTGATGGACCTTAGTGGCCTAATGGGACTAATGTGACTCAGTTTCCTAATTGGCATAATTGTCCTAAGTGGCTGAAGTGGCTTAATGGGCCTAATGGGCCTAAGTGAACAAATGAGCTGAATTACCCTAACTGGACTAATGTGCCTAATGGTCCTTTGTGTAATAATGGGTCTAAGTGGCCTAATGTGCCTAAGTTGCATAATGGGCCTAATGGGCCTAATGGGACTCAATGGCCTAATGGGCCGAATGGGCCTAAGTGGCCTAAATGGCCTGATGGGCCTTAGTGGACTTATGGTCCCAATGGGTCTCAGTGGACTAATGAGTCTAATCATTCTAGGTGGCCTAAGTGTCCGAATGGGCCTAATGGTCCTAATGGTCGTAATGGGCCGAAGTGTCTTAATGGGCCCAAGGGGCATTAGTGGCCTAAGGGGGATAGTTGGTGTAAGTGGCCTAAGTGGCCAAATGTTCCTAAAAGGACTAAGGGGCCTAAGTGTCCTAACCCTCCTAATGGGACTACAGGGCCTAAGTGGCCTAATGGGTATAATGGGTCGACGTTGTCTAATGGCCCTAATGAACCTAAGTGGCCTAATAGGCCTAGTGGGCCTAATGAGTCTAAGTGGCTGAATGGATCGAAGTGGCCTAATGAGACTAATGTGACTAGTGGGCCTAATGGGACTAAGTGGCCCAATGGGCCTACTGGTCCTAATGGGTCTAAGTGGAATAAGTGGACTAGTGGGACTAATGGGCCTAATGTTCCTAATAGACCAATTGGTCCTAAATGGCCTAATAATCCTAATGGTCCTAATGGGCCTAAGTGGCCTAATAGGCCTAATGGGACTAAGTGATCTAATGGGACTATTGGGCCTAATGGGACTAATTTTCCTAAGTGGCCTAATGGGCCTAATTGAATTAATGGGCCTTATTGGCTTAATGGGCCTAGGTGGCCTAATGGTTATATTTGGTCTAAGTGCCTAAATGGGCCTAAGTGGCCTGATTGGTGTAATGGGCCTCATGGGCCTAAGTTGCCTCATGGGCCTCATCGGCCGAAGTGGCCTAATGGGCCTAATGGGACTAAGGGGCTAATGGGCCCAAGGTGCTAATGGGCATAATGGGCCAAATTAGATGAAAGGGATTAACGGGGCTCTGTGCCAAATGATCCTAATGGGCTTAATGGGTCTAAGGGGCTTGATGGGATTAAGTAGCCTAATGGGCCTAATGGGCCTAATGGGCCTAATGGGTCTAAGTTTACTAAAGGTGGACTAATGGGCCAAATGTGGCCGAATGGGCCTAATAGGCCTAAGAGGCCTAGGTGGCCTAACAAGCCTAATGGGACTAAGGGGCCAAAGTGGCCAAATAAGCCTAATGGGTCGACCTCATTTACTGGGCCTAATGGACCTATGTGGCCTAATAGGCCTAGAGGGCCTAATAAGCCTAAGTGACCGAATGGGTCTAAGTGGCCTAATGGTCCTAATGTGTCTAGTGGGCCTAATGGGCCTAAGTGAACTAATGGGCCTACTAGACCTACAGGTCCTAATGTGCCTAAGTGGTTGAAGTGGCCTAATGGGACTAATGGGCCTAATGTGCCTAATGGGCCAACTAGACCTAAGGGGGCTAATATGCCTAATGGTCTGAATGGGCCTAAGTGGTCTAATAGGCCTAATGGGCCTAATGGGACCAATTTATCTAATGGTCCTAAGTGGCCTAATGGGCCTAATTGGATTAATGGGCATCATGGACTTAATGGGTCTAAGTGGCCTAATTGTCCTAAGTGGTCTAATGGAAAAAATGGGCCTCATGGGCCGAAGTGTCCTAATGGGCCTAATGAGACCAAGGGG
Organism: Viscum album; assembly: GCA_963277665.1. Lineage (NCBI taxonomy): Eukaryota > Viridiplantae > Streptophyta > Magnoliopsida > Santalales > Viscaceae > Viscum > Viscum album. The sequence goes on from OY728156.1 coordinate 1,781,438,660, forward strand.
ATAATGGGCCTAAGGGGCTAATCGACCTAATGGGACAAATTGGATGAATGGGATTAACAGTCCTTGGTGCTAAATGGTACTAATGGGCTAAATGGGGGTAAGGGGCTTGATCAGATTAAATATCCTAATGGGCCTAATGGTCCTAATGTGCCTAAGTGTCCTAATGGGCCTAGGTGGACTAATGGGCCTAATGGGATGAATAGGCCTAGGTGGACTAAAAGGCCTAAGTGGTCTAATGGGCATAATGGGCCTATTGGTCCCAAGTGGCCTAATGGGCCTAAGTGGCCTAATGGGACTAATTAGCCTAAGGGGAATAGGTGGACTAATGGGCTGAATGGGCCTAAGTGGCCTAATGGGCATAAGTGGCTTAATGGGCCTAAGTTTCCTAATTGTTCTAAGGGGAGTAATGGGCCTAAGTGTCCTAATGGGACTAAGGGTCTTAATGGGCCTATGGGGCCTAATGGGCCTATGTGGCCTAATGGGATTAATGGATTTAATGAGACTAGGGGCCAAATGGGCCAAATGGCCTAAATGGGCCCAATTGGCCTAAGTTTCCAAATGGTCTTAAGTGAACTAATGGGCCAAAGTTGAATAATTGGCCTTATGGTATTAATGGGCCTAATGGGATAAATGGGCCTAATGGTCCGAATGGGATTTAGTGGCCCAATGGGTCGAATGGGCCTAATTGGTCGAATGGGCCTAATGGACTGAAGGGGCCTAATGAGACAAAGTTACCCAATCAGCCTAATGGGATTAATTGAAAAAATGGTCATCATGGTCCAAATGGGACTAATAGGCCAAATGGGCTGAATGGGCCAAAGTGGCCCAATGGTTGTAATGTGATTAATGGGCCTAGTTGGCTGAAGCGTCCTAATGGGCCTAATGGGACTTAGTGGCCTCATCGGCCTAATGTGCTTAAGTGGCCTAATGGGGCTAAGTATCCTAATGTGACTAAGTGGACTAATTAGATTAATTCGATTAATGAGCCTAAGGAAAAAATGGTCCTAATGGGCATAATGGGCTGAATGGGCCTAATTAACCTAAGTGGCCTAATGGGCATAATGGGACTAAGTGGACTAATGGGTCGAGGTTTCCTAATCTTCCTAATGGGAATAAGTGGGTCTAAGGGGCCTAAGGATCCTAAGTGGGCCTAAGTGAGCCTAATGGGCCTAATGGACTAATGGTCCATAGTGGGCCTAATGGGATGAAGTTTCCTAATGGGACTAAATGGCCTAGTGGGCCAATGTGGCCTAATGGGACCAAGTGGCACAATTGTAGTCAAATGGGCCTAAGTGGGCTAATGGTCCTCGTGGGCCTAAGTGACCAAATGGGCCAAGGTGGCCAAATGGGTCAAATGGTTTGTATGGTTCGAATGATCCTAAGGGATGAAGTGGCTGAATTGGCTTAATGGTCCTAATGGGCCAAAGTTGCCTAATAGTCTTAAGTGACCGAATGGGCCTAAGGGGCCTAATGGGGCTCTTGGGCCTAAGTGGCGTAATGGACCTAATGGGATGAATGGGCCTCATGGGCCTAAGTGTAGTAATGGGCCAAATGGAACTAAGTGGCCTAATGGCCCTGATGGGCCTCATGGGTTGAAGTGGACTAATGGGCCTAATGGTCCCAAGTGTCCAAATGGGCCTATGAGGCCTTAGTGGCCCAATCAGCATAATTTGCCTAAGTGGCCTAATGGGCCTAATAGGATTAATGTGCCAAATAATCCTAAGTGGCCTAATGGACCTAATGCGCCTAAGTGGCCTAATCATCCTAATGGGCTTAATGGTTCTAAGTGGCCTAATGGGCCTAAGTGGCCTAATGTTCCTAATGTACCAAAGTGAACAAATGGGCCTAATGGTCCAAAGTAGCCTAATAGGGCTAATGTGCTTAAATGGCCTAATGGGCCAAAGTGGCCGAAGGGGCCTAAGTGGCCTAATGTGCCTGATGGGGCTAGGTGGCCTAATGGGACTAAGTGGACTAATGGGCATAAGTGGATTAATGGGTCTAATGGTCCCAAGTGGCCTAATGGGACTAAAGGGCTGAATGAACCTAATGGGCCTAATGAGCCTAATGGCATGAATGGGTCGAATGGGCCTAATGGGCCTTAGTGGCTTAATCAACCTAATGGGATTAATGGGCCTGGGTGTCTTAATGGACCTAATGGACTTAATGAGCTTAAGTGTCCTAATGGGACTAATGGGCCTAATGGGCCTAAGTGGCCTAATGGGCCTAAGTGGCCCAATGGTCCTAATGGGAATAATGGGACTAAGTGGCCTAATGGGCCTAATGGGCCTAAGTGGCCTAAGTGTCCTAATGGGCCTAATGGGACAAAGTGGCCGAATGGGCCTAATGGGCCTAAGTGGCCTAATCGGCCTAAGTGGCCTAATGGGTCGAATGGGCTTAAGTGGCGTAAAGGTCCTAATGGGTTAATGGACATAATGGGACTAATGGGCCTTAGTTTCCTAATGGGGCTTAGTTGTCCAATGGGACTAATGGGCCTAGGTGGTCTAATGTGCATAATGGGACTAAGTGGCCTAATAGGTTGAACGGGCCTCAATGGCCTAATGGGCCTAATGGGCCTAAGTGGCCTAATGGGTGGAATGGGCCTAATGGGAATATGTGGCCTAATGGACCTCAATGGCCTAAGTGGCCTAATGGTGCAAACGGTCTAAATAGGCCTAAGTGGCCTAATGAGACTAATGTGCCTCACTGGCCTAATGGTCCTAATACGCTGAATGGGACTAAGTGGCCAAATGGGTCTAAGTGGCATAAGGACCCTAAGTGTCTTAATGGGACTAAGTGGACTAATCGGCCTAATAGTCTTAAGTGGCCAAAGGGGCCTAAGTGGCCTAATGGGACTAATGGGCCTAAGTGGCGTCATAGGCCTAAGTGGCCGAAAATGCCTAATTGGCCTAAGGAGACTAAGTGGGCTAATAGGCCTAATGGGCCTAAGTGGCATAATGGACCTAAGTGGAATAATGGGCCTAAGTGGACTAATGGGCCTAAGGGGACTAAGTGGCCTAATATGCCTAATTGACCTAATGCGCCTAATGGGCCTAAGTGGCCTAATGGGACTAAGAGACCTAATGGGCCTAAGGGCCCTAAGTGGCCTAATGGGCCTAAGTGGCCTAAGGGGCCTAAGTGGCCTAATGGGCCAAATGGAACTAATAGGACTAATGGCCCTCGGTGGCCTAATGGTCTTATATGGCATAATGGGCCTAATGCGCCGAATGTGCCTAAGTGGAATAGTGGGCCTAAGTGGAATAATGGGCCTTAGTGGCCTAATAGGCCCAAGTTGCCTAATGGGACTAAGTGTCCAAATGGGACTAAGAGTCATAATGGGTTTAATGGGCCTAATGGGACTAAGGGGCCTAATTGAGAAAATTGGCCTAATGTGCCTAATAGAACATATGGTTCTAAATGGCCTAATGGTCCTCTAATGGGAATATTGTGATAATGGGCCTAATGGGCCTAAGTGGACTAATGGTCCAAATGGACCTATTTGGGCTAATGAGCCTAACTTCCCTAATTGACCTAATGTGCCTCATGGGCCTAATTGGCCTAAAGCGCCTAAGTGGCCGAATGGGTCCAATGGGTCCAATGGGCCTAAGGGGCCTAAGTGGATTAATGTGTCTAATTGGCGTAATGGGCATAATGGTCCATATGGGACTACGTGGCCTAATGGGACTAATCTAATCAGATTAATGGGACAAATGGACCTCAGTGGCCTAATGGACCAAATGGGCTTAATGGGATGAAGTTACCTAATGGGCCTAATGGGCCTAATGGGCCTAAGTGGGCGAATGGTTCTAACTGGAATAATGGTCCAAATGGGTCTAGTGGTCCTAATGGTCCTAATGGTCCAAAGTGTCCTAATTGGCCGATGACCCCAATGAATGAACCTAATGGCTCTGCACTCTTCTGGATCCTGAGGTTCCCATTGCCTGCTCTTCCCCTCCTATAGTTTTAAGGGTCTGCGTGACGGTGATGGTGCCACATCACCTGATCCATAGTCTTCCATCTCTTTCTTTCTTTATCTTCCCTCTGAACTGATGTGGCTTGATGGTGGGGTCATCACATGCTTCTCACCACCCCTCTTTCGATCTATCCCTATGCATTAGACCCCCATTCTCAGTCTGTGTGTGCGGGTGCTTTAGACGTCTTAGGTCAGCTCTGGTGGGTGTGCCTAGTTCCTTCTTTCTCCTCTACTCGTGATGGCCTACCCAACACTTTTGACTCCACTTCTCACTCAATCTAGGATGGGCCTACTTGGGATGGTGCTGAAGTAGGGATGGAAGTGGTCTCAGCTCGGGTTCATTCCTCTATTTGGCTCCTTCTATATTTTTCATATACTGATTGAGGTCTCCTATAGTGATTTTTTTGGGATTGATTTTGTTTCTCTGTTATTGGTTCTTTGTTTCATTGGAATGATGTGGTTTCCGACTTGGTCCCCTAACAAGGCCTCCATCTTCTCATCCTTTCTACGATCCTTTCCCTATCTTTCCAGTGAGTGGGTCTTCATGGAGGTTTTGGGAGGTGCAGATCGAGTGTCTTAGGGTATCCAAGAAGGATAATGGCCCATCTTTGAAGGTTCAAATGGTTGTGATGTTCTGTTTTGATGGTTTTTTGGTGGTGAAGTTGAAGTTTTACAGTGGCGATATGAAGACATCAATGGTGATTAGTGGACATCCCAGTTTGTTTTTCTCTAGTTCTCAGCTCCAATGATGATGAGTGAAGACAATGAAGGTGTTATTCCCACTGGCGATGTGGTGAATCTGGAAGTAATGGCTATGACCATGATGTTCTGAGTGGATGAAAATGAGGTGATAATGAAAATGGGTTATGATTATGGAAATAGCTTCTTCGATGTGCTATGTTTGATGCAGAAAATGCATGATTTGTGGGATCTGTCTCTAACGCGACGGTTCCCGCGGTGATGATACTCATTTCAAATTTTAAATCTCTGGACTATTTTTGAAATTTTGATATGTGTCATGTTGTACGGTGTACGGTTCCCACATTTTACTTGAAGTGGATTTTATGAAAATTAAAAAAAATGATTTAGAGGGCCTAATGGGCCTAAGCGGCCTAATATGCCTAATGGGCCTAATGGGACCAATAGTCCTAAGTGGCCTAATGCGACTAACTGGCCTAATGGGCCTAAATGGCGTAGTGCTCTCAATGGGCCTAAGGGGCCTAATGGGCTGAATGGGACTAAGTGGCCTAATGGGCCTAATGGCTAATGGGCCTAATGGACCTAATGGGCCTAATGGGCCTAAGTGGATTAAGTGGCATAAAGTGCCTAATGGCCATAAGTGGCCGAGTGGGCCTAAGTTTCCTAATATTCACAATCGGCCTAATGGGAATAAGTGGCCTAATGGGCCTAAGTGGCTGAGTAGACCTAAGTGTCCTAATAGGCCCAATGGGCCTAATGGGTATAAGTGGCCTAATGGGCCTAAGTGGATTAATGGGCCTAATGGGCCTTAGTTTCCTAATGAGACTAACTTTCCTAATGGGCCTAAGTGGCTTAATGGGTCCAATGGATAATGGGTCATATGGGCCTAAGTGGCCTAAGTGGCCTTATGGGCCTAATCGGCCTAAGCAGACAAAGTGGCCTAAAAGGACTAATGTGTTCAATAGGCCTAAGTAAAATAATGGGCATAAGTGACCTAATGGGCCTAATTGTCCAAAGAGGCCAAAGTTACCTAAGGGGTATAATGGGCCTAATGGGCCTAATGGTCTTAATGGGCCTAAGTGGCCTAACGGGCCTAAGTGGCCAAAGTGGCCTAATGGGAATAAGCGGCCAAAGTGGCCTAAGGGGCCAAATGGGACAAATGGGATCAATGGGCCTAAGAGGCCTAATGGGACTAAGTGAAATAAGTTTCCTAATGGGGATAAGTGGTCCCAAGTGGTCCTAAGTTGCCTAAGTGACCTAATATGCCTAATAGGCCTAATGGGAATAAGTGGCCTAATGGGCCTAAGTGGCCTAATGGGCCTAAGTAGCCTAATGGACCCAGTGGTCCTAAGGGGATGAATGTGACTAATGGGGATAAGTGGCATAATGGGCCTAATTTCCCTAATAGGCCTAATGGGCCTAAGCAGCCTAAGTGGCCTCAGGGGCCTAATAGGCTTAATGGGCCTAATTTACCGAGTGGGCCTAAGTGGCCAAATGGGTCCAATGGGCCTAATGTGAACAAGTGACCTAATGGGACTAAGTGTCCAAAAGGGCCTTAGTTACCTAAAGGGCCTAAGTGTCCTAATGAGCCAAATGGATAATGGGTCTAATGGGCCTAAGTGGCCTAAGGGGTCTAATGGGCATAATGGGCCTAGTGGGCCTAAGCTGCCTAAGTGGCCTAATGGTCCTACTGGGCCTAAACAGTCTAAGTGACCTAAGGGTCCTAATGGGCCTAATGGGATCAGTGGAACTAAGTGGCCTAATGGGCCTAAGCAACCTAAGTGGACTATGGGTCCAAATGGGCTAAATGGGCTTAATGGGCCTAAGTGGCCTAATGGGCCTAACCAGCCTAAGTGGCAAAAATGTAATAAGTGTCCTAATGGGCCTAAGCGGCCTAAGCGGTATAAGGGTCCAAATAGGAAAAATGGGATCAATGGACCCAAGTGGCCTAATGGGCCTAAATGTCTGAATGGGCCTAAGTGGCCTAATGGGCCTATGTGGCCTAAGTGGGCTAATGGGCCTAATGGGTTAAAGTGGCCTAATGGGACTAATGAGCCTAAATGGTCTAATAGTCCTAATGGGTCTAATGGGGATAATGAACCTAGTTGGCCTAATGGGCAGAATGAGACTAATGGGCCTAGTGGGCATAATGGACCTCAGTGGCCTAATGAGCCTAAGTGGCCTAATCAGACTAATGGGCTGAGGTGACCTAATTGGCCTAAGTGTACAAATCGACCTAATGGACCAAATGTTATTAATGAGCCTAATGGGCCTAATGGGCCTAATGGACCTAAGTGGGCTAATGGGCCTTTTATGGGCCTAAGTGGCTTAATGGGACTAAGTGGCCTGATCGATCAAATAGGCCAAAGTGGCCTAATGGGCCTAATGGGGAAATTGGGCCTAAGTGGCCTAATGGGACAAATGGGTCGAATGATCCTAAGTGACCTAAACAACGTAATAGGTCTAATGGTCCTAAGCGGCCTAATCATCATAATGGGAATAATGGGCCTAAGTGGCTGAATAGGCCAATGGGCCTAAGTGGCATAATGGTTCGAATGGGCCTAATGGGTTGAGTGGGATGAATGGGCCTAATGGTTATATGTGAACTAATGGTCCTAATGGAGCTAAGTGGCCCAATGATCCTAATGGTACTAAGTGGCCAAATCGGCCTATTGGGTTTAATGGGCCTTAGTGGCCGAATAGGTATAATGGGCCTCAGTTGCCTCATGGGCCTCATGGGCCTAAGTGGACTCATCGTTTGAACACCACACCAGTCATTGAAGCCTATCAGATCCCATCGTAGTCACCGTAAACCATCATCACCCAGTATCATCATCACAACCAGTGAACCAGAAAACAAACCAACAAACCACTAAAGCTCAGCACATCAAACGCATACCCATCAACACGATATTGTTGTGAACCACACCAATGAACACCATAAAACCATACATGAACATAAAGTAAACCAGAAACAGAAATAAGAACCATGGAGTTGCCACTCAATAAGATGAATAAAACTAGAATGTCACCATATGGGAAAACCAACTCAAAATGCATGAGAATCCTAGTCGTCCGCCAAACCCCACATCCTAAAACCTCTTTGAACTCACCACTCTGGATCAAACCAGGAAAGGAGGAGAGGGATTAGAGGTCAAGGCAGCGCTTTGAATGATCAGGAACTCTAAATGTTGGCATCATCAATGAGAATGAAACCAAAATCCACAGACATGGGAAATGTGACTGAGGAGTGTTGGAAAAGCATTGACCGCAGAACCACATATCCCAAAACCACTAAGTTATCAACATGATTGATCCAACTTGGAAGGGAGTGGTGGAGCGCGAAGTCAAAGCCGTGTTGTAGCGGTCAGGAGCTTCCCAACAACCATCACCGAGATCCAAATCACAACCAATGAAGGGGACTATAACCCTAGAGAGAAGATCAAAAGGGGATCCGCATAGCGATCCACCAACGGATGATAGATCCACCGATGAGAATACCGTAGATTACAACAAAATTCCAGAAACCAGTATAGTTGACCAGATTAGGAGAGGATCCACATGCGAGCCACCGATGGGTGACACAACCACCATCACTACAAGATCCAGGGAGGAAGCACCTAGACCCGCCACACAAGAAGATGAGAAACTGGTGATGGAAATCGGATAAAAAAACAAAGCACAACAGCCTCAAGATCATAATGCCAAAGTAGCGAGATGAATGAGGTGGATAAAGTAGCCGCCACAAGTGGATTAAGGAAAAACCCTAGAGGATGGGAAGAAGAAGCCGGGAAGGCCGAGGGCTCCAGGAGAGTGCAGCGCGATATTGTATTCTAATGGGCCTAATGGGACTAAGTGGAAAATGGGCCTAATGGGACTAATGGGCATAATGGGCCTAAGTGGCCTAATGGGCCTCAATAGCCTAAGTTACCTAAGTGGCCTAATGGGCCTAAGTAGCATAATGGTCCTAAGTGGCATAATGGTCCTAGGTGACCTAATGGACCTAATGGGCCTAATGGGCCAAAGTGGCCTAAGTGTCCTAATGGGATTAATGGGCCTAAGTGAACTTATTGGCCCAAGTGGCCGAAGTGACCTAATGGGCCTAAGTGTCCTAATGAGCCTAATGGGGATAAGTGGATTAATGGGCATAATGGGTGTCAGTGGCCTCATGGGCCTAATTGGCCTAAGAGGCTGAAGTTACCTAATGGGCCTAGTGTGCTTAAGTGGCCTAATGGGCCTAAGTGGCCTAATGGGCCTAATGTGCCTCAATGTCCTAATGGGCTTAAGTGGCCAAATATATATAATGGGCATAATGGGCCTAAGTGGACTAAGTTGACTAAGTGACCTAAGTGGCCTAATGGGACTAAGTGGCCTAAGTGGCCTAATGGGCCGAATGGGCCTAAGTGTCCCAATGGGCCTAATGAGCCTCAATGGTCGAATGGGCCTAATGGGATTGAGTAGTCTAATAAGCCTAATGGGCCTAAGTGACCTAATGAGACTAATGGGACTTAGTGACCGAATGGGCCTAATGGGCCCAAGTAACCTAAGAGGCATAATGGGCCTAATGGGCCTAAGTTTCCTAATGAGCCAAATGGGCCTAAGGGGGCTTATGGACTTAATGGGCCTCAGTGGCCTAATTTTCCTAAGGTGACTAAGTGGCTGAAGTGGCCTGATGGGCCTAATGGCCCTATGTGGCCTAACGGGCCTAATGGGCTTAAGTGGCCCAATGGGTCTAAGTGCCATAATGGGCCTAATGGGCATAATGGGCCAAAGTGTCCTAGGTGGCCTAATGTTCCAAATGGGTCTATGTGGCCTAATGGGCCTAAGTGGCCTAATGGGCCTAATGAGCCTAAGTGGCCTAATGGGCCTTAGTGGCCTAATGGGCCTAATGGGCTTAAGTGGTCTATGTGGCTAAATGATCCCATTGAGACTAATGGACCTCAATGGCCTAATGGGCCTAAGTGGCCTAATGGGACTAATGGGACTCCATGGCATAATGGCCCTAATGGGCCTGAGTGGCCTAGGCAGCATAATGTGCCTAAGGGACCTAAGTGGCTTAATGGGACTAATGGGCCTAAGTGGCATAATTGGCCTAAGTGGCCTAGTGGGCCTAATGGGCCTCACTGGCCTAGTGAGCCTAATGATTCTAAGTGGCCTAAGTGGCCTAATGGACCTAATAGGAATAATGGTACTAGTGGGCCTCAGTGGCCAAATGGGCCTACTTGGACGACATGGCCTAATGGGCCTAATGGGACTAAGTGGATGAAATGTCCTAATTGACCTCAGTGGCCTAACAAGCGTAATGGGACTAATGGGCCTTAGTGACCTATTGGGCATAATGGGGCTAATGAGCCTAAGTGTCTGAAATTGCATAATGGGCCTAAGTGGACTAATTGGAATAATGGGCCTAAGTGGCCTAGTGGGCCTATGTGGATGAATGGGCCTAAGTGTCCTAATTGGCCTAAGTGGCCTAATGGGACTAAGTGGCCTAAAGGGCCTAAGTAGACTAATGGGCCTAAGTGGACTAATGGGCCTAATGTTCATAATGAGACTAAGTGGCCTAAGTGGCCTAATGGGCATAATGGGCCTAAGTGGCCTAATGGGCCTAAGTGGCCTAATGGGAATAAGGGGACGAAGTGGCCTAATGGGCTTAATGGGCCTCAGTGGCCGAATAGGTCAAAGTAGTCTGATGGGCCTAATGAGATTTAGCATCCTAATGGGCCTAACGGTCCAAATGGGCCTAAGTGGCCTAATGGGCCTAATGGCCCTAATAGGCTCAAGTGGCCTAATGAGACAAATGAGACTAAGTTTCCTAATGGGCCTAAGTGGACTAATGTGCCTTTATGGCATAATGGGTCTAATGGGCATAAGTATCCTAAGGGGCTTAATGGGCCTAATGGGCTTACTGGGCCTAAGTGGACTAATAAATTAAATGGGCCTAAGTGTCATAATGGGCCTAATAGGTCTAAGTAGACTAATGGGTCTGATGGGCCTAATGGGCCTAAGTGGAATAATGAGCCAAATGGGCCTAACTGGCCAAATGGGCATGATGGGCCTGATGGTCATAATGGGTCGAATTGGCCTAAGCGGTTTAATGGGTTTGATGGGTCAAATGAGTCTAATGGGCCTATGTGGCGTAATGATATGAATGGGCCTAAGTGGCCTAATAGGCCTAATGGGCCTTATGGCCCTTATGAGCCTAATGGGCTAAGCGGTCTGATGAGCATGATGGTCTAATAGGTCAAATGGGACTAATGGGCCTTAGCTTCAGTGGTTTCATGAGCCTCATGGGCCTCATAGGCCTAATGGGATGAAGTGGCCCAAGTGGCCTAATGGCCCTAATGGGCCAATAGGGCCTAATGCACATAATGGGCCTAATTGGCCTAATTGACTTGATGGTCCTAATGTGTGTAATGTGAAAAAGTGGATTAATGGGCCTAAGTGGATTTAGGGGCTTAATGGGCCTAAGTTTCCTACTGAGCTGAGTGGGCCTAAGTGGCCTAATGGTCCTAATGGGCCTAAGTGGCCTAATGGGACTAAGTGGCCTAAGCGGCCTAATGGGCCTCAGTGACCCAATGGGCCTAATGGGCCTCAGTAGCCCAATGGGCCTAATGGGAATAATGTGCCTAAGTTACCTGAGTGACCTAATGGGCCTACATCACCTAATAGGGCTCGGTAGCCTAATGGGCCTAAAGAGCCTAATGGGCCTAAGTGGCCTAATGGGCCTAATGGGCCTAAGTGGCCTAATGAGCTGAATGGGCCTAAGTGGCCTAATGGGCCTTAATGGCCTAATGGGATGAATGGGTCTAATGGGCCTAAGGGGCTGGAGTGGCTGAAATGGACTAATGGGACTAAGTGGCCTAATGGACCTAGTGGGACCTGGTGGCATAATGAGACTCAGTGGCCGAAATGGCCTAATGCGCTAAAGTGGCCTAATTGGAATAATGGGCCAAAGTGGCCTAATGGGCCTATTTGGCCTAAGTATACTAATGGGCCTAATGGTCCATAGTGGCATAATGGGATTAAGTGCACTAATGGGCGCAATGGGCATAATGATCCTAAGTGGCCTAATGGGCCTAAGTGTCCTAATGGGAGTAATGGTCCTAAGATTCCTAAGTGGCCTAATGGACCTAATGGTCCATAGTGGCTGAATGGTCCAAGGTGGCCTAATGGTCCTAATGGACCACAGTGGCCTATTGGCCCAAATGGGCTTATTGGGCCTAATGGGCCTAAGTGGCCTATTGAGACAAATGGGCCTAAGTGAACTAATGGTCCAAATGGGCCTCGGTGTCCTAATGGGATGAATGGACCTTAGTGTCCTAAGTGGCCTAATGGACTTAATGGGCCTAATGGGCCTAAGTGGCCTAATGAGCCGAATGGGCCTAAGGGGCTTAATGGGCATGGTGAACCTAATGGGCCTAAGTGGCCTAATGGGCCTGATGGTCCCAATGGGATTAGTGAACCTAAGTGTCCTAATGAGGAAAGTGGGCCTGATGGGCCTAATGGTCCTGATGGGCCTGATAGGCCTGATGGGCATAATGGGCTAAATTGGCCTAAGTGGCCTCATGGGCTTGATGGGCCTGATGGTTCTAATGGGATCATGGAGCCTAATGAGGTGAATGGGCCTAAGTGGCCTCATGGGTCTGATGGGCCTAATAAACCTAACTGGGATAATGGGCCTGATGGTCCTGATGGTCCAAATGGGCCTAAGAGGCTGAATGAGCCTCATGGCCCTTATGGGCCTAAATGGCATAATGGACCTAAGTGACCTAAGTGACCTAATGGGCCTCAGGGGACTAATGGAACTAATGCGGCTGATGGGCCTAATGGCCATGATGTGATTAATGGGTGTAAATGGGCTTAAATTGGCAAAATGGGCCTAAGTATACTAATGGGCCTAAGTGGCCTAATGGGATTGATGGGACAAATGGGCCTAATGGGTCTCAGTGGCATCATGGGCCTAATGGGACTAATGGGCCGAAGTGGCTTAAGGAGGCTAATGGGGATCATGGGACTAATTGTCTAAATGGGCCTAAGTGACCTAATGGGCTTGATGGGCCTGAGTGGCCTAATGGGCATAATGGGCCAGATCGATCTAATGGACATAATGGTCCTCAGTGGCCTAATGGGCCTAAGTGGCCCAATGGGCATAAGTGGAACAATGGGACTTAGTGGCCCAATGGGAATAATGGGAATTAGTATCCAAATGGGCCAAATGGTTCAAATGGGCCTAGTAGGCCCGATGGGCACAATGGTGTGAAGTGGACCAAAGTTCCTCGTGGGCCTAAGCGGCTGAACGGGCCTGATGGGCCTTATTTCCTGATGGGCCTAAAGGGCCTCATTGGCCTAAGTGGGCTAAGTGTCCTAATGGGCCTCATGGGCTAAAGTGGACTAATGGACCTAGTGGTCTTAATGGGCCTGATGGGCGTAATGGGCCTCAGTGGCCTAATGGGCCTAATGGGCATGATAGACCTAATGGGTAGAATGAGCCTAATTGGACCAATGGGCCAAATGGGACCAATTGTCCTAAGGGGCCTAATGAGCATAATGGGACTAATTGGCCTCATGGGCCTAATGGTCCTAATGGGCCTAAGTGGCCTAATGGGCATAATGGGCCAAATGTGGTCTAATGGTTCTAATGGACCTTAGTGGCCTAATTGGCCTGATAGACCTAATGGATAGAATGTTCCTAATGTTCCTAATGGGACTAAGTGGTCTAATGGTAACAATGGTCCAAATGTGTCGTAATGGGCCTGATGGTCCTTAGTGGCCTAATGGGCCTGATAGACCTGATGGGAATAATGGGACTAGTAGTCCAAATGGGCCTCAGTTTCCTAATGGACCTAATGGGCCTAATTGTCTTAATGGGCCTAAGTGGATTAATGAGCCCAATGGGCCTAAGGGGCTTAATGGTCCTAATGGACCTATGTGGGGGAATGGGCATCAGTGGCGGAATGGGCCAAATGGGCCTATGTAGCGAAATGGGACCAATAGGCCTATGTGGCCTAATGGGCCTAATGGGCCAAAGTGGTCAAATGGGCCTGATTGGCCTAATGGTCCTCATGGGACTAAGTGGTCTCATGGGTTAGATGGGCCTAATGATCCTATTGGGCCTAATGGAACTCACTGACCTAAGTGTCCTAATAGGCCTAATGGGCCTAAGTGGCCAAAGTGGCTTAATGGGCCTATGTGGATGAATGGGCCTAGTGGGACTAAAGGGCCTAATGGGCCTAAGCGGCATGATGGGACTAAGGGCCTCATGGTCCTAATGGGCCAAATGGGCCTATGTGGCCTCATGGGCCTAATGGGCCTAAGTGGCCTGATGGGCATAATGGGCCTTAGTGGCCTAATATCCCTGATGGGCCTAATGGGCCTCATGGGCCTCAAGGACCTCCTAAGTGGCCTAATGGGATGAATGAGCCTTAGTGGTCTAATGGGCCCGGTGGGCCTAATCGGTCGAATGGGTCGAATGTGCCAAATTGGCCCGATGGGCCCAATGGGCCGAATGGGCCGAATGGTCCGAATGGGCCTAAGATGCATCATGGGTATGATGACCATAATGGGCCTAATGGGCCTAAGTGACCTAAGTGAACCTAAAGGTCCTAATGGTTCGAATGGGCCTAAGTGGCTTAATTAGCCTAATAGGCCTAATGGCCCTCATGGGCCAAAGGGGCCTAATCGGCCTAATTGGCATAATGGGCCTAATGAGACGAATAGGCCTAATGGTCCAAATGGGACTAATGGGCCTAAGTGTGGTCCTAAGTTTCCTACAGGGACGAGTGGGACTAATGGGATAATGGGCCTAATGGGTCCAACCAGCCAAATGGGTCGAATGCACCTCATGGGCCTAAGTGGCTTCATGGGTACAATGGGCCTAATAGGCCTATGTGTCCTAAGGGGACTCATGGGACTCATGAGCAGAATGCATCTCATGGGCCTAATGGGCCTCATGGTCCTAAGTGGTCTAATGATCCCAATGGGCCCAGTGGGCCCAGTGGGCCAAATGGGATTAATGGGCCTAATGGGTCCAAATGGCCTAATGGGTCTAATGGGACTCATGGGCCTCATCGACCAAAGTGACCTCATGGGCCCAATGGGCCTAATGGGATTAAGTGTCCTCATGGTCCTGATGGGCCTCATGGTCCTAATGGTTCTCATGGGCGAAATGTGCCTCATGGGCCTAATGGGCCTGATGGGCCTAATGAGCCTAATGGTCCTTAGTGGTCTAATGGTCTGAATGGGCCTAAGTGCTCTAATGGGGCTAATGGACCTAATTGGCCTTAGTGGCCTAATCAGGCTAATCGACCACATGGGCCTGATGGACCTAAGTTTCCTAAGTGGATTAACAAGCCTAATGGGCCTAGTGGGACTAATGGGTTTCATGGGACTAATGGGCCTAAGTGTCCTAATGGGCCTAATGGGCCTAATGGTCCTAATTGGAACAAGTGGATTAATGGGCCTAATCGGACTAATGGGTTTAATTGGCCAAATGGGCATAGTGTCCCTAAATGGCCAAATGAGGCAAATGGGACTAATGGGTTTAATGAGCGTAATGGGCCTAAGTGTCCCAATGGGCCTAGTGGGCCTAAGTGGCCTAATGGGATTAATGTGACTAAGTGGCCTAATCCGTCTAATTGACTGAATGGGACAAATGGGCCTAAGTGGCCTAATGGACCTAATGGGCCTAATCCGCCTAAGTGACCTAAGTGGCCTAATCGGCTTAATCAACTGAATGGGACTAATGGATCTAAGTGGCCTAGTGGGACTAATTTCAATGTTGCCTTAGTGGCATAATGTGCCTAATAGGCCTGATGGGAATAATGAGCCTAAGTGGCCTAAGTGGTCGAATCAGCCTAATCCACTGAATGGGACTAATGGGCCTAAGTGGCCTAATGGGCCTAATGGCGCGACTTGGCCTAATCGGCCTAATCGAACTAATAGGCCTAATGGACCTAATGTTCCTAAGTGTCCTAATTGTCTTAATGGTCCTAATGGGTCTAAGTGGCCTAATCTTTCTAATCGACCGAATGGGCCTAAGTGACCTAATGGGCCTAAAGGGCCTAATGGGCATAATGGCTTAATCGGGCTAATCGACCGAATGGGCTTAAGTGGCCTAATCAGACTAATCGATCGAATGGAACTAATGGGACTAGGTGTAATAATGGGCATAATGGGTCTAAGTGGACTAAGTGGCCTAATCGCCCCAATCGACTAAATGGGTCTAATGGGCCTAAGTGGCCTATTGGGAGCAATGAGCCTAATGGGTCTAAGTGCCCTAATTGGCCTAATCAATAGAATGGGTCGAATTGTCCAAAGTGAATGATTGGGACTAATGGGACTAAGTGGATGAATGGGTCTAATGGGATAAATTGGCCTAATGGGGTTAATGGGCTTTTTAGGCCTAAGTGGACGAATATGCATAAGTGGCATAATGGGCCTAATGGTCCCAATGGACATAAGTGGTCTAATGGGCCTCATGGTCATAATGGGATGAAGTGGCCTAACTTTCCTAATTAACCTAATGGGCTTAGTGGGCCTAAGTGGTTGAATGGGCCTAATCCGCCTAATTGGCCCAATGGGCCTAGTGGGCGTAAGTGGCCCAATGGGCCTAAGTGGCCTAATGGGCCTAGTGGGCCTAAGTTTCCTAATGATCCCAATGGGCCTATGTGGCCAAATGGGCCTAATCTTATTAATTCCCTTAATGGGCCTAATGGGAATAAGTGACATAATGGGCCTAAGTGGCCTAATGGGCCTAAGTGGCCGAATGGGCCTAACTGGCTGAATGAGCTTAATGGGCATAATGCGCCTAATGGGCCTAATGTACCGAATGGGAATTATGGGCCCAATGGGCCTAAGTGGTCATATGGGACTAATGGAATGAATGGGCATAATTGGTCGAATCAGACCAATCGGCCGAATGAGACCAATGGGCCGAATGGGTCTAATGGGATGAATGAGCCTAATAGGACCAATGGGCCTAAGTGGATTAATGGGATAATGGGCCAATGTGGACTAATGGTATTAAGTGGCCTAATGGGACTAATGGCCCGAATGGCCCAAATGGGCCCAATGGGTCCAATGGGCCTAAGTGGCCATATGGGCCTAATAGGCCCAATGGGCCTAATAGGACTAATGGTATGAATGGGCCTAATGGGACTAATGGGAATAAGTTACCAAATGGTTCAATGATCCTAAGTTTCCTAATGGGACTAATGGGACTAATGGGCCTAAGTGGCCTAATCATCCTAATCGAACGAATGGGCCTAATGGGCCTAAGTGGCCTAATTGGTCTAATGGACTTAATTGGCATAGCGGGATAAGTGGCCTAATGGGCCTAAAAGACCTTTGTGGACTAATCAGTCTAATGGGCCTAAGTGACCTAACGAGATTAATGGGCTTAATAGGCCTAGGGGGCGAATGGGCCGAATGGGTATAATGGGCCGAATGGGCCAAATTAGCCTAAGTGGCCAAATGGGCCAAATGGGCCTAAGCAGCCTAATGGGCCTAAGTTTCCTAATCGTCCTGATGGGCTTAATGGGCCTCAGTGGCCTAATGGGACAAATGGTCCTAAGTGGCCAAATGGTTCAAATGGGCCTAATGGGTCTAAGTGGCCTAATCAACCTAATCGACAGAATGGTCGAAATGGACCTAAGTGGCCTAATGGGCCTGATTGGCATAATGGGTCTAATGGGACAAAGTGGTCGAAATGGCCTAATGGACACAATGAGCCTAAGTGGCCTGAGTGTCTTAATGGTATTAATGCGCCTAATGGGTCTAATGGGCCTAAGTGGCCTAATGGGCTTAATGTGCGAAAGTGGCCTAATGGGTCTAATGGGTATAAGTAACCTAATGGGCCGAAGGGGGTGAATGAGGCCAATGTACATAATGGGCTTAAGTGGCCTAAATGGATTAATGGGCCTAAAGGGTCTAATGGGCCTAAGTGGCCTAATGGGCTTAAGTGGCCTAATGAGCCTAATGGGCCTAATGGGTCTAAGTGCCCGAATCGGACCAATCAACCGAATGGGCATAATGGGATTTATTGGAATAAGTGTTCAATTGGGCCTAAGTGGCTGAATGGTCCTAGTGGTCCTAAGTGGCCTAATGGGCCTAATGTGCCTAATTCGCCTAATGCGCCTAATTGGCCTAATGGGACTAATGGTCGTAAGTGGCCAAATGTGCCTAGTGGGTCTAAGTGGCTAAATGGGTCCAATGCACTTAATGGACCTAATGGTCCCAATGGGATGAATGGGACGAATGAGTAGAATGGGACCAATGGGACCAATGGGACTAAGTAGCCTTATGGTCCTAATGGTCCTAATGTGCCTAATGGGCCTAATGGTCCTAATAGACCTTATGGGCCTAATGGGACGAAGTGCCCTAATCGTCCCAATGGGCTTAATGGGCCTAGTGGGCCTAAGTGGCTGAGTGGGCCTAAGGGGGAAAATAGGCCTAATTGGCCCAATGGTCCCAATGGGCATAATGGGACAAAGTGGCCTAAGTGGTCAAATGGGCCTAAGTGTTCAAATGGGTTAAATGGGCCTAAGTGGACCAATGGGCCTAATGGGCCTAATTGAACTAAGTGGACTGATGGGCCTAATGGGCCTTAGTGGCCTCATGGACCTAAAGGGCCTTAGTGGCCGAATGGGCCTCTGTAGCCTCATGGGTCTAATGGGTCTAATGGGCCTAAATGGACTAAGTGGACTAATGGGCCTAATGGGTCTTATGAGACAAATGGAAATAATGGGACTGGTAAGCCTAATGGGCCTAAGTAGCTGAACTGGCCTCAGTGGCCCAATGGGCCTAATGGGACGAATGAGCCTAGTGGCCAAATGGGCCAAATGGGCCTAAGTTTTCTAATGGGCATAATGGTTCTAATTGGGATAATGGGCCTAAGTGGCCTAAGTTCCCTAATGGGCCTAAGTGGCCTAAGCTGCCTAGTGGGCCTATGGGGCCAAAGTGGCCTAATGGGTCTAATGGGATTAATGGGTCTAATGGGCTTAAGTGGCCTGATGTGCCTAATGGGTCTAAGTTTACTAATGGGCCTAGTGGGACTATGTGGACTAATGTGTTGAGTGGGCCTAATGAGCCTATGTGGCTGAATGTGTCTAATGGGTCGAGGTGGATGAATGGGCCGAATGGGCCTAATGTGCCTAGTGGGCCTAATGGGCCTAAGTGGCCTAATGGGACTAAGTGAACTAATGGGATTAATGGACCTAAGTGGATTAAGTGGAATAATGGGCCCAAGGGGCCTAATGGTTTGAATGAAAAAATGGGCCGAATGGGCCTAATTGGCCTAAGTGGCTAAATGGGCCTAAGTGTCCTAATGGGCCAAAGTTATCGAATCATCCTAATGGGATTAATAGGATGAATGGGCCTAAGTGGCTTAATGGGCCGAATGGGCCTAGTTGTCCTAAGTGACCAAATTGTCCTAATGGATCCTAATGGGACAAAGTTTCCTAATCAACCTAATGGGATTAATTGGCCTAATGGACCTAATGGGATTAATGGGAAGAATGGGCCTAACTGTCATAATTAGCCAAATGGGAATAATGGGACTAGTGGACCTAGTGGCCTAATGGGTTTAATGGGCCTTAGTGGCCTAATCAGCCTATTGTGCTGAAGTGGCTTAATGGGTCTATGTGGCATAATGGGATTAATGGGCATAACAGGCCTTAGGTCCAAATGGGTTGAATGTGTTGAATGGGCCTAATGGGATGAATGGTCCTAATTAACCAAAGTGGACTAATGGGACTATGTGGCTTAATGGGCCTAAATTGCCTAATCCGCCTAATGGGCTTAGTGGACCTAAGGGGCCTAATGGGCCTAATGAGCCTAAGTGGCCTAATGGTCCTAATTGGCCTCATCGACCAAATGGGGTTAATGGGACAAGTGGGCCTAAGTGTCTGATTGGGCCTAATGGGCCTCGGTGGACTAATGGACATAATGGGTCGAAGTGGCCTAATGGGACTAAGTGGCCCAATAGTCCTAAGTGGTTTAATGGGTCTAAGAGGACTAATGGGCCTAATGGGACTAAGTTTCCTAGTTGGCCTAATGGGCCTAATGTGCCTAAGTGACTTAATGGGTCTTGGTGGCCTAATGGGCCGAAGTGGCCTAATGGGCCTAATGGACATAGTGGGCCAAAGTGGTCTAAAATTCTTAATGGGCCTAATGGGAATAAGTGGCCTAATGGGGCTAGGTGGACTATGTGGCCTAATGGGCCTAATGGGATTAAGTGGATGAATGGGACTAATGGTCATAATGGGCCTAAGTGGCCTAACAGGCCTAAGTGCCCCAATGGGACCAAGGGGCCTCAATTGCCTAATGGGCCTAATGGACCTAACTGGCATAAGTTGCCTAATGAGACTTAGTGGCCTAATGGCCCTAATGGGCCTCAGTGGACTAATGTTCTTAATAATCTCAAGTGGCCTAAGTGTCCTAATGGCAATGGGCTTAATGGGCCTGTGTAGCCAAATGAGCCGAATGGGCCTAAGTGGCCTAATGGTCCTCAGTGGCCTAATGATCCTAATGGGTCTAAGTGGACTAATGATTCTAATGGGTCTAAGTGGCCTAATTATCCAAATAGGGAGAATCATACCAAGAAGAATCTTATTGGGAAAATCATATCTAAAAAAATCATATTAGGGAGAATCGTACTTGGAGTAATCGGACTGGGAAAATCATACTGGAAAAATTGAAATTGTTTTTTTTAACAAAGTCTAGGATGTTCTCACCATCTTCTAGGTTTAAAATTGAAGAAGTGTTTTCAATTGAATACATTTGTGGTTTTGAACAGAAGAATATGTAACATGAGTTATTACACAATCATTTCATTTCCCTATTTGTGCTAAGAGGTTGCACATGCACTATTGGATTGTTTACATAGTGCTACATGAGTGAAAGGGTATATCCTACTTTTTTTAATCTAATGATTATTTTCTAGTGGATTGTGTGGTATTTGATCACTTCTACACCATACCAAGGACGTATTTTTTCTTATTGAATATTGAATCTTGTAAATACTTATATTTCTGTGGATGTGTGTTTGAAATGTTTTAAGTAGGGAATAAAATCTTTAATAGGTGGTGAAGGTTGTTTCATTTGAAAATGAACATAAGAGAAAAAAGTATCACTGATTCACCACTCCCCCTCTTAGTGATATAATCATCCATTGGTCACTTTCAAGTGGCCTAATGGGCCCAAGGGGCCTAATGGGCCTAATGGTCCTAACTAGCCTAATGGACCTAATGGGTCTAAGTGGTTGAATGGGATTAACTAATGTAAGTGGCCTAATAGACATAATGGAACTAGTGGGCCTAACTGGATTGAGGGGCCTAATGGGCCTAATGTCCAACTGTGCCTAACTGGCCTAAATGACCGAATAGGTCGAATGGGCCTAAGTGGCCTAATGGGTCAAGTGGGTCTAATGGGCCTAACAAGCCTAAGTGGCCTAATGGGACCAATGGGTCAAATGGGACCAACTTTCTTGACTATACTAACTGCCCTAATGGTCCAAATGGGCCTAAGGGGCCTAAGTGGCCTAATGGGCCTAACTGGCTTAAGTGTCGGACCAATGGGCCTAGTGGGTCTAATTGGCCTAAGTGGCCTAACTGTCCCAATGGGACCAATGAGCCTAATGGGCCTAACTGGTTTAATTGGACCAATGGGCCTAACTATCCGAATGGGATGAATGGTCCTAACTTTCCTAACTCATGTAAGGGGTCCATGGGACCTAATGGGCATAATGCGTCTAATGGGCCAAACTAGCCAAAGTGGCCTAATGGGCCTAATTGACCTAATTGGTCTAAATGGACTAAATTGGTCTAAATGGTCTAAATTTCCTAATTGGTATGAATTATATAAATTCCCTAATTGATATAATTTTCCTAAATGGCCTAAATGTCCTAAATGACCTAATTGGTCTAATCGGCCTAAATGGCCTAAATTGACCTAAATAGCCTAAATTGGCCTAAATGTCCTAATTAGCCTAATTAGATTTAATTGAATAATTATTATAACTATCCTAATTGGCCTAATTTTTATAATTTTTTTAAATGAGTTAAATTTCCCTAAATGGAATAATTGGCCTAAATGGCCTAAATTGACCTAAATGACCTAAATGGCCAAAATTTGTCTAATTGGTATAAATGGTCTAAATTAGCCTAAATGGACTAATTGGAATAAATTTCATAAATATAATAATTTAAATAATTGAAATAATTGGACAAAATGGCCTAATTGGCCTAAATGGCCTAAATGGACAAAATTGGCCCGAATGGCCTTAATTGGCGAAAATGGCCTAATTGGCCTAAAATATCTAATTTGCATAATTGGTCTAATTGACCTAAATGGTCTAAATTTTCCAAATTGTATTAAATGGAATAATCATCATAATTTTACCAATTGGTATAAATTTCCTAAATTGTACTAAATGGCACAATTGACATAATTTTCCTAAATGGTCTAAATTGACCTAAATAGCCTAAATGGCCTAAATTGGCCTAAATGGACTAATTATCCTAAATGAAATAAATTTAACTAAATGGAATAAATGAAATAAATCTACTAGTTGTAAAATTGGCCTAATTGGCCTAATTGGATTAATTGGCATAAATTGGACTAAATGGCCTAAATCTTCTAATTGACCTAAATGGACTTAAGAGCCTAAATTGGACTAATTAGTCTAAAATAGGTCTCATTGGCCTAAATGGACTAAATTGTCTTAAATGGACTAATTATTCTAAATAGATTAAATGGCCTAATGGGCCAAATTAAACTAAATGACCTAAATTGGCCTAAATTGCCTAATGGGCCTAATGGACCTATGGGTCAAATGCGCCTATGTGGCCTAAGTGGCCTAATGGGACTAATGGGTATAATGGGATTAAGTGGCCTAATGGGACTAAGTGGCCTAATTGGGATAATTGGCTAATTGGTCCTAAGTGGCCTAATGGGTCTAATGGGCCCAGTGGGATTAATATGCTGAATGGGTCCACTAGTCCAAAGTTGCCTAATGGGCCTAAGTGGCCTAATGGGATGAATGGGCATATTGGGCCTTAGTGTCCTAATGTGCCTATTGGGCCTCAGTGTACTAATGGGCCCATTAAGTCCAATTCGGCCTAATTGACCCAATGGGATTAATGGGTCGAATTGAAAAGTTGGGCATAAGTGTCCTGATGGGCCTAATGGGCCTAATGGGCATAATGGACCTAAGTGTCCTAATGGGCCCATTATGGTCAATTTAGCTTAATGACCCTAATGGCTGAATTGGCCCGATGGACCTAATGGGCTTAATGGGTCCAATGGGCCTAATGCATCTAAGGGGCCTAATGGGACTAAGTGGATAAATGAGACTAAGTGGCTTAAGTGTCCCGATGCGCCTAATGGGCCTAAGTGGCTCAATGGGACCAATTGGATTAGGGGGCCCAATGGGCCTAATGGGTTGAAGGGGCATAATGGGACTAAGTGGCCAATGGGACTCAATGCCCTAAGTGACCTAATGGGCCTAATGGGCCTAGGTGACCTAATGGGCCTAATGATACTATTGATTTAATTGGCCTAATGGGCCTAATGGGCCTAATGGGTCTATTGGTATAAGGGGCCTAATTGACCTAAATGGCCTAATGGACCTTTGTAGCCTAAGTGACCTAATTGGCCGAATGGGCCTATTTGGCCTAATTGACATAATGGGCCTAATGGGCCTAATAAACTAATTGGCCTAATGGACCTAAGTGGAAAGATGGGCCCAATGGGCCTAATGGGTCTAAGGGGCCAAATGGGACTAAGTGGCCTAATGGGCCTATGTGACCTAATGGGCATATTGGGTCTATTGGGCCAAAGTTGTCTAACGCGCCCAATGGTCTTGATGGGTCCAATGGGTCCATTATGGATAATTTAGCCTAATGGGTCTAATGGGCCTAAGTTGCCTAATGGGTTGAAGTGGTCCAAGTTGCCTAATGGTCCTAATGGGCCTATTGGGTCCAATGGGTCTAAGTGGACTAAGTTCCCTAATGGAACCAATGGTTCCAATGGGTCTAAGTATCCTAATAGACCTTAGTGGCCTAAGTTGCCTAATGGGCGTAATGGGACCAATGGGTCTAAGTGGCCTAAGCTGTCTAATGATCCTAATGGGTCCAATGGGTCTAAGTGGTCAAATGGGCCTAAGTGGCCTAAGTTGCCTAATGAGCCTAATGGGCCTAATGGGTCTAATGGGTCTAATGGGCCTAAGTGGCCTAGTCGGATTATCAGCCTAATGGGTCTAACGGACCTAATTGGATGAATGCATTGAATGGTTCTAAGTAGCCTAATGGGCTGAATGGGTATAATAGGCCTAAGTGACCAAATGTCCTAAGTGGAATAATGATCTAAGTGGCCTAATGGGCCTAAGTGTCCAAATGTCCTAAGTGAAAAAATTGCCTAAGTGGACTAATGGGCCTAAATGTACTAAGTTTTCTAATGGGACTAATGGGTCCAATGGGACTAATTATCCTAATTGGCCTAAGTGGCCTAATGGTCCTAAGTGGAATAAGTTTTCTAATGGGCCTAATGGGCCTAATGAATCCAATTGTCCTAAGTGGCCTAAGTTTCCTAGTGGGATGAAGTGTCCTAATGGGCTTAATGGTCCTAAGTTTCCAAATGGGCCTAATGGGCCTAATGGGCCTAAGTGGACTAATTGGCCTAATGGGTCCAATGGGCCTAATTGGACTAAGTTTCCTAATGGGACGAAGTGGCCTAATGGGTCTAATGTGCCTAAGTGTCCAAATGGGCCTAATGGGCCTAATAGGCCTAAGTGGCCTAAGTTAACTAACGGTACTAATGGGCCTAATGGGTTTAATGGGAATAATGGGTCTAATAGGTCTAAGTGGACTAATGGGAATAAGTAGACAAAGTTGTCTAATGGTCCTAATGGCCCTAATGGTTCAAATGGTTCTAGCTGGCTTAATGGGCATGAGTGCCTAAATTTCCTAATGAGCCTAAGGGACTTAATTGTTCTAATGAGCCTAAGTGTCCTAATTGGAATGATGGGTCTAATGGGCCTAATGGTTCGAATGGGCCTAGGTGGCCTAATGGGTCAAATGGATCGAATGGGACAAAGTGGCCTGATGGGCCTAAGTGGTCAAAGTTTCCCAATGGACCAGATGGTTCCAATGGGACTAAGTGGATTCGGTATGAAATAATTGTTTATTTTAATGAAGTATCATATTTTGATGGCTATGATAAAATTAAATGTGACTATGCTTTACTGATTCATATTTCATAAATCATAAGTTGATTGTAGAACTTATTATGCAATCTTGATGGAAGAAATAGGAAAAGTGGTATTCCAAATAATATCCAGATTTATCGTATATAGGTGGAAGATAAGAAATAGATGATTCCAATTGGAAAGGAATCATACCCAGTGCAGTTAGATTCAAAATGAGAAGGAAATAAATAAGGCACTGAGGATTTTAATCAGAATGATTGTACCCAGAATGATCACATTCAGGTACTTTAGAATTCGATTATCCATCGTATACAAAAGAAAACTTTCATACCCAGGATGATTGTACTCAGGCTTTGGAAGAAAAAGATCATACCCAGTATGATCATATTCAGGATAACCGTTCTGAGAAAGATCGTACTCTAGACAATCATATTCAGAGAATGAATTTCTTGAGGCCGATGATTGAAAATAGAAGGTTATAATGATATCAACAATGTATTAAAACATTTCAAAAGGGTTTAATTACTTTGTAGGTTTCAATTTGGTCAAGATTCATTGTATCAGAAAGGAATTGTTTTATATTTTTAAGTGGGTCAAGAGAAGAAGTGAAGAAGTAAAAGTGTTTTGAAAGAAAAGATTTTGAATGTGAAATTGAGGGGGATATCCACATTCAAAATAATTTTCATATTCAGCATTCAGAAGGAGAAGTTAATGTTTTAGAAGAATCGAGAGGCTTTGAGAAGAGTTGATGAAGTCAAAATACACCCCATATTTTAGGGTAAATTGAGATTATGGTGAATTTGATTGAGAATTTTTTTTGGGATTCTCACCAAAGTATCTCGAGGGTCACCTATAAAAAAAGAAAAGTACATTTTACTTGAGGTGGACTGATGTACTTTTCATGAGAGAGAAGCTCCCTATTTTAGAGAGAAGAAGAAGTTTCTGTATTCACTTTTGTTGAAGAAGTTTTGATGAATTGAAGTGAAATAGAAGAGAAAAGATCACAAAATTTTATTCAGATGATCATTGTACTCAGTTTTTATCATACTCAACTGATTATTGTATTAATCTTGTCAATCATATTCAGATGATCATCATATCAGGATAGATTAATCAAATCGTGATTTCTATACTGGGTCTTCTGGACTAAGGAATATGGAGAATTGAAGTAGTTTTGATTCATCTCTATCTCATTCTATCAAAGATATACTTTTCATATTGGGGAATATCGTACTGAGCATAATCGTATTGGGAAAATTGTATCGGGAAGAATCGTATCAGGAATAATCGTACTCGGAGGAATTAGACTAGGAAATGCATACTGGGAAAATCGGACTTGGTTTTTTTCTCAACAAAGTCCAGGAAGTTCTTACCATCTTCTCAGTATAAAATTGAAGAAGTTTTTTCAATTGAATACATTTGTGGAATTGAAAAGAATCACAGGTAACATGAATTGTTACACAATCATTGCATTACCCTATTTGTGCTAAGAGGGTTCACACACACTATAGGATTGTTTACATAGTACTACACAAGTTAAAGGGTATATCCTACTCATTATAATCCAATTTTTTTTTATAGTGGAATGTGTGGTATTTGATCACTTTCATACCATACCAAGGACGTAGCTATTCTTATTGAATAATGAATCTTACTTTATTTCTTGTTTATGTGTGTTTTAATTGTTTTTAGTAGGGAATAAAATATTAAATAAGAGGCGAATGTTGTTTCATTTGAAAAGAAACATAAGAGAAAAAAGTATCTCTGATTCACCCCTCCCTCTCTCTGTGATACAATCATCCGTTGGGCACTTTCAAGTGTCCTAATGGGCCCAAGGGGCCTAATGTGCCTAATGGTCCTAACTAGCCTAATGGGCCTAATGGTCCTAATAGTTCAAATGGGCTTAACTTGACTAATTGGATTAATGGTCCTAATGGACCTAATGGGCCTAACTGGCCTAAGGGGCCTAATGGGCCCAATGGGCCAACTGTGCATAACTGGCCTAAGTGGCCAAATAGGTTGAATGAGACTAAGTGGCATAATGGGTCGAATGGGCCTAGTGGGCCTAACGAGCCTAAGTGGCCTAATGTGCCCAATGGGTTGAATGGGACCAACTGGCCTATCCAGACTAACTATCCTAACTGACCCAATAGGTCTAAGGGGATTAAGTGGCCGAATGGGCCTAATTGGCATAACTATTAGCCTAATGGGCTTAATGGGTCTAATTAGCTGAAGTAGACTAACTGGCCCAAAGGGACCAATGGGCCTAACTGGATTAATGGGCTCAATGGGCCTAACAGGCCCAATGAGCTGAATGCGCCTAATTGTCCAAACTCGCGTAAGGGGACTAAGGTGCCTAATGGGCCTAATGGGTCTAATTAGACATAGTGGCCTAATGGGACCAACTGTCCAAAGTGGCATAATGGACCTCGTGAGCCTAATGGGACTAACTGGCCAAAGTGGCCTAATGGGCCTAACTTACCTAAGTGGCCAAATGAGCCTAACTAGCCTAAGTGGCCTAATGAGCCTAATGGGTTAAACATGCCTAACTGAAAAAATGGGCCTAATGAGCCTAATGGGCCTAACTAGCCAAAGTTTCCTATGAGACTAACTAGCCTAAGTGGCCCAATGGGCCTAATGGGATCAGCGGGCCAAAGTGGCATAATGGGCTGAATGAGCCTAAGTAGCCCAATGGGCTGAATGGGTCTAAGTGGCCCAATGGGACGAATGGGATTAATGGGCCGAATGGGCATAATGGGCCTGATTGGCCAAACGGTATTAATGGTCCTAATGTGCCTAATGGGCCTAAGTGTGAAAATGGTCCTAATGGTCCTAATGTGCATAAAGGTCCTAAGCGCCCTAATGGGACTAATGGGCCCTAGTGGCCTACTAGGCCTAAGTGGCCTATTGGGGCTAATGCACCTAAGTAGTGTAATGGTACTAATGGGACTAAGTGGTATAATGGGACTAAGTGACATAATGGTCCTAATGGGCATAATGGGACTAAGTGGCCTAAGTGGTCTAACGGGCCTAATGGACCTAAGTGGCTGAATAGGCCTAAGTGGCCTAATGGGCCTAAGTGGCCTAAGTGGTCTAATGGGACTAAGTGGCCTAATGGGCCTAATGGGACTAATGGGCCTTAGGCCAAATGGGCCTAAGAGTCCTAATGAGCCTAAGTGGCCAAATAGGCCTAAGGGGCCTAATGGGAATAATGGGCCTAAGTGGCCTAGTGGGCCTAATGTGCCTAAACGGCCTAAGTGGCCTAAGTGGCCTAAGTGGCCTAAGTAGCCTAAGTGGCCTAAATGGTCTAATGGGATAAGTGGATTATTTGCCCTAAATGGACTAATTGGACAATACGGACTTAATTGGCCTAAATGGCCTAAATGGGCTAATTGAATTAATTGTCCTAATTAGGCTAAATGGACTAAATTGGCCTAATTGGTCTAAATGGCCTAAATTAGTCTAAATGGTCTAAATTTCCAAATTAGCCTAAATGACCTAAATGGCCTAATTGATATAATTTTCTAAATGGCCTAATTGGCCTAAATGGCTTAATTGGCCTAAATTGCTTAATTGGACTAATTGGCCAAATTTTCTCAACTGGTCTAAATTATCTAAATTATCCTAAATGTACTAATTGTCTTAAATGGCCTAAATTTTCCTAAATGGCCTAAATGGGCAAAATTATCCTAATTCGTCTAAATGGCATAATTGGCCTAAATTGACAAAATTGGCCTAAATGGCTTCAATGGCCAAAATTGGCTTGAATGGACCAAATTGGCCTAAATGGCCTAATGATCCTAAAATTCCTAAATTGTATAATTGGAATAATTGGCCAAATGGTCTAAATTGTCATAATCAGCCTAAATTTCCTAATCGTCCTAATTGGCCTAATTGTTCTAAATCGCCTAAATTGCCCTAAATGGAATAATTGGCCTAATTGGCCTAAATGGTCCAAATTGGATTAAATAGCCTAAATGACCTTAATTGGACTAAATATACTAATTATCCTAAATTACCTAAATTGGAATAAATGAAATAAATTAACTAAATTTCACAATTGTAAAATTGGCCTAATTTTTCTAATTAGCTTAATTGGCCCAAATTAGCCTAAATGGCCTAAATCTTCTAATCGGCCTAAATTATCTTAAGATACTAAATTGGCCTAATTGGTCTGAATTGGTCTCATTGGCCTCATTGGCCAAAATTGGCCAAAATGTACTAAATGGCCTAATTGGCCAAATTGGCCTAAAGGGCCTAAATGGCCTAAATTGGGATAAATTGCCTAGTGGGCCTAATGGACCTAAGGGTCGAATGGGACGAAGTGGCCTAAGTGGCCTAATGTCTCTAATGAGTCTAATGGGTTTAAGTGGACTAATGGGCCTAATGGTCCTAAGTGGACTAATCGACCTAATTGGCCTATTTGGCCTAAGTGGCCTAATAGGTCGAATAGGCCTAAAGGGATTAATTGGCCTAATGGGTCCACTAGTATAAAGTGGCCTAATGGGACTAAGTAACCTAAGTGTCATAATGGGACGAATGGGCCTATTGGGTCTAAGTGGCCTAATGGGCCTATTGGTCCTAAGTGTACTAATGGGCCCATTAAGTCTAATTCGACCTAATGGGACTAATGGGATTAATGGGTCGAATAGACCAGTTGGGCCTAAGTGGCATGATGGGCCTAATGAGTCTAATGGGACTAAGTGGCCTAATGGTCCCATTATGGTCAATTCGTCCTAATGGGACTAATGGATGAATTGGAAAAATGGACCTAATGGGACTAATGGGCCTAATGGGTCTAAGGGGTCTAATGGGCCTAAGTGGATGAATAGGCCTAAGCGGCCTAATGTGCCAAATGGGTCTAAGTGTCCCAATAGTCCCAATGGTCCTAAGGGGCCCAATGGTCCCAATGGTTCTAAGGGGGATAATGGGCCTTAGTGTCCTAATGGACCTAAGTGGCCTAAGTGACCTAATAGGCCTAATGGGCCTGTTGGGCCTAAGTGAACTAATGGGCCTAATGGGCCTATTGGCCTAATTGGCCTAATGGGACTAAGGGTATCAATGGGCCCAATGGTTCCAATGGTCTTATTAGATCTAAGTGACCTAATGGGCCTAATGGTCCCATTATGGCCAATTTGGCCTAATGGGCCCAATGGCCTAATTGGCCTAATAGGCCTAAGGGCCCCAATGGGACCAATGGGCCTAATAGGTCTAAGGATCCTAATAGGCCTAAGTGGGCTAATGGGACTAAGTGGCCTAATGGGTATATTGGGCATATTGGACCTAAGTGGTCCAATGGGCCCAATGGTCCTGATGGCCTAATGGGCTCATTATGGATAATTTAGCCTAATGGGTCCAATGTGCCTAAATGGCATAATGGTTTGAAGTGGACCAAGTTTCCTAATGGGCCTAGTGGGTCCAATGGGTTTAAGTGGACTAATGGTCCTAAGTGGCCTAAATTCCCTAATGGGCCTAATGGTTCCAATGGGTCTAAGTGGTCGAATGGGCCTAAGTGGCCTAAGTTTTCTAATAATACTAATGGGACTAATGGGTTTAATGGTTTTAATGGGCCTAATTGGACTAATCAAACTAATGGGTATAATAGACCTAAAGGGATGAATGGGTTGAATGGGCCTAAGTGGCCTAATGGGTTGAATGGGTTTAATGGGTCTAAGTGGACTAATGGGACTAAGTGGACTAATGGGCCTAAGTGGAATAAGTTTTCTAATGGGCCTAATGGGTCCAATGGGACTAAGTGTCCTAATGGGACAAAGTGGCCTAAGTTACCTAATGGGCCCAATGGGCCCGATGGGTCCAATGGGACTAAGTGGACAAAGTTACCTAATGGGAACAATGGGATGAATGGGCCCAATGGGCCCAATGGGCCTAATGGGCCTAATGGGTCCAATGGTCCTAAGTGGACTAAGTTTCCTAATGAGATGAAGTGGACTCATGGGATTAATGGGCCAAAGTTTCCTAATGGGCCTAATGGGCCTAAGTGGCCTAATGGGATGAATGGGCCTAAGTGGACTAAGTTTCCTAATGGACTGAAGTGTCCAAATGGTCTGAATGGGTCTAATTTGCCTAATGTACCTAAGTGGCCTAATGGTACTAATGGGACTAAGTGTTCTAAGTTGACTAATGGGATTAATGTGTCTAATAGGCATAATGCACCTGATGGGTCTAATAGGTCTAAGTGACCTAATGGGATTAAGTAACCTAAGTTGCCTAATGGGCCTAATGGGATTAACGAGTCTAATGGTTCTAGGTGTCTCAATGGGACTAAGTGGCCAACGTTTTCTAATGGGCCTAATGGGACTAACGGGATTAATTGTACTAATGGTCCTTAGTGGCCTAATCAGACTAATGGGTCTAATGGGCCTAATGGATTGAATGAGTCTAGGTGGCCTTATGAGTTGAATGGGTTGAGTGGGACTAAATTCCTAAGTTTCATAATGGGATTGAGGGTTCCAATGGGCCTAAGTGGATCCGGTATGAAAGAAGTGTTTGTTTTGATAAATAATCGGAGTCTACAGACTATGATAAAATTAAATGTGATTATGCTTTCTGGATTCATATTTCATAAATCATAAGTTTATTTAAGAACTTATGATGCATGCTTGAAGGAAGAAAGTGGAAAACTGGTATTCCAAATCGTATCTAGGCCAACCATTATTAGAAATATAGTACTCTAGACAATCATATTTAGAGAATGAATTTATTGATGCCTATGATTGAAAAGAGAAGTAAATAATGAGATCGACAATGTAGTCAACCATTTCCAAATTTTTTAATTACTTTATAGGTTTCAATTGGGTCAAGATTTATTGTATCGGAGTGGAATTGTTTTATATTTTCAAGTGGGTCAGGAGAAGAAGTAAAGAATTAAAATTGGTTTGAAAGAAAAGTTTTCTAGATGCACAGTTGAGGGGGAGCTTGACATTCAAAATAATTATCATCTTCAACATTCAGGCGGAGAAGTGAAAGTTGTAGAAGAATCAAGAATCTTTGAGAAGAGTTGATGAAGTCAAAATACATCCTATATTTTAGGGGAAATTGAAATTAGGGTGAATTTTATTATGAGGGAAAATTTTAGGGATTCCTACCAAATCATATCATGGGTAACCTATAAAAGGTGAAAAGTACATTGTACTTGAGGTGGACCAATGTACTATTCATGAGAGAGAGGCTTCAAGTTTTAGAGAGAAGAATAAGTTTCCATATTCACTTTTGTTGAAGAATTTTTGATGGATTGAAGTGAAAGAGAATAGAAAAGATCACAACATTGTATTAAGATGATCATCATACTTATTGTTTATCATACTCAGCTGATTACCATATTCGTCTTGTCAATTGTATTCGGTTGATCATCGTATTGGGCTGGATTAATCGAATTCGAATTCCCGTACTAGGCCATCTAGACTAAGGAAGATGGAGAATTGAAGTGGTTTAGATTAATCTCTATTGCATTCCATAAAAGTTATTTATTATATACTGGGGAGAATCTTACCGAGCAAAATCGTATCTGGAAAACCATACTGAGAAGAATCGTATTAGGGGGAATCGTACTCGGAGGAATTACACTGGGAAAATCTTACTGGGAAAATAAGACTTTGTTTTTTTCTCAACAAAGTATAGGATGTTTCTACCATCTTTTGGGTAAGAAATTGAATAAGTGTTTTCAATTGAATACATTTGTGGAATTGAAAAGAAGCACCGGTAACATGAGTTGTTACACAATCATTTCATTTCCCTATTTGTGTTAAGAGGGTGCACACCCACAATTGGATTGTTTACATAGTTCTACATGAGGGAAAGGGTATATACAACTCATTGTAATCCAATGATTGTTTTCTAGTGGATTATGTGGTATTGGATCACTTCCATACCATACCAAGGACATAGCTCTTCTTATTGAATAGTGAATCTTACTTTGGTTCTTGTGGATGTGTGTTTGAATTATTTTTAGTAGGGAATAAAATCTTTAAGAGGAGGCGAA
Organism: Viscum album; assembly: GCA_963277665.1. Taxonomy (NCBI): domain Eukaryota; kingdom Viridiplantae; phylum Streptophyta; class Magnoliopsida; order Santalales; family Viscaceae; genus Viscum; species Viscum album. The sequence continues at coordinate 1,781,471,531 of OY728156.1, forward strand.
GGTTTTATCATTTGAAAAGAAACATAATAGAAAAAAGTATCACTGATTCACCCCTCCCCCTCTCAGTGATAAAATCATTCGTTGGGCACTTTAAAGTGGCCTAATAGGCCCAATGGACTTGATGACCTAACTGGCCTAAGGGGCCTAATGGGACCAATGGTCCAACTATGTGCAACTGGCCTAAGGGGCCTAATGAGACCAATGGTCCAACTATGCGCAACTGGCCTAAGTGGACTAATAGGACGAATGGGCCTAAGTGTCTTAATGGATCGAATGGGATTAATGGGCTTAATGGACCTAAGTAGCCTAATGGGCCCAATGGGTTGAATGGGACCAAATGGCCTAACTGGCCTAATGGGACCAATGGGATGAAGTGGCCTAATGGTCCCAATTGGCATAAGTGTTGGCCTAATAGGCCTAATGGGTTGAACTAGACTAAGTGGCCTAACTGGCCTAATGGGACCAATGAGCCTAATGGGCCTAACTGACCGAATGGGTCCAATGGGCCTAATTGGACTAATGGGCCGAATGGGATCAATTGGTCGAACTCGCCTAAGGGGGCCAAGGGGGCCTAATGGGCCTAATGGGTCTAATGGGTCTAACTGGCCAAAGTGGCCTAATGGGCCCAGTGAGCCAAATGGGCCTAACTGAAAAAAGTGGTCCAATGGGCCTAACTGGCCTAAGTGGCCTAATGGGCCTAATGGGCTGAACAAACCTAAGTGGCGTAATGGGCCTAGTGATCCTAATGGGTCTTACTGACCAAAGTGTCCTAATGGGCCCAACTGGCCAAAGTGGCCTAACTGGCCTAAGTGGCCTAATGGTCCTAATGAGTGGAATGGGCCTAAGTGGCGTAATTGGATGAATGGTCCTAAGTAGCCCAATGGGATGAATGGGCCTAAGTGGCCTAATGGGCCTAACGGGCCAAATAGGCCTAATGGGCCAAATGGGCCTAATGAGATAGAGTGGCCAAATGGGACTAAGTGGACTAATGGGCCTAATTGGGTATAATGGGACTAAGTGGCCTAATGGGCCTAATGGGTATAATGGGCCTAAGTGGCCTAATGGGACTAAGGGACCTTAGTAGCCTAATGGGCCTAAGTGGCCTAAGTGCCCTTAGTGGCCTAATATCCCCAATGGGATTAAGTAGCATAATGGTCCTAATGGGCCTAAGTGGCCTAATGAGACTAAGTGACTTAATGGGCCTAATGGGTCTAATGGGCCTAAGTGACCTAAGTGGCATAATAGGCCTAATGGACCTAAGTGGACTAATAGGCCTAAGTGACATAAGTGGCCTAATGGGTCGAAGTGGCCTAAGTGGCCTAATGGGCCTAATGGGCCTTAGTGGACTAATGGGTCGTGGGCCTTAGCATCTTGATGGGCCTAAGTGGCTAAAGTGGCCTAATGGGCCTAAGTGACCCAATGGGCCCAATGAGCCTAAGTGGCCTAATGGGCCTAAGTGTCCTAATGGGTATAATGGACATAATGGGCCTAAGTGGTCGAAGTGGCCTAATGGGCCTAATGAGCTGAAGTGGCCGAATAGGCCTAATGGGCCTAAGTGTTCTAATGGGCATCAGTGGACGAATGGGCCTAATGGGATTGAGTAATGGGCCTAATGGTCCAAAGTGGCCTAATAGGCCTAATGGGCCCAAGTGGCTTAAGAGGCCTAATATGCCTAATGGTCCTAAGTGGCCTAATGACCTGAATGGGCCTAAGGGACCTAATGGGCCTCAGTGGCCTAATTGGCCTCATGGGCCTAAGGGGTCGAAGTGGACTAATGGGCGTAATGGACCTAAGTTTCCTAATGGGCCTAAGGGACTTAATGGGCCTAAGTGTCCTAACAATCCTAAGTGGTCAAATGGGCATAATGGGCATAATGGGCCAAAGTTGTCTAAGTGTCCCAATGGGATAAATGGGCCTAAGTGGCATAATGGTCCTAAGTTGCATAATGGGCCTTAGGGGCCTAATGGGCCTAAGTGTCCTAATGAGCCTAATTGGCCTAGTGGGCCTTAGCGCCCTAATGGGCCTAAGTGGACTAATGGGCCTCAGTGTCCTAATGGGCATAATGGGCCTTAATTGCCTATGTGGCATAATGTTCCTAGTGGGCCTAAGTGGCCTAATGGGCCTAATGGGCCTAATGGGTCAAAGTGGACTAATGGGCCTGATGGGATGAATGGGACCTAGTGGAATAATGGGCCTAATGGGCCCAATGGGCCTAATAGGCATGATCATCTTGAGAATCATAATGGGCCTTAGTGGCCCAATGGGCCTACGTGGCCTAATGGGACTTAGTGGATGAATGGGCTTAAGTGGCATAATGGGCCTTAGTGATTGAATGGGCCTAATGGGACTAATAGGCTTGATAGGTCCAATGGGCATAATAAGGAGAAGTGGACCAATGGGCCTCATGGGCCTAAGTGGCCAATTGGGCCTAATGGGCCAAAGTGGACTCATGGGCCTGATGGAATGAATGGGCCTCATGGGCCTAATGGTCCTAAGTGGCCTAAGTGACCTAATGGGTCTCATGGGCCTAAGTGGATGAATGGGACTAGTGGGCTTAAGGGGCCTGATACGCCAGATGGGCATAATGGGCCTAATGGGCCTAATGTGCCTAACTAGCTATGTAGCCTAATTGATATAATGGGCCTAATGGTCTTAATGGACCTAAGTGGCTTAATGGGCCCAATGTTCCAAAGTGGCGAAAGGTCCTAATGGGACTAAGTGGCGGAATGGGACTAAGTGATGGAATGGGCCTAAGCGGTGGAATGTGGTGAATAGGCCTAAGTGGCCTAATGGGCCTAAGTGGCCGAATGGGCCTGATGGGCCTAATGGGCCTCAAGGGGTGAATCGACCTCATGGGACAAATGGGCTTAAGTGGCCCCATGGGCCCAATGGGCCTAATGGGCATAAGTGGCCTAATTGGCATAATGGGACAAATGGGAAAAATGGGACTAATTGGCCTAATGGGCCAAATGGGCAAAATGGGACTCCTAGGCCTAAGTGGTATAATGGGCGTAGTGAGATGAATGGGATTAAGTGGCTTAAGTGGCCTAATGGTCCTATGTGGCTAAATGGACCTAGGGGGCCTAAAGGGATGAATGGGGCTAATGGGTCTAAGTGACCCGATTGGCTAAATGGGCATCATAGTCCTAATGGGCCTCATGGTCCTAATGGTCCTGATGGTCCTAATGGGACAAATGGGCCTAGTGGGTTGAAGTGGCATCATGGGACCAATAGGCCCAATGTTCCTAATGGGAATAATGTGCCTATTGAGCCTAAGTGTCTGAATGAGACTTATGGGCCTAATGGGCCTCATGGGGACTAAGGACCTAAGTGTCCTAAGTGTCCTAATGGGCCTAAGTGGACAAATGGGACCAATGGGCCTAGTGGGTCTAATGGGCCTAATGGGTTGAATGGGCCTAATTAGTATGATGGGCCTAATGGGCCTCATGGGACTAATGGGGCTCATGGTCCTAAGTTGCCTCATGGGCCCAATGGATATAATGATCCGAATGGGCCTAAAGTGGACTAAGTGAGCCTAATGGTCTGAATGGGCCTAAGTGGCCTAATGGGCCTAATGGAACCAATTGACCTCATGACCCTAAGGGGCCTAATGGGTTCAGTGGGCCTAATGGACCTAATGGGCTCAATGGGCCTAATGGAATGGATGGACATAGTGGTCCCAATGGGACTAATGGGTGGGCCTAAGTGTCCTAATGGGCCTAAGTGGGATAAAGGGACTAGTGGGCCTAATGGGCCTAATGGGAACAAGTTTCCTGATGGGTCTAATGGGACTCATGGGCATAATGGGCCTAAGTGGCCTCATGGGCTCAATGGGCCTAATGGGGGTAAGTTTCCTAGTGGTCCTCTGGGGACTCATGGGCCTAATGGGCCTCAAAGGACACATGGGAAGAATGTGACTCATGGGAATAATGGGCATGATGGGCCTAATGGAACTAATGGTCCTAAGTATCTGAATTGGCCTAAGTGACCTGATGGGACTAGTGGGACTAATGGGCCTAATGGGCCTAATGGACTTAATTGGTTTAAGTGGCCTAATCAGGCTAACTGACCGAATGTGCCTAATGGGCATAAGTGGCCTAAGTGGATTAACAGGATTAATAGGCTTAGTGGGACTAATGGGTTTAATGGGCCTAATGGGACGAAGTGTCATAATGGGCCTACATGGCCTAATGGACCTGAGTGGCCTGATCGGGCTAATTTATAGAATAGTATTAATGGGCCTAAGTGTCCTAAGTGGCGTAATGGGCCTAATGGGACTAATGGGACTAATGGGTTTTATGGGACTAATGAGCCTAAATGGCCTAATGGGCCTAATGGGCTGATGTGTCCTAATGGTCCTGGTGGGCCTAAGTGGCCCAATAGGCCAAATGGGCCCAATGGGACGAATTGGTTTAATGGACCTATTGGCCCTAAATGGCCAAATGGGCCTAAGTGGCCTAAGTGTCCTAATAGACTTAATTGTAAAAATGGGACTAATGGGCCCAATGGGCCTTAGTGGCCTAATGGGCCTAATGGTTCTAATGAGCCTGATGGGACTAATGGGCCTAATGGTCCTAATGCCTAAGTGGAATAAGTGGCATAATGGGCCTAATGGGCATAATGGGCCTAAGTGGCCTAAGTGGTCGAATCAGCCTAATCAGTTGAATGGGCCTAATGGACCTATGTGGCCTAATGGACCTAAAGGTATTAATGGTCCAATGTTTATAAATGGACCTGAGTGGCTGAATAGGCCTTAGTGGCTTAATGGGGCTGATGGGTCTATGTGGTTCAATGGGCCTAAGTGGCTGAATGGGGCTAATGGGCCTAAGTGGGGGAATGGTATTAAGTGGCCCAATGGGGATAATGATCCTAATGGGTGTAAGTGGCCTAATGGAAATAATTGTCTTAATGGGACAAAGTGGCCTAATGGGTTTAATGGGACCAAGTGGTCGAATGAGCCAAATGGGCCTAAGTGACCCAACTGGCCCAATGGGATTAATGGACGGAATGGGCCTAAGTGGCCTAATGGTCATAATGGGCTTCATGGGCCTAAGTGGCACAAGTGTCCTAATCGGCCTAATCAGCCAAATGACATTAATGATCCTAATGCTAAAAAGTGGCCTAATGGGCCTAATGGGCCTAATGGGTCAAATGAATAAGAGACGTAAGTGGCCTAATGGGCCTAATGGGCATAATGGGCTTAAGTGGACTAAGTGGTTTAATCAACCTAATCAGCTGAATGGGCCTAGCGGGCCTAGGTGTCCTAATGAGCCTAATGGGACTATGTGGGATAATGGGACTAGTGGTCCTATCTGTCCTAAACGGTCTAATCAGACAAATGGGCCTAATGGGCCTAATGATCCTAGGTGTCCTAATGATCCTAATGGTCATAATGGGTCTAAGTGGCCTAATATTCCTAATCGGCCGAATGGGCCTAAATAGACTAATGGGCCTAAGTGGCCTAATATGCCTAATTGACCGAATGGGCATAATGGGCCTAAGTATCCTAATGAGCCTAAGTGGCCTAATTGGGCTAATCAACTAAATGGGCCTAAGTGGCCTAATCATCCTAATCGATCGATTGGGCCTAATGGGCCTAATGGGCCTAGGTGGCCAAATCGGCCTAATCGATCAAATGGGACTAAAAGCCATAATGGGACTAAGTGGCCTAATGGGCCTAATGGGTCGAAGTGGCCTAAGTGGACAAATCGTCTTAGTCGATTCAATGGGACTAATGGGACTTAGTGGGTGAATGGGCCTAATGGGCCTAATGGGTCTAAGTGGCCTAAGTGACCTAATCGGCATAATCGATCGAATGTGCCTAATGGGCCATATGGGACTAAGCGGTCGATTGGGACGAATTGGCCTGAGTGGCTTAATGGACCTAATGTGCTAAATTGGCCTAATGGGGTTAATGGGACTAATGGGCCTAAGTGGATAAATGGGCTTAAGTGGAATATTGGGCCTAATAGGCCTAATGGGCGTAAGTGGCATAATGGTCTTAATGGGCCAAAGTGGCCTAATGGGCCTAAGTGGTTGAGTGGGTCTAAGTGTATGAATGAGCCTAAGGGGCCTAATGTGACTAATTTTCCTAATAGGCCCAATGTACCAAATGGGCCTAAGTGGCCTAAAGGGGCGAGTGGGCCTAAGTGGCTGAATGGGCCTAATGGACCAAATTGGCCTAATGGGCCTAATGGGCCTAATGGGCCTAATGGGACCAATGGGCCTAATGGGACTAACTTGCATAATGGTCCTAATTGACCTAATGGGACAATGAGCCTAAGTGGCCTAATGGTCCTAATGGTCCTAATGGGTCTAAGTGGCCAAATCAGATTAATCGAATGAATTAAACTAAAGGACCAAATGCGTCTAAGTGGCTTAATGGGCCCAATTGGCCTAAGTGGCTAAATGAGCCTGATGGACCTGATGGTCCGAATTAGCATATTGGGCCTCATGGGCCTAAGTGGCCTAATGGGATTCATGGGCCTAAGTGGCCTAAGGGGCCTAATGGGCCTCATGAGCCTAATTTGATTAATGGGCCCCATGGGACGAAGTGGCCTTATGGGCCTAATGGGCCCAAGGGGACTAAGTGGCCTAATGGGCCTAATGGGCTTAATGAGATTAACAGGCCTAGGTGTTGGATGTGTCAAATGGGCCAAATGAGCCTAAGTGGCTTAATGGGCCTAATGGGACAAATGGAACTAATTGAACTAAGTGTCCTAATTGGTCTAAGTGGCCTAATGGGCCAGATTTTCCTAATCAGATTAATGAGCTTAATGGTCCTAATCAACCTAAGTGGATAACGGACCTAATGGGCCAAATTGGCCTAAGTTGCCTAATGGGGCTAATGGTCCAAAATGACCTAATGGACCAAAGTTTCCCAATCGGCATAATGGTCTTAATTTTCCTAATGGGTCTAATGGGCCTAATTGGCCTAATAGGCTTAATGGGCCTAGTGGGCCTAAGTGTCCTAATGGGCCTAATGGGTCTTAGTGGCCTAATTGGACTAATGGGACTAAGTGGCATAATGGGCCTAAGTGGCCTAATGGGCCTAAGTAGCCTAATGAGATTAATGGGCTTAACGGGATTAGGAGACAAATACCCCTGATGGGCTAAATGGGCCTAATGTGCCGAATGGGCATAATGGGCTGAATGGGCTTGATTAGCGTAAGTGGCCTAATCAGATGGATGGGTGTAATGTGCCTAAGTTTCCTAATCAACCTAATGGCATTAATGTTCCTAATGGTCCTAATGGGGCTAATGGGCCTAAGTGGCCTAATGGGCCTAATGGGCCTAATGGGTCTAAGTGGCCTAATCGACCTAATCAACCAAACGGGCCAAATCTACTGAATGGTCCTAATGAGCCTAAGTGGCCTAAGGGTCCTAATGGACAAAATGAGGCCAAAGGGACTAATGGTCCTAATGGGTCGAAGTGGCCTAAGTGGCCTAATCGGCCTAATCTAACGAATTGGCCTAATTGGCCTTATGGGGCTTAGTGGTCAATTGGGACTAAGTGGTCGAATGGGCATAATGGGAAAAATTGGCCTAGTGAGGGTAATGAGCCTAATGGGACTATGTGGATGAATGGGATTAAGTGGAACAATGTGCCAAATGGTCCTAATGGGTGTAAGTGGCCTAAAAGGCCTAAGTGGCTTAATGGACCTAATTGGACTAAGTGTTTCATTGAGCATAATGGGCCTAATTGGCCTAATGGTCCTAATGGGCCTAAGTGGCCTCATGGGTCTAATGGGGCTAAGTTGCCTAATGGGCCTAGTGGGCCTAGGTGATCGAATGGGCCTAATGGGCCTAATGCACCTAATGGGCCTAATGGTCCTAAGTGGCCTTATGTGCCTAATGGGTCTAATGGGCCTAATCGGACTAATGAGCCTAATGGACCTAATGTGCCTAAGTGCTCTAATGGGCCTAGGTGTCCGAATCAACCTGATGGGATTAATGGGAAAAATGGGCCTAAGTGGCGGAATGGGCCTAAGTGGCCTAGTGTGCCTAAGTGGCCCAATGGGCTCAATGGGAATAATGGGCCTAAGTGGCCTATTGGACCTAAGTGGCCTAATGGGCCTAATGGGCCTAAGTGGCCTTGGTGGCCTAATGGGCCAAATGGGCCTAATGTGTCTAGTGGGCCTAATGGGCCTAAGTTGCCTAATCATCCTAAGTGGCCTATTGGGCCTTATGGGATTAATGGACCTTGTGGGCCTAAGTGGCCTAATAGGCCTAATGGGCTTTAGTGGGAAAATCAACCTGATGGGCCTAAGTTGCCTAATGGGCTTAATGGGCTTAACGGGCCTAGGTGCCAAATTTGCCTAATGGGACGAATGGACCTAATGGGCCTAATGGGTCAAATGAGTCGAATTAGCCTAAGTGGCCTAATGGGACGAATGGGCCTAATGGGGCCTAAGTGGCCTAATGTGCCTAAGTTTTCTAATTCGCCTAATGGGATTAATGGGCCTAAGGGGCCTAAGTGGCCTAATGAGCACAAGTGGCCTAATGGGATAAGTGGCTGAATAGGCCTATGTGGCCCAATGGGTCTAATGGGCCTAAGTGGCCTAAGTGTCTTAGTCGTCCTAATGGGCATAAGTGGCCGAATGGGCCTAATGGGCCTACGGGGACCAATGTTCCTAACGGTCCTAATGGGCGTAAGTGGACTGAGGGGCCTAATGCACCTTAGTGACCTCATGGGCCTCAGTGACATAATGGACCTCAATGACCTAATGGGCCTAATGGGCCACATGGGCCTAAAGGGACCAGGTGGGATAATGGGCCTAATTAGACGAATGTGCATAATGGACCTATGAGCATAATGGGGCTAAGTTTATGAATCAACCTAAGTGGCCCAATGGGGAGAATAGGAAAAATGGGTCTAGTGGTCAAATGGGCCTAATGGGCCAAAAGTTGCCTAATGGGTGTAATGGGCCTAAGTGACCGAGTGGGCCAAAGTGCCCTAGTGGGCCAAATGGGCCTTGGTGCAAGTGGCCTAGTGGGTCGAATGGGCCAAAGTGGCTTAATGGGCCGAATGGGCCAATGGGGCCTAATGGGGCTGATGGTTCAAAGTGGCCTAATGGGCCTAAGTAGCCTAATGGGCATAGTGGGCCTAATTTGCTTAAGTGGTTGAATGGGCCTAATGGGTATAATTGGCATAATGGGCCTAATGGGCCTAATGTGCCTAGTTGGCCTAATGGGCCTAAGTGACCTAATGGTCCAAATGGGTCTAAGTGGCATAATGGGCCTAATGGGCCTAATGTGCTTAGTGGGCCTAATGGGCTTAAATGACCTAATGGGACTAATGGTCTTGGGTGGCTTAAGTGACCTAATAGTCCAAATGTGCCTAAGTGTCCTAATGGGCCTAAGTTTACTAATGGGCCTAATGGTCATAATGGGCCTAAGTGGCCTAATGGTTTGAATGGGCATAATTGGCCTAGGTGGCCTAATGGGCCTAATTGGATTAATGGGATTAATGGTCCTAATGGACCTAAGTGGACGAATGGGCCTATTGGGTCTAAGTGGACTAATGGATCTAAGGGTCCCAAGGGGCCTAAGGGGACTAATGGGGATAACAGTCCTCATGGGCCTAAGTTTCCTCATGGGCCTAAGTGGCCAAATAGTCCTAATGGGCTTAATAAGCCTAGTGGGATGAATAGACTTAATGGACCTTGGTGCCAAATGGGCCTAATGGGTCAAATGGACCTAATTGGCCGAATGGGCCTAATGGGCTTGAGTGGCCTAATGGTCCTAATGTGCCTAAGTGGCCTTATGGGCCTAAGTGGCCTAATCAACCTAATTGGCATAATGGGCCTAGTGAGCCTAAGGGGTGCAATGGACCTAAGTGGCCTAATGGGCCTAAGGGTCCTAATGGGCCTAAGTGGACTAATGGGCCTATGTGGGCTAATGGACTTAATGGGATTTACGAGCATAGGGTCCAAATGGGTCGAATGGTCCTAATTAGCCTAAGTTTCCAAATCGGCCAATGTGGCCCAATGGGCCAAAGTTTCCTGATCGACCTAATGGGATTAATAGGCCTAATGGTCCTAATGGGCCTAAGTGGTATAATGGGCCTAATTGGCCTTAGTGGAATATTGGGTCTCATGGTCCTAATGGGCCTTGGGGCCTAATGGGCCAAATTTGCCTAATCAACCTAATGGGTGTAATTAGCCTAATGGGGGTAATGGGATGAATGGACCAAATGGGCCTAAGTGGCCTAATCGGCCTAATGGGATTAATGGCCCAAGTGGAACTAAGTGCCCTAATGGGCCTAATGGGCCTTAGTGGACAAATCGGCCTAATTTGCCTAAGTTGCCTAATGGACCTAAGTGGACTAATGGGCTTAATGGGAATAATGGGCCTAGGAGTCAAATGGGGCTAATGGGACGAATGGGCCTAATGAGCTAAATGGGCCAAATTAACCTAAGTGGCCTAATGGGCCTAACATGCCTAAGTGGCCCAATGGGCTTAAGTTTCCTAATCAGTGTGATGGCTTAACCTAAGGGTCCTAATGGGCCTAATGGGCCTAATGGGCCTAAGTGGCCTAATGGGCCTAAGTGGCCTTGGGATTAATTGACCAAGTGAGCCTAAGTGGTTGAATGGTCCTAATGGACCTCGGTGGCATAATCAGCCTAGTGGTCATAAGTGGACCATTAGGTATAAGTGGCTTAATGGGCCTAAGTGGACTAATGGGCCTAATGGGCCTAAGTGACCTAATGGGATGATGTGGTTGAATGGGCCTAATGGACATAATGGGGTAAAGTGGCCAAAGTGTCTTAATGGGCCTAAGTGGCCTAAATTGCCTAATGTGCCTAATGGGCCTAAGTGGCCTAATGGGCCTAATGGGCCTAAGTGTACTAATGGGTATAAGTGATCCAATGGGCCTAACTGGCCTAATGGGCCCAATGAGCCCCAGTGGCCTAATGGGCCTAATGGGGATAATGAGGCTAATGGTCCTTAGTGGCCTATTGGGCCTAGTCTACCTAAGTGACCTAATGGGACTAATCAGTTTAATGGGCCTAGGTGGCCAAATGAGTCGAATGGGCCTAAGTGGCCTAGTGGGACTAATGGGCCATAGTGGCCTAATGGTCCTAAGTTTCCTAATGTGCCTAATGGGCCTAAGTGGCCTAATGAGTCGTATAGGCCTAAGTGGCCTAATATGCCTAATGGGACTAAGTGGATTAATTGGTCTGATTGGCCTAATGGGCCTAAGTGGCTTAATGAGCCGAATAGGCCTCAATGGCCTAATGGGACTAATGGGCCTAAGTGGCCTAATGAGCCGAATGGGCCTAAGTGGTATAATGGGACTAATATGACTAATTGACTTAAGTGGCCTAATGGGCCTTATGGGACTGATGGGCCTAATGTCCCTAAGTGGCTTAATGAGCCGAATGGGCCTAAGTGGAATGATAGTCCTGATGAGCCTAATGGGCTGAATGGGTCAAAGTGGCCCGATGGGCCTAATGGGCCTGATGGGTCAAATGGGCCAAAGTGGCCTAAGGATTCGAATTGGCTTAAGTGGCGTAATGGGCCTAATGGGTCTCATGGGCCTAATGGGCCTTAGTGGCCTAATGGTTCTTATGGGACTGATGAGACCAATGGGATGAATGGGCCTCAGTGGCCTCATGGTCCTAATGACCTAATGTGCTTAATGAGCCTTATGGGCCTAAGTGGCCTAATGGGCCTAATGGGCCTTAGTGGCCTAATGGACATAGTGCGCCTAATGGGCCTAGTTAGCTTAAGTGGACTAATGAGATGAATGGGTCTAAGTGGCATAATGGTCCTAAGTGTCCTAATGGGCCTATGTGGTCTAATGGGAATGATGGGTCTTAGTGTCCTAATGGGCCTAATGGGCCTAAGTAAAAAAAGTAGCCTAATGGGGATAATGGGCCAAATGGTACTAAGTGGCCTAATGGGCATGATGGGTCTGATGTGCCTAATGGGCCTCAGTGACCTAATTGGCCTCATGGTCCTAATGGGCCTCAGTGGACCAATGGGCCTAATGGACCTAAGTGTCCTAATGGGACTAAGTGGACTCATGGGCCTGATGGGATTTGTGGGTCAAATGGGCCTAAGTCGTCTAAGTGCCGTAATGGGCCTGATGGGCCTAAGTTTCCTAATGGGCTGAGTGAGCCTCATGGGCCTAAGGGGCTGAATTGGCCTGATTTGCCTAATGGCCCCAATGGGCCTTAGTGGGAAAATGTGCTTAATGGTATTAATGGGTCTAGTAGGATCAATGGGAGTAATGGTTCCAAGTGGAACAATGGTCCAAATGGGTCTAAGTGACCTAATGGGTCTAATGTCCTTAATTTTCCTAATGGGCCTATGTGGCCTAATGGGCCTGATGGGCCTAATGGGGAGAATGGACCTAAGTGGCCTAAGAGTCCTAATGGGCATAATGGGACAAAGTGGATGAATGGGCCTAAAGGACCGGAGTGACAAAATGGGCCTAATGGGCCTAAGTGGCTAATGGTCCTAAGTGGCCTCATGAGTCCAATGAGCCTATGTGGACTGATGGGCCTAATGGGCCTAATGAGACTAATGATCCTAATGAGCCTAAGTGACATAACGGGCCTAATAGGTTTAAGTGTCTAAATTGGCCGAACGGGCCTAATGTGCCTAGTGGGTAAGTGGCAATGGGCCTTATGGAAATAATGGGCCTAAGTGGCCTAAGTTTCCTAATCAGTCTAATCGAACAATTGGGCCTAGTGGTCCTAAGTTGCCTAATGGGACAAATTTATCTAGGTGGCTGAATGGGCCTAAGTGTCCCACAGGTCCTAATTTGCCTTCGTGGCTGAATGGGCCTAATGGGCCTGATAGGCCTAATTGGCCTAATGGGCCAAATTAGCCTAGGTGGCTGAATGGGCCTAAGTGGCCCATGGGGCCTAATTATCCTTGGTGGTCGAATGGGACTGATGGGTCTAATAGGCCTAAGTGGCTTAATGAGCCTAATGGGCCTCATGGGCCTAAGTGACCTAATGGGCCTAACTGGCCTAATGGGCCTAACTATCCTAATTAGCCTAATGGGCCCAAGTGGACTAAGGGGCTTAATGGGATTATTGGGCCTATGTTACAAATGGGTCTAATTGGCTGATTGGGCCTAATGGGGCTAAGTGGCTTAATGGGAGTAACGGGCCTAAGTGGCCTAATGGGGCTAAGTGGCCAAATTGACCTAATGGGCTAAATGGTACAAATGGGCCTAATGGGCTTAATTGGCACAAGTGGATTAATGGGCCTAAGGATCCTGATGAGCCTAAGTTTTCTAATGTGTTTGGGAGGCCCAATGGGCTTAATGGGATTAACGGGCCTAGGGGAAAAAGGGCCTAATGGGCAGAGTGGGCCTCAGTAGTCTAATGGGCCTAAGAGGCCTAATGGGCCTGAGTGGCCTAATCAGCCTAATGGGTATAATGGTCGTAATGGTCGTAATGGGTCTAATGGGCCTAGGGAGATGAAGGGGACCGATGCGTCTAAGTGGCCTAATGGGCCTAGCTGGCCTAATGGGCATAATGGGCTTAACGGGTCTAGGCTTCAAATAGGCCTAATTGGCCTTAGTGGACTAATGGGCATAATGGGTCAAAGTGGCCTAATAGGGCAAAGTGGCCTAATCGACCTAACGAGTATAATTAGCCCAATGGGATGAATGGGAAAAAATGAGCCTAAGTGGTCAAATGGTCCTAATTGGCCTAAGTGGACTAATGGGATGAAGTTTTCTAATTGGTCTAATGGGATTAATGGGCCTAATGGGCCTAAGTGGCCTAAGGGGCCTAAGGGGCCTAATCGACCTAATGGGATTAATGGTCCGAGTGGGCCTAAGTGGCCTAATGGGCCTTAGTCGCCTAATCAACCAAATAGGGATAAGTGGACCAATGGGCTTAATGAGCTTAATGGTCCTAGGGGCCTAATGGGCCTAATGGGACTAATTGGCTTGAGTGGCTTAATGGACCTAATGGGCCTAATGGCCTCACGGGCCTAAAGGGCCATAGTGAACTAATGGGCCTAAGTGGCCTCATGGGTCTAATAAGCCTAATGGGCCTAAGTGGCCTATGTGGCCTAATGGGCATAATGGGCATAATGGTCCTAATGGTCCTAATGGGCCTAGGTGGTTGAATGGGCCTAATGGGTTTAATGAGCTGAAGTGGCCTAATGGGCCTAATGGGCATAATGGGCCGAAGTTTCCTAATGGTTGTAATGGGACCAAGTGGCCTAATGAGCCTAATCGGCCTTAGTGGCTTAATGGGTGGAATGGGCTAAATAGTCCGAATGGGCCTAAGTGGCCTAATCAGTCAAATGGGCCTAATGTGCCAAAGTGGCCTAATGGACCTAAGTGGCTGAATGGGCCTAAGTGGCCTAATCGGGCCAATGGGCCCAAGTGGTCGAATGGGCCGTAGTGGCCTAATGAGGCTAATGGGCCTAAGTGGCCTAATCACCCTAAAGGGCATAATGCACCAAAGTGGCCTAATGGCGCTGATGGGTCTAAGTGGTGGAATGGGATTATGTGGTCTAATAGGCCTAATGAGTGTAAGTGGCCTTATTGTCCTAATGGGTCAAAGTGGCCTAATGGGATTAATGGGACCAAGTGGGAGAATGAACTAAATGGGGCTAAGTGGACCAACTGTCCCAATGGGCCTAATGGACTGAATGGGCTTAATGGGTCGAATGGGCCTAAGTGTCCTAATGGGCCTAATGGGCCTTTGTGGCCTGATGGGCCTCATGGGTCTAAGTGGCCTCATGGGCCTAAGGGGCCTCATGGGCCTAAGTGGCCTCATGGGCCTAAGTGGCCTCATGGGACTAAGTGGCCTAAGTGGCCTAATTGGACTAATCAATCGAATGGGCCAAATGGGCCTATGTGGCCTAAAGGGCCTCATGGGCCCAAGTTTCCAAATGGGCCTATTTGGCCTTAGTGGCCTAGTGGGCCTAAGTTTCCTAAGTGGCCTCATGAGCCTAATGGATGAATGATATGAATGGGCCTAATGGGCCTAATTGGGCTAATGGGTCCAAGTTTCCTAATGGGCCTATGTGGCGTAATGAGTTAAAGTGTCCTGAATGGGTCTAATGGACCAAATGTGCCTAATGGTCGAAACAGGCCTAATGTGCCGAATGGGCCTAATGGGCTGAAGTGGCTTAAAGGGCCTAATGTCCTGAATGGGGTTAATGGCCCAAATGGGGTTAATGACCTGAATGAGTCTAATGGGCCTAATGGCTTGAAGTGGCCTAATGGGTCTAAGTGGCCTAATGGTTCTAATGGTGCGAATGAGCCTAATTGCCCGAATGAGACTAATGGACCTAATGGGTCTAATGGTCCTAATGGGATGAATGGGCCTAATGGGATAAAGTTTCCTAAGGGGCCTAATGGGCCAAATTGGCTTAACGGGTCTAAGGAGCCTAATGGGCCTAATCGGTTGAACGAGCCTAATGGGCCTTAGTGCCCTAATGGGATTAATGGAATTAATGGTCCTAATGTGCCAAAGTGGCCTAATGGGACTAAGTGGCCTAATCAGCCTAATGAGCTTAATGGGCTTAATTGGCCTAATAGGCCAAAGTGGCCTAATTGGATGAATGGGCTTAAGTTGCCTAATGGACCAAAGTGGCCTAATGGGCCTAAGTGGCCTAATGGTTCTAATGGGCCTTAGTGTCCTACTATACCTAAGTGGCCTAATGGGCCTAAGTAGACTAATAAGCCTAATGGGCCTAATGGGCCCTATCGGCCAATGTGGCCTAATCGGCCTAATGGGCCTAAGTGGTCGAATGGTCCTAAGTTGCCTAATGGACCAAAGTGACTGAATGGGCCTAATCGGCCCAATGGGCCTAAGTGGCCTAATGGGCCTAATGGGCCTAAGTGTCCCAATGGGACTATGTGGCCTAATGGGCCTAAGTGGTCTAATGGGCCTAAGTGGGATCATGGGCATAATGGGCCTAAGTGGCCTAATTAGTATAATGGTGCTAATGGGATGAATGGGCCTAATGGGCCAAATTTTATGAATGGTCCTAATGGGCAGAGTGGTCCTAAGTTCCCTAAGGGGATTAATGGGCCAAATGGGCCAAAGTGGCTTAATCGATCTAAGGGTCTTAATGGGCCAAAGTGGCCTAATTTTCCTAATGGGCCTAAGTAGCCTAGGTGGCCAAATTATACTAATGGGCCAAAGTGGCTCAATGGTCCAAAGTGGCCTAATGGGCTTAAGTGGAATAATGGGTCTAATGGGACTAATGGGATGAAGTAGCGTAATCAGCCTAATGGTCCTAATGAGCCTAAACTACCAAATGGGCATAATGGGCCTAAGTGTCCTAATTGACCTAATGGGCCTAGTGGGCCAAAGTGGCCTAATCGTCTTAGTGGGACTAAGTGGCATAATAGGGCTAATGGGCCAAAGTGGCCTAATAGGCCTAATGGGACTAAGTGGCGTGATGGACCTAATGGGCCTAAGTGGCATAATGGGCCTAAGTGGCCTAATGATCCTAAAGGGCTTAAGTGGCCTCATGGGCCTAATGGGCTTTAGTGGACTCATGGACCTAAAGGGCCTAAAGGGACTAAGTGGCCTAAGTGACCTAATGGGCCTAATGGGCCTAATCGACATAATGGGCCTAAGTCGCCTGATGGGACTAATGGGATAAAGTTATCAAATGGGACTAATAGGACTAATGGGCCTAAGAGGCCAAAGTGGCCAAATGGGCCTAAGTGACCTAATCAGCATAATGGGTGTAATTGGCTTAAGTGGTCGAATGGACCTAAGGGGCCTAATGCACCGAATGAGCTTAATTGGCCTAATGGGCCTAATGGGCCTAGTGGGCCTAAGTGACCTAATCGACATAATGGAGCTAATGGGC
Source organism: Viscum album (assembly GCA_963277665.1). NCBI lineage: Eukaryota > Viridiplantae > Streptophyta > Magnoliopsida > Santalales > Viscaceae > Viscum > Viscum album. The sequence continues at coordinate 1,781,488,346 of OY728156.1, forward strand.
GTAATGGGCCTAAGTGGATGAATGGACCTAAGTGGCCGAATGGGATTAATTCATTGAATGGGACTAATGTTCTTAGTGGACCTAATGGGTCTAATGGGCCTAAGTGGTCGAATGGGCCTAATGTGCCTATGTGGCATAATGGCCCTGATGTGATGAATGGTCTGAATTGGCCTAATGTGACTAGTGGGCCTAATGGGCCTAAGTGGATGAATGGGCCTAATGGGACTAGTGGTTCTAAGTGGAAAAATGGTCCAAATGTGCCTAAGTGTCCTAGTGGTCCTAATGGTTCAAATGTGCCTAGTGGGCCTAAGTGGACTAATGGGCCTACTAGGTTGTATGGGCCTAAGTGGCCAAATGGGCCAAATGGGCTGAATGGGCATAAGTGGATTAATGGACATGAGTGTCCTAGTGATCCTAATGGGAACAATTTGCATAAGTGGTCTAATGGCCCCAAGTGGCCTAATGGGATTAATGGGTCCAATGGTCCTAATGGGTATAATGTGTCGGAGTGGGCTAAGTGGCCTAATGGGCCTAAAGGGTCGAGTGGGACTAAGAGGCCTAATTTTCCCAATGGGCTAAGTAGCCTAATATGCCTAATAGGATTAATGGTCCTAATGGGGATAATGGGCCTTAGTGGCCTAAGTGGCGTAATGGGTCTAATGGAAAAAATGGGACTAAGTGGCCTAATTATCCCAATGGGACTAAGTGGCCTAATGGGCCGAACTGGCCTAACAGGCCTAAGTGGCCTAAGGGGTGAAGTGGCCTAATGTGCCCAACGGGGCTAAGTGGCCTAATGTTCCCAACGGACCTAAGTGGCCTAATGAGCCTGATGTGCCTAAGGGGCCTCAGTGGCCCAATGGGCCTAATAGGCCTAAGGGTCCTAAGGGGCCTAATGTGCCTAAGGGTCCTAATAGGCCTAATGGGCCTTATGGATGAATGGGCCTAATGGGCATAAGGCCAAATGGGACTAATTGGCCTAAGGGGACTAATGACCTGAATGGGCTTAAGTGGTCTATTGGGCCTAAGTTGCCTAATAGGCTTAAGTGACCTAATCAGCCTAATGGCCCTAATGGGTGTATTAGGCCTAAGTGGTCGAATGGGCCTAATATGCCTAGTGGGCCTAAGTGTCCGAATGGGTATAATGGGCCGAATGGGCCTAATTGGCCCAATGGGCCTAATGGGCCCAATGGGATTAAGTGACCTAATGGGACTGATGGGACTAGTGGGAATAAGTGGCCTTGTGGGCCTAAGTGTCCAACTGGGCATATGTGGCCAAATGGGACTAATAGGCCTAATGGGCCTCCTAGGCCTCAGTGGCCTAATGGGCCTCAGATTTATAAGTGTCGAATGGGACTAGTGGGCTTAAATGGCGTAATGGGCCCAATGGGACTAATTGGAATGATAGGCCTAATGGTCCTAAGTTACCTCATGGGACCAATGGCTATAATGGGCCTAATCGGACTTAGTGGACTAAGTGGGCCTAAAGGGCCTATTGGGTTTTATTGGCCTAAGTTGTCTAATGGGCCTAATGAGCCCAATAGGACTCATGGGATGAATGGGACTAAAGGGCCTAATGGGACGAGTGGGGAAAATGGTCCAAATGGGCCTAATGGGCCTAATTGGACTAATGGGCCTAAGTGGCCTAAAGTGACAAGTGGGTCTAATGGGTTTAAAGGGCCCAAGTGGCATGATAGGTCGAATGGGCCTCATGGGCCTAATAGTCCGAAGTGGACTCATGGTCCTAATGGGCCTAATGGGCCTCAGTGTCCTAATGGGCCAGATGGGCCTCATGGGTGTGATGGGCCTTAGGGGCGTGATGGGCCTCAGGGGTGTGATGGGCCTTAGGGGCGTGATGGGCCTCATGGTTGTGATGTGCCTAATGGGGCCCATGGTTCAGATTGGCCTAATGGTTCAAAGTGGCCTAGTGGGACTAATGGGCCTATGTTCCCTAATGGGATTAATGGGCCTAATTGGCCTAATGGGGATAATGGACATAATGGGACTAAGTGGCCTAATTGGGGTAATAGGGATAATCGACCGAATGGGGATAATGGTCCAAAGTGGACTAAGTGTCTTAATGGACCTAATGGGCCTAATGGGACTAATGGGTTTAATGGGCCTAATGTTCTTAAGCATCCTAATGGGCCTAATGGGCCTAGGTGGCCTAATGGGACTAATGGGCCTAAGTGGCATAATTGGGCTAATCGATTGAATGGACCTAATGGACCTTAGTTGCCTGAGTGGATTAATGGTCCTAATGTGCCTAATGGGACAAATGCGTTTAATTAGCCCAATGGGCCTAAGTGGCTTAATGGTCCAAATGGGCCTATGTAGCCTAAGGGTCCCAATGGGACTAAGTGGCCTAATGGGACTAATGGGAATAATGGGAATAATGGGTTTAGTGGGCATAATGGGCCTAAGTGGCCTAATGGGCCTAATGGGCCTAATGGACCTAACTGGCATAATGGTCCTATGTTTACTAATGGACCTAATGGGCCTAATGGGCCTAAGTGGACTAATCCCTCTAATCGACTGAATGGGACTAATGGGACTAATGGTACTAAGTGGCCTAAGTGGTCAAAGTGGACAAATCGTCCTAATCGAGTGAATGGGACTAATGGGCCTAAGTGGCCTAATGGGCCTAATGGGCCTAATGCCTAAGTGGCCTAAGTGGACTAATGGGACCAATGGGCCTAATGGGCAAGTGGACTAAGTGGTCTAATCAGCCTAATCAGTCGAATGGGCTTAATGGGCCTAAGTGGCAAAATGTCCTAATGGGACTAATGGGCCTAAGTGGCCTAATGGTCCTCATGGGCCAAAGTGGCCTTAACTGCCTAATCAACCGAATGGGCCTCAGTGGCCTAATGGGCCTAAAGGTCCTAATGATCCTAATTTGGCTAATCAGGATAATCAACTGAATGAGCCTAAGTGGATGAATCGACCTAATCAACCAAATGGGCCTATGTGGCCAAATGGGCCTAATGGGCAAAGTGGCCTGATCAGCCAAATCGACCGAATGGGCCGAATGGGCCTAAGTGGCCTATTGGGAATAATGAGACTAATGGGTCTTAGTATCCAAATTGGCTTAATCAGCCTAATCGACCGAATGAGACTAATGGTCCTTATGGGTCTAAGTGGCTGATTGGGCTTAATGGGCTTACGTGTCCGACTGGGCCGAATGGGCCAAATTGGCCAAATTGGGATAGTGGGCCTAATGAGCCTAAGTTGTCCAATGTGATTAAATGGAATAATGGGCCTAATGGACCTAAGTGTCCTAATGAGCCTAGTGGCCCTAAGTGGCTGAATGAACCTAATGGGCCTAATGTGCCTATGGGGCCAAATGGGCCTAATGGCCTGAATGGGCATGTTGGACCTAATGGGCCATAGTGGCCTAATGGTCCAATGGTCTTAAGTGGCCTAATGGGTCTAATGGGTCTAATGGGACTAATTGGCCTAAGTGGCATAATCGGCCTAATCGAACGAATGGGCCTAATGGACCTAAGAGGCATAATGGGCCTAATATGCCTTAGTGGTTGAATGGGCCTAATGGCCATGATGGGATGAAGTGGCCTAGTGGGACTCATGGGCCTATGTGGCCTAATGGACCTCATGGGCCTAAGTGTCCTAAGGGGCCTAATGGGCCTAATGGCCCTCATGAGCCTAATGGGCCTATTGTGCCTCATGGGCCTAAGTGGCCTTATGGGCCAATTGGGGCCAAGGGGCCTAAGTGGGAAAACTGACCTAATGTGATTAAAGGGATTAACAGGCCTAAGTTCCAAATTTTCCAAATGGGCCAAAACGGCCCAAGGGGCCTAATGGGCCTAGGTGTACTAATGGGCTTAATGGGCTTAACGGGTCTAGGGGACAAATGGACCTAATGGGATGAATGAGCCTAATTGGACTAATGGGCCTCAGTGTCCTAACAGGCCAATGTTTCCTAATCAACCTAATGGGCTTAATGGGCTAAATGGTCCTAATAGGCCTAATGGTTCTAAGTGGCGTAATGGGACTAATGGGTCGAATGGGCATAATTGGTCTAAGTGGTCTAATGAGCCTAATGGGCCAAAATGGATTAATGGTCCAAAGTTGCCTAATCGGCCCATGGGCTTAATGGGATTAATGGGCCTAGTGGGCCTAAGTGGCCTAATGGGCCTAAGTGGCCTAATTTGTATAATGGGATTAATGGGCCTAGTGAGCCTAAATTACCTAATGGGGCTGAGTGGCCTAATCGGCCTAATAGGAATAATTGGCCTCATGTGCTTAATGGGATTAACGGGCCTAGGGGCCAAATGGGCCTAATGGGCCGAATGGGACTAGTAAGCCTAAGTTCCCTAATGGGCCGAATGGGCCTCATGGGCCTATGCGGCCTAATGGGATTAATGGTCCTGAGGGTCATAATGGTCATAATTGTCCAAATGGGCCTAAGTGGACTAATCGGCCTAATGGGCTTAATGGGCTTAGTGGGCCTAAGTGGTCAAATGGGCCTAAGTGGCCCAATCAGCCTAATGGACCTAAGTGGTCTGATAGGCCTAAGTGGACCAATGAGCCGAATGGGAATAATGGTCCTAATGGGCCTAAGTGGGATAATGGGCTTAAGTAGCTGAATGGGCATAAGTGGTCCAATGGGCCTAATGGGCCTAAGTGGACTGATGGGCCTAATGGGTCTCAGTGGCTTCATGGGCCTAAAGGGCCTTAGTGGCATAATGGGCCAAATGAACCAAATGGACCTAAGTAGCCGAATGAGAAGAGTGGGCCTAAGTGGCCCAATGGGCCTAATGGGTCGAGTGGGCCAAATGGGTCGAATGGGCCTAGTGGACTAATGGTCTTAATGGGTCGAATGGGCCTAAGTTGCCTAATGGGCGTAATGGGCCTAAGTGGCATAATAGGCCTAATGGGAATAATGGGCCAAATGGGCCAAATGGGCCTAAGTAGCCGAATGATAAGAATGGGCCTAATGGGTCGAATGGGCATAGTGGACTAATGGTCTTAATGGGTTGAATGGGCCTAAGTTGCCCAATGGGCGTAATGGGCCTCAGTGGCCTAATGGGACGAATGGGCCTTAGTGGCCAAAGGAGCTTAGTTGGTGTAAGTGGCCTAAGTGGCCAAATAGGCCTAATTGGCCTAAGGGGCCTAAGTGGCATAATGGGCCTAATGGGACTAAGGGGTGTAAGTAGACAAATCAGCCTAATGGGTCAACGTCGTCTAGTGGGCCTAATGGATCTAAGTGGCCTAATAGGTCTAGTAGGCCTAATGAGCCTAAGTGTCTGAATGGGCCTAATGGACCGAATGGGCCTAAGTGGCCCAATGGGACTAATGGACCTAATGGGCCTAATCGGTCAAAGTGGCATAATCGGCCTAATCGACTGAATGGGCCTAATGGGCCTAATGGGCCTTATGGGCCTAAGTGGTTGATTGGTCCGAAGTGGTCGAATGGGCATAATTGGAAAAATTGGACTAGTTAGTGTAATGGGCCTAATGGGCCTAAGTGGATGAATGGGATTAAGTGGCATAATGGGACTAATGGGCCTAATGGGGGTAAGTGGCCTAAAGGGCCTAAGTGGCTTAATGGGCCTAATTGGACTAAGTGGTGGATTCGGCCTAATGCGTCGTATTCTCCAAATGGGCCTATTGGGCGTAAGTGGCCTTATGGGCCTAATTTTCCTAAGTGGAATAATGGGCCTAGTGGGCCTAAGTGACCGAATGGGCCTAATGGGCCTAATGCGCCTAATGGGCCTAATGGGCCTAAGTGGATTTATGGGCCTAATGGGTCTAATAGGCCTAATGGGCATAATAGACCTAATCAGCCTAATGGGTCTAATGGGCCTAATGTGCCTAAGTGGCCTAATGGACATAGGTGTCTGAATCGGCCTAATGGGCTTAATGGGCCTAGTGGGCCTAAGTGGCGGAATGGGCCTAAGTGGCCCAATCGACTGAATGGGCCTAAGTGGCCAATGGGCCCAATGGGCATAATGGGACTAAGGGGTATAATTGTCCTAATGGACCTAAGTGGCCTAATGGACCTAATGGGATGAATGGGCCTAAGTGGCCTAGGTGGCCTAATGGGCCAAATAGGCCTAATATGCCTAGTGGGGCTAATGGGCCTAAGTAGCCTAATCAGCCCAAGTGGCCTAATGGGATTTACGGGATTAATGGGCCTAGTGGGCCTAAGTGGCCTAATAGGCATAATGGGCTTTAGTTGGAAAATCAGCCTAATGGGCCTAAGTGGCCTAATGGGCCTAAGTGGCCTAATGGGATTAATGGGTTTAACGGGTATAGATTCCAAATGGGCCTAATGGGATGAATGGACCTAATGGTCATAATGGGTCAAATGATCCTAGTTAGCCTAAGTGGCCTAATGGGCCTAAGTTGCCTAATCGGCCTAATGGGCTTAATGGGCCTAAGGGGCCTAATGGGCCTAAGTGGCATAATAGGACTAAATGGGATAATGGGATAAGTGGCCGAATAGGCCTAAGTGGCCTAATGGGTTTATTGGGCCTAAGTAGCTTAATGGGCCTAATGGGCGTAAGTGGCCAAATAGGCTTAATGAGCCTAAGTGGACCAATGGACCTAATGGGCCTAATGGGCGTAAGTGGACTGATGGGCCTAATACGCCTTAGTGGCCTCATGGGACTTTGTGGCCTAATGGTCCTCAATGGCCTCATGGGCATAATGGACCTCATGGGCCTAAAGGGACTAAGTGGACCAATAGGCCTAATGAGCCTAATGGGATGAATATTCATAATGGGCCTAGTGAGCCTAATGGGCCTAATTTGATGAATGAGCTTAAGTGTCCCAATGGGGCGAATGAGACGAATAGGTCTAGTGGCCAAATGGGCCAAATGGGCCTAAGTTTCCTAATGGGCATAATGGGCCTAATTGGACAAGTGGGCCAAAGTTCCCTAATGGGCCTAATGGACCTCAGTGGCCTAAGCGGCCTAATGCGCCGAATTGTCCAAAGGGGCCTAATGGACCTAATGGATTGAAGTGTACTAATGGGCCCAAGTAGCCTAATGGGCTTAGTGGGCCTAATGCGCCTAAGTGGCTAAATGGGCCCAATGTGTCTAAGTAGCCTAATGGGCTGAATGTGCCTAATATGCCGAGTGGGACTAATGGGCATAAGTGTCCTAATGATCTAAATGGTCTAAGTGGCCTAATGGGATGAATGGGCCTAATGTGCCTAGTGGGTCTAATGCGGCTAAGTGGCCTAATGGGCCTAAGTGGCTTAAGTGGCCTAATGGTTCAAATGGGCCTAAGTGTCCTAGTGGACCTTAGTGGCCTAATGGGACTAATGGTCATAATGGGCCTAAGTGGCCTAATGGATTGAATGGGCATAATTGGCATAAGTGGCATAATGGGCCTAATTGGCTTAATGGGCCTAATGGTCCTAATGAGCCTAAGTGGCCAAATGGGTCCTATTGTGTCTAAGTTTCCTAATGGACCTAAGGGTCCTAAGGGTCTAATGGGCCTAACGGGCCTCATGGGCCTAAGTGGTCTCATGGGGCTCATGGGCCTAAGTGGCCAAATGGGCCCAATGGGTTTAATAAGCCTAGTGGGATGAATGGGATTAACGATCCTTATTCAAAATAGGACTAATGGGTCGAATGGACCTAATGGGATGAATGAGTCTAATGGTCCTGAGTGGCCTAATGGGCTTAATGGGCCTAAGTGGCCTTATGGGCCTAAGTGGCCTAATCGACCTAATTGGCTTAATGGGCCTATGGGGCGCAATGGACCTAAGTGGCCTAATGGGATTAATGGTCCTAAGTGGACTAATGGGCCTAGGTTTCCTAATGGTATTAATGGAATTTACGAGCCTGTGGGCCAAATGGGCCGAATGGGCCTAATTAGCATAAGTGGCCAAATAGGCCTGTGTGGCCCAATGGGCTAAAGTTGCCTAATCGGCCTAATGGGATTAATAGGTCAAATGGTCCTAAGTAGACTAATGGTCCTAAGTAGCCTAAGTTTCCTATTGGGACTTATGGTCTTAATGGGCCTAAGGGGCCTAATGGGCCAAAGTTTCCTCATTGACCTAATGGGCCTAATTAGCCTAATGGGCCTAATGAACCGAATGGGCCAAATGGGCCTAAGTGGCCTAATCAACCTAATCAACCTAATGGGCTTAATGGTCTAAGTGGACATAAGTTCCCTAATGGGAATAATGGGACTTAGTGGCCTAATCGGCCTAATGTGCCAAAGTGGCCTAATAGGACTAAGTGGACTAATGGGCTTAATTGGCATAACGGGCCTAGGGGCCAAATGGGCCAAATTGGCCTAATGAGTTGAATGATCCTAATTAACCTAAGTGGCCTAATGAGCCTAATGAGCTTTATGGGCCTAATGGGCCTAAGTGGCCCAATGGGACTATGTTTCCTAATCAGTGTAATGGGCTTAATGGGCCTAATGGGCCTAATGGGCCTAATGGGGCTAATGAGTCTAATGGGCCTAAGTGGTCTCGTCAGCCTAATGGGATAAATGGACCAAGTGGGTCTAAGTGGTAGAATGGGTCTAATGGACCTCAGTGGTTTAATCGGCCTAATGGGATGAATTTGTCGAAGTGGTCGAATGAGATTTGTTGCCTAATGGGCCTAAGTGACCTAATGGGGATAAGTGGCCTAATGAGACTAATGGGCCTAAGTGGCCTAATGGGACTAGTGGGCCTAAGTTTCCTAATGGGTCTAATGGGCCTAAGTGGCCTAATGGGGTGATGTGGCCGAATGAGCCCAATGGACATAATGGGGCAAAGTGGCCAAAGTGTCTTAATGGGCCTAAGTGGCCTAAGTTGCCTAATGTGCCTAATGGGACTAAGTGTCCTAATGGGACTAATGGGCCTCAGTGACCTAATGGGTCTAAGTGTTCCAATGGGCCTAAGTGGACTAATGTTCCTAATGAGACTTAGTGGACTAATGGGCCTAATGGGGCTAATGGGCCTAATGGGCCTAAGTGGCCTAATGGGCCTGAGGGGCCTAATGGGCCTAATGTGCCTTAGTGGCCTAATGGTTCTAATCGACCAAAGTGGCCTAATGGGTCTAATCACATTAATGGTCCCAGGTGTCCAAATGAGTCGAATGGGCCTAAGTGGCCTAATAGGCCTAATTAGGCCAATGGCCTAATGAGTCATATAGACATATGTGTCCTAATCGGCCTAATGGGCCTAAGTGGCTTAATGGACCTAATGGTCTTGATGGTCCTAAGTGGCTTAATGAGTCGAATAGGCCTTAGTGTCCTAATGGGCCTGATGGGCCTAGTGGGCCTAAGTGGCCTAATAAGACGAATGAGACTAAGTGGAATATTGGGCCTAATGAGACTAATGGACCTAAGTGGCCTAATGGGGCTGATGGGCCTGATGGGCCTAATGGGCCTAAGTGGCCTAATGAGCCGATTAGGCCTAAGTGGCATGATGGGCCTAATGGGCCTGATGGGTTGAATGGGTTGAGGTGGCCTAATGGGCCTGATGGGCATGATGGGTCAAATGAGCCTAAGTAGCCTAATGATTCAAATTAGCCTAAGTGGACTAATGGGCCTAAGTGGACTCATGGGCCTAATGGACCTGAGTGGCCTAATGGGCCCGATGGTACTGATGGACCCAATGGACCGAACGGGCCTCAGTGGCCTCATGGACCTGATGACCTATTGTGCCTAATGATTCTCAAGGACCTAAGTGTCCTCATGGTTCTAATGGGCATCAGTTGCATAATGGACCTAATGCGCCTAATGGGCCTAAGTGGCCCAATGGGCATAATTTTCCTTAGTGGCTTAGTGGGCTGAAGTGGCCTAAGTGGAATAATGGGCCTAGGGGATTAGTGGCCTAATGATCTGAATGGGCCTAAGTGGCCTAATGGGCCTATATCCCTAATGGGCCTATGTGGCCTAAAGGTTGTGATGGGCCTTAGTGTCCTAATGGGCCTAATGGGCCTAAGTAGATAATGTATCTGAATGAGGCTAATGGTCCTAAGTGGACTAATTGGCCTAATGGGCTTCAGTGGCCTAATTGGCCTCATGGGCCTAATGGGCCTCAGTGGCCCAATGGTCCTAATGTACCTAAGTGGGATAATGGGCATAAGTTTCCTCATGGTCCTGATGGGATTCATGGGTCTAATGGGCCTCAATGGTCTAAGTGTCCTAATGGTCTTGATGGGCCTACGTGTCCTAATGGGCTGAGTGAGCCTTATGAGCCTAAGGGGCCGACTGGGCCTGATTTGCCTAATGGTCCCAATGGGCCTCAGTGGCCGAATGTGCCCAATGGGATTAATGGGCATGGTAGGAACAATGGGACTAATGGCCCAAGTGTCCCAATGGTCCTAATGGGTCTAAGTGGCCTAATGGCCCCAATGGGCCTAAGTGGCCTTTATGGGTCGGATGGGCCTAATGGGGCGAATGGAACTAAGTGGCCTAAGTGTCCTTATGATAATAATGGGCATAAGTGGCAGAATGGGCCTAAAGGACCGGAGTGACAGAATGGGCCTAATGGGCCTAAGTGGCCTAATGGTCCTAAGTGTCCTCATGAGTCTAATGGGCCTATGTGGACTGATGGGCCTAATGGACCTAATGATCCTAATTGGCCTAATGATCCTAATGGACCCAAGGGGCCTAATGGGCTTAATGGACCCAAGGGGCCTAATGGGCCCAAGGGGCCTAATGGGCTTAATGGGCTTATCGGGCTTAGGTGCCAAATGGGTCCAATGGGCCGATTGGGCCTAATGTCCTTAGGTGGCCTAATGGGAGTAATGTTCCTAGTGGCCAAATAAACCTAATGGGCTTAATGGTAAAAATGGGCCTAATGGTCTTAATGGTCCTAAGTGGATTAATGGTCCTAAGGAGCCTAATGGGCCTAAATTGTCACGAACCGAATCTGGTCGCCTTCAAAATTGGCACCCGACCCGGTCCATGGAAAGACCCGAAGGGCGTTCCCGATCCCCATGGGCTGGCACAAGTGCCTAGGTATCATAAAATGAAGTTTGGGAATGATTTACCTGAATTTGTAAACATAAAACAACAAACAAAACCAAGAAACCAAAACTGGATTTTTCAAACAAAAATATCTTTTACTAAAATTCAGAATTGAGTTTCACAAATTTAAAAAATGTATGAAGACCATTACAAAGGTACAAAACCAATAAAATATAGCCCAAGAACCTTCACATGGAAAGAGGCACCTCCCTCAAGCCATCCCCACAAGACTTCACCACCAAGGACCTGCTAGAAACCCGAACCAATGGTACTAAAAACTGTACCCAACCTGCGACAAAAAAAATAACCAAGTCTACTTACACCCAAGGGTGTATGTAGGGTGTGATCCAATGCCCATTAGGATACCACCACTAATATATTCTATGTGATAAACATTTAAAGACGAAAAGCATGCAAGTTTTCAAAAACACGAAATGCTAGTTATAATTTCTAAAAGATGCGACTTTGAATAAAAACAGTTTTCAAGTGGGCTATTGTAACGGGTTAAAACTTTTAAAATAAACACCAAAGATACTGAATTTTCCAGCCAAATGTATTGTATGCCGACGGTAAGTATAAATTAACTAATGAGCACAAGAAATAGGAAATAACCCCTGGGCACTAGCTAGTTGTGGGTCCCAGGTACCTCATATCTTGGTGAGAGTAACCATCACAAATATCCATTCTCGTGCACGAGCCACTAGTATGGAACATACCCATAACCTAGTGGTCCCCAATCATCATCATAATAGTTTATTTAGAGTTTTAAGCGTCAATCTTGCTAAGTGAAACTGAGGCCAAACCCCAAGGATTCACTAGCATACTAGTACACGTCCACCCACCTAGATACCCAGGTTTTCCCCTCGTGCTCAAACAAGTTAAAAAAGTCAAGAAATATACATTGAACATGAAAATATCATTTCCACATCACAAATTCACCAAAAAGCCCATATGTATACCACAAAAGTCACAAAAATCCATTTTCCATTCAAAATGATTTTGAAATCCGACTCACACCAAAATAGCCCACAACACATTTCACATTTCTTCAACACATCCACAAAACCATTAAACAATTTTAGAAAACAATTATAAGATATTTCAACTCATATAACATCTCACACACATGGAAAATAACACTTCTTTTATAATCAAAAATTCAATTTTTCACATCACACTCACACAAAACACTCCACATCACTTTCACATAACTTTCACACCTCAATATCTCCTTCAAACAATTTAATAAAATATTTCCAAGATGATACATATCACATAAAATCCTTTTCACAAATGAAATGGACCTTTTAAAAATATACTCCTATCAAAACAGTTTGTTGAAATAGTTTCACCTATTACACAACTCAATAAACCATTCAAAACTTTCATAAAACAATTATAAGGAGTATACCCAAACTTTGAACATAAAACCCATTTAAAAAACCTCTTTTTAAGACAAAATCACACCAAGAACCTACCAAAACATAATTTTCAGCCCAATAAACATGTAATAATCCACTTTCAAATGTTATATAATCACCTTGAACAATATCACAAAAGATACCCATGAGAAGACACAAATCCATAAAACACTTTCAAGGAGTATAACAAGGTTATACACATAAAACCATTCAAATACACCCCCTTTTTAGGCCCACATGGAACTATATAATTACCCAACCATAATTGTCAGCCCCTTTAAACAACTAATAAATCACTTCCACATTTTACAAAACTACCACAAGAGATAACACATGAAATACATTTGAAAAATACAAACTTCAAGAAAAAATGTAACATTAATATCAAATGCTTTACTATTGATACCAAAAATGGTTTTATCATAATTCAAATCACATAAGGAACATGTAAAATTATTTAATCAAGCAAACTAACTCATCATTAAATGGTTACCCATGGAATCATCTACCGAAATTGTCAAATCCCTCAAAACATGGTGTGAAACATCAACCGCATCACCCCTGCACCACAAGGATGATAAATCCATCCCTAGAACACAAATATTAACCAAAAAGACCCTTGGTTAAACCATAGGTACAAAACCTAGGTTCTGGATACTTTGTAACATCAATAAATAGGGATGAAACCCTAAGGAAATGGAAGAAGTGGAAGGGAGGAACACTCACCTTGAAAAATCTTGAAGCAATTACCCCTAATTAACCATATTTTGATACTCAAAGCATCAAAAACTGATAGTTAGGCTCTAATTATGAGGAGTAGGTCATGTGGGGACTGAAATGGGGGAAAACAAGTAAATATTGAAGGAGATATGAAGGAATTAATTTACCTCTTCAAATCTTCCCGATTTTAGAAACCCTAAAAAGCTCAGACATAAATAGCAATGAATAAGAGCTCCAAATAGGGGAGAGAGAGCTTGGGCGTGTGACTGGATTCAAGGGGAGCGTTTTAGGTTTTGAATCACCGAAAAATCCTTAGAAATGAATAAGTTATTAATTAATAAAATTTTATTTTTAAAACTGGAATTGGGCTTTCGGGCAAGCCCAATCCCTTAAATAAAAACCCATATACACCTTGGTTATGGACTTATAAAGTCTCCAAACTACAATTTTGGTGTTAATATGTCAGGGTAGACCATTTAGGAATTGTAATGGGTGAAAAATATTAAAAAATGAAAATTTTATAAAAGAAACAAAATTTATTTTTAAATCTGGAATTGGGCTCACGGTTTGGCCTAATTCACGAAAACTCACCCATTCCACCATAAAAGCTTGAAAAACCCAAAAACAACAAAGGATAAATGGAAATTAAATTAAATTTAACTTTAAAATAAGTCATTTATGTGACAGTTATCCCCACCATGAAAACTTTCCGCCCCGGAAAGTCACATCAAGGCCAAAGCAACAACCAAACCCAATTGAGAAACCAAGAGGTACTCCCTTTTCAGGTTTCACCCCCAAAGGCCAAAACACCTCCAGTGATCAATTAATGAAGGATTACTCTCACAATCAAAACATACACCACTTTCCTGAAATGATCAATCGCATTCATAATTGATCCCAAAATAAATCTCATTAAACACTATCCGAACAAGACTCAAGCAATTCACCCAAATGAACAACAACATCGAAGAAGGTTAGACTTACCTTACTTTAACTAGACCATTGGGTACTCCCCAATCCAAATGTTTACTAAAGGAAGATGTAGGTAGCTTGATAGATCTGAATGAGACTACCTACTTCCAAGACACGACCATGGATAAGTCTGAGTTACTGGTATGGGGGAACAAAAATAACCTCCCCACCATAAGAGACAACCTATATTTTTTTTCCCGAGAAAGAATCAGGACACTAACAGGGGGAGGCCTGAATGGACTCCCTAGTACAAAGGGTATAGTTCTATCAGAAATTTACAAAAGAACTTATATAAGACTCATAGTGTGTATCCCCACCATAATAACCAACCATCTTAACCAACCAGCATGGGCCGGTACAAAAAGCCCCTAGAATTGAAAGAGTTGGGATGACCACATGGTTAGTCTGCACAGTTTGTGAAACCATGCACTAATAGTGGGGATCCTTCTATCTACAAGGTTTTCTAGGGCATGGTCACTACTAACTAGGTGAAAATAGTGTGCCCAACTTGTCTAGCCAAACTTAAAACCTTTCTCTAAAGACTCAATGGAAACCAAAGGGGGGTGCAACCAACAACTACACTGCAATCCCCGATAATTTTTCCAAGACATAACACATTCCAAACTCACTTTACCCTAACCCAATATTTCACTAAAACAAGGGCTTATAAGATGCACACACATCACACCTTGTTTTTTTTGGGTGAGAAACAATATAAGTAAAGAAAACCTATACTCAACTTCCTCTAAAATGGAATATTTTTTGAAGTTTTTTCCAAGGGAGACATTCTCACAACATAACAGAGACTCTCATATGATTTCTCGACTTTCACCTTTACGGTCAATTGATCAAATGACATCATAAGGCATCACCGAACATGACCATTGCGACTGATATAAATAATTCATGGAGAGGGGCCTTATACAACATCCCCAAACAACACACAATTCTATATAGTGGCCACAATATCCTATCGTGACCATATTTCCCACACTGGTGGTTTAACATAAACTCATGCTTCAAAGAAACTGTGAAGAACCTAAAGGCCCTCTTAGATGACATCGAGACACTCATCCCCACTAACAACCCTAGACCACTTCCAGCTTCAATGAATTAGGAAACTTAAGAAACTAAGGTCTCTTTCAACATTCCATGAGCACTCTTCCACTACAAGAGGATCTAAAAATCAAATAAAGGAATGGGTGTAGACTCAATCCACAAAGATTGATAAAAGATTCCTTATATTGATCAACTGTAGGATTCTCCAATGGAGAAACAATCTGGATTGTAGTTCAGTTATGCATTAACCCTTAATGGGGGCGTACCTTATCCAATGAGAGAACCCAAGGACCCAACCAATCTGGTCCATTGGTCAAAACAAGCCATAAACCAGATCCAAACACATGAAGGGAACCACCATAAAGGTGTCCCGAAACATATCTCAGAGGAGACTACTAACTGGTCCTTCTACCCAGCTTACCGACCAAACATAAACCCAAAACACAGTTCAAAAAGGAGGGGTTCTTGGACTCATAACCTCCCACAACATCAACATTTTAAAAAAACACATAATATAAGACATCAAAAACAATTCATCAAGACATCATGTTTTTCTTTAAAAAAATTTCTTGAAAACAAACGGTTCAGCGGTCAGCGTATCCACCAATGGTACCCCATGGGACTTACACATGCATGTTTCTGTGCCACACTGGGCACCCTCCTCATATCCATCCTGACACTCATCCAGTCGTGACATCAATCACCCATCATCCCATATAACCCCATGCATGTGGTTGCCCATGGAAATACCAAAGTTTAAAACAAAACATTCTTTCCACATTTCAAAACCAAAAAAGTCAACCAACACATCTTTTTTCTCAAAACTGCTAACCATAAGATCAAAATACCAACTCACATCTTACAAAACTTTTCAGAAAGACACAACTATTTAGAAAATAACTCACTTTCAAGATATTCACATCAATTTCAAAACATCTCATCCCATTAAAACACCCTTTTATTTTTTAGAAAACTCTATTGGAAACACTTTTCAAAACCAACTTCAATATAGGTCCTTCTTTCAAAAGAGGTGTAAGCACACCATTTTAAATTTCAAAACAATTCTAAAAATTCAATTCCACCATTTCATAAATCAAACCATTACCTCTTTATTTGAAAATCATTTCATAAAAACTTTACACTTCTTAAAACCAAAGTGCCAAGATTTCAAAACCTAAGCACAAAACAATGCGAGAGGAAACTAGTTTCAGTGGGTGACTTGGAAATATGGTTGGCGGCCATATTCCAATCACTTCACTATCACAGAGAGTGTTCTAGGGAATATCCTTGGCTCCACATGGCTTTCCAGGCCATGCGAGCTCACTAGGACCATTAAAACAACTCTCTTTTCATTTCCCCTAATGATCATCGAACCAAGAAAACCAAAGGACTTAGATAAATCCTAACTTCTCTTGGAAAATTGAATCCCATTATGAGGTGTGGTGATCAGGAAAAATACCCATAACTGTAATTCCATGTCCCAACAATCCTAACTCCAGACTATCCTGACTCTTCCCCAAATAACATGACCCAAAGAGTTAGCCTGAACCTCCTCTGATACCATTTTGTCACGAACCGAATCTGGTCACCTTCAAAATCGGCACCTGACCCAGTCCATGTCAAGACCCGAAGGGCGTTCCCAATCCCCATGGGCTGGAAGAAGTTCCCAAGTATCATAAAATAAAGTTTGGGAACGATTTACCTGAATTTTTAAACATAAAACAACAAACGAAACCAAGAAACCAAAACTGGATTTTTCAAACAAAAACATCTTTTACTAAAATTAAGAACTGAGTTTCACAAATTTAAACAGTGTATGAAGACCATTAAAAAGGTACAAAACCAAGAAAATATATCCCAAGAACCTCCACATGGCAAGAGGCACCTCCCTCAATCCATCCCCACAAGACTTCACCACCAAGGACCTGCTAGAAACCCGAACCAATGGTACTAAAAACTGTACCCAACCTGCGACAAAAAAAATAACCAAGTCTACTTACACCCAAGGGTGTAAGTAGGGTGTGATACAATGACGAGTAGGATACCACCACTAATATATTCCATGTGATAAACATTTAAAGACGAAAATCATGCAAGTTTTCAAAAACATGAAAAGCTAGTTACAATTTCTAAATGATGCGACTTTGAATAAAAACAGTTTTCAAGTGGGATATTTTAATGGGTTAACACTTTTAAAATAAACACCAAAGATACTGAATTTTCCAGACAAATGTACTGTATGCCGACTGTAAGTATAAATTAACTAATGAGCACAAACAATAGGAAATAACCCCTAGGCACTAGCTAGCTGTGGGTCCCAGGTACCTCGTATCTCGGTGAGAGTAACCATCATAAATATCCATTCTCGTGAACGATCCACTAGTAGGGAACATACCCATAACTTATTGGTCCCAAATCATCATCATCATAGTTTAGTTAGACTTGTAAGCGTCAATCTTGCTAAGTGAAACTGAGGCCAAACCCCACGGATTCACTAGCATACTAGTACACGTCCACCCACCTAGATACCCAGGTTTTCCCCTTGCGCTCAAACAAGTTAAACAAGTCAAGAAATATAAATTGAACATGAAAATATCATTTCAACATCAAAAATTCACCAAACATCCCATATTTATAACACAAAAGTCACAAAAATCCATTTTTCATTCAAAATGATTTTGAAATCCGACTCACACCAAAATAGCCCAAAACACATTTCACATTTCTTCAACACTTCCAAAAAACCATTAAAAAATTTTATAAAAAAATTATAAGATATTTCAACTCATATAACAGCCCACACACATGGAAAATAACACTTCTTTCATAATCAAAAATTTAATTTTTCACATCACACTCATACAAAACACTCCACATCACTTTCACATCACTTACACACCTCAATATCTCCTTCAAAAAATTTAATAAAATTCTTCCAAGATGATACATATCACATAACAGCCTTTTCACAAATGAAATGGACATTTTAAAAATATACACCTATCAAAACAGTTTTCTGATATAGTTTCACCTATTACACAACTCAATAAACCATTCAAAACTTTCATAAAACAATTATAAGGAGTATTCCCAAACTTTGCACATAAAACCCATTTAAAAAACCTCTTTTTAAGACAAAATCACACCAATACCCTACCAAAACATAATTGGAATCCCAATCAACATGTAATAATCCACTTTCAAATTTTATATAATCACCTTGAACAATATCACAAAAGATACCCATGAGAACACACAAATCCATAAAACACTTTCAAGGAGTATAACAAGGTTATACACATAAAACCATTCAAATACACCCCCTTTTTATGCCCACATGGAACTATATCATTACCCAACCATAATTGAAATCCCCTTTCAACAACTAATAAATCACTTCCACATTTTACAAAACTACCACAAGAGATAACACATGAAATACATTTGAAAAATACACACTTCGAGAAAAAATGTAACATTAATACCAAATGCTTTACTATTGCTACCAAAAATGGTTTTCTCATAATTCACATCACATAAGGAACATGTAAAATTATTTAATCATGCAAACTAACTCATCATTAAATGGTTACCCACGTAATCACCTATCGAAATTGTCGAATCCCTCAAAACATGGTGCGAAACATCAACCGCACCACCCTGGCACCACAAGAATGATAAATACAGCCCAAGACCACAAATTTTCACCAAAAAGACCCATGGTTAAACCCTAGGTATGAACCCTAGGTTCTGGATACTTTGGAACATCAATAAATAGGGATGAAACCCTAAGGAAATGGAATAAGTGGAAGGGAGGAACACTCACCTTGAAAAATCTTGAAGCAATTACCCTGAATTAACCAAATTTTGATACTCAAAGCAGAAAAAACTGATATTTAGGATCAACTTATGAGGAGGAGGTCATGTGGGGACTGAAACGGGGAAAAAATAGTAAATATTTAAAGAGATATGAAGGAATTAATTTACCTCTTTAAATCTCCCCGATTTAAGAAACCCTAATAATTCCATACCTCAATAGCAATGAAGAAGAGCTCCAAAGAGGGGATAGAGAGATTGGACGCGTGAATGGATTCAAGGGGAGAGTTTTAGGATTTGAATCACCGAATAATCCTTAAAAATGAATAAGTTATTAATTAATAAAATTTTATTTTTAAAATTGGAATTGGGATTTCGGGCAGGCCCAATCCCTTAAATAAAAACCCATATACACCTTGGTTATGGATTTATAAAATCTCCAAACTACAATGGTGGTGTTAATATGTCAGGGCAAACCATTTAGGAATTAGAATGGGTGAAAAATATTAAAAAATGAAAAAGTTATAAAAGAAAAAAAAATATTTTTAAATCTGGAATTGGGCTCACGGTTTGGCCTAATTCACGAAAACTCACTCATTCCACCATAAAAGCTTGAGAAACCCAAAAAAACAAAGGATAAATGGAAATTAAATTAAATTTAACTTTAAAATAATTCATGTATGTGACATAAATGGATTAATGGGCCTGGGTGGCCCAATGTGCTTAATGAGCTTAACGGGCCTAAGGGCAAAAGGGCCTAAAGGGATGAATGGTTCTCAGTGGCCTAATGGTCCTAAGCGGCCTAATTGTCCTAAGTGAACTAATCAACCTAATGTGTATAATGGTCGTAATGGTCCTAATGGTACTTATGGTCCTAAGGGGACGAAGGGGCATAATGGGCCTAAGTTTTCTAATGGGCCTAGCTGGACTAATGGGCTTAAAGGGCTTAACGAGCCTAGGCTCCAAATAGGCCTAATTGGCCATAATGGCCTAATGGGCTGCCTAATGGGTCAAAGTGTCTTAATGGAGAAAAGTTGCCTAATCTACCTAATGGTTATAATTAGCCCAATGGATTGAATGTGCCAAAGGGTCTAAGTGGCCAAATGGGACTAATGGGCCAAATGGGCCTAATTGGCCTAAGTGGACTAATGAGCTTAAGTGGAATAATGAGCCTAATGGGCTTAATGGGCCTAATGGGCCTAATTGGCCTAAGGGTCCTAAGTGGCCTAATTGAACTAATGGGCTTAAGGGGCCTAGTGGGCCTAAGTGGCCTAGTGGGCCTTAGTCACCTAATTGGCCAAATAGGGATAAGTGGCCCAGTGGGAATAATGGGCTTAATGGGCCTAGGGGACTAATAGGTTTAATGGGCCTAATGGTATTGAGTGGCCTAATGGGCCTAAGTGGCCTCATGGGCCTAAAGGGCCTTAGTGGCATAATGGGCCTAAGTGGCCTCATGGGCCTAATAGGCCTAATGGTCTTAATGGGCCTAAGTGGCCTATGTGGCCTAATGGGTCTAATGGGCCTAATAGTCCTAATGGGTCAAATGGGCCTAAGTGGCTGAATGAGCCTAATGGGTTTAATGGGCCAAAGTGTCCTAATGGGATTAATGGGCGTAATGGGATGAAGTGGCCTAATAGGTGTAATGAGACTAAGTTGCCTAATATTCCCAATGAGCCTTAGTGTCTTAATGAGTGGAATGGGATAAATTGTCCTAAGTGGCCTAATCGGTCATATGGTCCTAATGCGCCAAAGTGGCCTAATGGACCTAAGTGGCCGAATGAGCCTAAGTGGCATAATGGGGCTAATGGGCCTAAGTAGCTTAATGGGGCGAATGGGCCTAAGTGGCTCAATCGACCTCAAGGCCGAATGTTCCAAAGTGGCCTAATGGACCAAAGTGGTTGAATGGGCCTAAGTGGCCTAATGGGGATAATGGGCCTAAGTGGCTGAATGGACCTAAGTGGCCTAATGGACCTAATGGGCCTAAGTGGTGGAATGGTCTTAAGTGTCCTAATGGACCTAATGGGTGTAAGGGGCCTTATTGTCCTAATGGTATTAAGTGGACCAAAGGGCTTAATGGGACTAAGTGTACGAATGAACCAAATGAGGCTAAGTGGCCCGATTGGCCCATTGTGATGAATGGGCCGAATGGGCCGAATGGGCCGAATGGGTCGAATGGGCCTAAGTGGCCTAATTGGCCTAATGGGCCTAATGGGCCTAAGTGGCCTGATGGGCCTCATGGGTCTAAGTGGCCTATTTGGCCTAATCAACTGAATGGGCTTAATGGGCTTAAGTGGCCTAAAAAGCCTCATAGGCCCAAGTTTCCAAATTGGCCTATTTGGCTTTAGTGGCCTAGTGGGCCTAATTTTCCTAAGTGGCTTCATGATCATAATGGTATGAATGAGATGAATGGGCTTAATGAAACTAATTGGGATAATGGGACTAAGTGGCCTAATGGGAATAAGTGTCTTAATGAGCCTAAGTGGCCTGAATGGGTCTAATGGACCGAATGGGCCTAATGGTCTAAATGGGCCTAATGTGCCGAATGGGCCTAATGGGCCGAAGTGGCCTAAAGGGCCTAATGGCCCGAATGGGCCTAATTGGACGAAGTGGCCTAATGGGCCTAAGTGGCCCAATGGGCCTAATGGCCCAAATGGGTTTAATGGCCCGAATGGGCCTAATGGTCTAAAGTGGCCTAAGGGGCCTAATGGGACAAATGGGCTTAACGGGTCTAAGGAGCCTAATGGGGCTAATGGGATGAATGGGCCTAATGAGCCTAAGTGGCCTAATGGACATGATGGGCCTAAGTGGCCTAATGGTCCTAATGGACCTAAGTGGATTAATCAGTCAAATGGGTTTAATGGGCCTAATTGGCCTAATGGGCTAAAGTGGCATAATCGGCCTAATGGGCTTCAGTGGCTTAATGGGATGAGGTGGCCTAAGGGGCCTAAGTGGACTAATGGGTCGAATGGGACTAAGTGGTCTACTGGGCCTATGTGGCCTAATGGGCCACAATGGCCTAATAAGCCAAATGGGCCTAATGGGCATAATGGGCCTAATGGGCCAAAGTGGCCTAATCGGGCTAATGGGCCTAAGTGGTCGAATGGGCCTAAGTTGTCGAATGGGCTAAAGTGACCTAATGGGCCAAATTAGCCCAATGGGCCTAAGTGGCCGAATGGTCCTAATGGGTCTAAGTGGCCCAATAGGCCTAAGTGGAATAATGGGCCTAATTGGGCCTAAGTGGCCTAATGGGTCTAAGTGGCCTCATGGGCATAATGGGCCTAAGTGGTCGAATGGGCCTAATGGTTCTAATGGGCTAAATGGGCCTAATGGGCCTAATGGTCCTAGTGGTCCTAAGTGGCCTAAGGGGATTAATGGGCCAAATAGGCCTGAGTGGCCTAAGCAACCTAAGGGTATTAATGGAATGAAGTGGACTAATTGACCTAATGGGCCTAAGTGGCCTAAGTGGCTTAAAGAGCCTAATGGGCCAAAGTGGCCCAATGGGCCTAAGTGGCCTAATGGTCCTAAGTGGCCTCATGGTCCTAATGGGCCTAATGGGTTGAAGTGGTGTAATCGGCATAATGGACTTAATGGGCCTAAATTGCATAATGGGCCTAATGGGCCAAAGTGGCCTAATTGACCTAATGGGCCTAATGGGCCTAATGGGCCAAAGTGGCCTAATCGACCTAATGGGCCTAAGTGTAATAACATGCCTAATGGGGCTAAGTGGCCAAATGGGTCTAATGTGCATAACTGGCGTGATGGGCCTAATGGGACTAAGTGGCCTAATGGGCCTAAAGGGATTAAGTGGCTTCATGGGCCTCTTGGGCTCCAGTGGCCTCATGGGCCTAATGGGTCTAAAGGGACTAAGTGGCCTAAGTGGCCTAATGGGCATAATCAACCTAATGGGCCTAAGTATCTTGTTAGGCCTAATGTGCTAAAGTTGTCTAATGGGCCTAACAGGACTAATGGGCCTAATGGGCCTAAGTGGCCTAATGGTACTAAGTGACCTAATCAGCCTAATGATCATAATGGTATTAATTGGGCAAATGGGCCTAAGGGTCCTAATGCACCGACTCAGCTTAAGTGGTCTAATGGGCCTAATGGGCCTAAGTGACCTAATCGGTATAATGGATATAATGGGCGTAATGGGCCTAAGTGGCTGAATGGACCTAATTGGATGGATGGTCCTAATGTGCTTAGTGGACCTAATGGTCCTAAGTTAATGAATGGGCCTAATGGGACTGATGTTCCTAAGTGGCATAATGGGTCTATTGGGATGGATGATCCGAATGGGCCTAAGTGGTTGAATGGGTCTAATGGGACTGATGGTCCTAAGTGGACAAATGGTCCAAATGGGCCTAAGTGGATAATGGGCCTAATGGACCAAATGTGCCTAGTGGGCCTAAGTTTACTAATGGGACTACTAGGTCGAATGGGCCTAAGTGTCCAAATGGGCCAAATGGACCGAATGGGTGTAAGTGGCCTAATGGACATGAGTGGCCTAGTGAGCCTAATAGGCCCAATTGGACTAAGTTTCTTAATGTACCTAAGTGTCCTAATTGGATTAATGGTCCTAATGGTCTTACTGGGTATAATGGGCCTAAGTGGGATAAGTGGCCTAATGGGCCTAAAGGGTCGAGTGGTCCTAAGTGGCCAAATTTTCCCAATGGAATGAGTAGCCTAATCTGCCTAATGAGCATAATGGGCCTAATGGGTATAATGGGACTAATGGTCCAAATGGGACTAAGTGGCCTAATTTTCCCAATGGGCCTAAGTGGGTTAATGGGTCGAACGAGCCTAACAGGACTAAGTGGCCTAAGGGCCTGAAGTGGCCTAATGTGTCCAACGGGCCTAAGTGGCCTAATGAGCCTGTTAAACCTAATGGGCCTTAGTGGACTAATTGGCCTAATGGGCATAGTGGGCCTAAGGTTCCTTAGGTGCCTAAGGGGCCTAATGGGCCTAATGGGCCTTAGGGGTCTAATTGGTCTAATCTGCCTAATGGGTCTAATGGGACTAATGGACCTAAATTACCTAATAGGCTTAAGTGACCTAATCAGCCTAATGGCCTTAATGGGAATAATGGGCCTAAGTAGCCAAATGGGCCAAATGGGACGAATGGGCCTAATGTGACTAGTGGGCCTAATGGGCCTAAGTGTCTGAATGGGCATAATGGGAGGAATGAGCCTAAGTGGACCAATGGGCCTGATAGAACCAATGGGCCTAATGGGACTATGTGTCCTCATGGGCCTAAGTTTCCAAATGGGCCGAAGTGTCCAAATGGGATTGATGGGCCTAATGGGTCTTGTGGGCCTTAGCAGCCTAATGGGCCTCTTGGGCATAAGTGTCGAATGGGCCTTGTGGGCTCAAAGGGCGTAATGGGACCAATGGGACTAATTGGCATGATGGTCCAAATGGGCCAAAGTTACCTCATGGTCCCAATGGCTATAATGGGTCTAATGAGCCTTAGTGGACTAAGTGGGTGTAAAGGGCCTAATGGGAATAATGGGTGGAATGGGACTAAGTGTCCTAATAGGGCTTAATGGACCCAATAGGCCTCATGGGCTGAATGGTCCTAAGGGGCCTAATGGGAAGAGTGGTCCAAATGGTCCAAATGGGCCTAAAGGGATAAATGTGCCAAGTGGGACTAATGGGACTAATGGGCCTAAGTTTCCTAAAGGGCCAAGTGGGTCTAATGGGTTTAATGGGCCCAAGTGGACCAATGGGTCTAATGGGACTCATGGGACTAATGGGTCTAAGTGGCCTAATGGGCCTAATGGGCCTTAGTGTCCTAATGGGCTTGATGGGACTCATGGGTGTGATGGGCCTCATGGGTGGAATGTATCTCATGGGCCCATGGGCCAGATGAGCCTAATGGGCCTAATGGTCCAAAGTGTCCTAGTGGCCCTAAGTTCCCTAATGATCCTAATGGGCCTAATTGGTCTAATGGTGCTAATGGGTCTAATGGAGATAATGGGCCCAAGTGGCCCAATAGGGATAATCTACCGAATAGGGTAATGTTCTAAAGTGGGTACAGTGGCTTAATGGACCTAATGGACCTAATTGGACTAATGGGTGTAATGGGCCTAATGTTCCTAAGCATCCTAATGGGCCTAATGGGCCTAGTGGACTAATGAGACTAATGGCCATAAGTGGCCTAATTGGGATAATTTACTGAATGGGCCTAATGGGCCTTAGTGGCCTAAGTGGATTAATGGGCCTAATGTGCCTAATGGGACTAATGGGTTTAATTATACTAATGGGCCTAAGTGGTTTAATGGGACAAATGTGCCTATGTGTACTAAGGGGACTAATGGGACTTATTGGACTAATGGTCATAATGGGAATAATGGGTTTAGTGGGAATAACAGGCCTTAGTTGCCTAATGGGCCTAATGGACATAATGGGCCTAACTGGCATAATGGGCCTAAGTGGACTAATGGACCTAATGGGCCTAATGGCCCTAAGTGGCCTAATCCTCCTAATCGACTGAATGGGAATAATGGGACTAATGGTCCTAAGTGTCCTAAGTGGCCAAACTGGCCTAATCGACCTAATCGAGCGAATGTGACTAATGGGCCTAAGCGGCCTAATGGGCCTAGTGGGAATAATTCCTAAGTGGCCTAATGAGCCCAATGGGCCTAATGTGACTAATGGGAATAATGGACCAAAGTGGACCAAGTAGTCTAATCAACATAATCGGTCTAATGGGTTTAATGGGCCTAAGTGGACTAATGGGCCTAATGGGGCCTAAGTGGCCTAAGTGGCATAATGGGCCTAATCGACTGAATGGGACTAATGGGCCTAATGGGCTTAAGTGGCCTAATGGTCCTAATGGTCTAGAGTGGCCTAATATGCCTAATCGACCGAATGGGCCTCAGTGGCCTAATGAGCCTAAAGGTTGTAATGGGCCGAAGTGGGTGAATCGGGTTAATCGACCGAATGGGCCTAAGTGGATGAATTAGACTAATCGACCAAATGGGCCTAATGAGCCTAAGTGGCAAAATGGACCTAATGGGCTAAGTGGCCTAATCGACCTAAACGACCAAATGGGTCTAATGGGATTAGGTGGCCTAATGGGTCTAATGGGCCTAATGGGTCTAAGTGGCCTAAGTGGCCTAATCGTCCTAATTGACTGAATGTGACTAATGGTCCTTATGGGCCTAAGTGGGAGATTGGGCCTAATGGGTTTACATGGCCGAATGGCCCTAAAAGGCCAAATTGGAAAAATGGGGCTAATGGGCATAATGAGCCTAAGTTGTCGAATGGGCTTCAGTGGCATAATGGGCCTAATGGCCCTAAGTTGCTTAATGGTCTTAGTGGCCCTAAGTGTCCAAATGAGCCTAATGGGCCTAATGTTCCTATGGGAAAAAATGGGGCTAATGGACCGAATGGGTCTATTGGGTCGAATGGGCCTTAGTGGCCTAATGGTCCATTGGGCCTAAGTGGCCTAAGTGGAATAATCAGCCCAATCGAACAAATGGGACTAATGGGCCTAAGTGGCATAATGGGCCAAATAGGCCTTAGTGGTCGAATGGGCCTAATGGGCTTGATGGGTTGAAGTGGCCTTGTGGGCCTCATTGGCCTATTTGGCCTAATATACCTCATGGTCCTAAGTGGTCTAAGGGTCCTAATGTGCCTAATGGGCCTCATGAGACTAAGTGGTCTATTGTGCCTCATGGGCCTAATGGCCTAAGTGGAAAAATTGGCCTAATGGGCCTAATGGGATTAATGGGCTTAACGGGCCTAGGTTCCAAATTTTCCAAATGGTCCAAAGTGGCCTAAGGGGCCTAATGGGCCTAAGTGGCCTAATGGGCCTTGGTTTCCTAATGGGATTAATGGGATTAATGGTTCTTGGGGCCAAATGAGCCTAATGGTCCTAATGAGCCTAATTGGCCTAAGTGCCCTAATGGGCCTCAGTGTCCTAATGGGATAATGTTTCCTAATCAGCCTAATGGGTTTAATGGGCTAAATGTTTCTAATAGGGTCTAATGGGTCTAAGTGGCCTGATGGGCCTAATGGGATGAATGGGAATAATTGGCCTAAGTGGTATAATGGGCCTAATAGGCCTAATGGGCCAAAATGGACTAATGGTCCAATGTTTCCTAATCATCCCATTGGACTTAATGGGCCTAATGGACCTAGTGGGCCTAGTGGGCCTAATGGGCCTAAGTGGATTAATGGGCTTAAGTGGCCTAATTGGCATAATGGGATTAATGGGCCTAAATTTCCTAATGGGTCTTGGTGGCCTAATCGGCCTAATGGTCCTAAGTGGACTCGTGTGCTTAATGGGATTAACGGGCCTAGGGGCCAAATGGGCCTAATGGTCCAAATGGGCTGAATGGGCCTAGTTAGCCTAAGTTCCCTAATGTGATGAATGTGCCTCATGGGACTAAGTGTCCAAATGGGATTAATGGGTCTAAAGGGCCTAATGGGCATAATTGGCCTAATGGGCCTAAGTGTCCTAATCGGCCTAATGGGCTTAATGGGCCCAATGGGCCTATGTGGTCAAATAGGTCTAATGGGACTAAGTGGCCCAATTATCCTAATGGACCTAAGTGGCCTTATAGGCCTAAGTGGCATAATGGGATGAATGGGCATAATGGGCCTAAGTGTGCTATTGGGCCTAAGTAGTCGAATGGTCCTAAGTGGCCCAATGGGCCTAATGGGCCTAAGTGGAATGAGGGGCCTTATGGGTCTTAGTGGCCTTATTTGCCTAAAGGGATTTAGTGGACTCATGGGCCTAATGGTCCTAAATTACCTAAGTGGCATAATGGGCCTAATGGGAATAATGGGACAAATGGGACAAATGGGCCTATGTAGACGAATGAGACGAATGGGCCTAATTAGCCCTATGGGGCTAATGGGTTGAATGGGTCTAGTGGCCTAATGGGATTAATGGGTCAAATGAGCCTAAGTTTCCTAATGGGCGTAATGGGCCTAAGTGGCCTAATGGGCCTAATGGGCCTTAGTGGCCTAAGGGGCCTAGTTGGTGTTGGTGGCCTAAGTGGCCAAATGGGCCTAATAGGCCTAGGAAGACTAAGTGGCCTAACATGCCTAATGGGACTAAGGGGCTTAAGTGGCCTAATGAGCCTAATGGGTCGATGTCATCTAATAGGCCTAATGGATCGATGTGGCCTAATAGGCCTAGTGGGCCTAGTGAGCCTAAGTGGCTGGATGGGTCTAAGTGGACTAATGGTCCTAATGTGCCTAGTGGTCCTAATGGGCCTAAGTGGCCTAATGGGAATACTGGACCTATTGGTCCTAGTGGGCCTAAGTGGCTTAAGTGGCCTAATGGGAATAATGGGCCTAATGTGCCTAATGGGCCAACTGGTCCTATGGGGGCTAATATGCCTAATGGTCTTAATGGTCCTAAGTGGCCTAATAGGTGTAATGGGCCTAATGGGACTAAGTTTCCAAATGGTCCTAAGTGGACTAATGGGCCTAATGGGCCTAATTATCCTAAGTGGTCTAATGGGCCTAATTCGATTAATGGGCCTCATGGGCTTAATGGGTCTAAGTGGCCTAATGGGACTAAGTGGTCTGATGGGGAAAATGGGCCTCATGGGCCGAAGTGGCCTAATGGGCCTAATGATACCCAGGGGCGAATGGGCCCAAAGGGATAATGGGCCTAATTGGATGAATGGGATTAACAGGACTTTGTGCCAAATGGTCCTAATGGGCTTAATGGGCCCAAGGGTCTTGATTAGATTAAGTAGACTAATGGGCCTAAGGGGCCTAATGTTCCTAAGTGTCCTAAAGGGCCTAGGTGGAATAATGTGCCTATTGGGATGAATGGGAAAAAGTGGTCTAAGAGGCCTAAGTGGCATAATGGGTGTAATGGGCCTAATGGGCCTAATTGACCTAATGGGCCTATTGGGCCAAAGTGGCCAAATGGTCCAAAGTGGCCTAAAGGGCCGAATTGGCCTAAGGGGACTAGTGGACTAATGGGCTGAATGGGCCTAAGTGGCCTAATGGGCATAAGTGGCCTAATGGGCGTAAGTGGCCTAATGGGCCTAAGTTTCCTAATCGGTCTAAGGGGCGTAATGGGCCTAAGTGGCCTAATGGGACTAAGGGGACCAATGGGCCTAAGGGATAATGGGCCTCTATGGCCTAATGTGCTTAATGGGATTAATAGGACTAGGGGACAAATGGGCCTAAGTGGCCTAATGGGACAAAGTTTTATAATTGGATTAATGGTATTAATGGGCCAAATGGGCCGAATGGGCCTCAGTGGCCTAATGGGTGGAATGGGCCTAATTGGCCGAAGTGGCCTAATGGGCCTAATGGTCTGAAGGGGCCTAATGAGACAAAGTATTCCAATCGACCTAATGGGATTAATTGGCCGAATAGGCCTCTTGGGCCAAATAGACCAAATGGGACAAATGGGTCGAATGGGCCTAAGTGGAATAATTGGCCTAATGGGATTAATGGGCCTAGTGGGCTGAGGTGGCCTAATGGGCCTAATTGGACTTAATGTCCTCATCTGCCTAATGTGCCTAAGTGGCCGAATGGGCCCAAGTGTCCTAATGGGGCCAAGTGGCCTAATTGGTTTAATGGGCTTAATGTGCTAAGGGGACAAATGGGCCAAATGGGTATAATGGGCTGAATGGGCCAAATTAACCTAAGTAGCCTAATGGGAATAATGGACCTAATGGTCCTACGTGTCCTAATGGGCCTAATTTGCCTAATAATCCTAATGGGCCTAAGTGGGACTAATGGTCCTAAGTGGGCCTAATGGGCGTAATGGGCCTAAGTGTCCTAATGGGCCAAAGTGGACCTAATGGCCTAATGGGCCTAGGTGGACGAATGAGCCTAGCTGGCCAAATGGTCCTAGGTGGACTAATAGGACTAATGAACCTAATGGGATAAAGTGTCCTAATTAGACTAAAGGGCCTAATTGGCCAATGTGTCCAAATGGGCCTAAGTGGAATAATCGTAACCGAATGGGCCTAAGTGGCCTAATGGTCCTAGTGGGTCTAAGTGACCAAATGGTCCTAGGTGGCCTAATAGGTCAAATGGACTGTATGGTTCGAATGATCCTAATGGGCCTAAGTGGCCGAATTGGATTAAAGGTCCTAATGGGACATAGTGGATTAATATGCCTAAGTGGCTGAATGGGTCTAAGGGGCCAAATCGGGCTCATGGGCCTAAGTGGATGAATGGGCCTAAGTGGCCTAGTTGTCCTAATGTGATGAATGGTCATAATGGGCCTCATGGGCCTAAGTGGCCTAATGGGCCAAATGGGACTAAGTGGCTTAATAGGCCTGATGGGCCTGATGAGTCTCATGGGCCTAAGTATCCTAATGGGCCTATTTGGCCCAAGTGTCCAAATGAGCCTATAGGGACTTAGTGTCCTAATCAACATAATTTTCCTAAGTGGCCTAATGGGCCTAATAAGACGAATGGGACAAATGTGCCTAATAGGCCTAAGTGGCCTAATGGGCCTAATGGGATGAATGGGCCTAATAATCCTAAGTGGCCTAATGGGCCTAATGAGCCTAAGTGGCCTAATCATGATAATGGGATTAATGGATCTAATGGGCCTAAATTTCCTAATGGGCCTAAGTGGAATAATGGTCCTAAGTGGCCTAATGCGCCAAATGGACTAAAGTAGACAGATGGGCCTAATGGGACAAAGTGGCCTAATCGGCCTAATGTGCCTAAGTGGCCTAATGGGTCAAAGTGGCCAAAGGGGCCTAAGTGGCCTAATGGGCCTAATGGGGCTAAGTGGCCTAACAAGCCTAAGTGGCCTAATGGGCGTAAGTGGCTTAATGGGCCTAATGGTCCCAAGTGGCCTAATGGTCCTAATGGGCTGAATGGACCTAATGGTCCTAATGATCCTAATGGGATGAATGGGATAAATGGGCCTAATGGGCCTTAGTGTCCTAATCAACTTAATGGGATTAATGGGCCTTAGTGGCTTAATGGACCTAATGGGCATAATGGGCTTAAGTGGCCTAATGGGCCAAAGTGGCCTAATGGGCCTAAGTGGTCTAATGGGCCAAAATGGCCTAATGGTCCTAATGGGAGTAATGTACCTAAGTGGCCTAATGGGACTAAGTGGAATAAGTATCTTAATGGGCCTAATTGGACAAAGTGGACTAATGGGCCTAATGGGCCTAAGTGGCCTAATGGGTCAATGTGGCCTAACATGTCTAATGGGACTAAGTGGTGTAATGGGCCTAATGGGTTAATGGAAATAATGGGCCAAATGGGACTTAGTGGCCTAATGGGACTTAGTTGCCTAATGGGACTAAGTGGCGTAATGGGAATAATGAGCCTAAGTGGTCTAATGGGTTGAATGGGCCTCACTGGCCTAATGGGCCTAAGTGGCCTAATAGGCCGGATGGGCATAGCGGACTAATGGGCCAAATGGTCCTTAGTGGCCTAAGTGACCTAATGGGACAAATGGTCTAAATTGGCCTCAGTGGCCTAATGGGCCTAATGGGCCTCAGTGGCCTAATGGGCCTAATACGCCGAATGGGCCTAAGTGGACTATTGGACCTAATTGTCCGAATGACCCCAAGTGTCCTAATGGTCCTAAGTGGACTAATGGGCCTAATGGGCCTAAGTGGCCAAAGGGTCCTAAGTGTCCTAATGGGCCTAATGGGCCTAAGTGGCCTAAAAGGACTAACTATCCTAAGAGGACTAAGTGGACTAATGGGCCTAAGTGGCCTAATGGGCCTAAGTGGCCTAATGGGCCTAAGGGGACTTAGTGGCCCAAGGGGCCTAAGTGGCCCAAGGGGCCTAAGTGGCCTAATGTGCCAAATTGGCCTAATGGGCCTAAGTATCCTAATGGGACTCAGTGGCCTAATGATCCTAATTCACAAATGGGATTAAGTGGAATAATGGGCTCAATGGACCTAATGGCCCTAACTGGTATAATGGACCCAAGCAGCCTAATGGGCCTAATGGGCCTAAGTGTCCTAATGGGCCTAAGTGGCCTAAGGGACCTAAGTGGCCTAATGGGCCTAAGGGAACTAATGGGCCTAATTAGCCTAAGTGTCCTAATTGTACTATATGGCATAATGGGTCTAATGCGCCGAATGCGTATAAGTGGCTCAATGGGCCTTAGTGGTCTAATGGGCCCAAGTGGCCTAATGGGCCTAAGTGTCCAAATGGGCCTAAGTTTCATAATGGGTTTAATGGGCCTAATGGGCCTAATTGGGAATATTTTCCTAATGGACCATATGGGCCTAAGTGGCCTAATGGTCCTTATCCAATGGGCATATTGGGCTAAATGGGCCTAATGGGCCAAATTGGTCTAATTGGCATAATGAGCCTAATTGCCCTGATTGGCCTAATGTGCATCATGGGCCTAATTTTCCTAAAGGGCCTATGTGGTCTAATGGGTCTAATGGGATTAGTGGGCCTAAGTGGCATAATGGGACTAGTCTAATGGGATTAATGGTCCAAATGGTCCTTAGTGGACTAATGAAACGAATAAGCTTAATGGGCTAAAGTACCCCAATGGGCCTAATGGGCCTAAGTGGACTAATGGGCCTAACTAGCATAATGGGACAAATAGATCTAGTTGGCCTAATGGTCTTAATGGTTCTAAGTGGCCTAATTGTCCTAATGACCGTAATGAATGAACTTGATGGCTCTGGACTCTTCTGGATCCCGATGCTCCACTTACCTCCTCTTTCCCTCCCATGGTTTTGAGGGTCTAGTTGACGGTGATGGAGCCACATCACCTGATCCATCATCTTCCTTCTCTTGATTTCTTTTTCTTCCCTCTCAAATGATGTGTCTTTCGAGTGTGGTCATCACATGTCACTCACCACCCCTCTTTTGATCTATCTCTGTGCATCGGACCCCCATTCTGGGTATGTGTGTGTGGGTGATTTAGATGTCTTAGGTCGGCTCTGGTGATCGCACTCGATGCCTTCTTTCTCCTCTACCAGTGATGGACTACCCTTCACGTTTGACTCCATTTTGGTCATAATTGATTCGGGATCTGGGTTTACCTGGGATGGTTCTGGAGTAGGGATTACAGTGGTCTCTACTCAGATTCATTCCTCAATTTGGAACCTTCTCTATTTTTCATATCTAGATTGAGGTCTTGTATGGTGATTTGTTTGGGATTGATTTTGTTTCTATGTTATTGGTTCTCTATTTCGTTGGACCAATGCGGTTTCTGGCTTGGTCCACTACTAAGGACTCCATCTTCCCATCCTTGCTGCGATCCTTTCCCTATCTTTCTAGTGCACGGGTCTTCATGGAGGTTCTGGTAGGTGTGTATCGAGTGTCTTAGGGTCCCCAGGGGGGATAATGGCCTATCTTTGAAGGTTCGAATGGTTGTGATGTTCTGTTTTGATAGTTTTTTTGTGGTGAAGTTGAAGTTTTACAGCTGCAATATGAAGACATCAATGGTGAGTAGTGGACATCCTGGTTTGTTTTTCTCTAATTCTCAGCTCCAATGTTGATGGTCGTCGATAATGAAGGTGGTTTTCCCATCGGCGATGTGGTGACTCTGGAAGTGATGGTTATGACGATGATGTTCCGAGTGGACGACAATGAGGTGATAATGACAAGGATGATGGTGAAAGCTTCTTTGATGTGCTATCTTCGATGCAACGGATGCATGATTTGTGGGACCTATTGCCGATGCGACAGTTCCTGCGGTGATGATACTCATTTCAAATTTTAAATATCTGGACTGTTTTTAAAATTTCGATATGTGTCATGTTGTACGGAGTAAGGTTCACACATTTTCCTCAAAGTGGCTTTTATTAAAATTAAAAAATATATTTAGAGGGCCTAATGGGCCTAAGTGGCCTAATATGCCTGATGGTCCTAATGGGCCTAATGGGCCTAAGTGGCCTAATGGGCCAAAC
This sequence comes from Viscum album, assembly GCA_963277665.1. Lineage (NCBI taxonomy): Eukaryota > Viridiplantae > Streptophyta > Magnoliopsida > Santalales > Viscaceae > Viscum > Viscum album. Next base: position 1,781,522,121 of record OY728156.1, read on the forward strand.
TAGCCTAATGGGCCTAAATGGTCTAATTCGACCAATGGGCCTAAGCAATCGAATGGCCCTAATGGGCCTAATGGCTAATGGGACTAATGGCCCTAATAGTCTTAATGGTCCTAAGCCGCTTAAGTGGCATAAAGGGCCTAATGGGCTTAAGTGGATGAGTGGGCCTAAGTGTCCTAATAGGCCCAATGGGCCTAATGGGTATAAGTGTCCTTTTGGGCCTAAGTGGACTAATGGGACTAATGATACTTAGTGGCCTAATGGTCCTAAGTGGACTAATGGGCCTAAGTGGCCTAATCGGTCCAATGGATAATGGGCCATATGGGCCTAAGTGGCCTAAGTGGCCTTATGGGCCAAATGGGCCTAAGCGGCCAAAGCGGCCTAGTGGTATTAATGTGCTCAATAGGCCTAAGTGGAATAATGGGACTAAGTGACCTAATGAGCCTAATGGGTTGAATTAGCCTAGTTACCTAATGGGTCTAATGGTCATAATGGGATCAATGGGCCTAAGTGGCCTAATTGGCCTAAGCAGCCTAAGTAGCCCAATGGGCATAAGCAGCCTAAGTGGCCTAATGGGAGAAATGGGCCTAATGGGCCCAATAATCCTAAGGGGCCTAATGGGCCTAAGTGGCCTAGGTAGCCTAATGGGCCTAAGTGGACCTAAGTGGGCCTAAGTGGCCTAATATGCATAATGGGCCTAATGGGCCTAAGGGGCTTAAGTGGACTAAGGAGCCTAAGTGGCCTAATGGGGCTAAGTTGCTTAATGGGCCTAATGGACCTAAGGGGGCGAATGGGCCTAATGGGACTAAGTTGGATAATGGGCCTAATGGCCCTAATCGACATAATGGGCCTAAGTGGCCTAAGTGGACTCATGGGCCTAATGGGCTTAATGGTCCGAATTCACCGAGTGGGCCTAAGTGGCATAATGGTTCCAATGAGACTAATGGGCACAAGTGACCTAATGGGCATAAGTGGTCTAATGAGAATAATGGGCCTTAGTGACCTAATGGTCCTAAGTGGCCTAATGAGCCAAATGGCTAATGGGTTTAATGGGCCTAAGCGGCCTAAGTGGCCTAATGGGCCTAATGAGCCTAATGGGCCTAAGAGGCCTAAGTTGCCTAATGGGCCTAATGTACTAAATGGGACTAAGTGAAATAATGGGCCTAAGTGGCCTAAGTGTCCTAATGGGCCTAATGGGCCTAAGCTCCCTAAGTGACCTAAGGGGCCTAATGGGATCAGTGGGAATAAGTGGACTAAGTGGCCTAATGAGCCTAAGCAACCTAAGTGGACTAAGGGGCCAAATGGGCCAAATGGGCTCAATGGGCCTAAGAAACCTAATGGGCCTAATGGCCTAAGTGGCCTAAGTGGCCGAATGGGCCTAATGGGCCTAACCGGCCTAAGTGGTTTAAGGGGCCAAATAGAAAAAATGGGATCAATGGGCCAAAGTGGACTAATGGGCCTAAGTGTTCAAATGGGCCTAATTGGCCTAGTGGGCCTATGTGGCCTAAGTGGGATAATGAGACTAATGGGCCAAAGTGGCCTAATGGGCCTAATGAGCCTAAATGGTCTAATGGTCCTAATGGGTCTAATGGGGCCAATGGGGCAAATAATCCTAATTGGCCTAATGGGCGGAATGGGACTAATGGTCCTAGTGGGCATAATGGACCTCAAGGGCCTAATGGGCCTAAGTGGCCTAATTAGCCTAATGGGCCCAGGTGGCCTAAATGGAAAAAGTGGCTGAATCGACCTAATGGGCCGAATGTTCCTATTTGGCATAATGTGACTAATGGGATGAATGTGTCTAATGAGCCTAATGGGACTAAGTGGCCTCATGGTTCTAATGGGCCTAAGTGGACTAATAGGCCTTTATGGGCCTAAGTGGCCTAATGGGACTAAGTGGCCTAATCGACCCATAGGCCAAAGTAGCCTAATGGGCCAGATAGGCCAATTGATCCTAAGTGGCCTAATGTGCCAAATAGGCCAAATGAGCCTAAGTGACCTAATCTGTGTAATGGGTCTAGTGGGCCTAAGTGGCCTAATCATCATAATGGGACAAAAGAGCCTAAGTGGACTAATGGGCCAATGGGCCTAAGTGTCCCAATGGTTCGAATGGGCCTAATGGGTCGAGTGGGATGAATGGGACTAATGGTCCTATGTATCCCAATGTGCATAATAGTCCTAAGTGGCCTAATGACCTTAATGGACTTAAGTGGCCAAATCGGCCAAATGGGCCAAATGGGCCTAAGTGGATGAATAGGCATAATGGACCTAAGTGGCCTCATGGGCCGAATGGGACAAAATGGCCTAATGGGATGAAGTGACCTAATGGGCTTAAGTGGCCTAATCATCTTAATGGGCCTATTTATGCCATAGGTATTAGTGTTCCAAATATAGTGCTTTGGGTCTAGGTTTTAGGATTTTTTTGTTATAATTGACCTAAATTAGTCTAAATTGGCCTAAATGACCAAATGGCCAAATGACTAATGAGCCTAATGGCCCAATGAACTAATGGGATAATGACCTATTAACCTAAATTACCTAATTGGTATAAATATACTAATGTCCTAATAGCCTAATGGCATAATTGGCATAATGGTCTAATTGGCACAAATGAACTAATTGGTCTAAATGGCTTAATTAGTCTAAATGGATTAAATGGTATTATGGAATTAAATTGTCTAATTGGCCTAATTGTCCTAATTTACCTAATTGGACTAATTAGTCTAAATGGCCTAATTGGTCTAAATGGATTAAACGGTCTGATTGGATTAAATGGTCTAATTGACCTAATTAGCCTATTTAGCCTAATTGGCCTAAATTGGCTAAAATGGTCAAATCATCAAATGAACAATTGGCCTAATGGTGTAATGAAATGATGGGATAATGGCCTAATGGCTGAATTGGTCTAAATATCCTAATGACCTAATTGGAATAAATGACTTAATTGTTTTAAATGGACTAATTGGTCCAAATGGATTAAATGGTCTAATTGGATTAAATAGTCTAATTAGACTAATTGGCCTAATTTAACTTAATGATCTAATTCGCCTAATTGACCTAATTGTCTTAATGGCCTAAATGGACTAATAGACTAATTGGACTAAATGGATTAAAGTCCTAAATTCCCTATGGCCTAATGACATAATTGGCCTAATGGACTAATTTTCCAAAACGACATAATTGGCATAAAGGGACTAATTGGACTAAATGGTCTAATTAGACTAATTGGCCTAATTGGCCTAATTCTCATAAATGGACTAACTGTCTAATTAGAGAAGTAGCCAAATGAAAAAATGATCAAAATTACTGAGTGACTGAATAACCAAATAACACAACATATATGGAATTATACCGAAATGAATAGACAAGTGGAATCAATAGAATACACAAGTTTATCTTTCTAATTAGTATTTATTGTTTATGTTATGTCACTAGTATTAAATTTATAACTAAATGTACATTTATATGTTTCTTAATTTTATGGATTTCTTCAACATCTAGAATTTTAATTCATTATAGGTTTATAACTTTCGTATTATTTAATAATGTGGTATTATACTAATCAATTTCATTTTTAGCAAGAAACATTTGTCATCAAAGGTTTTGTGCCTCGATCAAAATTATTTTTCTTAACTAGGAAGAAAAATAATGGAAATGATGTAAATGCAAAAACACAAGAAAATATTGTAAGTTATTTTAAGGATACTTCAAATTTTGATATGTAATTCATAATTAAATTTCTTTTTTATATTTTCAAAAGTGTGTCCTGGAGGCCCTCAATGAGAAAGAAGATGACAACTTCAGGACAAATGATCATTTGAGACAAGTATTAGGTGAGGAGTGGTATGATATAGTATGATGTCGACCCATGAAAAACATCATCCCCACTAGGTATTGGACCACATCGAGTGTATATCAAACCTATCAGACCACCAAGCGGAAAAATGCTCATGAAGAAGCAGATGAGGCCTAAAAAATAGCAATAAAGGAGCTTGAAAGAAATAAATTGGTCACCAAACACTTCATGAAATATATGCTAGTTATAAGTCCACCACTTCCATCAGATAATCTTATTACTTTTGATTCATGTATGACATAAATGTGATCTTTATATGATACCTATATTGATTTAAATTAGGGTCCTAGTGGTGATCAAGCTGATGGAGGCGGTGGTAGTGGTGGGGGGGGACAGTGTTAGTGATGAAGGTGGCAGTGGTAGTGGTGGTGGTGGTGGTTTCGAGCATAGTAGAAGCATGAAAAGATTTATGATATATTAAAATTTATTTTAATAATTGTCGCCTGAAGGCAAGAGAGGGGTTCTTTCATGTAAAATTTCAAATTAGTATATTTAATATTTAAATAAATAAATACCTATTCTTAGGAACTTTCTTCATTTGTAAATGTTGATCATTCAAAAAGGCCCTTTTAGATTACCATTATTTAACTGTGAGGATACCAGGATAAAATCCCTATATAGGCAATCCATATATACTCATATGATCTCTAAGAAACACCACTCGATCTCTAGGTGTTAGTGCGGAGAGTCCAATGTCTTGTGTTATTTGTTCTTGATCACTCGTTCTTTGGTCTTGAAGAAATCTTTCTTGCACTTCTCATTATTGAGAGAGAGAGAGAAGGAGGAGTTGAGAGAGAATTAGTTGTGCGCAATAATTTTCTATTCTCAATTTTTGGATGATCTACACAATAGACATAGATGCCTATTTATATAGTTGAGATTTAATTTAAAATATTATTTAATTGCATACCAGACATTAAATAACATTAATTACCTTCAATAAATCTCATACCACATAATATTGTTATATAATTATTATTTTTTAGCACACGCCAACTTGCGCAATAAAAAATATTATATAACGGTCTTGCTAATTAATATTTGTCAATGGACTCAGTCTTGGTCCATTCAAACTCCTCAATCATTTATTAAACAACAAAATAAATGTTTTATTCATAAATAAATATTTTATTTACAATATACTGAATAAATATTTATTAAAATATTAAATAAATAAAATAAATATTTTATTCACATTTCAGTGAATAAATATTTATTTAATTTATGTGATAAATATAAATTGAATAAAATTATTGCTCAGAATTGAGAATAATATTTATTCCATTAATTAAACTCAAATTTAATTTAATCAAGATCAAAGGAAACAGTTAGTGTGTGACCCTCTAGGATTCCTTATCATTGACATTAGGTGGACTTTCCTAAAGTCTGAGATTACTGTCTAACAACGGGTCAAAGCACCCAAGAGATAGAAGTTGATGTAGAAATATTGAAAACTAGATATGAACACTCACTGTGTAATATAATCTATTTGTCACAGTATCTCATCAAGAAGGTTGCACATCTGTGTCACCAACCTATATGATAGATATGTATTCCTTTGACTATCTGAAATAAACACATCGTTACACCATGGACATGGAATTTAATGTGAGGGTTTTATTCCAATCAAAGGGTTTAGATATCAGCTTCTTTAAATATTGAAGGGAAAAATCATTCCTCAACTTATTCATTAATGATATGTCACTCACGACGCTCCCAACATATCCAACTTTTCCATGAGCAGTTATCATCATGGTTTATGAAATACATCCAAGTATGCAAGTTATGACATGATTTAATAATAATATTAAAGTCTAAGGACCATCACACACACTCATATATAGGAATATCCAATGACACCAAAACATCTGAAATTCCTACTGGCGGGTCTGTTATCATAATCTCTCGTCTTTGATATTACCAAGTGAGAAATTCATGAGAAGAAGTCTCATCTGATTATGAGTAATCATAACTGATAGTATATGTACTTTGTGTCCCTTAATAGTATGTTATCTAAATGGTCTAAATGGAATAATTGGCCTAATTGGCCTAAATTGGCCTAAATGGACAAAAATGGCCTATTTAGTCTAAATGGTCAAAATTGGCCTAAATGGCCCAATTGGGCTAAATTGAAAAAATTAACTAATTGGATTAATTTTCCTAATTGACCTAAATGGTTTAAATTTTCCTAATGGGCCTAAATGGACTAATTGGACTAAATGACCTAAATTAACCTAATTAGCCTAATTGACCTAAATTGCTAAATTGTCTAATTGGTCTAATTGTCCTTAATGGTCTAATTGGCCTAAATGACCTAAATTTCCCAAATCGCCTTAAATGTACTAATTGGCCTAATTGACCTAAAAGGCCTAAATTGGCCTATATGGACTAATTGGGTGAATTGGCTTAAATGGTCTGAGTTAGCCTAAATAGCCTAGATGACCTAAATTGGCCTAAATGGACTAATTGGTATAAATAGCCTAAATTGGACTAAATGAAATAAATTTTCTTATTTTACTAATTTGAATAAATGAACTAAATGGACTAATTGGCCTAATTGGCCTAAAGGGTCTAAATGACCTAAATGAACAAATTGATTAATTGGCTTAAATGGCCCAAATGGCCTAAATTGGCCTAAATGGTCTAGCTAGCCGAATTGGCCTAAATGGAATAATTGTCATAAATAGCCTATATGGAATAATTGGAATAATTGGCCTAATTATTCTAAATGGCCTAAATTTCCAAAATCGACCAAATTGGTCTAAATGACCTAAATTGGTCTAAATGGTCTAAATAGCCTAATTGGCCTAAATGACCTAAATCTCCTAAGTGGACTAATTGGCCTAAATGGCCTAAATGACCTAATTGGTCTAATTGGCCTAAGTGGACTAAATTGACCTAAATGGACTAAATTGGCCTAAATCGAATAAATTGGCCTAAATTACCTAAATGACCTAATTGGTCTAATTGGACTGAATTGCCTAATTGGCCTAATTTTCCTAATTGGTATAAATGAGATAAATTTTCCTAGATGGGGTAATTTTCCAAAATGTCCAAAATGGCCAAAATTGGTCTATTGGGTATAATTGTTCTAAATTGCCTAAATGGCATAATTGGGCTAAATTGCCTAAATTGTGTAATTGACCTAATTGGCCTAAATGGAATAATTGGGCTAAATTGCCTAAATTGTGTAATTGACCTAATTGGAATAATTGGACTAAATTGACTAAATTGGTCTAAATGGCCTAAATGGAAAAAATTTCCTAAATGGCCTAATTGGATTAAATTTCCTAAATTGCATAATTGACCTAATTTGACCAAATGGTCAAAGTTTTCCTAATAGGTTTAAATGGCCTAATCGACCTAATTGACCTAATTAGTCTAAATTGCCTAAATTAGCTTAAAGGGCATAATTGATCGAATTGGACTAAATGGTCTAAATTGTCCTAAATGGCCTAAATTATCTAAATTGGCCTAAATGGCTTTATTAGCCTAAATGTCCTAAATTGGCCTAAATGGTCTAAATGAACTAAATTTTCCAATTGTCCTAATGGGCATAATTGACCTAATTGACTTAATTATCCTAAATTGGCCTAAATGGCTTAAATATTTTAATTGGACTAAATGCCCTAAAGAGCCAAAAATGGAATAATTGGACTGAATTGGTCTCATTGGCCAAAATGACCTAAATTATCCTAAATGGCCAAAATGGCCTAATTGACCAAAATGGCCTAATTGCATAATTGTCCTAAATGACCTAAATTAGTCTAAATGGACTAATGGTCCTAATGGTCCTATGGTTCAAATGGGACTAAGTGGCCTAAGTGTCCTAATAGGTTTAATGGGCTTAAGTGGCCAATTTGGCCAAATGGGTCTAATGGGCTTAAGTGGCCTAATGGGGCTAAGTGGCCTAATCGGCCTAATGAGCCAATTGGGCCTAAGTGGCCTAATGGATCTAATGGGCATAATGATATTAATGGCCTAATTGGCCATATGGTCTTAATTGGCCATATGGTCTTAATTGGCCATATGGGTCTAAATTAACCTAAATTTCCTAAATGTCCTAAATTGGCCTAAATGGCCTAATTGGCCTAAATGGCCTAATTGGCCTAAATGGCCTAATTGGCCTAAATGGACTAAATTAGACCAAATGACTTAAATTGTATAATTAGCCTAATTGTCCTAAATGAACTAAATGGACCAAATAGACTAATTGTCCTAAAGGGCCGAAATGTCCTAAATGAACAAATTGATTAATTGGTCTAAATATCCAAAATGGCCTAAATTGGCCTAAATTGTCTAATTGGCCTAATTCGACTAAATGGATTAATTAGCCTAAATGGTCAAATTGTCCTAAATGGCCAAAATGGACTAATTGTACTAATTGATCTAATTAGGCTAAATGGCCTAAATTAGCCTAAATGGCCTAAATTGGCTTAACTGGTCTAAATGGGCTAAATTGGTCTAAATGGTATAAATGGCCTAATTGGCCTAAATGACCTCAATGGACTAATTGCTATAATTGGTTTAAATGGACTAATTTTCCTAAATTACCTAAATGAACTAATTGGTCTAATTGGCCAAAGTGACCTAAATTGACCTAAATGGCCTAAATTGACCTAAATGGCATAAATTGGCCTAAATGGCCTAATTGGTCTAATTGGCATGAATTTCCTAATTGGAACAATTTTTCTAATTGGACTAAAAGATCTAAATTGGACTAAATGGCCTAATTTTCCAAAATGGACTAAATGGAGAAAATTGGTCTAATTGGCCTAATTGGTCAAAATGGACTAAATTGGCCTAAATGGAATAATTGGGAGAAATTGCCTAAATTGTGTAATTGACCTAATTGGTCTAATTGGACTAATTGGCCTAAATGTCCCAAATTGGTCTAAGTGGCCTAAATGGACAAAATTTTCCTAAATGTACTAATTGAATTAAATTGCCTAAATTACATAATTGGCCTAAATTGGGCCAAATGGTCAAAATTGGCCTAATCAGCTTAAATGGCCTTATTGGCCTAATTAACCTAATTGGGATAAATTTCCTAAATGGAATCAATGGAATAATTGGATTAATTGGACTAAATGGTCTAAATTGGCCTAAATAGCCTAAATGACCTAAATTAGCCTAAATGGAACAATTAGCATAAATGTCCTAAATTGCCTAATTGGCCTAATTGGAATAACTAGCATAATAGGATTAAGGTGCCTAAATTGACCTAAATGGCCTAAATCTTCTAATTGGCCTAAATGCCCTAAAGGACCTAAATTGGCCTAATTGGCTAGAATTGGTCTCATTAGCCTCATTGGTCTAAATGGACTAAATTGGCCTAAATGGCCTAATTTTCCAAAATAACCTAAATGGACCAATTGGCATAATTGGCCTAAATGACCTAAATTAGCCTAAATGGAAAAATGGGCCTAATCGGCCTAAGGGTCGAATGGGCCAAAGTGGCCTAGGTGGCCTAATGGGGCTAATGGGTTTTAAGTGGCCAAGTGGGCCAAATTGGATTTAAGTGGACAAATGGGCCAAATGGACCAAATGTTGTACTTGAGGTGGACCGATGTACTGTTCATGAGAGAGAAGCTCTGAGTTTTAGAGATAAGAATAAGTTTCCCTATTCACTTTTTGAAGAAGTTTTAACGGATTGAAGTGAAAGAGAAGAGAAAAGATCACAACATTGTACTTAGTTGATCATCGTACCTAGTGTTTATCGTACTTAGCCAATTACCTTATTCGTCTTGTCAATCTCATTCATCTGATCATCATATCAAGCTTGATTAATCAAATTGGGATTTTTGTAATAGGTCTTTCGGACTGTGGAAGATGGAGAATTGAAGTGGCGTCGATTCATCTCTATCGCATTCTATCAAAGTTATATTTTTTGTACTGGGGAGAATTGTACTGAGAAGAATCGTATCGGGATAATTGTATCAGGAAGAATCACATCATGAAGAATTGTACTCAAAGGAATCGGACTGGGAAAATCATACGGGGAAAATTAGACTTGATTTTTTCTCTTAACAAATTCCAGGAAGTTCTTACCATATTATAGGTATGAAATTGAAGAAGTGTTTTCAATTGAATACATTTTTGGAATTAAAAATAAGCATAGGTAACATGAGTAGTTACACAATCATTGCATTACCCTATTTGTGCTAACAGGGTGCACATGAACTGTTGGATTGTTTACATGGTGCTACGCGAGTGAAAGGGTATATCCTACTCGTTGTAATACAATGGTTATTTTCTAGTGTATTGTGTGGTATTGGATCACTTCCATACCAAACCAAGGATGTAGTTATTATTTTTGAATAGTGAATCTTGTAAATACTTGTGTTCATGTGGCTGTGTGTTTGAATTATTTTCAGTAAGGAATAGAATCTTTAACCAGAGGCGAAGGTTATTTCATTTGAAAATAAATATAAGAGAAAAAAGTATCACTGATTCACCCCCTCTCCCTCTCAGTGATACAATCATCCATTGGGCACTTTCAAATGGCCTACCAAGTGGCCTAATAGGCCTAATGGGCCTAACAGGCATAATGGGCCAAATGGGCCTAAGTGGTTGAATGGGATTAACTGGCCTAAGTGGCCTAATAGGATGAATGGGCTTGAGTGGCATAATGGGTCGAATGGGCCTAATGTCCCTAATAGGCCTAAGCAGCCAAATGGGCCCAAATGGGCCCAATTGGATGAATGGGCACAACTGGCCTAACTGGCCAAATTGCCCTAATGGGCCCAATGAGCCTCATGGGTCAAACTGGTCAAAGTGGCATAATGGGCCTAACTAGACTAAGTGGCATAATGGGCCTAATGGGATGAATGGGCCTAAGTGGCGTAATGGGCCCAATGAGCCTAATGGGCCAAAGTGGCCAAAGTGTCTTAATGGGCCTAACTGACCTAAGTGGCTTAATGGGCCTAATGGGATGAACATGACTAAGTGGTGTAATGGGATGAATGAGACTAAGTAGCCCAATGGGATGAATGGGCCTCAGTGGCCCAATGGGCCTAATGGGCCGAATGGGTCGAATGATCCTAAATGGCCTAATGGGCCTAAGTGGCCTAATGGGCCTAATAGGCCTAATGGGCCTAAGTGGATGAATGGGCCAAATGGTCCTAAGGGGCATAATAGGCCTAATGGGCCTAATGGGACTAATGGGCCTAATGGGCCTAAGTGGCCTAATGGTCCAAAGTGGCCTAAGTGACCAAAGTGGCCTAATGGGCCTAAGTCGTGTAATGGGACAAAGGGGCATAAGTGGCCTAATGGGACTAAGTGACCTCATGGGCCTAATGGTCATAATGGGACAAAGTGGCCTAATGGGCCTAAGTGGCCTAATCGGCCTGAGTGGCCTAATCAGCCTAAGTGGACTAAGTGGCCTAATGGGCCTAAGTGACCTAAGTGGCATAGTGGGATTAATGGGCCTAAGTGGCCAAATGGGCCTAATGGGAATAATGGGACCAATGGGCCTAATGGGCCTAAGTGGTCAAAGTGGCCTAATGGGCCTAAGTGGTCTAATGGGACTAATGGGACTAAGTGGCCTAATGGGCCTAAGTAGACTAATGGGCCTAAGTGGCCTAATGGGCATAATGGGCCTAAGTGATCTAATAGTCTTAAGTGACCTAATGGGCCTAAGTGGGCTAATGGTCTAAATGGGGATAATGGGCCTAAGTGGCCTAATGTGCCTGATGTGATTAAGTGGACTAAGAGGTGTAATGGGCCTAATGGGCCTAAGTGTCCTAATGGGCCTAATGGGCCTAATGTTCCTCAGTGGACTAATGGGCCTAATGGGGATAAGTGGACTAATGGTCCTAATGAACCTAAGTGGACTAATGGGCCTTAGTAGCCTAATGGGCTTAAGTGGCCTAATGAGTCGAATGAGACTAAGTGATTGAATGAACCTAATGGGCCTCAGTGTCCTAATTGGCCTAATGGGCCTAAGTGGCTGAAGTGGCCTAATGGTATGAATGGGCCTAAGTGGACTAATGGGCCTACGTGAAAAAATGGGCCTAATTGGCCTAAGTGGCCTAATGGTCCTAAGTGGCCGAATGGGCCCAATGGGCATAACGGGCCAAAGTGGCTTGAGTGGCCTAATGGGCCAAATGGGCCTAAGTGTCCTAATGGTCCCAAGTGTGCTAATAGGAATAAGTGTGCTAATGGGCCTCATAGGGCTTAGTGAACTAATGGGCCTAATGGGCCTAAGTGGTCTAAGTGGCCTAATGGTCCTAAGGGGCCTTAGTGGACTAATGGTCCTAATGGGCCTTAGTATACTAATGGGCTTAATGTGCCTAAGGGGCCTAATGCGCCTAATGAGCCTCAGTGTCCTAATGGGCCTAATGACTTAAGTGGATTGAGTGGTCTAATGGTAATAATGGGCCTAGGTGTCCTAGTGAGCCTAAGTGGCCTAGTGGGCCTAAGTGGCATAATGGGCTTAAGTGGCCTAAGTGGCCTAATGAGCCTAATTGGCCTAAGTGGCCAAATGGGCCAAATGGACCTAAGTGGAGTAATGGGATGAATGGGCCTTAATGCCCTAATGGATCGAATGGGACGAATGAGCCTAAGTGGCTTATTAGGCCTAATGGGTCTAATGGAACTAAGTGGCCGAATGGGCCTAGTGGGACTCAGTGGCCTAATGGGCCTAAGTGGCCTAAGGGGCTTAATGGGCCTAATGGGCCTTGTTTTCCTAATGAGATGAATGGGCCTAAGTGTCCTAATTGTTGTAATGGGACTCAGTGGCATGATGGGCCTGATGGGCCGAATGGGCCTAAGTGGCTTAATGGGCCTAATTTTCCTAAGTGTCCTAATGACCCGAATGTGAATAAGTGGCCTAATGGGCCTAGTGGGACTAATGGGACTAATGGGTTTAATTGGACTAATGGGCCTAAGTTTCCTAATGGGCCTTAGTGGCATGATAATTCAAATGGGCCAAATGGGGCTAAGCAGCCTAAGTAGCTTAATGGGCCTAATGGGCCTAAGTGGCCTAATGAGCCTAATGGGCCTAATGGGCCCAATGGTTCCAAGTGGCCTAATGGGACTGATGGGCCTAATGGGACTAATGAGATTAATGGGCCTTAGTGGACTAATGATTTGAATGTACCTAAGTAGCCTGAATTGCTTGATGGACCTCATGGGCCTGATGGGCCTGATGGGCATAATCGGCTGAATGGGCCTAAGTGGCCTCATGGGCTTGATGGGCCTAATTGGCATGATGGGTTTAATGGGCCTAACTGGCCTAATGAGATGAATGAGCCTAAGTGGCCTAATGGTCCTCATGGGCCTCATGTCCCTAATAGGCCTAAGTGGACCAATAGGCCTGATGGGACAAATGGGACAAATGTGCCTCAGCGGCCTCATGGGCCTCATGGGCCTAATGGGCCTAAGAGGCCTAAGTGACCTAATGCGCCTAATGGGACTAATGGGTCTAAATGTCCTTTGTGGACTAATGTGCCTAATGGGATTAAGTGGATTAATGAACTGAATGGGCCTAATTAGACTTACGAGCCTAGTGGGCCTAAGTGGCATAATGGGCCTAATGGGTCTAAGTGTCCTAATGGGATTGATGGGTCTAATGGGACTCAATGGCCTCATGGTTCTAATGGGCATAACGGGCCTCATGGGTGTAAGTGACCTAAATAGCCGAATGGGCCTAATGGGCCTAATGGGTATAATGGGCCTAAGTGGCTTAATGGACCGATGGGCATAGTGGGCCTAATGAGCTTCAATGGACCAATGGGCCTAATGGTCCTGATTAGCCTAATAGCCATAATGGTCCTGAGTGGCCTAATGTGCCTAAGTGGCCCAATGGGCCTAAGTGGCCTAATGGGCCTCAATGGACGAATGGGCCTAATGGGCCAGATAGGCCAAATGGGCATAATGGGGAAATGTGGCCAATGGACCTAAGTGGCCTAATGGTCCCAATGGGCCTAATGGTCCTAATGGTCCTAAAGGGCCTAAGTGACCTCATGGACACAATGGGCCTAATGGGCATAAGTGGCCTTATGGGTATAATGGGCCTCATGGGCCTAAGTGGACTCATGGGCCTGATGGGCCTAATGGGCCTCATGGTCTTAATGGGCCTAATGATTCTCATGGTCCTAATGGGCCAAATGGGCCTCCTAGGCATAAGTGGCCCAATGGGCTTAGTGGGCCTAAGTAGCCTAAGTGGCCTAATGTGCGTAATGGGCCTTAGTGGCCAAATGGTCCCAGTGTGCCTAAAGGTCCTAATGAGCCTAAGTGGCATGATGGGCCTAATGGGCCTCATGGTCCTAAAGGGCTGAATAGGCCGAAGGGGCCTCATGGGACCAATGGGCCAATTGGCCTAAGCGACCTAATGGGCCTAATGGGCCTAATCAACCTAAGAGCACTAAATGGAGTAAGTGGCCTAATGGGACTAATGGGTTAATGGGACTAAGTGTCCTAATGGGCCTATGTGGCCTAATGGTCCTAAGTGGCCTAATTGGGCTAATCGACCGAATGGGTCTAATGCGCCAAAGTGGCCAAAGTGGATTAAGAGTCCCAATGGGCCTAATGGGACTAATGGGACGAATGAGTTTAATGGTCCTAATGAGTCTAAGTGGCCTAATGAGACTAATGGGCCTACGTGGCCTAATGGGACTAAATGGAAAAATGGGCCTAATGGTTTTAATAGGCCTAATGGGCCTAAGTGGACTAATGGTCTTAAGTGGTAAAATGGGCATAATGGGACTAAGTGGCCCCATGGGCCTAATGGGCTTAATGGGCCTAAGTGGCCTAATGGTCCCAAGTGGCCTAATCCCCCTAATCGATTGAATGGGACTAATGGACCTAAGTATCCTAATGGGCCTAATGGGCCAAATGTGCCTAATGAGCCTAATGGGCCTAAGTGGCCTTAGTGGCCTAATTAGCCTAATCGAATGAATGGGTCTTATGGGACTAATGGGCCTAAGTGGCCTAATGGGGCTAATGGGGATAATGGGAGTAATTCCTAAGTGGACTAATGGACCTAATTGATCTAATGGGCATAATGGGCCTAAGTGGCATAGTCGGCCAAATGAGCCTAATGGGCCTAAGTGGCCTAATGGGCCTAATTGGCCAAATGGGCCTAGGTGGCCTAATGGGATTAATTGGCCTAATGGTTCTAATGGGTCTAATGGGCCTCATGGGCCTAAGTGGCCTAAGTAGCATAATGGGAATCATGGGCCTAATGGGCCTAATGGTCCTAAGTGGCCTGATGGGCCTAATGGGCCTAATGGGCCTTAGGGGCCTAGTGGACTTGATTGGCCTCATGGCCATAATGGTCCTTAGTGGCCCAATGTTCCTAAATGGCCCAATGGGCATCATTGGTAGAATGGGCCTAATGGGCCTATGTGGTCCAATGGGACTAATGGGCCTGATAGGTTAAATGGGAATAATGGGGCAAAGTTAAACAATGGGACTAAGTGGCCTAATGGGCCTAATGGGCCTAAGTGACCTAATGGGCCTAAGTGGCCTAATGGTCCTAAGTGGACTAATGTTCCTAAGTCTCCTAATGGGCTTAAGTTCCTTAATGGGATGAATGGGCCTCATGGGTCAAATGGTCCTAAGTGGCCTAAGTGTCCTAATTGGATTCATGGGCCTAAGTGGCCTAATGGGCCTTGTGAGCTAATTAGACTAAGTGTCTGAATGGGCCTGATGGGCGTAGTGGACCTTTGTGGCCTAATGGGACTCATGGGAATAATAGGCCTAATGGGCCTAAGTTTCCTAATGGGCCTAATGGGCCTAGTGGGCCTAATTGGTCTAAATGGTTCTAATGGGCCTAAGTGGTGTAAGTGGCCTAATCAGCATAATGGGCATAAGTGGCCTAATGGGTTTAATGGGCCTAATGAGATTTAGTGGCCAAATGGGAATGATAGGCCCTATGGTTATGATGGGCCAAATGGGACAAAGTGGCCTAAGTGGCCTAATGGGCATAATGGGCTAAATTGGCTTAAGTGGCTTAAGGGGCCCAATGGGCCTAAGTTTGCGAATGGGCCTAATGGGCCTAAGTGGAGGAATGGACCTAATGGGCCTAAGTGTCGAAATGGCCCTAATAGGCATATGTGGCCTAATGGGCCTAATTGGATGAATGAGCCAGATGGGCCTAATGGCCCACAAGGGCCTCAAGCACCAAATGAGCCAAAGTGGCCTCATGGGCCTAATGGGAATAAGTGGAATAATGGGCCTAATGGGCCTCATGGGCCTTAGTGGGATCATGGGCCTGATCGGCCTTAATGGTCTCATGGGCCGGATGGGCCTAATGGGCCTCATGGGCCTAATGGGCCTAATGGGCCTCCTAGGATTAAGTGGCCGAGTGGGCCCAATGGGCCTAAGTGGATAAAGTGGGATGATTGGCTTAATGGGCCTAAGTTGTTGAATGGGCCTTGTGGGCCTAATGGGACTAATGGGCCTAATGGTCCTCATGGTCCTAATGGGCCGAATGGGCCTAGGTGGCATCAGGGTCCTAATGGAACTAATGGACCATAGTGGACTAATGGGCCCAATGGGCTTAATTGGCCTAAGTGGTCTAATGGGAATTATGGGCCTAATGGGCCCCATGGGCTTCGTGGCCCAAAGTGACCTAAGTGTCCTAATGGGCCTAAGTGTCCTAATGGGCCTTGTAGGAATAGAGGTCCTAATGGGCCTAATGGGACGAATGCGCCCAATTGGCATGATGAGCCTAGTGGGCCTCATGGGCCTAATGGACCTAATGGGCCTAATTTTCCTTATGGGACCAGTGGGCATAATGGGCCAACTAGTCCTAAGTGGTCTAAGTGGGTCTAAGGGGACTAATGGGCTAAAGGGGCCAATTAGCCTAATGGGGCCAATGGGCCCAATTGGCCTCATGGGGCCAAGGGGCCTAATGGGTTGAGTGGGCCTAATGGGATGAATGGGCCCAATGGGCCTCATGGGAGAATGATCCTAGTGGGCGAAATGGACCTAATGGTATTGATGGGCCTAATGGGCATAATGGGCCCAAGTGGCATGATGGTTCTAATGGGCCTCATGGGCCTCATGGGCCTAAGTGGACTCATGGGCCCAAAGGTCCTAATGTGTAAGTGTCCTAATGGGCCTGATGGTCCTCCTGGGCCTAATGGGCCTCATGGGCCTCATCAACAGATTTCACCTCATGGTCCTAATGGGCCTAAAGAGCCTAATGGGCTTAATGGTCATGAGTGGTCTAATGGGCCTAAGTTTCCTAATGGGCCTAATGGGCCTAATGAACCTAATATAACTAATGGTACTAAGTGGCCTAAGTTTCTTAATGGTCCTAATGGGACTAATGTGTTTAATGGGCCTAATGGGTCTAAGTGTCCTAATGGCCCTAATGAGACAACGTGGCCTAATGGGCCTATGTGGCCGAATCGGGCTAATCGACTGAATGGGCCTAATGTGCCTAAGTGGCCTAAGTGACTTCACGGGCCTAATGGGACTAATGGTACTAATGGGACTAATGGGTTTAATGGGTCTAATGGGCCTAAGTGTCCTAATGGGCCTATGTGGACTAATGGGTCTAAGTGGCCAAATGGGCCAAATGGGACTAATGGGTTCCATGGGACTAATGGGCCTAATGGGCCTCATGGGCCTAACTGGCCTAATGGGACTAAGTGGACAAATGGGCCAAATGGGACTAATGGGTTCAATGGGACTAATGGGCCTAATGGGCCTCATGGGCCTAACTGGCCTAATGAACCCAATGGGCCTAAGTGGCCTAAGGGACCTAATGGGCCTAGGTTTCCTAATCCCCTTAATTGACTAAATGGGCCTAACGGTCCTAAGTGGCCTAATGGGGTGAATGGGCCGAAGTGTCCTAATTGGCCGAATGGGCCTAATTGGCCTAATGGGCCAAAGTGGCTGAAGTGGCCTAATCAGCCTCATCGAACGAGTATGACTAATGGGACTAATGGGCCTAAGTGGACGAATGGGCCTTAGTGACTTAATGGGCCTAAGTGGATGAAATGGACCAATGTGCCTATGTGGCCTAATGGGACTAATCGAACTAATGGGGCTTAGTGGTCAAAATTTCCTAATGGGCCTAAGTGGCCTAATTGGAATAATGGGCCTAAGTGGCCTAATGGGGCTAAGTTTTCTAATGGGCCTAAGTGGACTAATGGGCATAAGTGGCATAATGGGCCTAACTATCCTAATGGGCCTATGTGGGCTAATTAGCCTAATGGGCATAATGATCCTAGGTGGACTAAGTGGCATAATGGGTCTAAGTGGCCTAATGGGCCTAAGAGGCCTAATGGACCTAATGGGTCTAAAGGGACTGAGTGGCCTAATGGGATTAATGGGCCTCAGTGGCCTGTTGGGCCTAAGTGTCCTAATGGGACTAATGGTCCTCAGTGGCCTAATGGGCCTAATGGTCCAAATGGGGCTAAGTGGCCTAATGGACCTAATGGGTCTAATGGGCTTAAGTGGACTAATGAGACGAATGGGCCTAAGTGGCCTAATGGGCCTAATGGGTCTAAGTGGCCTAAGGGGCCTGATGGGACTAATGGACCTAAGTGGCCTAATGCGTTGAACATGCCTAAGTGGCCTAATGGTCCTAATGGGCCCGAGTGGCCTAATGGGCGCAATGAGATAGATGGGCCTAATGGGCCTAATGGATTGAAGTGGCCTAATGCACTGAATGGGCCTAAGTTGCATGATGGGACATATGGGAATAATGTGTCAAATGGACCAAAGCGGAATAATGTGCTTGGTGGGCCTGATGAGTGTAATGGGCTTATGTGGCCTAAAAAGCTTAATGTGCATAAGTGGCCTAATGGGAGAAATGTGCCTCATGGGCCAAATGTGCTGAAGTGGCCTAATGGTTTTGATGGTCCTGATGGGCTAGATGGTCCTAATGGGCCTGAGTGGCCTTAGTGGCCTTATGGACCTCATGGGCATAATGGGCCTAAGTGGCCTAAGTGGCCTAATGGGCCTATAGGGCCTAATGGGTGTAAGTGGACGAATGTTCCGAATGGGGATAATTGGCCTAGTGGCCCTGATGGGGCTAATGGGAAAAATGGGCCTATATGGCTTAATGGGCCTAAGTGGCCTCACTGGCCTAGTGGGCCTAAGGGGGCTAAGTGGCCTAATGAGTAGAATGGGCCTAAGTGGACTAATGGGCCTATTGGGCCGAAGTGGAATAATGGGCCTAATGGGCCTAAGTGGCCTAATGGGCCTAAATGGCCTAATGGGATTAAGTGGCCAAATGGGCCGAGGTGGCCTAATTGGCCTTAGTGGAATAATGGTCTGAATGGTCCTGAGTGGCCTAATGGGCCTTAATGGCCTAATGTGACCAATGGGCCTAATGGGACTAATGGGTCACGGTGGCCTAATTGGCCTAATCAGCATAATGGGTCTTAGTGGCCAAATTGGCATAATGGGCCTAAGTGGCCTCATGGGCCTAAGTGGCCTGATGGGCCTTAGTGGCCTCATGGGCCTAATCAGGCTAATGGTCCTAAGTGTCTTCATGGGTTTGATGGGCCTAATGGGACTAGTGGGCCTCTATGGACACATGGGCCCAATTTTCATAATGGGCCTAAGTAGCCTAATGGGCCTAAGTGGACCAAGTGGCCGAATTGGCCAAAGTGGACTAGTGGGCCTAATGTGACTCAGTGGCCTAATGGTCCAAATGAGCCTAAGTGGGCTAATGGCCCTGATGGGCATAAGTGGCCTAATGGGCCTAATGAGCCTAGTGGGCCTTAGTGGCCAAATGGTCCTAATGTGCCTAAGTGGCTGAATGGTTCTAAGTGGATTAATGAGCCTAATGGGCCTTAGTGACCTAATGGGATGAATGGGCCTCAGTTTCCTAATGGGCCTAATGGGCCTCAGTGTCTTAATGGGCCTAACGGGCATGAGTGGCTGGAATGGCCAAATGGGCATAATGGGCCACAATGGCCTAATGGGACTAATCGACCTAAGTGGCTAGAAATTCTAAATGGGCCTAAGTGGCATACTTAGCATAATGGGTCTAAGTGGCCTAATGGGCCTGAGTGGACTTATGGGCCTAAGTGGCTTAATGGGCCTAAGTGGGATAATGAGCCTAAGTGGCCTAATGGGCTTAATGGACCAAAGTGGCATAATGGGCCAAAGTGGACTGATGGGCCCAATGGTCCATAGAAGCCTAATAGGCCTATGGGGATGAATAGGCCTAAGTGGCCAAATGGGCCTAATGGGCCCAATGGGCCTAAGTGGCCTAATCAGATGAATGGGCCTAAGTGGTCCAATGGGCCTCAGTGGCCAAATTTTCCTAATACTCCCAAGTGGTCTAAGTGGCCTAATGGGCCTAATGGGCATAAGTGGCCTAATGAGTTGAATGGGTCTAATGGGATTGATGGGACTAATGGGCCTAAGTGGCCTAATGGGCCTGATGGGCCTAATGGGATGAATGGTCTTAATGGTCCTAAGTGTTCTAATGAGCCGAATGGACCTAAGTGGCCTAATGTGCCTAATGAGCTTGATGGGAATAATGGGCCGAATTGGCCTAAGAGGCATCATGGGCTTGATGGGCCGGATGGGCTTAAGTGGCCTAATGAGATGAATGGACCTAAGTGGCCTAATGGTCCTAATTGGCCTACTGGGCCTACTAGGCCTGATGGGCCTAATGGGCTAAATGGGTTTCACTGGCCTCATGGGCCTAATGGGTCTAAGTGGCCTAAGTGGCCTAAGTGGCCTAAGTGGCCTAATGGGTCGAATGGGCCTCTATGGCCTAATGGGCCTAATGGACCTGATGGGCCTAATGGCCCTGATGGGCCTAATGTGTGTAATGGCCCCAAGTGGCTTAATGTGCCTAAGTGGCCTCAATGGCCTAATGGGCCTGATAGTCCTAATTGGCCTAATGTTCTGAATGGGCCTAAGTGGCCTAATGGGTCTAATGGGCCTAATTGGAATAATGGATTGATGGGCCAAATGGGCCTTATGGGCCTTAGTGGCCTCATTGGCCTAATGGGACTAATGGGCCTAAGTGGCTGAAGTAACCTAATGGGCCTCATGGGACTAATGGGCCTAATGGGCTTAAGTGGGCTAATGGGATGGATATGCCTAATGGGCCTTATTGGATTAATGGGCCTGATGGGCCTGATTGGCCTAATGGCCATAATGAGCCTCAATGGACCAATGGGCCTAATTGGCTTGATTGGCTTAATGGGAAGAATGGGCCTAATTCACCCAATGGGCCCAATGGGCCTAAGTGGCCTAATGGGCCTAATGGGATTGATGAGGTTCATGGGCCTAATGGTCCTAATGTGACTAAGTGGCCTAAGTGGCCTAATGGGCATAATGGGCCTTAGTGGCCTAATGGGTCTAATGGGCCTAATGGAACTCAGTGGCCTAATGGTCCTGATAGGGTCAATGGGAAAAATGGGTCTGATGGGCTTAATGGGCCTAAGAGGCCTAAGTGGCCTAAGTGGCCTAATGGGCCTAATGGGCCTAATGTTCTTAATGGGCCTAAGTGTCTTAATGAGACCAATGGTCCTAAGTGTCTTGATGGGACCAATGGGCCTAAGTGGCTTGATGGGCCGAAGGGCCCTAAGTGGTGGAATGCGCCTATGTGGCGGAATTGGCCGAATGGGCCAAATGGGCCTCAAGGTCTGAATGGGCCTCATGGGCCAAATGGGCCTAAGTGTCCTCATGGGACTAATGGGCCTAATGGGAATAAGTGGCCTAATTTGCATAATGGACCTAATGGGCCTCATGGGACTAAGTGGCTTTATGTGCCTAATGGGATTAATGGGCCTGATAGGCCTCCTAGGCCGAAGTGGCCTAATTTTCCTAGTGGGCCTAATGGGCCTAAGTGGCCTAAGTGTTCTAATGAGATCAATGGGCCTATGTTCCTAAATGGGCCTAGTGGGGCTAAAGGTCCTAATAGAACTAATGGGTCGGAGTGGCCCAATGGGCCTAATGGGCGTTAGTGGACTCATGGGACCAATGAGCCGAATGGGCCTAAGTGGCCTAACGGGTCTAATGGGCCTAATGGATATAATGAGCCTATGTGGCCTGATGGGAGTGCTGATCCTAATGGGATTCATGTCCTTAAGGACCTAAGTGGCCTAATGTGCCTAATGGGCCTAAGTGGCCAAATTGGCCTAGTGGGACTAAAGGCCCAAATGGGCCTAATTGGCATGATGGGCCACATGGGCCTAAGTTTCCTCATTGGCCGAATGGCCATAATGTGCCTAATGGGCCTAAGTGTTCAAAGTGGGCATAAAGGGCCTAATGGTTTGAATGGGTCTAAGTTTCCTAATGGGCCTAATGGGACTCATGGGCCTAAGGGGCCTACTAGGTTGATTGGGACGAATGGGATGATTGGGCCTAGTGTTCCCAATGGGCCTAAGTGGCCTAATGGGCCTAAGTGGACTAAAGTTTCTAGTGGGCCTAATGGGATTAATGGGCCTAATGGGTCAAATGGGCCTAAGTGGTATGATGGTTCTAATGCACCTCATGGGTCTCATGGGCATAAGTGGACTCATGGGCCTAATAGTCTGAATGGGCCTAAGTGACATAATGGGCCTGATGGGCCTAATGAGCCTAATGGGCAGAATGGGATGAATGGGCCTCATGGGCCTAATGGGCCTCATGGGACTAATGGGCCTCATGGTCATAAGAGGCCTAATGGGACTAAGTGACCTAATGGGCTTAGTGGGACTAATGGGCCTGATGGGATTAATGGGGATAATGGGCTAGATGGACCAAATTGGCCTAAGTGGCCTAAGTGGACTAATTGGGCTAATCGACTGAATGGGATTAATGGGCCCAAGTGGCCTAAGTGGATTAATGTGCCTAGTGGGACTAGTGGGACTAATGGGTTTAATGTTCCTAACGGGCCTAAGTTTCCTAATGGGCCTACATTTCCTAATGGGCCCAATGGGCCTAGGTGGCCTAATCAAGTTAATCAACTGAATGGGCCTAATGGGCCTAAGTGGCCTAATTGGCTTACTGAGCCTAATGGGACTAATGTTTTTAATGGGTCTAGTAGGCCTTAGTGGACTAATGGACCTAATGGGCCTTAGTGGCCTAATGGACCTAATGGGCCTAGGTGGCCTAATGGGCATAATGAGACTAAGTGTCCTAATTCCCCTAATTGACTGAATGGGCCTAATGGGCCTAATTTTCCTAAGTGGCATACTGGGACTAATGGTCTTAAGTGGCTTAATGGACCTAATGGGCCTAATGGTCCTAAGTGTCCTAAGTGTCTTAATCGGCCTAATCAACCGAATGGGCCTAATGGGCCTAGTGGGCCTAAGTGGTCTAATGGGACTAATGGGCCTAATGGGTCTAAGTGGCCTAATCTGCCTAATCGACCGAATGGACCTAAGTGGCCTAATGGGACTAAAGGGTATAATGGTCCTAAGTGGCCTAATTAGGTTAATCGACCGAATGGGAAAAAGTGGCCAAATCGGACTAATCAATTGAATGGGACTAATGGGATTAAGTGGCCTAATGGGCCTAATGGGATGAATGGGTCTAAGTGGCCTAAGTGGCTTAATCAGCTTAATCGACTGAATGAACCTAATGAGCCTAAGTGACATAATGGGCCTAAGTTGACAAATGGGATAAGCGGAATAATGGCCCTATTGAGCCTAATGGGTGTTAGTGGATTAATGGGACTAATGGGCTGAAGTGCCATAATGGGCCTAAGTGGTCGAATGGGCCCCGTGGGCCTATGTGGCCGAATGGGTGCAATGGACCTATTGCACCTAATTGGCCTAATGGGACTAATAAGTGTAAGTGGCCTAATGGGCCTATGTGGAAGAATGGGCCTAGTGTGACTAAGTAGCCCAACGGGCCTAAGTGGCCTAATGGGCCTAGTGGCCTCATGGGCCCAATGGGCCTAATGGGACTAAGTGTCCTAATGGGCCTAATGGGCCTCATGGGTGGAATGCGCCTCATGGGCCTAATGGACCTAATGGCCCTAATGGTCCTAAGTGGCCTAATGGGCCTAATGGGCCTAAGTTCTCTAGTGGGTCTCGTGGGCCTACTGGGTCTAATGGGGTAATGGACCAAATTGGCCTAAGTGGCCTAATTGGGATAATCGATCGAATGGGCCTAATGGGCCTTTGTGGCCTAAGTGGATTAATAGGCCTAGTGGGACTAATGGGTTTAATGGGCCTAATGGGCATACTTGGCCTAATGGGACAATGTGGCCTAATTGAGCTAATCGTCTGAATGGGCCTAATGGGCCTACTTGGACAAAGTGGATTAACGGGCCTAATGAGATTAATGGGAATAATGGGTTCAATGGTCCTAGCTGGACTAATGGGCCTATGTGGCCTAATGGGCCTACGTGACCTAATGGGACTAATGGGACTAAGTGAAAAATGGGCCTAATGGGCCTAATGGGAGTAATGGGTTTAATGGGCCTAAGTGGGGTAATGGGCCTAATGGGATATTGGGCCTAAGGTCCCTAATGGGCCTAGGTGGACTAATCCCCCTAATCGAATGAATGGGCCTAATGGACCTATTGGGACTAAGTGGCCTAATGGACCTAATGAGACTAATGGTCTTAATCAGCCTAAGTGGCCTAATTGGCCTAATCGGCCTAATCGAAGGATGGGACAGATGAGCCTAATGGGACTAATGGGAAGAATGCCTAAGTGGCTTAATTGGCCAATGGGGCATAATGGGACGAAGTGGCCTAAGTGGTCTAATTTGCTTAATCAGCCGAATGGGCCTAATGGCCCTCTATGGCCAAATGGGCCTAAGGGGCCTAAGTGGCTTAATGGGTCTAATGGGCCTAAGTGTCCTAATGGGCCTAATGAGCCTATGTGGCTTAATCAGTCTAATCAACCAAATGGGCCTAGTGGGTGTAATAGGCCTAATGGGTCTAAGTGTCCTAATATGCCTAATCGATTGAATGGTTCAAATGGGTCTAAGTGGTCTAATGAGCCTAAATGGCCTAATGGGCCTAAGTGGACTAATCAGACAAATCGACCGAATGGGTCTAGGTGGCCGAATCGGCCTAATCAATCGAATGGGTCGAATGGGCCTAAGAGTCCTAATGGGATTAATGGGCCTAATGGGACTAATGGGTCTAAGTGCCCTAATCGGCCTAATCGATATAATGTTTCTAATGGGACTAAGTGGTCTTATGGCCATAATGGGACTAATGGATATAAGTGGTCTAAGTGGCCTAATTGGCCTAATCGATAGAATGGAACTAATGGGCCTTATGGGCCTAAGTGTTCAATCAGGACTCATGGGCCTAAGTGGTCGAATGGGCCTAATGGGACAATTTGGACTAATGGGGTTAATGGACCTAATGGGACTAAGTGGATGAATAGGATTAAGTGGCATAATTGGACTAATGAGCGTAGGTGGCCTAATGGGCCTAATGGGATGAAGTGACCTAATGGGTCTAAGTGGCCTAATGGGCCTAGTGGGGGGGCCTAAGTGGCTGAATGGGCCTAATGGGCCTAATACACCTAATTGGCCTAATGGGTCTAATGGGCCTAAGTGGCCTAATGGGCCTAAGTGGCCTAATAGGCCTAGTGGGTCGAAGTGGACTAATGTGCCTAAGTGGCCTGATGGGAAAAGTGGGCCTAAGTGGCCAAACAGTCATAATGGGCCTAATGCGCCTAATTTGCCTAATGGGCCTAATGGGCCTAATGTGCATAAATGGCCTAATGGGACTAAGTGGACTAATGGGCCTAGTGGGCCTAAGTGGTTGAATGAGAGTAATGGGCCTAATACACCAAATGGGCCAAATGGGCCAAATGGGCCTAATGGTCCCAATGGGACTAAGTGGCCATATGGGCCTAATGGGATGAATGGGCCTAATGAGCCTGATGATCCTAATGGGACCAATGGGGCTAATGGGCCTAAGTGGTCGAATGAGCTTAACGAGCAGAATGGGTCTAAGGGGCCCAATGGGCTTAAGTGGCCTTATGGGCCTAATGGGCCTAATGGGACTAATGGGACTAATAGGCCTAAGTGTCCAAATTGGAAAATGGGCCTATGTGGCATAATGGGCCTAATGGGCCTAAGGGGCCTTAAGGGCCTAATAGGGATAATCACATAGTGTGTGGGTTTTATGTGAGACTAATTCTTGTGCATAAAAAATGAATTATGAATCATTTTCCTAAATTATCAAGAAAATATAAGTGTTTTTTCTTTATTTTTAGCGAGTGATGCTTTTTGAACTAAAATGAAAATTTTAAATTGATAACAGACGCTTTGAGTCATACTGAGCACATCGTGTATCAGATTGAGGTGAGGATGATTACTACACATCAAAAATGACATATTGATCGTTTTCATAAATTATAAAATAATAAAAATGTGTTTCTTGGTTTTGAGTATGTCAGTTGTTCTTTTTAGTAAAATTAATGTCAATTTTAAATAAAAAGATGCACTTGGAGTCATATCGGTCCCACCGTGTGTCTGATTGAGGTGAGGCTAATTCATAAACATCCCAAATGACTTATGGATCATTTTAATAAATTTTTAAAACAATCCTAATGTGTTTATTAATTTTTGAGTATACCACTTGTTTTTTTACTAAAATGTCATTTTGAACTAGAAACACACACTTTGAGTCATACCGATCACATTGTGTGTGGGTTTGATATGAGACTGATTCTTACAAATAATAAATAAATTATGAATAATTTTCCTAAATTATCAAGAAAATATGATCATGTTTTCTTGGATTTAAGGGAGTGACGCTTTTTTGTACTAAAATGTCAATTTTAAACTGATAACAGATGATTTGATCCATATCGGGAACATAGTGTATCATATTGTGGTGAGACTAATTCCTACACATAAAAAATGACTTATAGATCATTTTACTAAATTATAAAAACAATATGAATTCGTTTTATCAGTTTTGAGTATGTTAGTTGTCTTTTTTTAGTAAAATTAATGTAAATTTTAAATATAAAAGACGCACTTGGAATCATACTGGTCACATTGTGCATTGGATTGATGCACGATTGATTCCTAAACATCTCAAATGATGTATCAATAATTTTCCTAAAGTATCAAAAAAATATGAATGTTTTTACTTAGTTTTTATTATGGAACTTTTGTTTTTTACCAAAATTTCATTTTAAATTGAAACACACACTTTGAGTCATATCATATGTAGGTTTAACGTGAGCCTAATTCCTACACATCCAAAGTGAAATATTATTTCCCCCCCCCCTAAATTATCAAGATAGTCTGAGCATGTTTGCTTGGTTTTTAGTGAAGGAAACTTTTTTTGTACTAAAATGTCAATTTTAAACTAATAACAGACACTTTGAATCATATCGGGAACATCTTGTATCAGAATGAGGCGAGGATGATTTATACACATCAAAAATGACTTATGGATCATTTTCATAAAGTATAAAAACAATATTAAAGTATTATTTTGGTTTTGAGTATGTCAGTTGTCTTTTTAGTAAAATTAATTTCAATTTTAAATAAAAAGACGCATTTGGAGTCATAACAGTCACATCGTGTGTCAGATTGAGGTGAGTCTGATTCCTACACATCTCAAATTAATTATGGATATTTTTAATCAAGTATCAAAAAAATACAAATGTTTTCCTTTGTTTTGATCACACCACTTGTGTTTTTACTAAAATGTCATTTTAAACTAAAAACATGCACTTTGAGTCATACCAATCACATCATGTGTGGGTTTGATGTAAGACTGATTACTATGAATAAAAAATTAATTATGAATCATTTACTAAATTATCAATACAATACAAGATTCTTTTCATAGTTTTTAGTGAGTGACTCTTTTTTTACTAAAATTTCAATTTTAAACCGATAACGGACACTTTGATTCATACTGGGAACATCATGTATCAGATTGGGGTTAGGCTGATTCCTACATATCACAAATGACTTATGTATTGTTTTCCTAAAGTATCAAAACAATGAATTTTTTTATTAGTTTTTAGTATGTTAGTTGTCTTTTTTATTAAAATTAATGTCAATTTTAAATAAAAAGAAACACTTGGAGTCATACCAGTTACATTGTGAGTCATATTATAGTAAAGATGATTTTTACACATCCCAAATTACTTATGGATAATTTTCCTAAAGTATCAAAACAATATGAATGTTTTTTTATCATTTTTTAGTATGTTAGTTGTCTTTTTTAGTAAAATTAAAGTCAATTTTAAATAAAAAGACACACTTGGAGTCATACTAATCACATCATGCATCAGATTGAGAGGATAATTATTACATGTCCCAAATGACTTATGGATCGTTTTACTAATGTATTAAAATAATCCAAATGAGTTTTCTTGATTTTAAGTACGTCTCTTGTGTTTTTTACTAAAATGTCATTTTAAACTGGAAACACACACTTTGATTCATACAGATCACATTGTGTGTTGGTTTGATGTGAGACCATTTCCTACATGTCAAAAATAAATTATGAATAGTTTTCCTAAATTATAAATACAATCTGAGCATATTTTTTCATTTTTTAGTGAGTGACACTTTTTAAACTACAATATTAATTTTAAATTGATAGCAGACACTTTGAGTCATACTGAGCACATCATATATCAGATTGTGGTGTAGTTAATTCCTACATGTCACAAATGAGATATAGATTATTTTCCTAAATTATAAAAAAATATTATTTTTTTTTCTTATTTTTGAGTATGGGATGTGTGTTTTGAACTACAATATAAATTATAAGCTAAAAAACATATCGTTTGAGTCATACCTTTTGAGTGCATGATCATAGTACAAGAGTGAATTGTCCTTGTTGAAGAAGCAATATTTTCCTAGAAAAAATTAACCATTGGTTTAAACCTATAAAAATTCATTAATTGAGCTAAAATAAATATTTACATATGAGTATTTTTAGAATATAATAAAATCTATCTTACCCTTTCACAATCATAGAGAGTACAAACTCCATGATAAACCATTTAACTTATTTGATGGAAAAAACTTTAGTGTGACCTATTATTTATTTTCAAAATACACTAAACTCTATTATAATTTTTTTAACCCTTTTTTATATTATTAAACATCAATGTATCCCTTTATAGCATCCAAATGACACTAAAATCTGGGGAATCCATTAAGTCTTCTTGCATTGTTCTATAGATAAGTATATCCTTTTCTATATTCTGAGTGATTATAAAGTCTAACATAACATCATAATTATTTGTTCATAAAAATGGGAATATCCCTATTTTAAAGTATTTTTTATTGAGAATAATGATTATTTTTTTATTAATGAGCTTGTGAACATGGATCATTTTACATAATGAATGTGTACATGCATAATAAATTTTACTTGTATGGATTTCAAAAGCATTTTTGATATTATATCATGAATCTAATATATGATTGAATATCCAAAATAATTCCACCACCCACCAAAGTGAAACCAATATATTTTTCTTTTATAAAAATTCATGATTCGGTCGTTGAAATTTTGTATTTATTTTTTTAGAGTTTTTGGATCAATCTACTAGTTTCTTTTTCAAAGGGGTCATCATTTTTATTTTTGGTACTTTATGATTTCATTTAAAGTGGGTTTTTCATTTTTCAGATATTTCTTCATAAGGTAGTTTCTTTTCATTTGATGTCATGTTTCCTTTGACACCATCCCACCTTGATGACCATGATCTCTCAATGTTTTTTGTCCTCCAATAGTTCTCTCATACATCTTCTAGATTCGGTAGTTGATTACACATATATTTATTCAAATGTTTGAGTTAGATTATATACATGTTTTATGATTGGATTGATGTTGTATGACTCTTAAGTGACTATTGGATCCACTACTAAGACCTTTTCTTTGTAGTGTAGAGAAGTCATGGGCAAGAAACTTCATTTTTTTTTCAATTTTTTTTGGTGAGGGGTTGCTTTCACACTTCATTAATATTTGATAGTACATGTAATATTCTAATATAAATTTTAGCCTATGATAATCTATTTGAAAAAATAAGTAGTGTTTGTTTTGTTTCTAAAAAAATCCTCCACTTAAATTTCTATTTAAAATCACTTAAACAAGTGGTGAAAAACATATTTTCAATAAGCCTCCTGAAATACTTGAACAATGGATCTTATCTTAAGTTACAATTTTTTACGCACTTTTCAATAATTTTACTAAAAAACAACCATGGTATGATTCTCATTTTACTCCATTGCCCAAAAAGTTTATTATTTTCAATTCAACGCTTCATCTCCTCCTCTGCCTCAGTCTCCACCTATGCCTCCTCCTCCACCTCATTCTAAAACTCTAACTCTCATTCCACCTCAGCCTCTGCCTCCGCCTCTACCTTTTCCTCTTCCTCTGCATCCACCATTGCCCAATAATTTTATTGTTTGCATGTCAACTCTTCTAAACAAATTTATTTACTCCATTATACTTCTCCTTGTGAAAGGGACCAAAAATAATATATAAGCATTCTAACATTAATTATTCACACCCCAAATATTTTTCTAAGTTCAAATCTTGTACTAGATCACAAACATAGAAATTAATCACCTAAATTTGATGTCAGAAAACATTTTTGAAACATGTATGAGCCCACTCATCTCTAAATAAATTTGCTTCATCTTTTGATTATAAAGGTTTTCATAAATCCTAATAGTACTGAGAAAATATACACAAACAAATTATTAAGAAATAAATATAATTAAATTTTAATTAACTTTAAAAATTACATGTTTGGGGATTTTGTTCTTTTCATGCTTTAGGATATCTCTCATAAATTAGTAAACATACTATACACAATCGGTTCCATTATCTTTCTTCAAACACTATAGAAAAATTGACCAAAATAAGTAAAAAAAATTGAAATATTTTTTGATAGTTAAATCTTTCTATATATACCTTAATCGGTTTCCATTTATAGTAATCCACAGGATTTATCCATTCAAACACTGACTACATGCCATGATTTATCTTATATTTAGCGATCTCCATATTATAAAAAAATTCTTGTTAAAACACAAACTGAAATATATAATTTGAATTTTATCTATAAAATGTTGATTTTAGTGTATTAAAAATTCACAATACACATCATGTGTGTTCAGTTTTTTGGATATTCATGCATTGGATCCATAAAACATGGCATTGGATGGAAGTGGCTTAAGATTTTGATTCATCAAATTGAATATAAACAAAGGAAAATATGTTTTATCATATCACATAAAACTATTATTGTTGATTTAAAATACATACCAATTTCTCCTCTAGTGAATCGTACACCATCCTTTCTTTGCGATAGGGTTACGTTGGTTTTGATATATGTTCTTTATTTTCAACACTCTTTTGTTGTTCCATAAATTAACAATTTTAAATCAAATTGGATAAAATGAATGATTTAAAATAATATATTATCGACTCCAATGCACCTAAAAATATTTCTCATTGCGAATATTTATGAAATCATTCCCTATTTTCTACTTTATAATGTGTTCATAACTAATTGGTGGGTGGGACTTTACTTTTCCCTTAGAATCCCTAAGATGTAACTTTGTAAGAAGAGTCAAAAATCATCCATGGGATTTTATATAAGCCATTAAAAAAATTCTTCTGTAAATATTCTAAAATAAATGAACTCTACAAGGAATAATGAAAAATAAATCAGCATTTCATTATATAATTTTTCGGTAAAATAGAGAAAGTATATCATAACATTAATGTTATATATTTCCAAAGGGTTTCCTTCTTTATAGGTCAGATGTGGTGCCATTAATCAATATCGATCATCACATTCATCCTCATTGTGATCCCAAAATAACTAATGAACATTGACTTATTGGGATTAATAAGTTGTTCGTGTTGATTCCAACCAACCTAAATTTTTATATTCTGATTTCTTACCTTGATAATTTTATTCAAAAATGTGATTCTTAATTATTATTTTTTTCATCAACATGTTGTTGATCCCATAATAATTATATATTTTCATAATCAATAGTATTTTCTTTCTTATGATTTCTAACATCATCATGTTCAAAAGACATTGTCTTCATGAGTAGTCAAACATTTAATTTTTCTTGAATAATAACAATGTAAACACAGACAAAGGATTTGAGAAGGGTCATATGTATTCTCTATTGCAAACTTTATAAACCCTTTAACTCCATATCCATACTCTTTTTTCGAATGATTATTCTGTATTCATTTTTTTGAAAATGGATAATTGAATTTAAGAAAATAATTACTCCACTATGATAGGTATTATCCTCTAAATTCATCTAAAGGTTAAAGTTATAGACAACTATCATCCTCATCAGATTCATCTCCCAGCAGTTATTATTGCATTTTTTTACTTGAGACTCATCATCCGTCTCTTTTTTATATGCACCTATATTTCTTGAACTACTCTGAGCATTAGTCATCCCATACTAGGTACCAATGATCATTTTGATGACTGTTGCTCAGAGTAGTTCAAGAAACATAAAATATATGAGGATGAGTGTCAAACAAATGAAATCAATAATAAATATTTAGGAGATTAAGTTGGTGAATATGATAGTTTTCTCCTTAAAACATTTTAAATTGCTACATCTTGATTTAAAATTTGAAATCTCATATCAAAATGATAAAATGTCCCCAACACTACCATGAGAACATCAACTCATCCCCACTGAGGTGTAACGACTCTAATCTATGTTACTAGTCCTTTTTCCCTCACTTGTATCTCAAATATAAGATCTCTATATCCATTGAGGTTCATGTGTAGGGTGTGATTATAAAAATAGACAAGTAAATACAAACAGGGCCCCTAAAATATACAACACAACATATATTTGAGTATATTTTCAAAGTAGTAACACTAAAAATACACATATAATTAAATTCATTCTCTAATAATCAGGACACCGTGATAATCAAATGTATTGACTTCATTTAAAATCAGTGAATTATAATAATCATACTATAAGTTTATACAATTTTTGTTCACTAGAATTCAAATCATTTCACTAATAAAAGGTCAAAATTTGAATCATAGGAGGAGAAAAATTTATTTATCTCCATATGGAAATAACCACATCACATGTACCATGAGATTCAACCTCAAACACATAGAATTCAAGACCACCCCTTAGGGATAACCATTACATGTACTTATTGCATCTAAATCATGAAATGGATATTTTAGCACCCCCGATTTTAGGTATGTAACACTTTATTTATGCCTTTTATGTATGGAAATTGGTTGGGTATTTTTTTTAAGAGTTTGAAATGTTTTTGGAAGGTTTTGGGGGCTTTTATAAGGGCTAATAATTTAATCTCATTTAGAAAAAATCATGAAACACTTGAAGGAAACCATGCACAATGTGATAGGGGCCAGGGATAAGGCACACAGTTGGTGCATGGTTTTACAAACCATGTGACCTCCCCAATCTATTCATGAAACATGGGATAGTGGGATTTTACACGGTTGGTGAACGGTTTGTCTAACCACATAGACCAACCAATCAAGGAACCCTCTTGAGGCAGTAGCAGGCGCGGGGTTAGTGCACGGTTTTCCTAAATGTGTATAGTTAAAAAGTGGGTTTAAAGAAATAGACCTCATTCATTATTAACCCTAAACACACCAATTGAGCCCCATTTCAACCCTCACTCATTATTTCCTTATCTCCAAGGCAAGCGAACCTATCTCCATCATTTTGTAAGTATTTAGAAGGGTCTTCTTGGTGTTTTGAATCTATATATTCCTTGGTAAGTATCCTTTGTGGTGGTTTTCTTGGTTTTTCTTAGATCTACTTGTCTCTCTCTCCCGGTTTCTTATATATAATCCTGTTTCAAATAGATCTAGGGGTTTTAATGACAATAATGGTTATATTTTGCCTTTTTGATGTTATTGGAATGGATCTAAGGCATATTTTTGAAGTTTTCACCCAGATTTGGTGGGCATTTGTGTCATTGTTCATTTTTTCCAAAACCCTAGAGGTAGGTGGCCTCAATCTTGACTCCTCTTGTTAGAACTAGAATAATTTTATTTAAAATTAATTTTTTTATCGATTTTTTTTAAAATTGATGTGAAAATATTGTGTGAAACCTCTTTAGTGTTGTTTTATAGGTTTTGGGGGAAATTTGATGTTGTTGTGTAATTTACTTCTTTGCTGGATTTTAAAATGATGATTTTAAAATCGGTTTCTTGGTTTGATTTATGGAAATGGGTTATGAAAATGGTTTTCAATATAATTTTTTTTATTTAAATGATGTTTTGCATAAATGGGTGAAATAGGTTTTGGAATAATTTTTGGAAATGTTTTTTGGATTAAAAGGTTGTTTTGGTTTGGAAATTTTTGGGTATCATGGTTTTGGAAAATATATTGGTTTATATGATTTTGGTAAATATTTATTTTATAGTCATTGAATTAAGTGGTTAATCATGAGTTGGATGGGATAGATATTGAGAATGAAGTACCACCATCAAAGGGTTGGAATGTGGTCATGAAGTACCACAATAAAAAGGGGATGGGGATTGGATGTGAAGTCACACCATCAATGGTGACACCAAGATTGGGTGGTTGTGTTGGGTTGTGTGTGTGATGAGGTGTATGTATTGGGTCAGGTGAAATGAAATGGTTTATTCCAATATGGAATGGGAAAAATGGTTAATGACTTATTGATTTCTTTCCTTGAAAATTTTTATGTTTGGGTAAACTATTTTGGTAAGGATGTGTTTAGATTTTTGGAAATTATTGAACTGATTAATGGTTTAAATAAATTGTTTTATATAAATGTTCTAACTTGATCTATCCTAGTGGCATGATTAGGAAATTCATTTGGGTAAAGCCTATTTATTTTCATTACTCACCCCCTACTTTGGAAATTTGGTGATTTTTTAGATGTTGTATTTTGAGACACAGGTAAAGGTAAAGCATCTCATTTATTTAGTGGTTCATCATGATGCTTGGGAGGTCTTATGGTGTTGGATCATGGAGATTGGTGTGGAGTTATGGAGATTTATCTTAGTGTACTTGAGTTTTTTTTGAGGTCTTCTACTTTGGTACTCTAATTCTAGTTATGTTGTTTGGTTATGGTGGTCTATTTGTATTATGGAATTATATTAAATTGTTATCATGCATCATATAGTAATGTTGGTTATGGTTTGTTTGCTTGTGTTTCTTTATTTTGTAAAAGGGAAAATCATCCCCCAATTATTCATGAATACCTTGGAATTTATTTCCAACATTTGTATCCTTGGGAATGTTGCTTAAGACAAACTAGAATCATCACCTTGACTCAAGCCGATGAGGAGGGGTGAGACGTTACAAGTGGTATCAGTTTTTTGGGTCTTTTGGCATCCGTTGTCGACTTAGAGTTGGAATTCATTCTCAGTTTATTCTTAGATTTGGGATAGTATAAAGTAGTATGATTGTTGGGACTTAAAATGTATATCATAAAAAGATGTATCTAACCATTTTATTATGAACTTTAAGTTACCAGTTAGCTACAAACGTAAGAGTTTTGGAGACACTTATAGGAGTGTAATATCATTGTAGTGGGTTTAGACAATGAGAAGAGCATGACATTCATGGTATAAATGACTTCCCACTAGGATTTAATATCTTATTTGGATTAATTATTTATGTTGTGATATTAATTTTTAAATTTTTGAAAAATATATAAAGTGGTTTCAAGTGTGTGATTTTGAAAAGAGAATGGTTCTGGTATTTTGAAAATGGGTCGATTTTCAAAACATGGTGGATGTTTTTTCACAAATGATTTAACATGGGAAATGTTGGATTTTTTAAATCATGTTTATGATAGTTGAAATGTGATAGAATGTGAAAATTTTAAGACTTTTTTTGCTAGAGAGTGAGACTTATGGTGTTTCTCATGTGAACAGAGAATGGAACCCAGTAGGCATTGTAGAAGCCAACCAAAGGAAGCCACTAAAAATGTGGTTTCACCTGAGCCCCAGGTGAACCAGCAGCTATTACAGAGCATAGTGAAAGATTTTGAATATCTTGATAGTGGGAATAAAAGAGATTAACCAAGGAATGTGGACTATTTGGTTCAGTTTAAGAAGAAAAATCTACCCATATTTTGGGGTGATTCAAAACCAAAAAGGGTGGAAGCGTGGCTAAATAGGATGAATCAGATCTTTGATTTCCTAGGAACACTGATGGGGTTCAAAGTCAAGTTATTGATGTACATGTTGGAAGATCTTCCATGTCAGTGGTGGGAGTTAGCGATCTAGGCTAAAGTGAACCAAGGTATGGCATGGGAGGATTTCAAGGAATTGTTCAAAAAATAATTATATTCTCACACGTTTAGAATTTAGAGAACGATGGTTTTCTTTAGCTTGAAGAAGTAGAACCTTTTTGTGATATAATATGTGGCTAAATTCATGAATTTAGTCTAGTTTTAACATGATATTTCTACTAGTACATCTTTGAAGACACACATTTTTTAATCTGGGGTGAGGTAGGAATTTTTTTTGAATATTTCGATAATCTGTATAAAAGATTGTACGGATATGGTCAACAGGTAAACCATGGATGAAAGGGAAATATTATGGGGGTGGAGTAGATATCGTGATACCTATAGGAAATGTTGGAATCTATAATGTGGGGAGAAATTGGAAGAGGGACACTTATTTCCAAGGTGGGAGTACGGCTCGAAATCTGATGGAAGGATCAATGAATCTTTCTATAAAGCCTATGAGCAAGTATAGATATTTCTGATGTGGTGCTCTAAGACACATGAAGAGAGAATTTACATCACCACCTAGATCATCCCATAATTGTAATCAGACAAGGAATCTTTAGTGTTATTATCTCCATGCTCTAAGTTTGGGTGTTCAGGACATTTCTCAAGGTTCACAGTCGTCTTTTGCCTCAACGGGACGAGGACAGCAGAATACCCCTCATCATCAGAACAAAGTTAGTCATGGTGATTCCAGGAATACCATGACTCCTTAGCATGGGAAATTCCAGTTGGGGAATAAAGATAAAAGTGTGGTGAGTAAGCAGGTATTTGGAGCTAAGCAGGTTAATGTGAATGGCCAACTTGTACCATCGATGGTGATAGGTACAATTCTTTTGAATTATACCCCTATGCAAGCATTGTTTGATATAGGTGCATCTCATATTTCATTTCTTATCATGTTGTTGATTTGTTGGGTCTAAATGTGGAAATGATTCCTTTTGTTTTGAAACTTCAAATTGATCTTGGTCAAAGAAAGTGTCAAGCCTTTCTGTGTAGAGCTTGTTGTATAGCTATCGGGTGACCGGTTTAGGATTGACCCGGGTTGGTTCATGGCAGCCTAATTGGCCTAATTTCCCTAAATGACCTAAATTTTTCTAAATGGACTAAATTGGCCTAAATTGAATAATTTTCTGAAATGACCAAAATGGCCTAATTGGCCTAAATTTCCCAAATAGTCCTAAATTGCCTAAATGGATTAATTGACTTAAATGTCCTAAATGGAAAAAATTTTCCTAAATGGATTAATTGGCCTAAATGGCCTAATTAAACTAATTGACCTAAATGGCTAAAATTGGTCTAAATGAACAAAATGAACTAATTGTCCTAATTGGCCTAAATGGATTAATTGACATAAATAGTCTAAATGGACTAATTTTCCTAATTATCATAAATGGGCTTAATGGAAAAAATTAGCCTAAATGGACTAAATTGGACTAATTGGTATAAGTAACCTAAATGGATTAATTGGCCTAAATGGAGTAAATGGACTAATTGGTCTAATTGGCCTAAATGGACTAATTTTCCTAAATGGCCTAAATTGACATAATTTGAATAATTGGTCTAAATGACCTAAATTGGTCTAAATGACCTAAATGGCCTAAATGACCTAACTGGTCTAATTGTCCTAAATAGACTAATTTTACTAAGTGGCATAAATTTTCTAATTGGTATAATTGGCATGAATTTCCTAAATGACCTAAATTGGCCAAAATTGGCCTAAGTGGCCTAAATGGCCTAAATTGCCTAATTGGACTAATTGGACTAATTGGACTAATTGATCTAATTGGTCTAAATGATATAAATTGGACTAAATGGACTAAATATCCTAATTGGACTAATTGGACTAAATTTTCCTAAATGAAATAAATGTCCAAAATTGGCCTAATTGGTCCAAATGGTCTAAATTGGCCTAAATTGCATAAATTACCTTATTGGATTAATTGGACTAATTGGCCTAAATGGCCTAAATTGTCCTAAATGGAATAAATGGAATAATTGTCTTAAATGACCTCAGTTAGCCTAATTTTCCTAATTCACATAAATTTCTTAAATTTTCTAATTGGTCTAATTGTCCTAATTGGCATAATCAACCTAAATTGGCCAAATTGGCTTAAATGTCCTAATCGGCCTAATTGGCCTAAATATGATAAATTCGTCTAAATGGAATAATTGGATTAATTCTATTAAATGGTATAAATTAGTCTAAATAACCTAAATGATCTAAATTGGCCTAAATGGCTGAATTGGCCTAAATGGCCTAAATTGTCTAATTGGCCTAATTGGCCTAATTGATCTAAATGACCTAAATGACCTAAATGGAAAAAATGGAAAAAATGGATAAAATGGCAAAAATGAACTAAATGACCTAGTTGCCTAATTGGCCTAAATGGCCCAAATGGCCTAAATTGTCCTAAATGGTCTAACTGTCCTAATTGGAAAAAATGGATTAATTGGCCTAGGTGACCTAATTGACCTAATTAGCCTAAATGGCCTAAATAAACTAATTGGCCTAATTGGCCTAATTAGGCTAAATGTTATAAAATATACTAAATGGCCTAAATTGGCCTATTTGGCCTAATTGGTCTAAATGGCCTAAAGTTTCTAAATGGTCTAAATGGATTAATTGGCCTAAATGACCTAAATGGCCTAATTGATATAATTGGCCTAAATGGTATAATTAGAATAAATGACCTAAATGGCCTAATTGGCCTAAATTGACCTAAATGAAATAAATTGGCCTAAATGGACTAAATTAGCCTAAATGGCCTAAATTGGCCTAAATGGCCTAATTTTCCTAATTGGCCTGAATTGGCCTGAATTGCCTAATTGGCCTAAATGGCCTAATTTTTCTAAATTTACTAAATTTTATAATTGACATAATTGTCCTAATTGGGCTAAATGGACTAAATTTACCTAAATTGTCAAAATGGAAAAAAATTGGCCTAAATGGCTTAAATTGGCCTAATTGGCCTAAATTGTCTAAACTGCATAATTGACCTAATTGGCATAAATGGTCTAAATTTTCCTAATCGGATTAAATGGAATAATCGGCCTAATTGTCCTAATTGGTCTAAATTGCCTAAATTGGCCTAAATGGCATAATTGGAAAAATTGGCCCAAATGGTCTAAATTGGCCTAAATAGCCTAAATGACCTAAATTAGCCTAAATGGACTAATTATCCTAAATGAAATAAATTGGACTAAATATCCTAAATGAACTAAATTGCCTAATTGGAATAATTGGAATAATGGGCCTAATTGACTTAATTGGCCTAAATTAGACTAAATGGCCAAAATTTTCTAATGGACCTAAATGGTCTAAAGGTCCTAAATTGGCCTAATTGGCCTGAATTGGTCTCATTGGCCTCATTGGACTAAATGGCCTAAATTGTATTAAATGACCTAAATGACCTAATTGGCCTAAATGACCTAATTTTCCTAATTTTCCTAAATGATCAAAATTGGCCTAATTGGCCTAATGGGCCTAAGGGTCCAATGAGCCTAAGTGGCCTAATGGGTCTAAGGGGATTAAGTGGCCTAATGGGCCTAATGGGCCTAATGGGTCTAATGGGATTAAGTGAAATAATAGGCCTAATGGGCCTAAGTGGCCTAATCAGCCTCATGGGCCAATTGGGCCTAAGTGGCCAAATGGGTCTAATGGGATTAATGGCCTTAATGGGTCTAATGGTTCCACTGGTCCAAAGTGAGCTAATGGGCTTAAGTGCCCTAAGTGGCCTAATGGGCCGAGTGATCCTATTCAGCCTAAGTTTCCTAATGGGCCTAAGTTTCCTAATGGGCCCATTAAGTCCAATTTGGTCTAATGTGCCTAACAAGCTTAATGGGTTGAATGGACCAGTTGGGCCTAAGTAGTATGATGGGCCTAATGGGCCAAATGGTCCTATTGGGCCTATTGGGAATAAGTATTCTAATGGGCCTAAGTGGTATAATGGGACCTTTATGGTCAATTCGACCTAATAGGCTGAATGACCGAATTGACCTAATGGACCTAATAGGCCTAATGGGCCCAATGGGCCTAATGGGCCTAAGGGTCCGAATGGGCCTATGTGGAAGAATGGGCCTAAGTGGCCTAAGTGTCCTAATGGGCCTAATGGGCCTAATGGTCCTAAGTGGCCTAAGGGGCCTTAGGGGCCCAATGGGCATAATGGGTTTAAGCGGTCTAATGGGCCTAAGTGGCCTCATAGACCCAAGTGGCCTAAGTGACCTAATAGGCCTAATCGACCTATTGGGCCAAAGTGACCTAATGGGGCCAATGTCCTAATTGGCCCAATGCGCCCAATGGTTCTAATGGCTCTAAGGGGCCTAATGGGCCAAAGTGGATTAATGGGCCTAAGTTACCTAAGTGACCTAATATGCCTAATGGGCTGATTGGTCCTATTAGTCCTAATGGGCCCATTATGGCCAATTCGACCTAATGGACTAATTGGCCTAAAGGGCATAATGGGTCTAAGGGGCCTAATGGGGATAAGTGGACTAATGGTCCTAAGTGGCCTAATTGGCATAATGGACCTATTGGGCCTAAGTGGTCTAATGGGGTTAATGGGCATGATGGGCCTAATGGGCCCATTATGTATAATTCAGCCTAATGGGTCCAATGGGCCTAAGTGGCCAAATGGGTCGAAGTGGACCAAGTTGGCTAATGGGACTAATGGGTACAATGGGTCTAAGTGGACAAAATTACCTAATGGTCCTAATGGGTCCAATGGGTCTAGGTGGCCTAAATCCCCAAAGTGGTCTAAGTTTCCTGATGGGCCTAATGGGTCGAATGGGCCTAATAAGTCCAATGGGTCTAAGTGGCCTAATGGGAATAAGTTTCCTAAGTTTCCTAATGGGCCTAATGGGTCCAATGGGTCTAAGTGGTTGAATAATCCTAAGTGGCCTAAGTTTGATAATGAGCCTAACGGGCCTAACGGGCCTAATGGGTCTAGTGGGGCTAAGTGGCCTAATCAACCTAATGGGTCTAATCGGCCTAATGAGATGAATGGATTGAATGTGACTAAGTGGCCTAATGGGCCTAAATAGAAGAATGAGACTAACGGGCCTAAGTGGCCTAATCGACCGAATGGGCCTAAGTGGCCTAATGGGACGAATAGGACTAATGGGTCGAATGGGTCTAAGTGGTCTAAGTGGATGAATGGGCCTAATCGACCGAATGGGCCTAATGGGCCTTATGGGCCTAAGTGGTCGATTAGGACTAATGGACCTAAGTGGCTGAATGGGCCTAATGGGCCGAATTGGCCTAATGTGGCATAGTGGGCTTAATGGGCCAAAGTGGAAGAATGGGTTCGAGTGACATAAGGTGGCTAATGGGCCAAATGGGCATAATTAGCCCAATGGTACAAAGTTTCCTAATAGGAATAGTGGGCCTAAGTTGTCAAATGGGCCTAACGGCCCTAATGCACCTAATTGGCCTAATGGGCGTAAGTGGCCTAATGGACCTAAGTGGCCTAATGGGCCTAGTGCGCCTAAGTGGATGAATGGGATGAATGGGCCTAATGCGGCTAATGGGACTAATGGGCCTAATGGTTCTAATGGACCTAAGTGGCCTTATGGGCCTAATGGGTTGAATGGGACTAATGGACCTAATGGGCACAAGTGGCCTAATGGGAAAATGAGCCTAAGTGGCATAATGAGCCTAATTGTCCTAAGTAAACTAAGTGGCCTAATCGACCTCAACGAATATATGGGCCTAATGTTCCTGATGGGTCTAAGTAGAATAATGGGCTGAGAGTAGGCCGAAGGGGCCAAATGAGCCTGATGATCTTACCGGGACGAAGTGGCCTATGGGGCCTAATGGGCCTCATGGGCCTGAGTGTCATAATGGGCCTCATGGGCCTAAGTGGCCTCATGGGCCTAATTGGACCAAGGGGCCTAAGTGTCCTAATGGGACTAATGGGATTAATGGGCTTAATGGGGTTAATGGGCCTAGGTACCAAATGGGCCAAACAGGACCAACTAACCTATGGGGCCTAATGGGACTAAGTGGCCTAATGGGCCTAGGTGGCCTAATGGGCTTAATGGGCTTAATGGGTCTAGGGGCCCAATGGTCCTAATGGGACTAAGTGGTCGGATGGGCCTAATTGGCCAAAGTGGAATAATGGGCCTAGGTCGCCTCATGGGACATATTTGCCTAATCGGCCTAATGGGCTTAATGGGCCTAATGGGCCTAAGTGGCCTAATGGCCCTAATGGGTTGAATGGGTCGAATGGGACTAATTGGCCTATGTGGACTAATGTGCCTAATGTGCCAAAGTTTCCTAATCACCTTAAAGGGATTAATGGGCCTAATGGACCAATGGGCCGAATGGGCCTAATTGGCCTATTGGTCCGAAGTGTCATAATTTTCCTAATGGGATTAATATTCCTAGTGGGTCTAAGAGGCCTATAAGCCTAATGGGCCTTAGTGGCATAATCACCCTAATGTGCCTAATTGACCTAATGGGCCTAAGTGGCCTAATGGGCTTCATGGGCTTAATGGTCCTAGGGGTAAGATGGGCCAAATGGGCCAAATGGGCCGAATGGGCCTAATGGGCCTAAGTGGTCTAATGGGTGTAAGTTGCTTAATAGACATAATGGGATTAATGGACTTAAGGGACCTAATGGACCTAATGTGCCTAAGTGGCATAATCGGTCGAATGGGCTGAATGGGCCCAGTGGGCCTAAGTGGCTAAATGGGCCTAATGGGCCTAAGTAGCCCAATCAGCCTAAGTGGCCAAATAGGCCTAAGTGGTCGAATGGGTCTAATGGGCCTAAGTGTCCTATGTGGAGTAATGGGACTAATGGGATTAAGTGGCTAAATGGACCAATGGGCCTAAGTGGCCCAATGGGCCTAAGTGGCCTAATGGGCCTGAGTTTCCTAATGCGCGTAATGAGCCTAAGGGGCCTAATGGGCCTAAG
Organism: Viscum album; assembly: GCA_963277665.1. NCBI lineage: Eukaryota > Viridiplantae > Streptophyta > Magnoliopsida > Santalales > Viscaceae > Viscum > Viscum album. The sequence goes on from OY728156.1 coordinate 1,781,565,037, forward strand.
TTCCCTAATGGGCCTAATGTTCCTAAGTGACCTAATCCACCTAATGGGCCTAAGTGGCCTAATGGACCTAATGGGCCTAAGTGGCATAATAGACCTAATGAGTCAAAGTGGCCAAATGGGCCTAATGGGCCTAAGTGGCCTAATGGGCCTAGTGGGTCTAATGAGCCTAAGTGGATGAATGGTCCTAATGGGTTGATGTGGCCTAATGGGCCTAATGTACTTATTGAGCCTAATGGGCCTAAGTAGACTAATGGTCCTAATGATCCAAAGTGGCTTAAGTGGCCTAATGGGCCAAATATGCCTAAGTGGCCTAATGGGCCAAATGGGACTAAGTGTCCTAATGGGCCTAATGTGACTAATGGGAATAATTGGCCTAAGTGACTAATGGGCCTAATTGGCTTATTGTGCCTAATGGTTCTATTGGGCCTAAGTGGCCAATGGGCCTATTAGGTCAAAGTGGCATAATAGGCCTAACGGGCCTCATGGGCCTAAGTGGCCTCATGGGACTAAGTGGCCTCATGGGCCTGAGTGGCCTCATAGGCCTCATTGACCTAAGTGTCCTAATAAGATTAATGGGCCCAAGGGGGATAATGGGTTTAAGGGGCCTAATGGGATAAATGGGATTAATGGGCCTTGGTGCCAAATGAGCTTGATGTGTCAAATGGACCTAATTGGATTGATATCTTAATGGGCCTCATGGGCCCAAGTGGCTGAACAGGACTAATGGGACTTAGTGGCCTAATGGGCCTAATGCGGTAATGGGCCTAAGTAGCCTAATAGGTCTAATGGTCCTTAGTGTCTTAATGAGCCTAGTGGGCCTAAGTGGCCTAATGAGCTGAATGGGCCTAAGTGGTCTAATGGGCCTAATAGGCCTAATGGGCCTAAGTGTCCTAATGGGAATGATGGGCCTCAGTGGCCTCATGGTCCCAATGGGCCTAATGGACCTAAGTGGCCTAAGTAGATGAATGGTCCTAATGGGCCTAAGTGGCCTAATGGACATGATGGGATTGATGGGTCTAATGGCCTAAGTTTCCTAATGGGTCGAATGGGCCTAAGTGGCGTAATGGGCCGGATGGGCCTGATGTGCCTAATGGGCCTACCTGGTCTAAGTGGTCCAATGCGCCTCATGGGCCTTAGTGTTTTAATGGGATGAGTGAGCCTAATGGGCCAAAGGGGCCGAATAGGCATGATTTGCCTAATGGGTCTTAGTAGCCGAATGTGCCTAATGAGTATAATGGGCTTGGTAGGCCCAATGGGCATAATGGGCCTAAGTGGCCCAATGGGCCTAATGGGACTAAGTGGCCTAATGGACCTAATGGGCCTAAGTGGACAAATGGGACTGATGGGCCTAATGGGGAGAATGGTCTTAGGTGGCCTAAGTGGCCTAATGGGCATAATGGGCCTAAGTGGCCTAATGTTCTTAAGTGGCCTAATGGGCCCGATGGGCCTAATGGGATGAATGGTCCTCAATGGACTAATGGGTCTCATGGTCCTCATAAGCCCAATGGGAATAATGGGCCTAATGGGAATAATGGGCCTAAATGGATTAATGGGCCCAATGAGCCTAAGTGGCTGAATGGGCCTTATGGGTCTAAGTGACTGAATGTGTCTAATGGACCTAAGTGAAAAAATGGGCCTAATGGGCCTAAGTAACCTAATGGTCCTAAGTGGCCACATGGGCCTAATGGGCCTAAGTAGATGGATGGACCTAATGGGCCTCATGGGACCAATTGGCCTTAGGGGCTTAAGTGGCCTAACGGTCCTAGTGGGCCTAATGAGACTAAGTCACCTAATGGGCCTAATGGGTTTAAGTTGCGTAATGAGATGAATGGACATAATGTGACTAGTGGACCTAAGTGGACAATGGTACTAATGGGCCTAATGGGCCTAAGTGGCCTAAGTGGCCTAAGTGGCCCAATTAGCCTAATCGAACAATTGTGGCTAATGGGCCTAAGTGGCCTAATGGCCATATTGGCCTAGGTGGATGAATGGGCCTAAGTGGCCCATTGAGCCTAAATTTCCTGGGTGGTCGAATGGGACTAATGGATCTGATAGGCCTAAGTGGCTGGCCTAATGGTCAGGATAGGCCTAAGTGTCCTAATGGGCCTAATGGGCCTCATGGGCCTAAGTGACCCTCATGGGCCCATCGTCCTAAGTGGCCTAATGGTCCAAATGGTCCTAAGTGTCCAAATAGGCATAATGGGACCAAGGGGGAAAATGGGACTAATGGGACTAATTGGATTAATAGACCTAGGTGCCAAATTGGCTGAATGGGCTTCATGGGCCTAATGGGATGAATGGGCCCAATGAACCTAAGTGGACTAATGGGCCTAAATGGCCTAAGTGGCCTAATTGACCTAATGGGATTAATGATCCTAATGGGAATAATGGGATTAATGGTCCTAAGTGTCATAATGGACCTAAGGGGTATATTGGGCCTAAGTGGCCTAATGGGCTTGGGTGGCCTAATGGGCATAATGGGCTTAACGGGCATAGGGGAAAAGTGGTCCTAATGGGATGAATGGACCACAGTGGACTAATGAGCCTAAGAAACCTAATGGTCCTAAGTGTCCTAAATGGCCCAATGGTCATAGTGGGTCTAAAGGGTCTAATAGGCCTAATGGGCATAAGTTGTCTAATGGGCCTAGGTGGCCTAATGGGATTAATGGGCTTAAGGAGCCCAGGGTCCAAATGGGCCAAATGGGCCTAATTGGCCTCAGTGGACTAATGGGCCTAATGGGTCGAACAGACCTAATGGGACAAAGTTACCTAATCGACCTAATGGGCATAATAGGCCCAATGGACCCAATTGGCCAAATGGACCTAAGTGGCCTAATGAGACTAATGGGTCGAATGAGCCTAATTGGGATAAGTGAACTAATGTGCCAAAGTTTCCTAATCAGCCTAATGGGATTAAGGGGCCTAATGGTCCTAAGTGTCCTAAGTGGACTAATGAGCTTAATTGGCCAAATCAGACTAATGGTCTTAATGGGCCTAGTGGGCCTAAGTGGCCTAATGTGCCTTAGTTGCCTAATCAGCCTAATGGGGCTAAGTGGCATAATGGGCCTAAGTGTCCTAATGAGATTAATGGTCTTAATGGTCCTAAGGTCTTAATGGGCCTAATGGGATTAATGGGCCTAATTAGCCTAAGTGTCCTAATGCACCTAATGAGTCCAAGTGGCCTAATGGGCCTAAGTTGCCTAATTGGTCTAATGGGATTAATGGGCCTTAGGGGACTAATGGGACTAATGGGCATATTGTGCCTAATGGGAATAAGTGCACTAATGATCCTAAGTGGCCTAATCGGCCTAATGGGCTTAATGATCCTAGTGGGCCTAGGTTCCCTAATGGGTCTAAGTGGCTTGATCGGCCGAATGGGCCTAAGTGGCCAAATAGGCCTAAGTGGACCAATGGGCATAATGAGCCTAAGTAGCCTAATGGACCTAGTTGGCCTAGGTGGCCGAATGGGCCGAATGGGCCTAAGTAGCCCAATGGGCCTAATGGGCATAATGGGCATAAGTGGCCTAATGGGTCTAATGGGCCTAAGTGGCATGATGGGCCTGATGGGTCTAAGTGGACTCATGGGCCTAAAGGACCTTAGTGACCTAATGGGTCTTAGGGGCATAATGGTCCAAATATGCCTAATAGGCCTAATGGGCCTAATAAGCCTAATGGGCCTAAGTGGCCTATGTGGTCCAATGATCCTAATGGGCATAATGGGCATAATGGGTCATATGAGCCAAATTGGCCTAATTTCCTAATGGGACTAAGTGGCTAAATTGGACGAATGGGTTTAATGGGCCTAAGTGGCCTAATGGGCCTAATGGTCCCAATGGGCCTAAGTGGCCAAATGGGTCAAATGGGCTGAATGGGCCAAAGTGGACCAATCGACTTAAAGGGCCTAATGGGCCAAAGTGACCTAATGGACTGAAGTGGCTAAATGGGCCTAAGTGGCCTAATGGGTCTAATGGGCCTAAGTGGCCTAATGGGGATAATGAGATGAAGTGGAGGAATGGGCTTAAGTGGCCCAATGGGTCGAATGGGCCCAATGTGTGTAAGTGGCCTAGTGGGCCTAATTATCATAATGGGTCGAAGTGGCCTAATGGGCTTAATGGGACCAAGTGGATGAATGAGAAAAATGGTCCTAAGTGACCCAACTGGATGAATGGGCTTAATGGGCCTAATGGTCCTAATGGGCCTAAGTGACCTGCTGGGCCTAATGGGCCTAAGTGGCCTCATGGGCCTAATGGGAATAAGTGGATTAAGTAGCCTAATTGGCCTAATCGACCGAATGGGCATAATGGGCCTAAGTGGCCCAATGGGCCTAATGGGTCCAAGTTTCCAAATGGGTCGATTAGGCCTTAGTGGCCTAGTGGGCGTAATTTTCCGAAGTTGCCTAATGGGTGAATGGGATGAATGGGCCTAATGGGACTAAGTGGCCTAATGGGCCTAAGTGGCCTAATGGGCCTAAGTGGCATTGTGGGTCTAAGTGGCCTAATGAGCCTAAGTGGCCCAAATGGGCCTAATGGCCTGAATGCGCCTAATGGACCGAATGGGCCTAAGGACCTGAATGGGCCTAACATACCACTTGGGCCTAATGGGACAAGTGTCCTAATGGGCCTAATGGCTCGAATGGGCCTAAGGGGCCCAATGGGACGAATGGACCTAATGGGACAAAGTGGACCAATGGGCTTAATGGGCCTAACCGGTCTAAGGTGCCTCATGTGCCTAATGGCCCGAATGGGCTTAATGGGCCAAATGGGCCAAAGTGGCCTCATCGGCCTAAAGGGCCTAAGTGGCCTAATGGGCCTAAGTGGCCTAATGGGAAAAAGTGGCCTAATGGGCCTAAGTGGCATAATGGGCATAATTGGCCTAATGGGCCTAAGTGGCTAAATGGGCCTAATGGGCCTAACAGGCCTAAGGGGCATAATGGGCCTAATGGGCCTTAGCGGGCTAAGTGGCCTAATGGGATAAAGTGTCCTAATGGTCCTAGTGGGCCTAAGTCACCTAATTGGGCTAATTAACCTAATGGGCCTAAGTGGCCTCATGGGCGTAATGGGCCTAAGTGGCCTAATGGGCCTAATGGGCCTAATGGGCCCAATGGACCTAATGGGCCTAATGGGATGAATTGGACTAATTGGCCTAAGTGGACTAATGGGCCTAAGTGTCCTAATGGACTGAAGTGTCCTCATCAGCATACTGGGCCTAAGTGAATGAATGGGTTGAATGGGCCTAATGGGCCTTATGGGCCTAATGGTCCTAATGGTTCTAAGTGGCCTAAGAGGATTAATGGGCCTAAGTGGCCTAATCGACCTAATGTGTTTAATGGGATGAAGTGGCCTAATGGGGATAATGGGCCAAAGTGGCCAAAGTGGCCTAATGGGCCTAATAGGCCAAGTGGCCAAATGGGAGTAAGTGGCTTATTATGCTAATGGGCCTAAGTAGCCTAATCGTCCTAATGTGATTAATGGGCCTAAATGGACTAATGGTCATAATGGAACGAAGTGTCCTAATGGGACAAATGGGCCAAAGTAGCCTAATCAACCTAATGGGCCTAAGTGGCCTAATGGGCCTAAGTGGAATAACGGGCCTAAAGGTCCTAAGTGGACTAATGGGCCTAATGGACCTAAGTGGCCCAATGGGGCTAATGGTCCTAAGTGGCATCATTGGCCTAAAGGGCCTAAGTGGCCTCATGGGCTTAATGGGCCTCACTGGCCTCGTGGGCCTAATGGGCCTAAAGGGATTAAGGGTCATAAGTGGCCTAATGGGCCTAATCAGCCTAATGGACCTAAGTAGCCTAGTGGGCCTAATGGGTTTAAGTTGTCTAATAGGCCCAATAGGACTAATGGGCCTAAGTGGTTTAATGGGAATATGTGACCTAATCAACCTAATGAGCCTAATGGGCATAATGGGCTTAAGTTGTCGAATGGGCCTAAGGGTCCTAATGTGATGAATGGTTTTAAGTGGCCTAATGGACCTAATGGGCCTAAGTGGCCTATTGGGACTAAGTTACCTAATCAGCCAAATGGACCAAATGGACGTAATGGGCCTAAGTGGTCGAATGAGCCTAATTGGTCGAATGGGCCTAATGTGCCTAGTGGTCCTAATGGGTATAATGGTCCAAAGTGGCAGAATTGGCCTAGTGGGTCTTATGGGATTAAGTGGCCTAATGGACCCAATTTTCCATATGGGACTAATGGGCCTAATGGGACAAATGTTCCTAGTGGGTCTAATGGGCCTACTAGGCCAAAGCAGCCTAATGGGACTACGTGACCTAATGGGCCCAATGGGCCCAAGTGGCCATAATGGGATTAATGGGCCTAATGGAAATAATGGGTATAATGGTCTTAAGTGGCCTAATGGGCCTAAAGGGCCTAATGGGCCTAAGTGGCCTAATGGGATGAATGGGTCTAAGTGGACTAATGGTCCCAATGGGTCTAAGTGGCCTAAATGGACTAATGGGCCTAATGGGACTAATGGGTATAGGTGGCCTAATGGGCCTACATGGCCAAATGGGCCTAAGTGTACTAATGGGCCTAAAGATCCTAATCAGCCAAAGGAACCGAATGGACCCAAGTGGTATAATCATAGCCTAATGGGCGTAACTAGTCCAATGGGCCTAATGGGCATAATGGGCCTAAGTGGCCAAATGGGCCTAATGGGCTTAAGTGGCATAATGGGCCGAATGGGATGAATGGGTCTAAGTATCCTAATCTTTATAAAGGGCCTAATGGTCCAATGTAACCTAATGGGACTAAGCGGCATAATCGGCCTAATGGGCCTAAGTGGCCTAATGGTCCTAAAGGTCTTAATAGGACAAAGTGGCCTAATGTGCCTAAGTGGAATAATCATAACCAAATTAGCCTAAGTGGTCAAATGGTCCAAATGGTCCTAAGTGTCCTAATCAGCCTAAAGGGACAAATGTACCAAAGCAGCCTAATGGGCCTAAGTGGCATAATCAGCCTAATGGGCCTATTGGCCAAAGTGGCCTAATGGGCCTAATGGGACTAAGTGATCTAATTGGCTAATCATCCAAAGCGGCGTAATTGGTCTAAGTTGTCCAATGGTCCTAAGTGGCTGAAGGGGCTGTATCAAATGAATTGGCCTAATGGACCAAATGGGCCTAATGGGCCTAAGTGACTTAATGGGATGAATGTGCCCAAGTGGCCTAATGTGCCAAATGGGCCTAATGGCCCTAAGTGGCTTAATGGTCCCAATAGGTCAATTAGGCCTAAGTGGTGTAATGGGACTAATGCACCGAATGGGCTTAAGTTGTCTAATGGGCCTAATGGGCTAAATGGGATGAAGTTGTGAAAGGGGCCTAATGGGTCGAAAGGTCTAATGGGCCGAATGGGCCAAATGATCCTAATGGACCTAAGTGACCTAGTAGTCTTAATGGGCCTAGCTGGCCTAATGGTCCTAAGTGGACCATTAGGTCTAATAGGACTATTGGGTTGAATGAACATAATGGGCCTAAGTGTACTAGTGGGGAAAATTAACCGAATGGGCCTAATTGGATGAAGTGGCCTAATGTGCCTAATGGGCCCAATAGGCCTAATGGCCCTACTCGACTGAAGTGGCCTAATGGGTCGAATGGGCCTCAAGGGTCCAATGGTTGTAATGATTTGAATGGGCCAAATGTGACTAAAGGGTTTAATGGGGCTAATGGGGCTAATTAGCTGAATGGGTCAGATGGGTCTAATGGGCCTAGTTGGTCAAAGTGGCTTAATGGACCTGCTAGTCCTTATAGACCTAATGGGCCTAATAGACCTAATGGGCCTTAGTGGCCTAATGGTCTTAAGTGGACAAATGGACCTAATGCACCTAATGGTTGTAATGGGCCTAATTGGCCTAAGTGAACCAATGGGCCTAATGGGCATAAGTGGTTGAATGGGAATAATGGGCCTAAGTGGAACAATGGACCTAATGGGCCTAAGTGGTCTATGGGCCTAAGTGTCTGAATGGGACAAATGGACTGAATGGGTCAAATTGGCCGATTGGGTCGAATGGGCCTAAGGGGCCTAAGTGGCATAATGGGCCTAAGTGTCCTAATGGGCCCAATGGTCCTAATGGATCTAATGGCCCTAATGGGCCTAAGTGGACTAATGATACTAAGTGTCCTAATGGATATAATGGGCATTAGTTGCAAAATGGGCCTGAGTGGCCTAAGTGGACTAATGGGCCAAAGTGGACGAATGGGCCGAATGGGCATAATGAGCCTCAGTGGCCAAATCGACCTAATGGGCATAATGGGCCTAAGTGTCCTAATGGGACTAATGGGCCTAAGTTGACCAAATGGACTAATGAGCCTAATGGGAATAATGGGCTTAAGTGGTCCTACTTGGCCTATTGGGCCTAATGGGCCTACTAGGATTAATGGGCCTTCTAGGCCTAATGAGACTACTATGCTTAGTGGGCCTAATGGTCCTAAGTGGAATAATGGGCCTAAGTGACCTAATGGGCATAAGTTTCCTAATGGGTCTAATGGGTCTAAGTTTTCTAATGGGTCTAATGTGCCTAATGGACCTAAGTGACCTAATGGGCCAAAGTGGACGAATGGGCCTAATGGGCTTAATGGGCATAATGGGTTGAAGTGGCCAAATGGGACTAAGTGACCTAATAGGCCTAATGGGATTAAGTGGACTAATGGAACAAATGGGCTTAAGTGGCCTAATGGGCCTAATGGGTCTAATGGACCCAAGTAGCCAAATGGAACTAAGTAGCCCAATGGGCCTAATGGGCCAAATGGGCCTTAGTGGCCTAATGGGACAAAGTGGATGAATGGGTCTAATGGGAATAATGGGTATAATGGGCCTAAGGTTCCTAAGTAGTCTAATGGGCCTAATGGGCCTAAGTGACCTAATGAGCCTAATAGGCCTAATGGGAAAAAGTGGATTATTGGGACTAAGTGGCCTAATCGGACTAATGGGCCTATGTGTCCTAATGGGCCTAAGTGGTCGAATGGGATTAAGTTGCCTAAGGGGACTAATGGACATAAGGGTCCAAAGTGGCTGAATGGGACTAATGGTCTTAATGGGTCTAAGTCGTCTAAGGGGATTAACAGGCCTAATGGTCCTAAGTGGCTGAATGGGACTAATGGGCCTAAGTGGCACAATTGGCCTAATGGTCCTAATGGGCCTAAGTGGGTTAGTGGGCCTAAGTGGGTGAATGAGACTAAGTGTCATAATGGTCCTAATGGGCCTAATTGGGCTAATGTGCCTAATGGATCTAAGTGGCATAATGGACCGAATGGGATAATGGGCCTAATGATCCTAAGTGGTTGAATGGGGCAAATGGCCCTAAGTGGCACAATTGGCCAAATGGGTGAAATGGGCCTAAGTGGCTTAATGGGTCTAAGTGACCTAATGGGCCTAATGGTACTAAGTGGAATAATTCATCTAAGTGGACTAATGTTCCTAAGTTCCATGATGGGCCTAATGGGCTGAAATGGCGTATGGGTTTAAGTGGCCGAATATGCCTAATGGGCCTAAGTGGAGGATTTAGCCTAATGGGTCGAGGTGGCCTAATGGGCATAAATGGACCAATGGGTCTAATGGGACTAATGGTCCTAATGGGAATAATGGGACTAGGTGGCCTAAGGGCCTAATGGGCCTAAGTGGCCTCATAGGCGGAATGGTCCTCAATGGCCTAATGGCCCTAATGGACATAATGGGTTGAATGAGCCTAAGTGGCCTAATGGGACTAGGTGGCCTGATGGGCCTAATGGGAATAATTGGAATAATGTGCCTAAGTGGCCTAATGGACCCAATGGGCCTAATGAGTTGAAGTGTCCTAAGTGGCCTAATGGGCCTAATGGGCATAAGTGGCTGAATGGGCCTAATGGGCCTAAGTGGTCAGATCGGCCTTATGGGCCGAAATGTCCTATTGGGCCTAAGTATCCTAATGGGACTAATTATTTAATGGTAATAATGGGCCTAATCGGACTAATGGGCCTTAGTGTCCTAATGGGACTAATGGGACTGAGTTGCCTAATGGGTCGAATGGGCCTAAGTGGCCTAATGGGACTAATGGGCCTAAGTGGCCTAATGGTCTAAATGGACCTCAATGGACCAATGGCCCTAATGGACCTAAGTGTAATAATGGTCCTAATGGGATGAATGGGCCTAATGGGCCTAAGTGGCCTACTAGGCCTCAGTGGATGAAGTGGCCTAATGGGCCAAATGGGCTTACGTGGCCTAAAGGGCCTAATGGGCCTAAGTTGCCTAATGGGACTAAGTGGAATAATAAAACAAAGTGTAATAATGGTCCTAAGTGTCCTAATGGGCCAAAGTAGCCTAATGGGCCCGATGGACCTAATGGGCCTTAGTGGCCCAAGGGGCCGAAGTGGCCTATTGGGCCTAATGGTCCTGATGGGCCTAATGGTCCCGATGGGCCTAATGAGCCTAATGGGCCTTAGTGGCCTAATGGGCCTAACTTTCCTAATGGGCTTAAGTTTCCTAATGGTCCTAAGTGGACTAATGGGCCTAAGTGGCCTAATGGGCCTAAGGGGACTAAGTGGCCTAAGGGGCCTAAGTGGCCTAATGGGCCTAATGGGACTTAGTGGTCTAATGGGCCTAATAGATAAAATGTGGCTAATTTGATTAATGGACCTAAGTAGACTAATGGGACCAATGGGTCGAATGGGCCCAACTGGCCTAATTAACCTAATGGGTCCAATGAGCCTAAGTGGACTAATGGGCCCAACTAGCATAAGCGTTGGCCCAATGGGCCCAATGTTGAACTGGACTAAGTGTCCTAACTGGCCTAATGGGACCAATGAACCTAATGGGCCTAACTGGCTGAATGGGTCCAATGGGCCTAACTGGCCTAATGGGCCGAATGGGATTAACTGGTTGAACTCACCTAAGGGGCCCAAGGGGCCTAATGGGCCTAATGGGTATAATGGGTCTAACTGGACAAAGTGGCCTAATGGGCCTAGTGTGCCAAATGGGCCTAAATGGAAAAAGTGGTCCAATGGGCCTAAGTGGCCTAATGGGCCTAATGAGCCTAATGGTCCTAACTGACCAAAGTGTCCTAATGGGCCTAATGGGTGGAATGGGCCTAAGTGGTGTAATAGGATGAATGAACCTAAGTAGCCCAATGGGCTGAATGGGCCTAAGTGGCCCAATGGGCCTAATGGGCTGAATAGGCTTTATGGACCTAATGGGCCTGAATGGCCAAATGGGACTAAGTGGCCTAATGGGCCTAATGGGCATAATGGGCCTAAGTGTCGAAATGGACCTAAGGGGCCTTAGAAGCCTAATGGACCTAAGTGGCCTAAGTGATCTAATAGCCCTAATGGGCCTAAGTAGCATAATGGTCCTAATGGGCCTAATTGGACTAATGGGACTAAGTGACCTAATGGGCCTAATGGCCTAATGGGCCTAAGTGACCTAAGTGGCATAATGGGCCTAAGTGGCCTAATAGGCCTAAGTGGCATAAGTTGCCTAATGGGTCGAAGTGTCCTAATGGGCCTAATGGGACTAAGTGGACCAATGGGCCTAATGGGCCTAATGGGCCTTGGTGGCCTGATGGGACTAAGTTGCTGAAGTGGCCCAATGGGCTCAATGTGCCTAAGTGGCCCAATGGGCCTAAGTGGCCTAATGGGCCTAATGGGCCTAAGTGGACTAATGAGAATAATGGGCCTATGTGGTCGAAGTGGCCTAATGGGCCTAATGAGCCTAAGTGGCCTAAGTGGCCTAATGGGCCTAAGTGTCCTAATGGGCATCTTTGGCCTAATGGGCCAAATGGGCTTGAGTGGCCTAATAGGACTAATGGACCTAAGTGGCCTAATGGGCCAAATGGGCCTAAGTGGCTTAAGAGGCTTAATGGGCCTAATGGTCCTAAGTGGCCTAATGACCTGAATGGGCCTAAGTGGCCTAATGGACCTCAGTGGTCTAATTGGCCTCATGGGCCTAAGGGGTCGAAGTGGCCTAATGGGCGTAATGGACCTAAGTGGCCTAATGGGCCTGAGTGGACTAATGGGCCTAAGGTCCCTAATGGGCCTAAGTGGCCTAATGAGCCTAAGTGGTCAAATGGGAATAATGGGCATAATGGTCCAAAGTGGCATAATGGACTAAATGGGCCTAAGTGGCCTAATGGGCCTAAGTTGCATAATAGACCTCAAGGGCCTAATGGGCCTAAGTGTCCTAATGCAATTAATTGGGCCAATGGGCCTTAGTGGCCTAATGGGACTAAGTGGCCTAATGAGTCGCAGTGGCCTAATGGGCCTAATGGGCCTCAGTTTCATAAGTGGCATAATGTGCCTAGTGGGCCCAAGTGGCCTAATGGGCCTAATGTGTCAAAGTGGCCTAATGGGCCTGATGGGATAAATGGACCCTAGGGGCATAATGGGACTAATGGGCCTAATGATCCTAATGGGCCTAATAGGCATGATCAGCCTGAGGATTATAATAGGCCTTAATGGCCCAATGGGCCTAGGTGGCCCAATGGGCCTCAATTCCTCATTGGGCCTACATGGAATAATGGGCCTTAGTGGCTGAATGGGCCTAATGGTCTTGATAGGGTGAATGGGCATAATAAGGCGAAGTGGCCCAATGGGCCTCATGGGCCTAAGTTTCCAATTAGGCATTATGTGCCAAAGTGGCATTATGGGCTTGATGGGATGAATGGGCCTCATAGGCCTAATGAGCCTAAGTGTCCTAAGTGTCCTAATGGGCCTCATGGGCCTAAGTGGATGAATGGGACTAGTGGGCCTAAGGGGCCTAATACACCAGATGGGCATAATGGGCCTAATGGGCCTAATGTGCCTAACTGTCCTAAGTAACCTAATGGATCTAATGGGCCTAATGGTCTTAACGGGCTTAAGTGGCTTAATGGGCCCAACATGCCAAAGTGGTTGAATGGTACTAATGGGCCTAAGTGACGGAATGGGCCTAAGTGGCGGAATGGGCCTAAGTGGTGGAATGGGGCGAATAGGCCTAAGTGGCCTAATGGACCTAAGTGACCGGATGGGCCTAATGGGCCTAATGGGCCTCAAGGGAGGAATCAACCTCATGGGACAAATGGGCCTAAGTGGCCTCATGGGACCAATGGGCCTAATGGTAATAAGTGGCATAATGGGCATAATGGTCCAAATGGGACTAATGGGACCAAGTGGCCTTATGAGCCAAATGGGCCAAATGGGCCAAATGGGCCCCTAGGCCTAAGTGGTATAATGGGCCTAGTGGGCTGAATGGGCTTAAGTGGCTTAAGTGTCCTAATGGTCCTATGTGGCTAAATGGACCTAGGGTCCCTAAAGGGATGAATGTTCCTAATGGGTCTAAGTGGACTGATGGGCTTAATGGGCCTCATAGTCCTAATGGGCCTCATGGTCCTAATGGGCCCAATGGTCCTAATGGGACGAATGGGCCTAGTGGGTCGAAGTGGTATCATGGGCCCAATAGGCCCAATGATCCTAATGGGTTTAATATGCCTATTGAGTCTAAGTGTATGAATGATCCTTATGGGCCTAATAGGCCTCATGGGGCCCAAGGACCTAATTGGCCTATGTGGCCTAATGGGACTAAGTTGCGTAATGGGTCCAATGGGCCTAGAGGGCCTAATGGGTCTAATGTGTTGAATGGGTCTAATTAGCATGATGGGCCTAATGGGACTCATGGTCCTAAAGGGATCATGGGCCTAAGTTTCCTCATGGGACCAATGGACATAATGGTTTGAATGGGCCTAAGTGACCTAAGTGGGCTTAATGGTCTGAATGGGCCTAAGTGGCCTAATGGGCCTAATGGACCCAATTGGCCTCATGAGCCTAAGGGGCCTAATGGGTTGAGTGGGACTAATGAACTTGATGGTCCCAATGGTCCTAATGGAATGGATGGTCCTAGTGGTCCCAATGGGACTAATGGGTCTAAATGGCTTAATTGGCCCAAGTGGGATAAAGGCCCTAGTGGGCCTAACGGGTCTAATGGGAACAAGTTTCCTGATGGGTATAAGGGTCCTCATGGGCCTAATGGGCCTAAGTGGCCTCATGGGACCAATGGGCCTAATGGGGGTAAGTTTACTAATGGGTCTTAGGGGCCTCATGGGCCTAATTGGCCTCAAAGGTCACATGGGCAGAATGTGCCTCATGGGCCTAATGGGAATGATGGTCCTAATGGAACTGATGGTCCTAAGTATCTGAATTGGCCTAAGTTCCATGATGGGAATAGTGGGACTAATGGTCCTAATGGGCATAATGGAACTAACTGGCCTAAGTGGCCTTAGTGGCCTAATCGGGCTAATTGACTGAATTTGCCTAATGGGCCTAAGTGGCCTAAGTGGATTAATGGGCTTAATGGGCCTAGTGGGACTAATGGGTTTAACGTGCCTAATGGGACTAAGTTTCATAATGGTCCTACATGGCCTAATGGGCCTGAGTGGCCTAATCAGGCTAATTGACCGAATAGGCCTAATGGGCCTAAGTGTCCTAAGTGGCTTAACGATCCTAATTGGCCTAATGGGACTAATGGGTTTAATGGGACTAATGAGCCTAAATGGCCTAATGGGCCTAATGGGCCTAATGGGCTGATACGTCCTAATGGTTATGGTGGGTTTAAGTAGCCTAATGGGCCAAATGGGCCCAATGGGACGAATTGGTTTAATGGGCCTAATGGCCCTAAGTGGCCAAATTGGGCCAACAGGCCTAATGGACCTAAGTAGCCTATGTTTCCTAATCGACCTAACTGGCTGAATGGGACTAATGGGACCAATGGGCCTTAGTGGCCTAATGGGCCTAATGGTTCTAATGATCCTAATGGGACTAATGGGCCTAATGGGCCTAATTCCTAAGTGGAATAAGTGGCATAATGGGCCTAATGGGCATAATGGGCCTAAGTGGCCTAAGTGGTCGAATCATCCTAATCATCTGAATGGGCCTAATGGTCCTGAGTGTTCTAATGGCCCTAATGAGCCTATATGGATTAATGGGCCTAAAGGGCCTAATGGGACAAAGTTTATAAATGGACATGAGTGGCTGAATGGGCCTTAGTGGCTGAATGGGGCTAATTGGCCTATGCGGTCGAATGGATCTAAGTGGCCGAATGAGGCAAATGGGCCTAAGTGGGGGAATGGTCTTAAGTGTCCCAATGGGTATAATGGGCCTAATGGGTGTAAGTGGCCTAATGGGAATAATTGTCTTAATGGGCCAAAGTGGCCTAATGGGCTTAATGGGACCAACTAGTTGAATGATCCAAATGATTCTAAGTGACCCAACTGGCCCAATGGGCTTAATGGACCGAATGGGCCAAATGGGCCTAAGTGGTGTAATGGGATAGTAGGCCTAAGTGGACTAATGGGCATAATGGGCATAATGGGCCTAAGTGGCCTAAGTGTCCTCATCGGCCTAATCAGCTGAATGGGACTAATGAGCCTAATGGTCCAAAGTGGCCTAATGGGCCTAATGGTCCTAATGGGTCTAATGCCTAAGAGGTGTAAGTGGCCTAATGGGCCTAATGGGCATAATGGGCCTAAGTGGCCTAAGTGGTCTAATCAACCTAATCATCTGAATGGCTCTAGCGGTCCTAGGTGTCCTAATGGGCCTAATGGGACTATGTGGGCTAATGGGACTAATGGGCCTATTTGACCTAAACAGCCTAATTGACTGAATGGGCCTAATGGGCCTAATGGGCCTAATGAACCTAAGTGTCCTAATGGTCCTAATGGTCCTAATGGGTCTAAGTGGCCTAATATTCCTAATCGACTGAATGATCCTAAATATCCTAATGGGCCTAAGTGGCCTAATATGCCTAATCGACGGAATGGGCCTAAGTTGCCTAATCGGGCTAATCAACCGAATGGGACTAAGTGGCCTAATCATCCTAATCGATTGAATGGGCCTAATGGTCATAATGGGCCTAGGTGGCCTAATCGGCCTAATCGATTAAATGGGACTAAATGACATAATGGGCCTAAGTGGCATAATGGGCTTAATGGGTCTAAGTGGCCTAAGTGGCATAATTGTCTTAATCAACTGATTGGGACTAATGGGCCTTAGTGACCGAATGGGCCTAATGGTCCTAATGGGTCTAAGTGGCCTAAGTGACCTAATCGACAGAATTGATCGAATGTGCCTAATGGGCCATATGGGGCTAAGTGGCCGATTGGGACGAATTGGTCTCAGTGGCTAAATGGGCCTAATGTGCTAAAATGGCCTAATGTGGTTAATGGGACTAATGGGCCTAGCTAGATGAATGGGATTAAGTGGAATATTGGGCCTAATGGGTCTAATGGGAGAAAGTGGCCTAATGGTCTTAAAGGGCTGAAGTGGCCTAATGGGAAAAAGTGGTTGAATGGGTCTAAGTGGACGAATGGGCCTAAGGTGCCTAATGTGCCTAATTGGCCTAATGGGACCAATGTTCCTGATGGGAATAAGTTTTCTAATGGGCCTAAGTGGCCTAAAGGGGCGAGTGGGCCTAGGTGGCCTAAGGGGCCTAATGGGCCAAATGGGTCGAATGGGCCTAATGGGCCTAATTGGCCTAATGGGACTAATGGGCCTAATGTTCCTAATGGGACCAATGGTTCTAATGAGCCTAATATGTATAATGGTCCTAATCAGCCTAATGGTACAATGGGACTAAGTGGCCTAATGGGCCTAAGTGGCCTTAGTGTCCAAATCAGATTAATCGAATGAATTAGACTAATGGACCAAATGGGTCTAAATGGAATAATTGGCCTAATTTTCCGAAGTGGCTGAATGATCCTGATGGTCCTGATGGCCCGTATTGGCCTATTGGGCCTCATGGGCCTAAGTGGCCTAATGGGATTCATGGGCCTAAGTGGCCTAAGGGGCCTAATGGGCCTAATGGGCCTCATGGGCGTAAGTTGATTAATGGGCATCATGGGCCTAAGTGACCTTATGGGCCTAATGGGCCTAATGGGCCTGATGGGATTAATGAACTTAACAGGCCTATGTACTAGATGGGTCAAATGGTCCAAATGGGTTTAAGTGGCCTAATGGGCCTAATGGGGAAAATGGGGCTAATTGGCCTAAGTGTCCTAATTGGTCTAAGTGGCCTAATGGTTCGGATTTTCCTAATCGGCCTAATGAGCTTAATGGTCCTAATTAGCCTAAGTGGCTAATGGACCTAATGGTCCCAATGGGCCAAATTGGCCTAAGTTGCCTAATGGGGATATGGGCCAAAATGGCCTAATGGACCAAAGTTTCCCAATCGTCATAATGGGCTTAATTTTCCTAATTGTCTAATGGTCCTAATTGGCCTAATAGGCTTAATGGGCCGAGTGGGCCTAAGTGTCCTAATGGGCCTAATGGGTCTTACTGGCCTAATCGGACTAATGGGAGTAAGTGGAATAATGGGCCTAAGTTGAATAATGGGCCTAAGTAGCCTAATGGGCTTAATGGGCTTAACTGGCTTAGGAGACAAATGCACCTGATGGGATGAATGGGCCTAATGGGCCGAATGGGCATAATGGGTTGAATGGGATTAATTAGCATAAGTGGCCTAATCGGATGGATGGGCCTAATGTTTCTAAGTTTCCTAATCAGCCTAACTGGATTAATGGTCCTGATGTGCCTAATGGGCCTAATGGGCCTAATGGGACTAAGTGGCCTAATGGTCCTAATGGGTCTAAGTGGCCTAAGTGGCCTAATCGACCTAATCGACCAAATGGGCCTAATCGAATGAATGGTCCTAATGATCCTAAGTGGCCTAATGGGCCTAAAGGGCCTAATGTTCGTAATGGGTCGAAGTGGCCTAAGTGGCCTAATTGGCCTAATCGACCGAATTGGCCTAATGGGCCTAATAGGGCTAAGTGGCTGATTGGGACTAAGTGGTCGAATGGGCATAATGGGCATAATGGGCCAAATTGGCCTAGTGAGGGTAATGATCCTAATGGGTCTAAGTGGATGAATGAGCTTAAGTGGCATAATGGGCCTAATGGGCCTAATGGGCCTAATGGGCGTAAGTGGCCTAAAGGGCCTAAGTGGCTTAATGGGCCTAGTTGAACTAAGTGGTTGATTGATTCTGATGCACCTAATTGGCCTAATGGACCTAATGGGCATAAGTGGCCTCATGGGTCAAATGGGCCTAAGTCGCCTAATGATCCTAGTGGGCCTAGGTGACCGAATGGGCCTAATGGGAATAATGCACCTAATGGGACTAATGGGCCTAAGTGGCCTTATGGGCCTAATGGGTCCAATGGGCCTAATGGGTATAATGGGCCTAATCGACCTAATGGGCCTAATGGACTTAATGTGCCTAAATGGCCTAATGGGATTAGGTGTCCGAATCGGCCTAATGGGCTAAATGGGCATAATGGGCCTAAGTGGCGGAATGGGCCTAAGTGACCCAGTCGACCAAATGGGCCTAAGTGACCCAGTCGACCAAATGGGCCTAAGTGTCCTAGTATGCCTAAGTGTCCCAATGGGTATAATGGGCCTAAGTGGTCTAATGGGTCTAAGTGGCCTAATGGGCCTAAGTGGCCTAGGTGGCCTAATGGGCCTAATGGGCCAAATGTGCCTAGTGGGCCTAATGGGTCTAAGTTGACTAATCATCCTAAGTGGCCTAATGGGCCTTATGGGATTAATGGTCCTAGTGGGCCTACGTGTTCTAATAGGCCTAATGGGATTTAGAGGGAAAATCGACCTAATGGGCCTAAGTTGCCTAATAGGCCTAAGTGGTCTAATGGGCATAATGGGCTTAATGGGCCTAGGTGCCAAATGGGCCTAATGGGACGAATGGACCTAATGGGCCTAATGGGTCAAAGGATCCTAATTAGCCTAAGCGTCCTAATTGGTCGAATGGGCCTAATGGGGCCTAAGTGGCCTAATGGGCCTAAGTTGCCTAATTGGCCTAATGGGCTTAATGGGCCTAAGGGGCCTAAGGGGCCTAATGGGACTAAGTGGCCTAATGGTCTTAAGTGGCCTAATGGGCTAAGTGGTCGAATATGACTAAGTGGCTCAATGGGTCTAACAGGCCTAAGTGGCCTAAGTGGCTTAATCGGCCTAATGGGCATAAGTTGCTGAATGGGCCTAATGGGCCTAAGTGGACTAATGGACCTAATGAGCCTAATGGGTGTAAGAAGACTGATGGGCCTATTGCGCCTCAGTGGCTTCATGGTCCTTAGTGACCTAATGGGCCTCAATGGCCTCATTGGGCTAATGGGCCTCATGGGCCTAAATGGACTAGGTGGACTAATGGGCCTAATGGGAAAAATGTGCATAATGGACCTTGTGAGAATAATGGGACTAAGTTTATGAATCAGCCTAAGTGGCCCAATGGGGAGAATAGGACAAATGGGTCTAGTGGCCAAATGGGCCTAATGGGCCTAAGTTGCCTAATGGGTATAATGGGCCTAAGTGGCCTAGTGGGCCAAAGTGCCCTAATGGGCCTAATGGGCCTTGGTGGCCTAAGCGGCCTAGTGGGTCGAATGGGCTAAAGTGACCTAATGGGCTGAATGGTCCAAGGGGCCTAATGGGGCTAATGGTTCAAAGTGGCCTAATGGGCCCAATGGGCCTAAGTAGCCTAATGGGCCTAGTGGGCCTAATGCCCTTGAGTGGATAACTGGGCCTAATGGTTCTAAGTGGCCTAATGGGCCGAATGGGCCTAATGTGACATGTGGGCCTAATGGGCCTAAGTGGCCTAATGGACCAAATAGGTCTAAGTGGCCTAATGGGCCTAGTGGGCCTAATGGGATTAAGTGGCCTAATGGGCCTAGGTGGCTTAAGTGTTCTAATTGTCCAAATGGTCCTAAGTGTCCTAGTGGGCCTAAGTTGCCTAATGGGCCTAATGGTCATAATGAGCCTAAGTGGCCTAATGGTTTGAATGGGCATAATTTTCCTAAGTGGCCTAATGGCCCAAATTGGATTAATGGGCCTACTGGTCCTAATGGGCCTAAGTGGCTGAATGGGCCTATTGGGTCAAAGTGTCCAAATGGATTTAAGGGTCCTAAGGGGCCTAATGGGCCTAACGAGCCTCATGGGCCTAAGTGTCCTCATGGGCCTAAGTGGCCAAATGGTTCTAATGGGCTTAATAGGCCTAGTGTAATGAATGGGATTAACGGGCCTTGGTTCCAAATGGGCCTAATGGGTTGAATGGACTTAACGGGCCTAATGGGCCTAATGGGCCTGAGTGGCCTAATGGGTCTAATGTGCCTAAGTGGCCTTATGGGCCTAAGTGGCCTAATCGACCTAATTGGCTTAATGGGCCTAATTAGCCTAAGGGGCACAATAGACCTAAGTGGACTAATGGGCCTAAGGGTCCTAATGGGCCTAAGTGGACTAATAGGCCTAGGTGGACTAATTGGATTAATGGACTTTACAATCATAGGGGCCAAATGTGCCGAATGGGCCTAATTAGCCCAAGTGTCCAAATCGGCCAATGTGGCCCAATGGGCCAAAGTTTCCTGATCGACCTAATGGGATTAATAGGCCTAATGGTCCTAATGGGCCTAAGTGACCTAATGTTCCTAATTGTCCTTAGTGGAATATTGGGCATCATGGTCCTAATGGGATTAAGGGGCCAAATGGTAAAAATTTGCCTAATCGACCAAATGGGTGTAATTGGCCTAATGGGGGGAATGGGATGAATGGGACAAATGGACCTAAGTGGCCTAATTTTCCTAATGGGATTAATGGCCCAAGTGGACCTAAGTGCCCTAATGGGACTTAGTGGAATAATGGGACTAATTTTTCTAAGTGGCCTAATGGGCCTAAGTGGACTAATGGGTTTAATGGGAATAATGGGCCTAGGGGCCAAATGGGCCTAATGGGACGAATGGGCCTAATGAGCTAAATGAGAAAAATTAACCTAAGTGGATTAATGAGGATAATGGGCCTAATGGGCCTAAGTGTCCCAATGGGACTAAGTTTCCTAATTAGTGTAATGGGCTTAACCTAAGGGGCCTAATGGGCCTAATGGGCCTAAGTGGCCTAATGGGCCTAAGTGGCCTCGTCAGCCTAATGGGATTAATTGACCAAGTGGGCCTAAGTGGATGAATGGGCCTAATGGACCTCGGTGGCATATTCAGCCTAATGGGAATAAGTGGTCCAATGGGGATAAGTGGCCTAATGGGCCTAAGTGGCATAATGGGCCTAATGGGCCTAAGTGGCCTAATGGGCCTAATGAGCCTAAGTGACCTAATGGGATGATGTGGTCGAATGAGCCTAATGGGAATAATGGGGGAAAATGGAAAAAGTGTCTTAATGGCCCTAAGTGGCCTAAGTTTCCTAATGCGCCTAATGGGCCTAAGTGGCCCAATGGGCCTAATGGGCCCAAGTGGCCTAATGGGTCTAAGTGGTCCAATGTGCCTAATTGGCCTAATTGGACTAATGAGTCCCTGTGGAATAATGGTCCTAATGGGCCTAATGGGGATAATGGGCCTAAGTGGCCTAATGGGGCAGAGTGGCCTAATGGGCCTAATGGGCCTTAGTGGCCTAATGGGCCTAATCAACCTAAGTGTCCTAATGGGACTAATCAGTTTAATGGGCCTAGGTGGCCAAATGAGTCGAATGGGCCTAAGTGGTCTAATGGGCCTAATTGGCCCCACTGCCCTAATGGACCTAACGGGCCTAAGTGTCCTAATGTGCCTAATGGGCTTAAGTGGCCTAATGAGTCGTATAGGACTAAGTGGCCTAATAGACCTAATGGGACTAAGTGGATTAATGGACCTGATGGGCCTAATGGGCCTAAGTGGCTTAATGATCTGAATAGGCCTCAGTGGCCTAATGGGACTGATGGGCCTAAGTGGCCTAATGAGATGAATGGGCCTAAGTGGCATAATGGGCCTAATGAGACTAATTGACCTAAGTGACCTAGTGGGACTGATGGGACTGATGGGCCTAATGGCTCTAAGTGGCCTAATGAGCTGAATGGGCCTAAGTGGCATGGTGGGCCTAATGAGCCTAATGGGCTGAATGGTTCAAAGTGTCCTAATGGGCCTGATGGTCCTGACGAGTCAAATGGGCCAAAGTGGCCTAAGGATTCAAATTTTCTTAAGTGGCCTAATGGGCCTCATGGGCCTAATGGGCCTCAACGGTCTAATGTTCCTGATGGTCCTGATGGGCCCAATGGACAGAATGGGCCTCAGTGGAATCATGGGCCAAATGACCTAATGTGCTTAATGAGCCTTATGGGCCTAAGTGGCCTAATGGGACTAATGGGCATTAGTGGCCTAATGGACCTAATGCGCCTAATGGGCCTAAGTGGAATAATGGGCCTAATGGTCCTTAGTTTCTTAGTGGGCCTATGTGGCCTAAGTGTCCTAATAGTCCTAGTGGGATTAAGTGGCCTAATGAGCTGAATGGGCCTAAGTGGCATAATGGGCCTAAGTGGCCTAGTTGTCCTATGTGGCCTAATTGACATGATGGGATTTAGTGTCTTAATGGGCCTAATTGGCCTAAGTAGAAAAGGTAGCCTAATGGGGCTAATGGGCCTAATGGTACTAAGTGGCCTAATGGGCCTGATGGGCCTAATGGGACTCAGTGGACTAATTGGCGTCATGGTCCTAATGGGCCTCAGTGGGCTAATGGGCCTAATGGACCTAAGTGTCCTAATGTGCCTAAATGGACTCATGGGCCTGATGGAATTCATGGGTCTAATGGGCCTCACTCGTCTAAGTGTCGTAATGGGCCTGATGGGCCTAAGTGTCCTAATGGGATGAGTGATCCTTAGGAGCCTAAGGGGCCGAATGGTTCTGATTTGCCTAATGGGCCCAATGGGCCTCAGTGAAAAAATGTGCCTAATGGTATTAATGGTCCTAGTAGGCTCAATGGGAGTAATGGGCCCAAGTGGCCCAATGGTCCAAATGGGTCTAAGTGGCCTAATGGGCCCAATGTCCTTAATTTGCCTAATAGGTCTAATGGGCCTAATGGGCCTGATGGGGCTAATGGGGAGAATGGACCTAAGTGTCCTAAGTGTCCTAATTGGAATAATGGGCCTAAGTGTCCGAATGGGCCTAAAGGACCTCATTGAAAAAATAGGCCTAATGGGCCTAAGTGGCCTAATGGTCCTAAGTGGCCTCATGAGTCTAATGGGCCTATGTGGACTGATGGGCCTAATGGGCCTAATGGGACTAATGGCCCTCAGGGGCCAAATGATCCTAAGTGGCCTAATGGGCCTAATGGGTTTAAGTGTCCAAATGGGCTGAATGGGCCCAATATGCCTAGTGGGCCTAAGTGGCCAATGGGCCTTATGGGCCTAATTGGCTTAAGTGGCCTAAGTGTCCTAATCGGTCTAATCGAACAATTGGGCCTAGTGGTCCTAAGTTGCCTAATGGGCCAAATCGGCCTAGGTGGACGAATGGGCCCAAGTGGCCCATATGGCCTAATTTGCCTTCGTGGCTGAATGGGATTAATGGGCATGATAGGCCTAATTGGCCTAATGGGCCATATCATCCTAGGTGGCCGAATGGACCTAAGTGGCCCATAGGGCCTAATTTTCCTTGGTGGCTAAATGGTCCTAATGGGCCTAGTATGCTTAAGTGGCCTAATGATCCTAATGGGCCTCATGGGCCTAAGTGACCTAATTGGCCTAACTCGCCTAATGGGACTAACTAGCCTAATTGACCTAATGGGCCCAAGGGGCCTAATGGGATTATTGGGACTAGGTGCCAAATGGGTCTAATTGGCCGATTGGGCCTAATGGTCCAACATGGCTTAATGGGCGTAATCAGCCTAAGTGGCCAAATCGACCTAATGGGCTTAATGGTACAAATGGGCCTAGTGGGATTAATTGGACTAAGTGGATCAATGGGCCTAAGGAGCCTAATGAGCCTAAGTGGCCTAATGGGTTTAGGAGGCTCAATGGGCTTAATGGGCTTAACAGGCCTAGGGGGAAAAGGGCCTAATGGGTGGAATGTGCCTCATTAGCCAAATAGGCCTAAGCGACCTAATGGGACTAAGTGGCCTAATCGGCCTAATGGGCATAATGGTCGTAATGGGCCTAATGGGCCTAGGGGGGCGAAGGGTCCCAATAGGCCTAAGTGGCCTAATGGTCCTAACTGGCCTAATGGGCATAATGGGCTTAACGAGCCTAGGCTCTAAATAGGCCTAATTAGCCTCAGTGGCCTAATGGTCCTAATGGGTCAAAGTGGCCTAATGGGGAAAAGTTGCCTAATCGACCTAATGGGTATAATTAGCCTAATGGGCTGAATGGTCCAAATGGGACTAAGTGTCCAAATGGTCCTAATTGGACTATTTGGAATAATGGACTGAAGTTTCCTAATTGGCCTAATGGGATTAATGGGCCTAATGGGCCTAATGGGCTTAAGTGTCCTAAGGGGCCTAAGTGTCCTAATTGACCTAATGGGCCTAGTGGGCCTAAGTGTCCTAATGGGTCTTAGTCACCTAATCGGGCAAATATGGATAAGTGGTCCAATGGGCTTAATGGGCTTAACGAGCCTAGGGGCCTAATGGGCTGAATGGGACTAATGAGCTTGAGTGGCCCAATGGACCTAATGGGCCTAAGTGGCCTCATGGGCCTAAAGGGCTTGAGTGGCCTAATGGGCATAAGTGGCCTCATTGGCCTAATAGTCCTAATGGGCTTAATGGGCCTAAGTGGCCTATGTAGCCTAATGGGTATAATGGGCCTAATGGTCTGAATGGGCCTAATGGGCCTAAGTGGTTGAATGGGCCTAATGGGTTTAATGGGATGAAGTGGCCTAATGGGCCTAATGGGTGTAATGGGACGAAGTGGTCTAATGGTTGTAATGGGCCTAAGTGGCCTAATGAGCCCAATGGGCCTTAGTTTCTTAATGGGTCGAATGGGATGAATGAGCCGAATGGGCCTAAGTGGCCTAATCGGCCAAAAGGGCCTAATGCACCAAAGTGGCCTAATGAATCTAAGTGGCCGAATGGGACTAAGTGGCCGAATGGGGCTAATGGGCCTAAGTGGTCAAATGGGACTAAGTGGCCTAATTAGGCTAATGGACCTCAGTGGACTAATTGCCCTAAAGGGCCTCATGCACCAAAGTGGCCTAATGGCGCTGATGGGTCTAAGTGGCAGAATGGGCTTAAGTGGCCTAATAGGCCTAATGGGTGTAAGGGGCCTTACTGTCATAATGGGACGAAGTGGCCTAATGGGATTAATGGTCCCAAGTGGCTGAATGAGCCAAATGGGGCTAAGTGGACCAAATGTCCCAATGGGCTGAATGGGCTTAATGGCCCGAATGGGCCTAAGTGGCCTAATGGGCCTAATTGGCCTTTGTGGCCTGATGGGACTCATGGGCCTAAGTGCCCTCATGGGCCTAAGTGTCCTCATGATCCTAAGTGTCCTAAGTGGCCTAATTGGACTAATCAACTGAATGGGCCTAATGGGCTTAAGTGGCCTAAAGGGCCTCATGGGCCTAAGTTTCCAAATGGGCCTATTTGGCCTTATTGACCTAGTGGGCCTAATTTTCCTAAGTGGCCTCATGATCCTAATGGGATGAATGAGATAAATGGGCCTAATTGGGCTAATGGGTCCAAGTGGCCTAATGGGCCTAAGTGGCATAATGAGCTGAAGTGACCTGAATGGGTCTAATGGCCTGAATGGGCCTAATGGTTGAAATGGGCCAAATGTACTGAATGGGCCAAATGGGCCGAAGTGTCCTAAATGGCCTAATGGCCGGAATGGGGTTAATGGACCAAATGGGTTTAATGGCTCGGATGGGCCTAATGGTCCAAATGGGCTCAATGGCCTGAAGTGGCATAATGGGTCTAAGTGGCCTAATGGTTCTAATGGTGCGAATTGGCCGAATGGCCTGAATGGGCCCAATGGTCCTAATGGGACGAATGGGCCTAATGGTATAAAGTTTCCTAAGGGGCCTAATGGGCCAAATGGGCTTAACGGGTCTAAGGAGCCTAATGGGCCTAATGGGTTGAACGAGCATAATGGGCCTAAGTGGCCTAATGGACCTAAGTGGCCTAATGAGCTTAATGGGCTTAATATGCCTAATGGCCCAAAGTGGCCTAATGAGCCTAATGGGCCTAAGTGGATTAATCATCCTAATGGGCTTAATGGGCCTAATTGTTCTAATGGGATAATGTGGCCTAATTGGCTGAATGGGCTTAAGGGCCTAATGGACTGAGGTGGCCTAATGGGCCTAAGTGGATGAATGGTTCTAATGGACCGTATTTCCCCACTGCGCCTAAGTTTCCTAATGGTCCTAAGTGTCCAAATAAGCCTAATGGGCCTAATGTTCCCTATAGGCCAATGTGGCCTAATCGGCCAAATGGGCCTAAGTGGTCGAATGGGACTAAGTTGCCTAATGGACCAAAGTGACCGAATGGGCCTAATTGGCCCAATGGGTCTAAGTGGATGAATGGGCCTAATGGGCCTAGTGGACCAATGGGCCTATGTGGCCCAATGGGCCTAATGGGACTTAGTGGCCTAATGGGCCTAAGTGGCCTAATGGGACTAAGTGGCCTCAAGGGCATAATGGGCCTAAGTGGCCTAATTGGCCTAATGGTGCTAATGGGTTGAATGGGCCTAATGGTCCTAATGGGCCTAATGGGACTAGTGGTCCTAAGTGCCCTAAGGTGATTAATGGGACAAATGGGCCAAAGTGGCCTAATCTACCTAAGGGGCTTAATGGGTCGAAGTGTCCTAATTGGCCTAATGGGCCTAAGTATCCTAAGTGGCCAAATGAGCCTAATGGACCAAAGTGGACCAATGGGACTAAGTTTCCTAATGGGCCTAAGTGGCATAATGGGTCTAATGGGTCTAATGGGACAAAGTGGCGCAATCAACCTAATGGTCCCAATGGGCCTAAATTGCCTAATGGGCCTAGTGGGCCTAAGTGGCCTAATTGACCTAATGGGCCTAATGGGACAAAGTGGCCTAATCGGCCAAGTGGGCCTAAGTGGCATAACGGGCCTAAGGGGACTAAGTGGCCAAATGGCCTAATGGGCCTAAGTGGTGTGATGGGACTAATGGGCCTAAGTGGCCTAATGGGCCTAAAGGGCTTAAGTGGCCTCATGGGCCTAATGGGCTTTATTGACTCATGGGCCTAATGGGCCTAAAGGGACTAAGTGTCCTAAGTGGCCTAATGGACCTAAGTCACCTGATGGGCCTAATGGGATAAAGTTGTCAAATGGGCCTAATAGGACTAATGGGCCTAAGTGGCCTAATGCGCCTAAGTGACCTAATCAGCCTAATGGGCGTAATTGGCTTAAGTGGTCGAATGGCCTAAGAGGCCTAATGCGCTGAATGGGCTTAAGTGTCCAAATGGGACTAATGGGCCTAGTGGGCCTAAGTGACCTAATCATCATAATGGAGCTAATGGGAGTAATGGGCCTAAGTGGACGAATGGGCCTAAGTGGCCGAATGGGCTAAATTGGTCGAATGGGCCTAATGTTCTTAGTGAATCTAATGGTCCTAATGGGCCTAAGTGGTTGAATTGGCCTAATGTGCCTAAGTGGAATAATGGGTCTAATGTGATAAATGGTTCGAATGGGCCTAATGTTACTAGTGGGCCTAATGGGCCTAAGTGGATTAATGGTCCTAATGGGCCTAATGGCCCTAAGTGAAAAAATGGGCCAAATGGACCTAAGTGGCCTAATGGGCCTAATGGGTCAAATGTGCCTAGTGGGCCTAAGTGGACCAATGGACCTACTAGGCCGAATGGGCCTAAGTGGCCAAATGGGACAAATGGGTCGAATGGACATAAGTGGCCTAATGGACATGAGTGGCCTAGTGAGCCTAATGGGACCAATTGGACTAAGTGGTCCAATGGACCTAAGTGGCCTAATGGGCTTAATGGGTCCAATGGTCCTAATGGGTATAATGGGCTGGAGTGGGCTAAGTGGCCTAATGGGGAAGAAGGGCCAAGTGGGCCTAAGTGGCCTAATTTTCCCAATGGGCTAAGTAGTTTAATCTGCCTAACAGGACTAATGGGCCTTATGGGGATAATGGGCCTTAGTGGCCTAAGTGGCCTAATGGGTCTAATGGGAAAAATGGGACTAAGTGGCCTAATTATCCCAATGGGACTAAGTGGCCTAATGGGCCGAACAAGCATAATGGGCCTAAGTCGCCTAAGGGGATGAAGTGGCCTAATGGGCCCAACAGGCCTAAGTTTCCTAATGAGCCTCATGTTCCTAATGGGCCTTAGTGGCCTAATGGGCCTAAGGGGCCTAATGTGCCTAAGGGGACTAATGGGCCTAATGGGCCTTAGTGGCTAAATGAGCCTAATGGACATAAGGGGTATAAAGGGCCTAATGGGGCTAATAGGACTAATTGTCCTAAGGGGCCTAATGAGCTGAATGGGATTAAGTGGCATAATGGGCCTAAGTTGCCTAATAGGCTTAAGTGACCTAATCAGCCTAATGGCCCTAATGGGTGTATTAGGCCTAAGTGGTTGAATGAGCCTAATTGGATGAATGGGCATAATGTTCCTAGTAGCCCTAAGTGTCCGAATGGGTATAATGGAATGAATAGGCCTAAATGGACCAATGGGGCTAATGGGCCTAAGTGGCCCAATGGGCCTAATGGGCCTAAGTGGAATAATGGGACCGATGGGCCTAATGGGACTAAGTGGCCTCATTGCCTAAGTGTACAAATGGGCCTATCTGAAAAAATGGGCCTGATGGGCCTAATGAGACTCATGGGCCTCAGTGGCCTAATGGGCCTCATGGGCATAAGTGTCGAATGGTCCTAGTGGGTTTAAAGGGCATAATGGGCCCAATGGGAGTAATTGGAATGATGGTACTAATGGGCCTAAGTTACCTCATGGGACCAATGGATATAATGGGCCTAATGGGCCTTAGTGGACTAAGTGGTCCAAATGGGCCTAATGGGTTGAATGAGCCTAAGTGGCCAAATGGGCCTATTGGGCCCAATAGGCCTCATGGGATGAATGGGCCTAAAGGGCCTAATGGGATGAGTGGGCCAAATGGGTCCAATGGGCCTAATGGGATGAATGTTCCCAATGGGCCTAATGGGCCTAATGGGCCTAATGGGCCTAAGTGGACTAATGGGCCTAAGTGGCCTAATGGGCCTAAGTGGCCTAAAAGGCCAAGTAGGTCTAATGGGTTTAATGGGCCCAAGTGTCCTGATGGGTCGAATGGGCCTCATGGGACTAATGGGCCTAAGTGGCCTCATGGGCTCAATGGTCCTAATGGGCCTTAGTGTCTTAATGGGCCTGATGGGCCTCATGGGTGTGACGGGCCTCACGGGTCTAATGGGCCTCATGGGAGGAATGCGTCTCATGGGCCCCATGGGCCAGATGGTCCTAATGGGACTAATGGTTCAAAGTGACCTAGTTGGCCTAATGGTCCTAAGTTCCCTATTGGGATTAATGGGCCTAATTGGCCTAATGGGGATAATGGACCTAATGGGCCTAAGTGGCCTATGTGGGGTAATAAGGATAATCAACTGAATGGGGATAATGGTCCTAAGTGGACTAAGTGGATTAATGAACCTAATGGGCCTAATAGGACTAATGGGTTTAATGGGATTAATGTTCCTAAGCATCCTAATGGTCCTAATGGGCCTAGGTGGCCTAATTGGTCTAATCGACTAAATGGACCTAATGGGCCTTAGTTTCCTAAGTGGATTAATGGGCCTAATGGGACTAATGGGACTAATGGTACTAATGGGTTTAATTAGCCTAATGGGACTAAGTGGCTTAATGTTCCAAATGGGACTATGTGGCCTAAGGGGCCTAATGGGACTAAGTGACCTAATGGGACTAATGGGCATAATGGGAATAATGGGTTTAGTGGGATAATGGGCCTTAGTGGCCTAATGGGACTAATGGACCTAATGGTCCTAAATGGCATAATGTGCCTAAGTTTACTAATGGACCTAATAGGCCTAATGGGCCTAAGTGGAATAATCCCTCTAATCAATTGAATGGGCCTAATGCGACTAATGGGCCTAAGTGGCCTAAGTGGCCAAAGTGGCCTAATCAGCCTAATTAAGTGAATGAGACTAATGGGCCTAAGTGGTCTAATGGGCATAATGCCTAAGTGCCTAAGTAGACTGATGGATCCAATAGGCCTAATGGGCCTAATGGGCATAATGCACCTAAGTGGCCTAAGTTGTCTAATCAGCCTAATCGGTTGAATGGGCTTAATGGGCCTAAGTGGACTAATGGGTCTAATGGGCCTAAATGGCCTAATGGTCCTGATGGGTCAAAGTGGCCTAATCTGTCTAATTGACCGAGTGGGCCTTAGTGGCCTAATGGGCCTAAAGGTCCTAATGCACCTAAGTGGGATAATCAGGCTAATCAATTGAATGGGCCTAATCGGCTGTATCGGCCTAGTCAACCAAATGGGCATATGTGGTCAAATGGGCCTAATGGGCTAAGTGGCCTGATTAGCCTAATCGACCGAATGGGTCGAATGGGCCTAAGTGGCATGTTGGGTATAATGGGCCTAATGGGTTTAAGTATCCTAAGTGGATTAATCAGCCTAATCGAACGAATGGGACTAATGGTCCTTATGGGACTAAGTGTCTAATTGGGCCTAATGGTCTTATGTGTCTGAATGGTCCTAATGGGTTAAATTGGCCGAATGGGGATAATGGACATAATAGGCCTAAGTTTTCCAATGGGCTTAAGTGGCATAATGGGCCTAATGGACCTAAGTGGCCTAACGGGCCTAGTGGCACTAAGTGGCCGAATGAGCCTAATGGGCCTAATGTGCCTATGGGGCCAAATGGGCCTAATTGGCCGAATGGGCCTATTGGGCCAAATGGGTCGTAGTGGCCTAATGGTCCCGTGGGCCTAACTTGCCTAATGGGTCTAATAGGCCTAATGGGACTAAGTGGCCTAAGTGGCATAATCGGGCCAATCGAACGAATGGTCTTAATGGGCCTAAGTGGCATAATGGGCCTAATATGCCTTAGTGGTCGAATGGGACTAATGGGCACAATGGACTGAAGTGGCCTAGTGGACTCATGGGCCTATGTGGCCTAATGGACCTCATGGTCCTAAGTGTTCTAAGAGGCCTAAGGGCCCTATGGGCCTTATGAACCTAAGTGGCCTATTGTGCCTCATGGGTCTAAGTGGCCTTATGGGCCTAATGGGCCCAAGGGGGCTAATTGGCCAAATGGACATAATGGGATTAATGGGATTAACGTGCCTAGGTTCCAAATTTTCCAAATGGGCCAAAGTGGCCTAAGGGGCCTAATGGGCCTAGGTGGCCTAATGGGCTTAATGAGCTTAATGGGTCTAGGGGCCAAATGGGCCAAATGGGATAAATGAGCCTAATTGGCCTAAGTGGCCTAATGGGTCTCAGTGTCCTAACAGGCCTATGTTTCCTAATCGGACTAATGGGCTTAATGGGCTAAATGGTCCTAATGGAACTAATGGGTCTAAGTGGTGTAATGGGCCTAATGGTCCGAATGGGCATAATTGGCCTAAGTGGTCTAATGGGCATAATGGGTCAACATTACCTAATGGTCAAAATTTTCCTAGTTGGCCCAATGGGCCTAATGGGATTAATGGGACTAGTGGGCCTAAGTGGCCTAATTTGCATAATGGGATTAATGGGCATAGTGATCCTAAATTACCTAATGGGGCTGAGTGGCCTAATTGGCCTAATGGGCCTAAGTGGCCTCATGTGCTTAATGGGCTTAACAGTCCTAGAGGCCAAATGGACTTAATGGGCCTAATGGGCCTAATGGGCTTAATGGTCCAAATGGTCCGATTGGGCCTAGTAAGACTAAGTTCCCTAATGGTCCAAATGGGCCTCATGGGCTTATGTGGCCTAATGGGATTAATGGGCCTGACGGTCATAATGGGTATATTTTGCCTAATGGTCCTAAGTGGCCTAATCGGCCTAATGGGATTAATGGGCCCACTGGGCCTAAGTGGTCGAATGTGCCTAAGTGGCCCAATCATCCTAATGGGCCTAAGTGGTCTGATAGGCCTAAGTGGACCAATGGGCCAAATGGGAATAATGGTCCTAATGGGACTAAGTGGGATAATGGGCCTAAGTAGCCGAATGGGCCTAAGTGGTCCAATGGGCCTAATGGGCCAAAGTGGACTGATGGGCCCAATGGGACTTAGTGGCCTCATGGGCCTAAAGGGACTTAGTGGCCTCATGGGCCTAATGGGACTAATAGGTCTAAATTACCTAAGTGGCATAATGGGCATAACAGGCATAATGGGCCAAATGGGCCAAATGGGCCTAAGTAGCTGAATGAGAAGAATGGGCCTAAGTGGCCCAATGAGCCTAATGGGTCGAATGGGCCTAGTGGCCTAATGGGATTAATGGGTCGAATGGGCCTATGTTGCCTAATGGTCATAATGGGACTAAGTGGCCTAATGGGCCTAATGGGTCTTAGTGGCCAAAGGGGCCTAGTTGGTGTAAGTGGCCTAAGTGGACAAATGGGCCTAATAGGCCTAAGGGGCCTAAGTTGACTAACGGGCCTAATGGGACTAAGGGGTGTAAGTAGACTAATAGGCCTAATGCGTCGATGTCGTCTAATGGGCCTAGTGGACCTAAGTGGACTAATAGGCCTAGTGGGCCTAATGAGCCTAAGTGGTCGAATGGGCCTAACGGACCTAATGGACTGAATGGGCATAAGTGGCCTAATGGGCCTAATGGACCTAATGGGCCTAATGGCCCTAATCGGTCGAAGTGGCCTAATTATCCTAATCGACCGATTGGGCCTAATGGGCCTTATAGGCCTAAGTGGTCGATTGGGCCTAAGTGGTTGAATGGGAATAATGGGCCAAATTGAATGAGTGAGGGAAACGAGCCTAATGGTCCTAAGTGGATGAATGGTATTAAGTGGCATAATGGGCCTAATGGGCATAATGGGCATAATTGGCCTAAAGGGCATAAGTGACTTAATGAGTCTAATTGGACTAAGTTGTGGATTGGGCCTAATGCACCATATTCTCCAAATGGGCCTAATTTGCGTAAGTGGCCTCATGGGCCTAATTTTCCTAAGTGGACTAATGGGCCTAGTGGGCCTAAGTGACCGAATGGGACTAATGGGCCAAATGCACCTAATGGGCCTAAGTGGCCTTATGGGCCTAATGGGTCTAATAGGCCTAATGGACATAATGGACCTAATCAGCCTAATGTGCATAATGGGCCTAATGTGCCTATGTGGCCTAATGGAACTAGGTATCTAAATCGGCCTAATGGGCTTAATGGGCCTAAGTGGCAGAATGTGCCTAAGTGGACCAATCGACTGAATTGGACTAAGTGGCCTAATAGGCCTAAGTGGCCCAATGTGCCCAATAGGCATAATGAGACTAAGGGGTCTAATTGGCCTAATGGGCCTAAGTGGCCTAATGGACCTAATGGGCCTAAGTGGCCTAGGTGGCCTAATGGGAAAAATGGGCCTAATGTGCTTAGTGGGCCTAATGGGCCTAAGTGTCCTAATCAGACTAAGTGTCCTAATGAGCCTTATGGGCTTAATGGTCCTAGTGGGCCTAAGTTTCTGAATAGGCCTAATGGGATTTAGCAGGAAAATCGGCCTAATGGGCCTAAGTGGTCTAATGAGCCTAAGTGGCCTAATGGGCCTAAGTGGCCTAATGGGCTTAATGGGCTTAACGAGCCTAGGTTCCAAATGGGCCTAATGGGATGAATGAATCTAATGGGCCTAATGGGTCAAATGATCCTAATTAGCCTAGGTGGTCTAATGGGCTGAATGGGCCTAATGGGGCCTAAGTGGCCTTAGGGGCCTAAGTTGCCTAATCGTCCTAATGGGATTAATGGGCCTAAGGGTCCCAATGGGCCTAAGTAGCCTAATGGGGCTAAGTGGACTAATGGGATAAGTGGCCAAATAGTCCTAAGTGGACTAATGGGTTTATTAGGCCTAATTGTCTTAATGGGCCTAATGGGAATAAGTGCCCAAATAGGCCTAATGGGCCTAAGTGGACCAATAGCCCTAATGGGCGTAAGTGGACTGATGGGCCTAATGAACCTTAGTGGCCTCATGGGCCTTAGTGTCCTAATGGGCCTCATGGGCCTAAAGGGACTAAGTGGACCAATGGGCCTAATGGGCCTAATGGGACGAATATGCATAATGGGCCTAGTGAGCCTAGTGGGCCTAATTTGATGAATGATCTTAAGTGGCCCAATGGGGGGAATGAGATGAATGGATCTAGTGGCCAAATGGGCCAAATGGGCCTAAGTTTCCTAGTGGGAATAATAGGCCTAAGTGGCCTAGTGGGCCAAAGTGCCCTAATGGGCCTAATGGACCTCAGTGGCCTAAGCGGCCTAATGGGCCGAATGGGCCAATGGGGCCTAATGGGCCTAATGGCTCGAAGTGGCTTAATGCGCCTATGTAGACTAATGGGACTAATGCTCCTAAGTGTTTGAATGGGCCTAATGGGTCTAAGTGGCCTAATGGGCTGAATGGGCCTAATATGCCTAGTGGGCCTAATGGGCCTAAGTGGCCTAATGAGCCAAATCGGTCTAAGTGGCCTAATGGGCTGAGTGGGCCTAATGTGCCTAGTGTGCCTAATGGGGCTAAGTGTCCTAATGGGCCAAATGGGACTAAGTGGCTTAAGTAGCCTAATGATTAAAAGAGCCTAAGTGTCCTAATGGGACTTAGTGGCATAATGGGAATAATGGTCATAATGGGCCTAATTGGCCTAATGGATCGAATTGGCATAATTGGCCTATGTGGAATAATGGGCCTAATTGGCTTAATGGTCCTAATGGTCCTAATGGGCCTAAGTGGCCAAATGGGCCTATTGGGTCTAAGTGTACTAATGGACCTAAGGGTCCTAAGGGGCCTAATGGGCCTCATGTGCCTAAGTGGCCTCATGGGCCTCATGGTCCTAAGTGGCTAAATGGGCCTAATGGGCTTTATAGGCCTAGTGGGATGAATGGGCTTAACGAGCCTTAGTCCAAATGGGCCTAATGGGTCGAATGGACCTAATGGGACGAATGGGACTAATGGGCCTGAGTGTCCTAATGGGCCTAATGAGCCTAAGTGGCCTTATGGGCCTAAGTGGCCTAATCGACCTAATTGGCTTAATGGGCCTAATGGGACTAAGGGGTGAAATGGACCTAAGTGGACTAAGGGGACTAATGGTCCTAAGTGGCTTAATGGTCATAGGTTGCCTAATGGGATTAATTAAATTTATGAGCCTAGGGCCCCAAATGGGCCGAATGGGCCTAATTAGCATAAGTGGCCAAATTGGCCTATGTTTCCCAATGGTCCAAAGTTTCCTGATCGACCTAATGGGATTAATAGGCCTAATGGGCCTAAGTAGCCTAATGGGACTAATTAGCCTAAGTGGCCTATTGGGACTTATGATCCTAATGGGCCTAAGGGGCCTAATGGGCCAAAGTTGCCTAATCGACCTAATGTGCATAATTGTCCTGATGGGCCTAATGAACCGAATGAGCCAAATGGGACTAAGTGGCCTAATCAGCCTAATGGGAATAATGGTCCAAGTGGACCTAAGTGCCCTAATATGCTTAATGGGCCTTAGTGTCCTAATCAGCCTAATGGGCCTAAGTGGCCTAATGGGCCTAAGTGGACTAATGGGCTTAATTAGCATAACATGCCTAGGGGCCAAATGGGCCTAATGGGCCTAATTGGCCTAATGAGCTGAATGAGCATAATTAACCTAAGTGGACTAATGATCCTAATGGGCCTAATGGGCCTAAGTGGCCTAATGGACCTATGTTTCCTAATCGGTGTAATGGGATTAATGGGCCTAATGGGCCAAATGGGCCTAAGTGGCCTCGTCAGCCTAATGGGATTAATGGACCAAGTGGGCCAAGTGGTCGAATGGGTCTAATGGACCTCAGTTGCGTAATCGTCCTAATGGGACAAAGTTGTTGAAGTGGTCGAATGAGCTAAGTTGCCTAATGGGCATAAGTGACCAAATGAGGCTAAGTGGCCCAATGGGCCTAATGGGCCTAAGTGGCCTAATGTGCCTAATGGGACTAAGTGTCCTAATGGGGAGATGTTGCCGAATGAGCCCAATGGACATAATGGGGTGATGTGGCCGAACAAGCCCGATGGACATAATGGGGCAAAATGGCCAACGTGTCTTAATGGGCCTAAGTGGCTTATTTTGCCTAATGCGCCTAATGGGCCTAAGTGGACTAATGGACCTAATGGTCCTCAGTGGCCTAATGGGTTTAAGTGGTCCAATGGGGCCTAAGTGTCCTAATGGTCCTAATGAGACTTAGTGGCCTAATGGGCCTCATGGGGCTAATGGGCCTAATGGGCCTAAGTGGCCTAATGTGCCTGAGTATCCTAATTGGACTAATGTTCCTTAGTGGCCTAATGGTCCTAATCGACCAAAGTGTCCTAATGGTTCTAATCACATTAATGGGACTTGGTGGCCAAATGAGTCGAATGGGCCTAAGTGGCCTAATGGGCCTAATGTGCCATAGTGTCCTAATGGGCCTAAAGTGCCTAATGGGCCTAAGTGGCCTAACAAGTCATATATGAATAAGTTTTCTAATAGGAATAATGGGCCTAAGTGGCTTAATGGACCTAATGGGCCTAAGTGGCTTAATGAGTCGAATAGGCCTTAGTGGCCTAATGGGCCTGATGGGCCTAGTGGGCCTAAGTGGCCTAATGATCCAAATGGGCCTAAGTGGAATATTGGGCCTAATGAGACTAATGGACCTAAGTTTCCTAATGGGGATGATGGGCCTGATGGGACTAATGGGCCTAAGTGGCCTAATTAGTCGATTAGGCCAAAGTGGCATGATGGGCCTAATGGGCCTAATGGGTTGAATGGGTCGAGGTGACCTAATGGGCCTAATGGGCCTGATGGGTCAAATGATCCTAAGTAGCCTAATGATTCAAATTATCCTAAGTGGACTAATGGGCCTAAGGGGACTCTTGGGCCTAATGAGCCTTAGTGGCCTAATGGTCATGATGGGCCTGATTGGTCCAATGGACCGAACATGCCTTTCTGGCCTCATTGGCCTGATGAACTAATGTTCCTAATGATCCTCAAGGAACTAAGTGTCCAAATGGGCCTAATGGAAATTAGTGGCCTAATGGAATTAATGCGCCTAATGGGTCTATGTGGCCTATTGGGCCTAATGGTCCTTAGTGGCTTAGTGGGCTGAAGTGGCCTAAGTGGCCTAATGGGCCTAGTGGGATTAAGTAGCCTAATGAGATGAATGGGCCTAAGTGTCATAATGGGCCTAAGTGGCCTAATGGGCCTATATCCCTAGTAGGCCTACGTGGACTAATGGGTGTGATGGGCCTTAGTGTCCTAATGGGACTGATGGGCCTAATGGGCCTAAGTAGACAGAGTAGTCAAATAAGGCTAATGGTCCTAAGTGTACTAATGGGCCTTATGGTCCTGATGGGCCTAATGGGTCTCAGTGGCCTAATTGGCCTCATGGGCCCAATGGGCCTCAGTGGCCCAATGGGCCTAATGGACCTAAGTGTCATAATGGGCCAAAGTGGCCTCATGGTCCTAATGGGATTCATGGGTCTAATGGGCCTCAATTATCTAAGTGAACAATGGGCCTGATGGGCCTAAGTGTTCTAATGGGATGAGTGAGCCCCATGAGCCTAAGGGGATGAATGGGCCAGATTTTCCTGATGGGCCTAATGGGCCTCAGTGGTCGAATGTTCCCAATGGGATTAATGGGCCTGGTAGGCCCAATGGGAGTAATGGCCCAGGTGGCCCAATGGTCCTAATGGGTCTAGGTGACCTAATATCCCTAATGGCCCTAATGGGCCTAAGTATCCTAATGGGCCTGATGGGCCTAATGGGGCGAATGGACCTAAGTGGCCTAAGTGTCCTAATGGGCATAATGGGCTTAAGTGGTCGAATGGGCCTAAAGGACCTAAGTGACAGAATGGGGCTAATGGGCCTAAGTGGCCTAATGGTCCTAAGTATCCACATGAGTCTAATGGGACTATGTGGACTGATGGGCCTAATGGACCTAATGGGCCTAAATGGCATAATGAGCCTAAGTGGCCTAATGGGCCTAATGGGTTTAAGCGACCAAATAGGTCGAATGGGCTTAATGTTCCTAGTGGGCCTAAGTTTCCTATGGGCCTAATGGTCCTAATGGGCCTAAGTGGCCTAAGTGGCCTAATCGGTCTAATCGAACAATTGGGCCTAATGGACCCAAGTTGCCTAATGGGATAAATCGGCCTACACGGCCGAATGGGCCTAAGTAGCCCACATGGCCTAATTTGCCTTCATGGCTGAATGGGCCTAATGGACCTGATAGGCCTAATTGGCCTAATGGGCCAAATCGGCATAGGTGATCTAATGGGCCTAAGTGGCCCATAAGGCCTAATTTTCCTTTGTGGCTGAATGGGCCTAATGAGCCCGATAGGCCTAAGTGGCCTAATGGGCCTAATAGGCATCAGGGGACTAAGTTTCCTAATTGCCAAATGGGCCAAACTGGCTGAATGGGCCTAATGGACCCAAGGGGACTAAGGGGATTAATGAGCTTATTGGGCCTTGGTTCCAAATGGGTCTAATGCGCCGATTGGGACTAATGGGCTTAAGTGGCCTAATGGGCGTAATGGTCCTAAGTGTCCTAATGAGCATAATGGGCTTAAGTGGACGAATGGGCCTAAAGGACCTGAGTGATAGAATGGGCCTAAGTGGCCTAATGGTCCTAAGTATCCACATGAGTCCAATGGGACTATGTGGACTGATGGGCCTAATGGACCTAATGGGCCTAATTGGCCTAATGAGCCTAAGTGGCCTAATGGGCCTAATGGGTTTAAGCGACCAAATAGGTCGAATGGGCTTAATGTTCCTAGTGGGCCTAAGTGTCCTATGGGCCTAATGGTCCTAATGGGCCTAAGTGGCCTAAGTGGCCTAATCGGTCTAATCGAATAATTGGGCCTAATGGCCCCAAGTTGCCTAATGGGCTAAATCGGCCTACACGGCCGAATGGGCCTAAGTAGCCCACATGGCCTAATTTGCCTTCGTGGATGAATGGGCCTAATGGACCTGATAGGCCTAATTGGCCTAATGGGCCAAATCAGCATAGGTGACCGAATGGGCCTAAGTGGCCCATAGGGCCTAATTTTCCTTTGTGGCTGAATGGGCCTAATGAGCCTGATAGGGATAAGTGGCCTAATGGGCCTAATAGGCCTTAGGGGACTAAGTTTCCTAATTTCCAAATGGGCCAAACTGGCTGAATGGGCCTAATGGACCCAAGGGGACTAATGGGATTAATGATCTTATTGGGCCTTGGTTCCAAATGGGACTAATGCGCCGATTGGGACTAATGGGATTAAGTGGCCTAATGGGTGTAATGGTCCTAAGTGTCCTAATGGGCATAATGGGCTTAAGTGGCCGAATGGGCCTAAAGGACCTGAGTGACAGAATGGGCCTAATGGGCCTAAGTGGCCTAATGGTCCTAAGTATCCACATGAGTCTAATGGGACTATGTGGACTGATGGGTCTAATGGACCTAATGGGCCTAATTGTCCTAATGAGCCTAAGTGGCCTAATGGGCCTAATGGGTTTAAGCGACCAAATAGGTCGAATGGGCTTAATGTTCCTAGTGGGCCTAAGTGTCCTATGGGCCTAATGGTCCTAATGGGCCTAAGTGGCCTAAGTGGACTAATCGGTCTAATCGAACAATTGGGCCTAATGGCCCCAAGTTGCCTAATGGGCTAAATCGTCCTACACAGCCGAATGGGCCTAAGTAGCCCACATGGCCTAATTTTCCTTCGTGGCTGAATGGGCCTAATGGACCTGATAGGCCTAATTGGCCTAATGGGCCAAATCGGCATAGGTGACCGAATGGGCCTAAGTGGCCCATAGGGCCTAATTTTCCTTTGTGGCTGAATGGGCTTAATGAGCCTAATAGGCCTAAGTGGCCTAATGGGACTAATAGGCCTCAGGGGGCTAAGTTTCCTAATTGCCAAATGGGACAAACTGGCTGAATGGACCAAATGGTCCCAAGGGGACTAATTGGATTAATGAGCTTATTGGGCCTTGGTTCCAAATGGGTTTAATGCACCGATTGGGACTAATGGGCTTAAGTTTCCTAATGGGCGTAATGGTCCTAGTGTCCAAATCGACATAATAGGATTAATGGTAAAAATGGGCCTAATAGTCTTAATGGGCCAAAGTGGATTAATGGTCCTAAGGATCCAAATAGGCCTAAGTGGCCTAATGGGTCTGGGTGGCCCAATGGGCTTAATGGGCTTAACGAGCCTAGGGAAAAAAAGGTCCTAATGGGATGAATGATTCCCAGCGGCCTAATGGGACTAAGCGGCCTAATGGGCCTAAGTGGCCTAATCAACCTAATGGGTGTAATGGTCGTGATGGGCCTAATGGGCCTTATGAGCCTAAGGGGCCGAAGGGGCCCAATGGGCCTAAGTGGCCTAATGGGCCTGACTGGCCTAATGGGCTTAAAGGGCTTAACGGGCCTAGGATCCAAATAGGCCTAATTGGCCTTAATGGCCTAATGGTCCTAATGGGTCGAAGTAGATTAATGGGGGAAAGTTGCATAATCGACCTAATGGTTATAATGAGCCCAATGGACTGAATGGGCCAAGGGGGATTAAGTGGCCAAATGGGACTAATGGGCCTAATTGGACTAAGTAGACTATTGATCTTAAGTGGAATAATGAAACTAATGGGCTTAATGGGCCTAATGGGCCTAAGTGGCCTAAGGGGCCTAAGTGGCCTAATCAACCTAATAGGCTTAAGGGTCCTAGTGGACCTAAGTGGCCTAATGGGCCTTAGTCGCCTAATCAGCCAAATAGGGATAAGTGGCCCAATGGTCTTAGTGGGATTAAAGGCCCTAGGGGCCTAATGGGTCTAATGGGACTAATGGGATTGAGTGGCCTAATGGGGCTAAAAAGCCTAAGTGGCCTCATGGGCCTAAATGGCCTTGGTGGCATAATGGGCCTAAGTGGCCTCATGGGCCTAATAGGCCTAATGGTCCTTATGAGCCTAAGTGGCCT
Organism: Viscum album; assembly: GCA_963277665.1. NCBI lineage: Eukaryota > Viridiplantae > Streptophyta > Magnoliopsida > Santalales > Viscaceae > Viscum > Viscum album. The sequence continues at coordinate 1,781,605,818 of OY728156.1, forward strand.
ATGTGGCCTAATGGGTCTAATGGGCCTAATGGTCCTAATGGGCCAAATGGGCCTAAGTGGTTGAATGGGACTAAAGGGTTTAATGGGCCAAAGTGGCCTAATGGGCCTAATGGGCATAATGGGCTGAAGTGTCCTAATGGGCATAATGAGACTAAGTTGCCTAATGTGTCCAATGGTCCTTAGTGGCTTAATGGGTGGAATGGGCTGAATGGGTCGAATGGGCCTAAGTGGCCTAATTGGCCAAAAGGGGCTAATGCACCAAAGTGGCCTAATGGACCTGAGTGGCTGAATGAGACTAAGTGGCCTAATGGGGATAATAGACCTAAGTGGCTGAATGGGCCTAAGTGTCCTAATGGGGAGAATGGGCCTAAGTGGACTAATCGGACTAAAGGGATGAATGTGCCAAAGTGGCCTAATGGACCTAAGTGGTCGAATGGGCCTAAGTGGCCCAATGGGGCTAATGGGACTAAGTGGTTGAATGGGCTTGAGTGGCCTAATAGCGCTAAAGGGCCTAAGTGGTGGAATGGGATTAAGTGGCCTAATGGGCCTAATGGGTGTAAGGGGCCTTATTTTCCTAATGGGATGAAGTGGGTCAATGGGCTTAATGGGCCTAAGTGGCCGAATGAGCCAAATGGGTCTAATGGGTCAAATGAGCCTAAGTGGCCTAATGGGCCTAATGGGCCTAAGTGGCATGATGGGCCTCATGGGCCTAAGTGGCCTAAGTGGCCTACTTGGCCTAATCAATCGAATGGGCTTAATGTGCCTAAGTGGCCTAAAAGGCCTCATGGGACCAAGTTTCCAAATGGGCCTATTTGGCCTTAGTGGCCTAGTGGGCCTAATTTTCCTAAGTGGCCTCATTATCCTAATGGGTTGAATGAGATGAAATGGCTTAATGAAGCTAATTGGGCTAATGGGGTTAAGTGACCTAATAGGCCTAAGTGGCATAATGAGCCTAAGTGTCCTGAATGGGTCTAATGGCCTGAATGGGCCTAATGGTCTAAATGGGCCTAATGTGTCGAATGGGCCTAATGGGCCGAAGTGGCCTAAAGGGCCTAATAGCCTAAATGGGCCTAATAGGCCGAAGTGTCCAAATGGGCCTAAGTGGCCGAATGGGCCTAATGGCCTGAATGGGCCTAATGGGCCGAATGGGCATAATGTGCTAAAGTGGCCTAAGGGGTCTAATGGGCCAAACGAGCTTAACGGGTCTAAGGAGCCTAATGGGCCTAATGGGTTGAACGGGCCTAATGGGCCTAAGTGGCCTAATGGACTTGGCCTAAGTTTCCTAATGGTCCTAATGGGCCTAAGTGGCCTAATCAGTCTAATGGGATTAATGGGCCTAATTGGCCTAATGGGCCAAAGTGGCATAATCATCCTAATGGGCTTAAGTGGCCTAATGGGTCGAAATGGCCTAATGGACCTAAGTGGACTAATGGGTCTAATGGGCCTAAGTGGCCTAGTATGCCTATGTGGCCTAATAGAACTAAGTGTCCTAATAAGCCTAATTGGCCTAATGGGCCTAATGGGCCAAAGTGGCCTTGTCAACCTAAGTGGTCGAATGGGCCTAAGTTGTCGAATGGGCCCAAGTGACCTAATGGGACTAAGTGGCCCAATGGGCCTAAGTGTCCAAATGGTCCTAGTGGGCCTAAGTGACCCAATGGGCCTAAGTGGTATAATGGTCCTAATGGGCCTAAGTGGCATAATTGGCCTATGTGGCCTCATGGGAATAATGGGCCTAAGTGGTCTAATGGGCCTAATGGTTCTAATGGTCTGAATGGGCTTAATGGGCATAATGGGCCTAGTGGTCCTAAGTGGCCTAATGGGCTTAATGGGCCGAATAGGTCTAAGTGGCCTAATCAACCTAAGGGGCTTGATGGGGTGAAGTGGACCTATTGGCCTAATGGTCCTAAGTGGCCTAAGTGGCCTAATGAGCCTAATGGGCCAAAGTGGCCCAATGGGCCTAAGTGGCCGAATGGGCCTAATTTTCCGAAGTGGCATAATCGGCCTAATGGATTTAATGGGCCTAAATTTCCTAATGGGACAAATGGGTCAAAGTGGCCTAATTGATCTAATGGGCCTAGTGGGACAAAGTGGCCTAATCAACCTAATGGGCCTAAGTGGAATAACGGGCCTAATGGGCCTAAGTGGCCAAATGGGATTAATGTGCATAAGTGGTGTGATGGGCCTAATGGGACTAAGTGGATTAATGGGATTAAAGGGATTAAGTGGATTCATGGACCTCTTGGGATTCTGTGGCCTCATGGGCCTAATGGGCCTAAAGGGACTATGTGGCCTAAGTGGCCTAATGGGCCTAATCATCCAAATGGGTCTAAGTAGTCTGTTGGGCCTAATGGGATAAAGTTTTCTAATGGGACTAATATGACTAATGGGCCTAATTTGCCTAAGTGGCCTAATGGGACTAAGTGACCTAATCAGCATAATGACCATAATGGGCTAAAGTGGTTGAATGGGCCTAAGGGTCCTATTGCACCGACTCAGCTTAAGTGGCCTAATGGGCCTAATGGGCCTAAATGACCTAATCAGTATAATGAATCTAATGGGTGTAGTGGGCCTAAGTGGTCGAATGGACCTAATTAGACGAATGGTACTAATGTACTTAGTGGACCTTATGGGCCTAAGTGGTCGAATGGGCCTAATGGGCCTTATGTGCCTAAGTGGCATAATGGGCCTAATGGGATGGATGATCTGAATGGGCCTAATGTGACTGGTGGGCCTAATGGGCCTAATGGGCCTAATGGTCCTAAGTGGACAAATGGGCCAAATGGGCCCAAGTGGCTAATGGGTCCAATGGGCCAAATGTGCATAGTTGGCCTAAGTGGACTAATGGGCCTGCTAGGTTGAATGGGCCAAAGTGACCAAATGGGCCAAATGGTCAGAATGGGCGTAAGTGGCCTAATGGACATGAGTGGCCTAGTGAGCCTAATGGGCCCAATTGGCATAAGTGGCCTAATGGACCTAAGTGGCCTAATGAGATTAATGGGTCTAATGGTCCTAATGGGTATAATGGGCCTAAGTGGTATAAGTGGCCTAATAAGGGATGAGTGGGCTTAAGTGGCCTAATTTTTCCAATGTACTGAGTAGCCTAATCTACCTAACAAGCCTAATGGGCCTAATGGGCCTAATGGGTATAATTGGCCTAAGTGGCCTAATGGTCTAAATGGGACTAAGTGACCTAATTATCCTAATGAGCCTAAGTGGGCTAATGGACCGAACGAGCCTAACGGGCCTAAGTGGCCTAAGGGGCTGAAGTGGAATAATGGGTCCAACGGGCCTAAGTGGCCTAATGAGCCCGATGGACCTAATGGGCCTCAATGGACTAATTGGCCTAATGGTCATAATGGGCCTAAGGGGCCTAATGTGCCTAAGTGGCCTAATGGGCCAAATGGGCCTTAGTGGCCAAATGAGCATAATGGGCCTTAAGTATATAATTAGCCTAATGGGCCTAATGGGTCTAATGGGACTAATGGGCCTAAGGTGCCTAATGAGCTGAGTGGGCTTAAGTGGCCTAATGGGCCTAATATGTCTAAGTTTCCTAATAGGCTTAAGTGACCTAATCAGCATAATGGCCCTAATAGGCGTAATGGGCCTAAGTGGCCGAATAGGCCTAATTGGACGAATGGGCCTAATGTGCCTAGTGTGCCTAATGGGACTAAGTGTCCGAATGGGCATAATGGGAAAAATGGGCTAAGTGGCCCAATGGGCCTGATGGGACCAATGGGCCTAATGGGATGATGTGGCCTCATGGGCCTAAGTTTCCAAATGGGTCGAAGTGGCCAAATGTGCTTGATGGACTTAATGGGTCTCATGGGCCTTAGTGGCTTAATGGGCCCCATGGGCATAAGTGTCGAATGGGCCTAGTGGGCTTAAAGGGAGTAATGTGACCAATGGGACTAATTGGCATGATGGGACAAATGGTCCTAAGTTACCTCATGAGCCCAATGGCTATAATGGGAATAATGGGCCTTAGTGGACTAAGTGGGCCTTAAGGTCTTAATGGGTCGAATGGGCCTAAGTGGCCTAATGGGACTAATGAACCCAATAGTCCTCATGGGATGAATGGGCCTAAGGGGGCTAATTGGACGAGTGGGCCAAATGGGCCAAATGGGCCTATGGGATGAATGTGCCCAGTGGGCCTAATTGGACTAATGGTCCTAAGTTGCCTAAAGGGCCAAGTGGGTCTAATGGGTTTAAGGGGCCCAAGTGGCCTGATGGGTCGAATGGGCCTCATGGGACTAATGGGTCTAAGTGGTATCATGGGCCTAATGGGCCTCAGTGTCCTGATGGTTCTGATGGGCATCATGGGTGTGATGGGGCTCATGGGCCTAATGGGCCTCATGGGTGGAATGGGTCTCATGGGCCCATTGCTAGATGGTCTTAATGGGTCTAATGGTCCAAAGTGGCCTAGTGGGCCTAAGTTCCCTAATGATCCTAATGGGCCTAATGGGCCTAATGGGCCTAATGGGCCTATTGGAGCTAATAGGCCTAAGTGGCCTAATAAGGATAATCGACTGAATAGGGTAATGGTCTGAAGTGGCCTCAGTGGCTTAATGGACCTAATGGACCTAATGGGACTAATGGGTGTAATGGGCCTAATGTTCCTAAGCATCCTAATGGGCCTAATGGGCCTAGGTTACCTAATGGGACTAATGGGCCTAAGTGGCCTAATTTTGATAATCGACTGAATGGGCCTAATGGGCCTTAGTGGCCTAAGTGGCTTAATGGGACTAATGGGACTAATGGGACTAATGGGTTTAATTATACTAATGGGCCTAAGTGGCTTAATGGGAAAAATGGGCCTATGTGGCCTAAGGGGCCTAATGGGACTAAGTGACCTAATGGGACTGATGGGAATAATGGGAATAATGGGTTTAGTGGGCATAATGGGCCTAAGTGGCCTAATGGGCCTAATGGGCCTAATGAAACTAATGGTCCTAACTGGCATAATGGGACTAAGTGGACTACTAGACCTAATGGGCCTAATGGAACTAAGTGGCTTAATCCTCCTAATTGACCGAATGGGCCTAATGAGACTAATGGTCCTAAGTGGCCTAAGTGACCAAAGTGGCATAATCGACCTAATCGAGTGAATGTGACTAATGGGCCTAAGCGGCCTAATGGGCCTAATGGGCCTAATGCCTAAGTTTCCTAATTGGACCAATGGGCCTAATGTGCCTAATGGGCATAATGTACCTAAGTTTCCTAAGTGGTCTAATCAGCCTAATCGGCTGAATGGGATTAATGGGGCTAAGTGGAATAATGGGCCTAATTGGTCTAAGTGGCCTAAGTGCCTAATCGGCCTAATCGACTGAATGGTCCTAATGGGCCTAATGGGCCTAAGTGGCCTAATGGTCCTAATGGTCCAAAGTGGCCTAATCCCCCTAGTCGACCGAATGGTCCTGAGTGGCCTAATGAGCCTAAAGGTCCCGATGGTCCTAAGTGGGCTAATCGGGCTAATCGGCTGAATGGGCCAAAGTGGTCAAATCGGCCTAATAGACCAAATGGGCCTAATGATCCTAAGTGAAAAAATGAACCTAATTGGCTAAGTGGCCTAATCAACCTAATTGACCAAATGGGCTGAATGGTCTGAGGTGGCCTAATGGGTCTAATGGGCCTAATGGGTCTAAGTGACCTAAGTGTCTTAATTATCCTAATTAACCGAATGGGACTAATGGTTCTTGTGGGCCTAAGTGGCAGATTGGGCCTAATGGGCTTATGTGGCCGAATGGGCCTAATGGGAAAAATTGGCCAAATGGGGATAATGGGCATAATGAGCCTAAGTTGTTGAATGGGATTAAGTGGCATAATGGGCCTAATGGCCCTAAGTGGCATAATGGGTCTAGTGGCCCTAAGTGGCTGAATGATCCTAATGGGCCTAATGTTCCCATGGGGCCAAATGGGTCTAATGGGTTTATTGGGCCGAAAGGGCCATAGTGGCCTAATGGTCCAATGGGCCTAAGTGGCCTAATGGGCCTAATGGGCCAAGTGGCCTAAGTGGCATAATCATCCTAATCGAATGAATGGGCCTAATGGGACAAAGTGGTATAATGGGCCTAATAGGCCTTAGTGGTGCAATGGGCCTAATGGACATGGTGGGTTGAAGTGGCCTGGTGGGCCTCATGGGCCTATGTGGCCTAATGGACCTCATTGTCCTAAGTGGCCTAAGGGCCCTAATGGGCCTAATGGGCCTCATGAGTCTAAGTGGTCTATTGTGCCTCATGTGCTTAATGGGACTAAGTGGCCTAAGTGGCCTAATGGACCTAATGGGATTAATGGGCTTAATGGGCTCAGGTGCCAAATTTTCCAAATGGGCCAAATTGGCCTAAGGGTCCTGATGGGCCTAAGTGGCCTAATGGGCCTAGGTGGCCTAATGTGCTTAATGGACTTAATGGGTCTTGGGGCCAAATGAGACTAATGGGCCTAATGAGCCTAATTGGCCTAAGTAGACTAATGGACCTCAGTGTCCTAATGGGACAATGTTGCCTAATCAACCTAATAGGCTTAATTGGCTAAATGTTCCTAATTGGTCTAATGGGTCTAAGTGGCATAATGGGCCTAATGGGATGAATGAGCATAATTGGCCTAAGTGGTCTAATGGGCCTAATGGGCCTAATGGGACAAAATGGCATAATGTTCCAAAGTTTCCTAATCATCCCATGGACTTAATGGGCCTAATGGTCCTAGTCGGCCTAATGGGCCTAAGTGGCATAATAGGCATAAGAGGACTAATTGGTATAATGGGATTAATGGGCCTAGTGGTCCTAAATTGCCTAATGGGGCTTGGTGGCCTAATCGGTCTAATGGGCCTAAGTGGACTCATGTGATTGATGGGATTAACGGGCCTAGGGGCCAAATGGGCCTAATGGGCCAAATGGGCTAAATGGGCCTAGTTAACCTAAGTTCCCTAATGGGCCGAATTGGCATAATGTGACTAAGTGTCCTAATGGGATTAATGGGCCTAAAGGGCCTAATGAGCATAATTGGCCTAATGGGCCTAAGTGGTCTAATCGGTCTAATGGGATTAATGGGGCTAATGGGCCTAAGTGGTCAAATAGGACTAATGGGCCTAAGTGACCCAATTAGCCTAATGGGCCTAAGTGGACCAATTAGCCTAATGGGCCTAAGTGGCCTGATAGGCCTAAGTGGACCAATGGGCCGAATGGGCATAATGGGCCTAAGTGTGCTAATGGGCCTAATTAGACGAATTAGCCTAAGTGGCCCAATGGGCCTAATGGGCCTAAGTGGACTGATGGGCCTAATGGGTCTCAGTGGCCTCATAGGCCCAAAGGGACTTAGTGGCCTCATGGGCCTAATGGGACTGATGGGCCTAAATTCCCTAAGTGACATAATGTGCCTAATGGGCCTAATGGGCATAATGGGATAAATGGGACAAATGGGCCTAAGTAGCTGAATGAGACAAATGGGCCTAATTGGCCTAATGGGGCTAATGGGTCGAATGTGCCTAGTGTCCTAATGGGATTAATGGGTCAAATTATCCTAAGTTTCCTAATGGACGTAATGGGCCTAAGTGGCCTACTGGGCCTAATGGGCCTTAGTGGCCTAAGGGGCCTAAGGGGCCTAGTTGGTGTTAGTGGCCTAAGTGGCCAAATGGGCCTAATAGGCCTAAGTGTCCTAAGTGTCCTAACATGCCTAATGGGACTAAGGGGCCTAAGTGGACTAATGGGCCTAATGGGTCGACGTTATCTAATGGGCCTAATGGACCTTTATGGCCTAATAGGCCTAGTGGGCCTAATGAGCCTAAGTGGCCGAATGGGTCTAAGTGGCCTAATGGTCCTAATGTGCCTAGTGGGCCTAATGGGCCTAAGTGGCATCATGGGCCTACTGGACCTACTGGTCCTAATGGGCCTAAGTGGCTTAAGTGGCCTAATGGGACTAATGGGCCTAATGTGCCTAATGGGCCAACTGGCCCTAAGGGGGATAATATGCCTAATGGTCATAATGGGACTAAGTGGCCTAATAAGCCAAATGGTCCTAATGGGACTAAGTGTCCTAATGGTCCTAAGTGGCCTAATGGGCCTAATGGGTCTAAGTGGACTAAGTGGCCTAATGGTCATAATTGGATTAATGGGCCTCGTGGGCTTAATGGGTCTAAGTTTTCTAATGGGCCTAAGTGGTCTGATGGGGAAAATGGGCCTCATGGGCCTAAGTGGCCTCATGAGCCTCATGGGCTGAAGTGGCCTAATGGGCCTAATGAGACCAAGGGGCTAATGGGCCCAAGGAGATAATGGGCCTAATGTACCAAATTTGATGAATGGGCTTAATGGGCGTTGGTGACCAATGGTCCTAATGGGCTTAATGTGCCCAAGGGGCTTGATCAGATTAAGTAGCATAATGGGCCTAAGGGGCCTAATGTGCCTAAGTGTCCTAATAGGCCTAGGTGGACTAATGGTCATAATTGGATGAATGGGCCTAAGTGGCCTAAGAGACCAAAGTGGCTGAAGAGGACTAAGTGCCCTAATGGGTGTAATGGGCCTAATGGGCCTAATGGACCTAATGGGCCTATTGGGCCCAAGTGGCCTAATGGTCCTAAGTGGCTTAAAGGCCCTAATTAGCCTAAGGGGACTAAGTTGACTAATGGTCTGAATGGGCCTAAGTGTCATAATAGGCATTAGTGGCCTAATGGGCCTAAGTTTCCTAATTGATCTAAGGGGTGTAATGGGCCTAAGTGGAATAATGGGACTAAGGGGACTAATGGGCCTAGGGGGCCTAATGGGACTCTATGGCCTAATGTGCTTAATGGGATTAACAGGACTAGGGTCCAAATGGGCCTAAGTGGCCTAATGGTCCAAAGTTGTGTAATTGGATTAATGGTATTAATGGTCCTAATGGGCCGAATGGGCTTCAGTGGCCTAAGTGGTGGAATGGTCCTAATTGGCCGAAGTGCCCTAATGGGCCTAATGGGCCGAAGGGGCCTAATGAGACAAAGTTTCCCAATCAACCTAATGGGATTAATTGGACGAATAGGCCTCATGGACCAAATGGTCCAAATGGACCAAATGAGCCAAATGGGTCGAGTGGGCCTAAGTGGCCCAATCGGCCTAATGGGCTTAATGGGCCTAGTGGGCTGAGGTAGCCTAATGGGCCTAATTTCCCTTAGTGTCCTTATCGACCTAATGTGCCTAAGTGGCCTAATGGGCCTAAGTGGCCTAATAGGGCCAAGTGGCCTAATTGGTTTAATGGGCTTAATGAGCCAAGGGGACATATGGGCCAAATGGGCATAATGGGATGAATGGGCCAAATTAACCTAAGTAGCCTAATGGGAGTAATGGGCCTAAGTGGCCTAATGGGCCTAAGTGGCCTAATGGGCCTAAGTTTCCTAATAATCCTGATGGGCCTAAGGGGCCTAATGGGCCTTAGTGGGCCCCATGGGCGTAATGGGACTAAGTAGCCTAATGGGCCGAAGTGGACCTAATGGACTAATGGGCCTAGGTGTCCGAATGAGCCTAGGTGGCCAAATGGGCCTAGGTGGCCAAATGGGACTAGGTGGCCTAATGGGCCTAATGAGCCCAATGGGATGAAGTAACCTAATGGGACTAAAGGGCCTAATGGGACAATGTTTCCTAATAGGCCTAAGTGGCATAATCGTAACCAAATGGGCCTAAGTGGCCTAATGGTCCTAGTGTTCCTAAGTGACCAAATGGGCCTAGGTGGCTTAATGGGTCAAATGGGTTGTATGGGTCAAATGATCCTAATTTTCCTAAGTGGTCGAATTGGATTAAAGGTCCTAATGGTACATAGTGGCCTAATATGCCTAATTGGATGAATGGGCCTAAAGGGCCTAATGGGGCTCATGGGCTTAAGTGGCCGAATGGGCCTAATTGGCCTACTATGATGAATGGGAATAATGGGCCTCATGGGCCTAAGTGGCCTAATGGTCTAAATGGGGCTAAGTGGATTAATGGGTATGATGGGCCCGATGAGTCTCATGGGCCTAAGTATCCAAATGGGCCTATTGGACCCAAGTGGCCAAATGGCCCTATGGGGACTTAGTGTCCCAATGAACATAATTTTCCTAAGTGGCATAATGGTCCTAATGGGATGAATGGGACGAATGTGCCTAATAGGACTAAGTGGCCTAATGGGCCTAAGTGACCTAATACGCCTAATGGGATGAATGGGAAAAATTATCCTAAGTGGCCTAATGGGCCTAATGCACCTAAGTGTCCTAATCATGCTAATGATATTAATGGACCTAATGGGCCTAAGTGGCCTAATATGCGTAAGTGGACTAATGGTCCTAAGTGGCCTAATGTGTAAAATGGACCAAATTGGACTGATGGGCCTAATGGGCCAAAGTGGCCTAATCGGCCTAATGTGCCTAAGTGGCCTGATGGGTCAAAGTGGCCAAAGGGTCATAAGTGGCCTAATGGGCCTAATGGGGCTAAGTAGCCTAACGACCCTAAGTGGCATAATTGGCGTAAGTGGCTTAATGGGCCTAATGGTCCCAAGTGGCCTAATGGTCCTAATGGGCTGAATGGACCTAATGGGCCTAATGAGCCTAATGGGACAAATGGGATCAATGGGCCTAATGGGACTCAGTGTCCTAATCGACTTAATGGGATTAATGAACCTAAGTGTCTTAATGGTCCTGATGGGCCTAATGGGCTTAAGTGTCCTAATGGGCCAAAATGGCCTAATGGGCCTAATGGGCCTAAGTGGTCTAATGGGCCTAAGTGTCCTAATGGGCATAATGGGCATAATGGACCGAAGTGGCCTAAGTGTCCTAATGGGACTAATGGGACAAAGTGTCCTAATGGGTCTAATGGGCCTAGTGGCCTAGTGGGCCAATGTGACCTAATGGGTCTAATGGGCCTAAGTTGTGTAATAGGCCTAATGGGTTAATGGAAATAATGGGCCTAATGGGACTTAGTGGCCTAATGGGCCTTAGTTTCCTAATGGGACTAAGTGGGATAATGGGAATAATAGGCCTAAGTGGTCTAATGGGTTGAATGGTCCTCACTGTCCTAATGGGCCTAATGGGCCTAATGGTCCTAATGGGCCTAAGTGGCCTAATAGGCCGAATGGGCATATGTGTACTAATGGGCCAAATGGTCCTCAGTGGCCTAAGTGGACTAATGGGACAAATGGTCTAAATTGGCCTCAATGTCTCAATGGACCTAATGGGCCTCAATGGCCTAATGGGCCTAATACGCCGAATGGGACTACGTGGAATAATGGGCCTAAGTGGTCGAATGACCCTAAGTGTCCTAATGGGACTAAGTGGGCTAATGGGCCTAATGAGCCTAATGGGCCCAATGAGCCTAAGTGGAATAATAGGCTGAATGGGTATATGTGGACTAATGGGCCAAATGGTCCTCAGTGGCCTAAGTGGCCTAATGGGACAAATGGTCTAAATTGGCCTCAATGGCCCAATGGGCCTAATGAGCCTCAGTGGCCTAATGGTCCTAATACACCAAATGGGCCTAAGTGGACTAATGGGCCTAAGTGGCTAAATGACCCTAAGTGTCCTAGTGGGCCTAAGTGGACTAATGGGCCTAATGGGCCTAAGTGGCCAAAGGGGCCTAAGCGTCCTAATGGGCCTAATGGTCTTAAGTGACATATGGGCCTAAGTGGCCTAATTAACCTAATTAGCCTAAGGGGACTAAGCGGCCTAATATGTCTAAGTGGCATAATGAGCCTAAGGGGACTAAGTCGCCTAAGGGGTCTAAGTGGCCTAATGTGCCTAATTGTCCTAATGGACTTAATGGGCCTAAATGTTCTAATGGGCATCAGTGGCCTAATGGGCCTAATGCACAAAATGGGATTAAGTGGTATAATGGGCTCAATGGGCCTAATGGGCCTAACTGGTGTAATGGACCTAAGTTGCCTAATGGGCCTAAGGGGCCTAAGTGGCCAAATGGACCTAAGTGGCCTAATGGGGCCTAAGTGGCCTAATGGGCCTACGGGAACTAATGGGCCTAATGAGCCTAAGTGGCCTAATAAGACTCTATGTCATAATGGGCCTAATGCGCTGAATGCGCCTAAGTGGCTCAATGGGCTTTAGTGGCCTAATGGGCCCAAGTGGCCAAATGGGCCTAAGTGGCCAAATGGGCCTAAGTGGCATAATGGGTTTAATGGGCCTAATGGGCCTAATTGGGAAAATTGGCCTAATGTTCCTAATGGACCATATGGGCCTAAGTGGTCTAATGGTTCTTATCTAATGGGCATATTGGGCTGAATGGGCCTAATGGTCCGAATGGGCCTAATTGGCCTAATGAGCCTAAGTGCCCTGATTGGCATAATGTGCCTCATGGGCCTAATTGGCCTAAAGGTCCTAAGTGGCCTAATGGGTCTAATGGGCCTAATGGTCCTAAGTGGAATAATGGTACTAATCTAATGGGATTAATGGTCCAAATGGGCCTCACTGGCCTAATGGACCAAATAAGCTTAATGGGCCAAAGTACCCCAATGGGCCTAATGGGCCTAAGTGGCCGAATGGGCCTAACTGGCGTACTGGGAAAAATATATCTAGTTGGACTTATGGTCCTAATGTTCCTAAGTGGCCTAATTATCCTAATGACCCTAATTAATGAAATTCATGTCTCTTCACTCTTCTGGATCCCGATGCTCCTCCTACCTCCTCTTCCCCACCCATGGTTTTGAGGGTTTGCTTGACGGTGATGGTGCCAAATCACTTGATCCATCTTCTTCCTTCTCTTGATTTCTTTTTCTTCCTTCTCAATTGATGTGGCTTCCTGGTGTGGTCATCACATGTCGGTCACCACCCCTCTTTCGATCTATCCCTGCGCATCAGACCCCCATTCTGGGTCAATGTGTGCGGATGCTTTAGATGTCTTAGGTTAGCTCTCGTGAGTGCACCTGATGCCTTCTTTCTCCTCTACCCATGATGTCCTACCCATCACATTTTACTCCACTTTTGTCACACTCGATTCAGGATCTGGGTCTGCTTGGGATGATGCTGGAGTAGGGATGGCAGTGGTCTCAGCTCGGATTCATTCCTCTATTTGGCTCCTTCTCTATTTTTCATATCCAGATTGAGGTCTCGTATAGTGATTTTTTTGGGATTGATTTTGTTTCTATGTTTTTGGTTCTATGTTCCATTGTACCGATGTGGTTTTCGGCTTGGTCCCCTACCGAGGCCTCCATCTTCTCATCCTTGCTGTGATCCTTTCCATATCTGTCCAGTGTGTGGGTATTCATGGAGGTTCTGGGAGTATGTATCAAATGTATTAGGGTATCCAGGAGGGATAATGGACAATCTTTGAAGGTTCAAATGGTTTTGATGTTCTTTTTTGATAGTTTTTTGGTGGTGAAGTTGAAGTTTTACAACTGCGATATGAAGACATCAGTGGTGATTAGTGGACATCCTGGTTTGTTTTTTTCTAATTCTCAGCTCCAATGATGATGGTCGATGATAATGAAGGTGGTGTTCCCATCGAAGATTTTGTGACTCCGTAAGTGATGGTTATGACAATGATGTTTCGAGTGGACGACAACGAGGTGATAATGACAATGATGATGGTGAAAGATTCTTCGATGTGCTATCTTTGATGTAGTGGTTGCATGATTTTTGGGATATATTGCAGACCCGACAGTTCCTGCGGTGATGATACTCATTTCAAATTTTAAATATCTAGAGTGTTTTTGAAATTTTGATATGTGTCATGTTGTATGGTGTAAGGTTACCACATTTTCCTCAAATTGGCTTTTATGAAAATTAAAAAAATGATTTGGAGGGCCTAATGGGCCTAAGTGTCCTAAAATGCCTAATGGTTCAAATGGGCCTAATGGGCCTAAGTGGCCTAATGGGCCAAACTGGCCTAATGGGCCTAAATGGACTAATGTGCCCAATGGGCCTAAGCGACAGAATGGGACGAATGGGCCTAAGTGACCTAATGGGCCTAAAGGATAATGGGCCTAATGGCCCTAATAGGCCTAATGTTCCTAATACACTTAAGTGGCATAAAGGGCCTAATGGGCCTAAGTGGATGAGTGGGCCTAAGTGTCCTAAGATCCCCAATGGGCCTAATGGGTATAAGTGGCCTAATGGGCTTAAGTGGACTAATGTGACTAATGAGACTTAGTGGCATAATGGGCCTAAGTGGACTAATGGTCCTAAGTGGCCTAATGGGTCCAATGGATAATGGGCCATATGGGCCTAAGTGGCCTTATGGGCCTAATGGGCCTAAGTGACCAAAGTGGCCTAGTGGTACTAATGTGCTCAATAGGCCTAAGTGGAATAATGGGCCTAAGTGACCTAATGGCCCTAATGGGCCGAAGCAGCCTAAGTGACCTAAGGGGCCTAATGGGAATAATGGGCTCAATGGGTCTAAGTGGCCTAATGGGCCTAAGCAGCCTAAGTGGCCTAAGTAGCCTAAGAATCCTAATGGGAATAAGCGGCCTAAGTGGAATAAGGGAAAAAATGGGCCAAATGGTCCCAATGGTCTTAAGAGGCCTAATGGGCCTAAGTGGCCAAAGTAGCCTAATGTGCCTAAGTGGACCTAAGTGGGTCTAAGTTGCCTAAGTGGCCTAATATGCCTGACGGGCCTAATGGGATGAAGGGGCCTAAGTGGACTAATGAGCCTAAGTATGGGCCCAATGGGCCTAAGGGGACGAATAGGCCTAATGGGACTAAGTAGGCTAATGGGCCTAATGGCCCTAATCGGCCTAATGGGCCTAAGTGGCCTAAGTGGACTCATGGGACAAATGGGCTTAATGGGCCTAAGTCACCGAGTGTGCCTAAGTGGACTAATGGGTCCAATGGGCCTAATGGGCACAAGTGACCTAATGGGCCTAAGTGGTCTAATGGGCCTAATGGGCCTTAGTGATCTAACGGGCCTAGGTGGCCTAATGAGCCAAATGACTAATGGGTCTAATGGGCCAAAGCGGCCTAAGTGGCCTAATGGGCCTAAGTGGCCTAAGTTGTCTAATGGTCCTAATTGGATAAATGGGACTAAGTTTCATAATGGGCCTAAGTGGCCTAAGTGTCCTAATGGGCCTAATGGGCCTAAGCATCCTAAGTGACCTAAGGGGCCTAGTGGGATCTGTGGGCCTAAGTAGACTAAGTGGCCTAATGTGCCTAAGTGGCCTAAGTGGACTAAGGGGCCAAATGGGCATAATGGGCTCAATGGGCCTAAGAAACCTAATGGGCCTAAGTGGTCTAAGTGGATGAATGGGCCTAATGGGCCTAATGGGCCTAACCGGCCTAAGTGGTCTAAGGGGCCAAATATACCAAATGGGATGAATGGGCCTAAGTGGGAAAATGGGCCTAAGTGTCCGAATGGGCCTAAGTGGCCTAGTGGACCTATGTGGCCTAAGTGGGATAATGGGACTAATGGGCTAAAGTGGCCTAATGTGCCTAATGAGCCTAAATGGTCTATTGGTCCTAATGGGTATAATGGGGATAATGGGGCTAATGAGTTGAATTGGCCTAATGGGCGGAATGGGAATAATGGGCCAAGTGGGCATAATGGACCTTTGTGGCCTAATGGGCCTAAGTGGCCTAATTAGCCTAATGGGCCTAGGTGGCCTAATGGGCCTAGGTTTCCTAATTGGACTAAGTGGCTGAATCGACCTAATGGGACGAATGTGCCTATTTGGCATAATGGGCCCAATGGGACGAATGTTCCTAATGAGCCTAATGGGACTAAGTGTACTAATGGTTCTAATGGGCCTAAGTGGACTAATGGGCCTTTATGGGCCTAAGTGGCCTAATGGGACTAAGTGGCCTAATCGACCTCATGGGACAAAGTATCCTAATGGGACTAATAAGCAAATTGTTCCTAAGTGGCCTAATGGGCCAAGTGGGTCGAATGAGCCTAACTGACCTAATCAGTGTAATGGGTCTAGTGGGCCTAAGTGGCCTAATCATCGTAATGAGCCTAATGGTCCTAAGTTGCCTAATGGTCCAATGGGCCTAAGTGTCCTAATGGTTCAAATGGGCCTAATGGGTAGAGTGGGATGAATGGGACTAATGGTCCTAAGTGGCTGAATGATCCTAATGGGCGTAAGTGGCCAAATCGGCCTAATGGGCCTAATGGGCCAAAGTGGCCGAATAGGCATAATGGCCCTCAGTGGCCTCATGGGCCGAATGGGCCTAATAGGCCTAATGGGACGAAGTGGACTAATGGTCCTAATGGGCCTAATGGGATGAAGTGACCTAATGGGATTAAGTGACCTAATCAGCTTAATGGGCCTATTTAGGCCTTAGGTATTAGAGTTCCAAATATAGTGTTTTGGGTCTAGGTTTTAGGATTTTTTCATTATAATTGGCCTAAATTAGTCTAAACTGGCCTAAATGATCAAATGGACAAATGACCAATGGGCCTAATGGCCCAATTAACTAATGGGATAATGACCTAATGACCTAAATGACCTAATTGGTCTAAATAGCCTAATGGCCTAATAGAATAATGGCATAATTGGCATAATGGCCTAATTGGCACAAATGAACTATTGGTCTAAATGGATTAATTAGTCTAAATGGATTAAATGGTCTTATGGAATTAAATTGTCTAATTGGTATAATTAGCCTAATTTACCTAATTAGACTAATTAGTCTAAATGGACAAATGGGTCGAAATGGACTAATTGGTCCAAATGGATTAAATGGTCCGATTAGATTAAATGGTCTAATTTACCTAATTAGCCTTTTTAGCCTAATTGGCCTAAATTGGCGAAAATGGTCAAATCACCAAATGACCAACTGGCCTAATGGTGTAATGAACTAATGGGATAATGGCCTAATTGCCAAATTGGTCTAAATAGCCTAATGACCTAATTAGAATAAATGTCCTAATTGTTTTAAATGGCCTAATTGGTCCAAATGGATTAAATGATCTAATTGGATTAAATGGTCTAATTAGACTAATTGGTCTAATTAAACTTAATGGTCTAATTCTCATAATTAGCCTAATTGGATTAATGGCCTAAATGGCCTAATGGACTAATTGGCCTAAATGGATTAAGGGCCTAAATTCCCTATGGCCTAATAACATAATTGGCCCAATGGAATAATTTTCCTAAACGACATAATTGGCCTAAAGGGCCTAATTGGACTAAATGGTCTAATTAGCCTAATTGGCCTAATTGGCCTAATTCTCATAAATGGTCTAATTGGAAAATTATCCAAATATCCAAATATAAAAATGATCAAAATTACCAAGTGACTGAATAACAAAATAACACAACATAAATGGAATTATACCTAAATGAATATACAAGTGGAATCCATACCATACACAGGTTTATCTTGCAGATTATTATGGATTGTTTATGTTATGTCACTAGTATTAAATTTATAATTAAATGTACATTTATATGTTTCTTCATTTTATGGATTTCTTCAACATCTAGAATTTTAATTCATTATAGGTTTATCACTTTTGTATTATTTAATAATGTGGTATTATACTAATCGATATCATTTGCAGCAAGAAACATTTGTCATCAAAGGTTGTGTACCTCAAGCAAAATTATTTTTCTTAACTACGAAGAAAAATAATGGAAATGATGTAAATGCAAAAATAAAATAAAATATTGTAAGTTTTTTTAATGATACTTCAAATTTTGATATGTAATTCATAATTAAATTTCTTGTTTATATTTTCAATAGTGTGTCCTGGAGGCCCTCAATGAGAAAGAAGATGACAACTTCGGGCCATATGATCATTTGAGACAAGTATTAGGTGAGGATCGCCATGGGAGAGTATGATGTCGACCCATGAAAAACACCATCCCCAATAGGTATTGGACCTCATCAAGTGCATCTCAAACCTATCAGACCACCGAGATGAAAAATGATCATGCATAAGTAGATGAGGCCAAAAAAATAGCAATAAAAGAGCCTGAAAGAAATAAATTGTTCACCAAACACTTCCTGAAAGATATGTCAGTTATAAGTCCACCAATTTCTTCAGATACTCATATTAATTTTGATTCATGTATGACATCAATGTTATCTTTATATGATACCTATATTGATTTCAATGAGGGTCCTAGTGGTGATCGAGGTGATGGCGGTGGTGGTGGTGGTGGAGGGGGGGTGGCGGTGGTGGTGGCAGTGTTTGTGACGAAGGTGGCAGTAGTTGTGGTGGTTTTGAGCATAGTAGAAGAATGAAAATATGTATGGTATATTAAAATTTATTTTAATAATTCTTTCATGTAGCCAAAAGAGAGGGTCTTTCATGTCAAATTTAAAATTAATATATTTAATATTTAAATAAATAAATACCTATGCCTAGAAACTTTCTTCATTAGTAAATGTTGATCATCCAAAAAGACCCTTTCATATTATCATCATTGCACTGTGAGGATCCCAGGATAAAATCCATGTAGAGGCAATCCATATGTACTCCTATGATCTTTGAGAAACACTACTCGATCTCTAGGTGTTAGTTCGTCAAGTCCAATGTCTTATATTGTTTGTTCCTGATCACTCGTTCTTTTTTCTTAAAGAAATATTTCTTGCACGTCTCATTATTGAGAGAGAGAGAGAGAAGGATGAGTTGAGAGAGAATTCATTGTGCACAACAATTTTTTATTCTCAATTTTGGATTCTCTACACAATAGACATAGATGCCTATTTATAGAGTTGAGATTTAATTTAAAATATTATTTAATTGCATACTAGACATTAAATAACATTAATTACCTTCAATAAATGTCATACCACATAATATTTTTATAATATTATTATTTTTAGCACACGCCAACTTGCGCAATAACAAATATTATATAATGGTCTTGCTAATTAATATTTTTCAATGGACTTAGTCTTGGTCCATTTAAACTCCTCAATCATTTATTAAACAACCGAATATATTTTTTATTCATAAATAAATATTTTATTTACAATATACCGAATAAATATTTATAAAAATATTAAATAAATAAAATAAATATTTTATTCACATGTCGGAGAATAAATATTTATTTAATTTATGTGATCAATATAAATTGAATAAAATTATTGCTCAGACTTGAGAATAATATTTATTCCATTAATTAAACTCAAATAGAATTTAATCAAGATCAAAGGAAACACTTAGTGTGTGACCCTCTAGGATTCCTTATCATTGAAATTAGGTAGACTTTCCTAAAGTTTGAGATTATTGTCTAGAAATGAGTCAAATTACCCAAGAGAAAGAAGTTGATGTCGCAACATCGAAAACCAGATACAAACACTCACTGTGTAATATAATCTCTTTGTCACAATATCTCATCAAGAAGGTTTCACATCTGTGTCACCAACCTATATGATAGATATGTCTTCCTTTGACTATATGAAATAAACACATTGTTACACCATGGACATGGAATTTAATGCGAGGGTTTTATTCCAATCAAAGGGTAGAGATATCAGCTTCTTTAAAGATTGAAGGGAAAAATATTTCCTCGACTTATTCATTAATGACATGTCACTCGTGACACACCCAACGTATACAACTTTTCCATGAGCTATTATCGTCATGGTTTACGACATACATCTAAGTATGCAAGTTATGAAATGCTTTAATAATAATCTTAAACTCTAAGGACCATCACACACACTAATAGATAGGAATATCTGATGACACCAAAACATCCAAAATTCCTACTGGCGGGTCTGTTCTCATAATCTCCTGTGTTGGAGATTACCAAGTGCGAACTTCATCAGAAGAAGTCTCATATGATTATGAGTACTTGTACCTAATAGTATATGTACTTTTTGTCCCTTCATAGTATGTTATCTAAATGGCCTAAATGGCCTAATTGGCCTAATTGACCTAAATTGGCCTAAATGGAAAAAAATGGCAAAAAATGGCCTATTTGGTCTAAATGGTCTAAATTGGCCTAAACGACCCAATTGGCCTAAATTGTATAAATTAACTAATTGGATTAATTTTCCTAATTGACCTAAATGGATTAAATTGTCCTAATGGGCCTAAATGGCCTAGTTGGCCTAAATGACCTAAATTAACCTAATTGGCCTAATTGGCCTAAATTGCTAAATTGTCTAATTGCTCTAATTGTCCCCAATGGTCTAATTTGCCTAAATGACCTAAATTTACCAAATCAGCTTAAATTTACTAATTGGAATAATTGAAACAAATGGACTAAATTGACCTAAATGGACTAATTGGGTGAATTGGCTTAAATGGTGTAAATTAGCCTAAATGGCCTAAATGACTTAAATTGGCCTAAATGGACTAATTGGTCTAAATAGCCTAAATTGGACTAAACGACCTAAATTTTCTTATTGGACTAATTGGACTAAATGACCTAAATAGATTAAATGGCCTAATTGTCCTAAATGGTCTAAATGGCCTAAAGGAACACATTGATCAATTGGCCTAAATGGCCTAAATTGGACTAAATGGTCTAGCTAGCCAAATTGGCCTAAATGAACTAATTGGCCTAAATAGCCTATATGGAATAATGGGAAAAATTGGCCTAATTCGATTAAATGGCCTAAATGGGAAAAATTGGCCTAATTGGTCTAAATGACCTAAATTGGTCTAAATGGTCTAAATGGCCTAATTGGCCTAAATGACCTAAATCGCCTAAGTGGACTAATTGGCCTAAATGTCCTAAATGACCTAATTGGTCTAATTGGCCTAAGTGTCCTAAATTGACCTAAATGGCCTAAATTGGCCTAAATGGAATAAATTGGCCTAAATGGCCTAATTGGTTTAATTGGCCAGAATTGCCTAATTGGCCTAATTTTCCTAATTGGTCTAAATGAGCTAAATTTGCCTAGATGGCCTAATTGTCCAAAATAGCCAAAATGGACAAAATTGGTCTATTGGGGATAATTGTTCTAAATGGCCTAAATGGAATAATGGGGATAAATTGCCTAAATTGTGTAATTGACCTAATTGGCCTAAATGGCATAATTGGGCTAAATTGCCTAAATTGAGTAATTGACTTAATTGGCCTAATTGGACTAAATTGCCTAAATTGGTCTAAATGGACTAAATGGAAAAAAATTCCCAAATGGCCTAATTGGATTAAATTTCCTAAATTGCATAATTGGCCTAATTTGACCAAATGGGAAAAGTTGACCAAATCGGTTTAAATGGCCTAATCGACCCGATTGACCTAATTAGTCTAAATTGCCTAAATTGGCTTAATGGGCATAATTGACCGAATTGGACTAAATGGTCTAAATTGTTCTAAATTTCCTAAATGATCTAAATTGGACTAAATAACCTTATTAGCCTAAATGTCCTAAATTGGCCTAAATGGTCTAAATGAAATAAATTTTCTAATTGGCCTAATTGGCCTAATTTGCCAAAATTGGCCTAAATGGCCTAAATCTTTTAATAGGACTAAATTCCCTAAAGGGAAAAAAATGGCCTAATTGGACTAAATTGGTCTCATTGGCCGCATTGGCCTAAATGTACTAAATTATCCTAAATGGCCAAAATGGCCAAAATGGCCTAATTGCCCTAATTGTCCTAAATGAGATAAATTAGCCTAAATGACCTAATGGGCCTAATGGGCCTAAGGTTTGAATGGGCCTAAGTGGCCTAAGTGGCTTAATAGGTCTAATGGGATTTAGTGGCCAAATGGTCCAAATGGGTATAATGGGCTTAAGTAGCCTAATGGGGCTAAGTGGCCTAATCGGTCTAATGAGCCAATTGGGCCTAAGTGGCCTAATGGGTCTAATGGGAATAATGGGATTAATGGAATAATTGGCCATATGGTCCTAATTGGCCATATGGGTATAATTAACCTAAATAGCCTAAATATCATAAATTGGCCTAATTGGCTTAAATGGCCGAAATTAGACAAAATGACTTAAATCGTCTAATTAGCCTAATTGGCCTAAATGAACTAAAAGGACCAAATGGACTAATTGTCATAAATGGCCTAAATTACCTAAATGAACAAATTGATTAATTGGACCAAATGTCCAAAATGACCTAAATTGGCCTAAATTGTCTAATTGGCCTAATTGGACTAAATGGATTAATTAGACTAAGTGGACAAATTGGCCTAAATGGCCTAAATGTACTAATTGTCCAAATTGGTTTAATTAGGCTAAATAGCCTAAATTAGCCTAAATGGCCTAAATTGGCTTAACTGGTCTTAATGGCCTAAATAATCTAAATGGTCTAATGGCCTAATTGGACTAAATGACCTAAAGGGCCTAATTGATATAATTGGCCTAAATGGCCTAATTGGCCTAAATGACCTAAATGAACTAATTGGTCTAATTGTCCAAAGTGATCTAAATTGACCTAAATGGCCTAAATTGACCTAAATGGCATAAATTGGCCTAAATGGCCTAATTGGTCTAATTGGCATGAATTGCCTAATTGGAAAAATTTTCTTAATTGGGATAAATGAGCTAAATTGGCATAAATGGCCTAATTTTCCTAAATGGACTAAATGGCCAAAATTGGTCTAATTTGCCTAATTGGTCTAAATGGCCTAAATTGACCTAAATGGAATAATTGGGCTAAATTGCCTAAATGGTGTAATTGAACTAATTGGCCTAATTGGACTAAATGGAATAAATTGGTCTAAATGGCCTAAATGGACAAAAGTTTCCTAAATGGACTAATTGGATTAAATTTCCTAAATTACATAATTGGCCTAATTGGGCCAAATGGTCAAAATTTTCCTAATCGACTTAAATGGCCTAATAGACCTAATTGACCTAATTGGTCTAAATTGCTTAAATGGCCTCAATGGTATAAATGGATGAAATGGAATAAATGGTCTAAATTGGCCTAAATAGCCTAAATTACCTTAATTAGCCTAAATGGAACAACTAGTAGAAATGTACAAAATTGCCTAATTGGCCTAATTGGCCTAGTTGGCCTAATCGGATTAATGTGTCTAAATTGACCTAAATGGCCTAAATCTTATAATTGGCCTAAATTCCCTAAAGGACCTAAATTGGCCTAATTGGATTGAATTGGTTTCATTGGACTTGTTGTCCTAAATGGCCTAAATTAGCCTAAATGGCCTAATTTTCAAAAATAACCTAAATAGACTAATTGGCCTAATTGGCCTAAATGACCTAAATAGGCCTAAATAGACAAATGGGCCTAATGGGCCTAAGTTTCCTAGGTGGCCTAATGGGTCTAATAGATTTTAAGTGGCCAAGTGGTCCAAATGGGAAAAATGGGCCAAATGTTGTACTTGAGGTGGACCAATGTATTGTTCATGAGAGGGAAGTTATGAGTTTTATAGATAAGAATAAGTTTCCCTATTCACTTTTGTTGAAGAAGTTTTAACAGATTGAAGTGAAAGAGAAGATACAAGATCACAACATTGTACTCAGTTGATCATCGTACCCAGTGTTTATCGTACTCATCCAATTACCTTATTTGTCTTGTCAATCGCATTCGTCTGATTATCGTATCGATCTTGATTAATCAGATTGGGATTTTCATAATAAGTCTTCCAAACTATGGAAGATGGTGAATTGAAGTGGTGTCGATTCATCTCTATCGCATTCTATCAAAGTTATATTTTTCGTACTGGGGAGAATCGTACCGAGAAGAATCGTATCAGGAAAATCATATCAAGAAGAATAATATCAGGGAGAATCGTACTCAAAGGAAGCAGAATGGGAAAATCATACTGGGAAAATCAAACTTTCTTTTTTCTCTTAACAAAGTCCAGGAAGTTCTTACCATCTTCTCGGTAAGAAATTGAAGAATTGTTTTCAATTGAATACATCTGTGTAATTGAAAATAAGCATAGGTAACATGAGTAGTTACACAATCATTGCATTACCCTATTTATGCTAAGAGGGTGCACATAAACTATAATGTCAATTTTAAATTGATAGCAGACACTTTGAGTCATACCGAGTACATCACATATCGGATTGTGGTGTAGTTAATTACTACATGTCACAAATGAGATATAGATTATTTTCCTAAAGTATCAAAAAATATTATTATGTTTTTTTAGTTTTGAGTATGGGATGTGTGTTTTGGCCTAATTGGCATAATTGGCCTAAATTCCCCAAAATAGACCTAAATGACCTAAATGGATTAATTGACCTAAATGGCCTAAATGGCCTAAATTTTCCTAAATGGATTAATTGTCCTAAATGGCCTAATTAGCCCAATTGACCTAAATGGCCAAAATTGGCCTAAATGACCAAAATGAACTAATTGTACTAATTGTACTAAATGGATTAATTGACCTAAATAGTCTAAATGGACTAATTTTCCTAATTATCAAAAATGGGCTAAATGGAAAAAATTAGACTAAATGGCCTAAATTGGCCTAATTGGTCTAAATGGCCTAAATGGATTAATTGGCCTAAATAGAGTAAATGTAATAATTCGTCTAATTGGCCTAAATGGACTAATTTTTATAAATGGTCTAAATTGGAATAATTGGAATAATTGGTCTAAATGCCCTAAATTGGTCTAAATTGCCTAAAAGGCCTAAATGACCTAACGGTCTAATTGTCCTAAATGGACTAATTTTACTAAGTGTCATAAATGGTCTAATTGGTATAATTGGAATGAATGGCCTAAATGACCTAAATTGGCCTAAATGGCCTAAATTTCCTAATTTTCCTAATTGGGCTAATAATACTAATTGGCCTAATTGGTCCAAATGACCTAAATTGACCTAAATGGACTAAATATCCTAATTGGCCTAATTGGAATAAATTTTCCTAAATAAAATAAATGTCCAAAATTGGCCTAATTGGACTAATTGGTCAAATGGTCTAAATTGGCTTAATTGATAAATTACCTTATTGGCTTAATTGGCCTAATTGCCCTAAATTGCCTAAATTTTCCTAAATGGCATAAATGGTCTAATTGGACTAAATGAACTCAGTTAGCCTAATTTTCCTAATTCACCTAAATTTCCTAAATTGTCTAATTGGTCTAATTGTTTTAATTGGCCTAATCAGCCTAAATTGGCCAAATCGTATTAAATGTCCTAATCGGCCTAATTGGCCTAAATATCCTAAATTGGACTAAATGGAATAATTATATGAATTAGATTAAATGGTCTAAATTAGCCTAGATAACCTAAATGATCTAAATTAGCCTAAATAGCCGAATTGGCCTAAATGGACTAAATTGTCTAATTTTCCTAATTGGACTAATTGATCTAAATGACGTAAATGGCCTAAATGGCCTAAATGGACAAAATGAACTAAATGAACTAATTGCCTAATTGGCCTAAATGGCCCAAATGGCCTAAATTGGCCTAAATGGTCTAATTTTTCTAATTGGCATAAATGGATTAATTGGCCTAAGTGGCCTAATTGACCTAATTGGCCTAATTGGCCTAAATGAACTAATTGGCCTAATTGGCATAATTAGGATAAATGTTATAAATTATCCTAAATGGCCTAAATTGGCCTAATTGGCATAATTGGTCTAAATGGCCTAAATTTGTCTAAATGGTATAAATGGCCTAATTGACCTAAATGACCCGAGTGGCCTAATTGATATAATTGGCCTAAATGGCCTAAATGACCTAATTGGCCTAAATTGACCTAAATGGACTAAATTGACCTAAATGGAAAAAATTATCCTAAATGGACTAAATTGGCCTAAATGGCCTAATTTTTCTAATTGGATTGAATTGGCCTAAATTGCCTAATTGGCCTAATTTGTCTAATTTTACTAATTAGTATAAATAAGATAAATTGTCCTAAATGGCCTAATTTTCCTAAATTACCTAAATTGTCTAATTGACTTAATTGGCCTAAATTTAACTAAATGTCCAAAATGGAAAAAATTGGCCTAAATGGCTTAAATTGGCCTAATTGGCCTAAATTGCCTAAATTGCATAATTGGCATAATTGGCCTAAATGGTCTAAATTGGCCTAATCGGCTTAAATGGACTAATCGGCCTAATTGGCCAAACTGGTCTAAATTACCTAAATTGTCCTAAATGGAATAATTGGAATAATTGGCCTAATGGTCTAAATTGGCCTAAATAGACTAAATGACCTAAATTGGCCTAAATGGACTAATTAGCCTAAATGAACTAAATTAGAATAATAGACTAAATGAACTAAATTTACTAATTGGAATAATTGGAATAATTGACCTAATTGACTTAATTGGCCTAAATTGGACTAAATTTCCAAAATCTTCTAATGGGTCTAAATAGTCTAAAGGTCCAAAATTGGCCTAATTGGCCTGAATTGGTCTCATTGGCCTCATTGGACTAAATGGCCTAAATTGGCTTAAATGACCTAAATGGACTAATTGGCCTAAATGGCATCAATGGCCTAATTGATCTAATTGGACTAAATGATCAAAATTGGCCTAAATGGCCAAATGGGCCTAAGGGTCGAATGAGCCTAAGTGGCCTAATGGGTCTAATGGGATTAAGTGGCCTAATGAGACTAATGGGTCTAATGGGATTAAGTGACCTAATGGGACTAATGGGCCTAATGGGCCTAAGTGGACTAATCGGCCTCATGGTCCAATTGGGCCTAAGTTTCCAAATGGGTCTAATGGGCCTAATGGGCTTAACAAGTCTAATGGTTCCACTGGTCTAAAGTGAGCTAATGGGCCTGAGTGGCTTAAGTGGCCTAATGGGCCGAGTTGGCCTATTGGGCCCAAGTGTCATAATGGTCCTAAGTGTCCTATTGAGCCCATTAAGTCTAATTCGGTCTAATGGGCCTAACAAGCTTAATGGGTTGAATAGACCAGTTGGGCCTAAGTGGTTTGATGGGCCTAATGGGCCTATTGGGCCTATTGGTCCTATTGGGAATAAGTATCCTAATGGGACTAAGTGGTCTAATGGTCCCATTATGGTCAATTCGACCTAATAGGCTGAATGGCCGAATTGACCTAATGGACCTAATGGGCCAAATGGGCCCAATGGAACGAATGGGTCTAAGGGGCCAAATGGGACTATGTGGACGAATAGGCCTAAGTGGTCTAAGTGTCCTAATGGTCCTAATGGTCCTAATGGGCCTAAGTGGCCTAAGGGTCCCAATGGGCCTAATGGGTTTAAGCGACCTAATGGGCCTAAGTGGCCTATTGGACCTAAGTGGCCTACGTGACCTAATAGGCCTAATCAACCTATTGGGCCTAAGTGACCTAATGAGGCCAATGACCTAATTGTCCTAATGGGCCTAAGGGGACAAATAGGACCAATGGGTCTAATAGGTCTAAGGGGCCTAATGGGACTAAGTGGATTAATAGGCCTAAGTAGCCTAAGTGACCTAATAGGCCTAATGGGCTGATTGGTCCTATTATTCCTAATGGGCCCATTATGGAAAATTCGACCTAATGGCCTAATTGGCCTAATGGGCATAATGGGTATAAGGGGCCTAATTGGGATAAGTGGCCTAATGGTCCTAAGTGTCCTAATAGGAATATTGGGCCCATTGGGTCTAAGTGGTCTAATGTGGTTAATGGGCATAATGGGCCTAATGGGCCCATTATGGATAATTTAGCCTAATGGGTTCAATGGGCCTAAGTGGCCAAATGGGTCGAAGTGGACCAAGTTGGATAATGGGACTAATGGGTCTAATGGGTCTAAGTGAACTAAGTTGCCTAATGGGCCTAATGGGTCCAATGGGTCTACATGGCCTAATGTCCCAAAGTGGCCTAAATGGGCCTAATGGGCCTAATGGGTCTAATGGGCCTAATAAGTCCAATGGGTCTAAGTGGCCTGATGGGAATAAGTTTCCTAAGTTGCCTAATGGTCCTAATGGGTCCAATGGGTCTAAGTGGTTTAATAATCCTAAGTGGCCTAAGTTGCCTAATGATCCCAATGAGCCTAATGGGTCTAATGGGTCTAATGGGGCTAAGTGGCCTAATCGACCTAATGGGTCTAATGGGCCTAATGGGATGAATGGATTGAATGGTCCTAAGTGGCCTAATGGGAATAAGTGAAAGAATGGACTTAATGGGCCTAAGTGGACTAATCGACTGAATGGGCCTAAGTGTCCTAATGGGCCGAATAGGCCAAATGGGCCAAATGGGTCAAAGTGGACTAAGTTGCTGAATGGGCCTAATCGACCAAATGGGCCTAATAGGACCTATGGAACTAAGTGGATGATTGGGACTAATGGGCCTAAGTGGATGAATGGGCCTAATGGGCCAAATTATCCTAATGTGGCATAGTGGGCATAATGGGCCAAAGTGGAAGAATGGGATCAAGGGGCATAATGGACCTAATGGGCTGAATGGGCATAAGTAGCCTAATGGTCCTAAATGTCGTAATGGTCTTAGTGGGCCTAAGTGGTCGAATGGGCCTAACGACCCTAATGCGCCTAATTGGACAAATGGACATAAGTGGCCTAATGGGCCTAAGTGTCCTATTGGGCCTAGTGTGCCTAAGTGGCTGAATGGGCCGAATGGGCCTAATGCGCCTAATGGGACTAATGGGCCTAATAGTTCTAATGGACCTTAGTGGCCTTATGGGCCTACGAGCTGAATGAGCCTAATTGACCTAATGGGCACAAGTGGCCTAATGGGAAAATGGGCCTGAGTGGCATAATGGGCCTAATGGGCCTAAGTAGCCTAAGTGGCCTAATCAGCCTAATTGAACATATGGGCCTGATGGGCCTGATGGGCCTAAGTGGAATAATGGGCCGAGTAGGCCTAAGTGGCTGAATGGGCATGATCATCTTAACGGGTCGAAGTGGCCTAAGGGGCCTAATGGGCCTCATGGGCCTGAGTGTCCTAATGGGACTCAAGGGGCTAAGTGGTCGAATGGGCCTAATGGGCCCAAGGGGCCTAAGTGGAATAATGGGCCTAATAGGCTTAATGGGCTTAATGGTCTTAATGGGCCTAGGTACCAAATGGGTCAAATAGGCCCAACTAGCCTATGGGGCATAATTGAACTAAGTGGCCTAATGGGCCTAGGTGGCCTATTGGGATTAATGGGCTTAATGGGTCTAGGGGCCTAATGGTCCTAATGGGCCTATGTGGCTGGATGGGTCTAATTGGCCTAAGTGGAATAATGGGCCTAGGTGACCTAATGGGACAAAGTCGCCTAATCAGCCTAATGGGCTTAATGGGCCTAATGGGACTGATGGGCCTAAGTGGACTAATGGGCCTAATGGGCCCAATGTGTCGGATGGGATTAATTCGCCTAAGTGGCCTAATGGGCCTAATGGACCAAAGTTGCCTAATCAACTTAATGGGCTTAATGGCCCAATGGACGAATGAGTCGAATGGGCCTAAGTGGCCTATTGGGTTGAAGTGTCATAATTTTTGTAATGGAATTAATGTGCCTAGTGGGCCTAAGTGGCCTAATGGGCCTAATGGTCCTTAGTGTCATAATCACCCTAATGTGCCTAATCGGCCTAATGGGCCTAAGTGGCCTAATGGACTTAATGAGCTTAATGGTCCTAGGGGCCAAATGGGCTGAATGGGCCTAATGAGGCTAAGTGGTCTAATGGGAGTAAGTTGCCAAATCGACATAATGTGCTTAATGGGCATAAGGGGAATAATGGGCCTAATGTGCCTAAGTGGCATAATCGGACTAATGGGATTAATGGCCCTAGTGGGCCTAAGTGGATGAATGGGCCTAATGGGCCTAAGTAGCCCAATCGACCTAAGTGGCCAAATAGGCCTAAGTGGTCGAATGGGCCTAATGGGCCTAAGTGGCCTAAGTGGACTAATGGGACTAAGTTGTCGAATGGGAAAATGGGTCTAAGTGGCCCAATGGGCCCAATGGTCCTAATGGGCCTAAGTGGCCTAATCCACCTAATGGGTCTAATGGGCCTAAGTGGCCTAATGGGCCTAAGTGGCCTAATAGACCTAATGGGTCGAAGTAGCCAAATAGGCCTAATGAGCCTAAGTGGCCTAATGGGCCTAATGAGCCGAAGTGGATGAATGGGTCTGATGGGTCAAAGTGGCCTAATGGGCTAAATGGGCATAATGTGCTTAGTGAGCCTAATGGTCCTAAGTGGGCTAATGGGCCTAATGGGCCAAAGTGGCTTAAGTGGCCTAACAGGGCCAAATAGGCCTAAATGGCCTAATGGGCCAAATGGGCCTAAGTGGCATAATGGGCCTAATATGCCTAATGGGAGTAATTGGCCTAAGTGGCCTAATGGGCATAATTGGATTATTGGGCCTAATAATCCTAATGGGCCTAAGTGGCCTAATGAGCCTATTGGGTCGAAGTGGCATAATGGGCCTTATGGTCCTTATGGGCCTCATGGACCTAAGTGGCCTCATGGGACTAAGTGGCCTCATAGGCCTCGTTAACCTAAGTGGCCAAATGGGATTAATGGCCCTAAGGGGCCTAATGGGTTTAAGGGGCCTAATGGGGTAAATGGGATTAACAGACCTTGGTGCCAAATGGGCCTAATGTGTCGAATGGACATAATGGTCTGAATGGGCCTAATGAGAATAAGTGGCCTAATGGGCCTAATAAGCCTAAGTGGCCTAATGGGCCTAAGTGGCTTAATCGACCTAATGGGATTAATGGGATTAATGGGCCTAAGGGAATAATGGGCCTAAGTGGCCTAAGGGGGCTAATGGTACTAAGTGACCTAATGGGCCTAGGTGGCCTAATGGGCTTAATGGGATTAACGGGCCTAGGGGCCGAATGAGAATAATGGGTCTAATGGGCCAAATATGCCTAAGTGACCGAATTGGTCCAATGGGCCTAAGTGGCCCGATGTGCCTAGGTAACCTAATCGGCCTAATGGGCATAAGTGGCCTAATGGGACAAATGGGCCTAAGTGGCATAATAGGACTACGTGACCTAATGGGATTAATGGGCTTAACATGCATAGGTCCCAAATGGGCCTAATGGGTCGAATTGGCCTAAGTGGTCGAATGGGCCAAAGTTTCCTAATCGGCCTAATGGGATTAATAGGCCTAATGGGACTAATGGGCTAAGTGACCTAATGGGCCGAATGGGCCTAATTTTCTTAATGTGCCTAATAAACCTAATGGGCATAAGGGGCCTAATGGGCCAAAGCTGCCTAATCAGTCTAATGGGATTAATTGGCCTAATGGGCCTAATGGATCTAATGGGTCGAATGGGCCTAAGTGACACAATGGGCCTAAGTGGCCTAATCGACCTAATGGGCGTAATGGGCCTAGTGGAACTAAGTGGCCTAATGGGCCAAATGAACCTAATGGGACTTAGTGTCTTAATCGGCCTAATTTACCTAAGTGGCTTAATGGGCCTTAGTGGCCTAACGGGCTAAATGGGCAAAATGGGCCCAAGGGCCAAATGGTCCAAATGGGCTGAATGGGCCTAATTAGTTGAATTGGCCTAATTAACCTAAGTGGCCCAATGGGCCTAATGAGTCTAATGGGCCTAAGTGGCCTAATGATTCTAAGTTCCCTAATCAGCCTATTGGGCTTAATGGGTATAATGGGCAGAATGGGCCTAATGGGCCTAATGGGCCTAATGGGCCTAAGTGGCCTAATGGTCTGAATGGCCCCATCGGCCTAATGGAATTAATGGGACAAGGGGGGCTAAGTGGACAAATGGGTCTCAGTGGCCTAATGGGCCTAATGGGTCAAAGTGGCCAAAGTGGCCTATTGGGCCTAAGTGGCCTAATGTCCCTAATGGGCCTAAGTGGCCTAATGGGCCTTAGTGGCCTAATTGTCCTAATGGGCCTAAGTGTCCTAATGGGCCTAGTGGTCCTAATGGAATTAAGTGGACTAATGGGTCTAATGGTCCTAAGTGGCCTAATGGGACGAAGTAGTCGAATGAGCCTAATGGGTATAAGTGGCCCAATGGGCCTGATTGGCATGATGGGCCTAATGGGCCTCATGGGCCGAAGTGGACTAATAATCCAAATAGTCCTTAGTGTCCTGATGGTCCTGATGGGCCTAAGAGGCCTAGTGAGCCGAATGGGCCAAAGTGGCCAAATGGGCCTAATGAGCCTAATGGACTGAAGTGGCCTAATGGGCCTGATGGGAATGATGGGAATGATGGGCCTAATGGGCCTAAGTGTCCTAATGAGCCGAATGGACCTAAGTGTCCTAATGGGCTTAATGGTATTGATGGGACTAATGGGTCTAAGTGGTTGAATGAGCCTAATGGGTGGAATAGGACTAAGTGGCCTAATGAGCTGAATTATCCTAAGTCATGTAATGTGTCTAATGGGCCCAAGTGGTCAAATGTGCCTAATGAGACTGATGGGACTGATAGGCCCAATGTGATTAATGGGCCTCAGTGGCTTCATGGGCTTGGTGTCTTAATGGGCCCCATGGGCCTAAGTGGTCGAATGGGCCTAATGGGACTTAGTGGACTAATGGGCCTAATGCGGTAATGAGACTAAGTTTCCTAATGGTTCTAATGGTCCTCAGTGGCTTAATGATCCTAGTGGGCCTAAGTGGCCTAATGAGCTGAATGGGACTAAGTGGTCTAATGGGCCTAAGTGGCCTAATGGACATGATGGGGCTTAGTGGCCTCATGGTCCCAATATGCCTAATGGGCCTAAGTGGCCTAAGTAGCTTAATGGTCCTAAT
The DNA here is from genome assembly GCA_963277665.1 of Viscum album. Taxonomy (NCBI): domain Eukaryota; kingdom Viridiplantae; phylum Streptophyta; class Magnoliopsida; order Santalales; family Viscaceae; genus Viscum; species Viscum album. The sequence goes on from OY728156.1 coordinate 1,781,638,208, forward strand.
GGGACTAAGAGGCCTAATGGGCATGATGGGCTTGATGGGTCTAATGGGCCTAAGTGTCCTAATGTGTCGAATGGGCCTAAGTGGCCTAATGGGTTGGATGGGACTGATGGGCCTAATGGGCCTAATGGGGCTCACTAGTCTAAGTGGTCCAATGGGCCTCATGGGCCTTAGTGTTCTAATGGGCTGAGTGATCCTAATGGGCCTAAGGGGCCTAATGGGCCTGATTTTCCTAATGCAGTTCAGTGGTCGAATGTGTCTAATGAGCATAATGGGTCAAGTATGCCCAATGGGAATAATGGGCCTAAGTGGCCCAATGGGCCTAATGGGCCTAATGGGCCTAATGTGCCTAAGTGTCCAAATGGGACTGATGGGCCTAATGGGGTGAATGGTATTAAGTGGCCTAAGTGGCCTAATGGTCATAATGGGCCTAGTGGCCTAATGGGCCTGATGGGCCTAATGGGCCTAATGGGATGAATGGTCTGAATGTTCCTGATAAGCCCAATGGGAATTATGGGCCTAATGGGAAGAATGGGCCTAAATGGGTTAATGGGCCCAATGAGCCTAAGTGGCCGAATGGGCCTAATGGTCCTAAGTGGCTAAATGGTTCTAATGGACCTAAGTGAAAAAATGGGCCTAATGGGCCTACGTAACCTAATGGTCCTAAGTGGCCACATGGGCCTAATGGGACTAAGTGGATGGATGGACCTAATGGGCCTCATGGGACTAATGGGCCTCAGGGGCCTAAGTGTCCTAACGGTCCTAGTGGGCCTAATGAGACTAAGTCACCTAATGGGCCTAATGGGTTTAGGTTGCCTAATGCGATGAATGGACCTAATGTTAATAGTGGACCTAATTAGAAAATGGACCTTATAAGACTAATGGTCCTAATGTGCCTAAGTGGCCTAAGTGGCCCAATCGGTCTAATCGAACAATTGTAGCTAATGGGCCTAAGTGGCCAAATGGCCAAATCATCCTAGGTGGCTGAATGGGCCTAACTGGCCCATTAGGCCAAACTTTCATAGATGGTCGAATGGGCCTAATGGGTTTGATAGGCCTAAGTGGCTGACATAATGGTCCGGATAGTCCTAAGTGTTCTAATGGGCCTAATGGGCCTCATGGGCCTAAGTGGCCCTCATGGGCCTATCGGCTAAGTGGCTTAATGTTACGAATGGGCCTAAGTGGAAAAATGGTAATAATGGGCCCAATGGGCCTAATTGGATTAACAGACCTAGGTTCCAAAGGGGCTGAATGGGCTTAATGGGCCTAATGGGCTGAATGGGCCCAATGGGCCTGAGTGGACTAATGGGACTAAATGGCCTAAGTGGACTAATTGACATAAAAATATTAATGGTCCTAATGGGACTAATGTGATTAATGGGCCTAAGTGGCATATGGACCTAAGGGGTATAATGGGCCTAAGTGGCCTAATGGGCTTGGGTGGCCTAATGGGCATAATAGGCTTAACAGTCCTAGGGGAAAAGTGGTCCTAATGGGATAAATGGACCACAGTGGCCTAATGGGCCTAAGAAACCTAAGGGGCCTAAGTTTCCTAAAGGGCCTAATGTTCATAGTGGGTCTAAAGGGCCTAATGGGCCTAATGGGCATAAGTTGTCTAATGGGACTAGGTGGCCTAATGGGTTTAATGGGATTAACGGTCCCAAGGTCCAAATGGGCCAAATAGGCCTAATTGGCCTCAGTGGCCTAATGGGTCGAAGTGGCCTAATGGTCCAAAGTTTCCTAATCGAACTAATGGGCATAATGGTCCCAATGGATCCAATTGGCCAAACGGACCTAAGTGGCCTAATAGGACTAATGGGACGAATGAGCCTAATTGGACTAAGTGGACTAATGGGAAAAAGTTTCATAATCGGCCTAATGGTATTAAGGGGAATAATGGGACTAAGTGTCCTAAGTGGCATAATGGGCCTAATTGGTCGAATCAGACTAATGGTCTTAATGGGCCTAGTGGGCCTAAGTGGCCTAATGGGCCTTAGTCACCTAATCAGCCTAATGGGGGTAAGTGGCATAATGGGACTAAGTGGCCTAATGAGATTAATGGGATTAATGGTCCTAGGGGACTAATGGGCCTAATGGGATGAATGGGCCTATTTAGCCAAATTGACCTAATGCACCTAATGGGCTTAAGTGGCCTAATGGGCCTAAGTTGCCTAATCGGTCTAATAGGATTAATGGGACTTAGGGGCCTAATGGGACTAATGGGCCTATTGTGTATAATGGTAATAATTTCACTAATGAACCTAAGTGGCCTAATCGGCCTAATGGTCTTAATGGTCCTAGTGGGACTAGGTTCCCTAATGGGCCTAAGTGGCTTGATCGGCTGAATGAGCCTAAGTGTCCAAATAGGCCTAAGTGGCCCAATGTGCAAAATGGGACGAAGTGGCCTAATGGTCCTAGTTGGCCTAAGTGGTTGAATGTGCCGAATGGGCCTAAGTAGCCTAATGGGCCTAATGGGCCTAATGAGCATAAGTGGCCTAATGGGTCTAATGGGCCTAAGTGGCCTGATGGGCCTAATAGGCCTAAGTGGACTCATGGTCCTAAAGGACCTTACTGGCCTAATGGGCCTCAGTGGCTTAATGGTCCAAATAGGTCGAATAGGCCTAATGGGCCTAATGGGCCTAAGTGGCCTATGTGGTCCAATGATCCTAATGGGCATAATGGGACTAATGGGTCATATGGGCCAAATTGGCCTAATGGTCTAATGGTACTAAGTGGCTAAATGGGACGAATGGGTTTAATGGGCCTAAGTGGCCTAATGGGATTAATGGGATTAATGGGCCTAATGGGCCCAATGGTCATAAGTGTCCTAATGGGTCAAAAGGGAGGAATGGGCTAAATGGGATGAATGGGCCAAAGTGGACCAATCGGCTTAAAGGGACTAATGGGACAAAGTGGCCTAATGGGGCTAATGGGCCTAAGTGATGTAATGGGGATAATGAGTCGAAGTGGAGGAATGGGCTTAAGTGGCCCAATGGGTCTAATGAGCCCAATGGGTGTAAGTGGCCTAGTGGGCCTAATTTTCCTAATGGGTTGAAGTGACCTAATGGGCATAATGGGACTAAGTGGCTCAATGAGCCGAATGGTCTTAAGTGGCCCAATTGGCTGAATGGGCCCAATGGGACTAAGTGGCTTACTGGGCCTATTGGGCCTAAGTGGCCTCATGGGCCCAATGGTCCTAAGTGGCCTAAGTGGCCTAATCGACCTAATTGACCGAATGGACCCAATGGGCCAAAGTGGCTTAATGGGCCTAATTGGCCCAAGTTTCCAAATTGGTCGATTGGGCCTTAGTGGCCCAGTGGGCCTAATTTTTCTAAGTTGCCTAATGGGTGAATTGGATTAATGGGCCTAATGGGACTAAGTGTCCTAATGGGGCTAATTGGTCTAATGGGCCTAAGTGGCATTGTGGGTCTAATTGGCCTAATGAGCCTAAGTTCCCCAAATGGGCCTAATGGCCCGAATGCGCCTAATAGATCGAATGGGCCTAAGGGACTGAATGGGCCTAACATGCTGCTTGGGCCTAATGGGCCTAATGGCCCGAATGGGCCTAAGGGGCCCAATGGGACGAATGGGCCTAATGGGACAAAGTGGACCAATGGGCTTAATTGGCCTAACTAGTCTAAGGTGCCTCATGGGCCTAATGGCCCGAATGGGCTTAAGGGGTCAAATGGGCCAAAGTGGCCTAATTGGACTAATCAGCCTAATGGGCCTAAGTGGCATAATGGGAAAAAGTGGCCTAATGGGCCTAAGTGGCATAATGGGACTAATGGACCTAAGTGGCCAAATGGGTCTTACGGGCCTAAAGGGCATAATGGGCCTAATGGGCCTAAGCGGACTAAGTGTCCTAATGGGCCGAAGTGGCCTAATGGGCATAATGGGCCTAAGTCGCCTAATGGGGATAAGTAACCTAATGGGCCTAAGTGGACTCATGAGCGTAATGGGCCTAAGTGGCCTAATGGGCCTAATGGGTCTGATGGGCTGAATGGGCCTAATGGGCCTAATGGGATTAATTGGCCTAATTGGCCTAAGTTGCCTAATGGGCCTAAGTAGCCTAAAGGGCCGAAGTGGACTCATCAACATATTGGGCCTAAGTGGCGAATGGGATGAATAGGCCTAATGGGCCTAGTGGGCCTAATGGTTCTAAGTGGCCAAAGGGGCTTAATGGGCCAAAGTGGCCTAATCGACCTAATGGGTTTAATGGGATGAAGTGGCCTAATGGGCCAAAGTGGCCAAAGTGGCCTAATATGCCTAATAGGCCAAAGTGGCCTAATGGGACTAAGTTTCCTATTAGGCCTAATGGGCCTATGTAGCCTAATCGGCCTAATGGAATTAATGGGCCTAGATGGACTAATGGTCATAACGGGACGAAGTGGCCTAAGTGTCCTAATGGGCCTAATGGGCCAAAGTAGCCTAATCAACCTAATGGGCCTAAGTGGCCTAATGGTCCTAAGTGGCATAATGGGCCTAAAGGGACTAAGTGGACTAATGGGCCTAATGGGACTAAGTGGCCTGATGGGACTAATGGGCCTAAGTGGCCTCATGGGACTAAAAGGCCTAAGTGGCATCATGGGCCTAATGGGCCTAAAGGGATTAAGGGGCCTAAGTGGCCTAATGGGCCTAATCAGCCTAATGGTCCTAGGTAGCCGAATGGTCCTAATGGGATTAAGTTGTCTAATGGGTCCAATAGGACTAATGGGCATAATGGGCCTAAGTGGTTTAATGGGCCTATGTGACCTAATCAACATAATGGGCCTAATGGGAGTAATGGGATTAAGTGGTCGAATGGACCTAAGGGGCCTAATGTGCTGAATGGTATTAGGTGGCATAATGTGGCTAATGGGCCTAAGTGGCCTATTGGGCCAAAGTGACCTAATCTTCCTAATGGACCTAATGGGTGTAATGGTCCTAAGTGGTCGAATGGGCCTAATTGGTCAGATGGTCCTAATGTGCCTAGTTGTCCTAACGGGTATAATGGGCCTAAGTGGCCGAATTGGCCTAGTGGGCCTTATGGGCCTAAGTGGCCTAATGGACCCAATGGGCATAAGTGGCCAAATGAGCCTAATGGGCCTAATGGGAAAAATGTTCCTAGTGGGCCTAATGGGCCTAAGGAGCCTACTAGGCTAAATTAGCCTAATGGGACTACGTGACCCAATGGGCCCAATGGGCCCAAGTGGCCTAATGGGCCTAATTGGGCTAATCTGATTAATGGGCCTAATGGGCTTAATGGGTATAATAGTCCTAAGTGGCCTAAGTGGCCTAATGGGCCTAAAGGGCCCAATGGGCCTAAGTGGCCTAATGGGACGAACGGGCCTAATGGGACTAAGTGGTCTAATGGTCCCAATGTGCCTAAGTGGCCTAAAGGTACTAATGGGATTAACGGGACTAATGGTCCTAGGTGGCCTAATGGGCCTACATGGCCAAATGGGCCTAAGTGGACTAATGGGCCTAAAGATCCTAATCAGCCAAAGGTACCTAATGGACCCAAGTGGTATAATCATAGCCTAATGGGCCTAAGTGGTCTAATGGGCCTAATGGGAACAATTTTCCTAAGTCGTCAAATGGGTCTAATGGGCTTAAGTGGCATAATGGGCCGAATGGGACGAATGGGCCTAAGTGGCCTAATCGGTCTAAAGGGCCTAATGGTTTAATGCAACCTAATGGGACTAAGTGGAATAATCGGCCTAATTGACCTAAGTGGCCTAATGGTCCTAAAGGTCTTAATAGGACAAAGTGGCCTAATAGACCTAAGTGGCATAATCGTAACCAAATTGGCCTAAGTGTCCAAATGGTCCAAATGGGCCTAAGTGGCCTAATCAGCCTAAAGGGACAAATGGGACAAAGCAGCCTAATGAGCCTAAGTGGAATAATCGGCCCAATGGGCCTATTGGACAAAGTGGCCTAATGGGCCTAATGGGACTAAGTGACCTAATTGGCTAATCGTCCAAAGGGGCATAATTGGCCTAAGTTGTCCAATGGGCCTAAGTGGCAGAAGGGGTTGTATCAAATGAATTGGCCTAATGGACCCAATGGGCCTATTGGGCCTAAGTGACTTAATGGGATGAATGTGCCTACGTGTCCTAATGTGCCTAATGGGCTTAAGTGGCCTAATTGCCCTAATGGGATAAATGGGCCTAATGGTCCTAATTGGCCTAAGTTGCCTAATGGGCATAAGTTTTCTAATGGGCCAAATGGGCCTAAGTGTCCAAATGGGACTAATAGGTCAATTAGGCCTAAATGGTTTAGTGGGCCTAATGAGCTGAATGGGATTAAGTTGTTTAATGGGCCTAATGGGATAAATTGGACAAAGTTGCGAAATGGGCCTAATGGGTCGAAAGGTCTTAATGGGCCGAATGGGCCTAATGATCCTAATATACCTAAGTGGACTAGCATTCCTAATGGGCCTAGGTGTCCTAATGGGCCTAAGTGGCCCATTGGGTCTAATGGGCCTAATGGGTTAAATGGACCCAATGGGCTGAAGTGGACAAGTGGGGTGAATTGGCCGAATTGGCCGAATGGGCCTAATTGGCTGAAGTGGCCTAATGGGCCTAATGGGCCCAATGGGCCCAATGGGCCTACTAGACTGAAGTGTCCTAATGGGCCTAATGGGCCTCAAGGGTCCAATGGGTGTAATGGTTTGAATGGTACAAATGGGACTAAAGGGTCTAATGGGGATAATGGGCCAAATTAACTAAATGGGTCGGATGGGTCTAATGGGCATAGTGGGTCAAAGTGGCTTAATGGACCTACTAGTTCTAATGGACCTACTATGCCTAATAGACCTAATGGGTCTTAGTGGACTAATGGTCTTAAGTGGACAAATGGACCTAATGCGCCTAATGGTTGTAATAGGCCTAATTGGCCTAAGTGAACCAATGGGCCTAATGTCCCTAAGTGGATGAATGGGCCTAATGGGCCTAAGTGGACCAATGGCCTAAGTGTTCTAATGGGCCTAAGTGGATGAATGGGATGAATGGGCTGAATGGGTTGAATTGGCTGATTGCATCGAATGGGCCTAAGGGGCCTAAGTGGCCTAATGAGCCTAAGTATCCTAATGGGCCCAATGGGCCTAATGGGCCTAATGGTCAAAATTGACCTAAGTGGACTAGTGGGCCTAAGTGTCCTAATGGACATAATGGTCTTAAGTTGCATAATGGGCCTGAGGGGCCTTAGTGGCCTAATGGGCCAAAGTGAACGAATGGGCCTAATGGAAAAAATGGGCCTTAGTGGCCAAATCGGCCTAATGGGTATAATGGGACTAAGTGTCCTAATGGTCCTAATGGGCCTATGTTGACCAAATGTACTAATGAGACTAATGGGCCTAATGGGATTAACTAGGCCTACTGGGCCTATTGGGCCTAATGGGCCTTCTGGGCTTAATAGGCCTATTTGGCCTAATGGGACTACTAGGCTTATTGGGCCTAATGGTCCTAAGTGGAATAATGGTCCTAAGTGGCCTAAGGGGCATAAGTTTCCTAATGGGTATAATGGGTCTAACTTTCCTAATGGGTCTAATGGTCCTAATGGACCTATGTGGCCTAATGGGCCAAAGAGGATGAATGGGCCTAATGGGATTAATGGGCATAATGGGTTGAAGTGGCTAAATGGGACGAAGTGTCCTAACAGACCTAATGGGCTTAAGTGGCCTAATGGACCAAATGGGCTTAAGTGGCCTAATGGGCCTAATGGGAATAATGGGCCTAAGTGGCCAAATGGGACTAAGTAGCCTAATGGGCCTAATGGGCCTAAGTGGCTGAATGGGACAAAGTGGATGAATGGGTCTAATGGGAATAATGGGTATAATGGGATCAATGGGCCTAAGTTGTCTAATGGGACTAATGGGACTAAGTGGGTTAATGGGCCTAATAGGCCTAATGGGACTAAGTGGACTAATGGGATTAAGTGGCCTAATGGGCCTCATGGGCCTAATGGGAATATGTGTCCTAATGGGCCTAAGTGGTCGAATGGGCCTAAGTCGCCTAAGGGGTCTAATGGGCCTAATGGTCCAAAGTGGATGAATGAGACTAATGGGCATAATGGGCCTAAGTAACCTAAGGGGACTAATGGGTGTTATAGTCCTAAGTGGATCAATGGGACTAATGGGCCTAACTGGCACAATGTGCCTAATGGGCTTAATGGGCCTAAGTGGGTAAGTGGGCCTAAGTGGGTGAATGGGCATAAGTGGCATAATGGACCTAATGGGCCTAACTGGCCTAATGTGCCTAATGGGATTAAGTTACATAATGGGCCTAATGGGATAATGGGCCTAATGATCCTAAGTGGCTGAATGGGCCAAATGGCCATAAGTGGCATAGTTGTCCAAATGGGCCAAATGGTCCTAGGTGGCTTAATGGGTCTAAGTGGACTAATGAGACTAATGGGACTAAGTGCCCTAATGAATCTAAGTGGAATAATGGTCCTAAGTTCCCTGATGGGCCTAATGGGATGAAGTGGCGTATGGGTTTAAGGGGACAAATATGCCTAATCGGCCTAAGTGGAAAAGTTAGCCTAATGGGTCAAGGTGGCCTAATGGGCCTAATAGGAATAAATGGACCAATGGGACTTATGGGCCTAATGGTATTAATAGGAATAATGGGCCTAAGTGGTCTAATGGGTCTAATGGGCCTAAGTGGCCTAATATACGAAATGGGCCTCAATGGCCTAATGGCCCTAATGGACATAATGGGTTGAATGTGCCTAAGTGACCTAATGGGACTAGGTGGCCTGATTGGCCTAATGGGAATAAGTGGCATAATGCGCCTAAGTGGAATAATGGAACCAGTGGACCTAATGAGTTGAAGTGGACTAATGGGCCTAATGGGCCTAAGTGGCCAAATGGGCCTAATGGGCCTAAGTGGTCGAATTGGCCTAATGGGATGAAATGTCCTAATGGGCCTAAGTGGCCTACTGAGCCTAATGGGTTAATAGTAATAATGTGCCTAATATGAATAAGGGGTCTTAGTGGCCTAATGGGACTAATGGGACTGAGTGGCCCAATGGGACGAATGGGCCTAAGTGGCCAAATGGGACTAATGGGCCTAAGTGGCCCAATGGGATGAATGAGCCTCAATGTCCTAATGGTCCTAATGGGCCTATGTGGATTAATGGGCCTAATGGGATTAATGTTCCTAATGGGATGAATGGTCCTAATGGGCCTAAGTGGCCTACTGGACCTCAGTGGCTAAAGTGGCCTTTTGGGCCAAATGGGCTTACGTGGCCTAAAGGGCCTAATGGGCCTAAGTTGCCTAATGGGCCTAATGGAATGAATGGGCCTAAGTGGAATAATGGGAAAAACTTTCCTAATGGTCCTAAGTGTTCTAATGGGCCAAATTAGCCTAATGGGACTGATGGGCCTAATGGGCCTTAGTGGCCTAAGGGGTCGAAGTGGCCTATTGGGCCTAATGGTCCTGATGGGCCTAATGAGCCTAATGGGCCTTAGTGGCCTAATGGGCCTAAGTTTTCTAATAGGCCTAAGTGGCCTAATGGTCCTAAGTAGACTAATGGTCCTAATGGGACTAAGTGGCCTAATGGGCCTAAGGGTACTAAGTGGCCTAAGTGGTATAATGGGCCTAATGGGACTTAGTGGACCAATGGGCCTAATGCGTTAAATGGGCCTAAGTGGAATAATGGGATTAATTGGCCTAATGGGCCTAATTATCCTAATGGGCTTAAGCAGCCTAATGGTCCTAAGGGGCCTAATGGCCTAATGGGCCTAATGGGCCTAATGGGTCTAAGTGGCCTAACGGTCCTAATGGGCATAATGAGCCTAAGTGGACTAATGGGACTTAGTGTAATAATGGGCTTAAGTGTCCTAATGGTTTTAGTGGGCTTAATGGGTATAATGGGCCTAATTGGGCTAATTGGTCTAATGGGCCATATGGGCCTAAGTGGCCTAATGGGCCTGATCTGATGGGCTTAATGGGCCAAATGGGTCTAATGGGCCTAAGTGGCCTAATGGGAAGAATGGTCCTAAGTGGCATGATGGGCCTAAGTGGCCTAGTTAGCCTAATGTGCCTCATGGGCCTAAGTTTCCTAAAGGGCTTAAGTGGACTAATGGGTCTAATGGGACTAATGGGTTGAATGAGCTTAAGTGACCTAATGGGAATAATGGTCCTAAGTGGCCTAATGTCCCTAATATAATGTACGTAGTGGGACAAATGGACCTAAGTGGTCTAATAGGTTGAATGGGCCAAATGGGACGAAGTGGCCCAATGGGCCTAATTGGCTGAATGGGCCTAATGGGCGTAATGTGACAAATGGGTCAAATGGTCCTAATGGGCCTAATGGGACTAAGTGGCCTAATGGGCTTAATGACCATAATGAATGAACTTGATGGCTCTTCACTCTCCTGGATCCCAATTCTCCCCCTGACTCCTCTTTCCCTCCTAGGGCTTTGTGGGTCTGCTTGATGGTGATAGTGTCACTTAACCTAGTACATCTTCATCCTTATCTTGATTTCTTTTAATTCCCTCTTGAATGATGTGTATTTATGGTGTGGTCATCGCATGCCACTCACCACCCCTCTTTCGGTCTATCCATGCGCATTGGACCCCCATTCTGGGTTTGTGTGTGTGGGTGCTTTAGACGGCTTGGGTCAGTGCTGGTGAGTGCATCTGGTGCCTTCTTTCTCTTCTACCCATGATGGACTACCCATCACGTTTGAATCCACTTTAGTCAGGCTTGATTCGTGATCTAGGCCTACTTGGGATGGTTCTAGAGTAGGGCTGGAAGTGGTCTCATCTCGAGTTCATTCCTTTGTTTGGATCCTTCTCTATTTTGAGGATGCGGATTGAGGTCTCATATGGTGATTTTGTTTGGGATTGATTTTTTTCTGTTATTGGTTCTCTATTTTGTTGGACCGATACGGTTTCTAGATTGGTCCCTTCCCAAGGCCTCCACCTGCTCATCCTTTCTGCGCTCATTTCCCTGTTAGTCCAGTGAGCGGGTCTTCATTGAGGTTCTAGGAGGTGTGGATCGAGTGGATTAGGGTATCTGGGAAGGATAATGGCCATCTTTAAAGGTTTGAATGATTGGTATGTTCTGTTTTTATGGTTTTTTGGTGGTGATGTTAGAGTTTTATAGTGGTGATATGAAGACATTAGTGGTGATTAGTGGATATCATGGTTCATTTTTCTCTGGTTCTCGGCTCCGAAGATGATAATTGATGATGAAAAAAGTGGTTTTCCCTACAGGGATGTAGTGACTCTAGAGATAATGGTTACGATGATGATGTTCGGAGTGGATGACAATGAGGTGATGATGATAACTGGTGATGATGATGGAGACAACTTCTTCAACATGATATCTTCAATGTAATGGATTTTATGAAAATTTATAAAATGATTTAGAGGTCCTAATGGGCCTAAGTTTCCTAATATTCCTAATGTGTTAGGACCAAGTTGAATAGAGAAGGAAGTAATAAGAGTTTTCTGTTACAGAGTGTTGTCTTTTATTGTCAAAGAAGATAAATCAATTCACTTTGTAAAGGACTTGAAAACCAGATGATGCTTTGTTGAATTATATTTCACAAATATCATAAGTTAGGAGAACTTGTGATGCAAGCCTTGTGAAGGAAAGGGGGAGTAAAGGTACTGCCATCCATATTCATTTTTGATTGGAAGGAAAGATGCTAGTGGAAGACATGGAAGGTTCAGTACTTTCTGATGAAAATCTAACAATGCTAAAGGTGTTTGATCAAAGAATATATATCATGATAGATATGGTTTGTGATGAAAGTAGTTGTTTGTTGAATACGCCAGATAATAATGAAGAAGTATTGGTGTTCTGGAAAAGGAGAGGACTGCGTGAAATATTGGTTTTTGTGAGAAAGATTGAAGGGAGTTTGGAATGTTTCGGGCAAGGCACGATTCGAGGTCAAAACTTCAAAAAATGGAAAATTCATGAAGTGCTATAAAGATTCAATAAGTCACAAAAGATGAGGATGGTGCGAAAGAGACTTAGACTCCCAATGCAATGTCAAATGGGGTTTCGTGCGATGTGTTAGGATCTTGCGTGACACATAAGGGTTTTTGCGCGTGGGGGCCGATGAGGTCTACAAATAAGAAGTAATCCCCTTACATTTGATAATCTCGGCCTTTAGATAAATCCTAAGCTCTGAGGCATGAAAGAATTTTAAGAAAATGGAAGTACGTGAAAGAAATATAGTTAACACAAGAAGGTGAAGTTGCACGCAAGAAGTGAGTTGCACGTAAGATTGAGTTGTGTGCAAGAGGTGTTTCACGACAAAAGTTGAATCTTGCACACATGGAATAAAAGTTTCACCCAAGACACCTAAAAGGGTGTGAGAAATATTTGGGTTCTTCACACATATTCAGTTGTGTGTATGATAGTTCTTACCAACTTCTGGGTAGGAAAGTGAAGATTTGTACCTTAGAGAATACACCTGCTCAATTGTAAAGAAGCACTAAAATACTGTAATTACCTATTTGTGCTTAGAGTGTGCCCATGCAATTGAATTTTGTTTTCCAAGTGCTACAAGTGTGTAATGGAATATCCTAATCATTGTATTCCACATCAAAGGATTGTTTTCTAGTGGATTTTGTGGTACTGGACAGTTTTCATACCATACTAAGGACGTAGCTACTCTTGTTGCATAGTGAACCATGTAAATCTTGTGTTCCTATGGTTATGTGTGTTCAACAAGGAATAAACTCTTTAACAATAGGTTAAGGTTGTTTAAAAAATAAGGAAAAAGAAAAAGAAAAAGATATCACTGATTCACCCCTCCCCCTCTCAGTGATACTTGGATCCTGACTGGGCAACTTCATAATGGACCTAATTTTCCTAAGTGGCCTAATAGGCCTAATGGGCCTAAGTGCCCTAATGGTCCAAAGTGGCACAATGGTCCCGATGGTCCTAAGGGTCCAAATGGTCCTAAGTGGCCTAATGGTCCTAGTAGCTAATGGGCATAATGGGCCTAAATGGACTAAGTGGCCTAAAGGGACTAATGGGCCTAATTGGCCTATGTGGATGAGTGGGATTAAGTGACCTAATGGGCCTAAGTTAACTAACATTCCTAATGGGCCTCAGTGGTCTAAGGGTCCGAAGTGGCCTAATGGGCCTAAGTGGCCTAATGGGCCCAATGGATAATGGGCCTAATTGGACTAAGTGACCTAAGTGGCCTAATGGGCCTAATGGGACTAAGTGTCCTAAGTGGCCTAATGGGAGCAATGGGCCTAAGTGGCATAATGTGACTAAGTTTCCTAGGTACCCTAATGGTACTAATGGGCCTAAGTGGCATAAGTTACCTAAGGGGCGTAATGGGCCTAATGGGCTCAATGTTCCTAAGTGGCCTAATGGGCCTAAGGGGCCTAAGTGGCCTAATGGGCCTAAGTGGCCTAAGTTCCCTAATGGGCCTAATGGGCCTAATAAGCCTAAGTGTCCTAAGGGGAAAAATGGGGCTAATGGGTTCAATGGGCCTAAGTGTCCTAATAGGCCTAAGTGTCTGAATGGGCCCAAGTGGCCTAATGGGCCTAAGTGGCCTAAGTGACCTAATGGGCCTAAGTGGCCTAATGTGGATAATGGGGATAATTGGCCTAATTTTACTAATGGGATTAATGGGCCCAATGGGCCAAGTGGGCCTAATAGGCCTTAGTGGTCTAACGGTCCTAAGTGGCCTAATTGGCCCAATGGGCCTAGGTGGCCTAATCGGCCTAATGGGCCTAATTGGTCAAATGGGCCTAAGTGGCCTAATGGTCATAATGGTTTGAATGAACCTATTGAGAATAATGGGCCTAAGTGTCCTAATGGGCCTAATGGGACTAATGGTCCTAAGTGGCCTAATGGGCCTTTGTGGGCCTAAGTGGACCAATGGGCCTAAGTGTCCTAATCAGCCTAATGGGACTAAGTGGACTAATGGGACTAATGGTCCAATTGGGCCTAAGTGGACTAATGATCCTAATGGGCCTAATGGAACTAATGATCCTAAGTGGACTAATCGGCGTAATGGGCCTAAGTGGCCTAATTGTTGTAATGAGACTAAGTGGAATAATGAGCCAATGGGCCTAAGTGGCCTAATGGGCCGAATGGACCTAAGTGACCTAATGGGTCTAAGTGACCATATGAACCTAAGTGGCCGAATCGGTCTAATGGGCCTAATTAGGCCTTAGGTATTAGTGTTTCAGATATAGTGTTTTGGGTCTAGGTTTTAGGATTTTTTTGGGTCTAATTGGCCTAAATCTATCTAAATTGGTATAATTTACCAAATGGCCAAATGAAAAATTATCCTAATGGCCCAATGAACTAATGGGATATTTTTCTAATGACCTAAATGACCCAATTAGTCTAAATAGCCTAATGTACCAATAGCCTAAGGGCTTAATTTGCATAATAGCCTAATTGTAAAAAATGAACTAATTGGTCTAAATAGCCTATTTATTCAAAATGGGTTAAATTTTCTAATTAGATTTAATGGAATAATTGGCCTAATTGGTCAAATTGACCTAATTGGCCTAATTTGCCTAAATTGGCCTAAATGACCAAATGGGTCTTAATGGTCTAATTGGTCCAAATAGACTAAATGGTATAATTGGATTAAATGGTTTAGTTGGCCTAATTAGTATAATTGGAATAATTGGCCTAAATTGGTGTAAATGGTCAAATAGAAAAATAAAAAGTTAGCCTAATGGTGTAATGAACTAATGGGATAATGGCCTAATAGCCAAATTGGTCTAAATAGCATAATGGCCTAATCGGCAGAAATGACCTAATTGGTCTAAATGGACTAATTGGTCTAAATGGATTAAATGATATAATTTGATTAAATAGTCTAATTAGAATAATTTTCCTAATTTACCTAAATGGTTTAATTGGCCTAATTGTCCTAAATAGCCTAATAGGATAAACGACCCAATGGACTAATTGGCCTAAATGGATTAAAGGCCTAAATTTCCTATATCCTAATGACCTAATTAGACCAATGGCCTAATTGGACTAAACAAACTAATTGGCCTAAATGACCTAATTGGTTTAACAAAACTAATTTTACTAATTCGCCTAATTCGCCTAATTCACCTAAATAGTTTAATTGGATAATTAGGCAAATATCTAAATGGATAAATGATCAAAATTACCAAGTGACTGAATAACCAAATAACACAACAAAAATGGAATTATAATGAAATGAACATACAAGAGGAATCCATAACATACACATGTTTATTGGGCTAATTAGCTGGTATTGTTTATGTTAGGTCACTAGTATTAAATTTCTAATTAAATTTATTTTTAGGTGCTTCTTAATTTTATGGATTTCTTCAACAGCTACAATTTTAATTCATTATAGGTTTATCAATTTTATATTATTAAATAATGTTGTATTATACTAATCAATGTCATTTACAGCAAGTGACATTTGGCATCGAAGGTCGTGTGCCTCGAGAAAAATTATTTTCCTTGACTAGGAAGTAAAATAATGGAAGTGTTGTAAATGTGCAAACACAAGAAAAATTGTAAGTTTTTTATTGATATTTCAAATTTTGATACATAATTCATAACTAAATATCTTTTTTATATTTACAACAGTGTGTCCTAGAGGCCCTAGATGAGAAAGAAGATGACAACTTCGGGCTAAATGATCATTTGAGACAAGAATTATGTGAGGAGCGACATGGGAGAGTCTAATGTCGAACCATGAAAAACATCATCCCCACTAAATATTGGCCCTCATTGTGTGCCTCTCCAACATATCGAATCATCGAGATGAAAAAAGTTCATGCAGAAGTAGATGACACCAAAAAAATATCTATACAGTAGCGTGAAAGAAGTAAATTGGTCACCGAAAACTTCCTATAAGATATATCAATTATAAGTCCACCACTTCTATCAGAGACTGCTATTAATTTTGATTCATGTATGACATAAATGTGCTCTTTATATGATACCTTGAGTGATTTCAATGAGGGTCCTAGTGGTGGTCGAGCAAATGGAGGTTGCAGTGGAGGTAGTGGGGGGTGGAGGGTGGTGGTGGTGGCGACGAAGGTGGCTGCGGTGATAGTGCTGGTGGTGGTGGTTTCAGGCATAACAGTAGTGTGTGAAGATGGATGATATATTTAAATTTATTTTAATAATTTTTTCCTAAAACCAAGAGTGAGGATCTTTCATGTCAAATTTAAAATTAATTTATTTAATATTTAAAGAAATAAATACCTGTTCTTAGGAACTTTCTTCATTAGTGAATGTTGATCATCTGAAAATACATTTTTAGATTACCATCATTACACTGTGAGGATCCCAAGATAAAATCCCTCTAGCGGCGATCCACATGTGATCTTATGATCGCTGAGAAACACCACTCGATCTCTAGGTGCTAGCGCGGCGAGTCAAATGTATTATGTTGTTCGTTCTCAATCACTCATTCTTCAGTCTTGAATAAATATTTCTCACACTTCTCATTCTTAAGACAGATAGAGAGATGAGGATTTGATAGAGAATTTGTTTTGTGCAACAATTTTCTATTCTCAATTTTTGGATGCTCTACACAAATTGACATATACGCCTATTTATAGAGTTGAGATTTAAGTTAAAATATTATTTAATTTCATACCGGTCATTAA
This sequence comes from Viscum album, assembly GCA_963277665.1. Classification (NCBI taxonomy): domain Eukaryota; kingdom Viridiplantae; phylum Streptophyta; class Magnoliopsida; order Santalales; family Viscaceae; genus Viscum; species Viscum album. The sequence continues at coordinate 1,781,654,794 of OY728156.1, forward strand.
ATAAATTGACCTAAATTGTCTAATTGACCTAAATTGAATAAATTTCCTAATTTTCTTAATTGGCCTAATCGGCCTAAGTGGTCTAAGTTGTCCAAAATGGCCAAAATGGCCTAACTGGCCTAAATGACCTAAATTGGCCTAATTGGAATAATTGACCTAAATTTCCTAAATTGTCTAATTAGTCTAATTGTCCTAATTGGACTAATTGGCCTAAATGACCTAAATGGAATAAATCATTTTAAATGTCCTAATTAGCTTAATTGGCCTAAATGGCCTAATTGGACAAATTGACTTAAATGGTCTAAATTAGTCTAAATGACCTAAATTGGCCTAAATGGCCTAATTGGACTAAATTGGCTTAAATGACCTAAATTTTCTAATTGGATTAATTGGCCTAATTTTACTAAATGACCTAAATGGCATAAATGGACTAATTGGAATTAAATGGCATAAATGACCTAAATGACATAATTGCTTAATTGGCCTAAATGGCCTAAATGGTCTAATTAGATTAATTGGCCTAAGATGATTAATTGGACTATATGGCATAATTGTCCTAATTTTCATAAATGGACTAAATATACTAATTGGACTAATTGACCTAATTTGGCTAAATATACTAAATTAGCCCAAATGACCTAAATTGGCTTAATTGAACAAATTGGTCTAAATGGAAAAATTGTCCTAAATGATATAAATGACCTAATTGATATAATTGGAATAAATTTACTAATTGTTCTAAATTTCCTAAATGACCTAATTGGTATAATTGCCCTAAATGGCCTAAATTGACATAAATGACCTAAATTGGCCTAAATGGCCTAATTGTCTTAATTATCCTTAATTTCTTGATTGAAATAATTGGACTAATTGGCCTAATTTTCCTAATTTTTCTAAATGAGATAAATTGGCCTAAATGGAATAATTGGCGTAAATGGCCAAAATTGGCATAAATGACCTAAATGGCCAAAATTGGTCTAATTGGTCTAAATGGCCTAAATTTGCCTAAATGACCTAATTGAACTACATTACCTAAATTTTATAATTGAACTAATTGATATAATTGGCCTAAATGGCCTAAATTGGCCTAAATGTCCTAATGGCCAAAATTGGCCCGAATGGCCCAAATTGGCCTAAATTGCCTAAATTGCATAATTGGACTAATTGGATTGAATGGTCTAAATTTTCCTAATCAGATTAAATGTACTAATCGAACTAATTGGCCTAATTGGTCTAAATTTCCTAAATTGGCCTAAATGAAATAATTGGCCTAAATTGTCTAAATTGGCCTAAATAGCCTAAATGGCCTAAATTTTCCTAAATTGCCTAATTAACCTAAATGACCTAAATTTGCCTAAATGAAATAAATTTACTAATTGGAAAATTGGACTAATTGGTCTAATTGGCCTAAATTGGCCTAAATGTCCTAAATCTTCTAATGGGCCTAAATGGCCTTAGGAGCCTAAATTGGCCTAATTGGTCTGAATTGGTCTCATTGGACTCATTGGCCCAAATGGCCTAAATTGGACTAAATGGCCTAAATAGACTAATTCATCTAAATGGCCTGAATGTCCTAATTATCCTAATTGGCCTAAATCACCTAAATTGTTCTAAATTGACTAATGGGCATAAGGTTCGAATGGGCCTAAGTGGCCTAAGTGGCTTAATGGGCCTAATTGGTCTAATGGTCTTAATTGGCCTAATGGGATTAATGGAACTAAGTGTTCTAATGGGCCAATTGGGCCTAAGTGACCTAATGAGTCTAATGGGCATAATGGACTTAATAGGCCTAATGGGTCCATTGGTCCAAAGTGGCATAATGGGTCTAAGTGGCCTAATGAGCCTATTGGGCCTAAGTGGAATAATGGGCCCATTGGGTCTAAGTGTACCAATGGACCAATTAAGTCCAATTCATCCTTATGAGACGAATGGGATTAATGGGTCGAATGGACTAATTAGGCCTAAGTGGCCTGATGGGCCTAATGAGCCTAATGAGCCTAATGGGCCTAAGTGTCCTAATGGGCCCATTATGGTCAATTTGGACTAATAGGACTAATGGATGAATTAGCCTAATGTAACTAATGGGACTAATGGGACCAATGGGCCTAATGGGTCTAAGGGGCCTAATGGGCCTAAGTGGATGAATGGGCCAAAGTGGCCTAACTGGCCTAATGTGTCGAATGGGCCTAAGTGGCCTAATGGGTCTAAGGGGTCTAATGGGCCTAAGTGGACTAATGGGCCTAAGTGACCTAATGGAACTAAGTGGCCTAACGGGACTAAGTGTCCTAATGGGTCTAAGTGGCCTAATAGTTCTAATGGTCCTATTGGGCCTAAGTGAACTAATGAGGCTAATGGGCCTATTGGCCCAATGGGCTAAAAGGGCCCAATGGGTCTAGTGGGTCTATTGGCATTATTGGGTCTATTAGGCCTAAGTGACCTAATGAGCCTAATGACCTAATTGGCCTAATGGTCTTAAGGGGCCCAATGGGCCTAACGGGTCTAAGGGTCCTAATAGGCCTAAGTGGAATAATGGGAATATTAGACCTATTTGGCCTAAGTGGTCCAATGGGCCCAATGGTCCGAATGGGCCTAATGTGCCCATTGTGGATAATTCAACCTAATGGGTCCAATGGTCCTAAGTGGCCTAATGGTTCAAAGTGGCCCAAGTTTTCTAATGGTCCTAATGGGTCTAATGGGTCTAAGTGGCCTAAGATGCCTAATGGACCTAATGGGTCTAAGTGGTCGAATAGTCCTAAGTGGCCTAAGTTGCCTAATGGGCCTAATGGATCTAATGGCTCTAAGTGGCATGATGGGGCTAAGTGGCCTAAGTTTCCAAATGGGCCTAATGGGCCCAATGGATCTTAGCAGCCGAATGGGCCGAAGTGGCCTAAGTTTCCTAATGACCCTAATGGGCCTAATGGGTCTAATGGGTCTAATGGGCCTAAGTGGCCTAATCAGCCTAATGGGTCTAATTGGTATAATTGGATGAATGGGTTGAATGTGCCTAGGTGTCCTAATGGTATGAGTGGGTCTAATGGTACTAAGTGGCCTAATGGTCCTAAGTGTCCTAATGGGCCTAAGTGGCCTAAGTTTCCTAATGGGCCCCATGGGCCTAATGGGTCCAATGAACCTAAGTGTCCAAAGTTACTGAATGGGCCCAATGGGTCAAATGAGCCTAATGGGCCCAATGTGTCTAATGAGCCTAATGAGTCTAGTGAGCCTAAGTGGCCTAAGTTTCCTAATGGGCCAAAGTGGCCTAATGGTCTTAATGTTCCTAAGTGTCCTAATGGGCCTAATGGGCTTAAGTGGCATAATTGGCCTAATGGATCAAATGGGCCTAAGTGAACTAAGTTTCCTAATGGGATGAAGTGGCTTAATGGGTCTAATGGGCCTAAGTGGCCTAATGGGCCTAATGGGCCTAAGTGGCCTAATGGGCCTAAGTGGCCTAAGTTGACTAATGGAAATAATGGGCCTAATTGGTCTAATGAGACTAATGGTTCTAATATGTCTAAGTGGCCTAATGGGCCTAATTAGCCTAAGTTTCCTAATGGGCCTAATGGGCATAATGGGTCCAATGGTTCTAGGTGCCTCAATGGGCTTGAGTGGCCTAAGTTGCCTAATGGGCCTAATGGGATTAATGTGTCTAATGGGCCTAAGTGTCCTAATATTACTAATGGTTCTAATGGGCCAAATGGGTCCAATGAGCCTAATTGGCCTAATGGGTCGAATTGGTTGAATGGGAATAACATTACTAGAAAAAGGGCTTTTTGGGACAATGCATTTACAATGGGATCCCGTCGCAAATGGACTATTGTAGAAAAGGGCATCACAAATATTATATTTTACGATAGTCAGTCGCAAAAGGTTATTATTTGTGATGGGTAGTGGCACCATCACAAATAGGTTTAGTGTTTTTTTTGAAACTCTATTGCGACGGGCCGACCACCCGTCACAAATCGTGTTCCCGTTTTTTTTTTAACTTTTTTAAATGGACCGTCACAATTAGTATTTACGACGGTCTGTCGCAAATACTGTGGGAAATACAAAAAAAATAAACCTTTTGCGATGGGCCCGTCACAAATAGTTGAAAAAATAAAATAAAAATAAATAAAATAAAATAATATTAATATAAATATAATATTAATATAAATTAAATCATAATATTAATATTATTACAATAAAATTATTTATAAAATAATATTAATAATAATAATAATAATATAATATTAATATGAATGAAATAATAATATTAATATTCATAAAATAAAATTAATTATAAAATAATTAAATAATATAATATTATTATTATTATTATTAATGAAATAATAATATTAATATTAGTAATATAATAAAAACCTCAGTATTCACAAAAATATAAAAATATATTAATTAATAAAATAATAAATATAATAAAAAAATAATAAAATAATAAAAACTGTAATATTCAAGAAAATATAAAAAATGAACTATTTAAAACTTTAAATAGTTAATATTACAAAAAAAAATACATTCAAATGTTTCATTATAAAATAAAGTACATCACTGAGGGGGAGGGTCGTCTAGAGGAGCTGGAGGAGATGGTGGGGGGAACTCCATCTCTAAACTGCGAGTCAGACGTCACATGTACTCCATCTTATCATGCTCCTACTGATGTCGCCATCGACGCATCTCATTATGCATCTTCTACCGCTACTGCTATTGTTGTCGTATGAACTTTTTCTGCTATAGTTGTTGCCACTGACGCATCTAATCTTACTCCCTACACATAGTCTCTATAAGCTCACTCTAAGCTCGCATATTTTCCTCAAATTGTTCATGAGATGATGATGACTCTCCATGAGATACTCTTGAGCTAGACGCTGACATCACAGTGGTTCCATAAAAACCTCTAGGGGTCAACAAAGTGCTAATAGCAATAAGTCGATCTTTCTCGAAGGCATACTAGGTTGCCTGCATCCATGCTGCCTCATCAAATCGGGGGCACTAGTCTGACCATCGGTCTCATCCTGACTCTCACTATGTGTTGGAGATGTCATGGCCTCATATGAATCCTTCAAATGAAATTTAAAATTAAAATAGTTAAAATATTATGTGTAGTTAAATTTAAAACTCAAAAAGAAATTATACTGACCACAATCTGATGCTGGTGAGCACCTCTAATCTCTATAGTAGATGGATCACTATACATCCTCCTATAAATGTCGTACTCTATAATATCGGGATGTGCGACTACCTATATAAATATAAAATAAACCATTTACATTTAAAGTTATATACAATATTTAAAGAAAATTTACTTATAATATGCTCCCTATGCATATTGAATGTACGACTACCAGCTCGATTGGTCACCTCCTGTCTCCCCTGATTTTTCCAACCTGCTGATGATCAACTCTGAAAACTCCTACTCAACCAGTGTGTACATAATCTATCCCAAACCTAAGACAAAATATAATCAGGTCGGTGTAAATGACATATCGCATCAAACTATGCAACTTCTTCTTTCTCTGTTACTTTCCTTTTAAAATTGTGCAAAAATGGAGTGCAACATGGATGCATAGACCCCATCCATTCGTTCCAGGTAGCTTCATGCATGCTCTCATCAATGGGATACCATAAACCCAACAAATAATTTATTATATCAATTTATTAATTAAATTAATTTCAAAATAAATATTATTTATTTATGTATGAAACAATGCTCTAACATGAAGTGCTCTACATCAACGAGAATCTAATCTCATGACACCCATGCATCAGAAAAATAATTGCGTAATATAGTGATCCCCTATCCAATACCTATATGCGTAAAGCTGTGAAAAAAACAATTAATCAAACAATTGGAATATACATAAATTAATTAAAACTAACTAAAATGCACAGGTAAACATACCTCTGCATGTGTGGATTGAACCCAATATGTGGATGTCGCTCGGAGATAGGGTTTGGAATCATCAGTTGGGCAAGACCATGCCCCCTCCGAGTACCCCCTGAACTTCTAGGATTCTGAGGGTCAGATGATCTGACATCCTACTCATCCAAAGAGATGATACAGATCCTCTTCCACCTGAAACACGAAATGATTTTTGTTAGAAAATAGTTGAAAAAAACTATTATATATATATATATATATATTATATGATTGTAACTAGAATTTAACTATGTCAATGTTCATCCTCATCCTCATCTTCATAGCTATCGATGTCAATGTCTTCATCTTCCTCCTCAGCATCATAAATTTCTATATTAGTTTCAATTTCATCATCTCTTGTCATTTCAAATTAAGTTGTAATGTCATTAACATCATCATCACCTTTGGCCCTTAACTATGGGGTGTTATCAATGATATTCATGTATCTTTGTGAAAAAAGATGGATTCAGAGCAGTCTCTTGAAAAAATTCAATTCGTTGCACTTTAGCGGTACCACATTCACTTTCAATAAACTGATTATCTCAAGATTTAATTTTTATTATGATCTACCAATCATGAAACTCCCTTGAAGTAGAATAATTTTTGCTTAATAAATTTGATGTGCCTAATAAGCTAATAAAAATGGTTCATTTACTGCAATAAGACTTTTATATTGAATATCAACAATTCCAGGGATTGGATGAACACGCAAGCCTCTCTCATTATCCAACCACTAACATTTAAACATCGTTATGTAATGTTGTCCCAGATAACACGGTTCAATGATTTCTTCTAGAATGCTATAAAAGTTTACTTTAGTTTCTCTATAATGAGATCCTATCAAGAAAACACCACTATTCATTTTTTTATTCCCCATATGCTTGTGTATGAAATCAAAAACCATTCACCACATATGTATTATTAGATTTAATCATTTTGGATGGTGGGTTACTCAATACACAGAATCGATTATTAATTTTATCAGCATGTTGAGATACCTGAAAATTTATAAAACAATTATCACTATAAAAAAGTATTAATTTGATTTTTTATGTGAAATAAAAAGTAATTTATGTACAAGTTTTTGAAACAGGTAGGATTTTTTTGGCGAAAATCTTTAAAAGAAACTGCTATAATTTATGGAAACTATTTCTTGATATGATTATCATATAACCTATAAATAAAATAAGATTAATGTACTATTATAAAAATTATAGAATAATTTATAGGATCACTCACAGTACAAATTGTTTCATTTCTTCATAGTCGAGAAGAATATATGTATGAGCTTTGTGATGTTCATCATATGAAAGCCATAATTCACTAGTGTAGAAAACATTTTTTGTGGTGGTTATTTTTTATTTTTAACATCGGATTTTGGCTAACGTTATTACAGGAGACGTTATAAATAGAGTTTTTTACGTTGGTTATTTTACAACCGACATAAAAAACACAAATCCAAAGCGTTTTTCATGTTGGTTGATAAAAATCTGACGTGGAAAACGCTTCGGAGGAGTTCTTTATTATGTAGGTTATTTAATAACCAACATGATATATACCCTTTCACATCGGTTATTATATAACTGACATCATAAAGCACTCTTCCGAAGCATTTATCACGTCGGTTATTTTTATAACCGATGTGATAAACCTATTTGCCAAGAGGTTTTCAACGTCGGTTATATAATAACCGACGAAAACATATCTACGATGTCGGTTATCTTATAACCGACGTAAAAGACTATCCATTTCAATTTATTATGTCGATTATGAAATAACTGATGTAAAAACTATTTCCCATGAAGTTATTATGTCAGTTTCTAAATAACGGATGTTATAACAAATACCAATGCATTTTTTTACGTCGGTTATGAAATAACCGACGTAAAAAACATTTTTTTTAAATAAACTCAAACCACTACTATGCCCAGCCAAATCACCTGAAACAGAGCAAAATCTTACCAAAAACAGACCAGAACAGACCAGAACCCCCCCCCCCCCCACACCACACCCTTAGACACCCCCACACCCCTGGACAGCCCCCACCCACTGGACAGCCCCCACACCCTTGGACATCCCCACCACCCCCTAGACATCCCCCCACACCCCTGGACAACCCCCACCCTCCTGTATACCCCCCACCCCCTAGAAAACACTCCCACACCCTTGGAAAACCCTCCCACACCCCTGAAACAGACCAAAAACTTACCAAAAATAGACCAGAATCCCCTCACCCCACTGGAAATCCCCCACCACACCTCTGGACACCCCACACCCTTGGACTGCCCCCACCCCTGGACAACCCCCAACACCCCTGGACAACCCCCCACCCTCTAGGACACCCCCAAACCCCTGGACTGCCCCACCACCCTATGGACAACCCCCCACACCCCTGGATAACCCCCACCCTCCTGGACACCCCCCCCACACCCCTGGACTGCCCCCCACCCCGGGACTTCCCCCACCCTCCTGGACACCCCCCACACCCCTGGACTGCCCCCCCCCCCAAGACTTCCCCCACCCTCCTGGACACTCCCCACACCCTTGGACTTCCCCCACCCCCTGGACAGCCCCCCACACCCATGGACACCCCCCACCCTCCTGGACACCCCCACACCCCTGGATTTCCCCCACCCCGGGGACTGCCCCCCACCCTCCTAGAAACCCCTTGGACATCCCCCTACTCCCCTGGACTGCTCCCCACCCCCTGGACAGCCCCCCACACCCCTGGACAACCCCACCCTCCTAGACCCCCCCCCACACCCCTAGACTTCCCCCACCCCTGGGACTACCCCCCACCCTCCTGGACACCCCCCACACCCTGAGACTACCCCCGCACCCTAGACATCCCCCCACACCCCTGAACCCCCCCCCCCCCCCGGCCTCCTGGACACCCCCACACCCTTGGACTACCCCCCCCCCCCCCTCCTGCCCCCCCCCCCCACACCCCTGGACTGCCCCCCTCCCCACCCTCTAGACAACCCCCCACACCCCTGGACAACCCCCACCCTCCTGGACATCCCACACCCCTAGACTACCCCCACCCTCTGGATAGCCCCCCACACCCCTTAACAACCCCCATTCTCCTGGACACCCCTGGACTACACCCCCCCCCCCCACACACACCCCCAGGATTGCGCCCCACACCCCTGGACACCCCTGGACATCCCCCCACTCGCCTAGACATCCCTCCCACCCTCCTGGACACACTCCCACCACACTGGACAGCCCCCACCACAGCCCTGGACCCCCACACCACCTCAATGGACACCCCCAGACCAAAACCCGGCCAAAACTAGACCAACCCCCCCCCCCCACCCCACCCAACTGTACATCCCACACCACACCCCTGGATCCCCCCCCCCCCACACACACACCCCTGGACTACCCCCACCCCCTGAACAACCCCTAGACAGCTGGTGTTGGGAGAGGAGGCGCTGCCATCCCTCAGGGGGCACGCCGCTGGAAGGTACTCATCACTCTCACATGCAAAGCTTGAGATCTCAAAATGTTTCACATGTGGGAGTGATCAGTACCTTCCAACGGTGTTCAGCACCTCGAGGGATGTCAGCACCTCCTCTCCCACACCCCTGGACTACCCCCACCCCCGGGACTGCCCCCACCCTCCTAGACACCCCCCACCCCCTGGACTGCCCCCCACCCCTTGGACATACCCCCACACCCCTGTACAACCACCCCACCCTCCTGGGAACCCCCCACACCCCTGGACTACCCCCCACACCCGGGACATCCCCCCATCCTCTTGGACACCCCCTGGACATTCCCCCACACCCCTGGACTGCCCCCACCCCCCCTTGGAGAGACCCCCACACCCCTGGACAACCCCCGCCCTCCTAGACACCCCCACACCCCTGGACTGCCCCTCCACCCCCTAGACAGCCCCCACACCCCTGGACAACCCCCCACCCTCCTGGACACCCCACACACCCCTACACTTCCCCCACCCCCAGGACCTCCCCCACCCTCCTGGACACCCCCCCACACCCCTGGACTACCCCCCACCCCTAGACATCCCCCCACACCCCTAGACAACCCCCACCCTCTGATACACCCCCACACCCCTAGACGCCCCCCCCACCCCAAAACTTTCCCCACCCTCATGGACACCCTCCACACCCCTGGACTTCCCCCCACCCCCCTGGACAACCCCCACACCCCTGGACAACCCCCCACCCTCCTGGACACCCCCCACACCCCTGGACTTCCCCCACCCCCGGTACTACCTCCACCCTCCTGGAAAACCCTCAGACATCCCCCCACACCCCTGGACTGCCCCCACCCCCTGGGTAGCCCCCCACACCCTTGTACAACCCCCCGACCCTCCTGGACACCCCCACCCCCGAGACAGTCCCCCACCCTCCTCGACACCCCCTGGACATCCCCCCACACCCCTGGATTTCCCCCACACCCTGGATAGACCCCCACACCCCTAGACAACCCCCCACCCTCCTGGACCCCCCCCCCCCCACACACACACACCCCTGGACTGCCCCCACCTCCGAGACTGCCCCCCACACCCCTGGACACCCCCTGGACATCCCCCCACTCGCATAGAAATCCCTCCCACCCTCCTGGACACCCTCCCACCTCACTGGACAGCCCCCACCACACCCCTAGACACCCCCACCTCACTAGACACCCCCAGACCAAAACCATACCCGACCCCCCCCCCCCCCCCACTAGACAGCCCCCACCACACCCCTGGACACCCCCCACAACCCTGGACTGCCCCCACCCCCTGGACAGCCCCTGAACAGCTGGTGTTGGGAGAGGAGGCACCTCCATCCCTCGAGGGGGAACACCGCTGGAAGGTAATCATCACTCCCACATGCGAATCTTGAGCTCTCAAAATGTTTCACATGTGGGAGTGATGAGTACCTTCCAGCGGCGTTCAGCCCCCCAAGGGATGGAGGTGCCTCCTCTCCCACCCCCCCTGAACTGCCCCCCCCCCCCCCCCCCCCCACTGGACATCCCCCCACCCCACCCCATTGGACAGACCTCCCACACCCCTGGAAACCCCCCTCACCCCACAGGACACCCCCACAGCCCTGGACAGCCCCTGGACATCCCCCCACTCCCCTGGACAGCCCTTACACCCTCCTGGAAACACTCCCACCCCCCTGGACTGCCCCCCACTCTCATGGACACTCAGGATACCCCCACCCCACCGGACAGCCCTCCCACACCCCTAGATACCCCCCACCCCATTGAACACCCCCCCACCCTTGGAACCCCTCCCCCCAGACCAGAATCCATACCAAAAAAACCATCATAAGTAGACCAAAACAAGAAGTAGAGAAAAATTAAATATTCACATATATAACATTCAAAACTTACAATTTCAACTTAAAAAAAACTAAATCCAACCTAAATGACTACCAAATACACAATTACAATGAAAATATTCAAAATTACATTTTACACTACAAACAACTAAAATTCAATCAAACCTATAAAATAATTTGACCATTCCACTTGTAAGTGTTTGACGTCTTGATCACTATAGGTTTGAGGGTCATAAAATAGCTAAAAATTAAAAGGATAGTAGTTAACATGTATAATGAATAAATAAAATGAAATATTATGGCAAAGTTTAAAAGTAAATCTTACCAGGTCAAAGTTCACAACTCTCCCAGTTGTTATTATTTCATACATAAATCTTAACATATAATATCCACATTATATGATGCCTTGTTGTTCATGAAAATTATGTTTGAATGAGTGTAAATTCAATATATTATTTTTATGTAATAAATCAAAAATTACAAATTATAAATGGATATTTACCTTTACATTTACATATTTGATCTTCACACTCCTTTTCTTTGTGTTTTTTCAAAAGTAGACCCATCCCCTGTTAGAAAATAATACAAATGGGATAAATTTAAAATTCATTATAATATATAAAACTATTGAGAAATTGAAACTTACTTTTCCAAAATTTTCTTAAAACTTTCCTGCACATCACCATGGATAGAGCATATCCAATAAAGTGTCTTCTTCCTTGGGCAAAAAACCCCTAACATACAATGATCACTGATAAAAGAAAATTTAAGGTTAGTGGTTTTTTTTGTTAAAAGATAATGAACTCTTTGAGAGAGATGTGTTTTATACCTCTCAAAAAAAATCACCATCCAACATTGTGTGACTATACTCTGTTCAAGTATTTCATCAATATAAAGCATTCTTTATTCCTCATCCAATGCACATGCTTCATGAGAAATCAAATACGGGTCCATGAACCCATATACATCTGTCCGCTCATTCTTCTCACAAATTTTATAAAGTTACCTAATACAAAACAGACATAAGCATACATTTTTAATAAATATAACGTAGGGAAAAGGTGTTAAGACTTACATGGAAAAAAATTTCACCACGTTGATGCCCAAATTATCTCCAGTAACAAGCTCCATGATATTATCTTTCATAATCCCCACAGTTATTGCACGTCCACAAACATGATATTCCATTGTAAACTCATAATGATCCACCAAATAATTTTAATATCTTGAAAATCTGTGAAAACTACTAGAATCTGTATCTGATGCCATAGCCATTTGTCTTTGTTGTTGTCTATACATTATTTCTTTACCTTTTAAGTATTCTTGTAAAAATAAATAGAAAAATATATTAGTTTTCAAATGATAAAAAAACTTTAATAAAAAAATAAAATAGAAGATATAACATACATACCTCTATGGTAATGAGTTGAAGAAGTCTGGATGGCCAAATTAAAAAATGGCCGATACTATGTCCAACTTTCGTCACCTCATTTGTAGGTAATGGTACTCAAGCTGATCTATCTATAATATCCTGTAAAGTGACCCTCTGATTCTCTACCTCTAATTTTTGATGATGAACTGTATATCTTATACAATATACCAACCCATATGAAACTATATGATGTTGATGATCATCAACATACAACTCGCAATAAGTAGGAAGTTGCGGCGGAGGAGTAGGATAAAAAATGGGGTTCGCGGGCTGAGGTGGGGGAGTGGGATCTACTGGCGGAGGTGGAGGATAAATAATGGGGTCTGCAGGGGGGGTGGAGGAGTAGGAGCTATAGTCTGAAATTGTCTTTGCATGTCTGCAAACATAGACTGTACCAAAGCTCTAATATTTTCCTCCATCATCGCATTAATATTATGAACTTCAGCCTCTAAGGATTCTATTTTTTTATAAACACCCTCAACGTAAATAGTTGAAGAACGTGGAAACACTTTTCTTACCGATACACCTGCCGGATATCCTCGTACACGACCAGGATGTTCGGGCTTTCCCAATGATGTAGATAAAATATCTTGCCTCCCAGCAGCTGTAAATACCCCCTGTGAGCTCTACTCCTCAAGAGAATCATGTATTAATTAATTGAACATTCCTGTAATGATTGAAATTATATGAATAAAATAGTTGACTAAAATAAATAAAATAGATATCTTAAAATACTCTCAGCTACGATTCTCGAATCTTCCGAAAGATATTTCCCTTTTTTGCCCATCCGAGCTCTCTTCCATTTTTCATGTCTAGATGGAGGGGATGGAGGGTCCACCTCTCCAGAGCTTGAAGACCCAACTCTTAGTTTTTGTAAATTTTTCACCATAATTTGTTCTTCCAATAATGTATACCCTCCCCAAGATAAACTATGAGGGTATACATTTTTATATTGGATCTCCTGATGATATTTCCTTGTTTTCTATAAATTAAGAATAAGAAACCATTAAAAAAATTGTAATAAGATCATTTATATAAGAAAGATTATAAAATTTTACATTACCCTTACCAAAAATGAATCTTTTCTTCTACTTTCAAAAAACGGTCACCATGTGTCTTCATCTATGAAAGGATATATACGACATGGATTGTCATGACTCCTATGACAAAAAATTAAATCAGATGTGAGGGTTGATTTGAAATCCCTCCATCTCCTGACATCCATTGATAAGAATTTCTTCCTAACTCCTCTAGTGTTAGGAATATCAAATGTCATCTGATAAAGAAGAGGTTAAACATATTATATATACTAGAAACATTTAAAGAATAGGAAAACAATATCAAAATATCTTACCAAAATTGTCTCCCACAACTGAGAGATTATCGCTTTGTCCACACTTTTCCATTCATCATACAAAATGCTAACTTTTCTCTTACCCTGAGTTGATAAAAAACTCTTAAAATCTTTTTCATTTGGACCTCTAGGAATATCATCCTCATCAAACTCAACGAGTATCCTCTGATCCTACGTATGGGCAAGTGATAATTATGGTAAATGTGTGCACCCACGTTTACCAACTCTTGAACTCTTTGTAGTAATGGGAGCACATGAGGAAGATTGGGGAACATCAAGAGGAGCATGTGAATGTTCCTCCCCAGAGGTATGACCAATATTCTCATCTCCAGAATCATGTGGTTGATCAATTTATTGATCTGTCATTATCCTTCAAATCAAAAAAACAAACATTAGTTCACAAATATACAAATTCAAATATTTTAATACAACTGTAATGAGAAAATAGAAAATTGTACTAAGTTACGTAATAGTAAACATGGTTAATATGGTAAGCATGTTAAACAATGGTAAAGATGGTAAATATGGTCAAGATGGTAAACATGGTAAACATGGTAAACATGGTAAAGATGGTAAACATGGTAAAAATGGTAAAGTAATTGTCACTGAACAAAAATAATAGATATATAATTTATGTAATGGTAAACATGATAAAGTAAACTAAACAAAATTAAAACATGGTAAACCTGGTAAACATGGTAAACATGATAAAGTAATTGTCACTGAACAAAAACAATATATATATAATTAAGGTAATGGTAAACATGATAAATTAAACTAAACAAAATTAAAACAAACAAAAACTTATACTTATTTTGTTTTAATACATGTTTTAATAAAGAAAAAACTTACAATATCTACCATTTTATTAAAATAATAAATTTAAAAAATAAATAAACAAATGTTACCTGTAATTTTAGGATTGTAAAAATGTATTTTTCTCCAAATTATTTCATCATGATCGTTCCTTATGGCACAAACCATGTCTTCAACATGCTCATCATTATGTTCTATTAGTCTTTCCATGGAATTAGGGATCTCACATAAATCAACATCTTCATCAAGTTCATCTTCACCAACATATTGTTTTTCCCCTTGTAAAACAACAACCCACAGCAAATCTGATTGATCTACTACATAGAAAATTTGTTTTTCATGTGTTGCCATTATAAAAGAATCAGTTGTGTCTTCCAATCTATTCAGATTAACAACTATCATTCCAAATTCATCATGTCTGGCACTGTTATTACCGATAAACCATTTACAGTTAAAAACAGGAACTTTAATTTTAAAGTAATACACCTCCCATATGTCTTCAATCACTCCATAATATGCACTTGATGCAGAAATTGGGTTTTTTCGTTAGAACTCAAAAAATGCATTGCTTCTGTAAACACCCACACACCACTATTCTGAACTGCACTTCTATTGTCCTAAGCTTTTGTATGAAATTTATAGCAATTAATGTCATAACCGGACCATGTTATCACATTTGAACATGGACCAACCACTATCCATTTTAATGTCTCTGATACATCTGATCTACCAAGAAAGGTCTTTTTAAACCATGACAAAAATGTTTTGTTGTGATCATTCAAAATCCACATTTCTTTCTTATTTGGATGACATTGTTTCAACTCATTAATATGCAATGTGATGTACGATTGAGAATCATCTATGTTATTCAAGATATATGATTCAAAATTCTTTATCTGTTTAGCTGACAATGATTTGACTTTCAATCCATTAATCCCCTTTCCCTCATTACTAACTCGTTCAGGGTGATATAGAGGCAAACCTATGTGTTGTGCCGTAGCAAAGTAGCTCGTACAAAACTCTGCAACCTCCTCAGAAATATACTTTTCAATAATAGAGGCTTCAGGTCGATATAGATTCTTAACATACCCCTTTAATATTTTCATATACCTTTCAAAAGGATACATCCAATGAAGATATACAGGTCCACAAAGCTTTATTTCTCGAACCATATGAATCATTAAATGCACCATTATATAAAAAAAAGTCGGAGGAAAATACATTTCCAATTGAAAAACCATACAAATTGCATCATTTCCAAAATGTTCAAATCATTCACATCAATCACCTTATTAAAAATTGAATTGAAAAAATAACACAACTTCATTATAGTCTTTCTGACATGGATGAGAAATATTCCACGCAATGAAACTGGTAGAAGTTGTTGCATCATGACGTGAAAATCATGAGATTTCATACCTATCAACTTCAAGTCCTTCAATGAGACAAAATTTTTTACATTTGAAGAATAACCTTGAGGCACTTTGATATCATGAAGACACTGAGAAAAGATAATTTTCTCCCTCTTCGATAATGTATGACAAGCCGGGGGAAGAAATGTTCGTCTTCCATTAGGAGTGGGAGCTATCTCCAAACATATTCCCATTGATAGAAAGTCTAATCTTGCATTCAACCCATATTTTTTCTTTCCTTTAATATCTAATAATGTTCTAATAAAACTATCACAAATATTATTCTCCACGTGCATGACATCAATATTATGTTTAACTTCATGATATCTCCAATATGGTAGCTCAAAAAATATTGACCTTTTCTTTCAAACATGTCTATCATTACCAGATTTCTGTGTCTTTCCCAATGTCACATCAAGATTTTTCACCCTCTCAAAATACAGATCAGTGGATAAAGGTTTTGGATCAATATCAAATTCTTGTGAGCCATTGAATTCCTTTTTTAGTCTTCTATAAGAGTGATCCATAATCAAAAACTTTTGATGACCCATGTACACTGTTTTCCTCCCATGATGCAATTAAAAATATGACTTCTATTGTTCACAAATTGGACATGATTTATGCCCATTAACACTATATCCAGACAAATTTCTATATGATGGGAAGTCATTTATAGTTAACAAAAGCACTACATGCAGTTGAAAATATTCCATTCTATAAGAATCATACACCCTAATATCATCCTCCCATAAAAGTTTCAAATCATCAATCGACGGTGATAAGAAAACATCAATATCATTGCTGGGTTGCTTCGGACCAGAGATCATTATACTCAACATGACATATTTGAGCTTTATACAAACTTCATTAGAGAGGTTTTAAATTACCAATAAAATAGGCCATGAACTATGTGTGCTACTGAGGGTTCGGTATGGATTCATTCCATCTGTGCACAACCCTAGTATGAGATTTCTAATTTCATTTCCAAATGTAGGATACTACTCATCAATTTTCTTCCATTGTGGGCAATCAGCTGGATGACATATTTTTCCATCACATAACCGCTCATCAGCATTCCATCTTAACCTTTTTTCATTATGTGAATTAGCAAATAAACATTTGAAACGATGAATTATAGGAAGATACCAAAATACATTTGAAGGGATCTTTGTAATCTCTACATCAGCCTGTGATTTTTCTTTCACCTTATACCGTGATGTCCCACATTTAGGACACTCTGACAGAAATTCATATTACTTCCTATATATCATACATTCATTCAGACAAGCATGTATTTTCTTGTATCCCAATCCCATCAGGCATAATATTTTCTTGGCCTTATAATGTGAATCTGGAAGATTGTAATCTTTTGGAAGAATGTCTTTCATCAATTGTAGCAGCTCTGTAAAACTTCTGTCACTCCATCCATGTTTCGCCTTCTGGTTAATCAATCTTAACACTGCCGACAAAACTGTCAAATTTGTACAACCAGGATATAATAGTTTTTTAGCATCACCATATAGACGTGCAACTGTCGGTTCTATCTCAATTTGTTCTGCTGCAATATTGCGAATCATTTCTTTAATTCCATTGGAGTCACCATCTTGCGAATCATCATCATCGGTGACATTCCATCCAGTTTCACCATGCCAAATCCAAGGGTTGTAACTCAGATTAAAACCATGAAAAATCAGATGATCTTTTATCTCTCTACTTTTCAACTTCTTCATATTCAAACATTTCAGGCATGGAAAGAAAAAAATGTCACTACTTGGAACATTTTGTTTTGAAAATTTAAAAAAGGCATCAACACCTTCCTCATATTAATTTCTCATTAGATGTGTCATAATCCAACTTCGACTCATTATTACCTATAAAAAATATCAAAATTATACATATTTTTAAGATAATACAAATATATGTTTATATGAAAAAAATCATAATTTGAATGTAAAACAATTTTGAAATATAAAACAGATCTATGAGTATTTAAAAAAATATGCTTGAATATGATTTTAAAAAGAAAATATAGTTAGATATAATAGTTTTGAATTCATCTTGGATCCTTTATTCTTAAGGTTCACAAAGAATACATCCTGGTGAAACTAGATACCAAATTCACCCTTCCGTAAAAAATAAATATGAAGTATAAATATTAAAATATGTATTCATTCACTACTGAAAATTACATAGATCCTAACGATTTGAAACCTCTGGACACCCCCCCACCCCTCTGGACATCCCCCCCACCCCCTGGACACCACCCCCACCCCCTGGACATCACCTCCACCCCCTTGGACACCACCCCCACCCCCTGGACACCGCTACCCCCCTTGGAAAACACCCCCACCCCCTTGGACAACAACCCCCACCCCCTTGGACACCACCCCCACCCCCTTAGACACCACCCCCACCCCCACCCCCTTGGACACCCCCTGGACACCACCACCCCCTTAGACAGCCCCCCCCTCTGGACAGCCCCCCACCCCCTGGACAACCCCCACCCCTCTAGATAGCCCCCCACCCCCTTGGACACCCCCACCCCTCCTAATAACCCTAGAACACATCGATTACTATTAAACTGTCAATTTAAAAATGACAAAACATCCCTAATAATAGAAGGAATGAAGTATAAGAAGAAGTGGAAGAATAATAAAAAAAAGAAACAAAGAATAAATGAATAAGAACATGGAATAAGTAACTTTTTAAAGTAAAATCCATGGAATCCAAGAAAACCATGGGGCCTCCAATAGTTGATATAAAATTGGAGAAAATGGAGTAAACCTGAGAATCAAATCAAACTTAAAATAAAAACTCAGATGGAGAAAATCATAGTGTAAATCCTATCATCACAACACAATGGGGCCAGGATAACTACACATATTTAAAAACCACGACATGGTCTCCCCCATAACCCATAATTTTCTCATAGTCAAAGATTGGTCAAATATATATACAACCAAATAGAATCATATTGAAACACCCCTCATCTTTTCATAATGATTGAATCTCTAAAAATCATAGTGTAATGCTCAGACATAGACTGTACCAACCCCCTTGGACACCACCCCCCCATCACCTTGGACACCACCCCCATCCCCTTAAGCAACACTAATAAATTATAGCCTAATATCCATGAAACAATATAATCATCATGTCATAATCTCACAAACCACGATGCAATAGTCAATCACAACTGACACTTATCCCTCACCCCCTTGGACACCACCTCCACCTCCTTGGACACCCCCTGGACACCAACACCCCCATGGACAGCCCCCCCCCCCCCACACTTGGACACCACCCCCACCCCCTTGGACACCCCCTGGACACTACCACCCCCCTTGGATAGCCCCCACCCCTCTGGAAACCCCCAACCCCTGGACAGTCCCCACACCTTTAGACAGCCCCCCCCCACCTCCTACCCCCTTGGACACCACCCTGGACACCCCCAACCCTTTGGACAGCCCCCCCGGACAACCCCCCAAACCCTCTGGACAGGCCCCCACCCCCTTGGACACCCCCCCCCCTTCGACGCCCCCACCCCCTTGGACCCCCCCCCCCCCCACACACACACCCTTGGACTGCCCACCACCATGGACACCCTGGACACCCCCAACCCTCTAGACAACCCCCTGAACCCTCCGAACACCACCCCCACCACCATGGACACCCTGGACACCCCCCAACCCCTTGGACAACCCCCCAAACCCTCTGGACACCACCCCCACCCCCTTGGACACCACCACCCCCTTGGACAGCCCCCCACCCCTCTGGATAGACCCCCCCCCCACCCTGGACAACCCCCCATACCTCTAGACAGTCCCCCCACCCCCTTGGACACCCCACCCCTCCTGGACACCACCCCCACCCCCTACCCTCTTGGACACCCCCAACCCTCTGTACATCCCCCCCAAACATCCCCCCAAACCCTCTGCCCCCCCCCCCCCGAACCCTCCGGACATCCCCCACCCCCTGGACACCACCCCCACCCCCTTTGACATCCCCTACACCCCCTTTGGACACCCCCAACCCCCTTGGAGATCCCTCGCACCCCCCTGGACACCACCCCCACCCCCTTTGACACCCCCTGGACACCCCCACCCAACTAGACAGCCCACCCAACCCCCCTGAACACCCCCACCCACTTACACAGCCCCCCCCCCCACCCCCTTGGAAAGCCCCTATACGTGCACACACACATGATAGAACACACAAAAATCATAAACTTGCATGATATCACTTCCATAGGATTATTTTACCTGAAAAGAATTTAGCATGTTAAGATGAAAACTATGAAACTAACCATGATTGCAAGAACAAAGAAAAATAACATCTCAACAATTTTTTTTAGGGAATCATAGAAAAAAACCTTAAAAGGAGTCATGTGAGGCTTACTTGAGTGTTTTGAGTTGACCTGATATATCTGATAATAATAAATATGACGATTGATGTTGGAAAACGAGGCTGGAGGTCACAACTTCGACAAATCGATTCTAGGTTTTTCACGTGAGAGAGATGAGTCGTAGGTCACCCGATCAAAGAAAACAGAATGACTGAATACAAGGTGTGATAAATCATTTAAAATATTTATCATGTTGGTTATCTAATAACCGCCATGATAAACTATTTTTTTAATGTTTATAACGTCGGTTATTTAATAACCGACGTAGAAAACAATTTATCATGTCGGTTATTTAATGACTGACATGATAGATGTTGATTCATACTGACATGATAAATTGCTGATATTGGATTTATCATGTCAGTTTTTTTATAACCGACGTGGTAAAGAACCGAGCTTTCATTTATCACGTCGGTTATTTAATAACCGCCGTGATAAGGCACGCCAGATTCGATTTGCATGTCAGTTATATAGTAACCGATGTAAAAACGCTAATCTTTGTATATTTTACGTCGGTTATAAAATAAACAACGTGAAATATTGATCATTATAGCTTTGAACGTCGGTTATATAGAATCGCTGTGAAAAATGCCAACGTGTTAAATGTTTTTTCCACTAGTGATTCATGAACTCCATCTAAGCTAAGTTCGAGCTGATTGAAAAATAATAATTCATTTCTCATATCATCATCAACATTTCCCTCAATATAGCTCAAGAGATTTTGTTTTAAGGGACATTAAGATTGAAATTAATGAGAGCATAAAAAATAAATTTCCACTTAAAAATAAGCTTCTGCAATTGACCCTTCAACTGATGCTTTGTTACGTACTTTTTTTTTCAATTTCTGCATGAATATCTCAAATGGGTACATCCATCAAAACTATAGTAGACCTCCACATTTTTTTCATGCAGAAAATGTAATATCAAATGTTCCATTGAGTCAAAAAATCCTAGCGAGAATATTTTTTCCAATTTATATAAAATTAAAACAAAATCTTCATGCAATTTTCTTACTACATCGTAGTCTATTTTTGATGCATAAATCTCTCAAAAAAATATGATATGTATGTTAGCACATCCCTAATCATAGGATTTAAAAAACCTCTTTATCTAATCAACATAATTCTTTCTATTAAAACATGATAGTCATGACTTTTCAATCCGATAATATGACCATTTCTGACACATCTGCCCAAATTGGAAGAATAACCATCTGGAATTCTCAAATATGTAATCCACTAACAAAATAATAAGTGACTCTATTTGGATAGTGTATAAGATTCTTTTAGATTCATTAACTTCTGTGATTTGATATTTTCAAATGGTTTAAGTTCTGGTCACTTTCAAATTTGGGAAAAATCTAATTGTGCCTTTACATTATCTTTGGTCTTACATGGTGTATTCAAAACTAAATGAAATAAATTATCAAAATAGTTCTTCTCAATATGCATCACATCCAACATGTGACGGACCAAAAAATATGGCTAATATGGAAAATCCCAAAAAATGATCCATTTTATCCAATTATTCTTTTTCCAAACCCATCAATTTTTTGTTGGTTTATTATTGGTCCAAATTTTATGGGTGGTAATGAAGAGACAATTTAATTTAACTCTGTACCAAATATCATTATTGAAGGCCCATATTTTTCAACTATACCTTTTCTAAAATGATATTTGTTTCTTCGAAAACGATGATCGGTTGGAAGAAATCTATGATGACAGTAAAAAAACAAGGTTTTTTTTTATTGACAAGCATAAACACTTTACTGTCTCTCATAGAGTATGTACATGATTTTGGACTATGTGTACTCCAGCCAAATAACATTTCTTATGATGGGAAGTCACTAATTTTTCACATCAATGCAGCTTTCTGTAGGAAGTTTTATTTTGAGCAACATCATATGTACTAACACCATTACCCTATAGTTAATTTAATTCATAAATCAATGGTTTCAAATAAACATCAATATTCATTTTCAGATGACCTAGAATTAATAAGGTCAAAGGATATATAGATCCTTCATCAACATCCATGGAGGTAAATTATACGAAGTTTTAAAGACAGGACAACATGAATACTAACTACCATAAGAATCAAATGAACAGAAACTATCAGTAGAATGACCCAATCACATGATTCGGGCATCTAAAGAAAAATACAGATGCACCTGGTCAAAATGTTTCCATTAATCACCATTAGAGGGATAGTTTAAACTTTTACTGGTTAAAATGTAGGTTTTGTGCCATGACATCAATAATATTGTGTTTTGAGACATAAATAAATGCTGCAATCTGGGTGTGAGAGGGAAATATCTCAATTTCTTTATAAGAATAAATCTAGACTTATCTAATTGAGGTTCTTTATACCTTGATTGTCCACATGTAGGACAACTATCCAATGACTCATTTTCACCATAATATAAGATGTATTCATTTGGGCATGCATGAATCTTCTAATAACTAAGACCCAGATTATGAACCAGCCTCTTACTCTCATATAAATTTATAGGTAGCCCATTTCCTTTAAGTAGTAGTGTTTTTAACAAAGAGAATATCTGATCAAAAAACTATTTGACATTCCATTATCTGATTTAATAGCCATAAATTTAGAAACTGCTTTAAGGTTGCTTATCTTACAACCAAGATATAATACATCTTCAGCGGACCTCAAAAACTCATATAAATTAGATAGTTCCAACTCAAGATTAAAATCAACATCATCCTAAGTTTCAGTTTGTTGAAAAGACGGACCTACCACATCATGTACTAAATTTTGAAACTGTGATGGATCTAGAACCAAATTATTATTATCTTCTTTGAAACTGCATTCACCATGTTGATACCAAAAAACATGATCTAGTTAAAAACCAAAATGCAATAAATGAATGATAAAATTGTAAAATGTGTCATACATCCTCAGAGAACATTTTTTACAAGGACACCTAATTTTCTCTTCTAAAACAAATTTTGGTTGTGATGATGCAAATGATAAGAAATCTTGAACACCCTCAATATATACATGATTTAAACCAGAACCATTTGGATTCATGAGCTAATTTATCCAAGCACGATCATTTAATAATGACTGTTTTCGACTTCCTTGTTCCATATTTTTTCTAAAAAATATAAATAATTAGTTATTTTGTATAATTATATATAAGATAAACACTATCCAAAAAAGGCAAGAAAATTAAATTCTGTTTTCTCTAAATTTATAATAATTTATATTATTTTATAGTTATTTATACTTTTTTAAGATTTTATACCAATATGAACTCATTTATAAAAAATTATACTAATTTCCACTAATTATTATTAATTACAGGTATTTTGTACTAATTATTGTAAATTACCAATGGATCTACTTCAAATGGATTGGCGACAACAGTTTTACTCGATGACTCATCCCCTTGTCACTTTATGCAACTAAAATCACTATGAAATGTTTGATCTGACATACGAATATCCATTTTTATATGCACGATGATGGAGACCAGGGATGCCTCTTCATGGTTCTCTCCATGCTCATGCATACAGAAATTGATATTTGTACATCAAAGCATAATTTTCATAGTAATTTTAGTTGGATAAGTTCCAAGGAGATGAGTCACCAGGAAGAAGAGCCTCTTTTGTCTGATAACTCACCTCCTTGCAACTTTCTCTGACTTAAATCACTATGAAAAATATTCTTTGACTGATTTCAGTGGGAGAAAGTTACAAGGAGATGAGTCATCGATCAAAAGGAATCTCTTCAATCAACTGGAAATTTTTCCAGTTTATCAATGTACTCAAATTTATTCCAATTTATGACAAATTAATCCTAATTATTACTAATTAATCCCAATTGTTACTAATTCATTCTAATTGTTACTAATTAATCCTAATTCTTATTAATTATTACTAATTGTTACTAATTGTTACTAATTAATAATAATTAATCCCAATTAATCCTAATTAAATCTAATTATTACAAATTAATCTGAATTATTACTAATTAATCCTAATTAGTACTAATTAATCCTAATTATTACCAATTAATCCTAATTATTACTAATTAATCCTAATTATTACTAATTAATCCTAATTATTACTAAATAATCCTAATTATTACTACTTATATCATTTTTTACAATTTATCATAATTTATTACTCATTATTACGAATTATTTCTAATTATTACAATTTTTTACTAATTATTACTAATTATTACAATATATTACTAATTATTGATAATTATTACTAATTAATCCTAATTATTGATAATTATTACTAATTAATCATAATTATGGATAATTATTACTAATTATTACTAAATAATTCAAATTATTATAAATTATTACTAATTTTTACAAATTATTACAAAATATTTCTAATTAATCTTAATTAATCCTAATTATTACTAATTATTACTAATTATTAATAATTATCACAATCTATTACTAATTATTAAAATTTATTACAAATTATAACAATTTATTACAAATTATTACAAATTATTACAATTTATTGCTAATTATCACAATTTATTACTAATTATTACTAATTATTACTAATTATTAAAATTTATTACTAATTAATACTAATTAATACAAATCATTTCTAATTATTTCTAATTATTTATAATTATATATAATTATTACTAATTATTACAATTTATTACAATTTATTGCTAATTAGTACTAATTATTTCTAATTATTTCTAATTGTTACCAATTATTCCTAATTATTCATAATTATTACAAATTATGACAAATTATTTCAAATTATTACAAATTATTACAAATTATTACTAATTATTACAAATTATTTCTAATTATTACTAATTATTAAAATTTATTACTAATTATTACAAATTATTGCAAACTATTACAATTTATTACCATTTATTACTAATTATTACAATTTATTACTAATTATTACTAATTATTACCAATTATTATCAATTATTACTAATTATTACAATTTATTACTAATTATTACAATTTATTACTAACTAATACTATGTAATACTAATTAATACTAACTGATACTAATTAATCTTAATTATTCCTAATTATTACTAATTATTACTAATATTTTTTATTTATTACTAATTATTTCTAATTGTAACTAATTATTACTAATTATTTCTAATTATTACAAATTATTACTAATTATTACTAATTATAACTAATTATTACAAATTATTACTAATTATTACTAATTGTTACAATTTATTAAAATTTATCACAATTTATTACAATTTATTACTAATTATTAAATTTATTACTAATTATTTCAATTTATTACCAATTAATACTAATTATAACTAATTAATCCTAATTATTACAATTTATTACTAATTATTTCAATTTATTACTACTTATTTCAATTTATTACTAATTATTTCAATTTATTACTAATTATTTCAATTCATTAATAATTATTAAAATTTATTACTAATTATTAAAATTTATTACTAATTATTACAATTTATTACTAATTATTACAATTTATTGCTAATTATTACAATTTATTGCTAATTATTACAATTTATTACTAATTATAACAATTTATTACTAATTATTTATAATTAACACTTAGACACAATTTATTACTAATTATTACAATTTATTACTAATTTTGTTCCAATTTAAAAGTTTAAACTATGAAAAATTTTAGAATTTTTTTTCAGAATAGATAGAGAAGTTGAGAAAGAAGTAGAACGAGAGAAAAAACGGATGGGGGTATATGTAGGTTAGATTATTTGTGACGGGTCCCATCGCAAATGCCCACTGCCCGCATTAATTAAAGTTGGATGAAAAAAATTATTTGCGACGGGACCCGTCGCAAATGGGTGCCTCTCGACATACTATTTGCAGCAGGACAAGTATCCCATCGCAAATACTAAAAACCGCCGCCGAGTATTTGCGATGGGAATTGGGACTCGTTGCAACTACCCATGCCCGTGGGCTAACGCGTATTTGGCACTAAACCTTTTGCGACAGGTCATAACCCCCCACACCCCGTCGCAAATAACTATTATTTGCAATGGGCCGATTACCCTGTCGCAAATAACCCCTTTGGACTGGTTATTTGTGACAGGCCCCTGACCCGTTGCAAATAAGCCGTCACAAATTGTCATTTTCCCCATAGTGTAATGGGCCTAATGCGTCTAATGGGCCTAATTGGTCTAAAGGCCCTGATGGGCCTAATGGGTGTAATGCGCCGAAGTGGCTTAATAGGCCTAAGTGGCCTCAGTGGCTTAATGGGGCTAATGGGCCTAAGTGGACCAATACGCTGAATTGGTCTAAGTGGCCTAATGGGCCTAATGGGCCTAAGTGGCCTAATGGGCCTAATGGGCCTATGTGGCCTAATGAGATTGATGGGCCTAAAGGGTCCAATGGGCCTCAGTGGACTCATGGGCCTAATGGGCCTAAGTTGACTAAGTGGCCTAATGGGTCTAAGTGGACTAATGGGCATCAGTGGCCCAATGAGCCTAATGGGCCTAATGAGTCTAAGTGGCCTAAGTGACCTAATGGGCCTAATTCGACTAATGGGCCTTAGTGGCCTAATGGGCCTAATGGGCATAAGTGGCCTAATGGGCCTAATTGGCCCAAGTGGCTTAATGAGCCCTAAGTGGGATAATGGGCCTAATGTGCCTAATGGGCCCGAGTGGCCAAAATGACCTAATGGGCCTAAGTGGCCTAATGGGCATAATGGGACACAACGACCTTATGGGCCTCAGTGGCCGAAATAACCTAAACGGCCTAATTGGACTAATGGGCCTAAGTGGCCTAATGGGCCTAAGTGGCCTAATGGGCCTAATGGGTCGAAGTGGAATAATGGGCTTAAGTGGCCTAATGGGATTAATGGGCATAATGGGCATAAGTGGCCTAAGTGGCCTAAGTGGCCTAAGGGGCCTAAATGGCCTAATGGGCCTAAGTGGCCTATTGGACCTAATGGGCCTAAGGGGCCTAAGGGGCCTAAGGGGCCTAAGTGGCCGAATGGGCCGAATGGGATTCAGTAGCCTAATTGGACAAAGGGTCCTAATGGGCCTAATGGGCCTTAGTGGCCTACTATCCCTAATGGGCTTAATGGGCCTATGCTGCCTAATGGACCTAATGGGCCTAATGGGCCTAAGTGGCCTAATGAGACGAATGGGACTAAATGACCTAATGGGCCAAATGGGCCTCAATGGCCTAATGGTCTGAATGAGCCTAATGGGTCTAAGTGGCCTAACTAGCCTAACGAGCCTAATGGGCCTAAGTGGACTAATGAGTCGAATGGGCCTAAGGGGCCTAATGGGCCTATGTGGCCTAATGGGCTCGATGGGCATAATATGCTTAATGGGCCTAAGTGGCCTAATTAGTCGAATGGGCCTAAGTGGCCTGATGGGCCTGATGGGCTTGATAAGCATAATGGGCATAATGGGACGAATGGGCCTGCGTGGCCTCATGGGCTTGATGGGCCTGATGGGCTTAATGGGTTTAATGGGCTGATGTGGCCTAATGAGATGAATGGGCCTAGGTGGACTCATGGTCCTAGTGGGCCTAATGGGCCTAAGCGGTCTAATGGGCCTGATGGTCCTGATGGACCAAATGGGCCTCAGTGTCCCAATGGGCCTCATGGGCCTAAAGGGACAATTTTTCCTAATGGGCCTAAGTGGCCTAATGGGCCCATTGGGCCTAATGGGCCTTAGTGGCCTAATGGGCCTAATGGCCCTGATGGGCTTAGTGGGTGTAACGGTCCTAAGTGGCTTAATGCGCTTAAGTGGCCTTAGTGGCCTATGGGCCTAATGGGCCTAAGTGGCCTAATGAACTTAATGGGCCTAAATGGACTAATGGGACAAATGGACCGAAGTGGCCTAATGGATATAAGTGGCCTAATGGGATTGATGGGCCAAATGGGTCAAATGGGCCTCAGTGGCCTCATGGTCCTAATGGGCCTAAGTGGCCTAAGTAGGCTAATAGGCCTCATGGGCCTAATTGGCCTAATGTGCTTAAGTGGCCTAATGGGCCTGATTGGCCTAATGGGACTCAGTGGCCTAATGGGCCTAATGGGCCCGATTGGCCTAATTTCTAAAGTTAGCCTCAGTGGCCCAATGGGCCTAAGTGGCAAAATAGGTTTTAGTGGCACAATGGGATTAATGGGCCTAAGTGGCCTAATGGGCCTTAGTGGCCAAATAGACCAAATGGCCCTAGTGGGCCTAATAGGCCCGATGGGCACAATGGGGCGAAGTGGACCAATAGGCCTCATGGGTCTAAGTGGCATAATGGGCCTGATGGGCCTCATGGGCCTAAGTGGTCTAAGTTTCCTAAATGGGCCTCATGGGCTAAAGTGGACTAATGGGCCTAATGGGCACAATGGGTCCATTGGGCCTCAATGGCCTAATGGGCATAATGGGCCTGATAGGCCTAATGGGAAGAATGAGCCTAATTGGCCCAATGGGACTAATGGGCATATTGGGCCTAAGTGGCCTAATGGGCCTAATGGGACAAATGGGCCTCATGGGCCTAATGGTCATAATGGGCCTAAGTGGCTTAATGGGAATAATGGGGCAAAGTGTCCTAATGGGCCTAATGGACTTTAGTGGCCTAATGGGCCTCATAGACACGATGGGCCAAATGGGCATAATGGGCATAATGGGCCTAAGTGGCCTAATGGACCTAATGGGACTAATGGTCTTAATGGGCCTAAGTGAATTAATGAGCCCAATGGGCTTAAGGGGATAAATGTGCTTAATGGGCCAAAGTGGCGGAATGGGCCTAATGGGATTAAGCGGTAGAATGGGCCAAATAGGCCTAAGTGGCCTGGTGGGCCTAATGGTCCTAAGTGGTCAAATGGGCCTAATGGACCTAAAGGGCCTAATGGGTCTCAAGGTCCTTGAGGGATGAATGGGCTTCATGATCCAAATGTGTCTAAGTGTCCTTAGGGGACCAATGGGCCTAATTGGCATAAGTGGCGTAATAGGCATAATTGGCCTAATGGGCCTCATGGGACTTAGTGGCCTCATGGGCCTGATGGGTCCAATGGACCAAATGGGCCTATTGGGAATAATCGTCATAATAGGCCTAAGAGTCATAACGGGTATAGTGGGCCAAATGGGCCTAAGTGGCCAAATGGTCCTATGTTGTCGAATGGGCCTAGTGGGCCTAAAGGGCCTAATGGGCCTAAGGACCTCATGGTCCTAATGGGACAAATGGGCCTAAGTGGCCTAATGGGCCCAATGAGCCTAATGGGCCTAATGGGACTAATGGGCCTAAGTGGCCCAATGGGACTTATGGGCCTAATGGGCCTCATGGACCTACGTGGCCCAATGGGCCTAAGTGGCCCAATGGGCCTAGTGGGCCTGATGGGCCTAATGGGTTGATTGGAAAAAATTGGCATGATGGGACTAATGGGCCTCATGGGCCTAATGGGATTAATGGGCCTAAGATGCCTCATGGGCCCAATGGACATAATAGGCATAATGGGCCTAAGTTTCCTTAGTGGGCCTAAAGGGCCTAATGGTTCGAATGAGCCTAAGTGGCTTAATGGGCCTAATGGGATCAATGGCCTCCTAGGCCTAAGGGGCCTAATGAGTTGAGTGGGACTAATGGGCCTAATGGGATGAATGGTCATAGTGGTCCCAATGGGCCTAATGGGCCTAAGTGGCCTAATGGTACTAAGTGGCCTAAAGGGACTAGTGGGCCTAATGGGATTAATGGGCATAATGGGACTAATGGGCCTAAGTGGCCTGATGGGTCTAATGTGTCTCATGGGCCTCATGGTCCTAAGTGGCCTCATGGGCCTAATAGGCCTAATGGTCCTAATGGGTCTAAGTGTCCTAATGGGACTAATGGGACTCATGGTCCTCATGGGCCTCATGGGCCTCATGGGCGGAATGCGCCTCATGGGCCTAATGGGGTTGATGGGCCTAATGGTCCTAAGTGGCCTAATGGGTCAAATGGGCCCAAGTTCCCTCATGAGCCTAGTGGTCGTAATGGGCGTAATGGGGTTAATGGGACCAATGGGCCTAATGGGCCCAGTGGGCCTAATGGGATTAATGGGCCTAATGGGTCCAAGTGGCCTGCTGGGTCTAATGGGCCTCATGGGCCTCATGGACCTAAGTGGCCTCATGGGCCCAGTGGGCCAAATGGGGTCTAAGTGTCCTCGTGGGTCTGATGGGCCTCATGGTCCTAATGGGCCTCATGGGCAGAATGCGCCCCATGGGCCTAATGAACCTCATGGGCCAGATGGTCCTAAGTGGCCTAATGGGTCGAATGGGACTAAGTCTCCAATGGTCCTAATGTGCCTAATGGGGCTAATGAGCATAATGGACCTAATTGGCCTAAGTGGCCTAATCAGGTAATCCACCAAATGGGCCTAATGGGCCTAAGTGGCCTAAGTGGATTAACAGACCTAATAGGCCTATTGGGACTAATGGGTTTATTGGGCATAATGGGCCTATGTTCCCTAATGGGCCTAATGGGTCTACGTGGGCTAATGGGCTTAATGGGCCTAAGTGGCATACGTGGCTTAACAGGCCTAATGGGACTAATGGGACTAATGGGTTTAATGAGTCAAATGGACCTAATGGGCCTAAGTGGCCAAATGGGCTAAATGGTCCTAATGGGACTAATGGGTTTAATGCACCTAATGGGCCTAAGTGGCCTAGTGGGCTTAATGGTACTAAGTGGACTAAGCCCTCTAATCGACTCAATGGGCCTTATAGGCCTAAGTGGCCTAATCGGCCAAAGTGGCCTAATTAGCCTAATCAACCAAATGGGACTAATGGGCCTAATGGGCCTAATTCCCAAGTGGCCTAAGTGGCCTAATGGGTCTAATGGTCCTGATGGACATAGTGGTCCTAAGTGGCCCAAGTGGGCGAATCTGCCTAATCGACCGAATGGGCCTAATGGGCCTAATGGGGCAATGTGGCCTAATCAGCCTAATCGACTGAATAGGACTAATGGATCTAAAGGACCTAAGTGTCCAAATGGTCCTAATGGGACTAATGGGTCTAAGTGAAAAAATCTGCCTAATCGACCGAATGGGCCTAAAGGGCCTAATAGACCTAAGTGTCTTAATCGGGCTAATCGACCGAATGGGCCTGAGTGGCCAAATCATCCAAATCGATCAAATGGGCCTAATGATCCTAGGTGGCCTAATGGTCCTAATGAACATAATGGTTCTAAGTAGCCTAAGTGTCCTAATCGACCTAATCAGATGAATGGGCCTAATGGGGCTAAGTGGCCTAATGGACCTAATGGGTCTAAGTAGCCTAAGTGTCCTAATCGACCTAATCAAATGAATGGGCCTAATAGGGCTAAGTGGCCTAATGGACCTAATGGGTCTAAGTGACCTAATCAACCTAATTGATTGAATGGACCTAATGGGGCTAAGTGTCCAATTGGGACTAATGAGACTAAGTGGCTGAATGAGCCTAATGGGCCAAATTGGCCTAATGGGGTTATTTGGCCTAATGGGCCTAAGTGGACGAATGATCTTAAGTGGCCTAATAGGACCAATGGTCCTAATGGGCATAAGTGGGCCAATGGGCCTTATTTCCTAATGGGGAAAAATGGACTAATGGGTCTGGTGGGCCTAAGTGGCTGAATGGGCCTAATGGGCATAATGTTCCCAATTGGCATAATGGGCCTATTGGCCCTAATGGGCATAAGTGGCCTAATTGGTCTAAGTGGCTAATGGGCATAGTTGGCCTAAGTGGCCTAATGGGCCTAAGTGGTCTGATGGTTCTCGTGGGTCTAATGGGATTAATGCGCCTAATTGTCCTAATGGGACTATTGGGCCTATTGGGTATAAGTGGCCTAATGGGACTAAGTGGCATAATGTGACTAAGTGGCCGAATGGGTCTAATGGGCATAATGTTCCTAATAGTCCTAATGTTCTAAATGGGACTAATGGGCCCAATGGGCCTAAGTGGCTATATGGTCCTATTGGGCCTAATGAGACCAATGGGATGAATGAGCCTAATGGGGCTAAGTGGACCATTTGGTTCTGTTTTAGAAGCAAAATCCAAACATATTTTGGGGTGATTTAGAACCAGAAAGGGTAGAGGTGTGGCTAAATAGGATAAATCAAATATTTGATTTCCTAGGGACAATAATGGAGTTCAAAGTCATGTTAGTGACGTACATGTTGGAAGATCTTCCATGTCAGTGGTGGGAGTTTGCGATCTAGGCTAAAGTGGACCAAGGTATGGAATGGGAGGATTTCGAGGAATTTTTCAACAAAAAATTGTATCCTAACACGTTTATAATTCAGAGAAAATGGATTTATTTAGATTGAAGTATCAAAACCTTTCTGTGATATAATATGTGGCTAAATTCATGAATTTAGTCCAGTTTTCACCTGAATTTTCTGCTAGTGAATCTTTGGAGACACACATTTTTTAATTTGGTATGAGGTAGGAAATTGGTTTAAAGATTGCGGTAATCTGTATAAAAGATTGTATGGAGATGTTCAATAGGGAAACCATGGATGAAAGGGACATATTAGGGGTGATTGGTTGAGGAGATATCATGATACCTATGGGAAATTGTTGAAGTTATAATGTAGGGAGAAAGTGAAAAGGGACACTTATTTCCAAGGTGGGAGTATGGCTCAAAATCCGATGAAAGGATCTGTGAATCTTCCTATGAATCTTAAGAGAAAGTCGGGATGTTTCCAATGTGGCGCTCTAATACACATGAAGTGAGAATGTACATCACCACCTGGAGCATGCCATAATTGTAATTAGACAGGGCATCTTCAGTGTTATTGTCTTCATGCTCCAAGGTCAGGTGTTCGGGACACTTCTCTAGGTTCACAGTCATCTTATGCCTCAACGGGAGGAGGACAACATAATACCCCTCATTAGTAGAACAAAGTTAGTCATGGTGATTCTATGAATACTATGGATCTTCGGCATGGGTAATTTCAGCATGGGAATAATGATAAAAGTGTGGCGAGTAAGCAGGTATTTGGAGTTGAGCGGGTTATTGTGAATGGACAACTTGTACCATCGATGGTGAGAAGTACAATTATTTTGAATTCTACCCTTATTAAAGCATTGTTTGAAACAAGTGTATCTCATATTTCATTGCTTCTCACGTTGTTGATTTGTTGGGTCTAAATGTGGAAATGATGCCTTCTGTTTTTAAACTTCAAACTCCTCTAGGTCAAAGAAAGTGTCGAGCCTTTCTGTATCGAGATTGTTATATAGTTGTCGGGTGACCAATTCAGGGTCGACCCGGGTTAGTTCGTGGCAGCCTAATTGGCCTAATTTCCCTAAATGACCTAAATTGTTCTAAATGGCCTAAATTGGCCTAAATGGCCTAATTGGCCTAAATGACCTAAATGGCCTAATTGGCCTAAATGGCCTAAATGACCTAAATGGACTAATTGGCCTAATTTGACTAAATGGACTAAATGGCCTGAATGGCCTAAATTATCCTAAATTTCCTAAATAGACTAATTGGCCTAAATGGCCTAAATGACCTAAATTGTCAAAATTGACCTAATGTTCTAATTGTCCTAAATGGTCTGAATTAGCCTAAATTGACTAATTGGCATAAATGAACTAAATTTCTTAATTGGCTTAATTGACTTAATTGGCCTAAATTTCCAAAATTGGCCTAAATGGGCTAAAGGCTTAATTGACCTAAATGGACAAAATTGCCAAAATTAGCCTAAATGGCCTAATCAGTCTAATTGACCTAAATGGCCTAAATTTACCTAAATGACCAAAATGACCTAATTTTTCTAATTCGGATAAACGAATTAATTGGCCAAAATGGTCTAAATGGACTAATTTTTCTAATTAGCATAAATGGACTAACTGGTCTAATTGGCATAAATGGACTAAATTAGCCTAAATGTCCTAAATTGACCTAATTGTTCTAAATGACCTAAATGGCCTAATTGTCCTAAATGGACTAAATGGACTAATTGGTCTAATTGGCCTAAATGGACTAATTATCCCAAATGGTCTAAATGAACTAAATTGGTATAATTGGCCTAATTGGTCTAAATGGCCTAAATTGGTCTAAATGGACTAAATTGGTCTAAATGGACTAATTGGCCTAAATGGCCTAAACGAACTAACTAGTCTAATTGTCCTAAATGGACTAATTTGCCTAAATGGCCTAAATGGTCTAATTGGTCTAATTTCTCTCAATGTCCTAAATGACCTAAATTGGTCTGAATGGCCTAATTGGCCTAAATGACCTAGATGGTCTAATTAGACTAATTGGCCTAATTGGCCTAAATGACCTAAATTGGACTAAATTGCCTAAATAGACTAATTGGATTAATTGAACTAAATTGGCTTAAATGACGTAAATGACCAAAATTTTCCTAATTGGTCTAAATGGTCTAAATTGGCCTAAATAGCCTAATTGGTCTAAATTTCATAAATTACCTAATTGGATTAATTGACATAATTGACCTAAATAGCCTAAATTTTACTAAATGTATTAAATGGAAAAATTAGCCTAAATGACCTTAATTAGCCTAATTGACCTAATTGACCTTATTTGACTAAATTGTCTAATTGGTCTAATTGTCCTAATTGGCCTAAATGGCCTAAATTGGGCAAATAGGCTTAAATGTCATAATCGGCCTAATCGGCCTAAATGGCCTAATTGGATAAATTGGCTTAAATGGTCTAAATTATCCTAAATATCCTAAATGACCTAAATTGGCCTAAATGGTCTAATTGGTGTAAATGGCCTAAATTGGCCTAAATGACCTAAATTGTATAATCAGCCTAATTAGCCTAATTGGCCTAAATGACCTAAATGTCCTAAATGGCCTAATTTACCTAAATGGACTAAATGAACTAAATGAACTAATTTTCTAATTGTCCTTAATGACCTAAATGGCCTAAATTTTCCTAAATGGTCTAATTGGCCTAATTGGCCTAAATAGCTTAATTGGCCTAAATGGCCTAATTGGTCTAATTGGACTAAATGAACTAATTGAACTAATTGGCCTAATAAGGATAAATGGAATAAATTATCATAAATGTACTAAATTGGCCTAATTGGTATAAATGGACTAAATTTGTCTAAATGGTCTAAATGGTCTAATTGGCCTAAATGACCAAAATAACCTACTTGATATAATTGGACTAAATTACCTAATTGTCCAAAATGGACTAAATTACCTAATTAGACTAAATTGAACTTAATAGACTAAATTGGCCTAAATGGCCTAAATTAGCCTAAATGGCCTAAATTGGCCTAAATGGCCTAAATTGGCCTAATTGGCCTAATGGGCATGAATTGCCTAATTGGTCTAATTTTAATAATTGGTATAAATGAGCTAAATTGGCCTAAATGGCATAATTGGCCTAAATTGCCTAAATTATATAATTTACATAATTGGCCTAATTAGCCTAAATGGCCTAAATTGACCTAAATGGACAAAATGGACAAAATGGCCTAAATGGCCTAAATTGGATAATTGGTCTAATTGGTCTAAATTGGTATAATCGGCTTAAATGGCCTAATTGACCTAATTTTTCTAATTGGTTTAAATTACATAAATTAGCCTAAATGGAATAATTGGCCTAATTGACCAAAATGGTCTAAATTGGCCTAAATAGCCTAAATGACCTAAATTGGCTAAAGGGAAAAATTAGCCTAAATGAGATAAATTGGCCTAAATGGCCTAAATGAACTAAATTCCCTAAATTCCCTAACGTCCCTAATTGGTCTAATTGACCTAATTGGCTTAATTAGAATAATTGTCCTAAATTAGACTAAATGGACTAAATCTTCTAATTGACCTAAATGGTCTAAAGAGCCTAAATTGGCCTAATTGGCTTGAATTGGTCTCATTGGTCTCGTTGGACTAAATGGCCTAAATTGGATTAAATGATATAAATAGCCTAATTGGCCTAAATGGCCTCAATGGAATAACTGTCCTAATTGTCCTAAATGACCAAAATTGGCCTAAATGGACTAATGGGCCTAATGGGCCTAAGTGTCGAATAGGCCGAAGTGTCCTAATTGACCTAAAACTACCATAAAACTGGGTTTCTGCAGCGTCATCCTTTAACAACGCTAAAAAAAGTGATGATAAAGGCACCCCCTTTATCATAATTTTTTTAATGCTGTTAATGGCCCCCCCATTTATCAGCGCTTTTTTAGTAGCACTAATAAAAGGTTGACTTTATCAACACTTTTTTTCCTAGCGCCGATAAAGTGTATATTTTAAAAAAATCATAAAAAATAATATATTGATATATAAGTATATTTATATTGATATAAATATATATATATATATATATTAAATATGTTTAGATCGATTTTATTTGTGGTGGAGGCAAAATGAACACCCAGAGAAGAAGTTATGGAAAAACGGACACCCAAAGTAGAACTTATGACCGTTGGGAGGAATTATGGGCCTTTTTTGGACTTGATGAATGCGATAATGGGTTACAGTGGTACGCAAAGTGTATATATTTTCTTAATATTTGATTAGATATGTGACAGAATGAAAACAGACATGCATAGCATAAGTAATGATTGTTTGAAATTGAGAAACCCTTCTAGCACCTAAAAACCTAAGAAACCCGTAACTCACTAAAATACCCATAACTTCTGCTTCGGGTGTCCGTTTGAGCACCGCGATAAATCTAATCAAAGATAATGAGATGAGTGAGGACCATGTCTAATAGAAACCATGATAAGATCAAAGAAATGGAATATATATTAGCTATACCACTCTAAAAAAACTCTAACTTCAAATGGCCATAACTTTTGCTCTAGGTACCCGTTTGGGCTCTAACACATATCAAATCAAAGGAAACAAATAGATATATGCATAAGGATGAATTGAACAAAGTTAAAACTATGTATTAGACCCTAAAAATTTAAAAAACCATCAGAAGGCCTCCAAAAATCAGTTTCTATGTCCGGTGCCCTCTCAAATTTTTCTTAAAATGGTAAGAAATCCCCATCCATGTGTTTGTTTGGCCTCCTCCACATGTTATATCATAATTCCTTCCATGATATTCAGTTTTAATATTCACAGAGATGAAATGGACACTCAGATCACAATTTATGCCCGTTTCAGTGACTCTACGATTTGCTAGGTTTTTCAAGCCCCCATTTCTAGCACTTTTGTCATTTCTACTATTTTTTCAAACAGCTGTAACATATGATCTGTCTGTCCCTTCGGCCTCCACCACCTATCATATCAAAGCTCATTTGATGATCTTTTATTTGACTAGTCACAGATCTATAACAAACTCTTGGATCATAATTTTTTGTTTTTACTCTGAGTTTAGGGTTTATTTGACTTTCTGACTGTATTTACGGGTTTTGAAGGTTTCTCCATTTTTACCTATTTTTTAGGTTTTCAAGGATTTTTTTTTGTTTTTCATAATGTAATATTATTTATAATCAAATATATAACAATATATACATATTTTTTATATATTCACACATAAAAATTTAATTTTATAAATAAATAATTAAACATTTTTTTATATAAAATATATTTCACAATATATAAGACTTATCTAAATAAAAAACTAATATCCATTTTATTTAAAATGCAAATATTTGAATATTAATATACCTATATAATGTGTATGTGTATATATATATGTGTGTGTGTGTGTGTTGACAAAATGATATATATTATCTATATATTCTAAACATATGTATATACATATTAATATATAATATTTATAAATATATATAAATATGTATAATTATACTTACAGATACACATATAATATATATGTGTGTGTGTGTGTGTGTCTGTGTTGTACATATGTATTTATTTATTTATAAACACACACAAAAAAGCATATTTTATAAATGTATTTAAAACTGATCTTATAAATATATATTAATATACAAATAAATATATTAATATAACTAAATATATATTTTAATATAAATATATATTAATATATAAGTAAATATAACTAAATATTTATATAAATAAATAGATTAATTAATAAATGAAGAGAAAAGCAATATGGTGGAGTGGTAAAGGCTTAGATGCCCAAGAAATAGGTCCCGAGTTCGAATCTAGGGGATGTAGGTCACGCGCATAGGTGGAATAAGGACTAGCACTCTTAAAGGCTGGGTGGGGGCACTGTTAATGGTTAGGGGGGTGGATGGGGTGTGTGGGATGGGGTGTGTGTGGTGGGTGGGGGGGGGGGGTGTTGTTGAAGGGGGGGGGGGGTCAAGCATTGTTGAATTCCCTCCCTGATTTGTAATTTTTTTAATATTTTTTAACTTTTATCAACACATTTTTTAGCGCTGATAAAAGGGTTATTTATTAGTGCTTTTCTAAGCACTAATAAAAGGGAACCCCCTTTATATTTTTTGAGATTGACAACGCTTTTTTCGCACTAATAAAGGCCTTTTTTAGAGCTCATAAAAGCCTTTTTTATGGTAGTGTAATGGGTCTAATGGAATTAAGTGGCCTAAGAGGCCTAATGGGTCTAATGGGCATAAGTGACCTAATGGGCCTAATGGGCCCATTATGGATAATTCAACCTAATGGGTCCAATGGGGCTAAGTGTCTTAATGGGTTGACGTGTTCCAAGTTGGAAAATGGGGCTAATGGGTCAAATGGGTCTAAGTGGACTAAGTTTCCTAATGGTCCTAATGGGTCCAATGGGTCTAAGTGGCCCAATGGCCCTGAGTGGCCTAAGTTTCCTAATGGGCCTAATGGGCCTAATGGGTTCAATGGGTCTAATGTGTCCAATGGGTCTAAGTGGCCTAATGGGCCCAGGTGGCCTTTGTTGCCTAATAGGCATAATGGGTCCAATGGGTCTAAGTGGTCAAATTGGCCTAAGTTTCCTAAGTTTCCTAATGAGCCTAATGGGCATAATGGGTATAATGGGTATAATGGTCCTAAGTGAACTAATTGGCCTAATGAGTCTAATGGACCTAATGGGCTGAATGGGCCTAAGTGGCCTAATGGGATGAATGGGTCTAATGGGCCTAAGTGACCAAATGGGTCTAAGTTGCCTAATGGGAACGATGGGTCCAATGGGCCTAAGTGGCCTAATGGGCCTAAGTGGCCAAAGTTTCCTAATGGGTCCCATGGGCCTAATGGGATCAATGGGCCTAATGGGTCCAATGGACCTAAGTGGCCAAAGTTACCTAATGGTCTTAATAGGTCGAATGGGCCTAATGGGCCTAATAGGTCCAATGGACCTAAGTGGCCTCAGTTTCCTAATGGGACGAAGTGGCCTAATGGGATTAAGGGGCCTAAGTGTCCTAATGGGTCTAATGGGCCTAAGTGGCCTAATGGGCTTAATGAGACTAATGGGTCTGAGTTTCATAATTTGACTAATGGGCCTAATATTCATAATGGGTCTAATGGGCCTAATTGGTCTAATAGGTCTAAGTGGCATAATGGGCCTCAGTAGCCTAAGTTTCCTAATGGGCCTAATGGACCTAAGTGGCCTAAGTGGCCTAAGTTTCATAATGGGCCTAATGGGACTAATGGGTCAAATGGGCCTAAGTGGCCTAATCAGCCTAACAGGTCTAATGGGCCTAATGGGTCAAATAGTCCTAAGTGGCCTAATGGGTCAAATGGGTCGAATTGGACTAAGTGGCATAATGGGCCTAAGTGGACTAAGTTTCCTAATGGTACTGATGGTTCCAATGGGCCTCAGTGGCCTAAGTTTCCTGATGGTACTAATTGGATGAATGGGCCTAATGGGTCGAATGGGTAGAATGGGTCGAATGGGCCTAATGGGACTAATGGGTCCAATGAGACTAAGTGTCCTAAGTTGCCTAATGGATTGAAGTGGCCTAATGGGCATTATGTTCCTAAGTGGCCTAAGGGGCCTAATTGGACGAAGTGTTGTAATGGGCGTCATGGTCCTAAGTGTCCTAATGGGACCAATGGGCCCAATGGTCCTAATGGACCTAAGTGG
Organism: Viscum album; assembly: GCA_963277665.1. Taxonomy (NCBI): domain Eukaryota; kingdom Viridiplantae; phylum Streptophyta; class Magnoliopsida; order Santalales; family Viscaceae; genus Viscum; species Viscum album. Next base: position 1,781,695,317 of record OY728156.1, read on the forward strand.
TCTAATGGGCCTAATGGGATAATGAGCCTAATGGGCTTAAGTGGCCTAAGTGGCCGAATTGGCCTAATGGGAATAAGTAGCCTAATGAACCTAATGGTCCTAAGTGGCCTAATGGGAATAATTGGATAATGGGACTAATGGGACCAGATTCAGTTATTTATGAAACTTGGTTTACAATAAAATCCAAAAGGGGGTTGTTAGGACCAATCTAATGGGGAAGGAATTTGTTTTCATGTGTTGTATTTTGTTGTTAAGTAAATATTTTGAAGAAATAAAATCACCTCACTTTTTATCTGGTGGAACTCATACAGGCCATTGTTTTCAAAAGAATTGGACTCACCATGTCCATCATAATGAGGTAAAGTTGTTTGAAAGAAAAGGCACTAATCAGACTTGTTTTTGGGCCTGATATGTGAAAATATCATAATGAGGAATTTATCATTATCTGGAAAGAGATAGTAGGTCACATGGAGACTGAATCTTGTGGGAAGTAAATGGTTATCAGATTCACACTGCATCTGATATGAAATAAGTTCTTGTTTTGATTAATTATCAGAGTCTACTGACTACGATAAAATTAAATGTGACTATGATTTGCTGATTAATATTTCATAAATCATAATTTTATTGGATAACTTATGATGAAATATTTATGGAAGAAAGGGGAAAATAGGTATTCAAAATTATATTCAGATTTATCATATCTAGGTGGAAGAGAAGAAAGAGATGATACCAATCGAAAAGGAATTGTACCCAGTACAATTATATTCGGGCTAAGAAGGAAAGAAAGAAGAAAGTGTGGATCGTAATTAGAATGATTTCACCAAAAATAATCATTGTATTGTACTGTAACATATGATTATCCATCATATGAATAAGAAAACTTTCGTACCCAGGATGATCATACTCAGGCTCCAGAAGAAAAAGATCATACCCAATATGATCATATTCAGGCCAACCATTCTCCGAAAGATCATACTCTGCACAATAATATTCATAGAAGGAATTGCATGAGGCTGATGATTGAAAAGATAAGTAAATAATGAGATCAATAATGTAGTAAACCATTTAGAAAGGGTTGAATTACTTTGTATATTTCATTTGGGTCAATGGTCATTGTATCAGAGTTGAATTGTTTTATATTTTCAAGTGGGTCAAGAGAAGAAGTGAAGAAGTAAAAGTGGTTTGAAAGCAAAGTTTACTGGATGTAAAATTGAGGGGGAGCTCAAAATTAAAAATAATTATCATGTTCATCATTCATAAGGAGAATTGAAAGTTTTAGAAGAATTGAGATGCTTTGAGAAGAGTTTATGGAGTCAAAATACACCCCATATTTTAGTGGAAATTGAGATTAGGGTGAATTTGATTAAGCGGGATTTTTTTTTGTATTCTTGCTAAAGAATATCAAGGGTCACCTATAAAAGGAGAAAAGTATGTTTTACTTGAGGTGGACTGATGTACTGTTTATGATGGAGAAGCTCCCTATTTTAAAGAGAAGAAAAAGTTTATGTATTCACTTTTGTTGAAGAAGTTTTGATGGATTGAAGTGAAAGAAAAGAGACAAGATCACAACATTGTATTCAGATAATCATTGCACTCAGTTTTTATCGTACTCAGATAATTACTATATCCGTCTTGTCAATCATATTCAGCTGATCATCATATGAGGATGGATTAATCGGATCATGATTTCCATATTGGGTCTTCCAGACCGAGGGAGATGGAGAATTGAAGTAGTGTCGATTTATCTCTATCTCATTCTATCAAAGTTATACTTTTCATACTAGGGAATATCCTACTGAGAAAAATCATATCAGGAAGAATCGTATTAGGGAGAATCGTACTCGGAGGAATCGGACTGGGAAAATCAGACTGGGAAAACCGGACTTGGTTTTTTTTCTTAACGTAGTCCAGAAATTTATTACCATCTTCTGGGTAAGAAATTGAAGAAGTGTTTTTAATTGAATACATTTGTGTAATTGAAATGAAGAACTAGTAACATGAGTTGTTACACAATCATTTCATTACCTTATTTATGATAAGAGGGTGAACATACACTATTGGATTGTTTACATAGTGCTACATAATGGGCCTAAGTGGCCTAATGGGCTTAATAGCCCTAAGTGGCCAAATGGGCCTAAGTGGATAAATGGGCCTAAGTGTCCTAAGTGACCTAAGTGGCCTAATTAGCATAATGGGCCTAAGTGGTGTAATGTGACTAATGGGTCTAAGTGGACTCATGGGCATAATGGGCCTAAGTGGCCTAAGTGGCCTACTAGGTCTAATGGGCCAAAGTGGCTAAATAGGCCTAAGTGGCCTAAGTGGCCTCATGGGCCTAAGTGGCCTAAGTTTCCCAATGGGACGAATGGGAATAAGTGGCCTAATGGGCCTAATGGGCCTCAGTGGCCTAATGGGCCTAATGGGCCTAAGTGGCTGAAGTGGTCTAATGGGCCTAAGTGGCCAAATGGGCACAATGGGCGTAAGTGGACTAATGGGCCTAAGTGGCCTAATGGGACTAAGTGACCTAATGGGAATAATGGGCCTAATGGGCATAAGTGGTCTAAGTGGCCTAATGGGCCGAATGGGCCTAAGTGGCATAATGGACCTAAATGGCCTAAGTGGTCTAATGGGCCTAATGGGCCTAAGTGTCCTAATGATCCTAATGGGCCTTAGTGTCCTAATGTGCCTCATTGGCCTCATGGTCCTTAGTGGCCTAATGGGCCTAGTGGGTCTGAGTAGCCTAAGTAGCCTAATGGGCCTAAGTAGCCTAATGAGGCTTAGTGGCCTAAGGGCCTAATGGGTTCAATGGTACTAAGTAGACTAATGGGCATAAGTTCCTAAGTGGCCTAATGAGACTAATGGGAATAAGTGGACGAATGGGCCTCAGTGGCCTAATTGGCTAATGGGCCTAATGGGCCTAAGTTGCCGAAGTGGCCTAATGGCCTAATAGGCGTAAGTGGCATAATGAGCCTAATGGGCCTAAGTGGCCTAATGGGACTTGTAATCATAATGGGACAAAGTGGCCTAAGTGGCATAATGGGCCTAATGGGCCTAATGGGCCTAATGGTCCTAAGTGGCCGAATGGACCTAATGGGCCTAAGTGGCCTAATGGGACTCATGAGCCTAATGGGACTAATGGGCCTTAGTATCCTAATGGGTCTAATGGGCCTAAGTGTCCTAATGGGCCTCTATGGCCTAATGGGCTTAATGGGACTAAGTGGCTTAATGGGCCTAATGAGCCTAATGGGCCTAATGGGCCTTAGTGGACTAAGTGGAATAATGTGTCCAATAGGCCGAAGTGGCCTAATGAGCCTCATGGGCCTAAGTGGCATAATAGGTCGAATGGATCGAATGGGACTAAGTGACCTAATGGGCCTAAGTGGCCTAAGTTGCCTAATGATCCAAATTGACATAATGGCCCCGATGGGCCCGATGGGTCTAATGGGATTAATGGGCCTAAGTGGCCTAATGAGATGAATAGGCCTAATGAGACTAATGGGCCTGATGGCCTTAATGGTCTGAATGGGCCTAGGTGGACTCATGGGCTTGATGGGCCTGATTGGTCTAATGGACTTAAGTGGCCTAATGAACTCAATGGGCCTAAGTGGCCTAATGGGATGAATGAGCCTAAGTGTCCAAATGGGATCGATGGCCCTGAGTAGCTAAATGGGTCTCAGTGGCCTCACGTGCCTCATGGGATTAATGGGCTTAGTGGGCATAATGGGCCTAAGTTGCCTATGTGGCATATTGCGCCTAATGGGCCTCAGTTTCTTAATGGGCCTAATGGCCCCGATGGACCTAATGGGTGTAATGCGCCTAAGTGGATTAATGAGCCTAAGTGTCCTTAATGGCCTAATGAGATGAATGGACTGAAGTGGCCTAATGGGCCTCAGTGGCCTAATGGGCCTAATGGCCCGGATGGACCTAGTGGGTGTAATGGGCCTAAGTGGATTAATGGGCCTAAGTGGCCTCAATGGCCTAATGAGATGAATGAGCTAAAGTGGCCTAATGGGTCGAAGTGGCCTAATGAGCCTAAGTGGCCTAATAGGATTGATGGGCCTAATGGACCTTAGTGGCCTCATGGGCCTAATGATCATAAGCGACATAAGTAGCCTCATGGGCCTAATGGGTATAATCAGCCTAATGGGCTTGATGGGCCTAATGGGTCTCCATGGCCTTAGGGACCTCATAGACCTGATGGGCCTGATCGGTCTAATGGGCATAATGGGCCTCACTAACCCAATGGGCCTAATTGGACTCATGGGCCGAATGGGCCCGATCATCCAAATGGCCATAATGGGCCTTAGTGGCCTAATGTGCCTAATGGGCCTAAGTGGCCTAATGGGCCTTAGTGGTTGAATGGGACCAATGGGGTGACATGGACCAATGGGCCTAAGTGGCCCAATGGGCCTAATGGGAATAAGTGGATGAATGGGCCTAATGGGCCTAAGTGGCCTAATTGGCCTGATGGGCTTAATGTGCATCATGGGGCCAATGGGCCTAAGTGACCTAAGTGTCCTAATGGGCCTCATGGGTATAAGTGTCATAATGGGCCTAGTGGGCCCAATGGGCCTAAGTGGCCTAATGGGCCTGATGAGCATAATGGGACTAATGGGCCTTAGTGGCCTAATGGGCCTGATAGGCCCAATGGGCATAATGGGACTCATTGGCCCAATTGGCCCAATGGGATTAATGGGCCAGTGGGCCTAAGTTGTCGAATGGGCCTGATGGGCCTCAGGGGCCTCATGGTCCAAATGGGCATAAGTGGCCTTAGTGTACTAATGAACATAATGGTTTTAAGTTTCCTAATGGGCCTAATGGGCCTTAGTGGCTGAATGAGCCTGATAGGCCCGATTGGCATATTGGGCCTAATGGGCCTAATGGGCCTAAGTGGACTAAGTGGCCTAATGGGCCTAATGGTCTTAATGGGAATAGGTGGATTAATTTACCCAATGGGCCTAACTAGCTGAATGGGCCGAATGGTCCTAATGGGCCTAAGTGGGGGAATGGGCCTAATGGGCCTAAGTGGTGGAATGGTCCTAATAGGCCTAAGTTGCCTAATGGGACTGATGGGCCTAATGGGGCTAAGTGGCCGAATGGGACTAATGGGCCTAATGGGCCTAATGGGACTCATGGTACTAAGTGGCCTCATGGTCCTGATGGGCTTAATGGGCCTAATGGGCCTCCTAGGCCTAAGTGGTTGAATGGGCCTAGTGGGCCCAATTGGCCTAAGTGGCCTAATGCGCCTAATGGGCCTATGTTGCTGAATGGGCCTAGTGGGCCTAAAGGGCCTAGTGGGACCAAGTGGCCCGATGGACCTAATGGGCCTCATGGTCCTAATGGGACAAATGGGATGAATGAGCCTAAGTGGCCTCATGGGCCCAATGGTCCTAATGGGACTAGGTGGCCTAATGGGCCTAATGGTTCTCATGGACCTAAGTGGCCTAAATGGCATAATGAGCCTAAGTGGACTAATGGGCTGAGTGGGCCTAATGGGACGAATGTGCCTAATTGGACAGATGGTCCAATTGGTCCTCATGGGCCTAATGGGCATCATGGGCCAAAGTTTCCTCAAGGGACCAATGGGCATAATGGGCCTAATGGGCCTAAGTGTCCTAAGTGGGTCTAAAGAGCCTAATGGGCCGAAGTGGCTTCATGGACCTAATGGGCCTAATGGGCTTAAGGGGCCTAATGGACCCAATGGGCCTAATGGGACGAATGGGCTTAGTGGACCTAATAGGCCTAATGGGTCTAAGTGGACTAATCGATCTAAGAGGCCTATGGGGCCTGATGGGATTAACAAGCCTAATGGGCCTAATGGTCCCAAGTGTCCTGATGGGGAAAATGGGCCTTATGGGCCTAAGTGGCCTCATGGGACCAATAGGCATAATGGGTCTAAATGTCTTAATGGTCTTGATGGGCCTCATGGGCCTAATTGGCCTTATCGATGAAATGTCCCTCATGGGCCTAATGGGCCTGATGGGCCTAATGGGATTCATGGTTCTAAGTGGCCAAATGGTCTGAATGGGCAGTCCTTAATGGGCCTAGTAGGCCTAGTGGGCCTAATGGGACTAATGGGCATAATGGGTCTAATGTGCCTAATGGGTATAATTAGACTAAGTGACCTAAGTGGCCTAATCGGGCTAATCGACTGAATGGTCCTAATGGACCTAAGTGGCCTAAGTGTCTTAATGGGCTAAGTGGGCCTAGTGGGACTACTAGTTTTAATAGTCCTAATTGGTCTAAGTGTCCTAATGTGCCCAATGGGACTACGCGACCTAATGGTCCTAAGTGGCCTAATAGGTCTGATCGATCGAATGGGCCTAATGGACCTACGTGGCCTAATGCGACTAACATTCCTAATGGGACTAATGGGTTAATGGGCCTAATGGGCTTAAGTGGCCTAATGGTCCTACGTGGCCTAATGGGCCTATGTATCCAAATGGGCCAAATAGGCTTAATGAGACTGTTGGGTTTAATGGACCTAAGTGTCCTAATGGGCCTAATGGGACTAAGTGGCCTAATGGACCTAATGGGTGTAATGGGCCTAAGTGGCCTAATGGGACTAATAGACCTAATGGGCCTAAGTGGACTAAGTGGACTAATGGGTCTAATGGGACTAATGGCCCTAAGTGGCATAATCCCCCTAATCGACTAAATGGGCCTAATTATCCTAATGGGACTAAGTGTACTAATGTGCATAATGGGCCTAATGGGCCTAAGTGTCCTAAGTTTCCTAATTGTCCTAATCATCCGAATGAGACTAATGGGCCTCATGGGCCTAAGTGTCCTAAGTTTCCTAATTGTCCTAATCATCCGAATGAGACTAATGGGCCTAATGGGCCTAAGTGGACCAATGGGCCTAGTGGGCCTAATGCCAAAGTGGCCTAGGTGGATGAATGAGGCTAATGGGCATAATGGACCTAATGGGAATAATGGTCATAATGGGCCTAAGTGGCCTAATTGGTCTAATCGGCCTAATCAGCCGAATGTGCCTAAGTGGCCTAATGGGCCTAATGGACTGAAGTGGCCTAATGGGCCTAATGGACCCAAGTGGAATAATCAACCTAATTGACTGAATGGGCCTAATGGGCCTAAGTGTCTTAATCTGCCTAATCGATCGAATGGGCCTAATGGGCTTAAGTGGCCAAATGGGCCTAAAGGGCCTAATGGGCCTAAGTGGCCTAATCAAGCTAATCGACCAAATGGGCCATAGTGGTCTAGTCAGCCTAATCGATAAAATTGGCATAATGGTCCTAATGGGACTAATGGGCCTATGTGGACTAATGGGCCAAATGAGCCTAATGTTCCTAATGGGTCTAAGTGGCCTAAGTGGCCTAATTAGCCTAATCAACTGAATGGGCCTAATGGCCTATTGGAACGAATGGGCCTAATCGGCCTAATGGGTCTATCTATCCTAATTTGTTGAATTATCTTAATTGACTAAATGGGACTAATGGGCCTTATGGGCCTAAGTGTCCGATTGAGACTAATGGGCCTAAGTGGTTGAATGGGCCTAATGGGCCAATTTGGCATAATTTAATGGGCCTGATGAGCCTAAGTGAAAGAATGGGGTTAAGTGTCATAATGGGCCTAATTGGTCGAATGGGCATAAGTGGCCTAATGGTCCTAGTGGGCCTAAGTGGCCTAATGGGCCTAGTGGGCCTAAGTGGTCGAATGGGCCTAATGGGCCTAATGCATCTCATTGGCCTAATGGGCCTAATGGGCATAAGTGGCCTAATGGACCTAGTGGGCCTAAGTGGCCTAATGGGCCTAATGGGCCTAATGCGCCTAATGGGACTAATGGGTCGAGTGGGCCTAATGGGTCCAATGGACCTAAGTGGCCTTATGGACCTAATGGGCGGAATGGGCCTTGTGGGCCTAATTGGACTAATGGCCCTAATGGGCTTAATGGGCCTAAGTGGCCAAATGGGCTAATGGGCCTAAAGGACCTAATGGGCCTAAGTGGACTAATGGGCCAAATAGGAAGAATGGGCCTAATGGACCTAAGTGGCCGTATGGGATGAATGGGCCAATGGGCTGAATGGGCCCAATGGGCCTAATGGGACTGTTTCACGATAAAGTGGATGTGATCAGTTTCTGTGTTTGATTAAAGGGATTCAGTGTTGTTTAATCATTTCTATCATCTTCCCTATCTTGGTGACTTTGCCTGGTCTCCAACAGGTTTATTCATAGAGCCAGAAACGCCCAACGGTTCTTGTATCCAAAGATCCATGGACCTGCTTTCCAAGTGTAGGCGCTCATTGGGTGATATGGCCAATGACACTTAAGAACTCACATTAGTCTAGAAAATGTGAATTCTAGCTCATCACACCCATTTGAGGGGAATTATTTTCTAATATGGGACTCTCTTATAGATTTAAGACATGTTCATATGTTCGCGAATCTTTGGTTTATCCCCAAGGATAGTATCCATGGATTACCCCTGGGTTGCAAGTCACATGTATACACAGGATCCAGAACCATCTACATTCAAGGTTTACCACCCCTCATTGGATTTGTGATTCTGGGGAAGTTTGATTTTGTTCAGACAACACTGGTCTTAAGCCTTATAATTAGGATCTCTAGAGTTTATTGTCATCCAGGGGGGATAGAGAGTGACTTGAGCATCTGAATCGAACCTGTAATATGGGATTCCTATGTATCCTCATGAGAGGAATCAAAATCCACATAGTTCGTTGGTGTGGGGATTATTCCTAGAAGTTTCCAATCCGATGGGAATAGAATTGGGTGGACCCTTTTGGAGTGGGCACCCTTTTGATCTCAGTCCTTCTAGAAGGCATCCTATGTATCCTGATTTGGTCAGGAATAAGAGTTCTCCTAGTTCAGAAAATGTGGGGCATACACGTGGAAGCTTCCCATTTAAGAAAACATGATTTGGTGGACCCTTTCTGTATGGTCACCCTTTTGAGCTCGGGCCTTCTAGTAGGCATCCTACATTTTCTGATTTTATCAGGAATCAAAGTTCTCATAGTTTATAAATTGTGGGGCATATGCATGGAAGCTTCCCATTTGAGAAAACATGATTGGGTGGACCCTTTATGTATGGGCACCCTTTTGAGCTTGGTCCTTCTGGTAGGTGTCCTACGTATCCTGATTTTATCCTGAATCAGAGTTATCGTAGTTCATAAAATGCGGGTAATACACGTAGAAGCTTCCCATTTGAGAAAACATGGTTGGGTGGACCCTTTATGTATGGGCACCCTTTTGATCTCGGACCTTTTAATAGGCCTCCTAAGTATCCTGATTTGATCAAGAATCAGAGTTCTCGTAGTTTAGAAAGTGTGGTTGTGTTGTAATCCTTACAAACCTTTAAGCCCACGTGAGTCATGCTCAGTGTGAGAAACAATAGGATGTGAAAGATTCGACAATGCACATGCCTCCTCCCCAGTTGGTGGGAGAGTGAGAGCCTGCGACAGAAGAGGTCTGGGCGACCATGGGTGAGGGTGCAGAACAATGAACCTTCCAGGATGAAAGGGGAAAGGCTCCATCCATAGAGGATGGTGTGGGGATTACTCCGGGAGTGATTTCCAGACACTCTCTTTAGAGAGGGGATAAGTGCTCACCATTGGCGTTGCTTGAATGGAAAAGCGAGCGGGAACCCTTAATCCTGAATAGTGGAGAGGCAGAAAGGGGCTCCCGGGCTCGGAATCTGTACTACCATGGGTATGTGAAGCCAGGAATGCTTCAGATGTCTATTCAAGGGATGGGGTAACCCCTTTGTCTCCACCTACTATGGGTATGTGAACTTAAAAGGGCACACTAATGTGCCTGAAGGTTTCAGCATGTCAGTCCAGTGGCTTTGGGAGAGGCCTTGGCTTGGTGTCTATGGATAAGCTACTGAGGGGATTCTAGAGGGTTGGACTGAATTGGAAGGGCCTTATATGAATCGGGGGATGTAAAAACCAAAGCCCTTGGTGGGCCACATTTCCATATGAGGAGTGGCACCCTTCTCATAAGTAGGTGCTACGTAGAGGGATGAGTCATCCGCACACCAGTTTGGTATGTAAACTAAGGGGCATCCCACGTACTAGAGTGGTATATGGCTTCAGTTTTGGTCTACATACTAAATTGGTATGCGGTGCTAGAGTCCACTCAAGTGGCGGCGGCTGGGAGCAGTGTCGGTCAGGGATTCACCCGCATAGGAAAGTTCTATGCGGCACGTTGGATCAAAGAAGGGGCATAGGCTCCTTGGTTTGTGGGGAGTGCATCCGCGTAGGGGCCATGGTCCATAGTTTACCAATTTTAGGTTTTCTGTTTAACAATTTACTTATGCATTCTTCAGTTCTTAACAATTTTTCCCCAGTTTATACCTGTTGGTGGTTCATGAATCTGAACTTCGTGGCCCGAAAAATCCTAAGCTCCCGGAAGCCTCTTCCTTCTCGAAAAGTCGATCACCAAGAATAAGATCCTTAATCAGTCGATCCCTTTCTTCTCCCCCTTGATGAACTTTTATAGAGGGGGGAAAGGGTTTTATCTATGGTCATGCGACACATTTTTCGGAGGCCCATGATAGAAAACCTAACCTATGGATGACTTAGTTAATCCGTGGTTCATGAGGTATATTGAATGCACCTCGCCCGCAAACCAACTCAGTCACAGGGGTGCTTCATGGCCGCGTAGGGTTCCAACTCCATTTCTTGAATGATGTTTTGTATGGCGGGGGGAGGTCCGCATCTGTGTATTGGTCCGGCCACACTTCTCTGGCCATTTGGTTCGCACCCTCATAGGAGCTCCTCCTCCGTTTCGCAAACGACGACTTCCTCGGGTGGCGCGGTTCGCCGAACCGGCCACGTACCATTGATGATGAACCAGTATGTGGACTGGTTAGGTCCTTTACCATTTCTTATAAACTTTCTTCATATTTTTTTCCATATTATTGATTAATGTTGGGTAGATTATTCCACTGATTTTAAGGGAGTATCTTACTTCCCTTTTTCATATTTTTCCGGACCCTACAAATTCCCCCCATCAGAATGGGGTTTGATTGGAATGAAGAGGAGGCTATTATGATGTATAGTGGTCCTGAAACTAGAGTGGTATGTGGTAGAGAGATGGAACCAGTGGGGGACCAAGCCTATATAAAGGGGTCCACGTGACTTGTCCTTTATCGTATTTTTCATTGAAAAGCTCTCTCGCTCCCTACTTCTACGCACCGCCTCCGCATACGGCTTCCTTCACGAACTGCTTCCTCCGTGAACCAATTTTGGATTCCACGAACTAATCCTCATCCGCACTCACCCTTGTCCGCAAACTAACTTCCCAAATATGAACTAAACTTTAACAACTTTTAAAAATTAAGCCATGGAGGGATGTGTAGGGAAAATGCTACATGGTTCAATGGTTCGTGGACTGGAATTATCCTTCAAAATTTGAAATTTTCATTTCGAACTTCACTTAAGATATGAATTATGAGAACCTGTGTAGGGGCTTGGTGCACGGTCTGCTGGCCATCGCTCCACAGGCCAGGATGCTGCAAACCTCTTCCATGTACCATTGGTTCACAGAATATGGGCATCGTAAACCAACTTCGGGATCGGTACATGGGGCATACTATGCATTCCATTTGTAGAGCCTTTTCCAAATATTTAGACTTTTCCTGAATATTATACTTTGGACTAAACCTTGATATGGTTTCCTTATACAGGAAGAAAACATGGCTCCTCCATGAAATGATTTTGTATTAATGAAGACGAGGTCCACCATGGAAAAAAAATGGCGATGATAATTTTCAAAGCTACATCATTCCCTGTGATAGATTTCTGATGGATTTCCTGACGTCAGATCTCTTAGCTTACCCGTTATCCGTACAGTTGTTGCTTTACAGTTTTGGTCTCCCCGCTGATGTACATCTTCCACTGCCTGACCCTTTCCTCTGTTTCATCCATTTAGAGGCTTCAAAAGGTCATGACCGCATCAATATTTCCCCAGTAGGATAAATCATCGCCACTCTGATTGAGTAGAACATCTTCATCCTGTGAGGATCGACATGGACTCAGGGAAACCACGAGTGTCGTGATGATGTTCCGAGACTAGATGTATGAGAATACCCATCTATTATCAGCTCTTCTAATAAAATACTAGCAGAATATGGAGGTCTAAGTGGGATTTGAGGGATGTAGGATGCTTCTCTGATGAGTGGTCCTGGGCTTTCTAGGTGCATCAAACCTATCTGGAGTGCCCTAACCAGCTGGAGGCAGTGGGATTGCACCAGATAGCCCAAGTGTCTTAGTTTTCAATCTTCTCTTCAAGAGAAATCCTTCTAGAATTGCTAAGTCACTGGTGTTCGAGTACTAACACCTTTCACCTACTGTATGGAGAAGTGGGGGTCAGTTTGTGGGATATCTACCAACTTGGAGGTCTTCCTATCCTCGGAGAAATGTACGATGATTTTCTCCTAGCAGCTGCCACCTGGAATGATACCAATCATGTGTCTCCTTTGATGATGATTCTTCTGGTTATGGCGGAGGGATTACTAGGTCATTCTCTTGAGGCTTGTTCCCTCATCCCGTTCGAAGCATGGATAAGGTTATTATTGCAGACAAATAGTCCTAGGCTGAAGGCGTGTTGTATTCAAGCTCACATAACCCATCAAACCCACCAAACTCCATGTTCATACTATACTACTCTTGAAGAAGGGAGGTATACCTCATGGGGATATGAGTTTTGGCTCATCGTTACACCTGGGATTAGGCTAGCATGTTTCTTCTCCATGTTCTTAAGCAGATGTATCTTCACATCCCATGACACATACAATGGGGTTTAGGCCTTCACTTTGATGATGGAGGCCATGTTTTTGGAGGGTCGATCTATTAATTTTTCCCTTCCTACCCTTTCCTGAATTTATGAATTATTGGGACAGATTCAGGAAGGTAGGTCTCCGTACCATCTTAGTGGACCCTTCCAATTCTTGTATGGGTGGATGGAAGAACACTTCCCATATTATGAGTATCGGCATACCACATGGGTTCCTCATTCTGACTTTCACCCATCTCTTCTTAGCATTTTTGTTGTCCATCCCAGGGTCCTGAGTGTTACCGATGCGGTCGGGCTGTTGAACGATGTTTCTTACTTCTCATTCGCATTGAATCCTACTACTCATAGATCCTTTAGGGGTGACAAGGAAATTTTTTTGGAGGAATGTTTATACCTTATCAATCTTAGGGATGGGATGCTCACTACCCATGTAGACTGAGTAGTTATCTGTGAACCATACCCCCCCTACCGGTTCGCCAGACAGTTTGGATGCCTTCAAGAAACTGTGTTGCTTCTAGATATTCAACTAATGAGTATAATGGGATTAATTGGACTAAGTGTCCTAATGGTCCCAAATGCCATAATGGGCCTAGGTGGCCTAATTATCCCAACGGGTCAAAGTGGCGTAATGAGCTGAATGGGACTAACAAACCTAAGTGGCCTAAGGGGCCTAAGTGGCCTAATGGTCCCAATGGGCTTAAGTGGCCTAAAGGGACTAATTGGTCTAATGGGGCTTACAGGCCTAACAGGATGAATAGGGATATGTGGCCTAATGGGTCCACGTGGCCAAATGGGCATAAGTGGACTAATGGGCCTAAACAGCCTAATCAGACAAAGGGGACTAATGGGCCAAAGTGGCATAATCATAGCCTAATGGGCCTAAGTGGTCTAATGGGTCTAATAAGGGGAATAAGTGGCCTAATGGGCCGAATGGGACGAATCGGCCTAATGGGCCTAAGTGTCCTAATCAGCCTAAAGGGCCTAATGGGACAAAGCAACCTAATTGGTCTATGTGGCATAATCGGCCTAATCGTCCTAATGGTCCTAAAGGATCTAATCAACCAAAGTGGACTAATGGGCCTAAGTGGCATAAACATAAACAAATGGGCCTAAGTGGCCTAATGGGTCCAATGGGCCTAAGTGTACTAATGGGTCCAATGGGCCTAAGTGTACTAATGGTCCTAATGGGCCTAAGTGGCTGAATGGGCCAAATGGACTGAATGGGTCTAATGGACTGAATGAGACTAATGGGCCTAGGTGGCCTAATGGGCCTAAGTAGCCTAATGGGTTGAATGGGACTAATGGGCCTAATGGGCCTAAGTGGCTGAATGGACCTAATGGATTGAATGGGTCTAATGGTCCTAATTGACCCAAGTTGCCTAATGGGCCTAAATTGCCTAATGGGCCAAATGGGCCTAAGTGGCCTAATGGGCGTAATAGGTCAATTAGGACTAAGTGGAATAATGAACCTAATGGGGCTAAGTGGCCTAATGTAATGAATGGTCCTAAGTAGCCTAATGGGCTGAATGGGCCTAATGGGCCTAATGGTCCTAAGTGGTCGAATGGACCTAATGGGTTGAATGGGCCTAATGGTCTTAATTGGCCTAAGTTGCCTAATGGGACTAAATTACCTAATGGGCCAAATGGTTCTAAGTGGCCTAATGGGCCTAATAGGTCAATTAGGCCTAAGTGGCGTAATGGGCCTAATGACACAAATGGGTTTAAGTTGTCCAATGGGACTAATAGGATGAATGGGCCAAAGTTTATGAATGGTCCTAATGGATTGAAAGGTTTTAATGGTCCGAATGGGGCTAATGATCCTAATGGGCCTAAGTGGCCTAATTGTCCTAATGGGCCTAAGTGTCCTAATGGACCTAAGTGGCCTAATGATTCGAATGGGACTAATGGGTTGAATGGAACCAATGGTCCAAAATGGTCTAGTGGGGTGAATTAGCCGAATGTGGTGAATTGGTTGAAGTGGCCTAATAGTCCAACTAAACCAAAGTGGCTTATTAGGATGAATGGGCCTAAAGGATCTAATGGGCGTAATGGGATGAATGTGCCAAATGGGACTAAAGGGTCTAATGGGCCTAATAATCCTAATTATCTGAATGGGTCGAATGGGTCTAATGGGCTTAGTGGGCCAAAGTGGCTTAATGGACTTATTGGGCCAAATGGACCTATTGGGCCTAATGAACCTAATGGGATTAAGTGGCCTAATGGTCTTAAGTGGAAAAATGGACCTAATACGCCTAATGGTAGTAATGGGCATAATGGGCATAAGTGAACCGATGGGCCTAATGAGCTTAAGTGTCCAAATGGGCCTAATGGGCCTAAGTGGACCAATGGGACTAATGTGCCTAAGTGGTCTAATGGTCCTAAGTGGTCGAATGGGCTGAATGGGCCGAATGGGCCTAATGGGTCGAATGAACCTAATGGGCCTAAGTGGCCTAATAGGATGAAGTGGCCTAATGGGCCCAATAGGCCTAACAGGCCAAAGTTTCCGAATGGGATCAATGGGTCAAATGGTCCAAATAGGCCTAAGTGCCTTAATGGGATGAAGTTTCCTAATAGACATAATGGGCCTAAGTTGCATAATGGGCCTGAGGGGACTAAGTGGATTAATGGGTCAAAGTGAACGAATGTGCCTAATGGGCATAATGCGTCTCAGTGGCCAAATCGGCCTAATGGGCATAATGGACCTAAGTGTCTGAATGGGCCGAATGGGCCTAAGTGGACCAATGGGACCAATGGGCCTAATGGTCCTAATGGTACTACTAGGCCCAATGGGCCTAATGGGCCTACTAGGCCTAATGGGACCACTAGGCCTGCTAGGCCTAGTGGACCTAATGGGCATAAGTGGCTTAATGTGCCCAAGTGGCCTAATGGGAATAAGTTGCCTAATGGGTCTAATGGGACTAAGTGGCCTATTGGGTTTAATGGGCCTAATGGGGCTAAGTGGACTAATGGGACAAAGTGGATGAATGCGCCTAATGGGATTAATGGGAATAGTGGGACGAAGTGGCCAAATGGGCCTAATGGGCCTAAGTGTTCTCATGGGCCTAATGGGACACAGTGGACTAATGGGCCTAATGCGCCTATTGGGCCTAAGTGGCCTGATGGGACAAAGTGAATGAATGGACGTATGGACATAATGGGCCTAATGGGCCTAATGGACCTAATGGGCCTAAGTGGCATAATGGGCCTAATGATCCTAATGGGACAAAGTGGATGAGTAGGAATAATGGGTCTAATGAGACAAAGTGTCCAAATAGTCCAAATGGGCCTAAATTGCCTAATAGACCTATTGGTCCTAAGTGTTCTAACGGGCCTAATGGGCCAAATGGGCACAAGTTTCATGATGGGACAAAGTGGATGAATTTTCCTAATGGTCTGAATAGGCATAATGGGACTAATTGGCTGAAGTGGCCAAATGGGCCAAATGGGCCTAAGTGGACTAATGGTCCTAATGGGACTAATGGGACAAAGTGGGTATGATTGCACTTTTTGATTGCACTGGGTACGATTAATTTTCGATTAGAATCATCTCTTTCTTCTCTGCCACCTAGATACAATAAACCTGGATACAATTTAGAATACCTCTTTTCCTCTTTCTTCCATCAAGCTTTCATGATAATTTCTCCAATGAACTTGTGATTTATGAAATACAAATCAACAAAGCATTGTCACATTTAATTTTATCATAGTCAGTAGACTTTGATAATTCATAAAAAAACACTTCTTTCATACTAGATCCAGTGTGAATTTGATGACCATTTACTTCCAACAAAATGCATTCTCCATGCGACCGATTATATCTTTCCAGATAATGATCAATTCCTCATTATGATCTTTTCACATACCAGACCTAAGACAAGTCTGATTAGTGCCTTTTATTTCAAACATATTTGCCTCATTATAATGGATAGAGTGAGTCTGATTCTTTTGAAAACAATGGCCAGTATGATTTCCACCAAATACAAAGTTAGGTGATTTTATTTCTTTAAACTATTTACTTAACAACAAAATACAACACATGAAAACAAACACCTTCCTCATCAACATGGTCCCAACAATCCCCCCCCTTTGGATTTTTTTGCCAACCAAGTTTCATAAATCATTTAACTTAGGCTCGTTTGGCCCATTTGGCCCATTTACCACTTAGTCCCATTAGGGAACCTGGTCCTATGAGTCCCATTATTCCAAATACACCCATTATACCCATTATGTCACTTAGGACCATTAGGCCCATTATCCCATTTGGCCCATTTGACCACTTAAGCATGTTAGGCCCATGACACCCATTAGGCCACATCGACCCATTAGGCCCATTAGGACACTTAGGAACTTAAGGCCCATTAGGCCACATCATCTCATTAGGTAACTTAGGATACTTAGGCCCATTGGACCCGTTAGGCCCATTAGACCCATTATGCCCATTCTGCCCATTGGGCCCATTAGGCAACTTAGGCCACTTAGGCCCATCAGACCACGTAGTCCCATAAGAACCATCAATACCATTAGGTAACTTAGGCCACTTAGGTCCATTAGGACACTTAGTCCTAGTCGACCCATTAGGCCACTTAGGCTCATTCGACCCATTAGGCCCATTAGACCCATTAGACCCATTAAGACGATTAGGCTACTTAGGTCCATTAGACCCATTAGGACCATTAGGCCCATTAGGAAACTTAGTCCACTTAAGGCCAGTGAGCACTTAGACCCATTGGACCCATTAGGCCCATTAGGAAACTTAGAAAATATAGGCCCGTTAGGCCACTTAAACCTATTAGACCCATTAGGCCCATTAGGCCCATTTCCCATTAGGCACATTAGGCCACTTATGCCCATTAGGCCCATTTGGCCACTTCATCCCATTAGTCCCATTAGGACACTTAATCCAATTAAGACCATTAAGCCACTTTGACCCATTAGGCAACTTAGGACACTTAGACCCATTAGATCCATTAGGCCCATTCATCCCATTAGGCGGATTATGTTTCTTTGGTAACTTAGTCCTATTGGACCCATTAGGCCCATTGGACCCATTAGTACCATTGGTCCCATTAGAAAACTTAGGCCACTTAGGCCCATTAGACCCATCAGGCCCATTAGGAAACTTAGTCCACTAAGTCCCATTAGGCCGCTTTGTCCCATTCGGCCCATTCAACCCATTAGGCCACTTAGTCCTATTCCACCCATTCAGCCCATTAGGCCTATTCGACCCATTAGGCCGATTAGGACACTTAGCCCCATTAGACCTATTAGGCCCATTAGGCCAATTAGTAAACTTAGTCCATTTAGTCCCATTTGACCACTTACACCCATTTGACCCATTAGGCCCATTAGGAAACTTAGGCCACTAAGTCCCATTAGGCCACTTAGACCCATTGGACCCATTAAGCCCATTGGACCCATTAGGTCCATTGGGAAACTTAGGCCACATAGGGTCCTTAGGCCACTTAGACCCATTAGACCCATTAGGCCCATTAGGTAACTTAGGCCACTTACAACCATTAGAACCATTAATCCCATTATGCTCATTAGGAAACTTGTGCCACTTTGACCCATTAGGCCTATTAGGCCCATTGGACCCATTAGGATGAATTATCCATAATGGGCCAATTATTCCCATTAGACCCATTGGCCCCATTAGACCACTTAGGCCCAATATGCCCATTAGGAAACTTAGGCACATTATGCTACTTAGGCCCATTATATCCCTTAGACCCATTAGGCCCATTGGGCCCCTTAATCCCATTTGGAGAATTAGGCCATTAGGCCCACTAGGTCGAATTGGCCATAGTGGGCACATTCATCCCATTAGGTCACTTAGGCCCAACGGGTCCAATCATCCCATTCGGCCTATTAGGTCACTTAGGTCACTCTGGCCCATTAGGACACTTAGGCCCATTAGGCCCCTTAGCCCCATTAGCCCCATTAGGCCCATTGGGTCCCTTAGTCCCATTAGGAAAATTAGTCCATTGGGCCCATTGGGCCTACTATATAACTTAGGCTCAATAAGACCAATAATCTCACTTGGACTATTAGGTCACTTAGGCCAATTAGGCCCATTAGGTCCCTTAGGCCCATTATCCCCCTTAGTACCATTAGGCCCCTTAGACCCATTAGTCCCATTGGTCCCCTTAGGCCCATTTGGCCCATTAGGCCCATTAGGTGCATTAGGCCACTTAGGCTTATTCATCCACTTTGGCCCCTTATTCCCCTTAGACCCATTAGGCCCATTGGGCCCATTAGGCACATTAGATACATTAGAGAAATTTTTCCATTAGGCCCATTAGGCTAAATTGACCATAATGGGCCCATTAGGCCACTTAAGCCAATTAGGACCATTAGGCTATTAAACCTATCAGGCTGAATTGGTCATAATGGACTCATTAGTCCACTTAGGCCCAATAGTCCCATTAATTCCATTAGGCCCATTAGGCCCATCAACCCACTTAGGCCCAACTGGTCCACTCGACCCATTAAGCCCATTAGGCTGAATGGGGCTTAATGGGCCCGTTACGAAACTTATGCCCAATAGGCCCATTTGGATCATTAGGCCACTTAAGCCACTTAGGCCCATTAGTAAAATTTATCCCAGTGGACCCATTAGGCCCATTAATCCCATTAGGCCCATTAGACCCATTAGGCCACTTAGTACCAATTGTCTTATTAGGCCACTTAGGCCGGTTTGGCCCATTAGGCCACCTAATCCCATTAGACCCATTTGGCCCATTAGGCCCATTAGGCCCATTTAGCCACTTAATTCCATTAGACCCATAAGACCACTTAGTCCACTTAGGCCCATTCGATCCTTATGCCCATTTGGCTATTTAGGTGAATTTAGGTCATTTAGGCCAATTTGGCTAATTAGGCTATTTCAGCCATTTAGGCCAATTAGGCCATTTTTTCTATTTAGTCCAATTTAGGCCAATTTAGGCCATTTAGGCCAATGAGGCCAATGAGACAAATTCAAGATAATTAGGCCAATTTAGTCCCTTTAGGTCATTTAGTCCAATTAGAAGATTTAGTCCACTTAGGCCAATTTAGGTCAATTAAGCCAATTATTCCAATTATTCCCATTAGTCCAATTAGGCTAATTAGAAAATTTAGTTCATTTAGGTCATTTAGGCCAACTTTGTTCATTTAGGATAATTAGTCCATTTAGGCCAATTTAGGTCATTTAGACTATTTAGGCTAATTTAGACCATTTTGTCCAATTTGGCCAATTATGCCATTTAGGCCAATTTAGACAATTTAGACCAATTATGTCAATTTGTTCGATTAGGCCATTTAAGCCGATTAGGCCAATTTTGACCATTTGGGCCAATTAGGGCAATTATGCAATTTAGAAAATTTATTCTAATTAGTTTATTTAGGGTAATTTTTTCAATTTAGGCCATTTAGACCAATTTAGGCCATTTAGGCCTATTTGACCAATTAGGCCAATTATATAATTTATGCAATTTAAGCCAATTTTGGACATTTAGACTAATTAGGCTAATTAGACCAATTTTTACCATTTAGGGAATTTAGGAAAATTAGTCTATTTAGTACAATTTAGCTCATTTAGACTAATTTGGAAAATTAGGCCAATTAGAAAATTCAGGCCAATTAGACCAATTAGGCCATTGAGGTCAATTTATGCCATTTAGGTCAATTTAGGCCACTTAGGCCAATTATACCAATTAGTTAATTTATTCCATTTAGTCTAATTATATCAATTAGGCCATTTAGGTTATTTAGACCATTTAGACCATTTAGACCATTTAGACCATTTAGACCAATTTAGGCCATTTAGACCAATTGGGCCAATTTAGGCCATTTAGGCTAATTTAGGCCAATTAGTCCAATTAGAACAATTAGGAAAATTATTCAATTTAGGAAATTTAGAAAAATTAGTCCAATTAGTCCATTTAGGCCAATTAATCCATTTAGGCCAATTAGGCCAATTAGAACATTTAGGCCAATTTAGGCCATTTAGGCCAATTAATCAATTTGGTCATTTAGGTCAATTAGGCCATTTAGGTCATATAGTACATTTATTACAATTATAAAATTTAGGTTATTTGGCCAATTTAGGTCATTTAGTCCATTTAGGCCAATTCAGATCATTTTGGCTATTTAGGCTAATTTAAACCATTTAAGCCAATACATCCAATTTGTCCATTTGGGCCAATTTAGGCCATTTAGGCCAATTATTCTGATTATTACATTTAATAAAATTTGGGAAATTTAGACCATTTTGGAAAATTAGGCCATTTTGGCCAATTAGGCCATTTAGGAAAATTAGACCAATTAGACATTTAGGGAATTTAGGTCAATGAGGCCAATTAGGTTAATTTAGGTCGTTTATGCCAACTAGACCATTTAGGGCATTTAGGAAAATTTAGGCCATTTATTCCAATTAGGATAATTAATCAAATTATTTAATTTATGCAATTTAATCCAATTAGGCCATTAAGGAAAATTTAGACCATTTAGACCAATTAGGCCAATTAGGCCAATTTTGGTCATTTAGGCCAATTTAGGCAATTTAGGACAATTCGGCCATTTAGGACATTTGGATAATGTACTATTAAAGGACACACAATATATAGACTTTCAAGTACGAGTACTCGTAAGCAGATGAGGCTTCTTCTCATGAAGTTTTTACTTGGTAATCTCTAAGAAAGAAGATTATGAGAACAAACTCATCAGTAGGAATTATTTATGTTTTGGTGTCATCAAATATTCCAATCTATGAGTGTGTGTGATGGTCTTTAGACTTTAATATTATTATTAAATCATGTCACAAATTTCATACTTATATGTATGTCGTAAACCATGACAATAATAGCTCATCAGGAAGTTGGATACGTTGGGTGTGTCACGAGTGATATGTCATTAATGAATAAGCTGATGAAATATTTGTCCCTTTTAGATTTATTGAAGTTGATATTTCAACCCTTTGATTGGAATAAAACCATCACATTAAATTCCATGGCCAAGGTGTAACCGTGTGTTTATTTCAGATAGTCAAAGGAATACATATTGAACATATAGGTTAGTGACATGGATTTGAAACCTTCTTGATGAGATATTGTGACAAAGAGATTATATTACATAGTGAGTGTTCGTATGTGGTTTTTTATGTTGCGACATCACTTCTTTTTCTTGGATGACTTGACCCATTTCTAGACAGTAATCTTGGACTTTAGGCAAGTCTGCCTAATGTCAATAAGAAGGAATCCTAGAGGTTCACACACTAAGTGTTTCCATTTATCTCGATTAAATTCTATTTGAGTTTAATTAATGGATTAAATATTATTCTCAAGTCTTAGGAATAATTTTATTCAATTTATATTGATTTCATAAAGTAACTAAATATTTATTCGTCGACATGTGAATAAAATATTTATTTTATTTATTGAATATTTTAATAAATATTTATTCGCTATATTTTAAATAAAATATTTATTTATGAATGAAATATTTATTCAGTTGTTCAATAAATGATAGAGGAGTTTGAACGGACCAAGAATGATTCCATTGAAAAATATTAATTAAAAATACCATTATATAAATTTTTTTATTGCGAAAGTTGGCGTGTGCCACAAAATAATAATTATATAATTATTATTATGTGGTATGAGATTTATTAAAGCTAATTAATGTTATTTAATAGCCGGTAAGTAATTAAATAATATTTTAACTTAAATCTCAACTCTATAAATAGGTGTCTATGTCTATTGTGTAGACCATCCAAAAATTTATAATAGATAATTGTTGTGCATGACGAGTTATCTCTCAACTCCTCCTCTCCCTCTCTCAAGAACGAGAAGCCCAAGAAATTTTTCTTCAAGACTGAAGAACGAGTGATCAAGAATGAAAAACATAAGACATTGGACTCACCACACTAGCACCTAGAGATAGAGTGTTGTTTCTTAGAGATCATAGGAGCACATGTGGATCTCTGTTATAAGGATTTTATCCTAGGATCCTCACAGTGAAATGATGGTAACCTAAAAGGGTATTTTCAGATGATCAAAATTCACTAATGAAGAAAGTCCCTAAGCACATGTATTTATTTCTTTAAATATTAAATAAATTATATTTAAATTTGACATAAAAGATCCTCACTCTTGGTTTTGGGAAACGGTTTTTAAAATAAATTTTAATACATCATCCATCTTTTCACGCTTCTGTTATTCCTCAAACCACCACCACCACTACTGTTACCGTCGCAACCTTCGTTGCCCCCCCCACCCTACCGCCACCACCACTGCCACCGTCATCAGCTCAACCACCACCAGTACCCTCATTGAAATCACTAGAGGTATCATATAAGGAGAGCATTGATTTCATACATGAATCAAAAGTAATAGTAGTCTATGATGAAAGTGGTGGACTTATAACTGACATGTCTTTCAGGAAGTGTTCGGTGACCAATTTACTTATTTAACACTCCCTTATATCTATTTTTTAGAATCATCTACTTCTACAAGATAATTTTTAAGTTTTGGGGTATGATAGGTTTGAGAGGCACTCTATGAGGGCCAGTACATAGTGGGGATAATGTTTTTCATGGGTCGACATCAGACTCTCCTATGGCTCTCATCACCTAATACTTGTCTCAAATGATCATTTTGCCTGAAGCTTCTATTTTCTTTATCATCAAGGGCCTCTATGATACACTTTTGAAAATATAAACAAGATATTTAATTACTAATTATGTATCGACATTTTAAATATTAATAAAAAAACTTACAATCTTTTCTTGTGTTTGTTCATTTATAGCTCTTCTATAATTTTTTTTCATAGTCAAGGAAAATAATTTTGCTCAAGGGACACAACCTTCGATAACAAATTTCTCTTGATGAAAATGAAATTGATTAGTATAATACTACATTATTGAATAATATGAAAGTGATAAACCAAGAATGAATTAAAATTATAGATTTTGAATAAATACATAGAATGAATAAGCATATAAATATACACTTAATTATAAATCTAATACTAGTGACATAACATAAACAATACATACAAATTATCATTATAAATATGTGTATGCTATAGATTCCTCTTGTATATTCATTTCAATATAATTCCATTCATGTTATGTAATTTGGTTATTTGGTTAGTTGGTAATTTTGATCATTTGTGCATTTATCTATTTGGCTAATTGGCCAATTAGTACATTTAGAAAAATTGGGTCGTTTAGGACAAATAGACCATTAGGCCAATTAGGTCATTATGCCATAGGAAATTTAGGACTTTAATCCATTTAGACCAATTAATCCATTAGGCCATTTAGGACATTAGGTCATTTAGGAAAATTAGGCTAATTATACCATTTAGGTCAATTAGGACAATTGGGCTAATTAGACCATTTAATCCAATTATATCATTTAATACATTTAGACCAATTAGGCCATTTAGAACAATTAGGTCATTTATTCCAATTAGTCCATTAGACTATTTAGACCAATTTGGCCATTAGTCCATTATCCCATTAGTTCATTACACCATTAGTCCAATTGGTCATTTGGAGATTTGACCATTTATGCCAATTTAGGCTAATTAGGCCAATTAGGTTAATTAGAACAATTAGACCATTTGATCCAATTGAACCATTTAATTCATTTCGACCAATTAGACCATTTAGAACCATTTGGCGGTTTAGGCCAATTTACACCAATTAGGCCAATTAGTCCAATTAGGTCAATTGGGACAATTAGGCCAATTCTACCATTTAATCCATTTAGACTAATTAGGCCATTTAGACCAATTAGTTCATTTATGTCAATTAGGACATTATGTCGATTATGCCATTAGGAGGAAATTAGGCTATTTAGACCAATTAGGTCATTTAGGTCATTAGTCCATCATCCCATTAGTTTAGTGGGCCATTAGGCTAATTGGTAATTTGGCCATTTAGTCATATAGACCAATTTAGACCAATTTAGGTCAATTAGAACCAAAAAATCCTAAAACCTAGAACCAAAACACTATATCTAATACACTAATAGCTAAGGGATAATGAGGCCCATTAGGACGATTAGGCCACTTAGGCCCATTAGGTCACTTAGGCCCATTCGTCCCATTCGTTCTAATAGGAAATTTAGGCCCATTATGCCCATTCAACCACTTAGGCCCATTAGGCCAATTTAGACACATAGGACCATTAGGCTCATCAGGCCACTTGGGCCCATTAGGCCCATTAGAACACTTAGGACCATGAGGTCCATTCATTACACTAGACCCATTAGGCCCATTCAAACCATTAGGACAATTAGTCCCATTAGGCCCATTACGACGGTTAGGCCACTTAGGCCTATTAGTCTCATTATGCTGATTTGGCCAATTATGCTCATTATGCCCATTAGACCCATTATGCCACTTAGGCCCAATTAGACCATTAGTCCCATTATTCCACTTAATCCCATTAGTCTGATTAGGCCACTTAGTCTCATTAGTCCACTTAGGCCCATAAAGTCACATTAGGCCCATTAGTCCCATTAGGCCACTTAGGCCCATTTGGCTCATTATGTGCATTAGTCCCATCAGGACCATTAGTCCACTTAGGCCCATTTAGAACATTAGATCCATTAAGCTGATTTGGACACCTGGGCCCATTAGGACAACTAGGCCACTTAGGCCCATTAGGTCACTAAGGCCCATTAGGCCCACTAGGCCCATTAGGCACATTCAGCCCACTAGGAAAATTCACCACATTAGCACCTTTAGGTCCATTAGGCCACTTAGGCCCATTCAAACAATTAGGCCCATTTGCCCACTTTGGTCCATTGAGACCATTTGGACCATTTGGCCCCTTAGGCCACTTTGTCCCATTTGGCCCATTAGGCCTCCTAGGACACTTAGTCACATTAGGCCAATTAGGCCCATTGAGCCCATTAGGACCGTTTGGCCCCTTTGGCCGTTAGGCCCTGTAGGCCACTTAGTCCCCTTAGGCCCATTAGCCCACTTAGGCCCGTTGATTCCATTCGGCACATTAGGCCCCTTAGGTCACTTATGTTACTTAGGTCAGTTAGGCCCATTATGCCACTTAGGCCCATTATGCCACTTAGTCCCATTAAGCCCCTTAGGCCACTTAGGCTGCTTAGTCTCATCAAGCCCATTTGGCCAATTTGACCCATTATACCCATTAGCCATTGGGCCCATTAGACCTCTTAGGCCCATTGGGCCACTAAGGCTCATTAGGCCACTTAGTCCCATTAGGCCACTTATGTCCATTAGGCCCATTAGGACCATTAGGACACTTAGACCCACTCATCCACTTATGCCCATTCGACCCATTAGGCCCTTTAGGCCACTTAGGTTGCTTATGCCTATTAGGCCCATTTGTAATAAGGCCCATTAGGCCCATTTGACCCCTTAGGCCCACTAAGCCCATTATGCCACTTCGGCTCATTAGGCCACTTAGGCCAATTAGGCCCATTGGGCCACTTAGTCCCATTAGGCCCATTAGTCATATTAGGCCACTTTGGCCCATTAGCCCCTCCAAATCATTTTTTAAATTTTCATAAAAGCCACTTTCAGGAAAAAGTGTGATCCGTACACCAACATGACACATATCCAAATTTCAAAAATAGTCCACATAATTAAAATTTAAAATTAGTATCATCACTGCGGGAACCGTCATATCAGCAACAGATCTTGTGAATCACGCAACCACTACATATAAGATAACACGTCGAAGAAGTTGTCACCATCATCATCACCACATTTTCATCCACTCCGAAAATCATTTTCGTAACCATTATCTCTAGAGTCACCACATCGCCGGAGGGAACACCACCTTTGTCATCATCAACCATCATCGTCAGAGCTGAGAATCAGAGAAAAATGAACCAGGATGCCCACTAATCACCACTGATGTCTTCATATCACTGCTATAGAACTCCAACATCACCGCCAAAAAATCATCAAAACAGAACATCACAACCATTCGAACCATTAAAGCTGGTCCATTATCCCTCTTGGAGATCCTATTCCCCTCAATCTGCACCTCCTAGAACCTCCATGAAGACCCGTTCACTGGACAGATAGGGAAAGAAGCACAGAAGGATGAGTAAATGGAGGCCTAGATAGGGGATCAAGCCAGAAACCACATCGATCAAACAAAATAGAGAAACAAAAATAGTGAAGAAAAATCTATCCAAAACAAAATCACTATATGAGACCTTAATCTACATCCAAAAAATAGTTAAGGATCAAAGCAAAGTAATGAACCTGAGCTGCGGCCACTATCATCACTACTCCAGCACCATCCCAAGTAGGCCTAGATCCCAAATCAAGCTCGACCAAAGTGGAGTCCATGGTGATGGGTAGGTCAACATTGTTAGAGGATAAAGAAGGCATCATACACACTCACCAGTTCTGACCCAAGACGTCTAAAGCACCCACTTATTCCACTTAGGCTCATTAGGCCCATGATTCCACTTAGGCCCATTAGGCCCATCAAGCCACTTAGGCCAACTAGGCCCATTAGGCCACTTAGGCCCATTCTTCCCATTCATCCCATTGGGCCAATTGGGACACTTAGGCCCATTTGGCTCATTTGGAAACTTGGACCCATTAATCCCATTAGGCCACTTCGACCCATTAGTACAATTAGGCACATTAGGCCACTTACACCCATTAGGAACATTGGGCCACTTAAGACCATTCGGCCACTTAGACCCATTAGTCCCATTAGTCCACTTAAACCCATTTAGCCACTTAGGACATTTCTCCCCATTAGGCCACTTAGGCCCATTCATCCACTAAGGTCCATTAGGCCACTTTGTCCCATTAGGCCCTTTAGGACGATTAGGCCAATTAGGCCCATCTATCCCATTCGACCCATTAAGCCACTTAGGCCCACTGGGACCATTAGTCCACCTCATCCCATTATGCCCATTTGGCCACTTCATCCCATTACGCCCAATAGGCCACCTAGGCCCATTGAACCCATTAGGCCCATTGTTCCACTTACCCCATTAGGCTCATCCATCCACTTAGGCCCATTAGCCTATTAGGCGCATTCGGCCAATAAGCCCGTGAGGCCATTGATTCCCATTAGGCCACTAAGTCCCACGATAACACTTAGGCCTATTATGCCCATCAAGCCACTTAGGCCCATTCGACCCATTGGGCCACTTACACCCATTAGGCCTATTGGGCCCATTGGGCCACTTATGCCCATTCGACCACTTAGTCCAATTCATCCCATTAGTCCACTTAGGCCATTTAGTCCCATTAGGACCATTGGGAAACTTAGGAATATTATGAAACTTAGGCCCATTAGGTTGATTAAGACACTTAGGCCCTTAGGCCACTTAGGACCACCAGGCCCATTAAGCCCATTATGCCGATTAGGCCACTTAGGCCCATTAGCCGTACTAGGAAAATTTGTCCCATTAGGACCCTTAGCACCATTAATCCCATTAGGCGGATTAGGAAACTTAGTCCCATTAGGCCACTTAGGTCCATTAGGCACATTATGACACTTAGGGTAATTAGGCCCATTTATCCAATTAGGCCCATTAGGCCCATCAGTCCCCTAGACCTGTTAAGCCTAGTAGTCCCATTAGGCCACTTAGGCCCATTAGGCCACTTAGCCCCATTAGGAAGATTAGGTGACTAAGGCCCATTAGGATACTTAGGCCCACTAGGCCCATTAATCTCATTTGGTTGATTAGGGCACTTAGGCCCATTAGGCCACTTAGGCCAATTAGGACCATTAGGCCCATTAATTCCATTTGGACGATTAAGAAACTTTGGCCCATTAGGCCAATTTGGACCATTAGTCAACTTAGGAAATTAGGTCCATTAGGTCTATTAGGCCCATTAGGCCACCCAGACCCATTTGGCCTATTCGACCCATTGGGCCCATTATGCCCATTAGGCCAATTAGGCAACTTTGGATCATTATGCCACTTAAACCCATTAGTCACATTAGATCCATTAGGCCACTAAGGCTAATTATGCTTATTAGGCCCATTTGGACCTTAGGACCGTTAATCCCATTAAGCCCATTAGGCCACCTAGGCCCATTAGACCACTTAGGCCCATTATTCCCCTTAGGGCCATTAGGCCCCTTAGACCCATTACACCCATTATGCCCATTACACCCATTACGCCCATTAGTCCACTTAGTCCCATTAGGACACTTAGGCCCATTAGGCCACTTAGGCCCATTAGTCACATTAGGCCACATAGGCTAATTAGGCCAATTCCTACCATTAGTCCCATTAGGCCCATAGGTTCGTTAAGCCCCTTAATCCCATTAGGCCACTTAGGCTCATTAGGCCACTTAGTGCCATTAGGCCGATTAGGTGACTAAGGCCCATTAGGCCACATGGGCCCACTAGGCCCACTAAACCCATTAGGCCAATTAGGACACTTAGGCCCATTAGTCCAATTAGGCCTATTAGGACCATTAGGACCATTAATCCCATTAGGCCTATTAGGAAAAATTTTCCTATTAGGCCACTTTGGACCATTATTCCACTTACGCCAATTAGTCTCATTCATCCCATTAGGCCCATTAGGCCCATTCGTCCCATTAGGCCACCAAGGACCATTTGGTCCATTCGGCCCATTGGGCCCATTATGCCCATTAGGCTGATTAGGAAAATTTGTCCCATTAGGCCACTTTGACCCATTAGGCCCATTAGACTCATTAGGCCACTAAGGCCAATTAGGCCCATTTGGCCCATTTGGACCCTAGGCCTGTTAATCCCATTAAGCCCATTAGGCCACCTAGGCCCATTAGGCATCTTAGTCCCATTAGGAACCTTATGCCTATTAGGCCCCTTAGGCCCATTAGGCCCCTACACCCATTACACTCATTACGCCCATTACGCCACTTAGGCCCATTAGACCGCTTAGGCTCATTAGGCCGCTGAGGCCAATTCAACCCATTAGGCCCCTTTTTTCCTTAGGATCATTAAGCCCATTAAGCCACCCTGGCCCATTAGGCCACTTAGGCCCATTAGGCCCCTTAGGCCCATTAGGCCACTTAGTCCAATTAAGCCCATTAGGCCCATTAGGAACATGAAGCCCATTAGGTCGATTAGGCCACTTAGGCCCATTAGGCCACTTAGGCCCATTAGGATCATTAGGTCACTTAGTCCCACTAGGACCATTAGGCCCATTAGGCCAAATAATCCCATTTGGTACCTAGTCCCGTTAATCCCATAAATCCCATTAGGCCCATTAGGCCCACTAAGAACCTTGGTCCCATTTAGACCATTAGGCCACCTAGGCCCATTCGGTCCATTAGCCCACTTAGGACCACGAGGCCCATTAGGCCCCTTAGGTATATCAAGCCTATTCGGCCCATTCAGCCACCTAGGAAAATTAGGCCCATTTGGCCACCTAGGCTGATTTGGACCATTAGGCCACTTAGGCCCAGAGGCACATTAGGCCACTTAAACCCATTTATCCCATTTGGCCACTTAGGATCATTAGACCCACTAGGACTGTTAGGCCACTTCGGCCCTTGTGGCCCATTAGGAACATCTATCCACTTAGGTCTATTAGGGCCATGAGTCTACTTAGGACCATTAGGCCACTTGGCCCATTATGCCCATTCTTCCACTTAGGTCCATTAGGCCCATTAATCCAATTGTTCCCTTTCATCCACTTAGGCCCATTCAGCCTATTTGGCCCATTTGACCCATTTGTCCCATTCGACCCTTTATGCCCATTGGGCCTATTAGACCCATTGGTCACATTAGTCCAATGAGGCCCATTCAGCCCATTATGCCCATCAGGTCCATTAGGCCACTTAGGTCCACTAGGCTACTTAGGCCCATTATTCCCATTAGGCCACTTAGGTCACTTACGTTCATTCGCCCACTTGTGCCCATTATGCCCATTGGGCCTACCAGACCCATTGGGCCCATTAGGCACAATCGACCATTGATGTCCATTGGGCCCATTAGGCCCCTTAGTCCCATTAGGCTCCCTCGGCCCATTAGGAAACCTAGGCCCATTGGGCCACTTAGACCAGGGAGTCCCATTAGGCCCATCGGTCCTATTAGGTAACTTAGGCCCATTAGCCCAATGGGGCCACTGAGTCCCATTGGGCCAATTGGGCCAATTAGGACCATGAGGTCAATTAGGACATCAAGGTCCTTGAGGCCCTTTAGGCCCATTAGGCCACCTAGTCCCATTTGGCCCATGAGGCGCATTAAGCCCATTAGGCCACTTAGGCCAATTCGGCCCATTATGCCACTTAGGCCTATTCAACCCATCAGTCACATCGGTCCACTTAGGCCCATTTTGCCTATCGGGCCCATTAGGCCAATTAGGCCCATTCAGTTCATTAGTCCACTTAGGACCATTAGGCCCTTGGGGCCCATTAGGTCCATTAGGCCACTTAGGTCCATTCATCTCATTCGGCCAATTGGGCCACTTATGTCCATTTGTCTCATTAGGCCACTTAGGCCTCTTAGGCCCATCGGGCCCATCAGGACCAATAAGCCACTTAGGCCCATTAGGAAACTTCGGCCAATTCGGCTCATTAGGCCACCTAGGCCCATTAGGCCACTTATGCCAATTAGGCTAATTAGGCCACTAAGGCCCATTAGGCCCATTGGTCCACTTAGTTCCATTGGCTCATTTATCCACTTAGGCCCATTAATCCCATTAGGCCACTTAGGCCACATAGAACGATTAGGCCCATTAGGCCACTGAGACCCATTAGGCCACTAAGTCCCATTAGGACACTTTGACCCATTAGTAAACTTAGGCCCATTAGGCCGATTAGGCCAGTGAGGCCCATTAGGCCCATTAGTCCACTTAAGCCCATTAAGCCCATTATGCCCATTATTCCTATTAGGCCACATTTCCCATTAGGACACTTAATCACATTAGTCCCATTAATCCACTTAGGCCACTTAGTCCCATTATGTCCATTAGGCACATTTTTCCACTTCAGCCCATTCGGCCACCTAGGCCCATTAAGCCCATTAGACCACTTAGGTACATTATGCCACTTAGGAGCATTAGGCCCATTAGGCCACTTAGGCCCACCAGGCCACTTAGTCCCATTGGGCCACTTATGCCCATTTGGCCCATTAGGCCACTAAGGCCCATTAGGCACATTCAGCCAGTTAGGCCCACTTGGTCCATTAATCCCATTAGGATAATGAGGCCACTTAGGCCCATTAGGCCACTTAGCCCATTATCCAATTAGGACCATTAAGTCCATTAGGACAATTAGGAAACTTTGTCCCATTAGGACACTTAGGCTCAATAGGCCACTTAGGTTAATTAGGCCCATTAGGCCCATTTATCCTATTTGGCCCCTAGGCCCGTTATGCCCATTAAGCCCATTAGGCCACTTAGGCCCATTATGCCACTTAGTCAAATTAGGAAAATTAGGCCACTAAGGCCCATTAGGCCCATTAGTCCAATTAGGTCCACTAGTCCCACTAAGCCCATTAGGCTAATAAGGTCACTTAGGCACATTAGGACACTTAGGCCCATTCGACCCATTCGACCCATTCGACCCATTCGACCCATTAGGCAAATTAATCCCATTAGGTGAATTAGGAAACTTTGGCCCATTAGCCCCCTTAAGCCCATTATTTCCACTAGGACCATTTGACCACTTAGTCTAATTAGGCCCATTCGGCCCATTAGGCCACTTAGCCCCATTTGGGTGATTAGGCCCATTTGGCATATTCATCCCATTAGGCTGATTCGGCAACTTTGGCCCATTAGGCCACTTAGGCCCATTTGGCCACTTCCCATTTGTCCCATTCAACCCATTCGAGCCATTAGGACCATTTGGACCATTGGGCCACTTTATCCACATAGTCCCATTAGGACCATTGGGCCCATTAGGCCCATTATGCCACTTAGGCCCATTAGGCCCACTAAGCCCATTCATCCCATTAGGCCACTTCGAACCATTAGTCCACTTAGTCCAATTAGGGAACTTAGGCCCATTAGGCCCATTAGGCCACTTAGGCCCATTCAACCAATTCTGCAGCTTAGGCCCATTGGGCCCATTTGGCCACTAGGACCATTCGCCCCATTAGGCCCATTAGGCCACCTATGCGCATTAGGCCCACTATGCCCATTATGCTCATTCATACCATTAGGCCCATTATGACAATTAGTCTCATTAGTCTACTTAGTTTATTTAGGTCCATTAGTCCCTTTAGGCCCAAGAGGCCACTAAGGACCATTAGGCCTGTCAGTCCACTTAGGCCCATTAGGTCCATTGGGCCACTAAGGCCCATTAAGACCATTACACCACTTAGTCCCATTCGACCCATTCGCCCACTTAGTCCACTAGGCCCATTAGGCCAATTGGGCCCATTGATCCACTTAGGCTGATTACGTCACTTAGGCCCATTGGACCACTTCTGCCCATTAGGCCCATTCGGCCACTTTCCACTAGGATCATTAATCCAATTAGGCTGATAATTCCACTTAGGCTGATGAGGCCACTTGGTCCCATTAGGCCCATTAGTCCCATTCGGCCCATTAGGCCCATATGGCCACTTAGGCCCATTTGGCCCATTTGGCACATTAGGTCAATTAGTCCCATTTTGGAACTTAGGCCCACTGGTCCCATTAGACACATTAATCCACTTTCTCCCATTAAGCCCATTGGGCCAATTAGGCGCATTAGGCTAATTTAGCCCATTCGACCACTGAGGCCCACTAGGACCATTAAGGCACTTAGGCTCATTCATCCCATTAATCCACTTACGCCCATTAGGCCCATCAGGGATATTATGCCACTTAAGCCCATTTGGCCACTTAGTCCCATTAGGACCATTCTCCCCACTTAGCCAATTTGGCCCATTAAGCTCATTCATCCACTTAGGCTCAATCTTCCACTTATGCCCAAAAGGCCCATTAGGCCCATTCAGTCAATTAGGCTGATTTGGCCACTTGACCCATTAGGTTCATTAATCCCATTAGGACACTTAGGCCCATTAGGCCCATTTGGTCGATTAGGCTGATTAGGCCACTTAGACCCATTAGGCCCATTAGGACCATTAGAACACTTAGGCCCATTAGGACCATTGGGAACATTAGGTACCTTAGGCCCATTAATACCATTAGGCCAATTAGGCAACTTAGGTTCATTAGGACACTTAGACCCATTTGGCCCATTTGGACCATTTGGCCACTTAGGCTAATTAGGTCCACTAAGCCCATTCGAACCATTATGCCCATTTTCCCCTAGGCCTGTTAAGCTCATTAAGAAAATTAGGACACTTAGGCCAATTAGGCTGATTAGGCCACTAAATCCCATTAGGCTACTTAGACCCACTAGACCCATTAAGCCCATTAGGCCAATTAGGCCACGTAGACCCATTAGGCCACTTAGGAC
The DNA here is from genome assembly GCA_963277665.1 of Viscum album. Classification (NCBI taxonomy): domain Eukaryota; kingdom Viridiplantae; phylum Streptophyta; class Magnoliopsida; order Santalales; family Viscaceae; genus Viscum; species Viscum album. The sequence goes on from OY728156.1 coordinate 1,781,729,455, forward strand.
CAATAATACCATTAGGCCCATTAGGCCACTTAGGCCCATTAGGCCCATTACACCCATTATGTTGATTAGGAATCTTTGGACCATTAGGACAATTAGGCCCATTAGGACACTTAGGACAATTAGGCCCATTCAACCCATTTGGCCCATAGACCCGTTAAGCCCATTAATCCCATTCGGCCACTTAGGTCCATTGGGACACTTAGGCCCATTAGGCCCCTTAGGCTATTTAGTCCCATTCAGAACCTGGAATGTTAAGCCCATTAAGCCAATTAGGCCCATTAGGCCCATTAAGCCACTTGGCCCCCTTGGCCCATTAGGCCCATAAGGCCACTAGAGACCATGAGGCCTATTAGTCCACTTAGGCCCATGAGGACTGTTAGGCCCATGAGTCCCCTTAGGCCACTTAGGCCCATGAAGACTATTAGGCCACTTAGGCCCATGAGGCCCATTAGGCCACTTCGGCCCATCAGGCACATTAGGAAAATTCTTCCACTTAGGCCCATTCATCCCATTATGTCACTTAGGCCCATTATTCCCATTAGGCCCATTAGTTCAATTGCGCCAATTAGGCCCCTAAGGCCCCTTAGGCCTATTAGTACCATTATGCCACTTAGGCCCGTTAGCCCATTTGTCCAATTAGGCCCATTAGTCCCATTAGGACCATGAGTACCATTAGGCCCATTAGGTCCATTCAGAACATTAGGCCCATAAGTCCACTTAGGCCCATTGGGCCCCTTAGGCCTATTCGGATCGTTAAGCCCATTTGGACACTTAGGCCCATTAGGCCACTTAGGTCCATTAGGCCCATTGGTCCAATTAGGACCATTCGGCCCATTAGTCCCATATGGCCACCTAGGCCCATTGGGCCCATTAGGCCCATTCATCCCATTTGGTGCATTGGGCCCATTAGGCCCATTCGACTACTTAGGCCCACTAGGCTCATTAGTCCACTTAGGCCCATTAGGCAACTTATGCCCATTAGGACCATTAATCCCATTAGTCGAATTAGGCCCATTAGGCCCATTAGGACCATTCGACCACTTAGGCCCACTAGGCCCATTAGGCCCATTAGGTCACTTCGGACCACTAGTCCCATTGGGCCACATAGCCCCATTAGGCCACTTACGCCCACTAGACCCATTAGACCAATTAGGTGAATTAGGCCCATTAGGCTCATTCATCCACTTAAGCCCACTAGGCCCATTAGGCCACTTAGACCCATTAGGGCACTTCATCCCATTAGGCACATTAGGCCACTTATGCACATTAGGCCCATTAGGCCCATTAGGCCCATTATTACACTTAATCCCATTCATCCACTTAGGCCCATTAGGTCCATTAACCCCGTTAAGCCAATTTGGACCATTAGGTGCATTCGGCCACTTAGGCCCATTAGTCCTAATCAGCCACTTAGGCCCATGAGTCCCATTAGTCCCATTAGATCGATTATTCCAATTAGGCCACTTAGGGAACTTATACCCATTAGTCACATTAGGTCCATCATGCCACTTAGTCCCATTAGGCCCATTCAGTTGATTAGGCCAATTAGGGCACTTAGACCCATTAGGCCCATTAGGCATCTTAGGCCCATTAGGCCCATTCGATTGATTAGGCCGATTCGGCCACTTAGGCTCATTAATTCGATTAGTATGATTAGGCCACTTAGGCCCATTAGTCCATTTAGGTGCATTAGATCACTTAGGCCCGTTTGGCACATTCGGTCGATTAGCAATATTAGGCCACTTATACCCATTAGGCCCATTAGACCACTTAGACTTATTATTCCCATTATGCCAATTTGGTTGACTAGGCCGATTATGCCATATAGGCCCATTATCCCCATTAGGCCACTTAGGCCCATTAGGCTCATTCGGCCGATTAGGCCGATTAGATCACTTAGGCCACTTAGGTCCATTATACCCCTTAGGCCAATTAGGCCATTTAGGCCACTTAGGCCACTTAGGCATTAAGCCCATTAGGCCCATTAGGCCACTTAGGCCCATTAATACCATTTTTACCATCATTCGATTAGGCCCATTAGGCCAATTAGGCAACTTAGGCCAATTAGGCCCATTAGGCACATTAGGCCACTTAGGCCCATTAGGCCCATTAGTCCTATTCATTTGATTATGGGGATTAAGCCACTTAGGCCCATTAGGCCCCTTTGGCCCATTATCCCATTAGTCCCATTACCCCACTTAGGCCCATTAAACCCATTTTTACCATTGGGCCCATTTGGCCCATTTGGCCACTTAGGCCCATTAAGACACGTAGGCCCATTAGGCCAATTAGGCCCATTGAACCCATTATTCCCATTAATCCCATTAATCCACTTAGGCCACTTAGGCTCATTAGGCCCATTTGGTCGATTAGCTCGATTAGACTACCTTTTCCCATTAGGCCATTTAGTCCCATTATGCCCATTAAATCCATTAGGCCCATTAGGCCCATTAGGCCCGTTAATCCACTTAGGCCACATAGGCCCGTTAGACCCCTTCGGTCGATTATCCTAATTAGGCCACTTAGGCCACTTAGGACAATTAGGTCCATTAGCCCCATTAGACCCATTAGGCCCATTAGGTCCACTAAGCCCATTAGAGAACTTAGGCCCATTAAACCCATTAGGCCACTTAGGACCATTAGGGCCATTAATCCCATTAGTCCATGAGCCCCATTCCACCCATGAGGCCACTTAAGCCCATGAGGCCCATTAGACTCATCAAGCCACTTGGGCCCATTAGGCCTATTAGGTCCATTAATCCCATTAGGCCCACTAGGCCCATTAGGCCACTTAGGCTCATTAGGAAACTTATTCCCATTAGACCCATTATGCCCATTAGGCCAATTAGACCCAATAGGCCCACTCTTCCACTTAGTCCCACTAGGCCCATTAGGCCTCTTAGGCCCATTAGGTCACTTAGGCACACTAGGCCCAATCCTCCACTTAGACCCATCAGGCCACTTATGCCCCTTAGGCCCACTAGTAAAACTAGGTGCATTAGGTCCATTACACCCATTCGACCACTTAAGCCCACTAGGCCCATTCGGCCACTTAAGCCCATTTAGCCGCTTAGGACCATTGGGACACTTCGTCTTATTAGACCCATTAGGATACTTATACCCATTAGATCCATTAGGGCCATTGTGACACTTAATCCCATTTTTCCACTTAGACTCATTTGGACCATTAACCCTATTAGGCCAATTTGGCCCATCGACCATTAGGCCCATTAGTCCCAATCAACCACTTAGTCCCATAAGGCCCATTCGATGGATTAGGCCAATTAGGCCACTTAGTCCACTTAAGCCACTTAGACCAATTAGCCCCATTAGGACCATTAGTCCACTTAGGCTCATTAGTCCCATCCGTCCGATTAGACCGATTAGTCCTATTAGGACACTTAGGTCACTTAGACCCATTAGGGCCATTAGGCTCATCAAGCCTCTTAGGTCCATTAGGCCCATTCGATCGATTTTTCTGATTTGGCTACTTTGGCCCATTCGGTTGATTACCTTAATTAGGCCACTTAGGCTCATTAGGCCCTTTAGGCCCATTAGACCACTTAGCCACATTTGGTCGATTAGCAGATTAGGCCACTTAGACCCGTTAGGCCCATTAATCCCATTAGGACACTTAGGCCCATTAGAACCATTCAGTTGACTAGGATGATAGGCCACATATTCCCATTAGGCCCATTAGGCCACTTAGGCCCATTAGGCCCATTTGTCTGATTAGGTTGATTTGACCACTTTGTCCACTTAGACCCATTATGCCCCTTATGACCATTAGGCCCTTTAGGCCCATTAGGCCACTTAGTCCACTTAAGAATTAGGCCCATTAGGCCACTTAGGCCCATTTTCCCATCAGTTGATTAGGCCAAGTAAGCCACTTAGGAAACTTAGGCTAATTAGACCCATTAATCCCATTAAGCCACTTAGGCCCATTAGTCCCATTAGGCCACTTAGGACCATTAGGCCCATTAGGCCCATTCAGTCGATTAAGGGAATTAGGCCACTTTGTCTCATTAGGCCCATTAGACCACTTATGCCCATTAGTCCCATTAGGCCACTTAGGCCCATTAGACCCATTAGACCCATTAGTCCCGTTAGTCCAGTTAAGCCACTTAGGACACTTAGGCCCCTTAGACGCATTCAGTCGATTAGCTCAATTAGGCCACCTAGGCCCACTGGGCCCATTATGCAATGTAGGCCCATTAGGTACATTTGGAAACTTAGGCCCATTAGGCCCATCAAACCCATTAGTCCCACTAGGCCCATTAGGCCCATTAATCCACATAGTCCACTTAGGCCCCTTAGGCCCATTCAGTTGATTAGCCCGATTAGGCCACTTAGGCCAATTTGGTTCATCTAGCCCATTAGCCCCATTTGGCCCATCAGACCCATTAGGCCCACTAAACCCACTAGGGAACTTAGACCCATTAAAACTCTAATGACGAGGATGCCCATTAGGACCATCAAGACCATTAGGCCCATGAGGCGCATTCTACCCATGAGGCCAATCAGGCCCATTATGTCACTTAAGCCCATTCAACCCATTAGGCCCATGAGTCCACTTAGGCCCATTAGACACATGAGGTGCATTAGACTAATCATGTCACTTAAGCCCATTAGGCCCATTAGGCCCATTAATCCCATTAGGCCCACTAGGCCCTTTAGTCCACTTAGGCCACTTAGGCCCATTAGGCCCATTAGGCCCGCTAGGCTCATTCGTCCCATTTGTCCCATTTAGCTAACTCAACCCAGTAGACCCCTTATGCCCATGAGGCCCATTGGTCCCATTAGGCCACTTAGGCCCATTCATACCATTAGCCCCTTTAGGCCCACTTCGACCACTTAGGACCATTAGGCACATTATGGACATTAAGCCCATGAGGCAACTTAAGCCCATCAGGCCAATTATACCCATTTGGATGATTAGTCACATTAGGCCCATTAGGCCCTTTAGGCCCACTAGGCCCATTAGGCCACTTAGGCCCATTAGGCCCATTAGGGAACTTAGGTCCTTGAGACCATGAGTCCCATTAGGATCATCAGGCCCATCATGCCACTTAGGAACATTAGTTCCATTAGGCCCATTATGCACATTAGGACACTTAGGCCCATTGGGCCCATTGGGCCCATGAGGGCACTTCGGCCCATTAGACCCATCGGGCCACTTCGTCCCATTAGGCCAATTAGGCCCATTCAGGCGCATAGGCCCATTAGGACTATTATGTCACTTATCCCCATTATGCCTACTAGGCCCATTAGGCCACATCGACCTAGGAGGCCCAGTAGGCCCATTAATCCCATTAGGCCCATGAATCCACTAAGTCTCATGAGGCCCATGAGGCCCATTAAGCCCATTAGGCCACTTATGCCCATTAGGCCCATTAGGCACATGAGGCCACTTAGGCCCATTTGGCCCATGAGGCCCATTTGGCCCATGAGGCCCATTTGGCCCATGAGGCCCATTCGGGCCTTGAGGCCCATTTGGCCCATTCCACCATATAGGCCAATTCCAATTAAGCCCATTCAGCCCATCTAGCCACTTAGGCCCATTGGGCCCATCAAGACACTTAGTCCCATTGGGCCCATTAAGCCACTTAGGCCCATTAAGAACATTAGGTCCATCATGCCCATTATCCCACTTAGGCCATTTAGGCCCATTAGGGCCATTAAGGCCATGAGGCTCATCATGCCCATTCGGCACATTAGGCCACTTAGGCCCATTGGGCCCATTAGGCCCATTGGGCCAATTAGGACCATTATTACCATTGGACCTACAAGCCAATTAGGCCCATTAAGACACTAAGGATCATTTTGACCATTAGGTCGATCAGGCCCATCGGGACCATTCAGCCACTGAGGCCCATTAGGCTTATTAGGACCATTAGGCCACTTCGGCCCATTAGACCCATTAGGCCCATTAGGTTACTTCATCCACTTAGGCCCATTAGGCCAATGAGGACACTAAGTACCATTTGGACCATCAATCCCATTAGGTCACTTAGGCCCATTAGGCCCATTAGGCCCATTCAACGCATTAGGCCACCTAGGCCCAATAGTGCCATTAGGCCATTAAGGCTGTTTAGGACCATTAATCCACTTGGTCCCATTACACCCATTAGGGCCATTAGGCCCATCAGTCCCATTAGGCCCATTAGGAACATTAAGCCCATCAGGCCACCAAGGCTCATTCATCCCATTAGTCTACTTAGGCCACTTAGGCCCATTAGGCCCATTAGGCCCACCAGGCTAGTGAGGCCCATTTGGCCCATTTGGACCATCAGGTCCATCAGACCCATTAGGCCACTTAGGCCCATTAGGACAATTAGGACCATTAGGTCACTTGGGCCCATTCAACTCATTAGGCCACTTAAGCCCATCAGGTCCATCAAGCCCATCAAGCCCATGAGCCCACTTAGGCCCATTCAACCCATTATTCCCATCAGGAACATCACGCACATTAGGCCACTTAGGCTCATTCTGCTCATTATGCCACTTAGGACCATTAAGCCCATCCGACCCATTAGTCTCATCGGGGCCATTAGGCCACTTAGACCCATTATGCCCATTATGCCCATTATGCCCATCAGGTCTATCAGGCCCCTTAGGCCCATTCGGGTCAATATGACACATATGCCCATTAATCCCATTAGGCTATCTAGGCCACTTGGGCCCATTAGACCCATTAGAACACTGAGGCCCGTTAGGCCACTTAGGCCAATTTGTCTCATTAGGTCACTTAGGCCCATTAGGACCATTAGGCCCATTAGTCCACTTAGGCCCTTTAATCCCACTCATCCCATTATTCCACTTAGGTCCATTGGGCCCATCAGGCCACTTTGGCCCATTATGCCAGTTTGGCCCATTAAGCCCATTAGTCCACTTAGGCCCATTATCCCACTTAGGACTATTAGTCCCATGAATCCACTTAGGCCCATAAAGCCACTTAGGCCCATTAGTCCCATTAGTCCACTTAGGCCCATTAGGCCACTTATGACCATTATGACAATTAGACCACTTAGGCCCATTTGGAAATTCTAGCCACTAAGGTCGATTAGGACCATTAGGCCATTATGGCCCATTAGGCCCATTAGGCCATTTTGTCCACTCAGACCCATTAGGCCCATTAGGCCACTCAGTACCATTAGGACCATTAGGCCACTGAGGCCCATTAATCCATTTAGGCCCATTCGACTCATTAGTCCACTTATGCCCATTAAGCTAATTTGGCCACTTAGGCACATTAGGACCATTCGGCCCATTTGGCCACTAAGGCTCACTAGGCCCATTTGCCCCATTAGGCCACTTATTCCCATTAGGGCCATTAGGTCACTTTGGCCACTTAGGCTCATTTGGCCCATTAGGCCACTGAGTCCCATTCGACCAACTAGTCCACTTTGGCCAATTAGGCCACTTAGGCCACTTAGGCCCATTAGGATACTTAGGCCCATTAGTCCCATTGGGCCTATGTTTTCACTAAGACCCACTAGGCCCATTATTCCCATCAAACTCCTAAAGCCACTTAGGCTCATTAGTCCGCTTAGGCCCATTAGGCCACTTAGGCCCATCAGGCCACTTAGGCCCATGAGTCCACTTAGGCCCATTATGTTAATCTGGACACTTAGGCCCATTAGGCTGACTAGACCCATTAGGACAATGAGACCCATTAGGCTCATCAGGCCCATTAGGCCATTTTGTCCACTCCGACCCATTAGTCCCATTAGGCCACTAAGGACCATTAGGCCCATTCGACCCATTATCCCACTAAGGCCAATTAGGTCACTTATTCCACTTAGTCCCATTAGTCCACTTAGGCCCATTAGGCCACTTAGGCCCATTAGGCTACTTAGGACCATTATGCCACTTAGGCCCATTAGGCCCATGTTTCTACTAAGGCCCATCAAGCCCATGAGGCCAATCAGGCCCATTAGGCCCATTAGGAAACTTCATCCCATTAGGATCATTAGTCCATATAGGCCTATTCCACTCATTAGGCCACTTAGTCCCCTTAGTACACTTAGGCCCATTAATCCACATAGGCCCATTTCTCCCATTAATCATATCAGGGCCATTAGGCCAATTAGGCCCATTCAATGAATTTGGGCCATTAGGCCACTAGTGCCCATTAGTCCCTATAATCCCATTACACCACTTAGGCCCATTATGCCCATGAGGTCCATGACGCCACTAAGGCCACTAAGTTCCATTAGGCCCATTTGGCCCATCAGACACATGAGGCCACTTAGGACCATCAGGACAATGAGGCCCATTTTCCCCATTAGGCCACTTAGGCACATTGAGCTCATTAGGCCACATAGGTCAATTAGACACATCAGGCCCATCAAGCCCATTTGGCTGCTTTGGCCCATTCGACAAATTATGACCATATGGCCCATCAGGCCACTTCAGCCCATTCAGTGAATTAGGCCACTTCGGGCCATTAGCACCATTACGGTCATCAGGCTCAGCGTGCCCATTAGGCCACTCGGGCCCATTAGGCCCATTAGGCCCATTAGGCCACTTAGGCCTATTCATCGCATTAGGCCACTTAGGCCCATCAGGCCCATTAGACCCCTTAGGCCACTTAGGCCCATTATCCCCACTAGGCCACTGAGGCCCATTAGTACCATTAGTCTACTTAGGCCCATTCATGTCATTTGGCCACGTAGGCCCATTAGGCCCATTTGGCCACTTAGGCCCATTTTCCCAATTAGTCCATTGAGGACCATTATGCCCATTAGTCCCATTAGGATACTTAAACCAATTAAGCCATTGAGGCCCATTAATCCCATTAGCCACTCAGGCCCCTTGGACCCATTAGGCCCATTAGGCCACTCAGGCCCATTAGGACACTTAGGCCCATTAGGACCATTAGGCCCATTAGGCCACTTATTCCACTTAGGCTTATTATGCCCATTAGGCCAATTAGGCTTCTTAGGTTGATTAGGTCGGTTAGGCCCATTAGGCCACTTAGGCGACTTAGGCCCATTAGACCACTTAGGCCCATTAGGAAACTTAGGCCCATTAGGCCACTTAGGCCCATTATGCCAATTAGGCCACTTAGGCCCATTATCCAATTTCATCCACTAAGCCCCATTAGGTCGATTGGTCCTATTAGGCCACTGAGGCCCATTAGGCCACTTAGGCCCATTAGGCCATTTCATCCACTTAGGCCCATTATGACCATTAGGCCACTTGGGCCCATTCGGCCACTTAGGCCCATTATGCCCATTAGTACCATTATTCCCACTCAGTCGATGAGGCTGATTAGGCCACTTCGGTCCATTAGACCCATTATGCCCATTAGGCCACTTCGGCCCATTAGGCCCATTAGGCCACTTAGGCACATTAGGCCCATTTAGTTGATTAGGGGGATTAGGAAACTTGGGCCCATTAGGACCCTTAGGACACTTAGGCCTATTAGTCCCTATTAGGCCCCTTAGGCTAGTTACGCCCATTCACCCACTTAGGCCCATTAAACACATTAGTCCCATTAGGCCCATTTGGCCCAATTGGCCCATTTAGCCACTTAGGCCCATTAGGCCACGTAGTCCATTTGGCCACTTGGACCCATTAGTCCCATTAGTCCCATTAGACATATTAGGCATGTTAAAAAACTTAGGCCATTTAGGCCCATTCAGTTGATTACCCGATTAGGCCACATAGGCCCATTAGGCCATGTCGGCCCATTAGGCCCATTAGGACACTTAGGCCCATTATGCTCATTAAACCAATTAGTCCCATTAATCCCATTAGGAACGTTAATCTACTTAGGCCCATTATGCTCATTCGGTCGATCAGCCCGACTAGGCCACTTAGGCCACTTAGGCCCATTAGGTCCATTAGGCACATTAGGCACATTAGACCCATTAGGCCTTTTAGGACCACTGGGTCCATTAGAGAACTTATTACCATTAGGCCATTGATGACCATTAGGATGATTAGGCCCTTCAGGACCATTAGACCCATGAGGTGCATTCCATCGATGAGGCCCATGAGCCCCATTAGGCCCAGGAGGACCATCAGGCCCATTAAGACACTTAGGCCCATTAGGCCCTTTGGGCCCATGAATCCACTTAGGACCATGATTCCCATGAGGCCAATTAGACCCCTCTAGACACATGGGACCATTAGTCCCATTAGGCCCATTAATATCATGAGGCCCACTAGACCCTTTAGGCCACTTAGGCCCATTAGGCCCATTTGGAACACTAGGCCCATTCATCCCATGAGGCCCATTGGGTCCATTTTTCCCATTGGGCCCACTCAACCCATTAGGACCTTATCCCTATGAGTCCCATTATGCCCATTCATCCCATTAGGCAACTTGGCCCCTTCGGCCCATTAATCCCCTTCAACCCACTTGTCCCACTTAGGCCTATTAGGCCCATTTTCCCATTGGGCCAATGAGGAAACTTAGGCCCATTAGGTACATTAGGCCCATGAGTCCCACTAGGACCATCAGCCAAATTAGACACATTCTTCCCATTAGGACCATTAGGCCCTTTAGGCCCATAACGACCATTAGGCCACTTAGCCCCATTAGGCCACTTAGGTCACTTAGGGCCATAAGGCCCATGAGGCCCATTAGGCCCATCATGAAAATTAGACCACTTAGGATAATTAGGACCATTGGACCCATTAGGACACTTTTTTCAATTAGGTCCATTGGTCCCATGAGGCCACTTAGGCACATTCAGCCCATTAGGCCCATCATGCCCACTAGGCCCATTCAGCCACTTAGGCCCATTAATCCCATCAAGACACTTCGACCACTTAGGCCCATTGGGCCCACTCAGACACTTAAACCCAAGAGACACATTGGTCCCATTAGGCCAATTAATCCCATCAGGACCATGAGGCCACTGAGGCCCATCATGACCATGATCCCACTAAGGCCCATGACTCCCATTATACCACTTATGCCGATTAGTCCCATTAGGCCCATGAGTCAACTTAGGCCCACTTGAACCTTGAGGCCATTGAGGCACATTAGGCCCATCAGGACCATTCATACACTTAGGTCCATTAGGCCCATTAGGCCACATATGCCTATTAGGCCCATTTCGCCACTTAGGCCCATTAGGTCCATTCTGCCACTTAGGGCCATTAGGCTAGTTCACCAACTTAGGCCCATTGGGCCCCTTAAGCCACTTGGGACAATTTATCCCATTGATCCCATTAGGCTAATTAGGCCCATTAGGCCACTTAGGCCACTTCGGCCCATTAGGCCCATTATGTCCATTGGACCTATCATGCCCATTGGACCTATCATGCCCATTCGACCACTAAGGCCCATTAGGCCCATTAGACCCAATAGGCCCATTAGGGAACTAATACCCATTATGTTGATTAGGCCACTTATGAAACTTAGGCCCATTAGAACCATTAGGCCCATTAGGCTCATTGGGCCAATGAGGCCCATTATGCCCATTAGGCCTATTATGCCTATGAGGCCCATCAATACATAGAGGCTCATTAGTCCCATTATGCCCATCAGGCCCAATCGAACCCTTAGGCCCATTAGCCCACTAGGCCCATTAGGCAACTTAGGCTCATGAAGCCCATTAAGACACTTAGGCCACTTAGGCCCATTTGGCCCATGAGGCCCATTCGGCCCATTAGGCCCATTAGGCTACTTAGGCCCATTAGGCCACCTAGGCCCATTGGGCCACTTCACCTCATTTTTTCCATTTGGTATATCAGGCCCAATAGGCCCATTAGGGAACTTAGTCCCATTAGGCCCATTCGACCACTGAGGCCCATTAGGCCACTTAGGCACATTGGGCCACTAAGGACCATTATGGACATAAAGCCAATCATGCCCATTAGGCCCCTAAGGCCCATTTGGCCCATCAAGCCGATCAGGAAACTTAAGCCCATCAGAACCATTAGGCCAATTAGGCCCATGAGGCCCATTATGCTACTTACGCCACTTAGGCATGTTAGGCCCATTAGGCCCATTAGAACCATTAGGACACTAAGGCCCATTAGGCCCATTAATCCCATTAGTCCACCTAATCCCATTAGGTCCATTAGGCCTTTTAGGAACATTAGGCCACTTAAGCCCATTTGGTTGATTATGCCAATTAGACCACTTAGGCCACTTAGGCCCATTATGCCCATTAGGACCATTATGTCCATTAGTCAACTTAGGCCACTTGGGCATTAGGCCCACTCGGACCATTAGCCCCATTAGGCCACTTAGCCCCTTTAGTCCCATTCGGTCGATTAGGTTGCTAGGACACTAAGGCCACTTAGGCCCATTAGGTTCTTAGACCCATTAGCCCATTAGGCCACTTAGGCCCATTAGGCCCATTCAGTCGATTAGGGGGATTAGGCCCATTAGGTCACTTAGCCCCATTAGTCATCTTAGGCCGATTAGGCCCATCAGGCCGATTCAACTGCTTAGCCCCATTAGGCCCATGAGGCCCCTTAAACCCATGAGGCCCATTCGGCCCTTTTGAAACATAAGGCCCATTATTCCCATTAGGCCCATTAGGCTTTTTAGGCACACTGGGCCCATTTTTCCACTGAGTCCCATGGGCCCATTAGGCCACTTAGGCCCATTGGGCCACTTAGGCCCATTGGGCCACTTAGGCCCATTGGGCCACTTAGGCTTAAGAGTCCCATTAGGCCCATTAGGTCCATCAGGCTCATGACTCCACTTAGGCCCATGAGGCCCATTAGTCCCATTATGCCAATTAGGACACTTATTCCCATTGGGCCCATGAGGCAACTTAGGCCCATTGGGCCCATGAGGCCACTTAGGCCACTTAGGCCCATTGGGTCCATTAAGCCCATTAGGACACTTAAGCCCATTGGTCCACTTTTTCCCATTGTGCCCATTTTCCCTATTTAGCCCATTTGGCACATTAGGCCATTGAGTCCCATTAGGCCACTTAGGCCCATTTGGCCCATTAGGCCACTAAGGCTCATTTGTCCACTTAGGCACATTATGCCACTGAGAACCATTATGGCCATTAGGCCAATCAGGGCCATTTAGCCCATTGGGCCACTAAGGCCAATTAGACCTATTATTCCCATCATGCACATTAGGCCACTTAGGTCCATTAGACCAATTAGGCCCATGAGTCCCATTAGGCAATTTAGGACACTTAGGCCCATGAGGCCCACTAGGCCCATTAGGACCATGAGACCACCGAGGCCCATTAGGCCCATTAATACCATTAGGCCACTTAGACCCATTTGTCCCATTAGTCCACTTAGGCCCACTAGGCCCATAAGGCCAATTCTGTCCATTCAACTCATTAATCCACTTAGGCCCATTAGGCCCATTAGGCGAAGGAGGCGATTTAGACCCATTACACCCATTTGGCCCATCAGGCCCATTAGGCGCATTATGCCACTTAGGACCATTAGTCCCATTAGGCCCATGAGTCCCATGAGTCCACTGAGGCTCATTTGTCCCATTTATCCCATCAAGCCTATTAGGCCACTTAAGCTAATTAGGGCCATGAGTCCCGTGAGGACCATTGGGCCACTTAGGCTCATTCGACTCATTAGGCCACTTAGGCTCATTAAACCCATCAAGACCATTAGGTCCATAAATCCCATGAGGTCACTTAGGACCATTTAGACCATTATGCCCATCAAGCCCATGAGGCCCATTAGGCCCATCAAGCCCATTTGGCCACTTAGGTACATTCAACTCATTAGACCACTAAGGCTCATTAATCCCATTAGTCCCATCAAGACCATTGGTCCCATTAGTACACTTAGGACCATTGGGCCCATTAGGCCCATTTGGACACTTAGGCCCATTCGGCTCATTAGGCCACTTAGGCCCATTAGGAACATTAAGCCCATTAATCCACTTAGGTCGCTTAGGACCATTAGGCCCATTTGGACCATCAGGCCACTGAGGCGCATTAGTCCACTTAGGCCCATTATGAAAATTAAACCCATTAGTCCCATTAGTCCCATTAGGCCCATTAGGTCACTTAGGCACATTCGACTCATTATGACAGTTAGGCCCATTAGGCCCAATATGCCACTTAGGCCACTTAGGCCCATTCATCCCATCAGACCCATTAGGCCACTGAGTCTCATTATAACCATTATGAAACTTAGGCCCATTCATCATATTAGGCCACTTAGTCCCTTGAGGCCTATTAGGATCATTAGGCCACTTAGGCCCATTAGGCCACTGAGTCCCACTAGGCCCATTAGGCCACTTATGTGCATTCGACCCATTAGGCCACATATGCCACTTAGGCTCATTCGACCCATTATAACCATTAGGACACTAAGGCCCATTAGGCCCATTAGTCCACTTAGGCCTATTAGGCACATTTGGACACTTAAGCCAATTAGGCCCATTAGGCCACTTAATCCCATTTTTCCACTCAGGCCCATTAGGCCACTTAGGCCCATTATGCCCATTAGGCCACTCAGGCCACTTAGGCCCATTAGTCCCATTAGGCCACTGAGTACCATTAGGCACATTAGGCCCATTAGTCCCCTTAGGCCCATTAGGCTCATCAGGTAACTGAGGCCCATTAGGCCCATTAGGCCCATTAGGTCACTAAGGCCCATGAGGACCATTATCCCACTTAGACCCATTAGGCCCATTAGGACATGTAGTCCCATTAGGCAACTTAAGCTCATTTGGATGATTAGGCCACTCAGGACACTTTGGTTCGTTATGCCCATTGGGCCCATTCGACCACTTAGGCTCATTAGGTCACTTATGCCAATTAGGCCCATTTTTTCACTTAGGCCCATTAGTCCCATTAGTTCACCTATGCTCATTCAGCCCATTAGGCCACTTCAACCACTTAGGCCCATTCATCCAATTAGGACACTGAGGCCCATTGGGTCCTTTGGGCCACTTAAGCCCATTCGACTCATTAGACCACTTAGGCCTATTAGGCCCATTAGGCTACTAAGGCCCATTAAGTCCATTAGTCCACTTAGGCCCATTATTACCATTAGGCCCATGAGGCCACTTAGGCCCATTAGGCCACTTGTGCCCATTTGGCCAATTACACCACTTTGACCCATTGGGCCACTTAGGTCACTTAGGCCACTTAGGCCCATTAGGCCACTTAGTTCCATTAGGCCCATTAGGCCACTTATGCCCATTAGGCCCATTAGGCCCATCAGGTCCATTTTTTCACTTAGGCTCATTATTCCCCTTAGAACCATTTGGATCATTCGTCCACTTAGGGCCATTAGGCCACTTAGGCCCATTAGGCCATTTAGGACCATTCATCCCATTTGGCCCATTAGGCCCATTAATCCAATTAGGCCCATTGGGCTAGTGAGGCCCATTCAGCCTTTTGGTCTACTTAGGCTCATTCATCCCATTACGCCACTTAGGCTTGTTCAGCCAATTTGGCCAATTAGGCCACTTATGAGAGTTAGGCCCATTAAGCCACTTTGGCCAGTTAGGCCCATTAGGCTCATTGGTCCCATTACACCACTTAGGACCATTCAGCCCATTAGGCCCATTAAGCCACTTAGACTAGTTAGTCCTATTAGGCCACTTTGGCCAATTAGACCCTTGAGGCTCATTGGGCCCATTAGGACCATTAGGCTAGTTGTGCCCATTCAGCCATTGGGCCCATTTGGCCACTTAGGACTATTATGACCATTAGGCCCATTCAACCCATTAGGCCACTCAGGCCCATTCATTCTATTAGGCCACTAAGGCCAGTTAGACCCACATGGCCCATTGGGCCCATTAGGACCCTTAGGCTAGTTAGGCTCATTAAGTCCATTAGGCCCATTGTTCCCATAATTTCACTTAGTCCAGCTAATCCCATTCGACCACTTCGGCCCATTAGGCCCATTAGTCCAGTTAGGCCAGTTAGGACCATTAGGCCTATTAGGCCCCTTGGTAGGCCACTTGAAAGTGCCCAATGGATGATTGTATCACTGAGAGGGGGAGGGGTGAATCAGTGATACTTTTTTCTCTTATATTTCTTTTCAAATGAAACAACCTTCGCCTCTTGTTAAAGACTATATTCCCTAATAAGAACAATTCAAAAGCACATCCACATGAACACAAGTGTTTACAAGATTCATTATTCAGTAAGAATAGCCACACCCTTGGTTTGGTATGGAAGTGATCCAATACCACACAATCCACCAGTAAACAATCTTTGGATTACAATGAGTTGGATATACCCATTCACCAATGTAGCACTATGTAAACAATCCAATAGTGTATGTTCACCCTCTTAGTACAAATAGGGTAATGCAATGATTATGTAACTACTCATGTTACCTATGATTATTTTAAATTCCAAAAATGTATTCAATTGAAAACACTTCTTCAATTTTTTACCTAGAAAATGGTAAGAACTTCCTGGACTTTGTTGAGAAAAAAAGCAAGTTAGATTTTTCCAGTATGATTTTCCCAGTCTGATTCCTCTGAGTATGATTCTCCCTGATATGATTCTTCCTGATACGATTTTACTGATACGACTTTTCTCGGTACGATTCTCCCCAGTACAAAAAAATATAACTTTGATAGAATGTGATAGAGATGAATCGACACCACTTCAATTCTCCATCTTCCATAGTCTAGAATACCTATTATGAAAATCCTGATTTGATTAATCTAGCTCGATACAATGATCAGACTAATACGATTGAAGAGACAAATAAGGTAATTAGTTGATTATGATAAACACTGAGTACGATGATCAACTGAATACAGCGTTGTGATCTTGTCTCTTCTCTTTCACTTCAATCCATCAAAACTTCTTCAACAAAAGTGAATAGGGAAACTTCTTCTTCTCTCTAAAACACGGAGCTTCTCTCTCATGAATAGTACATCGGTCCACCTCAAGTACTATGTTTGGCCCATTTGAACCATTTTGCCACTAAAGCCCATTTGGACCACTTGGCCACTTAAATACCATTAGACCCATTAGGACACTTAGGCCACCTAGGCTCATTTATACCTTAGTCCCATTAGTCCAATTAGTCCATTTAGTCCAATTTAGTTCATTTAGGCAAATTATTCCAATTAGTTTATTTAGGATATTTTTTAAAATTAGGCCATTTAGGCTATTTAGGTCAATTTAGATCATTTAGGCCAATGAGGCCAATGAGACCAATTAAGGCCAATTAAGCCAATTTAGGTCCTTTAGGGAATTTAGTCCAATTAAAAAATTTAGGCCATTTAGGCCAATTTAGGCCAATTAATCCAATTAGGCCAATTAGGAAATTTAGTTCATTTAGGCAATTTAGGCCAATTTAGGACATTTAGGCTAATTGGGCCATTTATGTCAATTTAAGTCATTTAGCCTATTTAGTCCAATTTAGACCATTTAGGTCAATTCATCCAATTATTCCATTTAGGCTAATTTAGGCAATTTAGACCAATTATGTCAATTAGGCCGATTAGGCTATTTAAGCCGATTAGGCCAATTTTGACCATTTGGGTCAATTAGAACAATTATGCAATTTAGGCAATTTAATCCAATTAGGCCATTTAGTAAAAAAAAATTCAATTTAAACCAATTTAGTTCATTTATTCCAATTAGTCCAATTAGGTCAATTACACAATTTAGTCAATTTAGCCTAATTATTCCATTTAGGCCAATTTAGGCCATTTAGACCAATTAGGCCAATTAGACCAATTTTGACCATTTAGTCCATTTAGGAAAATTAGGCCATTTAGGCCAATTTAGCTCATTTAGACCAATTAGTATAATTAGGCTAATTAGTTAATTCATGCTAATTAGACCAATTAGGCCACTTAGGCCAATTTATGCCATTTAGGCCAATTTAGGCCATTTAGGCCAATTTAGGTCACTTAGTCCAATTATACCAATTAGGCCATTTAGGCCAATTATATCAATTAGGCCATTTTGGTCATTTAGGCCAATTAGGCCATTTAGACCATTTAGACCAAATTAGGCCATTTAGACCAGTTAAGCCAATTTAGGCCTTTTAGGCTAATTTAGGCCATTTACCCTAATTATACCAATTAGTCCAATTAGTACATTTAGGACATTTAGTCCAATTAGGAATTTAGGCTTATTAATCCATTTAGTCCAATTAGGCCAATTAGACCATTTAGGTCAACTTAGACCATTTAGGGTAATTAATCAATTTGTTCATTTAGGTCATTTAGGACAATTAGTCCATTTAGTCCATTTAGTTCATTTAGTCCAATTAGTTCAATTAGACAATTTAAGCCATTCGTTCCAATTTAGGCCATTTAGGCCAATTAGGCCATTTAGGCCAATGTAGGACATTTAGGCTATTTAGGCTAATTTAGACCCATATGGACAATTAGGCCCATATGGACAATTAGTCCCTTAATCCCATTATTCCCATTAAACCCAATATGCCACTTAGGCCCAATTGGCTCATTATGCCAATTAGGCCCAATTGGCTCATTAGGCTAATTAGGCCACTTAGGCCCATTAGGCCACTTAATCTCATTAGACCCATTTGGACCATTTGGCCACCTAATCCCATTAGACCTATTAGGCCACTTAGGCCCATTCGACCCTTAGGACCATTAGGCCCATTAGACCATTTAGGCCAATTTAGGTCCGTTAGGCCAATTAGGCCAATTAGGCCATTTTGTCCAATTAGGTCATATAGGCCATTTAGGCTAATTTAGGCCATTTAGGCCAATGATTCCAATGAGACCAATTCAGTCTAATTAGGCCAATTTAGGCTAATTAGAATTTTTAGGACATTTAGTCCAATTTAGGCCAATTAAGACAATTATGCTAATTACGCCAATTACTCCAATTATTACAATTATGCAATTTAGTTCATTTAGGGCATTTAGGCCAATTTAGGAAATTTAGGCTAATAAGGCCATTTAGGCCAATTTAGATCATTTAGGCAATTTAGGCCAATTTAGACCATTTAGGCCAATTCGGTCAATTATTCCCTTTAGGCCAATTTAGGCAATTTAGACCAATTAGGTCAATTAGGTCGATTTGTCCATTTAAGATAATTAAGACAACTTTGACCATTTGGTCAAATTAGGCCAATTATGCAACTTAGGCAATTTATTGCAATTAGGCCATTTAGAAAAAAATTGTCCATTTAGGCCATTTAGACCAATTTAGGCCATTTAATCCAATTAGGCAAATTAGGTCAATTACACAATTTAGGAAATTTAGCCCAATTATGCTATTTAGGGCATTTAGACCAATTAGGCTGATTAGAACAATTTTGACCATTTAATCCATTTAGTACAATTAGGCCATTTAGGCCAATTCAGCTTATTTAGACCAATTATGAAAATTAGGCCAATTAGGCAATTCAGGTCAATTAAGCCAATTAGACCATTTAGGCCAATTTATGTCATTTAGGCCAATTTAGGCCATTTAGGTCAATTTAGGCCACTTGGGATAATTAGACCAATTAGGTCATTTAGTCCATTTAGGACAATTACTCCATTTAGGCCGTTTAGGTCGTTTAGGCTAATTAGGACGTTTAGACCATTTATACCAATTTAGGCCATTTAGACCAATTAGGAAAATTTAGGCCATTTAGCCTAATTAGGACAACTATGCCAATTAGTCCATTTAGGTTATTTAGGAAAATCAGGTTAATTAGGCCATTTATCCCAATTAAGCCATTTAGGCCAATTCAGCCAATTAGACCATTTAGGCCAATTTAGGTCGTTTATGCCATTTAGGCCAATTAACAAATTTGTTCATTTTGGTCATTTAGACCATTTAGGCCAATTAGCCTATTTTAGTCCATTTAGGTCATTTAGACCAATTAGTCCAATTAGAAAATTTAGGTCATTTAGTCCAATTTAGGCCACTTAGACTAATTAGTCCATTTAGGCCAATTTAGGTCATTTAGACTATTTAGGCTAATTTAGACCATTTAATTCGATTCGTCCAATTAGTCCATTTAGGTCAATTTAGGCTAATTAGGCCAATTAGGATGATTAGTACATTTAAGCCGATTTGGGAAATTTAGGTCATTTGGGCCAATTAAGTCATTGAGGACAATTGGACCAATTAGACAATTTTGGCAATTTAGGTCAATTAGGCCAATTAGGTTAATTTAGGTCATTTAGGCCAATTAGGTCATTTAGGCCAATTAGGCCATTTAGGAAAATTAGGAAAATTCAAGCCATTTAGGTCAATTAATCCAATTATTCCAATTAGGTAATTTATGAAATTTAGGCCAATTGGTCCATTTATGCCAATTTAGACCATTTAGACCAATTGGGCCAACTAGGCCAATTTTGGCCATTTAGGCTAATTTAGGCCAATTAGGCCAATTAGGCCATTTAGTCCATTTAGATAATGTAATGTGAAGGGAAAAACGGTACATACACTGTCAGGTATGAGTAATCATAATCAGATGAGGCATCTTCTCATGAAGTTCGCATTTGGTAATCTCCGAGACAGGAGATTAAGAGAACAGACCCATCGGTAGTTATTCTGGAGGTTTTGGGGTCATCAGATATTCCTATATATGAGTGTGTGTGATGTTCCTTAGACTTTAAGATTATTACTAAAGCATGTCACAACTCATATACATAGATGTATGTCATAAACCATGACGATAAAAGCTCATGGTGAAGTTGGATACATTGGGTACGTCACGAGTGACATGTCATTAATGAATAAGTTGAGGAAGGATTTTTCCCTCCCATATTTAGAGAAGCTGATATCTCGACCCTTTGATTGGAATAAAAACCTCGCATTAAATTCCATGTACATGGTGTAACGATGTGTTTATTTCAGATAGTCAAAGGAATACATATCTATCATATAGGTTGGTGACACTGATGTGCAACCTTCTTGATGAGATATTGTGAAAAGGTGATTATATTATAGAGTGAGTGTTCATATTTGGTTTTCGATGTGGCGACATCAAGTTCATTCTCTTGGGTGCTTTCACCCGCTATTAGATAGCAATCTCAGACTTTAGGCAAGTCCACCTAATGTCAATGATAAGGAATCCTAGAGGGTCATACACTATGTGTTTTCTTTGATCTAGATTAAATTATATTAGAGTTTAATTAATGGAATAAAAATTATCTCAAGTCTGAGGCATAATTTTATTCAATTTATATTGATCACATAAATTAAATAAATATTTATTCACCAACATGTGAATAAATTATTTCTTTTATTTATTTAATATTTTAATAAATATTTATTTAGTAGATTGAAAATAAAATATTTATTTATGAATAAAACATTTATTCGGTTGTTCAATAAATGATATAAGAGTTTGAATGGACCAAGAACGAGTCCATTTGCAAATATTAATTAACAAGACCATTATATAATATTTGTTATTGTGAAAGTTTGTGTGTGCCAAAAAATAATAATCATATAATAATATTATGCGGTATGAGATTTATTTAAGGTAATTAACGTTATTTAATGCCTGGTATTAAATTAAATAATATTTTAACTTAAATATCAGCTCTATAAATAGGCATCTATTTCTATTGTGTAGAGCATCCAAAAATTGAGAATAAAATTTTTTTGCGCACAACGAATTCTCTCTCAACTCCTTCTTATCTCTCTCTCAAGAATGAGAATTGCAAGAAATATTTCTTCAAGACCAAAGAATGAGTGATCAATAACGAACAACATAAGACATTGGACTCGCTGCACTAGCACCTAGAGATCAAGTGGTGTTTCTCAGAGATCGTAGGAGCACATGTGGATTACCACTAGAGGGATTTTATCTTGGGATCCCCACAGTGCAATGATGGTAATCTGAATGGGTCTTTTAGGATGATCAACATTCACTAACGAATAAATTTCTTAAGCATATGTATTTATTTATTTAAATATTAAATATATTAATTTTAAATTTGATGTGCAAAGTCCTCTCTCTTGGTTTCAGGAAACTATTATTAAAATAAATTTTAATATACCATACATCTTTCCATGCTTCCTCTATGCTTGACACAACCACCAGTACCACTACCATCACCACCTTCGTCACTAATACTACCACCCCCCCCCCCTCCACTACCACCACCGCCACTGCCATCAACTTGACCACCACTGGACCCTCATTGAAATCAATCCAGGTATCATATAAAGAGTGCATTGATTTCATACATGAATCAAAAGTAATAAAAATCTCTGATGGAAGTGGTGGACTTATAACTGACAGATCTTTCAGGAAGTGTTTGGTGACTAATTTACTTCTTTCACGCTCCTTTATAGCTATTTTTTTATCCTTATCTGCTTCAACATGAGCATTTTTCATCTTGGTGGTCTGATAGGTTTTATAGGCACTATATTAGGTCCAATACCTAGTGGGGATGATTTTTTTCATGGGTCGACATCATACTCTCCCATGGCACTCTTCACTTAATACTTGTCTCAAATGATCAGTTGGCTTGAAGTTGTCATATTCTTTCTCATCGAGGGCCTCCATTACGCACTATTTAAAATATAAACAAGATATTTAATTATGAATTACTTATCTCACATTTAAATATCAATAAAAAAACTTACAATCTTTTCTTATGTTTGTGCATTTACATCACTTCCATTATTTTTCTTCCTAGTTAAGGAAAATAATTTTGCTCTAGGCACACAACCTTTGATACCAAATGATGCTAGCTGAAAACAAAATTGATTAGTATAATACTACATTATTGAATAATATGAAATTGATAAACCTAGAATGAATTAAAATTGTAGCTGTTGAAGAAATCCATAAAATGAAGAAACATCTAAATGTACATTTAATTATAAATTTAATACTAGTGACATTACATAAACAATACATACTAATTAGCAAGATAAGCTTGTGTATGGCATGGATTCCTCTTGTCTATTCATTTCAGTCTAATTCCATTTATGTTGTGTTATTTGGTTATTCGATCACTTGGTAATTTTGATCATTTGTCCATTTGGCTACTTGTCTAATTGTCCAATTAGGCCATTTATGCAAATTAGGCCAATTTGTCCAATTCGTCCAATTAGGCCAATTAGAATATATAGGCCAATTAGGCCTTTTAGGCCAATTATGTCCTTTAGGAAAATTAGGTCATTAGGTTAATTAGGTCATTATGCCATAGGGAATTTAGGCCTTTAATCCATTTAGGCCTATTAGGCTATTCAGTCCATTAATCCATTTAGGTCAATTAGATTAATTACACCATTTAGGTCAATTATTCCAATTAGTCTAATTAGACCATTTAATCCAATTAGATCATTTAATACATTTGGACAAATTAGTCCATTTAGAACAATTAGGTCATTTTTCCCAATTAGGTCATTAGGTTATTTTGACCAATTTGGCCATTAGGACATTATCCCATTAGTTCATTACATCATTAGGCCAATTGGTCATTTGGTGACTTGACCATTTACGCCAATTTAGGTCAATTAGTCTAATTAGGCCAATTAGACCATTTAATCCAATTATATCATTTAATCTATTTGGACCAATTAGTCCATTTAGACCCATTTGTCCATTTTGGCTAATTAGGATAATTAGTTCAATTATGAAAATTATTCTAATTAGAAAATTTAATCCCATAATACCATTTAATCCATTTAGACTAATTAGGTCATTTAGACCAATTAGTTTATTTATGCCAATTAGGCCATTATACCAATTATGCCATTAGGCTATTTAGACCAATTGGTTCATTTTGGTCATTAGGCCATTATCCCAATAGTTCATTGGGCCATTAGGCTCATTGGACATTTTCCCATTTGGTCATTTAGGACAATTTATACCAATTTAGGCCAATTATAACAAAAAAACCTAAAACCTAGACCCAAAACACTATATCTGGAACACTATACCTAAGGCCTAATTAGACCCATTTGGATAATTAGGACACTTAATCCCATTAGGTCACTTAGTCCCATTAGGACCATTATGCCCATTCATCCCATGAGTCCACTTAGGACCATTATGCCCATTCGGCAACTTAGGACCATTAGGCCCATTAGGCTGATTTGGCCACTTAGGTCCATTAGGCTCATTAGGCCACTTAGGCTCATTAGGCCCATTAAGCCACATAGTACCATTAGGCCCATTCATCCCACTCAACCCATTTGGACCATTAGAACCATTAGTCCACTTAGTCCCATTGTCCCATTAGGCCACTTGGGCCCATTACACCCATTACAATGATTTGGCTGCTTAGGCCCATTAGACCCATTACATTGATTAGGACACTTAGTCTCATTATACCCATTTGGCCCATTAGTCCACTTAGGCCCAATTGTCCCATTAGGACCATTAGGCCACTTTGGCCTATTAGGTCGATTAGTCCACTTAGTCCCATTAGGCCACTTAGTCTCATAAAGGTCCATTAGGCCACTTAGGCCCATTAGAAACATTAGGTCCATTAGGCCACTTAGTCCCATTATGCTCATTAGGAAGATTCGTCCCATTAGTACTATTAGGCCAAATAGGTCCATTCGTCCCATTAGGTCGATTCATCCACTTAGGCCAATTAGGCCACCTCGTCCCATTAGGCTAATTTGGACACTTAGGCCCATTATCCCACTAAGGTCCATTACGCCCACTAGGCCCATTAGTCCCATTCCACCCATTAGGCTAATTAGGATCATTATCCCCATTATACCCATTAGGACCATTAGACCATTTAAGCACATTAGGCCCATTAGGCCACTTCGACCCATTAGGCCCATTAGCCCACTTAGGCCACATAGGCCCATTCGAACACTTAGGCCCATTAGGCCACTTTTAACCATTAATCCCATTTGGAATATTTGGCCCCTTAGACCATTTAGGTCGCTTAGGCCTATTAGTCCCATTAGGCCACTTAGACCACTTAGGTCCATTAGGCATCTTAGGCCCATTGAACCCATTAGGCCAATTTAGTTCCTTAGTCCACTTAGGCTGATTAGGATCATGAGGCCACCTAGGCCACTTAGGCCCACTAAGGCCATTAGGCCCATTAGGCCACTTAAGCCGCTTAGGCCCATTAGTCCCATTAGGCCACTTTGGCCGCTTAATCCCATTAGACCCATTATCCAGTAGGCTC
Source organism: Viscum album (assembly GCA_963277665.1). Classification (NCBI taxonomy): domain Eukaryota; kingdom Viridiplantae; phylum Streptophyta; class Magnoliopsida; order Santalales; family Viscaceae; genus Viscum; species Viscum album. The sequence goes on from OY728156.1 coordinate 1,781,754,443, forward strand.
ATGAGGCTACGTAGGCCCATTAGGTCACTAAGACCCATTAGTCCCATTAGGCCACTTGTGTTCATTAGTCCCATTAGGCTAATTAGGGTGATTAGCCCCATTATGACACTTAGGCCCATTAGGCCCATTTATACCCTAAGGCCCATTGGGCCCATTAGGCTACTTAGGCTCGTTAGGCTACTTAGGCCCATTAGGCCACTTTAGACCATTAGGCCACTTAGGCCCATTAGGTATATTAGGCCCATTAGGCCCATTTGGAATATTAGGCCACTTAATCCACTTATTCCCATTAGGCTACTTAGGCCACTTAGGCCCATTGATCCCATTAGGTCCATATTTTCCATTAGGCCACTTAGGCCACTTATTACCATTAGGCCACTTAGGCCACTTAGGCTCATTAGGCCACTTAGGCCCATTGATCCCATTAGGCCCATTAGGCCCCTTGTGTCACTTAAGTTTCTTAGTCCCATTAGTCACATTAGGTCACTTAGGCCACTTAGGCCCATTATTCCACTTAGGCCTATTGAGCACATTAGTCCCATTAGGCTACTTTGGCTGCTTAGGCCCATTAGGCCCATAAGGCCACTTAGGCCAATATGGCCCATTAGCCATTGGACCCATTAGGACACTTAGGCCCATTAATACACTTAGGACCATTAGGCCACTAAGGCCCATTAGGACCATTAGGACCATTAGTCCCATTAGTCCACTTAGGCCCATTAGGACCATTGGGCCTATTAGGACACTTAGGCCCACTCATCCACTTAGTCCCATTAGGCCACTTATTCCCACTAATACCATTGGGCCTATTAGGACACTTAGTACCACTCAGCCACTTAGACCCATTAGTCCCTTTATGCCACTTAAGCCACTTAGGCCCATTAGGCCCATTAGCTATTAGGCCCATTAGGCCACTTAGGCCCATTCGGCCCCTTAGGACCATTGGGCGCATTAGGCCACTTAGTCCCATTATGCCAGTTAGGTCCATTAGGCCCGTTAGGCCACTTAGCCCCATTAGGAATATTAGGCTCATTAGGATTGTTAGGCATATTAGTACACTTAGGCCCATTAGGCATCCAAATCATTTTTTTTAATTTTCATAAAATCCACTTTGAGGGAAAAGTGGGAACCATACACCGTACAACATGACACATATCGAAAATTCAAAAATAGTCTAGAGATTTAAAATTTGAAATGAGTATCATCACCACGGGAACCATCACATTAATGACAGATCCCAGAAATCATGCAGCCTCTACATCAAAGATAGCACATCGAAGAAGTTGTCTCCATCATCGTAACCCGTTATCATTATCACCTCATTTTCATCCACTTAGAAAATCATCATCGTAAACATCATTTCCAGAGTCACCACATCATCGGTAGGAACACCAACTTCATTGTCGTCGACCATCATTGTTGGAGCTGAGAACCAGAGAAAAATAAACCAGTATGTCCACTAATAACCTCTTATGTCTTCATATCACCACTGTAAAACTTCAAATTCACCATAAAAAACCATCAAAACAGAACATAAAAACCATTCAAACCATCAAATATGGGCCATTCTCCCTCTCGGAGACCCTAAGACCTTTGATCTGCACCTCCTAGAACCTCTATGAAGACTCATACACTGGACAAATAGGGAAATGATCACAGTAAGGATGAGAAGATGGAGGCCTCGATAGGGGACCAAGCTAGAAACCACATTGATCAAATAAAACATAGAACCAATAATAGGGAAAAAAATCAATCCCAAAAAAAATCACCATATGAGACCTCAATTCACATATGAAAAATACATAAGGATCCAAATAGAAGAATGAACCTGAGCTAAGAACACTACCATCTCTACTCCATCACCATCCCAAGTTGGCTCAGATCCCGAATAGAGTGTGACCAAAGTGGAGTCAAATGTGATGGGTAGGCCATCACGGGTAGAGGATAAAGAAGGAACCAGGTGCACTCTCTAGAGTAGACCCAAGACGTTTAAAGCACCCGCACACACAGACCCAGAATGTGGGTTTGATGAGTAAGGATAGATCAAAAGAGGGGTGGTGAGAAACATGTGATGACCACACCAGCAAGCCACATCATTTGAGAGGTAATAAAAAGAAAGAAAGAGTAGGAAGATGATGGATCAGGTGAAGTGGCACCATCATTATCAAGAAGACCCCCAAAACCATAGGAGGGGAAGAGGAGGTAGTGAGATAATCAGTATCCAGGAGAGTGCAGAGCTATAAAGTTCATTTATTAGGGCCATTAGTCCAATTGGTCCACTTAGGATCATTAGAAAATTAGGCCCTCTAGACTTATTTTATCCATTATGCAAGTTAGTCCCATTCAGCCAATTAGAAGCATTAGGACCATTAGGCCACTTCGGCCCATTAATCCCATTCAGTCCATTAGGACACTAAGGCCAATTTGGCCCATTAATCCCATTATATTAGGCCCATGAGGCCACTTATCCCCATATGGACCATTATTCCCATTAGGCCAATTAGACCCATTAGGCCACTTAGGCCCATTAGGTTGATTAGAACCAATAGACCCATTATGACACTTAGTCACTTTAGGCCAATTAGGCCCATGAGGCACATTAGGCTAATTAGTGTACTTAGGATCATTAGTCCAATTAGTCTCATTCGGCCCATTAGGCCACTTAGGTCCATCAGGCCCATTTGGTCCAATATTCCCATTAGAGATGGTTCATTAGGCCACTTAGGCCCATATGGTCTATTATCCCCATTAGGAAATTTTTCCCAATTAGGCCCATTAGGCCCATTAAACGCATTATTCCACTTAGGACCATTTGGCCACTTAGGCCCATTAGGACACTTGGACCCATTAGGCCACTAAGGCACACTATGCCACTTAGGTGAATTCAGTGCATTAGGCCCATTATGCCATAGAGGCCCATTAGGCCACTTAGGCCCATTCGGCCCATTAGTTCCATTAGGCCCATTAGGCCACTTAGGACAAATAGGCCACTTAGGCCCATTCGGCCAATTAGGCCCCTTAGGTCCATTAGGCCGTTTAGGCCCATTATGCCACTTAGGACCATTAGGCCCATTGAGCCCATTATGCGACTTAATCCCATTGTGTGCATTAGGCCCATTAGGCCACTGAGGCCCATTAGGCCACCTAGGCCCATTAGTCCCATTATGCCAATTAGGCACATTAGGCCACTTAGGCCCCTTATACCACTTAGTCCCCTTAGTCCCATTAGGTCACTTAGGCCCATTAGGCCACTTAGGCCCATTAGGCCACTTAGGCCCATTAGGCCACTTAGGCCCATTAGGCCACTTAGGTCCATTAGGCCAGTTAGGCCCATTAGGCCCATTAGTCCACTTAGTCCCTTTAGGCCAATTAGGCCTTTTAGGCCACTTAGGCCCATTAGGCCCCTTAGGCCCATTTGGCCCATTAGGCCTATTAGGCCCATTAGGCCACTTAGTCCCCTTGGGCCACTTAGTCCCATTAGGCCCATTAGGCCTATTAGCCCACTTAGGCCCATTAGGACACTTAGGGTCATTAGTCCACTTAGAGTTATTAGGCCACTTAGGCCCATTCGGCGTATTAGGATCATTAGGCCACTAAGGCCCATTAATCCACTTAGGCAACTGAGGCCCATTAGGCCACAAACATCAATTAGGCCCATTCGGCCCATTATGCCACTTAGTCCCATTAATCCCATTAGGCCAGTGAGGCCCATTCAACCCATTAGTCCACTTAGTCCCACTATGCCTGTTAGGCCACTTAGGACCATTAGGCCCATTAGGAAACTAAGGCCCGTTAGGCCACTAAGGCTCATTAGGCCCATTATGTCCATTAACCCATTAGTCCCATTACGCCACTTAGGCCCATTAGACCCTTTGGGCCACTTAGTCCCATTAGGCTACTTAGGACCATTGGGATCATTAGGCCAATTTGGCCCATTAGGCCCATTAGAACACTTAGGACACTTAGTCCCACTAGTCCCATTAGGCCACTAGGCCCATTAACCCCACTAGGCCGATTAAGCCACTTAGGTCCATTAGGCCACTTAGTCCCATTAGGCCACTTAGGCCCGTTATGCCACTTAGGCCCATTAGGCCGATTAGGCCACTTTGGCACATTGGTCCCATTAGCCAAATTAAGCCCATTAGGACCATTAGGTAAATTAAGAAACATAGGCCCATTATTCCCATTAGGTCGATTAGGCCACTAAGGCCCATTAGGCCCATTCATCCCATTCTTCCCATTAGGCTCATTAGGCCCATTATGTCCATTCCGCCCATTAGGCCCATTAGGCCACTTGGGACCATTAGGCCCATTACGCCACTTAGGCCCATTAGGCCACTTAGGCCCACTAGTCCACTTTCCCCATTAGGCCCATTAGGCCACTTAGGCCACTTTGGACACTTTGGCCCATTAATCCACATAGGCACATTAGGACAATTTGGCCACTTTGGACCATTATGCCCATTTGTCCACTTTGGTCCATTAGGTGCATTAAGACACTTAGGACCATTAGTCCACTTATGTCCATTAGGCCCATTAAGCCTATTAGGATGATTAGGCCACTTAGGCACATTATTCCCATTAGGCCACTTAGGATTATTAGGCCCATTCTTCACATTAGGCCCATTAGGCCCATTAGGACACTTAGGCCCATTAGGCCACTTAGACCTATTAGGCACATTCTTCCCATTTGTACCATTAGGCCCATTAGGCCACTTTGGCAAATTATGCACATTGGGCCACTAAGGCCCCATAGGTCTATTTGTCCACTTAGTCCCATTAGGCCACTTAGGTCCATTAGGCCACTTAGGCCTATTAGTCACATTCTTACCATTTGTCCCATTAGGCTCATTAGGCCACATAGTCAAATTATACACATTGGGGCACTAAGGCCCCATAGGCCCATTTGGCCACTTGGTCCCATTAGGCCTATTAGGCCACTTAGGCCTATGAGTTTAATCATGCCCATTAGGAAACTTAGTCCCATTGGCCCATTAGGACACTTAGTCTCATGAGGCACATTATGCCCATTCATCCCATTAGGCCACTTAGGCCCATTTGGCCACTTATTCCCATGAGCCCCATTATGCCCCTTAGGCCCATTCGACCACTTAGACCTATTTGGCCACTTTGACCCATTAGGACCTTTAATCCAATTCGGAAACTTAGGCCCATTAGGCTCATTCGACCCATACATACCATTTGACCCATTAGTCCACCTAGGCCCATTGAGTCACTTTGGCCTACTATCCCCATTAGGCCACTTAGTCACATTTAGCTACGATTATGCCACTTAGGCCCATTATTCCACATTATCCCATTAAGCCCTTTAGTCCCATTAGGACACTTAATCCCATTAGGCTCATTAGGTCCATTAGGCTACCTAGGCCCATTTTTCTACCTAGGCCCATTAGGCCACCTAGGATCATTCGTCCACCTAGGCCCATTAGGCAATTAGTCCCACTACGACCCATTAGGCCACTTAGTCCCAGTTGGCCCATTAGCCCACTTAGGCTCATTAGGCACCATAGGCCCACTTAGGCCCATTAGAATGATTAGTAAACTTAGTCCCATTATGAATCTTAGGCACATTAGGCCCATTACACCCATTAGGCTACTTAGGTTAATTAAGCCCATTTGGCCCATTAGGCCTTTAGGTCCATTTTTTCCCTAGGCTCATTAATCCCATTAAGCCAATTAGTCCACTTACTCATATTAGGCCACTTAGTCCCATTAGGACACTTAGGAACATTAGGTTGATGAGTCCACTAAGGATCATTAGGCCCTTTAGCCCGCTTCGGCCCACCAGGCCCATTAATCCCATTAGGCCGATTAGGCTACTTAGGCCCATTCAGACCATTTGGACCATTTGGCCCATTAGGCCCATAAGGCCCATTTGGCCAATTAATCCCATTAGTCCGATTTGGAAACATTGTCTCATTAGGCCCCTTTGGCCCATTAGGCCCATTAGGCCACTTCTGCCAATTAGGCCCATTCAACCCATTAGGCTACTAAGGTCCATTAGTCCATTAATACCATTAGTCCAACTATGTAACCTTGGCCCATTAGGACACTTAGGCACATTTTTCCACTTAGGCCAATTGGACCCCTTCAGGCCATTAGGCCCATTTGGTCCTTAGGCCCGTTAAGACCATTAAGCCCATTAGGACACCTAGGCCCATTTGGCCCCTTAGTCCCATCAGGGATATTAGTCCCCTTATGCCACTTAGGCCCATTACGCCCCTTAGACTAATTAGGAATCTTAGTCCCATTAGGTCACTAGGACCATTAGTCTACTTAGGCCCATTCGGCCCATTAGTCCACTTAGTCCCCTTAGGCCAATTATGCCCTTTAGGCCACATAGGCCAATTAGGCCACTTAGCCCCATTAGGCCCATTAGTACCATTAGGATACTTAGGCCTCTTAGGCCAATTAGGCCCATTAGGTCCATTAGCCCATTAGTCCACCTAGTCTCATTATGACACTTAGTCCCATTAGACCCTTTAGGACCATTAGGATTCTTAATCCCATTAAGCCCCTTAGGCCCATTAAGCCCATTATGACCATTTTTCACCAAGGAACGTTAAGCCCATTCATAAAATTTAGCCCATTAGGCCCATTATCCCCTTGGTCCAATTAGTCCCTTAGTCTCATTAGGCCCATTAGGACACTTTGACCCATGAGGTCCATTACGCTCATCAGGCCACTTAGGCACATTTGGCCACTTAGACCCAATATGACCATTAGGCCACTTAGGCCCATTAAGACCACTAATCCCATTAATCCAATTAGACCCATTAGACCACTTAGGAAAAATAGGCCGATTATACCCATTAGGTTCATTAGGCCACTTAGGCCCATTAGGCTTATTAGGCCACTTAGGCCCATTAGGACCATTAGGCTTATTAGTCCCCTAGTTGTCCCATTAAGCACATTAGGCCCATTAGTACCATTAGGCCACTTAAGCCACATAGGCCCATTTGGCCCATTTGTCCCACTAGGCCCATTAGGCCCACTAGGCACATTAGGTCCATTAGGCCCATTAGGCCACTTCGACCCATTAGGCCCATTCAGCAACTTAGCCTCATTAGGCCCATTAGGCCTATTAGGCCACTTAGGTCCATTAGGCCCATTAGACGACATCGAGCCATTAGAACCATTAGGACACTTAGGCCCCTTAGTCCTGTTAGGCCACTTCATCCCCTAAGGCCAATTAGGTCCATTTTGACACTTAGGCCACTTACACCCACTACGCCCCTTAGGCCCCTTAATCCACTAAGGCACATTAGGACACTTAGGCCCATTACGCCCATTAGGAAACTTAAGCACATTCGACCCATTAATCCCATTAAACCACAAGGCCCATTAGTCCCATTCGGCTACTTAGGACCATTTGGCACATTTGGCCCATTATTTCCATTTGGACCATTAGGCCCATTAGGCCCATTATACCACTTAGGGCATTTAGGTCCATCAGGACCATGATGCCACTAAGTCCCTTTAGGCCCATGAGACCACTGAGACCCATTAGGCCCATCAGTCCACTTAGGCCCACTAGGCCCATTGGGCCACTTAGGCCCACTAGGCCCATTCATCTACTTAGGCCCATTAGGCCCATTAATCCACTTAGGCCCATTAGGTCCATTATGCCCATTTTTTCCATTGGGCCACTTAGGACTATCAGGCCACTTGGACCCATTAGGCTCATTGGGCCACTTAGGCACATTCGACTACACAGGTCCACTGGGTCCATTAAGCCCATTTGGCCGATTAGACCACTTAGTCCCATTAGGCAAATTATGCCCATTAGGCCCCTTAGATCCATTAATCCCATTAGGCTGATTAGGAAACTTAGGGCCATTAGGCCACTTAGGCCCATTCGGCCCTTTAGGGCACTTAAGCTAACTAGGCCCATTTGACCCATTGGGCCCATTTGGACCCTTGGTCTGTTAAGTCCATTAAACACATGAGGCCACTTAGGCCCATTAGGATGATTAGGTTGCTAAGCCCCAATAGGAATTTTAGGCCCACTAGGCCCACTAAACCCATTATTCCAACTAGGAAACTTAGGCCCATTAGTCTACTATGGCCCATTAGGCCCACTAGGCCAATTAGGCCCATTAATCCCATTGGTCTGATTAGGAAACTTTGTACCATTAGGCCACTTTGGCCCATAAGGACCATTAGGCCCATTAGACCACTTAGGCCAATTGGGCCCATTAGGCCACTTAGACCCATTGGGCCCATTTGGCTCATTTAGACCACTAAGCCCATTAGGCCAATTAGACAACTTTGGCCCATTAGGACACTGAGGTCCATTATTCCACTTAGGCCAATTAGGCCCATTTGTCCCATTAGGCCCATTTGGCCCATTTGGCCCCAAGACCCATTAAGCCCATTAAGCCCATTAGGCCACCTAGTCCCATTAGGCCACTTAGGTCCATTATGCCCCTTAGGCCACTTTGTCCCATTTTGGCACCTAGGCCCGTTAAGCCCATTAATCCCATTAGGCCACTTTGGCCCCTTGATCCCATTAGGCCCATGAGGCCACTTAGGCCCATGAGGCATAATAGGCCACTTAGGCCCATGAGGCCACTTATCCCCTTAGGCAACTTAGGTCCATGAGGTCCATTAGGCCACTTAGCCCCATGTGTCCCACTAGGCCACTTCAGCCCATCATGCCCATTAGGCCCATTTGACCACTAAGTCCTATTAGGTCCATTATTCCACTTAGGCCCATTAGGCCCATTCGTTCAATTAGACCGATTAGGCCACATAGGTCACTTAGGCTCATTAGGCCCATTAGGCTCATTAGGCCACTTAGGCCCATTGGACCATTAGGCCACTAAGGCCCAATAGGCCCAATAGGCCCATTCAGCCCATTAGGCTCATTTGACCCCATAGGCGCATTAGGCCCATTAGGATCATTCCGCCACTTAGGGCCACTAGGCCCATTAGTCCACTTAGTTCCATTAGGACCATTATGCCACTTAATCCTATTCGACAACTTAGGCCATTAGGCACATTAGCCCCATTTGGAAAATTTGGCCCATTAGGCCCATTCGGCCACTTAAGCCCATTAGTCCCAATCAGCCACTTAGACCCATAAGGACCATTAGTCCCATTTGTTTGATTAGGCTAGTTAATCCACTTAGGCCACTTAGACCTATTAGGCCCATTAGACCCATTAGGCCACTTAGGCCCATTCAGCCCATTCAGTCGATTAGGCCGATTAGTCCACTTATCCCTTTAGGTCCATTTGGCCACTTAGGCCCATTTGGTTGATTAGTCTGATTCGGCCACTTAGGCCCATTCGGTCGATTAGCCCTATTAGGCCACTTAGGCCCATTAGTACCTATAGGCCCATTAGGCCACTAAGGCCCATTCTGTCAACTAGGCGAATTATGCCACTTTGGCCCATCAGGCCACTTAGGCCAATTAGTCCCATTAGTCCCATTCAGTTGATTAGGCTGATTAGGCCACTTAGTCCACTTAGGCACATTAATTCCATTAGGCCCATTAGTCCACTTAGGCCCATTAGGCCCATTCAGACGATTAGGCTGACTAGACCACTTAGGCTACTAAGTTCCATTATGCCCATTAGGCCCATTAATCCCATTAGGACATTTAGGCCACTTAGGCATTAGGCGCATTAGGCCCATTAGGCCACTTAGGCCCATTAGTCCCATTCACTCGATTACGCTGATTAAGCCACTTTGGCCACATAGGCCCATTGGGCTCATTAGGAACATTAGGCCCATTAGGACACATAGGCACATTAGGCCCATTAGGCCCATTGGGCCACTTAGGACCATTAAGCCCATTCAGTCGATTAGGTGGATTAGTCCACAGAGGCCCATTAGGCCCATTAGGTCCATTAGGCCACTTAGACCCATTATTCTAGTCAGGCCCATTAGGTACATTAGGTCTATTAGGCTCATTAGCCCACTTAGGCCCATTATGCCTACTAAATCCATTAGTCCCATTATGCACATTAGTCCCATTAGGTCACTTAGGCCCATTAGGACCCTTAGGCCACATTGGCCCATTTGGCCCATTAGGCCACTTAGGCCCATTAGGCTAATTAAACCCATCAGTCCCATTAGGCCCATTAGGCCCATTAATCCACTTAGGCCATTGAGAACCATTAGGCCCATTCAGCTGATTAAACCGATTAGGCCACTTAAGCCCATTAGTCCCATTAGGCCACCTTGGCCCATTAGTCCCATTAGGATGCCTAAGAACATTAGGCCCACTAAAACCATTTGTCCCATTTGTCCCATTAGGCCCATCGATCCACTGAGGCAACTTAGGACCATTAGCCCCATTCGGTCGATTATCTCTGTTAGGCCACTAAATCCACTTAGGCCCATTAGGCCCATTAGGCCCATTAGGTCCATTAGCCCCATTACGCCCATTAGGCCCATTAGGGAACTTAGTCCCATTAGGCCCACTAGTACACTTTGGCCCATCAAGCCCATCAAGCCCATAAGGCCCATGAGGCGCATTCCACCCATGAGGCCCATTAGGCCCATGAGGCCCATCACACCCATGAGGCCCATCAGGCCCATTAGGACACTAAGGCCCATTAGGCCCATTGGGTCCATTAGTCCCATGAGTCCCATGAGGCCCATTAGACCCATCAGGCCACTTGGGCCCATTAAACCCATTAGACCCACTGGGCCACTTAGGCCCATTAGGCCCATCGGGCCTATTGGGGCCACTGGGAACATTCGTCTCATTAGGCCCATAAGTCCCATTAGGACCACTTGTCCCATTATGCCCCTTAGGCCCATTCATCCCATGAGGCCTATTGGGCCCATTAGGCCCATTTGGACACTTAGGCCCATTCAACCAATTAGGCCCTTTAGGCCCACTTTGTCCACTTAGGTCCATTAGGCCCATTATACCCATTTTTTCCTTGAGATAACTTATGCCAATTAGGCCCATCATGCCAATTAGGCCCATTGGTCCCGTTATTCCCTTTAAGCCCACTAGGCCCATTTGGCACCTATGCCCATGAGGCCCATTAGTCCACTAAGGCTCATTAGACCCATGAGGCCCATTTAGCCACTTAGGCCCATTAGGAAACTTACGCTCATGAGTCCACTTAGTCCCATTAGGCCCATCAGGCCCATTAGGCCACTTAGACCCATTGGGCCCATCAGAACCATTGGGACACTTAGGCCTATTTGGACCATTAGGCCCATTCAACCACTTAGGCTCATTAGGCCCACTAGTCACATTAGGCTCATTCGGCCAATTAGGCCCATTTGGCTACTTAGGCCCATTACACCCATTAGGTCCATTATGGTGATCAGATAACTTAGGCCTATTAGGCAACATTGGCCCATTAGGATTATTAGGCCCATTAGTCCACTTAATCCCAATCGGCGCATTAGACCCCTTAGGCCCTTTAAGCCCATTCAACCCATTAGGCCCATTAGGCCCCTTAGGCCCATTAGGATCATTCGTCCATTGAGGCCCATTAGGCCCCTTAGGCAAATTAGACCCCTTAGACCCATTAGGCCCATTTATCCACCGAGGTCCATTAGGCCCATTAGGACCATCAAGCACATTAGGCCACTAAGGGTCATTGGGCCCAATAGACCAGTTCACCCCCTTAGGCCACTTAGGCCCATTCGGACCATTAGACCACTTAGGCCCATTAGGATAATTAGTCCAATTAGTCCCATTTGGCCCATTTGGCCCATTAGGCCACTTAGACCCATTATACACATTAGGCCCATTAGACCTGTTAGGCCCATTATGAAGATTAGTCTACTTAGCCTCATTGGGCTAATTATGCAGGCCACTTAGGCCCACTCGACCATTTCCTCCCATTAGGACACCTAGGTCACTTAGGCCCATTATACCTATTAGGACCATTAGACCCATTAATCCCATTAAGCCACTTAGATTCATTAGGCCACTTAGGTCAATTGGGTCCATTAGGCCCACTCTACCACTCATGTCCATTAGGCCACATAGGCCCATCCAACCCATTTGGCCACTTAGCCCCATTCGACCTAGTAGGCCCATTAGGCCTCTTAGGCCCACCAGGCACATTTGGCACATTAGGCTCATTAGGCCACTCAGGCCCATTTGGTCCATTCAGCCACTTAGGACCATTAGGCCCATTAGCTCCATTCATCCACTTAGACATATTAGGCCCACTAGTCACATTTGGATCATTTAGACCATTTAGACCACGAGGCCCATTCGGTCACTTAGGCCCATTAGTCCCATTAGGTCCACTAAGAACATTAGGACTGTAAGAACCCGAATCTTCATTCAGGTATGTTTTTCCCTTTTTCTGGAGTTTTTAAGAAAAATGATTTTTCTCGAAATTTTCAAAGTACACGCCGTGTACTCTATTCCGGCTCAAAGCCGTGTGCTGGCCGTGTCCAGGCCACACACACAGTGTGTAAGGCTAAGGTGGAGGCCGGTTATTTCAGAGTACGAAAAATTTAAGTACACGCCGTGTACTCAAGAAGTAGACGCCGTGTACTCAAGAAGTAGACGCCGTGTACTTTATTTTTTTCATTAAACGGATCAGGGTCATGCCTAACCCATGGTTTCATCTTCTTCTTCAATTTTCGGCTATCCAAGAGCGACTGTATGACCGAATCTTTGATGTGATCCCGCCTCACCGTCCGTTCTCTGATCCGAGCACGGTCAATTGCATTGGAATCGTAGCGGTGAGTTCTTCCTTCTGCATTAGCCTTGTTTCTTGATTCCTCCTCATTTCCATGTTATCATGGGATGAACGTTTTGTACGTTTTGTCAGATCTACGTTGTTCTAAGAGGAATATGTCGTCGAGGTTCACGTATATCGATCTCCTCAGATCAAGGTAGGTGGTTTGTGCCTTTCTGTATAAAGTTGATGAATATTTTTTGCAATTTCCACCAATACCCTTGAACGGGGTATTGTGTGTTTCCTGTTTTTCCCTTATTACTTTCCTTATTTTCTTGATTGTTTTAGTAGAGGTTATTTCTTGTGATTAGAGTATTTTGTTTGTGCTCTGATTGCTTTTCCATGCTTGTTCTGCCTATTTGGCATTTTGCCAGTTTCCATGCCTAGTTGTAGGATTGTGGACTGTTGGCTTGTTTTGCTGTTGAGCCTTAGTTGATATCCAAGTAGTTTTTGAGGTTTACTTGGATGATATACACGCGTGCTGAGAATGTTTAGTTATACTCAGGACTGTGAGAACCTAGAGTAGTAGACCAAAGGGAGAATTGATGGAAGGGTTTCTCCAGAGTGTCTCTTAATTATGATGTGAGACTATAGGGGGAATTGACGTTGAGTGATTCCCCAGAGAGTCTGTAGATCCACGACGTGGGCCACAGGGGGAATTGACATTGAGTGCTTCTCCAGAGATCCTTTAGCACGATACGAGACTATAGGGGGAATTGACGGTGAGTGCTTCCCCAGAGAGTCTTCTTAATTACGTAGCTGAACCATAGGGGTGAGACTATGTGTGCCTCCCATAGGGTTGCTAGTACCAGAGGTTGAACCATAGGGGTTAGACTGTGAGAGCTACCCATAGGGTTACCTGTTTTCTTCTTGTTGCTGGTTGATTAATTGTGTACTTACTTGTTAGAACTGTGGATTGTAGCTGCTTGTGCTTTTCTGTTTATTGCTTCTTTTTTTATAACTGCCATGTATTCATTGACTGTTAGGCACAAATATTTGGGTGATTTCCTATTGGGATTGTATCTCACACCCTGTTTGGGCCATGCTTTTGGGCCCAAGCATACTATGTTACTGCAGGTATAGATAAGGGAAAGCGCCCTTCTACTTCAGGATCTTGACTGCATCAGGAGATGGGGAGCATGGGACCGAGCCGTGACTCACGATGCTAAGGAGATTTCTTTGTTTTTATTTTGAACTTGTTTTCAGTTGTATTCCAGCACGTTGTTATGTTTGCTGCTTTCCATAGATACTTGTACCTGCTGCATTATTGTCATCATTGTTATATTTTTTCATTGCTTCCGCTGTTTGGTTTCTGCTATTATGCATGTCGTTTACTGCTTCCGCTTTTTATTGTTGTATTCTTACCTTGTATACCTTACTGAATGAGGGCATAGTTTCCCCACCAACTCACCAAGGCCCTCGCTGCTAGTCGAAAGCCTCTAGCGTTCGGGGAAACGCGCTTGAGGTCATGTGGAGAACCGGGTACGGGGCACCAGTGGAGGGGCTCCGGACTCGGGTTGTTACAAAGTGGTACCAGAGGAGTTATTTTCTCTTTTTTTACTGTTTGGAGACCTTATCCAGGGATAGGACTGATTTGGTACTTGGCATTAAGCTGTTCCCGGGAGTAGCTAACCCGTGTACAGGGAAAAGCCATACTACCTTGTTAATTGCATTTGCTGATTCTGAGATTTTACAATTGATCTGATTTCACCGAGAGCGATTCACATGACTTGTGCGGTTATTGTATTGATATTTCAGTTCTATTTCTGTCACAACCCGATGATATGAGGGTATTCCATCTCATGAATCATATATGCACTTGTAGAAATCACATTTCATGCATTCTTGCCATGCCATCTAGGGTGCATTAGAGATTGCATTCTGTTGTGATAGGCTCTGTGTAGATTATACATGCTATTGTGATAGATGTTTGATAAATTATCTGATGTTGTGTTAGAAAACTGTTTTTTTTTTGTTCCTTGCTTAAAATGAATGCCAAATTTTGGTTCTTGAGGTGTTATGGCCCCTCCCAGATCGGAATTTAGCATCTTTTCCATTGTTTTTTTGTGTTTCTAGAATTCTGCGTAGTTTCTGAGCTACTGCCCAGAAAAAACCAGAATACACGGTGTGTACTTTTTAGATACACGTCGTGTAGTTTTCAGGCCATTTCACTGACCGTGTGAGAAGAACATGGTGTCGTGGGAGTAACTTCGTGAACACGTTGTGTACCATTAGTACACGCCGTGTGAGTTCAGAGCCGTGTACTCGGCCGTGTCACTGACAACATGGGTTGGGGAATCTCGGGTAGAGCACGCTGTGTCCATAGGGAACACGCCGTGTAGTCTTGTCCAGGTACCCAGCCATGTCATGAACAACATGGGTCGGCGTTACCTTCCTATTGACACGCCGTGTTTATTCGGAACATGCCGTGTAGTCTTGCCCAAGTACCCAGCCGTGTCACGAACAACACGGGACGATGTCGCCTTCGCTTATGCATGCCATGCTTGTTCAAATCACGCTGTGTAAGTTCCAGCCATGTAGAGGTCCGTGTACTCAACAACACAGACCATCGAAGCCTTGTCTAGTGCACGCCGTGTTTATTTTGAACACTCCGTGTAGTCTTGGGTTAAGTCAGACCGTGTGGGTTAGCCGTGTAAGGGACTCAGGTAGGGGAATAGTTACAAGTACACACCGTGTGTTGGGGTCAACACGCCGTGTAGTTTGAAGTGTACACGACTTGTAGGGAAGAAGTACACGCCCATGTCAGTGGCTTAATAAGACACGCCGTGTAGTTTTTATACACGCCGTGTAGTCGCGTTTTTCTATCTTTTATGTTTTTATTCCCCTGTTCCCATTTTGTAACCTCATGTTCTTTGTCCTTGTTTTTCTGATCTAATGTGTGATTTTGATCTTTCAGAACTATGCCTCTGAGACGTCCTCCGGTCATACGTCTGTCGTCAGGCAGTGATCAGACGCCAGACAGGGCTGATCAGGGATTTCCTGTCGATCCCCCAGCCGAGCCAGCTTTGGCACAGGTTGTTGTACCAGTCGTGGGCACTGATGTGCAGTTTAGGGAAGGTTTCATGAGGATGATGTAGGACTTCCAGGGAGCACTGCCTCCTACCTCGTCTATGGCAGACTTGACGCGAGTTTCCTAGCAGTAGCATCCTCCCACGTTCTCAGGGGAGGGAGGACCTCAGGCTACAGAGTCATGGCTGGAAGCCATGCTGACTATATTCGAGAATATAGAGACGCCTCCAGAGAGGTGAGTCAATCTTTCCACCTACATGCTCCGAGACTCCGCCAAGAGGTGGTGGGACGTAATCTCACAGGCAGGTCAGCAGCAGAATATGGCTTGGGAGGAGTTCCAGCGCATGTTCTATGAATACTTCTACCTGGAGACCCTGAGGGCCGATCGAGCCCAGGAGTTCATGAGCTTAGAGCAGGGTACTCTATCTGTCATGGATTATTCCTATTGTTTCACTGATCTATAGCATTTTACACCCCTTCGGGATGAGATTGGGGTGTTCTTGGTGAGGAAGTTTGAGGATGGACTCAGGCGGGAGATTCTCTCGTAGGTGAACATCTTCCAGCTAACTTTCATTACTTCTATCGTCAACCAGGAACTGATTACGGAGCATAATATGAGAGACTCTGGAGCTACGAGTCAGGGCGGTTCTGCTTCCAGAGCTATATTTCCTCCAGATGATAGCAATAAGCGCTGTAGGGAGCCTACACGTGGTGATTTGAGGAAGCAAGATGCATCATCAGGTAGTCGAGTGACATGATACCAGTGTGGCCGGACAGGGAACACGAGGCCTCATTTCCAGAGGGACCCCGTGGAGTGCCGATCTTGTGGCAAGATGGGTCACCTTTAGCGTTACTTCCAGGTTTTCTCACCAGCAGCTGGTGACCAGGGTTCTTCCATGACTCCTTGTTCAGGAGCATCCTCACCAGTCTCTCACCAGTCAGGGAACTAGAGTTCTTCCGGCCGTTCGGGCCGAGGTGGAGGTCGAGGCCATGGCGGTCAGCCACCAACCCCTTAGCACCAGTAGGGAGGTTCAGCTCAGAGTGTTCAGTCAAGGGCACAGGGTCGTAGTGCAGGCCAGTCTTTCGCCGTGGAGCAAACTTATCATGAGCAGGATCTCAACCCTTCTACTATTCGAGGTACGATTTTAGTAGCCTCAGTTTTATCTTCATACATTTTTTATACTGGTGATATGCATATCTTTATCTCTGTTGCCATTGTGGAGAGCCTTGGACTCTGTATCTTTTCTTCTGTTGACTCGTTGACACTAGACACACCTTTGGGAACGGGGACATCTAGTGTACGCCAATGTAGAGAGTGACCTCTTGAGGTTGCAGGGTATCACTTCTTATGGGATCTCTATGTTATAGAGATGACAAGCTATGATGTAATCCTTGGCATGGACTGGTTGATTCCCTTCCAGAAATTTGTTGACTTTTATCACCACAGAGTCAGTTTCATTTTACCAGAAGGTGAATCTTTTCTTCATAGAGGAGAATGGGACGTTCGGACGAGTCGGGCGGGACTCGAGCATCTTGGGATAGGAGGAGTGACGGCCCAGATTGGTAGTCTTTATCTGGATGATCAGGGGACTCCACAGTTGGACTTTCCTCCAGTTGTGGATCGCTTCAGGAATGTCTTTCCAGAATACTTTTTGGGTTTGCCTCCAGAGCGTGAGTTAGACTTCTCTATTGAGCTCATGCCAGGAGCAGAACCGGTGTCCATCCCTCCATATATGATGGCCACACCTGAGTTGCAGGAGCTCAAGAAGTAATTGGAGGAGCTACAGGATAAGGGTTTCATCCGACCCGGTACTTCTCCTTGGGGTTTGCCTATTCTGTTTGCGAAGAATGAAGACAGTACCCTTCATCTTTGTGTGGATTATTGGAAGCTGAACCAGTTTACGGTCAAGAACCGATATCCTTTGCCAAGGATTGATGACCTTTTTGATCAGCTTAGAGGAGCCCGGGTGTTCTCGAAGATCGACCTGAGGTCTGGATATCACCAGTTGCGCGTTAGACCATCAGATATACCTCTGACAGCCTTCAGAAGCAGGTATGGTCTTTACGAGTATACAGTCATGCCTTTCGGACTCAGGAACGCACCTACAGTTTTCATGGCACTGATGAACCGAGTGTTCCATCCTTACTTGTATTCCTTCATCATGTTATTCATGGATGATATCTTGGTGTACTCTCACACTCGACACGACCATGCCACCCATCTTGAGATCGTTCTGAGTACACTGAGAGAGCATCGGCTTTATGCTAAACTCTCTAAGTACCACTTCTGGATGGATCAGATTCACTTCTTGGGTCATGTCATCTCAGAGGCAGGAGTATCTGTGAACCCAGGGAAAGTGAGAGCTGTAGTTTCTTGGGAGCATCCGAAGAATTTTTTGAGGTACATATCTTCCTAGGGATGGATAGATACTACAGATGCTTTATTCAGGACTTTTCTCGTCTAGAATCACCTTTGACAGGTCTGACCAAGAAGGGGGTGAAGTTCTTATGGTCAGATTATTGTGATTCAGCCTTTCAGAAGCTGAAAGGGAGGTTGACGTCAGCACCGATAATAGTCTTTCCAGAGCCAAGCAAGAGCTACATTGTTTACTGTGATGCTTCGGGTATCGGGCTGGGAGTTGTGCTTATGTAGGGAGATGGAGTCGTTGCGTACGGGTCTTGGCAGTTGAGGCCACATGAGAAGAACTACCCTACGCACAATCTGGAGTTGTCAACTGTTGTTTATGCCTTGCGCTGTTGGAGACACTATCTTCTGGGAGAGCACTTTGTGGTCTTCACTGACCACAAGAGTCTCAAGTATATCTTCACTCAGCATGATCTGAATCTGAGGTAGTGCAGGTGGGTTGAGTATCTATAGTCTTTTGACTTCGAGCTTTCCTATACGCCAGGAAAGGAAGACGCCGTGGCAGATACGTTGAGTAGGGGAACTCAGATTCAGGTAGTTTAGGAGGCCAGTAGTGAGTGGAAGATGATGGATATGTTCTCTGAGATGCATCTGGAGGTACACGATAGACAGGGACAGACCTTTCTATCTTCTGTAGCTGTTACCTCCACGCTACTTGATCGGGTACTGATGAGGTAGCTATCAGACTCGAAAGGATTAGTCCTGCGGGAGAGTGTGTCAGGAGAGGACCCTCTTCCTGGATGGACGGAGGGTGAGGATGAGATCTTGCATTTCCAAGAACGCGTATGGGTTCCAGTAGACATACACGAGGACCTGATGTGGGATTTCTATTCCTCTGTTTGGGAATTTGATCCTGGAGTCACCAAAATGTATCAGGATCTTCATCGCCAGTACTGGTGGCTAGGTATGAAGAAGGATGTTGCTGTTTTTTTCATAAGATGTTCTACTTGTCAGCAGGTGAAAGCAGAGCATCAGCGACCAGCAGGCCTTTTATAGCAGTTACCCATTCCGGAGTGGAAGTGGAATTATGTTGCGATGGAATTCGTGATCGGGTTGCTGAGATCACCTCGAGGGAACGATGCTGTTTGGGTTGTCGTCGACAAACTTATGAAGGTTGCTCACTTCTTTCCAATCAAGGAGACCTTCAGTGTCGATGATCTGGGATGACTTTACATTAGAGAGATCATTCGTCTGCATGAAGTTACGTGCTCTATTGTTTCAGACAGAGATGTGCGCTTTACCTCTCGGTTCTGGTAGGGACTTCAGAAGGCCTTGGGTACATAGGTAGTTTTGAGTATAGCATACCATCCCCAGACTGATGGACAGTCCGAGTGCACGATCCAGGTGCTTGAGGATATGCTCTGTGCTTGCATCCTAGAATTTGGTGGTTCTTGGGAGAAGCATATCCCTCTGGTGAAGTTCTCCTACAGAAGCAGTTTTTAGGCGACCATTCAGATGGCACCATACGAGGCTTTGTACGGTAGTCCATGTCGATCACCCTTATACTGGCTGGAGGCAGGAGAGGAAACTTTACTGGCACCTCGTCTTGTTCAGGAGACTTCAGAGCAGATAGAGCTGATTCGGAAGAGGATGGATACAGCACAGTCTCGACAGAAGTCTTATGCTGATCAGCAGAGATGACCTTTGGAGTTTGAGGTCGGTGATCAAGTTTTTCTATGTGTCGCATCAAGGTTGGGACACAAAAGTATTCGGAGATAGGGTAAGCTTTCACCGCGGTACGTCAGACCGTTTGAGTTCTTGGAGAGATTTGGGCCTTTCGCCTATCGGTTGTAGCTACCTCATTGGTATTGGGCCATGCGTGATGTCTTCCACGTCTCTCAACTCTGAAGTTACTTTTCAGACCCATCTAACGTCTTTCAGCCTAAGGAAGTCGAGCTTGAAGCAGATGCATCGTTCGAGGAGCATCCTATCTGGATTTTCGATCGCAGTATGAAGGTTCTCCGTGGGCAGTCTGTTCCTCTTGTATGAGTGATATGGCAGCATGGGCGAGTACAGGACAAGACCTGGGAGAGGGAGGCCGATGTACGATCACAGTGGCCGAAACTATTTGGGGATTCTTCTTATATGCCACGTTAGGGAAATTCAGGGATGAATTTCTTTAAGGGGGGAGTTTGTAAGAACCCGGATCTTTGTTCAAGTATGTTTTTCCCTTTTTCTGGAGTTTTTAAGAAAAATGATTTTTCTGGAAATTTTCAAAGTACACACCGTGTACTTTCTGAGTACACGCCGTGTACTCTATTCCGGCTCGAAGCCGTGTGGTGGCCGTGTCCGGGCCACACACACAATGTGTAAGGCTGAGGTGGAGGCTGGTTATTTCGGAGTACGGAAAATTGAAGTACACGCCGTGTACTCAAGAAGTACAAATCGTGTACTTTCTTTTTTTTCATTAAACGGACTGGGGTCACACATAACCCCCAGTTTTGTCTTCTTCTTCAGTTTTCGGTCGTCCAAGAGAGACCGTATGGCCGGATCTTTGACGGGCTCCCGCCTCACCATCCGTTCTCCGATTCGAGCATGGTCGATTGCGTTGGAATCACAACAGTGAGTTCTTCCTTCTGCTTTAGCCTTTTTTCTTAATTCCTCCTCATTTCCAAGTTATTGTGGGATGAAAGTTTTGTGCATTTTCTCAGATCTATGTTGTTATAAGAGGAATCTTTCGTCGAGGTTCACATATATCGATCTCCTCGGATCAAGGTAGGGGGTTTGTTCCTTTCCGTAGAAAGATGATGAATATTTTGTGCAATTTCCACCAATACCCTTGAACAGGGTATTGTGTGTTTCCTGTTTTTCCATTGTTACTTTCCTGATTTTCTTTATTGTTTTAGTAGAGGATATTTCTTATAATTAGAGTATTTTGTTTGTGCTCATATTTCTTTTCCAGGCTTGTTCTGCCTGTTTGGCGTTTTTCCAATTGCCATGCCTAGTTTTAGGATTGTGGACTGTTTCCTTGTTTTGCTGTTGAGACTTAGTTGATAGCCAAGTAGTTCTTGAGATTTACTTGGATGATATACACACGTGTTGATCATGTTTAGTTATACTCAGGACTGTGAGAACCTAGAGTAGTAGACCAAAGGGAGAATTGATGGAAGGACTTCTCCAGAGTGTCTCTTAATTACGATGCGAGACTATAGGGGGAATTGACGTTGAGTGCTTCCCCAGAGAGTCTTTAGATCCATGACGCGGGCCACAGGGGGAATTGACGTTGAGTGCTTCCCTAGAGAGCCTTTAGCATGATACGAGACTATAGGGTGAATTGATGGTGAGTACTTACCCAGAGAGTCTGCTTAATTACATAGCTGAACCAGAGGGGTGAGATTGTGTGTGCCTCCTATAGGGTTGCTAGTACCAGAGGATGAACCATAGGGGTTAGGCTGTGAGAGATACCCAGAGGGTTACCTATTTTCATCTTGTTGTTGGTTTCTTACTTGTGTACTTACTTATTAGAACTGTGGATTGTAGCTGCTTGTGCTTTTCTGTTTACTGCTTCTTGTTTTATTACTGCCATGTATTCATTGACTGTTAAGCACAAATCTTTGGGTGATTACCTTCTGGGATTTTATCTCACACCCTGTTTGGGCCATGCTTTTGGGCCCAAGCAGACTATGTTGTTGCAGGTATAGATAAGGGCAAGCGCCCTTCTACTTCATGATCTTGACTGCATCAGGAGCTGGGGAGCATTGGACCGAGCCGTGACTCGCGATGCTGAGGAGCTTTCTTTTTTTTCTCTTTTGCACTTGGTTTCAGTTGTATTCCAGCACGTTGTTGTGTTTTCTTCTTTCCATAGATACTTGTACCTACTCCATTATTGTCATCATTGTTATATTTTTTCATTGCTTCCGCTGTTTGGTTTCTGCAGTTATGCATGTCATTTACTGCTTCCGCTGTTTATTGTTGTTTTCTTACCTTGTATACCTTACCGAATGAGGGCATAGTTTCCCCACCGACTCACCAAGGCCCTCGCTGCTTGTCGGTAGCCTCTGGAATTTGGGGAAACGCGCTTGAGGTCATGTGGCGAACCGAGTACGGGGCACCAGTGGAGGGGCTCTGAACTCGTGTCGTTACAAGGACCATTCATCAAATTAGTCCCATCCATCCACCTAGGCCCATTATGCCCATTATCTCTATTAGGCCGATTAGGCCACTTAGGCCCATTTGGCCCATTTGGCCCATTAGGCCACTTAAGCCCATTCTTCGCATTAGGCCCCTTAGGCCCATTTGTCCACTTAAGCCCATTACACCCATTAGGCTAATTAGGTCACTTAGGGCCATTAGGCTACTTAGGCCCCTTAGGCCCATTAGTCCTATTAGGCCCATTAGACAACTATATCCCATTAGGCCCATCAGGCTGCTTAGGCTCAAAAGGATGATTAATCCCATTAGGACACTTAATCCACTTAGACCCATTAGGTCCATTAGGCCCATAAGGTCACTGAATTCCATTAGGACCATGAGGCCACTTAATCCCTTTAGGCCCATGGGGCCACTTAGGCCCATTAGGCCCATCAATCCACTTAGGCCAATTAGGCCCATCAAGCCACTTAGGCCCATTAGTCCCATTAGGCCACATAGGCCCATTATGACACTTAGGCTCATTAGGCCGATTAGGCCACTTTGGCCCATTAGGCCCATAATGCCACTTAGGCTCATTAGGCAATTTAGGCCCATTAATCCCATTAGGCCGATTACACCACTTCAGCCCATTGGACCCATTAGGTCCATTAGGACACTTAGGCCCAATAGGCCACTTAGGCCCATTAGGCCACTTTGTACCCTTAGGTTCATTATGCCAATTAGGCCACTTAGGCCCATTAGGCCAATTAGGCCACTTCGGCCCATTAAGCCCCTTAGGTCGATTAGGCCACTTAGGCCTATTAGGCCCATTATGCCTCTTTAGGCCACTTAGGTCTACTAGGCCCATTAGGCCCATTAGTCCCATTAGTCCCATTCAGTCCATTAGGACCATTAGGACCATTAGGCCACTTAGGCCCATTATGCCCATGAAGCCACTTAGGCCCATTAGGACACTTAGGCCCATTAGGCCCATTAGGCCACTTAAGCCCATCAGGTCACTTAGGCCCATTAGGCCTACTCATCCACTCAGGCCCATTAGGAAACTTAGTCCCATTAGGTCACTTTGGCTCATTAGGCAACTTAGGCCCATCCGACCACTTAGGCTCATAGGCCGATTAGGCCACTTTGGCCCATTAGGCCCATTAGGCCCATTAGGCTTATTAGTCTAGTTAGGCCCATTAGGCCACTTAGGCCCATTAGGACACTTAGGCCCACTAAGACCATTAATCCACTTAGTCCCATTAGGCCACTTTGGCCCATTAGGCCACTTAAGCCCATTAGGCTTATTGGGCCACTTTGGCCCATTAGTCCAATTTGCCCCATTAAGCCCATTAGGCTAATTAGGACACTTAGGCTCATTAGGCCACTTAGGCCCATTAGGCCCATTAATCCCATTAGGCTAATTAGGACACTTAGGCCCATTAGGCTCATTAGGCCACTTAGGCCCATTAGGCCCATTAGGCTCCTTAGACTCGTTAAGCCCATTTGGCCCATTAGGCCCCTTAGGCCACTTTGGCCCATTAGGCTCATTAGTCCCATTCGTCCCATTAGGCTCATTCGCCCCATTAGGCCCGTTGGGCCATTTGGACCATTAGTTCATTCGTCTGATTAACCTCATTCGATCCATTAACCCCATTCAGGCCATTGGGCCTATTAGGACACTTCGGCCCATTGGGCCCATTTAGCACATTAGGCCCATTCAAACCATTAGGTCCATTCAGACCATTAGACCCCTTCGGTCCACTTAGGCTCGTTATGTCACTTAGGCTCATTAGGCCACTTAGCCCCATTAGCCCAATTAGTCCCATTAGGCCAATTCATCCCATTCATCCCATTAGCCTCACGAGTCCACTTAGTAAAATTAGGCCCACTGGACCACTAAGTCCAAATAGGCCCATTTAGAAACTTGGTCCCATGAGGCCCTTTAGGCCACTTAGTCCCATTAGGACCATTCAGTTTATTAGGCCAATTAGGAAACTTAGGCCCATTAGGCCCATGAGGCCCATCAGGACACTAAGGCCCATTAGTCTCATCGGGGCACTTAGGCCCATTAGGCCCATTAGGCCACTTAGACACATTCTGCCCATGACGCCCATTGAGTGACTTGGGCCACTGAGCCCCATTTGGCTCATTCGGGTACTTGGGCCCATTAAGCCCATTAGGTCACTTCGGCCCATTAGGAAAATGAGTCCCATTAGGCCCCGTACACCCATTAGGTCCATTAGGCCACTTAAGACAATTCCGTCACTTAGTCCCATTATCACCATTAGGCCACTTCAGCCCATTTGGAAACTTAGGACCACTAGCCCCATTAGGCCACTTAGGCCCATTCGACCACTTAGGTCCATTAGGTCACTTTTGCGCATAGGCCCTTTAGGCCGATTAGGAAACTTAGCCCCATTAGCCCCATTAGGCCACTTAGGCCTATTCAACCACTTAGGCCCATTATCCCCATTATGCCACTTAGGCCCATTCGTCCACTTAGGCCCATCAGGCCACTTTAGCACATTAGGCCCTTTAGGCCGATTATCCACTTAGGCCCATTCATACCATTCATCCCATTCAACCCATTAAGCCACTAAGTCTCATTGGGCACATTAGGCCACTTAGTCCTATTGGGAACATTAGGCCACTTAGGCCTATTGGGCACATTAGGCCACTTAGGCCCATTACGCCCACTGGGCCACCTTAGCCCATTACGCCCATTAGGTCACTTCAGCCCATTATACCCATTAGGCCCATTCGACCACTTTGGCCCATTATGCCCATTAGGCCCATTAGGCTATATAGGCCACTTAGGCCCATGGGCCTATTAGGCCATTAGGTCACTTAGGACCATTAGGCCACTCAGGCCCTTTAGGCCCATGAGGCCACTTAGGCCCATTAGGCCACTCAAGCCAATTAGGCCCATTAGGCTCATTAGGCCCCTATTCCCATTAATCCCATTAATCCCATTGGGCCATTTATCTCTATTAGGATAATTAGGTGACTAAGGCCCATTAGGCCACCTAGGCGCAGTAGTCCCATTAAGCCCATTAGGCCGATTAGGCCACTTAGGCCCATCAGGCCACTTAGGCCCATTAGGACCATTAGGCCCATTAAGCCCTTTAGGCCAATTAGGAAACTTTATCCCATTAGTCCACTTAGTCTAATTTGGAAAATTTGGCCACTTAGGCCCCTTTGGCCCATTCAGCCCATTGGGATCATTATGCCCATTAGGTCGATTAGGCAACTTTGGCCCATTATTCCACTTTGACCCATTAGGCCCATTAGGCCACTGAGTCCAGTTAAACCTATTTGGATCCTAGGATCATTAATCCCATTAAGCCCATTAGGCCAGCTAGGCCCATTAGGCCACTTAGGCCCATTGGCCCCCTTAGGCCCCTTAGTCCCATTAGGACCATTACGCCCATTAGGACGATTAGGACACTTAGGCCCATTAGGCCGCTTAGGCCGCTTAGGCCCATTAGACAGCTTAGGCCCATTAGGCCACTAAGGCATATTCATTCCATTAGACCCTTTTTTCCCTATGCTCGTTAAGCCCATTAAGCCCATTGGGCCACCCAAACCCATTAGGCTACTTAGTCCTATTAGGCTCCTTAGGCCCATTAATCCACTTAGGCCCATTAAGACCATTAGCCCCATTTGTACCATGAAGCCCATTAGGTTGATTAGGCCACTTAGGCCCATTACACCAATTAGTCCACTTAGTCCCATTGGCCCCAATCGGCCCATTAGGCCCATTTGTCACCAAGGCCCAATAAGGCCATTAAGCCCATTAGGCCCCTTGGACCAATTAGGCCAATTAGTCCAGTTAGGCCCATTAGGCTAGTTATGCCCATTCGGCCCATTAGGCCACTTGGTCCCATGATGCATATTAGGCCCATTAGGCCACTTAGGCCAATCAGGCCCATTAGGCTCATTCGGCCACCACGAAAAATTAGGCCATGTGGTCCACTTAGGCCCATTCGGCCACCTTGGTTGATTTGGCCCATTAGGCTAATTAGGCCCATCAGGGCTATTAGGCCCATTCAGAGACCAAGGAAAATTAGGCCATGTGGGCCACTTAGGCCCATTCATCCACCTTGTCTGATTTGGACCATTAGGAAACGTAGGCCCATTAGGCCCAATTTTTCGATTATACCACCACCACCACCACCACCAAAGTCTTTTTTTATTTTATTAATGAATGGGAAGAATTTCACAAATGAGTGTTTAAGGGGGTCTAAATAAATGAAGTCCCAAAGAATTATCCCAGATAAAATTCATACCTTATGGGGGTAAAGATCCAAGACTTGAGAAAATAGTCAGAAGGTAATATGGAGATGTTCTAGATGCAAGAAAATCCTCCACAATATTTCCCTCTCTCTAGGTATAAAGAATGGTCATCTGGTTGTTCATGATAGACTTGAAACTTCTGATAGAATACTCCATGGACCAGGGAGTAGGCCCCTTACCTAAAAAAGAATTATAGAGGGTAAGAGCATCTATCTCAATCTTCTGAATGGGGAGGTTCCTCTGTCTGCAAATTTTGAGACCATTGAGCAGGGCCAAGGCTTCCACTTGTAGGGAGTCACCGGTCCCCAAGAAGTTCAAAAACACAACTACAAAAGAACTTGTAGTGTCATGAATAACTCCCCCCCCCCCCCCACATGCATCGAAACCATACGACTTAAGACATAAATATTTAGTTTATAACCATAAATAGGCAGATACCATCAGACACAATTCCCCGGGGTAGAAGGAGGAGAAAGGGAGGCTTGCAGAGGGAGAATTAGTTGTATGGAAGGCGCATTCACTAGGTCACTGGACAACCTGTATAAATCTAGTATGATGTTTATGGTTTTGAAAACAAGACCCGTAGTGGATAGTGTGCTGCACTGGTACCTTCTATCATTCCTTAAAGACCAGATTGTCCAACAACCAACAAAGAAAATGAGAGCCCTATCCTTTCTCTCCACACTGGAACTATCCGCTGCAAGGAACCAGTGCTGGAGGAAGAGGTCAGCACTGAAGGCCCAATCGGACCATCCTGTTAACTATCCAAAATAACTCTAGATAGCCTTGGTTTAGTCACTATTAAAGAATAAATGAGTAGAGGATTCAGTACTGGGCTCTGTGCAACAAAAGCATTTCGAGGCTAGGCTGACACCTCTGCACTGGACATTATCATCATATGGAAGGGCATTGTGCCTGACATGCCAAAACAAGAAGAGGTATTTGGAAGGAATGGATTTATACCACAACACCTCACCCCATCGATCCAGGGGGGAAGAGATAGACTGAATCTTAGCAAATTATTTGAGGTAAAAAGTACAATTTGTAGAGGCTATGAAGACATATTTATCCAGATCATCAGATAAAACTATACATTAAAAAATATTCCTATGATTCATATCCAAGGTGGACTGAATGAGAATGAGGTAATTTTAGGCCTCCCAGATTTTCAGTGTCTGGTAGCAAGGAAAACCCAAAATTTTCCCCAACTAGTTGTGGTTCCAAAGGCTAATATCACCTCTACCTATAATCTAGTGTAAGTGTTGCTGAATAAGTGGAATATGGGGTTGGATAATCCTTATAATGTTGGGTGGATTTTGTCAGGATGATCACCCCACAAGGCCATAGGATTTTCCATGTGTTTTCCCCACAAAGAACTCCCCTCAAGAACCTCCCAGGCCAATTTGGCATGAAGTCCATTGATCATCGCTAAAACACTCTTAAGGTTAAACCCGCCTTCTACAATAGGTTTTTCCAACTTGGCCCAAGAAGCCCGGTGACATTTATCATGAATATGACCATCCCATCAAAAGGAAATAAAAATGGACACAATATTCAAAATCAACTTCTTTGGGACCTTGAGAGTGGACAGGATGTGCATGGGGATAGAGGATAAAACTGAGCACATCAAGGTGATCCTTCCCCCAAAGGACATAAACATGTTTTTCCAATTAAGGATGTGACCAACAATCCTTTTAGTAACCATATAATTTTTTTTAATGAGGAGCCTATTTGGGGAGACCGAAGCACCCAGGTAGGTCATCGGGAAGGAGTCATTGTGCCTACCAAGGTTTTCCTGCAACAATCTAATCTGTCTTACTGAGCATTTATTAGAAGTAAAGAAGAGAATTTTCTCAAGGTTGACCACTTAGATTAGACCGATTAGGCCACTTATGCCCATTCGTCCCATTAGGCTCATTGGCCACTTAGGCCACTACGCACATTAGGCCCATTCGACCCATTTTTAAACTTAAACACATTAGGCCCATTAGGCCACTGAGGCTCATTAGGACCATTATTCCCATTAAGCCACTTAGGCCCCTGAGGCCCATTAGTCCCATGAGGCCCATTAGGCCCATCAGTCCACATAGGCCCATTAGGCTCATGAGGAAACTTAGAACCATTAGGAAACTTAGGAAAATTAGTCACATTCTTTCACTCAGGTCCTTTAGGCCCATTCGATCACTTATGCCCATTCGACCACTTAGGACCATTATGCCCACTAGGACAGTTAAGACACTTAGGTCCATTCATCCCATTAGGGCCATCAGGCCCATTAGGACACTTAGTCCCATTAGGTCATTAGGTCCATTAGTCCCATTAGCCCCCTTAGGTTCATTAGGCCCATTAGGCCACTTAGACCCATTTGGCCCACTAGGACACTTGGGCCCATTATTCCCATCAGGCATACCAGGCCCATTAATCCAATTTGGCACATTCTGCCACTGAATCCCATAAGGAAAATCAGGCTCATTCATCCCCTTAGTCCCATGAGGATCACTTATCCCATTAGGACACTTAGGTCTATGAGTCCCATTAGGCCACTTAGACCAGTGAGGCCCATTAGTCCCATGATGCCCATCAGGCCCATGAGGACACTTAGACCCATTAGGGCACTTAGGGCCATTAGGCCCATTAACCCCATTAGGATACTTTGTCTACTTAGGACCATTAGTCCCATTAGGCCCATGAGAACACTAAGCCCCATCATTCCCATTAGGCCACATAGGCCCATTAGGGATATTTGGACCATTAGGCCACTTAGGCCCATTATGACACTTAGTCCCATTCAGCTCATTAGGCCACTTAAGCCCACTAGGCCCATCAGGCCAATTAGGCCACTTCATCCCATTAATCCACTAAGGCCCATTAGGCCCATTAGTCCACTTAGGCCCATTAGGACACTTAGGTGCATTAGTCCACTTAGACCCATTAGGCGCATTAGGTTCATTAGGCCACTTAGGCCCATGAGGCTCATTAGGTACATTAGGTCATCAGGGCCATGAGGCCACTAAGGCCCATTCGGCCCATCAGGCCCATTAGGCCACTAAGGCCTATTATTCCCATGATTCCCATTAATCCCATTAGGCCACTTAGGCCAATTCGGATCATTAGGCCACTTAGGCCCATTTGACCCATCAGGCCCATCAGGTCCATTAGGCCACTTCGACCCATTCAGCCCATTAGGCCCATCAGGACCATCAAGCCACTTAGGTCCATTCTGATCATTAAGCCACTTAGACACATTAGGTCCATTAGGTGCATCATCCCCATTAGGCCACTTAGGTCCATTAGGCTCATTAGGCCACTTAGGCCCATTTGGCTCATTAGGCCACTAAGGACTATTAGTCTCATTGAGCCACTTAGGCCCATTAGACCCATCAGACCCATTAAGCCACTTAGGCCCATGAGGCCCATTAGGCCACTTAGGCCTATATGACTCATTAGGCCACTTAGGTCCATTAGGCACATTAGGACACTAAGGCCCATTAAGACACTATGGACCATTAGGCCCATTAGGCCACTTAGGCCCATTCGACTCATTTGGCCACCTAGACCCATTAAGCTGATTAGACCCATTAGGCCACTTAGGTTGATTAGGCCCATTAGGCCACTCGGGCCCATTAGGCCACTCCGGCCCACTAGGCCACTCAGGCCCATTAGGCCACTTAGGCCCATTAGTCACATTTGGACACTAAGTCTCATTATACCTATTAGGCCACTTAGGCCCATTGGACCACTTAGGCTCATTGGGCCACTAAGGCCCATTATGCCTATTAGGCCACTTAGGCCCATTAAGAAACTTAGGCCACTTAGGCCCATTAAGCCACTTTGGCCACTCAGGCCCATTATGTCCATTATGATCATTCAGCCACATCAACCCATTAATCCACTTTGACCCATTAGTCCCATTAGGAACATTAGGCCACTTAGTCTCATTAGACCCATTAGGCCACTTAGGCCTGTTAGTCCCATTAGGCCACTTAGGCCCATTAGGCCACTTAGCCCCATTAGGCCACTTAATCCTATTCAGCCAATTACTCATTAGGTCACTTCGGCCACTTTGTCTCATTAGGCCGATTACACCACTGAGATCCATTAGTCCCATTTAGCCACTTAGACCCACTTAGTCCATTAATCCCATTAGGCCGATGAGGCCACTTAGGCCCATTAGGCCACTTAGGCCCATTAGTCCCGTTAAGCCCATTACACCCATTAGGAAACTTAGGCTCATTTGGCCACTTAGGCACATTTGGCCTATTAGGCACATTAGGCCACTTAGGTTAATTAGGCCCATTCAGCTCATTAGGCCCATTTGGCCCATTTGGCCCTTAGGCCCCTTATGCCCATTAAACACATTAGTCCACTTAGAACCATTAGGACACTTAGGAACATTAGGAAGATTCGGCTCCTAAGTCCCATTAGGGCACTAAAGTCCACTAGGACCACTAATCCCATTAGGCCGATTAGGCCAATTAGGCCCATTTGGCCTATTCAGTCCATTAGGCCCGTTAGGCCAATTATGCGGTCGATTAGGAAATTTTGGGCCTTTAGGCCCCTTAGGAAAATTAGTAAAATGAGACCCAATAGGCCACTTAGTCCAATTAGGACCATTATTCCACTTAGGCCCATTAGGCCCATTAGGCCCATTAGGCCTATTTATCCCATTAGGCTGATCAGGAAACTTTGGCCCATTGGGCCATATAGGATGATTTCGCCACTTGGGCTAATTACGCCCATTCAACCCCTTCATCCGATTTGGCCCCAAGGCTCATAAATCCCATTAATCCCATTAGGCCACCTAGTCCCATTAGTCCAGTTAAGCCCATTAGGCCCCTTAGGCCCATTAGGACACTTAGGTCCATTGCACCCCATATGCCCATTAGGACCATTAATCCAATTAGGTCGATTAAGCCACTTAGGCCCATAAGGCCACTTAGGCCCATAAGTCCACTTACTCCCATTAGGCCCATAAGGGAACTTAGGCCCATTAGGCTCTTTCGGACCATTAGGTCCATTCATCCCATTAGGCCCATTTGGCACCAAGGATCGTTAATCCCATTCATCCCACTAAGCCTATTAATCCCATTTGCCCATTTGGCCACTTAGGCCCATGAGGCCCATGAGGCCACTTAGGCACATGAGGCCTGTTAGGCCCCTTAGGCCCCTTAGACCCCTTAGGCCCCTTAGGCCACTTAGACCTAATAGGCTCATTCGGCCACTTAAGCCCATTAGGACCATTAGACCTATTAAGCCAATTAGGCCCATTAGGCCACTTAGGCCAATTACACCCATTCGGCCCATTAGGCCCATTAGTCTCATTGGGACACTTAGGCCCATTAGTACATTTAGGCCCATTTGTCCCATTAGACCACTTAATCCACTTAGGTCCATTAGGCCCATTAGGCCACTTATGCCCATTCGGCTCACTAGGCACATTAGGCCCATTAGGCCTATTAGGCCACTTAGACCCATTTAGTCAATTGGACCACTTAGGCCCATTAGTCCCACTAGGTACATTAGGCCCATTCGGCCCATTAGGCCACTTAGACCCATTAGGCCCATTCAGGCACTTAGGCGCATTATGCCCACTAGGCCCATTTGGCTACTTAGGTCCATTAGGCCACTTCGAGAGATTAGGACCATTAGGACCCTTTGGTCCATTCGGTCCAGTAGGCCACTTTGGTCCATTCGGCCCATTAGGTCACTTAGGCCACTAAGGCCCATTAGGCCCATTAGGGCACTTTGGCCAACTCGTCCACTTAGGCCCATTACGCCCATTAGGAAAATTAGGCCCATTATGCCCATTTGACCCATTTTTCCACTAGTCCCATTCATCCTATTAGCCCCATTGGGCCACTTAGGCCCATTCAACAACTTAGGACCATTAGGCTCACTAGTCCCATTATGCACATTCGTCCCATTAGGCTCATTAGGCCCATTAGTCACTTAGTCCATTTAGGTTCATGAGGCCATTTAGGCCCATTAGGCCACTAAGGGCCTTTAGGCCCATATGGCCACTGAGGCGCATTAGGCCCATCGGTCTGCTTAGGCACATTAGGCCCATTAGGCCCATTGGGCCACTTAGGCCCATTGGGAGAATTTGA
Organism: Viscum album; assembly: GCA_963277665.1. Classification (NCBI taxonomy): domain Eukaryota; kingdom Viridiplantae; phylum Streptophyta; class Magnoliopsida; order Santalales; family Viscaceae; genus Viscum; species Viscum album. The sequence goes on from OY728156.1 coordinate 1,781,787,072, forward strand.
CCACTTATGCCCATTAGGCTCATTAGGCCACTTAGGCCCATTAGACCCATTAGGCCACTTAGGCCTATTCGTCCACTTAGCCCATTAGGCCACTTAGGCCCATTTGGCCCATTAGGTCGATTAGGAAACTTAGGCCCATTAGGCCACTTTGGTCCCATTAGGCCCATCAGGCCTATTAGGCCACTTAGGTTAATTAGACTCATTCGACCCATTAGGACCATTAGGTCCATTCATCCCATTAGGCCCATTTGGAACCTAGGTCCGTTAAGACCATTAGTCCAATTAGGCCACTTAGGCCCATTAGGCCACTTAGGCCCATTAGGCTGATTTGCCAGCTAAATCCCATTAGTCTTATTAGGCCACTTAGTCCCACTAGGCTCATTAATCCCATAAGGTCCATTAGGTCACTTAGGCTGATTAGAACACTTAGGCCCATTAGGCCCGCTATGCACATTATGACCATTTGGCCCATTAGGCCCATTAGTCCCATTTGGCCACTTAGGCCACTTAGGCCCATTATGCCCATTGGGCCCATTGGGCCAGTTAGGCTTATTAGGCCACTTAGGCCCATTAGGATAATTGGGCCACTTAGGCCCATTCCACCACTTAGGCCCACTAGGCCCATTATGCCAATTAGGCTGATTCAGCCACCTAGCCGCATTAGACCACTTAGGCTCATTAGGCCCATTAGGCCCATTTGGCCCACAAGGCCACATATGCCCATTAGGCCCATTAGTCCCATTAGGCCCATAAGTCCACATAGGTCCATTAGGCCCATTAAGCGCATTAGGCCCAGTAGGCCCATTTGGTCACTTAGGCTCACTAGGCCCATTATGCAACTTAGGCCCATTAGGATCATGAGGCCACTTATGCCCATTAGGCCCATTAGGCCCATTATGTCCCTTAATCCCATTAATACACTTAGGCACATTAGGCCCATTACCCTCATAAGGACGATTTGACCCATTATTCCTATTCAACCACTTAGGTCCAATCGACCACTTAGGCCCATAAGGCCCATTAGGCCCATTCGATCAATTAGGATGATTAGGCCACTTCGACCCATTTGGCACATTATGCCCATTAGGCCCATTATTCCCATTTAGATCATTAGTCCAATTAGTCCCATTAGGTACATTAGGCTCATTAGGCCACTTTGGGCCATTAGGACCATTCAATCGATTAGGCCCATTCGGTTTATTAGGCCGATTTGGCCGATTTGGCCCATTCAACCCATCAGGCACATTTGTCCCCTAGGACCATTAATCTCATTAAGCTCATTAGGCCACTTAGGCCCATTAGGCCACTTATTCCCATTAGTCTGATTCGGACACTAAGGCCCATTAGGCCCATTAGGACACTTAGGCCCACTATGCCCATTAATTCCATTTGGCCACTTAGGCCCATTAAGCCCATTAGGAAAATTAATCCCATTAGGCCGGTTAGGAAACTTTTTCCCATTAGTCCATTTTAGCCCATTAGCCCTATTACGCAACCCAGGACAATTTGGCCCATTTGGCCCATTAGGTTCATTAGGCCACTTAGGTCGTTTAGGCCCATTAAGCTCATTTGGATGATTAGGCAACTCTGGCCCAATAGTCCACTTAGGCCCATTAGGACACTTAGGACAATTAGGCCCATTTGTCCCCTTAGGCCCATTAGTCCACTTAGGCCCATTTGGCCCATTTGACCCATCTAGCATATAGGCCCGTTAAGCACATTAATCCCATTAGTCCCATTAGACCACTTAGTACCCTTGGTACCATTAGGCCCATAAGACCACTTATGCCCATGAGGCCCATTAAGTGACTTAGGCCCATGAGGCCCATGAGGCCCCTTAGGCCAGTTAGGCCCATGAATCCCATTAGGCCACTTAGGCCCATGAGGCTCAATAGGCCAATTCAGCCCATCAGGCCCATCGGGCTCATTCAGCCACTTAGGTCAATTAGGCCCATTATGCCACTTAGGCCCATTAGGTCCATTAGTATCATTCGTTTGATTAATCTGATTTGGGAACTTAGTCTACTTAGGCCCATTAGGACCATTAGGCCACTTAAGACCATTTTTTCATTAGGAAACTTAGGCCCATTAGGAAAATTTGGCCCATTAGGCCCATTGGGCCCATTGGGCCCATTTGGACCAATTGACACATTCGTCCCATTAGGCCCATTAGGATCATTCGGCCACTTAGGACCACTAGTAACAATAGGCCACTTAGGCCCATTAGGCAACTTATTCCTATTAGGCCCATTAGGCACATTAGGCCAATTAGGCCCATTAGGCCCATTCAGTCACTTAGGCCCATTCGACCACTTAGGCCCATTAGGACACTTCAACCCATTATGTCCATTAGGACACTTACACCCATTTGGCCTATTATGCCACTTAAGCCCATTCGTCCACTTAGGCCCATTAGGCCCATTAACCCCATTAGACCGAATGGGCGTAATGTGCCTAGTATGACTAATGGACCTAAGTGGCCTAATGGGCCTAAGTTTCCTAATGGGCCTAAGTGGCCAAATGGGCCTAAGTGGCCTAATGGGCCTAATGGGCCTAATGGGACAAATGTGCCTAGTGGGCCTAATGGTCCCAAGTGGCCTAATGGGTCTACTAGGCCTAAGTGGCCTAATAGAACTAAGTGACCTAATGGGATTAATGGGCCTAATGGGCCTAATGTGTATAATGGGACTAAGTGGCCTAATGGTAATAAAGGGCCTAATGGTCCTAAGTGGCATAATTCACCCAATGAGCCTAAGTTGCCAAATGGGGTAAACGGGCCTAATGGGCCTAAGTGGCCTAATGGTCCCAACAGGCTAACTGGCCTAAAGGGACTAATGGCCCTAACTGGACTAATGGGACTAATGGAAAAAATGGGCCTAGGTGGCCTAATGGGCGTAGATGGCTAAATAGACCTAACTGGACCAATGGGCCTAAAGAGACTAATTGGCCAAAGGGGTTTAATGGGCCTAAGTGGAATAATCGTATCCTAATGGGAATAATTGGTCTAATGGGCCTAATGGGCATAATGATCCTAATTGGATCAATGGGCCTAATGGGCCTAAGTGGAAAAATGGGCCTAATGGGCCTAAAGGGCCTTAGTGGCCTAATGGGCCTAATGGGCATTAGTGGCCTAATTAGCCTAAAGGGACTAATGGGCCAAAGCAACCTAATGGGATTGAGTGGTATAATCATCCTAGTGGTCCTAAGTGGCATAATCATAACCAAATGGGCCTAAGTGGCCTAATGGTCCCAATCGACCTAAGTTTCCTAATGGGCATAATGGGCTTAGGTTGCCGAATGGGCCAAATGGGCCAAAGTGGTTGAATCGGCCTAAAGGGCCTAATGTTCGAAAGCGGACTAATGGGACTAAGTGGCATAATCATCCTAATGGTCCTATTGGTCTAAGTGTCCTAATGGGCCTAAGTAACCTAATTGGCCTAATCGGCCGAAGGGGCCTAATTTTCCTAAGTGGCCTAATGGGACTAAGTGGTCTAATGGGCCTAAGTGGTCAAAGGTGTCGAATCAGAAGAATGGGCCTAATGAACCGAATGAGCCTAATGGGCCTAAGTGGCCTAATGGGAGGAATGGGCCTAAGTGGCCTAATGGGCCTAAGTGTCCTAATAGGCCTAATGGGATGAATGGGCCTAATGGTGCTAATTGGCCAAAGTTGCATAATGGGCCTAAATTGTAGTCCTAATGTGTCTATGTGGCCTAATGGACCTAAGTGGCCTAATGGGTCTAATGGGCATAATGGGTTGAATGGACCCAATGGGCCTAAGTGGCCTAATAGGGCGAATTGGCCGAATGGGCCTAATTGGTTGAAGTGGGCGAATGGGCCTAATTGGTCTAATGGGACCAATGGGCCTACTGGACCAAAGTGGCCTAATGGGTCGAATGGGCCTAAAGGGTCTGATGGGCATAATGGGCCAAATGGGCTGAATGGGACTAAAGGGTGGAATGGGGATAATGGGCCTAATTTTCTGAATGGGTTGGATGGGTCAAATGGGTCTAGTGGGACGAAGTGGCTTAATGGACCTATAGGGTATAATATACCTAATGAACCTAATGGGTCTAAGTGGCCTAATGGTCTTAAGTGGACAATTGGACCTAATGTGCCTAATGGGAATAATGGGCCTAATGGGTCTAAGTGAACCAATGGGTGTAATGGTCCTAAGTGGCCGAATAGGCCTAATGGGCCTAATGGGCCTAAGTGGACCAATTGGCCTAATAGGCCTAACTGGTCTAATAGGCCTAAGTGTCTTAATGGGCTGAATGGGACAAATGGGCCTAATGGGCCTAATGGGCCTAATGGGTTGAATGGGACTAATGGGCCTAAGTGTACTAATGGGACAAAGTGGCCTTATGGGCCCAATGGTCCTAATGGGACAAATGAGCCTAATGGCTCTAATGGGCCTAAGTGGCTCAATGGGTCGAAGTGGCCTAATGGGATGAAGTGGGATAATGGATATAGTGGGCCTAAGTTTCATAATGGTCCTGAGGGGCCTAAGTGGCCTAATAGGCCAAATTGGATGAATGGGCCTAATGGGCATAATAAGCATAATGGGCATAATGGGCCTCTGTGGCCAAATCAACCTAATGGGCATAATGGGCCGAAGTGTCCCAATGGGCCTAATGGGCCTAAGTGGACCAATGGGACTAATGGGCCTAAGTGTGCCTACGGAGCCTAATGGGCCTATTTGGCATCATGGGCCTCCTATTCATAATTGTACTACTGGTCTTATTGGGCCTAATGGGCCAAAGTGGCGTAATGGGCCTAAGTGGCCTAATGGGCATAAGTTGCCTAATGGATATAATGGGTCAAAGTGTCCAAATGGGTCTAATGGGCCTAAGTGGCCTAATGGGACAAAGTGGAAGAATGGGCCTAATGGGATTAATGGTAATAATTGTCCGAAGTGGCCAAATGGTCCAAATGAGCCTAAGTGTCCTCATGGGCCTAATGGGCCTTAGCGACCTAATGGGACTAATGCGCCTAATGGGCCTTAGTGGCCTAATAGACCAAAGTGGATGAATGGGAATATGGGCCTAATGGTCATAATGGTCCTCATTGGGAAAAGTGGCCAAATGGGCCTAATGAACCTAATGGGCCTAAGTGGCCTAATGGGCCTAATGATTCTAATGGGACAAAGTGGATGAGTGGGCATAATGGAATTAATGGGCCTAACGGGAAAAAGTGTCCAAATGGTACAAATGGTTCTATTGGGCCTAAGTTGCTTAATGGTCCTAATGGGAAAATGGGCCTAAGTGGCCTAATGGGACAAAGTGGATGAATGTGCCCAATGGGACGAATAGGCATAATGGGCCTAATGGGTCGAAATGGCCAAATGGGCCAAATTGACCTAAGTGGCCTAATAGGCCTAATGGGATTAGTGGGCCTAAGTGGCCTAATGGAACTAAGTGGCCTAATGGGCCTAATGGGCCAAATGGACCTAAGAGGCCGTATGGGCCTAAGTGGCCTAATGGGCCTAATGGGACAAAGTGGATGAATGTACCTAATTAACCTAATGGGAATAATGGGACTAATGGGACTAAGTGGTCTAATGGGAATAATGGGACCAAGTGGCCTAATGGTCCTAATGGGCCTAATGGTCCAAATGGGCCTAAGTGGCCAAATGGGCCTAATGGGCCTCATGGACCTAATTGGACTATGTGTCCTAATTGGCGTAAGTGGTCGAATGGGCCTAAGTCACCTAAGGGCCCTAATGGGACTAATGGTCTTAACTAGATGAGTGGGAGTATTGGGCCTAAGTGGCACAATGGGCCTAATGGGCCTAATGGGCCTAAGTGAAAAAATGGGCCTAAGTGGCCAAATGGGCCTAAGTCGCCTAAGGGGACTAATGGGATTAAGTGGCTTAATGGGCATATGTGTCCTAATGGGCCTAATGTGATAATTGGCTTAATGGGGCTAATGTGCCTAAGTGGTATAATGGGCCTAATTGGCCTAACTGGATTAATGTTTCTAAGGGGACTAAGTGGCATAATGGGATTAATGGGATAATGGTCCTAAATGTCCTAAGTGGATGAATGGGCCTAATGGCCCTAAGTGGCATAATTGGCCAAATGGGCCAAATGGGCGCAAGTGGCCTAATGGGACTAAGTGGCCTAATGTACCTAATGGGACTAAGTGGCCTAATGAGTCTAAGTGTACTAATGGCCCTAAGTGTTCTAATGGTCCTAATGGCCCGAAGCGTCCTGATTGGCCTAATGGTTTTAAGTGGTCGAATGGGCCTAAGTGCCCGAGTTGGCCGAATGGGTCGAGGTGGCCTAATGGGCCTCAGTGGCCTAATGTGCCTTATGGGTCTAAGTGGTCCAATGGGAAAAATGGAAAAAATGTGCCTCAGTGGAATAATGGGCCTAATGGGCCTAAGTGGCCTAATGGGCCTAATGGGCCTAAGTGGCCTAATGAGCGGAATGGGTCAAATGGCCCTAAGCGACCTAATGGGACAAAGTGGTCTAATGGGCATATTGGGCCTAAGTGGCCTAATGGACCCAATGTGCCTAATGGGATGAAGTGGCCTAAGTGTCCTAATGGGCCTAACGGGCCTAAGTGTCCAAATGGGCATAATCCGTTTAGGTGGTTGAATTAGAAAAATGGGATGAACTGTCCTAATGTTCATAAATGGCCTAATGGTCCTAATGGGTTAATGGTCATAATGGGCCTAATGGGCCTCAGTGGCCTAATGGGACTAATGGTACTCAGTGGCCTAATAAGCCTAATGGGCCTAAGTGGCATAATGGGCCTAATGGCCTAAGTTGCCTAATGGGATGAATAGGCCTCAATGGCCCAATGGGCCTAAGTGTCTTAATGGGCCTAATGGGATGAATGGGCCTAATGGATCTATGTGGCCTAATGGACCTAATTGGCCTTAGTGGCCTTAGTGGCATAATGGGCCAAATGGGCCAAATGGCCCTAAGTGGCCTAAAGTGCCTACGGGCCTTGGTGGCCTAATTGGCCTAATGGTCCAAGTGGGCCTAAGTGGGCCAATGGGCCCAAGTTTCATAATGTGCCTAAGTGGTTGAATTGGCCTGATGGGCCTAATGGGTCATAGTGGCCTAAGGGGCCTAAGTGGCCTATTGGTCTTGATGGGCCTAATTTCTCAATGAGCCTAATGGGCCTTAGTAGCCTAATGGGCCTAAGTGGACTAATGGGCCTAAGTGGCCTAAGGGGCCTAATTGGATTAATGGTCCTAATGGGCCTAAGTGGCCTAATGGGCCTAAGTGGTCTAATGGGACTAAGGTGACTAAGTGTCCTAAGGGGGCTAAGTGGCCTAATGGGACTAATGGGACTT